>JAREIS010000077.1:1535000-2868074 GCA_030060385.1 Muscicapa striata striata
ATATAAGCATGAAGATTTATTCTTCAAGGCCAAACTGTGGGTTTTCTGTGAAACCCATGCAAAGGGCTGGATAATGTTCCAGTGCCCTAGCAGCAGGCTACAAGGCAAGCTGAGTCATTCACAGTATAATTTTTTAGGGAGTGTATGAATCCTATTGTTCCCTTGCCTGGCTCTGGAATTTGCACCACAATTTAGCCCCAAGGAAGTTTACGTATTTTGAGAAGCAAATTGCTGGAGTAGCCTGTTGTTTTGCTACAGATTCATTGAAACACACATTAGATGTGTTTCAATTAGTATACAACTAATCACACAGAGACTGGTACTCTTTGCTGAGTGTGTGTACTGGATGGAAAAAGTGAACCTCGTCATCTTTCTGCTATTGTGCTTATTTGTATAACCTTTTACTTTTCTCAGTTCACTGAAATCTTAGCCAGGCTGACTTCATCCAGGTGCTTCACCAGCACACTCTCTCAAGGCATTTTCATCTGCATTATATCAGATATTCAGTGTAGAAGATTTAAATTAAAACAAACAAACAAAAAAAGGTCATTTCCCAATTGTACATTTTCCATTGTTTCATTGCAAAAAATTCCTGATGGCCAAAATGAGTGAACTGGGCAAATTTCACCCATTACTGTGAGACAAATATTGTTTTTTAAGTGGTGTCTTCCCTTCTATAATAAACAAGTTATTTTTTTGCCACTAGAGTAATTTTAAATAATTTTGATTTGCTAAGGTGAGTGTATAATGGATATAAAAGCATCTTGATACTTATGTTCAGGTTCATCACCTATTACAGTCTTGTTTATTTGCAATTAATGAATTTAAAATTATGAACTCCTTGTACTAAATGCTTGCAATGAAGCTTTTTCTTCCTTTCTTCTTGTCTATCAAATGTCATTAAACCTAAGCATGAGATGCCACAATGCTTGGGTTCAATGCATAAATTAGCAACATTTTAATAGCCCTGACAGGGTAATACAACACTAAGATTATTAGTCAAACTAGCAAATTTTTTTTTGTGCTTTGATAAGCAGGTCAAACTTTTCTCTGGGACAAATTCTGCACAGGAAGATTTGTGAATTCTGAGCTGATCAAGCCTAGCTTGCAGAGAATGGACACAGCTGCTGTAGAAAGTGAGGCAGAGACTTCATCTGGGTGTTGCAGTGGTTGAAAGACCTGTCTATAGCTTGTATAAATCAAACAGTTACAGTTTAGGAACCTTTGCAAAGCCCCAGACTTAAAGGTTGAAAATATCAAATACTGTTTGTTTTGTTTTTTTTTTGTTTTTTTTTTTTTTTTTTTTTCTTTTTTGGAGTGGCAAACAGTGTCTGATAACAGCTAGAGGAGGAGAAGTCTCTACAGCTTCTTGAGTCATCTGCTCTCCTTCTGGAAAGAGAACTATTTTATATTAGTCCATTAAACATTCTCAGGACTGTGGTAAGAATATCACAGCAGCTCAGCATGCAGATGTAGCTCAGACCCTATTCTGTGGTAACAGCCTCTGCTTTCCCAAGAGGTACATGAAAAGTATCTGAATTCAGCATTTTGGGACACAAAGCATCTGCTGGTCAAACTAAAAATGTGCTTTGGTTTATCCCAAGGAATACAAATTACCTAATTTAAAATTCAGGTTTATAAACCTTACACCACCATCAGGTCTTTCAATTAATGAAAGGACCTTTGAATTTTATAGGAAATGGAGGGAAACTGGAATTAAAAGCTGCAAATTTTCTCTGTATGTGATTAGTTGAAGCATCTATACAGTCTTTCTTATCTGAGATATCTGAGCACTTCTTAGTCACTATAGCATTGAGAGCCACCCCTGTTCCACAGAGTGGAAGCAAAAGCCTTGTGTAGACTCAGTTTTCTCATTTAAGAATTATTTTAAGAAAATTAACAATATTTGAAGTCTTAGCTATCTTAATAAATGAAGATAATTTCAGTTTCCTGCTCCAGTGAGATTACTGCTGATATTACACTCTTTCATTAAACTGTCACAATATCATAAATGAAATAACAAGTCTTTGGCATATGGAAAACACTTTTTGGTTTGACAGGACTTAAACAAGTTCAGTGTTACAGGTAGTTGCTCTTCCAAAGACAAAGACTATCCCCAGGGTGCTGTGGCTGAATCATGAAGGAAGGCAGCATCATGTCAGAGCCTCCACAGGCTGATGGACTTCCTCACTGGCCAGCTGTCTCCTTGGAAATCTCCTTGACAGCAGGTGAAATTTGTGTGCTGACTGTAGGCTAGACTTTGCCTGAGCATCTGAACCACTTCCAAAACAGTTTACTTAGGCCTTGGATTTCCACCAACAGCAGGCAATCTATTGTAGACACCTACTTTGGCACAGTCTTTGTGCATTTTTTTAATGTCTTCTCTGGTGAATGATTGGCTTCTGTAGTACAAAAGGCTTTTGAAGAGCTGCACCAGCAGAACCCAGAAGTAGTAAATACAAATGTGACATTTTGTATCTGCTGTTGACATGGAGGCACAAACATATGGTGAAGGGACTATCTGATATATGGGAATATGTGGGTTTCACTACAGTGATAAATTGCTTCCCTGTTATGCCTAGGAGAGAGAAGTGTTGCACATGCAGCATCCTGGTATACTGTCACTTCTGTTCACAATACTGTAGGAATCCATGAAGCTGTCAGCTCTTCTTATTTGGTTATGACAGTGCTGGTCAATATGAAAATGATGAAAAGAAATAATGCCTTTGCTGTTCATTATCAGTGTTTTATTTAGACAGGACTGTATTTCATTTTATGACATTAAAAGCTTTAAACTTTTTAATCACAGGTAACTCAGAATTAATTTCTGGACATTATACATAGTGAAAATACATAATCTGATTAGAAACTGGTACTGCAGGGAGTCTGCAGACAAATGCAATGACTATTTTGTAAACATCTGTAAATCTGAGGTTTGCTTATGCTGAAAGAGTAAAACGCCCCTTCCATCTTACATCAGGAGGGTATGAACACTGAAGGTTATCAGGTGGGTAAGACTGTGTTTGACTGCTCCAACTTCACACCCTCAATCACAGTGTAGCATTGGATTAGTCTTTAATGTGAGATTTGGAATATATTGCACCATCAGTATCTTCCCTAGTGTGTCAGTACAGAATATTAATAATATCCCTTTTTGTATGATAATTTAGGACAGATCATGGATGAATTTCTGTATAAGTAATTATATGTTTAGAAGCTGCCTTCCAGTTACATGATTACACTGTAACCAGTATTACTGTCTATGCTTAATACCCCAGATACAGTCTGATTGTGGAACAAATACCAGCAGTGCTCAGAGTAAAAAACATTGTCACTGCCTCCTGGCTCAGAGCTGACTCATCAACCAAGATGTGCTATCAGTCCTGTGCCATAACTCACCTTTGAGCTCCACAACACTGATCAAAAAAAGCTTTGGTTCTTCTTTCTGAATGAAATAATAATGTTTTTTTTTCCCATCTTCCCTCTCCCACATTCCAGTGTAGTATCAACCAGGCAGAAATATTTGGCATATTTCCAGCACTAGGCTGCAATTTTAATTTTTGTGCAGCATTCACATCTCTAGATAGGTGTTTTGAAATGTAAATAAAAAGCAGTGTAGTGTGGGACTCGGAAACTGCTGCAGAAGACTCTAGCAGGATGGGAAGCACAACATCTATCTGTTTAATAGGGCAGCAAGCTTGTGTAATGAGCAGAAACCATGCATTTAAAATCTTTACTACAGCTCCCCAGCTAAAATATAAAACACATTCCGGGGAAGCAGGAGGCAGAATAGCAGAGCTCCAGCATAAAGTGGAGGGTAGTGCACAGCAGCTCAGAACAACCCCCTCCCTAGGTGATGTGCAGAGGAAGGGTGCACCAGGCTCTCCAGCCAGGCAGGAGCAGCAAAGAGCAGCGGGCAGTGCCTGCTCTCACAGCCAGAGGCTGTGGATGTGTCTGAAACGTGTGCCCCCTGAGCAGGTTTCTGAGCAAGTTATCCATTCCCAGCATTATGTGCTTGTGGTTAAAGGGATTAACCAGTGCTAATCCAGTTCTGGAGGAGATTAACTTTCAAAAATAAGAGAAAGCTTCTGCGGTGGACACATTTTTGGCTCTGCTAACTTGGGTGGAGAGTTAGGCTGTGTGGGGGAGGGACAAGGATGAATAACCTCCACTCTCTGTTTATCTCCCCACTAGAGGCCTCTACACAGCTGTCAGAAAAAGCTTTTATTGTCAGCATACTTTTAGGCTACTTAGATGACAAAGTGCAGAAACCAGTTAGGCAGCCTTCTATAGAAGGTGAAGCCCTGTGCAAACAGAGCTCCAGGCATAAAACTGCCCCTTAGGTAATGAGGATTTGCACCATTGTCTGGTTGCAGTCTTAGAATTAATAATGTATTTGTATTTAAAGCTTGATCATGACTTCACATCAGATAGGTTTATACAATGTGATCCCACTGCCCTCAGTTATGCTTTTTTAGTTGATATTGGTGCAAGCAAGGTGAAAGGCAAGGAGGTACCATGGTAAAACATATAATGTAAACAGCACATTAGATTTCTCTGTATATTGTTATATATTTTTCCTACTGTTATCTTGAAAGCTACATTGAGCTATGCTTCATGAGCTCTTTATCTTCCCATTAAAACAGTAGTGCAAATGGCTCTTACTTTCAGAAGCTGCTTTTCAGTGTTTCAGCCTTTTCAGGCAGAGCCAGTGCTGATGCTAATGACATCAGCATCAATGTCTATCCCACAGACCATAGCAGGTCTCTAATTCCATCAAGAGAAAGATTTGAGGAGTTGGCTAATGTCACCAGAAAACCTCAATGGAATTACAGCTGCAATTGTCGGGGTCTGGAGTATTTCACTTGCTGCAGGATGGCAATGAAGTGCTATCACTCCGCTGCCTCTCTGCTGTACTCCGAAGCATGGTCTTGTTGAACTGTTTGGAGCAGTGTGGAGAGATGAGGAGGGGATAGATCTGTTACCCCTCAGAGTCAGTGGAAATATCTCCTCAGGTTTTGTAAGCCCAAGAGAATTAGGGGACCTCCACCCACCAGCCTGCTGCCTGGGCAAGCTGTGGTTTGGTTGTGGACTGGCTTCCAGTCAGCTGCAGAGTCGTGGTTACAGGAACTTTGCATTGGGAACAGGAGGTTAAATTCATTACATTGCCTCAGATGTTTGGTTTAACCTTTTATGTGCCCCTATTTGTTATGTATATACTGCCAATATTTTTTCAGTTTTTTTTTTTTGCAGTTGAGGTTGGCTTTGTCTGTTTCAGCCTTTCACTTGCTGTGAATGAGCTTACTTTTTCTCTCCCCATCCCATGGCAGGAATTTTCTGTGCACTACTGTTCAGATAGCTAAATACTTTATTGTCCTTCTTTCTGCTTGGAAGCTAAAAGCCCTATTTTAGAAGAAACCTGGACATATGTGTCTATATGCACCCTGCCATGTGACAGCTGCAGCTATACACACCTATGCAAACCCTGCCAAAAACATAAATAAACAGAAACCCCAAGACCAGCAACAACAACAAAAACCCAAACAAAACAGTATGTTAAATAAAAAAAGGCATCAGTGTTACGCAGTTCCATTAAAATCAGAATAAAAAGACATATGGGCTGCATCTGCATCTGTAGATGTGACCCCATTCTCCCCCCAGGAACATACAGCTTTCTCTTCCTGCTCTAGGCAGAGGGTCAGTGATCATACTCTGCTTATGATTTCTGAAAGTCACTTTCATATAAAATCTGCCTTCTTCCTCCAGATTCTCGACACATGTTCCCCAAAACATTCTCAGCAATGCTACCTTTTGAGGAGCATTATAATACCTCCTCTGGCCTCCTCCTACCCCCAGCACTCCATTCCATTTAGACTTGGAGAGATGCTATCATGCTTGCTTTCTTCTTTAACTGTTGACTCTTTCAGAAACTAATCTTGAAGCTGAGTTATGCTCCCAGGCTCCTTAAAATATCACAGATTTTCAGCACAAACTGAAGCCCAACAACACAAATGAACACAGAGCTTTTATCTTGCTTTTTTGCCAAGTTTGAGAATTATTGCTTAAACCTTCGTAATTACCCATCATTTTATCTGTGATTGCTTAGCCTGATGATTTCATGGGCTTTGCTGGGGAAGAGGTAATCTAGCCAAGGAACATTTTCAGGCTATCTGGCAGCCTTTCTTTTCAAAAGATGTATTGTTCCTATTGGGGTTTACTGTGTCATCCAATTAATCTTGGCATTTTGCTGCTTGCATGGTGAACTCCTAAGGAAGAAGATGGTTTAGTCTTTGTCCCCTTTATCTCTGTCCTCATCTTGTTTGTTGTTAGCCCTGAAAGCAGAGCAATGGCTATCTATATGCCAAAAGAAGAGACAACTGACTTCCTTCTGGGTTTATCTGGCCTGCTTCAAGCTAATTTAAAGAAGTAGCCCTGGCAGGCCATATAAATGAGGGTATAAATGGTCATAACCTGTCTAGGGAGACTTTTAAATGCACCTAGCAGGTTTAAGAACACATATCTAATTGTACCTAAATCACTTATGTTCTTTTATAAAATTCTTTATCTCCAGTGCTCTCCTGCAGTAAAATAATGAGTCTACATGGACAAAAGAAGGCAGAGGAGTCTTGGACTCTGAGACTGTTCAATTTCTTTTAAATATATTGTTCAAGAGAAAGAAAAATTAAGCTTTGAAAAAGAATAGAATCTCACACACACAAATCTTTATTCATAAAGATAGACTATTCTAAGATGCAGTTTAGGTTTTATTTTTCCCTGGCATCATCTTTTTCTTGAAAATGAAGCATAAATCTTAAGTTTAATATATGTTTTCCAAAGTGATCATGTGCACTTTTTAACAAAATATACGGAAAGCATTATATTCCCATGAGAAGCTGCATTATTTCCCATCTGGAAAACTCTTGCAGCTAAACTTGAGAAGATAGAACTGTTTTCCCATGATATTTTGTTTTAAAACATCTCATGACAACCTAAAATGGAAATTCTGAATTTTATGACAGACTGAATCTTTTATTTTTAATTATTTCTCTCAGTTTGGAGACATCAGAGCACTTATTGCATTTTATTTTGGGAATGTCAGAAAGTTTCAGTTCAGTAATATTAGAGGATTTCATTTAGACCATGGCAAATCACAGTATAAAATATTAAATACTCTAGATATATTATATAGAGGGTGATATTAATATTTAATCCTTAGGTCAGAGTAATATACATGAAAACAATAAAGCCAAATCAATTTATTTTAATGCCAGTGAAGATCTTTATGTTATTTAAATGAAAGAAAAATCTATTAGCAATTTTGACTTTCTTTTATTGAGAGTGAAAGTTTCAGCTTTGCCAAAAATGCTGTCTTTATTCTTGAATATTATCTTCAGATATCTCTCTTTCTCAAAAGACAAATTTTAGAGCTTGTAGCAGCACAGAGAAGGTCAAAGAAGCTTAAAGATGTGGAGTGGCTGTTGTGATCAAATGCAAGTCTGGCAGCTGGAAAAGGGGATGCAGGAAGACCTGGCTTTGTGGTGGCCTGGAAAAAGTGTATCAGAATAGATTATTCATTTCCTCTGAGAAAGAATGAGAAAGACTGTTGATGAAATCAAAGTAGGCAAGAGATATCTTTTCTCTGCAAAGTGCACATAACCTTAAACGTGGAAGGATCAAAGATTGGAGCAGAGCAACTGGACAAACTACGTCAGGCTCAGGGCATGGAGGTGCTGCCTCTGCTTTGGGGAGCTCCTGGGCTGTGAATGCAAGAAGCCAAGAGAGGGTAGCCAAGTGTCTCCTTATCTGGCCCTCCTTTGGCTGTCTGGTCTTCTTTAGGGGATCTCAGAGTCAGATTCTAGAAACCTACATGGAAATGGCTTGGCCATAGCAGCTGGTTGTTCTGCATTGTCCCCAAAAAGGCAGGCTCCTCATGAAACCCAATCCTCACTCAGCACTGATGTTCAGCAGTTCTGTTACGAGAAAGATTCCTTAGAGGTGTGATGCAGAGGGCTGGCCATGCCAGCTCATTTTCAGGCTGTTCTCTCTCAAGCAATGCAGCAAGCTTGGGATGCAGATTTCGGACAGCCTGCAGGGAAGGGCAGCCTGTGGTTAGCCAAGTAACCACTGGATGACACTGTTGTTCCACACAGCTACAGCCGAAAAACTTCGTCTGGCAGTGGAAATGTGCCTTGTAAAAGAGAAGTGCAGATGTGGGGTTTTAAGTGTTTGGTGTATTCTCTGTCGTAGCGCAAGGGGCAAATTCATTGCATTTGCCTTTGTGTATGTCCTCACAATTAAATGCTGGCTTTCATTCCTTGGCGTTTAGGTTAAACAGCCTGATTCAATCTGCATTTAGCCACTACTGCCTGAGTTCTCCAGATTCATAGCAATGAAGAAAATAGTAACTTCATATGTCACACAGGGCAGCTTTACTTACAACATCACTAAGAAGATTAAAAATAAATTGAAGCATATGTCACTTCAAAGGGGGCAAGAAAAGGACATCTGCATTATTTGATGCATTAATGAGAAAGTTCTGCTGAGCCTTGATTTGAACTGTATGGGAAATGATGCGACTGGTAAGCTTGCAAGTTAAATGGATTTCAAATGAAATTGTTTCTGAAACTTGTATTTAAGCTAGGTTAAGGGATGCTTGCATTTTAAACTTTGCCTTCTGATATCTTGTTCATAAATTGAGCTTTACCCTTTTAACTTGAGGAGTTTACAATAAAAAAAATCAAAGCAATTTAGCTACAAATATCTAAGGCTGCATTTCAGTGGAATAAGCAAGAACAGCTCTCCTGCCTGAGGCAAATCTTATCATCCATGACCATCTGTACAGCTCCAAACTAACTACCTCTGGCACTGCGTGAGTCTGTAGACATTGGGTTATGGACTAGCAAGCTAACCTGATTCCCAACCCCAGCTCCAAATACTCCCTGATATCCTCAATTCTGTATCAAATACATCCAAAAAAGTGGAGGCCTAGATCATTTTTACCTTTCCCATTTTTACTGTGAGGATGAGATAAGCAAAGGTCAGTGATGTGCAGCTGGATGTTAGAGATGCATGGGCAGAAACCTTCATGAAAAATTCACGAGGAACAATATGAGTTTCTCCATGCCATCTTGGTGCTTCTGGTTTGTACAGCTCAGCTGAGGAGGCTTCTTTGCTTCTGAAGGAAATATGACTTCCAGGAGGCTAATGTTCTGTTTAATGCATTAGCTTTTCCCCTTGGGACTCAGTTACAAATGCAGCTCAGGCCAAATTGATGAAATATCAGTTAATATGCGAATCTGACAGCTTGGAAAGGACACAGCTGCAGTGGGATAGGATAGTTTGAAGGTGATAGAGAAAAATCTAAATATAAGAAGACCAGTATTTGCGTATGTGGGTCTTTTAGAGGGAGACACTGACAGCTTGTTAATGAAACCAGGAATAATCAGTCTGTTTTTCCAGAGATAATTTCTCTGCAGTTCATCCTACGGGGGAATTTGGCAAGGTACAAAAAACTAGGCCTAAACCATAGTCCATTTGCTTTATTGTTAGTATGACATTTTGCTCCACAAAGGTTTCATATATGTCAACCTTTTCAGCATAAGCGTATCATGACTTTGTGAAAAATGGGAGTGTGGACACTTGCCAAATCCTAAATAAAATGCCTTCCATTTGGTTTACTCTGAAGCCATAGGGATTTCTCCAGCAGAATGGAAGAAGGCCCAGCTTCAAATAATTTCCCACATTTCTGTGTTCACAGACATATTTTAGACTCATGTCAAGAAGCCAACAGAAATTTGTCTTTATGTATGGAACAGCCAACACAGGTGGCTAAATAACACATGCAATCAGATGTAAAAATTTTTCCAAACATTGCTCTTAAAAATACATCTGAGTAAAACAGTGTGCCTACAACTGGCTGACAGTGTAGATCTCCATGAGGTTCTGGATCAAGCCCTCCCATGAGCCCATGCAATGGTGGCAGAAGCACAGACCTGTCCTGTGGGTTATACTGGTTCTGCTGTGGTTTATTAGTGTGCTTGTGTTCTGTGGTGTCCACATGGCTCCCTAGTGTCACTTGGAATGAGAATTCCACCAAGTGTGCTTGGGTTCAGAGTCCCTGGGGAGGGGAGTGGCTGTGGGGATATTCCATGGGAAGAACCTGGTGATGAAAGGAGCCCTGCCAAGGCCACTGTGTCAGGGACTGCTGTGCCTGTGCTTGCCATGGGAGGCAAAGTATGGATGTGTATTCTTCAATGACAACCTGGTGTGCTGTGTATATCTCTATCAAGTTATGTGTTGGCCCAGAAAACAGCTGAGAGCTTTATATTTTGAGGTTACACCCTGCAGATGGAAACATTTAGCCTGAATACTGCAGGGAATAAGAGAAGCCAGGAAGAAAAAAATTTCTCAGACCTGGAAACTGCCTGTGTGTCTTTGGAGTGATGGGAAAATCAGAAATGCGATCTTTTCTGTCAGTGTTTCACAGATATTATATAATGGTATATGAGTTAATTAGTCAAGTATCGGAGAGAATTTAATTGCATTTAAGTTTCAGAGCAGATATTCCAAAAGTTAGCTTTTTTATAGAAGATATGATGAAAACAATCAAGAATTGTTGGGGAAAGAGAGGACAGTATGAGTCTTAAGCAGAGATTTAAAGAAATTCCTTCTTTCAGGTAAATGGAGAAAAGAAGAAAAAGTCCACCTGAAAAGTAAACATTATGCTCATGAAAACCAGGACAATTTATTTACTGAATTATGTCTGAAATAACAGTTTTAACATTTTTAGATTCAAACCACTTCCTTATAATTTTTCCTTAATCTCCCCAGTTTTACAGACTTTTAAAAATGACTGCAGAAATGACAAGATTACTAAGGAAATCTTATAAAACATACCAAACATCTAGCAGAAATTGCAAGAAAGATTGCACTGGTGAGATGATAGGAAAGAAAGTAGTTATAAAACAAATCATTTGATGAGAAGAAAATTAAAACATGAACTCAGACAACAGGATTTATAAAGTAGGCTAATTGTGTTATGACCTGAAGTTGTGTCAGGGGAGGTTTAATTTGAATATCAGGAAAAGGTTCTTCACCCAGAGGCTGGTTGAGCACTGGAACAGGCTCCCCAGGGCAGTGGTCACAGCACCACCCTGACAGAGCTCAACAAGCACTTGGACAATACTCTTGGGTACATGGTGTGACTCTTGGGGATGGAGCTGTGCTGTGCTGGACTTGATCTTTGTGGATCCCTTCCACAGTTAATTCTGTGATTCTGTGATTCCAAATGCTACTTAGAAAAGATAGCAATTATTTGTAGTTTAATGGAAAAAAACTTCCTTGAGTGTCTCTGTTTTTTCAAAAATAAATGTTTTGAAGGCAAGCTTTCCATAAAACTTCTTCAAACAAAGGGATTTCCAAGGTCAGAGCTGGTGGAGAACACAGTCCAGGCGTTCAGTCAGTGTGAAAGGGCACCATTTGAAGGAAGCTGGAAACAGTGTAATTTATACCATCTGAGGAGCTCACCTTCTTGCACAAGGTAAAACAAAAACAGCAGAGCTGCTCTCATTAATACAATAAAATGTTTTCTTATCTCCAGGCTTTGGTTCTTCATTTCTCTTTAAAAGTTTAAGCTGCTGTCTGAAAGTTGCCTTGTTATAGTATTAATAGAAAGAAAAATAGTTGTTTCAGCCTTGGTCATGCTTTCAGATCAGACAGCAAGTGTGCAATAATTTATTATCGTTACAATCCTGTAATTATTTTTTTCATTGTACATATGGAGACACTGAAAACCAGGATGAGGTGACTTCTTTATGACCAGTAAATAAATCACTCTTAAAAACGTACTGGTTCTCAGGATACACTAGGTTTTTGCCTTAGTTGGTGATTTTAAGTAAGGTTAAAGCAGAAGCCTACACTTAAGAAATTACTTTACTTTTTAATCCACTTCTGCAGAGGCATCAATCATCACTATAGATTGCATATTCTATTCCATTTGCCTTGAAATATAAGAAACTACCTTCTGCTATAACAGCACAAATAGCAGTTTGACAAAGGGGTGTATATTTACAAATGATCCTTAAAGCACTTTTCACCTGTGTCAAAAAAGAGATATGGTGCCAATATTTTGAATTCTCTTCCAATTTAGCTATTTCATGTCCCCATTTTAGTCTATACTAGGAGAAGAAGACTGAGTTGTATTGTGTTTTTTGCTAGATGGTGCCAGAGTACGCTCCCACTTTGCCCAGTTCACATAACCAGCTGGAGCAAAAATCCAGCTGTTTATTAGAAAAATCCTGCACTAAAGCATGAGCTGTATGGTGCTGCTGATCTGCACTGGTGCCTGGGCAAGGCAAAATGCAAAGCTTAGCTCTGTACAGAAGAGACACTGCTCTCTCTTAGTAAATTGAGCAAGCAAGCAGAACTATTTTTCTATGTCTGAAATATGAAAGAAAAAAGATGTACTAGGTAATTTTGATCCATCAGCTCATGTTTTGAAACTAGGAATCTATCTAACTAAGCAAAAATATGTAAAAAGCAATGAAAACAACATCTATGTATCTATAAATTGACAACATATAGTGTACAGCTAATGCTGGTAAGTAATTTGCATCAGGGATTCATAACTTTTCAGGGTTGTTTTGCCTTTTTTTTTTTTTTTTTTTTTTTTTTCTATTCTATTGCCTTTCCCACAGGTTTGCAAGCAATTAGCATGGGTGAAAAAAAGCCAGAATACAGTTTTTTCTTGATGTGCCTATGTCACTGCCATAACATTCTGTAATAATTTAAATGGTGAAACTAATTGCCTAGAAAGTGACAGCACTGAATGTGCTCTTTCATGGGCTGTTCATTGTTGACAGTGGCCATTAGATATGATATTATGTCAGTCTTAGTAGCTCTACAATAGAAACTGTCTTGTTATTACTGCACTGTATTGTGAAAAATCCTCCTTTGCAGGTCTAAGTGCTGGACCTGTTTTTGAAAGGTAAGTGCAGGACACAAAACACAGATCTCATTATGGGGGGGAAGTACATTGCTCTACTGAGACCCATTTGCATTGATGGAGCAGAATGAAACATTTATTGTTCAAATTAAAATAACCAAAGAATAAAGCTTGTTCTGAAAATACTATTCTTCTGGACTAACACCTTTTTTTGAAGAGCGCTTGGCACAATTTGGGAACAGAGTATAAAAACCTCTTTAATGGGATTGCTTTTTCTTATGCTTTGTGAAGTTGCTCCCAGTTTCAAAGCAATTGGAGAAAGTGCCTTCTTTCTCATGGCTTGTCCACCTCAGAGGGAGAGAGTAGAGTTGGAAAGATTAAGTTCTCCTGAACACCATAACAAAATCCACAAGCAGGAAGATGACCCTTGCATTCTCAGATAGTCTGTGCATGGGCAGATGGATGAAGAGTGAGCACAACACACCTTAGAACTGAAGCCTGTATTACAGCAGCTAATGAACTGCACAAAGGGAAGCAAATCAAGCAGATGCTGTGTACAGGGCCAATACATTCTTACTGCATTATAAATATTTGTATTTTTGAAGATTAATGGACTGAAATATTTTAGAGTGAGGTCCGTTGTTTATCCATGAGATGAAAACATGAAAGATAGCTGAAGTGTGAGTTTCCCTACACCATCCTGTTAATGACCTCAACTCTGACCCTGGAAGTCCGCTTGAGGGTAAAGGGGAAATTTGGTCCAGATCCTTTATGGCCATTTCCTGTGTAAAGCTGTGCAAGACACTCACTGCTGACGCTGCAATGTGAGCCTCAAGTAACTGCATGCTTGCAAATTTCTTAGTACTTGAAACCTTGGATGTACTAGAAACTGTAAAGTTAAAAGCCCAGAAGTTTTCAAACTAAATGCTAATCCTTGCACCAGTACAAACACTGGATTATCCGTAATGGTCTGTGTAGTTTAACTTGAACTGGATTAACACTTGACTGTACTTGGATTCATTGAGTGATTCAGTTCCTTGTCTTAAACATTCTGCTAAGAATTCTACTAAGGTGTAGTCCAAAGCAAGATGTATAGTTCAGGGATGGGAAGAGCAATAAGAGGAGATTAGGTCTTGTCTGCTCCAGGAAGTTGCCAAAGAAGGGATTTTGTTATCAATTGTAGTTTGTGACTTGTTGTTTGACCACAGGAGAAGGCTCAATCCAAACAAAATGAATAAATACTTTTCACTGGTATCTGAATATGTGCTTCACTCAGATATGAAATGCATCTACTATATACCCTTTATGGCCTATTTTTTTCAATTGTGGTAGCATAGTCAGGTATCCTGGCTGGCCAACAAGCAATAGTTCATTAAGTGGTGGTAATTTAATTGATTTTCTTCACTAATGCATATCTTAAGATAGACTATCATTACAGGAAGGGTTCAGGAGGTGGTTGATCCACATTAAAACCATGGGATTTTGCTCCAAGTTTCATAGCTTTATAGCCTGACCCTAGCCACTGCTGGATTCCATGGTGGTGAACCAGTGTATGTTATACAAACAAAGGGGCAAGACAAGATGAAGGAATATTTGTAGGAATTCCCAGAGAGTGGGGACTAAGGAACATTAAAAAGTTGGAAGAAAATATAGTTACAAAGGTTTATTGCTATGGTCCTCAGCACTGTAGTATCCAAGCTTACAAACCATTAATAGAATTATACTTCCTCTACGCCTTTGGGAGAGAAATAATTTTTCGTGTTTTTGAGATAAGCAACTATGGAACAGGGTGGATTATCTCATCTTTCCAATGTCTCCTTTGATTGGCCAAGGAATTCAACCTGCATATATGCAGCATGACTAAGACACTCTAATAATGATGATATAGATCCATGGTTTTGTTCTGGATTGCAACTATCTCAGGACCAGAAATCCTGTACCTGGAATATTTATAATGGACACTCTATTGCTCTGCTGTGAGTTGAATTTTATGTTTTAGAGAGTGCAAAGCACTAATGAAAGATGACTGTCCATTTATATGGCTCATTTTAATTTAAATAATACCTGGAATACAAAAATAGTTTTATGACAGCAACTAATAAACAAATAATTGCAAATTATTTAATACCTTTTGGGACAATTGGATATCCCAACAGGGGCAATTTTTCAAGCAGGTGTTCATATATAATTGGGTTTTTCTCTCCAAGTTAGTGTAACTGCAGGGAGAGTACACAGAGATGTGTCTGGTAATGGTGACTGATGTGGTCTTGGACAGAGGGGGATGCTGATAGAGACATTGCAGCATTTCTGTGTCCTTTCCCATAACAGTTATTTTTTCCTGTTACTGCTACAAAGGCTGGTCCTGGTATATCTTGAGATACCTGATCTTATTTGACAGGATGGGATTAAACCAGCTGCAGGCATATATCATCCACATTTGACTCTTGAAATCTCAAGGCAGGAAGCACATTCTGTAAAGAAGCAGAGCTCTGGTTTCCTTCTTCTCACTTTTGAAGATATGTAATGGTCACAAAGCTCCTTGCATCAATAAGAGATGGGATTTGTGTCAGGACCAATAAATAAACACAAAGAAATTATTAATCTTACAATGATTTTAGGGCACAGTCAAGTAACAAAACAAATATTTCTCCATCAATCTTTTAACCACTAGCTTGACTCAATGAAATGCTGAATGCTTGAGTGGTGCTGGAATGAGAGTTGATCAAGTCAATTTTCTCATTCTTTTGAATTTCAATATTTAGAGTTTTTATTTAGTTTGTTTGTTTTGTTTTTTTTTTTTTTTTTTAAATTCTGTCTTGATATATGAATGAAACAAACAGAAAAAAAAAAAAATTAAAAAGGCAGCTTTCCTCCTCTTGCCACAAAACATCCTTCCTGACCCTGGAAAAATAACTATTTATATTGCCAAAAAAAGGAAGAGAAGGCAGAAAGGAAATTAGGGTGGAAAAAAATAAGGAATGAAAACAATTGGTGAATATTTCTTTGGGGAGGTTCTGTATGGGAGATTAATACTTGCTTCTATCTCCTTTTTTTTTACTGAATAAGAATTATTATATACATGCCCAGATCTCTGAAAAATGTGTTTTAATGTTAAGTTAGAACAGGTTTCCAATTCTTTAATATTTACAAATGTAGTAAATAACATAGCCTCCTATTTCAATGCCACAAAATTAATCTCCACTGTGGATTTTACAATACCAGATTTCCTAACCTCTTCAATAAAGCATGGCCTTTTGTATAAAAAGAGGAAGAATCCCATGGTATTTCAAATCTCTTGCTTTTGACCTTTCTTAAGGGTACATGTGATTTGCAGCACTGTATAATGTGTTAGCAGCAGGCAAGGCTACATCTTGAAAATTGTTCAGAATTGATAACATGTCCCTATGCACATGATCCTCATACACAATTTCCCTTTTCAAATGAACATGCTAGGAATCTGAGTTTGCCATTTTAAAACAGACAATAGTGACGCTGTTTGTTTTTTTTCCTTTTTATTTTTAATTTTTTTCTGGGACCTTTTAAAGGTTTCAGTGCACAAAATATTTATAAAAATAACAAATTTGGAAGATAATACTGCTGTGGGTTACACAGAACAAAGCAGGGGCCAACGCTGCCAAAGCATAAAAGATTCCCTAATCTGTATATCTGAATCAACTGCCTCTGTGACTATATCTGATAGGCAATAGGCACTGCTTTTCCTTTTTCTTTTAAAGAGAATTTCAACACTCTCTTAAGCTTTCATATGAAAAGTGCAGAAGCAGGGCATATATCAAGGATAAAAGGATATGGTAGAAGAAAGACACCTTCCATTTTTATTGCTAGCATTTCTTTTTTTCTTTTGTAAACTTTCTGTGTCACAGGCAGTTACTGGATATACTGGCAGTCCAGTTCTTTTCAATGGCTTTTGTTTGAACTGATGCACGATAGATTTATATGGTCGTAGATTCTTCATGCTGAATTTATTCTCTATATTTCTATAAATTAATGCCATTGCCATAAGAGACAGCTCCTGACAATAGACTTCCCTGTTCAGGATCAGCATTTAATGTTTTGTGTATACTTGTGAGTTCCCCATAAAAAAGCTCCACTCTATACAGTATAAGAGAAAACAAGTATGGAGTTTTCATCTAAAAAAAAAAATGACTAGAAGGAACAATTCATGATAGAAAAATGACTAGCTCGACAGCACATAAGATTGTTTTATGAAAACATTTTAGCACTGATAACCACATCTTCAATGCAATCCACAGCTGATGGCAAGCCATCCTTGTATCTGTTCCCACTGCATGTAATTAGCTTCTAACACATATCCACATCATGAGTTTTAAATCTTCCTTTCATCTTTCTGCTGCAGTACTGATGTCTCCAGCAACAGATTCTTAAGCAAGCATTTTATGACAGATGCTTTACACAGTCATTTTATATCTGTGGCACCAATAAAGCAATAAAACTTAATTGGTTACTTCAGCACAAAGAAGTGTATTTCTGACACCTTGAAGCTGCAGATTGACAGACAGGTTCACTGGTGGGGAAAGGAGGCAAGAGAGGGTGGGTCAAAGCTGATATTGCTTTATTAATTACTTCTCAGGGTGCTGGCTTGGCAATCACTCTGCTGATAGATGAACCTTATCTCATTTAATTTGGTAATGTTGGCACAGCTTTGATGTGTCCAGCTAGACCAGCACAGCTGAGTGCAGCTGGGTCAGAGCTTCTAGGGTTTAGGTTCTCCCCAGCAAAACTTTCAAGCTCTTGAGATCATGAACAAATTTGTTAGTATAGATGACTCAGTGGGATCTCTGTCCTAAAGTGCAGTGTGCTCTAGGTGATAGTAAGCAGCAGATAAATATAATGGTTGAGCCCAAAACCTCCAAACACTATGATTCTGTTTTTCTGATGGAGCTACAAGCCTTCCACAGTTGTCTATAAAGGGTCTGTGCTCCTCCATGTAATGATCATGTTGATACAGAAATGAAGTCCTGGCAGTTCAACGAATGACAAGGATGATTACATGCAAAATTAGCATTCAAGGCATGATCTGGCCTACTCCAGACCATGAAGCAGCATTGCTTCATAGGGCACATAGGGCATAGGTGTCTTCTATTTGGTATTAAAGCAAATGTCCTGCTACAATTTTGCAAATATTCCTAGCGTGCTCTCTGATTGAAACCAAACCAAACCAAACCAAACCCAGGAAATTTATTTTATGAATGATGGAAGGAAATGAAACTTTCAATGAATGTATATCATCCCATCCTCAGATTTTTTCTTATGTTAATAAATTACCAGGATTTTATTATTTCCTGTCCTTTTCTAGAGAAAGAAGATGAAAAACAAAATGTGGTAGAACCAAGGTGATTTAGAGATAACGATTGGAAAGTGTAATGCACACTGAATTATGACTACAGTTTATGGCTATTTCTTGTCTCCAATAATCTGCTAATTTAAGTAATGTCTTATTCACAATGTTACTTGGGTTTTGATGGGGCTTCTGCAAAGGTTGAGATTAAAGGTAAGATTTTCACACTTAGTTAGCACATGTCACATTGCTGCTGAATATAGATTCTTTTTTGGCAAACTGCATCTGGG
The DNA here is from genome assembly GCA_030060385.1 of Muscicapa striata striata. NCBI lineage: Eukaryota > Metazoa > Chordata > Aves > Passeriformes > Muscicapidae > Muscicapa > Muscicapa striata. The sequence continues at coordinate 1,553,551 of JAREIS010000077.1, forward strand.
AAAATTTCTCACATAGTTCTGGACTTCTGTGACACTTAACTCCATCTCTGACCTCAGGCATCATCTGTTTTCAGGATCATTTTGCTGGTGCTGTTTACTGAAGGGTGCACTCAGTGCTCTTGAGCAATGTCAGAGTGATGGAGCTCTGAGCAAGAAGACCTGAAAAGAAGCAACTGTTCTCTCTTTCTTGGCAGAGAGGACAGCATGAGCTGCAAGTGCAAAGACTCATTTCCCTGCTGCTTGCACGGGCCACAAGGTCTATGGGGGAAACTAAAGAGCCCAGTGACTGCTGTGGTCTACCTGATTGTCTCCCTCACTTTTTTTTTCTCTTGTGTCTCTCCCTATCCCTTCCTCCCACCAGTGGAGGCTAGCACTGGCTTTGGAATGGAGAGTTGGTTGATAAAGCAGACCCTCAGCCCTGCTGGACCCTCTGCAAATCCATGGCTCTCCTGAAGGGCTCAGCAGTTAAGCAGATGTTGCCAGCACATGGGCTTTCTCCAGCTCCTGGATGGGAATGAATTGCAGCTCTTGATTTGAAACCCACTTTAGTGGCAGTGGCTTAAGGGTCTTTGCACCAGATAATTTTCTTGTATGTGCCCATGTGATGTTCAGTGGGATGGCACTGATAGAATGGTGTCTTTTGCTCTACAACTTCTGGGAAAAAAAATTGTGAGTCTTGCACATAAATGGGAAAGTATTAAAAAGTGTGTAGCTCTCTATGTAGATCTGCCAGTGAGAGACACAGAAAACACACATTTTGGTCAATGCCTTGTGGCAATCTGTACCCTTATGCTGTGCCACAACAATCCCTAAGAGGTGTACCCTTCAGCTTAAGGTTCTTCCAAAGATAAACCTTTAAAATAAGAAAGCACAGGTCAGGACTTGATTTCATTACTATGAACAGGACCAGGGGCTGTGATGTTATTCACCAACCAGCTGAATAACTAGATAAAATTGATAGTTTCCTTATGGTTTGATTAGATTTTGTGTCAGTTCTTACACTGACAGATTTAGAGAAAAGAAATAAAAAGACAATGTAATTTAAAAATCAATAATGTGGTGGGGAGTGAATGCAGACTGGGAAGTTTTGCATAGGGGGTAACATTGTATTGAAATGTTTAATTTCTTCTTTTATCCTTTTATATTTATTAACATTTAAACAGTCTTCTAGGGATTTTTATCTTTTATAATGACTACAGCCCTTTTGCCGAGCTCATTTCCATTACACAATGTTATTTCAGCTGCAAGGCAAGAAGATAATGTGCCCTTCATTAAAAACAGCTAGGAAGAGTAGCACACCCCCCTTTAACAAGCATTTCTTGTCCCTTATCTTTTTTTTTTTTCCTCTCTCTTTTTTTTTTCCTTTAACATGCTGCTCAGATCTTTTGTCTGTGGAGAAGTTTGATTATGCCTTAATCCAAATGGCCAGTTCAATCTATTTTAATCCAATTAACCAATTCAAACTATGCTGGGTGTCATAATCCATTTCTTAATCCAATTAGCTGTTGTCGTTCTGACTGTGGGTGAGGACTTTGCAGAGTGGAGGCTGTTGTTTGTTTCCAGTTTCAGAATGCAACGTGATGTTCCAAGCCAGTTCAGACTGCTTCCCTGATATCCCAAACAAGGAATGAAAGTGAGACATGTCAGAGGCATTTGCATCCTTCCTGGGTTTCATCTATTTTGTCAATAATTAAAGTTAGTAGGGCTTGATTCTTGTGATCAAATTGGATTTGTGTCTTTGATATTTTCTTTTCATGAATCTGAATTTAAATATACTACTTGTTGGAGACATGCAAAAATTACTTGCAAATTTAGCTGGTTTAGCTTGGGGTGCTCAGCTTTAGATGGTTCAAGGCTTCTCTGAATTTTATGAAAATCAGGCCCCTTTTAAGGAAATGCAAAGTGACTCTCTCAGTTCCCTAATCAGTCATGAAAATCTTGCCCTTTGTATTTTGCCTTTTCAAGCTAATAGGCTGAGCAGTTTAACCAGGGAAGTGCAAGCTTGGATCTCATTGAAACATTCCAAATACTTTCCTGTCTGACTAAGCCTAGAATATTTATGAACATATATTATAATTCCAGCGTTGCAATCGATTCTCATTGAGTACTAATATTACAAGTAATATTCAATTTTTGCTTTTACCCAACATGGACAAAATATTGAGATTTTCAGAATTCACATACTGGGGAGCTGCTGACTGCATGATCTATGGTTGAAAGTATTGTAGTGGACACAGTCATTCCAGGGCTTGCTTTGTTAAAATCCTATTCAGCTTTAAGGCAACTACACTTTCCAGTTTGATTTTCCTTTAGACAAGTCATATAATCTGACCTGAAAAGAACTTGAAATTCTTTTCTATGGAAAATCAGAGGAAGGGTTAAGTTGCTCTTGGGCTGTTAAAAACTCTCCTCCACATACTAAATCAATGGTGTAAATCTGTACTTGAAACACGAACCAAAAACTGCTGAAGTGTGCACCTCAACAATATATGCTTCTTTTACAAATATTTCCCTGATTCTGGCATCAAAGGATATATGCCTTAACTTTGCTACTGTGATATTTTACAAATAAATTTGAATCTTCTTTTGTTCCCCATTTTAAAAATCACAATATTTCCTATATAAATTATGTGTACTCCACAGGAAAAAGGCCAAACCAAAGAAACAAAAAAACCTCCCCCACAAAACAAGAAAAACCACTGCCGCAAAGAAAAAAGAGTTTACTGTAAGCAGGCAAAACAAAAATTACCTCTCAGAATTTCAACAGACAAGTTGATTTTCTATCTTATTGTCATACTTTTTATACTTATGACATTGGTATTTTCTCATCATGAATCTAAGTCTCATAAAATGGCTGCAGAAATGGAACATTTAACTACACAAAGCTGATAATGAAATTGGTGAGATTTATCAACTAAGGGGAAAATATTACATTAAATCATCAATTTGCAAATAAAAATATACTGTTTTCACCACAATTGTTTGGATGTTAATGGAGAATTGATTAGGTGCTAGATCTATTTGTCATCTGTATCTGGGATTCTCCAGAGAGCTGAAGGCTGTATCACTCTGGAACCTCCATTATTCTTCAACATCAAATCATTGGTCTGTGAGGATAGTGGGGACTTGCTGATGTGACAGTGGGTGGAGTTCAGCTCCAGGTTCAGAGTCACAAATTAGATGTCTGCATCTATGGGCTGTGGACCTGCATCTGCCTGTAGTCTGGCCTCAACACACACAGCAGAGACAATTGCAAAGACTATTGGACAGAGTCAAAACATGCAGGTAAGAATTTGAAGCCCATAAAAGGAATGTGTCTTCTGGCCATTGCTTTGCAGTGATGTTTACATGAAACTCCTCCATTTCCTTCAGATCACTCAGTGTCCTTCTGCATTGCTGAAGCTTCATAAACAAGTTATTTTCAAGAAGAATGTGCAAGGACACAGTAATGGAGGTTAGCTGCAGCTATGAATTTTATGAACAGTTTGATGGAAACCACATTAAATGGCAACATCAACCCACAAATCAGTTTGCAATGCTCTTACTCCAATCTGGTGTTGAGGGTGATTCACTGTGAATTTGCTTTTCATGGCCACCATTTCATGCAGTGTCATTTATCAGCATACCAGCCTCTTGTGCTGCAGGAAGCTCTGGCATTACGTTTTAGCAGTGTTAACAACTAACATTTTTACAATGCTGCTCATGTTAGCAAAGTAAGTACTGTAAATAACATCACAAAGACTACACTAATCGCCCTTTTTGTAATGTGCCAGTTCACTGTGCTATCACCCAAGTCATAAAGCTGTCACATCCTCTTCATGCATTGTCTTAGAACAGTAGCACAGTTCCACTCAGAGCAAAATCCATCAAAACACAGCTAAAGGTGATCCACAAGCAGAGAAAGAGCTGGATGGTACAAGGAAGAAAGAGATCCCTTATTAATAGGAAAAAGAAAATTTGCTCTTGAGAATTATTCCTGAAAGAGATATGTTAGGAAAAGTAAAGACGAGGACAGTGAGAATGCAAAATATTAAATGTAAAACAAAACACAGAGCTTTGGGATTTTTTCTTATTTTGGCAAAGTAGTAGTATCCTAGAATCCTGCAGATTCTCTAGTCTGAATGAACGTAGTCCTTTTTGGGCCATTCAGTGTAGCCCAGCTTGCAGCTCTCCCAGGCAGAGGCTGGATCTCAAAAAGGATTGGATCCTAATGTTCCTTTTTCTCAGCAGCATGCCAAGGTAATGTATCATAAATCACAGAATGGCCTGGTTTGGAAGGAACCTTAAAGGTCATCTCATTCCAGTCCCTCCTTCGCTAGACCAGGGTGCTCAGAGCCCCATCCAACATAGCCTTGAACACCTTCCAGGGATGGGACATCCATAGCCTCTCTGGACAACCTGTGCCAGGGCCTCACAACCTGCACAGTAAATAGTTTTTTCCTTATATCTAATGTAAACCTACCCTCTTTGAGTTTGAAGCTACTCGCCCTTGTCCTGTCACTGTGTGCCCTTGTAAAAAGTGCCTCTCCATTTATCTTGTAGGCTCTCTCCAGGTGCTGGAAGGCTGCAACTAAGTCACCCCAAAGACTTCTCTCTCCAGGTTCAACAATCCCAATTCTCTCAGCTTTTCCTGATAGGAGAGGTGCTGCATCCCTCTAATTAACTTGATGACCCTCCTCTGGACTCACTCCAACATGCCAAGGTCATTCCTGTACTGGGAACTCCAGAGCTGCTTTCAGAATTCCAGGTAATATCTCACTAGAGCAGAATGGAGGGCCAGAAGCAACTCCCTCAAAGTGCTGTTCACACAAAAAGCTGACTGGAAGCCTTCTAAAAGTGCAATTTATTTAGAAGTAAAGCATCAAAGGAAACAATAAACATTTAAACCAGTAAATGTAGCATATATTCATATGCAGCTTTTCCCCTACGTCTTGCTATGCCCTTGTTCTAGAAACACACTGATATCTTAGACTTTTTCTATAGAATCTGTTTCTTTCTTCCTCTATTCAACCTTTCAGTCTGAATCTCTAGCCGTGTTCTGAGGAGAATCCTATCTTTTCTTCTTAGGAGTCCTTTAAGTACTCATTAGCCTTTATGTTTTTGAGTTCTGAACTTGGAAAAATAAACATATATCTTATTAGTAGATGGAGTGCCATGTACTTGAAGGGTAATAATTTTGCCCCTTATTTTTGAAGACCTGACATAAATATTTGTTCTGGGAAGCCAAATGCTGCTTCGTAATTAGTTTTCTGTGCATCCTACTGTAATTTAAATCAATAGAGTTACAAAGGAAATTCCTGAACTCAGAATATGTAAAGCTTTCATTGTAATGCTGCTAAAAGTAGTCACACGTTTTGATTCTAAGAAATGAGAGCAAAATAAGTGCACTTCAACAGTAAAAAATGAAGTTTGGGGTTTTTTTCTAATAATTTGAAGGCAGCATTTTTTCCCTCTTTTGTGCAAAGAGAAGTTGATGAGCTTGCCACAGCACCTTGCTGTGGAATAGAGTCCCTTTCCACTGTCAGTAGAAATATGTGTGTTTGGATCCAGAGGTCCCACATTTAATTCCTACTATTGTTCATTTATCTTTGCTTACAATGCCACAGCTTACTCCCGTGCCTCATGATGCATGTAGGGAGAATCTTTAAAGTTTCAGAGCAAACAAAATTGAACAACATTTGTTTTAAAATCTTTTTTCCTTATGAAAATAAAAAAAGTCCACATGGGATTTTTTTTTTTTTTTTTTTAATAAGAATAGCACTGGAAAGAGCCACATACTTCGCCAGTTCACACACAGCAACATAATAAATGTCTAGTCTAAAAGAATCTCTGAGATTTTTTTTGTCCTACTAAGACATCACTATAGGATATCTTAGAGGTGTCTAGACCACAAAACTCCTCTGAAATTCAGCACATTACCTGAATAGGAAAACCAAAAGTCTTAGTTCTAAAATATTTGACAAAAAAGAGGAGGAAAATCTCTCATATCAAGGAATTTTTGAATTCCTGCAACTTGTGTTCTTTATATAATTTTTAGAGAGCCTGTGTTTGGTGAAAAGAAGTAGCATGAAAAAGAGTCATATTGTTGTTTAATGTTTTTAGCCAAAGCATTCTCCAAAAGAGCTTTATGCCTATATTACAACACTTTGAGTTTGATTAAGGTGCCTAAACATGAATGTCTAGGTTTCTTCAGAAGCCTGAGGATATAGAAAATATATATGGGCTCTGCAGATATGGCAGAAACATACATGAAACCAGGAAATGCTTCCCAACCAGTAGGAGGATATGTAGGACACTTCAAATGATATATAATAGATATTAAGTTACATTTAGGGTAATTATATCCTATCTATCTGTCTATCTATCTATCTATCTATCTTTCTATCTATCTATCTATCTATCTATCTATCTATCTATCTATCTAATCATCCATCCATCCATCCATCCACACCATACCAGATATAACTGAAAAATGTAATTGAGTCCTTTGTGTCCTGCTATAACTCTTGGTAAAATGAGGAAAACAAAAAATACACAGATATGAAAGAAATATATATCTTTATGGACCCATGGTTGGAACAAGTAGAATGACTTCCTCAGATTTTAAAAGAAATTTAGCCTCTAACATGGTTGTACAAATAATAAGTAGCGTAAGTAGTTCTCTAGCCTTCTTTAACCATGCAGAAGGTACACAACAGAACTATTTTTCAACACTGCTCTCTGTTTAGAATTGAAAATTTTACCATGATTTTATTTAGCTAATGAAATAAGCTTTCAACAATATAATTTTGTTGTGTGACATTGATGCTGGATAATCAGAATTTAACCTTCCCTGTGATAGTGAGATCTAAGTGTTGGATGACCAAGCACATGTAGAAAAGATAGCTAAGCTATTAATCTTTTGGGCAAAGATTGGAGAGAATAAATGCAGCAGAGAATACTGGAGAATTTGAGCTCCCTTTTTTTTGCTTTCAGCTGTAAAGTGTGTTCAGAGACATGGTATTATGAATAGCTATGAATAGAAAGCTGCTTCAGAAAATAGTATGAAGGTGTTGCTCAAGCAATTGTAATCACCATTAAATCTGAAAAACTTTTGAAGTAGTTTAATTTAGCTTTCTGAGGTCTGTGGATGGGCTTGAGATGGTGTTTATTGCTGACAGCTAAAACCTGAGCTGACTCTTTTTCCCCTTTAGAGAAAGGACTACATGCATAAATACAGTAAGTGACTTACACTGTTAAAAGGCTGTAGTTAGAGGGGGGAAAAAAAAAGAGATGTCTGCATAATCCTGTCCTGGCAGATGCACTCTGGGCCTGGTGGAAGCCTCTGAAGGAGGAATGAGGAGGCAATTTCTTCAGGAAAAGAGCCCAAAGAAAGATCTGACAAAATATTCTGAATCTGAAGTATGGATACAGGCTGAAGATATGTCCAAAATAGCAGCCTTGGGAATTGGATTGTTTTGAATGTAATATGAAGATCTTAGCCCAGTGCCTGGCATGGTTAGTTTGATAGTTAGTCTGAGCCAGACACTGTTCCAAACAAGCAGTCTGCATGTGGAAAGTTTGCAATTTACAGACCAGCAGAAATGAGCAGGGCTGGGGTGGATCACAAGAAATGCTGAGTTCAAGCAGGCTGGGGTCCATCTTACACAGTTTGTGAACGGTCTCTTTTATGTTGATTTGACAAAGACAAGTTGACAAGGGATAAAAACTGATAAAAAGAAAGTAGCTATCACACCTTTCACAGAATGTGTGAGAGCTTGGGGTAGGGAGAGAAGAGTATATATGGTTATGTCTCTGCTTGTTTAATGAAAAATCCACAGAGTATAATAAACCTCATTTCCATGAAATTAGCATACGGGTAAGGCTTTGTAGGATCTAAGAAAGGCACTTTGTTTGAACACATAGGGTATCAAAATTCTCATTTTAAATCTTTAATTAACTTTTCCCCCTCTTCATTATCAATCACTTATTTCAACTATTCATAGCCTCAATAAGCTTCCTCTGGTGGCTAAGAGATAAGGCATTTAAGAAATAAAAAGTCAAAGTCTGTGTTGCTTTTATTTGTATTGCATTTGAATTTGACCAGAATGCTTTGGGGTTTTTATTAAAGATTTGAGTGAAGGGAGTACTAAAGCTCATTTGGTTATATACTTTCTGGGGATGAAGAATATGAGTGTTCACATGTAGTCACTGAATGAAAGCTAGATAAACATGGGTATACTGAGATTTTAATATCACATAATGCATGCAAAATTACTCTGGGTATTGTTTTAACTGATTCACATGAAATCTCTCAGGGTGCTCTATTAAAAGATGCAACCTTGGAATGAGATTGAGGAAATGGGGGAATTTATTGTCATATGACTATCAGTGAATAGCAGCACCTGGAAAAAAAACCCCAATGTTTGTGTTTATTTTGGTAACTCATGTGCACTCTCTTAGCAAGTAAATAATGTAATCTTTTGTAAAAAAAAAAAAAAAAAAAAGAAAACCGTTTTCCACTATACCATCCTTATTTCCTTGTTCCATGTCTATTATAATTTGTAAGTCTGATTTACTAGCTTACAATGTAGATATGTAATATTTTTGATCTTGAAAATCTTGAAGAACCCTTGGAGAACCAAAGAAAATTGTAAATGTCAGAATTAGACAACCCCAAATGTTTTGCCTTCGTAAAATCCTGGAAGATTACTGTAGTCACATGGAGAAAAATGAAAGTGCAGCAGCTGACTTCAGGGAGGATGTGATCTATGAGGGTCAGGCATGCAAACTGAGATATAGGATATGTTGGGAGAAGTAATTAGAGGAAAAACTGAGAAGCATTTCTACTAGTGTAGTATTCATCATATAGTGCAATTATGCAAATAAATTAAACAGGACCTAGACATGGGCCAATCAGTGGTGCATTGTCATCCCTACTCTAAACTGCAATTGCCTGGTGTTGGTTTAGGCTTTAGAACTTTGCAGGCAGTGCCTGAGCACAGCTCAGGGAATGATGTAGGCTGGGAATGAATGTCAGGACAGCACTGAAAGCCAGGGGAGTGCCTGCCTGTGCAGATGTGAGCCATGCCCCATCGACTAATGCCACTCACATATAACTTATTTATCAATACAGACATGGCTATATCAGGAAACTTAATTCATTAATTTGAAATAAATTCTTCTGATCGTTACAGTCAGGAAAGTTGCATTTAGAGACCCTGCAGGTAAGAGATATAAGGAATTTCAGAATTTAGTTTTAAAGAAAAAAGGAGCCTGGGTGGTTTAATTTCACAAGAGGTTTGCCTAAAAATAATGCATATCGGAGTAGTAAAAGATGTATTTTTAGTGAAGGATGGTGCTGGTATAAGAGCAAGTTGAGATAGCAGCCACAAATGTAATTTTCACAAGAGGTGAAAATTATAATAAGTTTTATTTCTACTCTTTGCCAGAATGAATGTCTATTTGAAACTGATTTCCATTTGGAGTACTGGACAGAAGTTAAACATTGGGTTCAAAATAATAAAATCATGGCTGTGATTACACAGTTAAGACTGGTACTTGCAAAACATGTCTGGATTAAGTTGCCTGAATGAGTTCTTTCAGTTTTAAGTTCCATGGTACTGGATATTAAAACAGTTAAATTGTAACAGTAAAATTGGTTAGCATATGAATTTTTAAGGCTAATTTGCGAGGGAATATGTTTGAATAATTTCCACATTTTGACTCAAACCACAGTTTAAATTTTTACTACAGTAAAATTTATAGTTCCAGGCAATCATTTTATAAATGCAGTTATAACTTCTGTAAACATGATTTTTTAATTCTGATTAACAATAAATTCTTTCCTTGTTTTACTAACTGCTGAGAATTCAGTGCTCACCCAGTAGAATGCACCAATAAATTCACAACTGGCAATTTCTCTACACAATTTTAAAGTATCTTTCTAAAAATCTCTTCCTTTTCATTCTGATTTCTGACTTAACCATTAATTTTGGTCCACAATGCAGACAAATGTTGTAACCAGGGATTATGCTTTAATGAACAGGGATGAAAAGTAATTTTTAAAATAAAAGTCTTAACCATGGCCTTCTCTACCCTCAGATTTGAAGCATTGTCCATGACAAAAAAACTCTGATAATTTATGTATTTTTATTTATTTAAAGGAGATCTTTAGATAGTCGCTTTACCCTAGGAGCTTAAACCTTAAGATAAGGACTACAGCACTGTGAGATATGCAACAGATTTGTTCTAGGCTGATGCCCAGTTTTCTTGCAGGAACTTGATTTAGGTACTGGTAGATCACATTTGGCCCTGGCAAATTTATTACAACATGAATTTTCAGCTCAAATTCAGATGTTCAGGAAGACATCTTTGCCTTGGAGAAAACCTGAGTTGAATCTGTTTCTTACAGACCTGTTATTGGAATGGAAGGACAATTTTGGCAAAGAGATAAACGAGCACAGTTTTAAATTCAGATGAATAATGTATAGTTCTAGTCACAATTACCAAATGTGCTTATTGTTAGAAAACAGAGAGTGCAATAATCCCTTGTTTATGGAAAATTGGCACATGCAGTGTATAGCTCATGACATAATTTATAGAGTTTTCTGTGGAGTCCTGGTAATTATTACTGAACTATTCATTATCGATCTCATTTGGAATGTTAATGAATTTAAATCCAGCTTGTTGAAATGCAAAAGCAACCACAAAAAAATCTATTGGTTTTTGGCAATTCTGTACTCACTGAAGCCAATGGAAATGTTCCCACTAATGTCAAGAAATAGTAGATCTATCTGAATGTGGCCCCATTGTTGTTTTTATGCCTGCTGTGTTACTGTTTAACTCCATTATATTTTCAGTAGGTTGTACCTGACATGGTCTGTGGCAGCATCCCTAGCCTGCCTCATCCCTGTGTAGTGCCTGAAAGAAGGCTGCAATAGATGGAAGGACACTATTGACAAAGGCCTGTGCCAGGACAAGGGGTATGGCTTCATACTGGAAGAGAGTATGTTTTGATTAGACACTAGAGAGAAATTCTTTACATTTGAAATGAGGACGGTGAGGCATTGGCACAGATTGCCTAGAGAAGCTGTGGATGCCCCATCCCTGGGGGTGTTCAAGGTCAGGTTGGATAGGGCTCTGAGTAGCCTGGTCTAGTGAAAAGTGTCCCTGCCCACAGCAAAGAGGTGGAATTAAATCATCTTTAAGGTCCCTTCTAGCCCAAGCCATTCTGTGATTCTCTGATTGTCAAAGGTTTAAAAAGGTGAACAATTATGTTGAGCCTTTTGGTCACTGTCAGAAGAGTCTCAAGTCCAGATGCAGGGGACAATGTAACAAAGATATAGAGAATATCTCAATTTCTTAATCTCCCCCAAAATTAAAAGCATTGGTGATTTCTACAGCACTGTGAAGTTCGGCTGGAGCTGAAGGTTGGTGTACATGCAAGTTTTTCTATGGGTCTGGAGAACATGACAACCCTAGCAGAGCAGCGAGAACTGGGTTTATTTGGTTGGTTGGTTGTGATTATTGTTACAGTTTTGAGGGGGTGTGGAATTGTTTTTTTTGTTTGGTTTTTTTTTTGGTTTTTTTTTTTTTTTTTGTTAATTTTTCTTGTTTTTTTAATATCATCCTTGGATGCATAATGAGAAAGTCTCAGCTAAGGGTACTGACGTGGTAAAAATAACAGGAGCTAAGCAAAATATTGATGACTGTAATATATTGCTGTTATATCCTGCTTTCGATTCATTGCTGTAAAGAAAACATATATTTTTAAATTCATGTTCTCAATAAAAGACTTACAAAAATATTTTATGGCAAAAATCTCTCCATTTATTTAGCTTGCACAAGAGGCATTTAAGAGACAATTAATTACAAATACAAAGTGCCTCCACGAGGATAGGGTATCAGTTAGTAAGAGACTAACTGTTTGACCCTGCAGTCACAGACAGTAAAATGTTCTCTAAACAGATGAAAATTAAAGGTAAAATAATTTAGGCTGAAAATAATGTGCATATTTTAAAATCAAGAATGTGCTTAACTATCAGGGCAGCTTGCCAATGGACATGTAGATTTTTTTCTTTCTTCATGTTGTCAAGTAAGGTGGCACATGTCCAAACACACATGCTAATTCAAGTTGCATATAGCTGGCACTGAACATGGAAATTACTGAATGAGGTTTTATGGATTGTTTTACCCAGAATGACAGATCCTGTTGTGCTTTTTGCCCTTACTGTAACACTCTGAGAATAAGCTTTTTTCATAATCTGGCTGATAACATTAGTCATATTTAGATCATTTGTCATAACGATCATCATACTTTTATAGCTTTGTAATAATGTAGTTTGCCAAACAGAAAAAAAAAAAAAAAAAAAAAGTGGTAAGTAGCAGGAATACTCTTTCCTTCTAATTTTCTTTGTTACTCTGGGCTCAGCACTAAAGTATTCATATATTTTCCAGTGCAGTGAAAAACATGGCTGTCAGCCTTTGAACATCTGTTCTGAGCAGTATATATTTATATTTATATTCTCTCTGCACCAGGGAAAGTGTGTTCAGAGTCTTTTTTTGCTAAGCAATTTTTTTTTTAGTGGAAGTGGGGAGAAAGAGGAATTTTCTTAGTGAGGAGGTGTTTTGAGGGCTTTTTGATTCTCCCTTAGAATTCATGTTTCTTCACACTGGTGTAATGAATAGTTTGAGGCTTGTGCTTCACATGCTGAATAAAGCAGTTAGGTTTATAAAAGCCTAGACTTTGGCCCTAAATGCCATCATCTCGGATTGCTGCCTTCTCAAGAAAACTTGACTCCGACACAGAGTTGCCTGCATAATAAATTGTGACCAGGTATGAGTGGGATACCCCAGATTAGATGGGATACATTAGATAAAGACATTTTGTAGGAAAGGGGCTGTGGGCAAGAAGTGGAACATAAGTCAAGGGTGAGAGTTGTAGAACTTAGGTCTGACAGTGCATGGACTGCACTAGAGAGAACACAGCCAGCCAGTCTGGGAAGGTGATTATCCTCTGTTATCTATCCAGCGTTTATGAGGTTGCACCTGAATTACTTTGCTGAGTTTGAGGCTGCCTATCATAAGATGCTGAAGGAGCAAGAGGGTGAGGAGGCTGGGTTTGACCCACTTAGAGAAGATTATGGGGAAAATGTAATGTGCTATGTTTAGCTAAACTAATTGGGTGGGTAATGAGCAGGTGGACTCAAATTTCTCAGAGGCTTATACAAAGAAGGGATGAGACTCAGCAGTTAAAAATTTCAGAAGTTAAGTACTGTTTAATGGTAAGTAAAAATCACCGTGAGTGGTCAAAGATTCAACTAGTTAGCACAGAAGGGTTTTGCAATATTTGTCATTGGAGAGACACAAAATTTGACTGGGCAAGAGCTGAGCAATGGACCTAAATTTGAACGTGGATAAGCTTTGACTTGAAGTCACACTAGGTGGCCTTCACAGGTATCTTCCAGCTTAAACATTCCACAAATGTAAATACAAAAATGTCCAAACATAATAGTAAGGTGAATCACAATGGGCTGCAGTCTTTAGGGGTTAGGAGCATGTACAGAAGGATCTTGGTCTGTAAGATGTTCCAATTACATAGAGTTGTGGGCAAGGGGTAAGGAGTCCATTGTATTAGAGAAAACTGGTTTTCATCACAAAACTTTATGATGATCTTTTCATTCCTGAGCTTCAGCTATGGTGTATCCTAAGTGAAGGAGTCAGGACCTTGTACTTCTTTAGGTAGTCTATGGAAAGGTAAGAAAAAGCCTGGTGGATATATCTGTTATATTTCCAGAGGACTGCACTGTTGAAACAAGATGTAGCCTTCTTTAACAGCTGAATTCTGTAAGCACTGAAACAGTGTGACCATTTATATTGAATGCTGAATCACTGCAGTCTAAATGAGAAATGACAAAAGCATGAATAACCGAGGCCAGGTCACTGCCTTCCAGGAAATACTCTTTTAGCCAGCTGGAAAGAAAGCTTTTTACTGATGGTAGCTGTTATGTAAGCCCTGAGAATCAGTGAATAATTTCATGTGCTTTCAAAGATTTAAGGCCAGAGTGAGCCATCAGATCAAGTATTTTGAACTGCTACTGGCAGTTTTCCTCACATAATTTGTTCAGGATTTTTAGTTTGCCTTTTTTTTTTTTTTTTTTTTTTTTAATGACATCAGAAATGTAATTGAAAATATTAGGAAAAGTTTTTAAAAATCCATCACAATGCATCCACATTTCAACCTCAAATTTGAATTTGCCTAACTGAACTTTACAACACTGATTCTTTTTCATCTTCATTTGTTACAGTTAAGAGCCTGGTAACCTTCATATAAGCCTTCTAAAATTACTTCCTCAAGTCTTTTCTCAATCTTCTTTCCTTGAATCTTTCAATAGATGACTATTTCTACAGTTCTCAAAAAAAAAAAAAAAAAAAAAAATCATAGCTTTTTGGAACACTCTTCAACTTTAAAAATCCTTTGACTATGAATACGAGATTATCTCATCTCCTGATTGTATCTGCTACCAGTTTTACTCCACACACTGTGTTCGCAGAGTTTAAATATCTCACTCATAGAAAAACAGTGTTAATAATTTCCATTCTTCGTGAGTCATGTCATTTATTTATGATAACATTTTAAGGGGAATTTGCATTGGATTGTTAATCTCAAATATTTTCTGTATCACTAGATACCAGGTAGAAACCCCTTATTCTATAAGTGTAAGTTCTTTTCCCTGTTGCTTTGACTTTGATTTCTATTTTTTAAAAAAAAGAAAACAGTTATGAAGGCAATTCTGCAAGAAGTTTTTAGCTCTAACATCTTTCCCATCTCATTTACTGAAGTATGAAAAAATATATGAAAATTTTCGATGTATTTTTATAAACAACTATTTCAGTGTCTTTGAGACCTTTACTGAAGAGGATCATTAATACCTGCCACACTCCAGGTGGAGCCTCAGTGAAAAAAACAACTTTGATGGCTATTTCTTGCCAGCAACTGTGCACTGACACTTGCCAACAATTAATGCTAAATGAATGAAATATTTATTAATTTAGCAGGTGTTACAGGTGTTGTTTAGCATCACGTTAATATTTTGACTGAATGACATACACTCCAAAATGGCTACAAATTCCAAGTGAGCACCAGTGTGGTGTGATGGGGTAAGGACCTCCTTAATCCAGCACTGAGCAAGCTGGCTCCAGGGAGAAAGGGCAGGATGGTGCTGTACCTTGGCTGGTTTGTGTTTCTGAGAGAGCAGCTGATCAGCATGGCTGTGGAGCTGTGCAGGTACATTCCTGCAGCTGCAGCACTGCAGAGTTTTAAGGTGGGGCATTATCGACTCGCTGGCAACCAGGGATGAGTAAGGATGAAATCTCTGCACGTGGCCTTTATCAACCCAAATTTTAATACTATCAAAGGTGGATAAATTGGAAAGAGGTTGGGTTTCTTTTCTTCACACACTCAGTTTAATTTGTTAAATCCTCAATCAGATATTTTAGGATCTCTGCTAAGACTTAAGATCAACCAATTAATCAGGTTTTAGTTGTATCATTCTTCATTTTTTTAATATTGACATTGTCTCAGCTATTTTGAGGCTTCCTAGCATTTTATGAATATAGGTATGAATATATGCAATCTTTATTATAATTTAATATCAATGAGCCACGAATTTTCCTAACCAGCATTTTTATGACTCTCTGACACAAATGTTTTAGGCCTCCTGAATCAAAAATGTTTATCTTAAGTAGATGTTGTCTGACTTCTTCCTAAATCTTATTAATAGCCTAGAATTTGCCTCCCTGTCCTCATATGGTATGAATGCAGCACTCTGTTTCTTTCCAAATATAGAGAGACAGTATTTATTAAAAACTTCTGTTCCTCCACGTCATCATTGACAATTTTTCAATCTGCATTTGTTAATAAACATTTCTATATTTTTCCCCAATACACTTTCAAAGTTTTTTTTAGAATGTCTTTACTTCTGATAAGTCTGTATAACTGCTGGTTTAAACCACTTTTGGAAATTCATAGCTCTTATTTTGTTCATGATTTCACATTTTTCCCACACATTTTCCTTAAAATGTTATGCTTTTATTCTTGCTAATGAATGAAGACAAGATTCTAGCTAAGGTCATTCCCATTCTTAACAGTGACAATTGCAAACTCCAGAGGTTTTTATTAATTTCTTTGTCTGTCAACATTTTTCCTTCTAATCAGTATTTTCATTAGTTTCTTCAGATTCTGAAAATGAACTAGTTTGGAGTATTATGCACTTTCTTTATATATCTATGTTTGAGGTAGTGTTTGGTCTTATTGAATATGAGGTCATGATCCAAAGTTCCTAGGCAACTGCTAACTCCCAATACCATGGTTATTCTGTTTTATCAGAATAAAGTCAAATTAAAGCAGAATTGAGTCCAAAATGATATTCCTTTTATTTTTCTGTAATTTCTTGTGCATTATAAAATCATCATGAATATTTCCACGGATTGTTTAGAAGTTTTACCACCAACTATATGAAATCACTAGTCTGTGTTTCCCAAATTTGAGTTCCTGTAACAATTTGATTTTTCTTGCACATAATCAGCAGATATTTAAGAAGAAATATTTTCTCATAATTCAGAGGCCAGTTAAGTTGGTGGCAGGTTCTCTTTGTAAGATATGTTAAGTAGGACATTGATCTGTGTGCCAGCATGATCCCTGGGTTTTGAATCACCAATAAAACTTAAACAGATAGCAGTACTTTTAAGGAGAGTTCAGCTTCTATAATCCCATTATCCATTATACCATTATAAAACAAAGTGTGTGGTTTTCTTGTGCCATTTGTGTGATGCATCTCAACAAATCGTGACAATGTCAGTTGTATCAAATTTCTTCTTCATCACCAAGTGCTTATAATTCCCTTACAGTGTATCCATTCTTACATGGAGCCCATAGTAATCACTTCCAAACACAGTTGTTGAGCACAGATTTGTTTCCATATATGTTGCACAGAGCTGAAAATTAGGCATCTGGGTCACGTACTTTGCTCTTCATTATGCCCATCCAGCCTGCCTTAGTGCTGAAAATGTCTAAAACCAGATCGTGGAAAGAATTTCCTCATCATGTACATCTTCAGACATACTTAGAGTCAAGTATAAATATGAAAGCCTCATATTTTTCCTGCTGTCAAGATGAGGACTTTGCTTTCAGACCCAGGATCCATTGCATGTGCCTGGATTTCCCATTTCATTTTTGAGTTTCTTTTCGAGTTTCCTTTTCCATTTCAGAATAGGGTTCTGCTTTGTCTTTTATGGCTGAACATCCATACTTCTCAGAGAATTTTCCCTTTTATTGGAGTAGCTTAAGTACAAACTTGAGGCTGTGAAAATAGCCTTGAAAGGCACAATTATCATTCTAGCCTATATATAGCATCTGACTCTACTTGTTGCTGAGTTCTGCTGTGAAACATTGTGAATCTACAACTCTAGGGTAATGCTAGCACCCTAATGGAGAATTAACACTTCAGCAGAGAGGCCTCCATGCAGGACTTCTGACAGGATGAACTGCCCGTGTGGAGTGGGATGTTTATAAACCATTAACTACTGCAACCCATCAAAACTGGTGAAATAATTGGTTGATTTCAAGAGGACTGTGTTGAACAGCATGGAAGATTTTAGTTGGAGATCAAATTATCAACATGACTTTCTTGAAATATTATTGCCTGTACTTTACTGAATCACACAGAAATAAACTTGCAGCATACTTGTTGCTACTAATGACCCAGAAATCTAAAGACATTATCTGAAATGAAGACCCCAAACCAGTATTAGAACTGAGAGAAGGTGACTTACCACAGATAGTAGCAATTTATTAAAAAGGGGAAATGGAAATCAATAGTTATGTTGCATTAAAGCACAGAAGATGGCACTGCAGACTAGATGCTTAAAATGTTCTATTTCTTTTACCTTATAGCAATCACTGATGTTATGAAACCACAAGAATGTCCTATTATTTCTCATTTCTAAGGCACTGTTCATACAGAAATGAATACCCCTATTCTGTACTTTTAGAAGATGCAGTCCTGAAAGGCGATGTCATCAATTCTGAAACCTGTGAAGATCTGGCATGATGATTTTTGCTGCTTGTTGAAACTGAAAAGCTATAAATACTTGTGAGATAGTACATCATTTAAATAAATTTCATACAAATGTTCTTATGATGAGCATTAATATTTTTTCACTGTCCATATCAATGTGAAAATAACTACAGTTTCTTTTAGCTGGATGACTTTTTTCTACAGAAAAATGACCAAAGGCATATTTGGAAATTAAAATTTGCTTCAGCAATATTATTGATAAATAATAATTTAAAATAAGCTGCTATTGAACCCTAGAATGAAAGCTTATTCTTTAATATGATATTAAAAGTTAATTTCCTGAGGGTATGGAGGAAGAAGTTTACACAATCACTAAATGAAGAAATTATAAATTTACCACATGGAACTCCTCTAATGATAGATGTAGTGCATCCATGTAAAATACCTTGATTAAAACAACCTCTGAAGTTTGATGAACATAAGATTTAAATCCTGTCTTTTCTGCTGGTCATTTGATTAAAAGAGTCCTTGAATTGCATACTAATGGTGATAGGGAGAACTTTTAAAAATATAAGTGCTTATTCTGTGAGAGGTGGGTAAATAAACTGCATAATATAAAGATAGGAAAGGTTGAGGAGTGTGATGGTATTGGATCCTCTTGTCTTGCCTGAACTGTTTTTGCTCTGATATAAAATCTCTTAAACTCTCAGATTACCATGGTGAAAAACCAATGATGGACAATTACAGGGAAAGGAGAAGTTCTCTGATTATTTAATACATTCCAGTATTCTGTAAATGTCATAATATAGAACAAAAATGGCAAGAATGTCTTAGTGTCATCAGCCCCTGCAGATTTCTCCTCCATCAGCATGATGTGTTCCTGTGGCAGAGAAGACAACATGTTTTTATCCTCTCAAAGGGTGTTTTTTTCACACCCCACCTATAGCACTTGCACTCTCTGTTTCCCCCTGACTTGCACTCCTCTGCCACCTTCCATCTGTGCAGCAGCACCCACAGCCTGCAGTTCCCTACTGTTGTGCCAGTTCCATGGCCACGCTGACTTCACTGTTCAGCAGTGCAGGCAGTAGTCACACCACTCAAAGTTCACCTCTTTTTCATGATTCATTAATGCTTTTTGTCCTGAAGATCACAGGTCTCACTTTCTCAGTTGAAAGATGGATGTCACAAGCATCACTAGGTAATGGAAATCAGAACTGCTCTCAAAAGCCTTTCTGAAAGGTGAGGTGAAGAGGTTGAGAACCAAAACAGTGACCTGAAGCATTTCCAAGGCAATAATAAAACCCAGGAGAAAGTAAATGTACAAAAGTTGTGCAAGTACTTGACACCCTCCTTTTTCCATTACTGGAAGTCTGCTCATTTTCTGCATGAGGTGATGTATTTATTGCTATCTGTCAGACTGCAGCATAAAAATATCAGCCATAATTATATTCATGCTACCAGCCTTGACATTAAAGTTAATCTGAAAAACACTCATTTTCCCATACTAACTTATGTAACCAGGACTCAGATGCAGCAGTGGTTCACTGTCAGGTTTTATTCTACTGTGTTTCAGTGCAGAGAGTTACTTGACAGCTGTGAAAATGTTGGCTTGCCCTTTGTCTTACAAAGGGAAGTATTAGAAGAGCCTGACATTTGTCAAATGAAACTCTTATCGGTGTGACCTATTTTTAGGTACCCTTTGAAACCTTCTGATAAATACCTGAAAACTAATGAGCCTTCTGTTTCAGAAGAGAACATTTAGAAATGGCTTATTAGAAGAGATAGACACAGGGCTAGAGAGACCCTGGCAGGGTGTAGTGTAGTGCTATGTTGTAAGCTTGAGATTCTATAATTTGGTTTTATTTTTAGGAACACTTTAGAAAACCAAAAAGATGTAGACTGGTTGTAGACTGGTCAGGTTGTAGACTGTGAACTGGGTGAGTGGGGAAAATTTTGCCCCACAACTCAGTTTCAGTAAGCTTCTTGATGAATTTAAATTTATCTTCAATAGAAATAATTAATTATTTTAATTATATAAATATTTGACTGCAGACAGTCAAATCCTAGATTTTGGGAGCCTGTAGATTAGGCAGAAATCCAGCAGAGAATTTCACAGAACACCTCTGAGAAGGAGGGTTTTTTTTTCATAGCAATTAAATTATAAGCATATTACAAGATATACATAGAATAGTGTGTCATTCTGGGGAATGAGTAGTGTTGGAGGTACAGTATTGTCCCTTTTGTCTGTTAGCTGAGACAGAAGAACTTTGTGTATGGGAGGAAAGAGAATTTATTTTGTCAAAAGGAGTGGGCTGCAGGGAGCAATTTACTAGGAGAGGCTTCAGATTTAATGCCAGTACCAATACTCAGGGTGTCAGATCACTGTATGTACACTCGGGGAACTTTGTCTTCAGAGATGACAAAACATAAAAGCAAAACAAAAATTGTGATCAGAGATCAGTGATCAGCTATATAAAGCAAACCAGAAGTATATGGCATACATGGTGTTGGTCACAGAATCATAGAATAGTTTGGGTTGGAAGGGACCTTAAAGATCATCCAGTTCCAACCCCCCTGCCATGGACAGGGACAGCTGCAGCACTTCAGGTGGGAATCCTGAGGGCAGAGCAGTGGTGGGATGAGAATTGTGCAGTCAGGGAGACACCCAGCTGCTACACTGCAAGTATCTAAGATGCATTCACCTTTTCCATAGAAGCAAGGCTTGGAAGTCAAGTTCTGGGATTCAATGAGCCTTACATGCAGAGCATGTTACTTTTGGTAGGTCAGAATTTGGTCTTGACAGGAGATGGGGATCCTCTCCTGGCTTTGTTTCCTCTCAGGGGATTATTCCTCCTCACAAAAATTCACTAATTTGTTTTGAAGAGGCTGCACAAAGTCAGTTAAGTGTCTCCTTGGAGTTTACAGGTAAACCTGCAATTTACAAAGTTATGAGAAATGTGACTACAAATAAACAATAATTGTACATAAACTGAAGAAAATTGGAAGTGTCTCACATTTGCAATGACTATGATTTGTGATTCTCTCCATCCACTACAAGGCAGATGGCAACAAACTTCCAGAATGTCTAGGTACACATTTACATCAGACAGGTACAGTTTTCAGAGATAGATCAAAGGTAACCATGAAATTCCTCAAGGTTTCTCAGCTATTCAGGCAAGATTCATCTCTGATGTGGAGGATGATGGAATAGTTTTCTAGGGAGGAATAAGTTTATGGGGGAGTTGTTGAAATTGTGGAGGAAGTGTATAGGATGGCAATGGATCGAGACACTTGACTCATATAGCTGAGGGTTGCCAAAAAGTAGAGGTAAGGCTGGTGTTATGGTTATGACAGAGTAAAAGATCCTGCTCAGTGGGAGTGAGAAGGATCCTCAAAGGAAGTGCTAGGTTGCAAGAACCAAAACATTCTCCCTGGAGAAGGTTGTCATTTGAGTCACTGACAGGAGCCTGTGGCAAAAGCCATGGCTTAGTTTTGGAGCCAGGATTAGAAGACAGGCAAAGCTTAGACACCCAGCTGAAGTGTGGCTGGAAAGGACTTCCATAGGAAGGTGTAGGCTGCAGATCTTGCAGTAAAACCCTCCTCCTATGAATTTCCCACTTCACCATACTCTCCCTGGAAACAGGAATCATTTTCTTCTTTCTTTCTTCCTTCTTCCTTCAGCCATTCTTATTCACCTTCAGTGTTTCTTGGGCTTTTAGAGGGAAGAATAGTGGGGGGTGGTTGCTGATGTTGCCTGCTACTGTTCACAACCCTACTGTCATCCCCTGGTTACCCTGACCCATCCTGCTGCAATAACATCAAGAATAGAGAGCATCAGGGAAGAAGAAGGCCAGAACATCCTGTCTTTCTTTCTTTTACAAGACAGTTTCTACTTAGCTGCCTAATTTTTCTGTGCCTTGAGACAGCTCCCTTCTAGTCAGTTCAGACTGAGAAGCAAGATTTAGAAATAGCTGAACTGGTTTTCAGCCAGTTATTGGAAGAAGTCTGAGCATGGCAGCAAGGAGTCCCTGTAGGCCCATTTTTTCCTGCGTTTCAGGTACTTGCTGTGTCTGAAAGATTGCAGCAAACAAATTAACCTTCTTGTATATGTATTCATTTTTGATTGTTCAAACTGTGATCCATAGTCAGTGTGACCATACTTACATCAGGTCTGTTTGCAATGCCAATTTAAAACATAAATTTATCAGCAAATCATGTCACATGGAAGTTCAAAATAATATTTGATCACAATTAATTCACAAAATAGGTGCATCACCTCCTCTAGCTGTGATATGAGATGGTTTAAGCCATCAATACTCATCTGACATTAATGAGTCAAAACACAGACTATAGAAAAGTCATTTGTCACCCCAGATGGCAATCTAATCAGTTGAAAAACTGACCAAGTGTACTTCCAGCACAAGGAGGCCTTATTAGAATGATTTTCAAAGTATGGCCTGAGGTTACAGAGTTTTAAATAAAACTTTTTTTTTTTTTCAGCCAGGTAGTCTATTTAGGTCCTTCTGTGGATGCAGAAGGTATTTTTTCTACTACAGACAAGCTGGATGTAAGAGTATAGGCTCCTACACTAATAAATGTGCCATGCTGAAAATAATTTTCTTCTCTCAACGTAAAATACTGAATTTGTAACAGCTTGAGATTTTTTATTGTTTGCCTTTCAACAAATAGGCTACTGAAAATTCCAACAGAAGATTGCTTCAGAAAGTTTTACATTGTTATCAGGATGACTAAACAGTAAATGATACTACTGAAAATGACCCAGATTATCCAGGGTGATTAGTTTTTACAATGGAGGAATTGTAGTCCCTTCAGGTGGGTTGGCTGGTTACATTTATCTTACTCTGCAGGTGCATAAGACTGAACTAGAGCAAAGAGTCCTGTCCCCAAGCAGTATTTGCTCTGGTGAAAGCATCTCCCCTGTGGAGAGATGGCATCCATTCCATCCCACTTTGGCTATTACTGCTGGTAGGACTGCTAGATTCTCAGAAACTGGGAGCATTGTTGATTTTAAATGACAGTGATACTGTCACAATGATATGGTAAACCTCATCAGTATCTCAAAAAAGTCTAGCTCAAAAGTTTGTCAGTCTTTGGAACTATTTCCCATTTAAAAATAAGTAAAAGAAAGCTACACTGGAAACTTTTAGAAAGCAGGGCTATTTTTATAAAGCTTGTCAATTAATAGAAATTATTCACATAGTGTTAATTAAGGGTCTTTCCAGCACCAGAATAACTCTGAAATGGAATCTGAATCTCCTGTTCCAAGTGCTAAGATTGCAACAATGTGAATCTCCTCAGCTTCCAAGGCTGTAGTTCAGGGTATTAGGGTTTCATCCTCAGTACTGCTATACCTTCTAACAATGATTTGGGTTTTTTTCTGCAGAGTATTTGAATTAAATTGATAATATTTTAAGCCATGGTTATTTTGCTGAATACTAGATTAATTTCACTGAAGTGAGAGTAGCATGAGACAAAAATTAACAGAAATACATATGTGGCTGGATAGTCATTTTGGCAACTGGTTGGAAACAAAAACACTAATTACAAGAGGCTGTGAGGATGATCTGCTATGTTTTTGAGGGTTTTTTTATGCACTGGATTTGTAGCTCCTCTAGGAAAGTTAAGTTTAAAATCACAAATGGACAGGACTGCAGTACAGTTTTGTACTTTACCCAGATGATGGTACAGTCAGTAGCTCTGGCTACCTTGCAAGAGAGATTGACTGTGTATTGCCTGAGGAAAGAATGCCTTACATGGGTGCAATTCCTGTTGCTTCTAAATGTTTCTGGCCATCTTTCCTGGCTCAAACAGAACTACATCAGATCTATCTGTCCAGATTAAGGGGCATTACCCTTTATACACCCAACCATTAGTGATTTATGAGCCATTTCAGGTTAGGATGGCCCAGGCTGTCAGTGATTGCTGCTGCCACCACTGGTAGGGGAAAGCAGTTGCCATTCCTAGTACTTTTATTAATGAAAAAAATAAAAAGTGCCTGGGAAATCCTGAGCTACAGACCACTTTAAGATAAGATGAGCTACAGTACTACACAGTACTTTATGATATTCAAAAGTTTTAATTTATTCTGTGTTATGTTGTGATGCCTGGCTTTGGCCCCTTTCATGACATAGATTAAATTGCCTTTACATGTCATCCATATCACTTTCTGCCCTGGGGGTGACTCATGTGTGTGTCAGTCACCTGCATAGCCTAAATGGAGTTTCATCTACATGTACTGCAAATTCACATTGCTTAACCAGCCTTAGAGAACAAAGATTTCGTACTCATTCTATAGAACCTGTTCCTGGGCTAATCTGCCATTAAGGTCAGAATTTTATCTAATATCTGTATCTCATTTACCAAATCTTAACCCATTTGGATAACAGCCAAGTGTGGTGAGAATGTCAATAGCTGATCATGTTTAAAACAGCCTTATGTATATTGTAAAACTTATGCAGTCTGGGAGGACTATATAGTTCCAGTAAAAATCCCTACTTCAGGTGTTTTTACCTGTGACTAGCCATTCCTACTGAAAAGTAACACTTCTGTCAAGAAAAAGCATGGAGGAAAAAAGTGCATATTGTATTTTCTGGGCTAATTGGATTTTTCAGGCTTTCCTCATTCTTTCCTTTAGGTATAACTTTTTAGAGGTTTCATAATGTGGGAAGTTCAAATGATGACACAGTTCTCTAGGTGTAGCTCCACAAATGATACAGAGAGCAGTTTACCTCTTCTGTTTATTAAATGCCAGTCAATACAACTAAGAATAACTTCATTATTGTAACAGCACCAGCTGGTTAACTAAGTGGTAAGTTTGTAACATGTTAATATTTGTTTGCTGTCTCTTGTCTACTCTGCCATTTTTCACTTACTGTTTAGGCCTTTGTCTCCTAAAAAAACATTTTGTACTTTATTTAATTTCATTTATTGCATACTGTTCAAACTCATTTTTGTCCTCTTTGAAGTATTCACAATCCATCAAAACTTGTCATGCAGCTCAGTATTAGTGCTGGGTTAGAAGTTTTAATTCAGTATTTTCCCCCAGTTTTCTTCAGAAGTGAAACACTAGCAGGAATATTTGACCTTGTGGAGCATTTCAGTTCTGGCAGAGAACTGATGGCTCCACTGAAACTTCTGGGGCCAGTTTCCCATGAGCCACATACCTCTGGAAACAGAGCTGGGGCAGCAGACAGTGCTGCTCTCCCCTGCTCCCTCGGATGCACCGAGTTTACTGTGGCTCCCTGACATCATTGCTTGGCTTTAAAAGTCTGTAATTATCTCCACCAGGAATAGTATTAACTTTAGAAAACCTCCTTCAGCCCATCCTTTGTCTGCTGCCAGCTGCTATAGATCTGTCTGTCCCACTGAATTAAATTAGCACATCCAAAAGCAGTGTCTCTCAAGTGATTGACAAAAATTCTGCCATTGCTCATAAAGGAAATAGGAGTAGAAAAAAAGGCTAAAAGCAGCCTTCAGTGACTGTATTTGTGAGACATGGAGACTGTACCAGATCCTCAGCTGTTACATACTGTTATAACTCACTGAATATAAATATAATTGAGCTACACAAATGTTAAATCATTTGAGAACCTGGTCTGCAACACAATTAAATATATCAAGGCTGAAGTAATTGGTCAACCACAAAACATTAATATAGTGGTTCTCTTTTACTGTGGGCTGCTCACATATACTAAGCCTCTTTAATTGTATTCTAATTTAACCCCTTTCATTGTCATCTATATAACTATTTAGTCAGACATTGTTAGGCAACAAAGGTAGCTAGGTTCAATTTCTGGATCTGCCTGCAAGAAGCCCAGTAGAAAGACAACCATTCTAAAATTTTAGTTGACACCAGTTTTAGCATCCACCTCCAGTCTTGGCAAACTTTTACATTGCCTGAATCATGGTGCATTAGCCATACATTTGCAATTTCAGACAATGATTTTAAACAGCAGGATTAAATCAAGGATTAGTTTTATAGTGCTGAAAACAGTAAAATGTTGGCTTTGGGAACTGAAGTGGCACAATTCTTGGGATGCAGTGTTGGCAGTGTGGGTTCACCAGAGGAAGCTGCTATGCTCTGCTAGACAATTATGACCCCAGTTAATTGTCTTTGGGGGTGGAGGTGGTGTGCTAAACAAACCATTCTCTCATGCCCAAGGCATGGAGAGTTTGGGAAAGCTCTGCTTCCTATTACAGTGCTGCTTCATTTTTGAATGGAAAATCAAGTGGTTTTGACTCCAGGGTGCTGACATCAGAGTCCTTGCCCACTGCTCACCTGTTTCAGGGTGAGTGAATGGTGGAGAATGGGAATCCTGTCTGCAGCCTGGACCATGGGAAGGCTGTTTCTGAGTTCCCAGCAGTGGCAGCACTGGGATCTCTGCAGCACACTGTGCACCTCAGTAAATGTGTGTGGCTCTAAGGTTAACAACCAGCTGGGCCCTGAATTGCAAAACTGCAGCCCAAAAGGGTACTGGTGACCATCCCTCAGCTGTTGATACCTGGTGTAGCATTTCAGCTCCCCTGGAGCCCTCTCTGAACCTCTGTGCTGTGCCTCTGAGCACCTCACCCTCCCTTACCTTCCCAAAGCAGGTTGAAGCACTGACTCCAGGTACTGTGGGTCAGTCATTTCCCCTATCTATATCTTTGTACATGTGATTTGTACAATATTTGCCTTATCAGAGGACTCCTTCCTGCAGTTTCCAGGATTCTGAAGAGCTTAAGGTTTTACAGTAAAAATAATTTGATTTTCCTAAAGGATTTGGAAAAAACCAAGCTGTTTGGCATGCAAAGGTGGACATAAGTGAGTTTAACCAGGGATTCCCCAGCTGTAGGGGAGACATGCAGAGGTGCTATGAAATTTTTAGCAGGCTATCTGTTTTGGAGCAGAGACATTGAAGGAATATGAGTGGAACCCTCAGAGAAAAGAGAACTTTCTGGGGCCCAGAGCAAGCTGCAGGGGCTACAGTGGGGATTTCTGAGCAAGGAAGCTGTTGCCTGCTATTTATTTTCTATTCAGAGAAACAGGTCTGAGCAAAGGTTGTGTGCAAATGAGACAATTTACACAGAGAATATATTTGTCTTCTTATTCTAAGAGTTTTGACTAGAGTGAGTAATGAGTTAGATTTCTTTAAACATTATTAACCTGTATGAGGATATCAGTGGTTATTTCTTGGGGATGGAAGGTGTTGTGCAAAAGTGTTAGGTGAGTGTTTAGCATTGCATGTACTATTTTTGGCTAATTTCAGATGCACTGCTTCTTTGTTATGGGATCATATTAGAATTAAGAACATTGGATTCCCACGTAAAAGGACATTTTAGGTTTGAGAAAAGAGCTGAATCCCTTCTAAGCTGTCCAAATAACTTTTGTTGCTGATGAGCAGGAGCTGAAGACTTAGAAAGCAATGAGCTGTATCACATCCCAGTTTCAAATTCCTTTCCCATGTGCTGCAAGGAGGCATTATAGATACTGAAAGAGAAGTAATGAGAATAATTTGTATAATAATGCAAGCCTGTTTAGATCCTTCTTGTCTAGTTATCTTTTCTTCCTGTGACATACCTGTAATGTAATGACATCTCTCCTGCTCTAAATATATTATTTTAAACACTGTGGAAAGAACCAATAAGAACAACCATCTCTCCTATCTCATGTGATTTAATCACCTCTCTGGTTCAGATCACTAATGGAATCTCACTGATATAAAATCAGGAAAAATTGACTGGAATAGGAATTTTCAAAATGTTATCAGAAAGACAGTTCTAATTGTTGTGCTCTGTTGTTGTGGTCTGGAATGCCTTGAAAACAAAAAGAGAAAGGCTGAAACACAGCTGAGAGCCCATGGGAGCTGCTGGTGGAGCAGGAATGCCAGGCAGGGGTGAGAGGGAGCTGTGCTGCTGGCACTGACACACAGCAGAAGGGCTCATGAGTCACTCATGTCCTGTGTGAAATCCAATAACCTGCTGGGTTGGACTGCTTAATATTTATGCAGTTGAATTGTGCTGGCTGTTCCTTTGGCAATTCACAGGTTTGACTAAAAAGTGAGTGCAGAGGATCGGTCTTCAAAATTTTTGTGTTGTCTTGGAGTAAGCTTTTGACATAACATTTCCTATTTACTAAGAGTTCCCTGCAATTTAAAAATATATTCATTTCCTGAATCTTCTAATAGTTAAAAGCCTGCTTTTAGTCAAGAATTTTAGGAAGAAACAATATATTTTATTATTTTGCTTCATCTACCTGGAGAAAAGTAGAGGTTTCAGACACTTGATTTCTTCTTCAGGCCAACATATGTATATGTATAGGGATAGATACATGTATGTGTATGTATATGCATATGTGTATGTATATGTAGTTATTTTTAAGATTCTTAGTTTGCTGACAAATGGCCCTCTCATGTTTGTGCACTTATAATATTCCTGTTTTAAGAAAGGTGCTCCTCTGTCTGTATCTCTGCTGCATGCTTTGAACTGTTCTGAATTCCTTCATAAGGATCATCTCCTTTAATTGGTCATTTCATTGTCTGAAAGGTCGGCTGGCTGGGTTTATGTATGCTAAAGGAAAAAATGTGGCAGGTAAGTGAGTCAATGTATGCCTGACTGGAAGTTCTTCAGTGGAAGGAATGTCCTTGGGAAATTAGTATTTGAAGTATTTGGGCTTTTTTCCTTATTAATATGAAATTTTTTTGCATTTCATGCATGGAGAACTGTGTTTCCCAGTATTTCTTACAACAAGTGATTTAAAAACCATGGGAAACTTGCATTTGAAATAATATTTTTCATTCTATAGACATTATTTTTACACAATTTAATTCTCTTGTTACTTGTACATGAAATGCCATTTAACAGTGAAGTAGTTAAAACAGCTCTTTTCTGTTTTTCACTGAATATTTTATAAACAGTCAATCTTACTCTGAGACCAGAGACACTGTAATACTTTGGAATAACATCACAGTAAGCACTACTATCTGTCATGAAATAGCAAAAACTGATAATCAGAAAAACATCAATACTTTGAATCCAAAAATATTTTTTATTTTTGTTACTAAAAACATATTAAAATAATTTACAACTTGCAACTCATTAGAAATAAAATATTTTGATAAAATCATGTGTTCTAAATTACAAATTAAAATGCCAAAATATTTTGTAAGACGAGAATTTATAATTTTGTTTCATCTCTCTTTAATAGTACTGATGGCCTTGGAAAAGTTGACCAGCTTAACATGAAACCAATACCATTAATAGACACATTTGTTAAAAGTCAATACATTGAGTAAGCAATACAGATTTCAAATTTCTTAATTAGAGGGGGCTGAAAACCATGCTTGTCTGTCTGCTGCAAATTTTTCATTACCAAAGACCTGCTCTTTCTTCTTTTTTTTTTTTTTTTTTTTTTTTGACTAGCACTGGAAAGCAAAAAAAGATAATGAAAGATCTTCTCTTGGGGAAGGCTTACCCTGCAATGAAGGAGCATGGCCAGATTTGGGGAATGCCCCACTGCAAGGCTCTGGGGAGTGCTCTGTTATTTGCAAACATGCACCACAGCTGTATTAGGAGAATTTCCATTTATTTAGCTGTGAGGCTGAGGACAACCACTCATTTAATGGGGTCCTGACCAAGTCTTGTTAAGACAGTCTGGCATAAACATCATTTTATGTAGGAAAATCTTCAACTCTTTATGGATTAAAATTCCTTAACTCTGAAATATGTTTTATTTTGCTCACTACACGTGAGATTCAAAGTTTCTTTCTGTGTGAGCAGAAAATTTTACCAGGGAAATGGTAACAGTAGTGTTTCTTGTCTTTAGCATGGTTTGAAGCTCTAGGCTGTGGGAACCTGTGCACAAGAACAAGGAATTTCCTTTGAGACTGTGTTGGGTTTGCATGGCAAGGTTTTGGCAGCAGAGTGGCTGCAGGGATGGCTTCTTTGAGAAGCTTCCAGAAGCTTCCCCATGTCCAACAGAGTCAATGCCAGCCACCTCCAAGATGGACCCACCACTGGCCAAGGGTGAGCCCATCAGCAATTGTGGTAGCACCTTTTGGATAGTTATGAAGGGGAAGAAAACCCACCACAGCAGCAGCTAGAAGAGATAAGTGAGAATATTGAGAGGATTGGACCTGCAGACAGGGGGTCAGTGCAGAAGGAGGGGCAGGAGGTGCTCCAGGCACCAGAGCTGAGATTCCCCTGCAGCCCCTGGTGCAGCCCATGGTGAGGCAGCTGTGCCCCTGCAGCCCATGGAGAGCCACAGAGATGCAGAGATCCACCTGCAGCCCAGGGAGAGCCACAGGGATGCAGAGATCCACCTGCAGCCCAGGGAGAGCCACAGGGATGCAGAGATCCACCTGCAGCCCAGGGAGAACCACGGGGATGCAGAGATCCACCTGCAGCCCAGGGAGAGCCACAGGGATGCAGAGATCCACCTGCAGCCAATGGGGATCCATGGGACTGCAGAGATCCACCCACAGCCCAGGGGGATCCATGGGGGATGCAGAGATCCACCCAAGCCTGGGGGGGACTTCTCAGTGGAGCAGGGGGATGCACAAAGAGGGTGTGAGACATTGCAGGAAGATCCTGGCAGGACCTGTAGCCTCATGGAGAGGGGAGCAAATGCTGGAACAGGTTTGCTGGCAGGACTTGTGAACTTGTGGAGGACCCACACTGGAGAAGGGAAAGAGTGGGAAGGATTCTGCTCCTGGGAAGGAATGAAGGAGTGGCATAGACCACGTGTGATGGACTGACAGCCATCCTCTGCACTGCTTGGGGAAAAGGTTCAGCAAACTCAGAGAGTAGTTAAGTCATTACCTTGACCCACGAGCCCTTGTTCTATTTTCTCTGCGCTGCCCAGCTGAGGAGGGCAGTGATAGAGCAGCTTTGGGGAGCACCTGGCACCCAGTCAGAATCAACCCATCAGAGGCACATCAAGGGATAGGTGTTTATCACAAACGTGATGAAGGAGCTGGATGAAGAAACTTGACTGTTCATTTCCAGCAAAACACGAGGAACAGATAGGGGCCCTGTTCTCAGTGCTGTGTACTTATGCCACCCAGAAGAAATCAAATGTGATAGTGACAGAAAACAAAGCAAAGCAGATGGTGGGAATTCCAATCAAGGTCTCCCAGGACCTGCTGGAGAAGGAGATCCCTGAGGAAATAAGCATTGTGTGCCTCAGACTTTTTCTATGTTGCGTTAGCTTTGCTCTGACAGTGAAAGTCATTCTTGACAAATGAACTAGAAGCTTGTGAGCAAAACGATTGTCCATTTCTGAACCCACCTTGAGCCATGGGGAACACTGACTGCTCTGGGTCCACATCCCACTTCAATGTAAATGTGGAAAGACAGCTGTAGAGCAAAATTGATAAACAAGGGGGTAGGAGAGAGACTTGGACAAGAGGGGCAGTCTAATTAAAATAAAAGGAATGCAGTATAAACTGGTGTGTTATCTACAGGCCACCCATTTGTGCCAGCCAATTTTTTAAACGAATAACACATGTTTCCCTTTAGCAAGTAGGAAAACATATCTTACTCTTAATTGAATTATACTCAGAGGATGTAGGAAAAAAGAGGAGTGAGGTGGGGGAGGAACATGGTTTTAGGTTACAGAAATGGTGCCTTACACGTCCCACACACACACTTTGAAACAGCCTAGGAGATTTGGAAAAGCTTCAGGTGCTACTATGTTCTCACAGCTGTATCATAAACAGTTGTTAAACACCTTATTGCCCCTAATATTACATTGTCATAGGCAATGTTCCTGCTCTCTGTATGAAGCTGGCTCTGGTCACATTCTGCTTACACATGTTGGCTTGGATTGGGCTGGAAAGAAAAAGACATGTGGCAATACACACTTGTGAATTAGGGCTTTGCAAACCCATTAAGACATCTCCAGTGGCCTAATGGTATAGGGTAACTGGCCCATCACCCCTTATATTGGCTGGAAATGAAAATTGTTTTCTTTTAAATGGTTTAAAATTAAATATAGTTTATTTTGACTGCTCCTGCTCCTCTGTTATTTCTTAGTAGACATATTCCAAAGACAAATTTTGCCTTGAAGACTTGTATTTGATGTAAAATGAAATTTTACATCTCATTCCTTTTGGAGCAATTTTCTCCATCTTATTTCATGTTTCTTTCAATCATTACCCTTGTTCCTGTGAAACATCTTTTAAAAAAATGGAATCTACTTCCCAACCTCTAAGCAAAACCAATATAAAACCTTCAAAATTTTATTTCAAAACTTCATGAGGAAACCAGTTATCTCCTGTGATAAAACTGTAACAAAGAAATACAATTATTGTTGAAGAAATCTCTTTCATTCTACAATAATTTTTGTTAAGGTTTCTGTAGAGGGCACCAGTAATATACCAAGAAACTGTGGCAAGAGAATAAAGAAACCCAGCTGACTGTGCCCTATCTTTTGAATCAATTGGCAGCTACATGCAGAAAATAAACCTAGGGAAACACTAAGTACATGGAATAATATAAGTTAAATTTTTAAATAGTTCAGAAACATGCTGACATTTATTTTACTGTGACAAATATGTTGGTGCTGCAGTTGGAAAAGGGAGTTTAACTGGTTGGAAAAAATTAACCAAATAGGAAGAGTCACTGAAAGAAAGGCAGGAGAGCCAACAAAGCAGGATGAGAGGGAGCCAGATGTGTCAGTAGCCAGATGTGCCAGTAGCCAGAATGGACATCCCAAGGGAGAGGCAGCAAGTAGCCAGCTGGCCTGGGGAGAGGGGTGCCCAGCAAAGGATACACAGTGCAACCAAAGCTTTGCCTTCAAAGTTCTTCTCTGTGCTGTGGTACCACTGCTCTAGTCTAACACTTCTTCACTAACCATGTGTTAATAGCAAATGTAACTTTTCTGTATTTGCCTGGTTTTGATAAGTTAAAAAAAAGAGACTTTGTTTTATTAGCTGCATTTATTTATGAAGTGTGAGCTTTCTTAATAGACAGAGTGGGAGGCAGGGGACTATTCCAACATTCAGCTAATACAGAATCTCCTACCTCAGAGTAATATCAAATTTTTTTAAGAAAAAAAAGACCCTAAGAACAGTTTTTAGTTGTATTGTGACATAGCAGCTGTATAAATCATAGAGAAAATGAAATGGCAAAACTATCTCCTTGCTATACAAACAACTTTATTTTTTTTATTTATTTCATGCCATATATTGTTTGCAGAGACCTACCCATTGTTACACATTTAAGAAACCCATGACAGATACACTCATGTTACTTAACAAAAGCACAATAGACATATCAAATATATGACAGAATATATAAAATATATTTTTTTCACCTGGAAAGGACTTTAAATGGATTTTAAATTTAATTTCTTTAAATTAAAAGATAGAGTGGCTGTTGTGAGCATACTTCACTTTGCAGTGTCCCTAATTATACTTTTGCTTATTTCTAAGCAGTCAATAATTTAATATGTGGCCAATTTAATTTATTTTGATGATAACTGAATTTTAAGAAAGTCCTGAATATTTGTGCTTGTGTATATACATATACAAAATTTTTTTTTCAATGGGTATATGGTTGCCTTTTTCAGGATTGGAATTTTCATTATAATAGACCAAAAATCTCCATGTGAAAGTTCATTTGTTATGGTTATGGTTAGCTTTAAGAAGTATAAACACCATATTTCTGAATGGCCCAAGAGTATGAGGACAATAGAAGGGCACCTCAATCTTTTGATGCTTTAGTGGAAATCTCTGTGCTGCTGGTGGAAAGTCCAACACTCACTATAGCTGCCAATAGATGTTTTCATGGCCTTTGCATAATCCTTACTCTTTGGGTGATTCTTGCATTTTCTACTTGTTATAAATTTTAAAGGCCAAATGTACCAATTTACCTCTTACTGCTCTAAACCAAGTCAGATCAAAACTCCTATTGTTCTCAATGGTTCAAAAATTTCTTGGGGCTCTATTTTGCAACTATCTGATTTCATCTTGCAAAGATTCATGTGAATCATTTTAACAGGCTTGAGAGGGTTTACAGCTCATCATTTTGATTTGAATAAACCTCAAAGTCCAATCGGAATTTCATGTCAAACCTTAAGAACTGAATCAAGACTATACATAATCCATTGTAAACCATATGTCAGCCTACTTTCCCTGCAGACCTCCCCTAGCATTGTGAGAGGATTTGGAAAGCTCAGCAAACCTTGAGCAGAATCTAGTTTCTTGGCTTGTGACCAAACCTCAAACCTTACAAATTGATTTTCTTTTGCTTGCAAAGGTTTTACACAGTTGCCATTGCCCTGCAGTTGTGCTCAAGGCAATTCTTTGCTTTTCTGTGCATGACTTCTGTGCTGCTTCTGAAGTGAAGAAAAGCTCTTCCTGCAGTGAGCAGAAAACGACCTCCTTCATTATTAGATATTTTTCCTAGAACAGTCTCCATAAAATAGAACAAGCTGTGGGGACAGACCTTTAAATTTATCATGTGTATAAATCTCGCTGTAAAGTCGTTTTAAGTTTTACACCTTATCTTTATCTCTTCATGTATCACTTATGATGACTTCAAGTTGCCTTCAAGGTAGACTATGTATTCATGTAGTCCAAAACACATGAGCATGATCCTGTGTGGGGCCTCTGGGTGCCTCTGCAATGTAAATAAGCAGTAAAAATAATAATAGTAATAATAGTCTCTTGTGCAATTTATGTGAAGTATAGTTGTGGAGTAAACCTTCCATGAACAAAGTTTCTTGGTGCCAGACTAGTTATTGTTGGTCATGAGTCTGCTCTAACAGCTCACAATTGTGGGAGCAATTCCTCATGCCAGCCATCCCTCTTTGGGGCTGTAAATTCTCCTCTTTGAACCTTATAAATCCATTGACCTCTATAACTTGGCACTTTGCATCAGAGTAAACGACCCACCTGCTAATGAATTTATTGAAACAAAGCATACATTTTACTGACATGACCCCACATTTCTCCAAATGCTGACTTTGAAATCTTTAGGGAAAGTCATCTCCTTGGAAAAAAAAAAAAAAAAAAGAGGCTTTCTAAACTAATTCCTTGGCTTTATTTAAACATTTAAAATATACATTGAAGTGCTGTATGAAATAGTGCCAAAAAGTGAATAATAGTGGATATTATTTTTAAATACTCATCTATAACTACATCTCTCTAAACTTAAAATTTATGTTTCATGAGAGTTTTTTTCCAGGGAAGAATGCATTATATTTTAAAAAGAAATTAATGATCTTTGGTAAAAGTAGAGATTTCTGGCAACTCTGCTTTGTGTGTAGCAATAAAAATGTTTTATTGGCCTAACGCAGTTAAATGCAGGAGCCAAATTATACTCAGGCTCAACTTCATATCTTGTGTGACTCTGGGGGCATCATTTCCTGACCTGGATTCCTCCCCTTCTCCAATCCCACTTCTTTTTCTGCCTGAAAACAAAGCTTAGATGAAGGAAAGTAAATAGCTTTTCTTTCATTTAGGTGTATTTGTTTTCCATTGGCTCCTTTAAAGCAGCACCAGTAATATCCCCAGAGCTCCCAAACCCATTTATTTTCTATCTACTACCTGCCAGCTTGAAGCCAAAGCTAATTCACCCCAGAAGGTTTAACTCCTGTCAGCTGCAGCATCAGGGGCATATCAGTGCCACTGTGTGTAGGTGAGGATCAATAGGCTCAGGAAGTATAGAGAGGACATAACTGGGGGAAAACAGGGTTTAGAGGCTGCCCATGAAGAAATCAGAGGGACCTGGTACCTGGATTTGGCAGGGGAACTTGTTTTGAAATAAAAAGGAATATTCCACAAGGAAAAAGGGAAACTCAAGCCTATTGTAAAAATTGAGCTGCAGTTTAGTAGTTTTCTCTTTTGACTTACAACACTATTAAGAAGTATACTTCATCGTCAGGTTACAGAAGGATTTTCTTGCTTCTGAAGGACTAAAACCCTAATTTTTAAAATACACTTTAGCATCTTGAAGCTTCTCTTCCTCAGTCTCTTTCATGGAAGTAATCCATGTATATAGGCACTTCACATTATGGACTCTAGACTAAGCACTCACATAATGTCAGAGGTGACAGAAGCTAGTCAGAAAGATGCAAATCCATATAGGTGTAAAACCATCCCCAAAGGAAAAGCTACATGAAACATTTGCCATAATTCTGAGTGGTTACATAAGAGGAAAAATTTGTCTGGAATCCTTGTGTTATGATCCCTGATTAAATTTTTGGCAAAGTTTTGAGATATACTTTATATTTCCACAATCTCAAATTTAGCTCATAACCTTTAGCAGTTCTCCTAACCTTGCTGCTAGAGTCCTCATTAAAACTTTCTGTATGCTTTCATTATATTAATTTAAAAGGACTACAAGATCATCTGATCTTGTATGGCGCTAATTTTTACTACCTCTAAAAGTACTGATTTTATATAAACTAAAGCATTTCTGTGTTGGGGAAAATAAACTGTGTGTTACTGACACAGAAGAGGTCAATCCATGATGCTACTCATGTCTGAACTGTTCTTTTTGCAAGAAACTGAATGTTCACAACAGTCATAGGGAATCCTCAGGACCTGAACTACACTGTCTGCACAGGGAAAGGCAACTTGCATTGTCTTTGAAAATCTTGGATTTAGAAAGCAATTTCATCTCAAATTCACAAAATTAAGAAATTAGCATGACCCTTGAAATTAGCTTGGCACAAGAGCAAAGCACATACCATCTGGTCATCTGAGAAGCAGAATTCTCTGCAATGATTTGTAACATTTGTTTATCTGTATGGATACAATTTATCCTACATCTCCTCTTCAAATGGGAGGATTTCTTAGATGTAAGTAGAAAACAGCACAGTGAATGCAGGACAGACAATGGTATGCTCACAGAAAAATTATTTCTAACAGTTTTAAGGTGACTCTTTGAGGCTTGAAAGATGAAATTTGCCCATGTTATGAACACCAGGCAAAATATCAGTAAACCCATTCTTTCTAAGGCCAGGGAAAAAGGGATAAATAGGTACATCCTGTTGGATGAGGAGATGGATGGGCTACCCTGATCATCCAGCTCGATAAAAATGTATCTCACTCAAATCCAGTCCTTAGCCATCATTACACCACCACGAAAAGACTGAACAGTCCTCGAAACTGTCAGATGTGTTTTCCTCCACATAATATGATCCAGCCAACATCTAAAGTCCTCTTCATTTAACAGAGCACTTGTGTTCCATAAACCCTCCAGACACTAATCCAACAATGTGCTACCAAAATGCCCATATTGACGTGACATGCTGAGAGAGTTGGGATTGTTCAGCCTGGAGAAGAGAAGGCTTCAGGAACACCTTAGAGCACATTAGTATACCTAAAGGGGGCCTACAGAAGAGCTGGAGAGGGGATTTCTGCAAGGTAGTGATAGGAGAATGGCTTTAAACTGAAAGAGGATATATTTAGATTGAATATAAGGAAGAAATTCAATTTGAGAATTGTGAGGCACTGAGTCAGGTTGCCCAGAGAAGCTGTGGGTGTCTCATCCCTGGAAGTGTTCAAACCCAGTCTGCATGGGACTCTGAGCAACTTGGTCTAGTGCACGGTGTCCTGGCCCATAGCATGGAGTGTCAGATTTTTGGATGATTTTTAAGTTATTTTCCAACCCTTTGATTGTAAGATATGTTCTTACCATGTGGACTCTAGAATGTGTTTGCTCCACCGAAGTTAGACACTTAAGTGAGGCATCTAATTTAGGAAAAGATATACCTTGGACACCTTGGTGTCAAAGCAAGGGTGCACGTTCTTTGTATATGTCCATGTATTTTATATATTTCATAAGTTGTTTATATACTACAGGATCAGAACAATTATTAAAGGTAGAAGGGTTGAATTCAGATCAAGAACTGAAGAGTGGCACTCTCAAGGAGGTCTCGGTAAGGATATGCTGGGGTACAAACTCACTTCCATCTATACGATATTCCTCCTCTTGCATTTAAATTCATTCCCTATGCAAAGACACTTTTATGCTTGCACTCTGTATGCACCAGCCTGCTCACCTGTGTGTCCTCATTCTCAGTTTCTCAATAAATTCTGAATCTCTCACCTAGTTTCTGTATCTGATAAAAGGGATGAGATCTCAAACATTATTCAGTTCCCATATATATTTTTTTATGGAAGTAGGTGGGCAGAAAAAGAAAAATGGCTGCAGTAGGTTACAACATAGATTTGCCACTTTTTTTGATACCAAAAATGCATTCATGAAAGAAGTTTTATAAATAATTAGCTTGGCAAAACTTCAGATGGATGTCAACCATTCAGGCATATTAGAGTCTAGTTATCACTAGAGGCTGAAATCAGTTAATAATTCCTTATCTTTAAAAAGTAGTCTACATGGAATTTTATGACTACGTATCATTTATTACTATAATCTTTGTACAAATATATATTTATCAAAACAGTGAAAATGTAAAAATATTTCTATAAAGTTACCAAAAATGGCACAAAAAACCTTGGAAGTTCAGTGGAAAGGGGAATTGTCTATGTTACTAAAAACAGGAGGATCAGGAAATATTTTAGTAACATTTCAGCCACCAAACAGATAGTAGTAGCAAGAATGTGTTTGGCTAGGATTTATTTTTTCCGTGAATATTTGACAACCACCCACTTCTGCACACGCACAGATCTCACCCCTAACATATGGATTCATCTTAATAAAAAACTGAAGACCTTTTTTTTTAAGTTTTTGATCTTTTTGGTCTTTAATTCTTACCAAAAAGCTGCTTCTTCACTGAAAAAAAAATCTTGAAAACATTTTGACCAGACAAAGTGTTATTCATATGAAAACTATATTTGAGTTTAAACTAATTACGAAAAAGAAATAGATATTCTTGATGTCAAACTCGTGCTCCAGATGAGGAGAGGATGCTACAAATGAGAGAGGATCAACAATGTGACAGCTTTAGAAAACTGCTGCTGCTGCCACTGTCTTTTGCTCTGTCATGGAAGATATTTGAAATAATGACCATGACCAGGGTTGTGAGACTGAGAGGCACAAATTCCTAAATTCATGTGCAACTGGGTAATGTTTGGGATTCCATTAAAACCCTTCACATGAGACAGGCGGCTGGTGAAAGTTTGGAACCTTTTTAAGAATAAGTTCTGGCTACTTTAAAACTGAAATCTGCTTTGAGTCCTTAAAGTAATTTGAACTGGTATGTAGTATTAAACTCTTTAAATAGTGTAAAAATTTAAATTGCTGTGAGAGTTTAACATGTAGTTGGTAAAAGAAAAAGTTCTGTCCTAGGGCTTCAAAGGGGAAAAGATGGGAAAAATGCAAAGCCATTCATGAGACATTGTGACAGCATGGAAATCTGAACTAGTGGCAGAATTTGGGGTGACTATTTTGGTCTGGCTTCATGTCAAGATGGTGTCACTGAGATTATCTGATTTTTGTGGTAGTGGTCCTCACAATATCCATTTATTCCCATTCAAATTGTCAGACCTCTGTGCTGCATGGTTACAGAAACCTGTCACATTGCTGAAGGGAGTGCCCGGGCATTGCTTTAGTTATTTCTGTGAGACTGAATACAGAATTATTACTTACTTCTGCCACCACCAAGGAAAAGTATATTTCCACTAAGTGCTCTCCTTTGTTCTCAGAGATTTGGTAACTGGAAGAAAATATTTCTCCATTTAAATCTGATAAGGATGAAGAATATGCAGAATGGAGGAAGTAATTGCTTTAAGGAATAGGTTTAACAATCAATACCAGGGGGCTTCTTGCTGGAAAATTTGGAATAATTCATTGAAATCAAAGCAGTTTATTGAAGCAAAAATTTGAACCCAGGATCTTACTCTTTTTTGGTGAACATGCAGATCTAATCTGTACTAGATATTCTTGAGGACCTGTATTTGCAGCATGAACAGTGCAGACCATCTTCTAAACATTGCTGCCTGAACTGGGCTCCATGGGTTGCATCCTAATTCACAGGCAGCCCTCATACAGGTGTGGATGCATTTTGCCCAAGGTAGAATTGAGATATTTATGCACTTTACAAAGTGCAAGTGTTTCTTCTCCCAAGCAACAGGACTCACAGGGCAAAATGTCAGACACAGACGACCTGCTGAACACAAGTTAACAAGATCTTGAACAATTTTCTGCAAAGGAGTGTGATGAACCCATTATAAGGAATGATGTGGGCCCTCTGTGGGCTCTCTGTGTTTCAACTGTATCATTATTTGTCATATTTACAGTATATGACAAATGAGCTAAGGAGAGAAAAACCTGGACTGGAAAGAGATTAGATCATCTGGGATGAAAAACTGCCAACACTGAGGCTTTATACCAAAAGAAAAATAATAATCATGCCTTACATAAAGCATATGTAATCTCTGCAGCTACCTTGAAAACATGCTCCCCTTTAGGACATTTCTTCCCCTTTCTTCTATATATATTTCCCTTATCTCATTTACTGTTGAGGTAAACATGCATTTTCCATCTTCGTAGTCTTCTCCTGCAGAAAGCATCATATGCAGAAACATGAGTAAACTGTGGTTTGAACCCCTTCCATCCCTTCAGAAATTATTAAGTATCCAACCTACAAGAAGCCATGTTTCTAATCACTTTTGTGTTCTATTGACCAAGATCTTTTCCCAATAGCACTGCTATTTAATATTGAATACTAATGAACCCTAACTTTGTTAGACAGGTTTCTTATTCATCTTCTTGTTTTTTTTTACTCTTGAGGTGCATTTTTACTTCACCTTTGACATCTGTGTATGCAACTCCATAATAATGCAACCCATTTCAGAAAAATTTGTCTTTACATGGCTCTACTCAGACTTCCAGATTCTGTTTTGCAGATACTATAAGTGATACAGAGGGTAGATATGACCTGAACAAAACACATTTATATGTTTTGTATTCCTGTTTGATTGTATGAGAACTCAATGGCAGAGTGTAATGTACAATATGTAAGTATTTAAAGTGTATACTACAGAATGAGACATTTTACTGGCTGAAATCACATCATTTAACTTGTGGCAATGACCTCCATGTAACATATTTTTTGTGTGCACATAGACATTACATGGAAGGAAAAAAACATACTATAGGCAGCTCTAACAAGACCCAGGTATTCAGTGAAATTCAATTCCTGTTTTCTGTAACACTTCTTTTACCACTGAATAGCTTTTTTTCCTATTTTTTTCCCTCTGTCCCTAGCTCTCTTTCTTGCAGAGTTCAGGGCTCTGATGTTGGTTCCTCTCCTGACACATCCATCCTACAGTGGCCATAAAGACCAAGAGGCTGACAGATTATGTCCAACTGCTTTCCATGGGAACTTGGATTATGCAAGTACAGTTTGATCTCTGCAATGGTTCAGAACACTCAGTTATACATTGTGCACTGCTGCTGAAAGTCTGTCTCCAGGCTACTAGGAGAGATATTTAAGGCACTGTGATGTTTCAACAGAAAAAATATGTCTTTTATTAATCATATTTGCACAACCGATCAGGAAAATTCATTTCTTATGTTTTCAGAATTAATTTTGTGGAGCAAAGTGAAGTAAGATTAACCTATAGACCTAAGCAAAACTATGGCTTCTTTGTTTCAGGCTGGAGAGAGGCCAAATCACATTATAGCATACTTTACTGGTAAGGTTATGTATTAGGAAAGTCCCAAAAGGGTTTGAGAAGGAACCAGTATGTAACAGAGTTAGTGACTGGCTGTACAGCTCTATCTTGTACTGTTTCCAGATTCTTACATTATAAAGCACACAGTTATCAGTTCTATTGACACTGGGATTCCAGATAGACACATATATCACACAGGCACTATGCTAAAACTTTGACAAATGAAAGGGTCACTTTTTGCCCAGACAGTCCATGCATAAAGGTAGGAGAAAATCCAGGCAAGACTCTTGGAACACATCAGCTTCTATTTTTTCATTTGCATTACTTGCTTTTCTATTTTTGTTGTTGTTGTTTTGTTTTCATTTTTTTCTTGTTCTCT
This sequence comes from Muscicapa striata striata, assembly GCA_030060385.1. Lineage (NCBI taxonomy): Eukaryota > Metazoa > Chordata > Aves > Passeriformes > Muscicapidae > Muscicapa > Muscicapa striata. The sequence continues at coordinate 1,595,580 of JAREIS010000077.1, forward strand.
AGGATTTTTTTTCTCTGTTCCACTGTCTTTCAATGTGATTAATCTAAACTTATTGAATACAAGTTTTACCCAGACATATGGTGTCTGGCTAATAGTCCATTGTCTATTAAATGTAAAGAATTGGGGAAAAACTTTAAAATATGCTCATGTATTTACCTAAGATATTTTAGTTACTCAACCAATATTTTCTGTGTTTACAGAGGTGTTGATAACTGCAGTGCTTACTGAAGTTAGTGGAACCTTTGCCTGCTCAGTATGTCTAGAAACTGAACTTTAATTAACATTTTATTAATGATTTAATTTTCTATATGTTCATACTGCAGCATAAAATTCAATTGACTTCAGTTTTCTGGCCATTTTCAATTGGTGTAGAAAAATAACCATAATAAGATGATGTGATAAGGAAGTTGTTGTTTTTATTGTAAATCCATACTCTACATCTCTTTCAATCCTAATTATGTTCTACTGCTTAGACAAAGTTTATTTTACATATGTATCTAAACAAGATAACATGTAAGAATTTAAAAAAAAATTTCTTTAACTTCACTTTCTGGTCAGAACAACTGACTAAACCTATGTCCTCAAGTACAACAGCTCTACCTTCCAGCTGTCACTTGCCTCTTTCAGGAAAAGGCACAGGAAAAAGATGTTTCCTGCATACCCTGCCAGTCACAATGATATCAAAGGCATTGATTTTATACACAGTGAGGTCTACGTGAAACTAGTGGAGACAATGTCTTAATTCCCTTAATAATTAGAAATCTATATAATTTTATATTCATTTAGAGAGTGAAAGAGAAACTTCAAGGTCTTGATTTCATGTCATCATCACATGGTAGTACACTTTATGTTTTCACAACACAGCTTTTCAATTATTTTAATATCAAGGGACAAAGACAAAAAATTTTGGACTACTGACCTTCATATATTTAGAATTGCCTTCTTCCTCTACATACTGGTACAATTCTACCTTAGCCCCACTATGCCTAGCCTCATTCAAAATAAAGTGGAAGCATAAATAGTTTTTGGATGTGAAAGGCATGTGTATACATTACTATTGAATTTTATAATTATTGCAAGGTTCCCTGTTTGTCAGAAACAGGTGGAACTACTGCAACTCAATTCTGATTATTATTTTTGAGCAGATGGAAGTTTGAATATATTCTCTTTTGTTTATTCCATAGCTGATTTCAGGAAGGTTGGGTCCCACAAAGCATTGAATCCCTACAACTTGCAATGAAATCAGGAGCTAGGTGTTGGTTGGGATCCCTCATTTCTACCTTGTCCTTGAGAATCAGCCAAATGATTTACAGTGGAAGTTTCCAGAATTAAAACCCAAACCACTACAACAACAACAATAAAATCCACAAAAACCCCCAAGCCTGCAGCCATCCATCTCAATGGATATTTTTCATACCCAAACAATAAAAGCATCAGGCTTAAGTATCAGACTTAAAGCTGTCAACTTACTGGCCTAAAGAGATGTTAGTGTTTCACATAATCTAATGTATACATTTAGACAGTTTCATGGTTCACTCAGCTCCTCCAGTTTCTTTTTCATTTGGGATCTGTTCCAGTCCCTGTCACAGAGACCCTGATTCTCTCTCTGGCTGTGAAAGCTCCACAGCAGCATAGCCTGGGTTGTGTTGAACCTCAGGATACTCATGCAAGTCTGGGTGATCCAGGAAGAAAACCTCTGAAGCTGTAAAGGTATTGTGTACTTTTAAGGCCAATAAATTGGCTGTAGGAAAGACCTCAAGAAGGTATTATTAATGATGAGTTTAAAAGCCTCCCTTCTCAGCATTTTCAAACCAACATGAACATGAATTCTGCTTTATTTCTCAGTATTATAAAACTTTAACAACACTGAACTGTAAAAATAACTAAATCCATCTTTTTCTTTCCTCTCCAGAGTACTTCCAAATCCTTCTGTTAAATTTCGACACTCTGTCACAAATATATTTTTGTATTTCTCTGTCATTTCTTTGTCTCAGCTCTGTGGGAAAGAGAAATGATCCAATTACATTGAGGAGAGGATTTCTAATAAAAATTTATAAAAAAGAGTAAGTGCTGTCACCTTCACTCTCTCGTTTTCTTTTTTTTTTTTTCCCTTCCCTGTTGTTGGTCAGGAGAGAAATGCTTACATTGACATGAACATTTTTGTATGTAAATATAGGCAAAGCAAGGCAAAGAAAGATTTTATACTGATCTCTGTAAAATCCATTACTAGATCAGATGTGGTAGTAGTTGTATCTGGGCAGAGTTTCCCTCAGATTGCTCTCTTGGAGCAGACATGGGATTCATCCAAAAGGGGATTTGGTCCCAGAACTCCCAGGGGAGCAGAGACACGGATGGGAAAGGCTGCTCTGGTGGCCTCCAGCTCCTCCACCCCCAGGCAGCTGAGCTCCCTCTCCCCTGGCCATTCCTGTGCCTGAGAAGGTTTTGAAAAAGAGAAGAGTCAATGCAAAAATAAATGCAGTGTTTAGTTTCAAACTGCATTAACATCTGGACACATCTGAATACGATTACTGGATGGATATTGCATGTTTCTTGGCATGATGTTTTCTTTGCTCCCAGTGTTTTTCTGCTCCTCGTCACTCACTGGCTGGTCCCTTGATGCACATGCAAATGCAATCACACTTGCATATTTGACTTTTCTGACAGTGTTAGAAGCCAGGAATAATGATTCTTATTTTCACATGTGAGTCAATGGCTTTGAACTTTTTGCAGTGTTATTCTGGTGTTTTATCTCTTCCTGTGGAGCTTTCCTGTCTCACTGCCTGTCCATCAGAATGTATCCCTGATTTATTTTTACATCAAAATTTTATTCTTCTGTGAGGCTTCCATAAAGCTCAGAAAGGAATTTATAGTGATCATGCTACATGCCCAACTTTATTAATTTCTTTCCGATGATTAACAGAATGAATTTTTATATACAGCTGACAAATGCAACTTAGCATTTATGAATTTAAAAAGCCATTGCTATTCTTAAAAGTACATGAAATAAATTAATTGAATTATTAATACTTTTGTCCTTCACTTTACAAACTGACTCAGTTTTAGACTTTTTGTGAGGGGACTCTTGGATAGTTGGGAACAGCTTTTTTTTTTTGCCCCTTGACAGTTTAACTTTGTCATTTTAAGAGAGGCCTTAAAGGCCTTAAAGTCTGTTAAACCTAACTTTTTGAAGTGATACTGCAATGAAAACAGGGGAATGAAACCAATGGGAGTACTATAGAAATCAGTCTATAAGAAAGTTGCTGATCAAATAAAAAACCTCTTCTACCAAGAGATAGATTGTACTTAGTTTCCTCTTGAGGGGAGAAGCTGTAATTCCTGTTCCAATCCCAACTTTCATAATTCCAAAACTGTTCAAAACTTGGTGAGAAATGTAGCTCAGCTATTCTATAACTTTAATAATGGGTATATTTATACATAGAAAATTTATTTCATTTTAATCCAATACTGCCAATTTTGGGAACCAATGCAGGATCCTTTTCTGTCCCTCTGTAGTTTAACAAAAAAAAAAAAAAAAAAAATAGGTGCTCATTCAGGACTGCATTTCTAACTTTCATGTAATAGACAATGTTTAAATCTACATTAAGTTTCCACCTTTTTGTTTGGGGCACATTTATTCTGTACAATAAGTACATACTGCAAGCAGAGGAAAATTAATTGATTCTGAGGCAAAAGACACAGACCCAATAGTCATCAGACCCAGCAGCTAAGAGTGAATCATAACAGGCAGAACAAGGTTAATGCACAGAATGTAATGAATTCTCTTATAGGCAGTTGTAAGTAGGATACACTGAGGGGTTGTGTATTCTAGCTGTATATACTAGTTTGGGTGATTGAAATTCCTGCTCTAAGTTCTTATATATAAATGTTTAGTTACTTATCAGCAGAATGAAAAAGGTCTGGGTTTTGGTGACATTTGAAATAAAAAGCAGCTGCCTGGTGTTTCAGGATCTGCCTTTCACTAGCCAGTTTATAACCACTGCCTCACTTCTGTGAGGCTCAGAAGTTTTTGTATCCCCAAGGGCATCCAGAAATTAAATTTGCCAGTTAAAAACATGATGCACTTGAAAAGTATACAGAAAAAATGCTTTGTATTTTTCCCTTATCTGCTTGCTTTTCTGTTTTTCAGTCAAGATCTCACAGAATTGTGGTACAACAAGTATTTTAATTAGGGAAATTTGGATGTACCTCCTTGAAAGTGAAGTACATTCTCAAATTTTTTGAGTGCTCATCTGATTTTTAAATTTCTAAATTAAATATGATAAATTAAGCATTTTTTAAATTATTTTTTAATATTTTAGTAGTTGCTCTACAGTGAGTTCTCTGCATGGATATCCTCTGCTGTGAGACTGATCCTTGCTACATTGGAACAGCATTTGGCTGTGTGTGCATTATACACAGCAAATAGCACCCTTATGTCTTTGGTGAGCTCAGGGGAGGTTTTGCACATATTTCCACTGGACCTGCAAATGTCATATATGTCTTGCATAGGTCTTAAGCCATGCTTGCATTCATGAAACAGCTGGAAATTTAGGACTTCAGTTGTTTTGTGCACTTTGAGGGAGACTATCCTTGATTTTAAAAAGTATGTGTTAAATTAACAAAACAAACTTCAGTTTTCATCTGTCTGTGCTCTTTTCACCTTACTAATTTCTTGTTCCCTCTGTTTTTTCTAAATTCCAGCCCTTATTCTCTACAGATTAATGACTTTAATTCACTTCATATTTTAAAGGAAGGAATGAGATACTGTAAAGTCATGAAAAGGGAACACAAAAATCCACCCAAACCCAATTTATGTGGGTTTTGCATCTTTTTGCTAGGGAAAAAAAGGAAATAGACAACATTTTTTTTGTTGTTTTTTAAAGACATTCATAAAGCACAAAGTAAATTTAAAAAAATCAAATAAACCTATTGGAAGTGGCAAACTTGAAACTCTCTGCTAGAATAGAGTTCTAGTAAAAGAGGTTTCCTTGAAAAGATTTCTAGTAAAAGAGGTTTCCTTGAAAGATTTCTCCACTTCTTAATGCAACCATTGCCAACACTATAATCTCTTTCAGCGCCTTCCACTCTGATACTTGGGTGTGTCCTAGCATGTAATGAGATACAACAATGTAATTAGAGCACCTTCATTTTTTTTTCTTGCTCCTAAAGGTACAATGAAAGGTTAGTGTTATCTGGGAATTTGGTTATTACACTCAACAGTCAGTAGCAGCTCTTCACTTTTCTGTAAAGCAGCCTAGTCCTTGGACCATGAAGGATTTCTCACCTGCAGCTTGTGACACAAGACTCATTTTTTTTTCCTAATGAGTCTATTCTTTAACAGCTTATCTGGAAACGTGATCCTTGGGAATGTCTTCCCAGGACTGATTTGCCTCGAGTCAATTATTTTGAAGCAAGGAGACAATGTGAAGGAAGGGATGAAAACTCATGCTGTTGGCAGAAGAAAGACTGAAGTAATCTTCAAATTATACAGCTGTGTCTAGTGATGACACTAATGAGCTCCTTAAAAATGCAGATACAGGCTCATGCAATGATTAGCTTGTGTTATTGATGCACTAATATTGAATTCAAAAATATAACACACTCTGAGTCTTTCATATAATTTCTTGACGCACATTTCCAAGTTTCAAGGTAATTATAAGTGAAGATGAGACTGTATTTAAAACAGAATTTCTTGGTTGGAAACAGACCCAGCCTTCCATGTTTCCCAAATGGAGCTGTGATTATAGACATAACATAGGAAAGGTTTTAAAAGCGACAAGTTTCTAGGAAGTGTTATAGCTTCCTTGTTTATTGGGTATTGCCTATGAACAAATGACAATGAAAAGTGAAGTCTGCTATTATTTGTCATGCCTACAACAGTTACTCTATTTGCTGTCAGATTGCATTGTATGCATTGTGCATCTTTTAACAGCACTTAGACATGCTGACATAAAATACAAAGATGATCCCATTACATTTTCTGCAACTGCATCTCATTTTGCTAATGAGAACAAATTAAGGGTGTCTATCACCCTGTACATGAGACAGAACACAGATAGCATTTTAAATCCCTTGAATTTTGAAGTGTACACCACTTAAATACAGAAACAGCCCTACTTGTAAACAATTGACATGTAGCTCATAAACTAGTCTAGTCAATATGAAAATGCAACTCTGTAGTGCATACTGAAATTATTCCTCCTTACTGCTATTTCCTAGATGCAATATTATTTATTTGTAGCAATTTGCTTTTGGTAACTTATTTACAAGAGACACTTTAAATATACAGCACTAGTGATTATTCTCGTCCTCAAATCTCAGTGGCCATGTCTTTCCATGGTCAACAAACCCTGGAAAATCCAAAGGACCTTTATAGAAGTCAGGATGCTAGAGGACAGTTTTCCAGGGGGATGATATTTATTCACATGTCACAGATTTTTATGAAATAGAAGAATCTCAGAGGGTAAAGGAGACTCATATCGACATTGCCAGGAGTGACCAAATGAAGTGGCAAAATCTTAGCCCTGTAAGCTGAGTTTCATTAGATTTAGAGTTGCAGTTGAAATCCATGTTCTGGGGTAGGACATATTATGCAAGACTTCACTGAAGCAGTTTTGCTCTAGAAACAAAACAAGACCTGAGCTGTATAAAGTGCTTCTGTATCCACCTTGTGCCTCCTTGCTGTACTGGATATTGCCTGCTAGTTTCCTGGGGGTGCTCTCGTTCTCATTCCCACCTCATGGCTATGGCCACTGGACTGAAGGAGTGTTTGCTTTGTTATCCACATTGGAGCTGAGATACCCAGTCCAAGCTTTTGGCAGCACATGCCTGGAGCCCCTCAGGATGAGCATGGTTTGGGGTACGAGGTACAGACTCTCCACGTCTATCAAGTTGCACTCCTTTTTCTGTATTTCTTTTTGTATTAGTGGTGAATGGCTGCAGATGGACAGTCCTGCTGATTTCCCAGGTCACTGCTGTCTTCCTGGCCCGTCTTCACAAGAGAAAAAAACAAAAGGAAAGTAAGAGCAAATGCCCCAAAGTGCTTTTTACACAATAGTGAGGCCGAGAGCCGTGGAAGTCTCCATGAGTGGCAGTTGCTGTGAACTTATTCAGCTGCTTTTAATAATTTTGCACCAGATGCTGGAAGATTTTAAGCAGGTAGGTTGGGAGAGTTTGTTCTCTTGTTTGTCTTTGTTCTTGAAACTGCCTGTTTAAGCAGAGCTAATAGCCTACAAGACTTTTTCATAGAAAGCAGTCATTAGAGACTCTGTGACAGGTTCAATTTTTTAGCTGAACAGTTGTTTATGCTTTTCCTATGATTTCCATGGGAAGTGTATGGCTCTCTATTTCATTTACCTTTGAAGAGGAAACTGAATTACCTTAGTGTCAAACAGCTCAACTGTCTGTTTTACTTTTTTTGTTTTCATCTTTATTTTTGTTGCCATTAACACGGTTACATATGGGTAACCGTATGGTGGATACAAGTATCAGATGGTTGCCCAGAAGTCTGGCATCTGCAGAAATTATTTTATTTCCAAATGGGAAACTGAATCTTTAGCAAATGAGTAATTATGGAATACATGGAAATCATAGTTGGACAAATAACCCAATGCTTCTCCCCATTACAGAGCACACCAAACTCACTCAGATATTTTGAGAGCTGATGTGTTACTCAGCCTGTGCAAAGCTATCAGGAGTTTGCTGCATAGAAATTTCTGGGTCTGTGAAAAAAAAAAAAAAAAAAGAGTATTAGAAACATATTATAGTTGAGTTGACTTCTTGGTGTTACTTCTGTGCCATAGGGTCATAGTCATAACCAGTAGCCCCAAGAGGCCCCAGCTCAACAATAAAGACATTGTTATAATAAACACAGCACAGATGCTCAGAGCTGTTTACCATGCACACAGTGGTATATTCTCTAGTCAAAAGTTTTTCTGCTACAAGGTTGAGGGGTTTTTTCACTATTTTGTGCTTATTTGCAGTATCCCAAGGGTTGTTTCTTTCCTCCCTTTCTTCAATTCTTCTTTCTAATATTTGTCCTATATTTCTCAATTTTTACCAACATAATAATGGCAAGAAAAAGACTCATTACCTCTACTCAGACTCCCTTCTGGACAATTGCTCTTCAATAAGTGTTTTTCTTCCTTTTTTGGCCAAGGATTAAGAAATGTTTAGTTCTTTTATTTGCATAATAAATTTCCATAATTCAGTCTATCTATGCTGCAGGAATGTTTTCTCTTTAGCAGCAGCTTCAGCAGTGCTGAAATAAACCCAAATGGATAGAGAGAACCCAAAACCTTTATGGATTCCAGACCAAGAGCACTTTTGGGGAGATGCATGAGGTATTTACTTTTCTCAAGAGATCATTTTCACTCCTATACCTAGAGCATTTTGAATTCTCTGCAGATGTGATTCTCTAGTGACAAAGACACAGAAGTGAGGGGTTTGTACAGTTCTATACTGCACAGTTTTGGTGACTCCCCTCTGTATTACTCTCATTCTTATAATCAGATGAGCCATATAGGAAATCTGCTTTGGTGTAATATGTAAATATTGAAGAGAGGAAAAAAATATTAACAGTTCTGATGGAAAACTGTCCTCAGAGTGTTTATAATGCCAAGTCTGACTTGATGTTTTCAGATTTGATACGAACTGTGTTCTTCCCAGTCACAATCTCTGGATGAAATTATGCCATTTTCTGAGATTTACACTGCTATCTAGCTTTAAATAATATTGGAAAAACTGTCCTAACTTGAGAGGTCTGCTGTATGTTTGATGTAAAAGCTGTTCACCCTTTGGGGTGTCAGGATGGAGGCCATCAGGTCTCCCCAGACCCAGCCCACTCCAGGAGAGCTGGTTGTCCTGGACATTAAGAAGGGCTGAAATTAATTATCTTGGATGGTTCTCAGAGTAGCTCAGTGTCCTGACTGTCCTGGGTCCCCAGCTTAGACACAGAACTTCCACTGCATAGTCAAGGATCTGAAAAGTCCATTGCAAAACTTTCAAACCTGTCTGGTGAAAATAAGGCTCAAGTGTCATGGAAACAAGAACTTGATCCTAGAAAGTTTTACATTTAAAAAAAAAAAAAAAAAAAAAAAAAAGAAAATCCAGGGTAAAGCTTGCTGCTGGCTTTTTTTTTTTTTTCAGTGTGCTATGAGATACCCAGAAATGTGCATATAAGGCTTTCTCCAATGTATAGAAGTGTGCACTTTTTGCATCTTAATGTTGGACTGGAAAGGGTGAAGATTAAAATAATTTTATACTTTGTTATCTTATGCAACATAAAGATGATCTTGAACTGATCTCTGTTTTATGATTAACTATTACAGGAAAGAACTGATAATGAAAACATTCCTCTAGAGTATAATTTTTCATTATAAGAATATTCTTTTCTAATGAAAACATCAGTCTGATCAAACCAAGTGTCAGGTCTAAAATCAAATTATTTTTCTGTTACAAGAATTGGAAAAAAAATTGTGGAGAATTCTTGGTTGCTTAGGAGATGAGTCTTTCAGGCTTTTTTAAAATTTTATTTTCTGAATTTGATCTAGTTAAAGTAGAGAGTTGAAATGTTACTACATCTACCCATGCCAGATTGCCTTGCAGCACTCTGCAGCAGTGAAGCAGTGCAAAGGCTGAGAATTCATGCAGTGAGAGAGGTTCAGTGATGTGCAGAACTGTGTTGCAAGGCTAAAGTTGAAAGCAGAGGGCTTTACATGTGAAAGAGATCATGATGGATCAGAAGCTGAACTCTGACTTGACAGAGTGGTATCCTTCCAAAACCAACAAAGGCAAATGTCACTCAGAACAAATTAACAGGAATATTAAATGCAAGACATAGGAGGCAACCAGCCTTCTGCTCAGCACTGATCAGTTGCCTGCTGGAGTCCACCAGTGTGCTAAACCACCATATTTAAAGTCATGTAAGAGATCCGTAATAATAGAAAGCAAATACTGTAGGACATTAAAAAATGTGGCCTATAAAGAAACAGAGAATGAACTGGGCTTGCTTAATACATAAAGGAAATCTTCTGTGGCGGAACATGTTTACAATTTTTTAATGTTTAAAATATTGGTCAGATAATCACATCAGCTAATGGGCAAAAAGGGTTTAACTGCAGCAATGCAAATTTGATTTATAAATATATATTCAATTGCCTTTGTAAAGGGACACACTTTCCCATCTGAATAGGTTGCACAGATATCTTTCGTGGATGATTCCTGTAGGAGTGGAGGACAAATTGGAGAGGACAATCTGAGACCAATTGTACATAGAAGGGCCAGGATTCAGAGCTCCAGAGCTGCCTCACTCTGTCAGGGACTGGTGGTAAAAAGAGAGTGAAGGAAAAAGAGAGGAAAAAAAACCAAAGATGGAAGGCTGCAAGTTCTGTATTTAAAAAAAAAAAAAAAAAAAAAAGAAAGAAAAGTCCTATTATACAGCATTCTGCAGATCCTATAGGATTGACTCAAGAACCCAGTTATGCCAGGCCTAAGATCTAGGCCTGCATCTCACTCCTGCTGCCTCTCCACAGTTCTTCTGGAGCACACAAAAGCAGTAGCTGGAAGCTGAATGACCTCTTTATTTGAACCAATACTATTTTAATTGAATTCTAATGTCTTCCCTACTTTTTGGCAGCTGTCTACATGTCCTCCACCTCCCATGCCCAGTTATTTTTTCCTTTTGACCAAGGGGAGACTTTTTTTTTCCCTCAGAAAAAAAAAAAAATAATTGAGTTCAGCTTTTTGTCCTTACCTCTCTGCTCTATACTAGAAAGGTTGAAGGTCTAGCTTTTCAGTCCCAGCTCTGGCATAAAATTGAAATCACATCTATAGTGCACCAAGTATTCAGTAAAAAAATGTGCACAGCATTTATTTCACACTGCTGTCCATGAACATGCAGCTGGGAACTTATTAGGAGATTTGGGGATCTGGTGCTCCTTTTAAGAATCAGAGCAGAACTGTGCTACATCATGAGCCAGAGGGCAAGCAGAGGCCCTATCATTAGCCATATATCAACCCTTTCCCCTCCTGAAATGTGATGGGTAGACACCTATGACAGATCTATGTGCCTGCCTTAGAGTTTTAGCCTCACAACTCAGGGTAGAGTGCTGATTTTCCATATTGCAATACGATAAACATTTTTGTCCCCCTGAACATTTGGATACTGAACAGTGGTGATTCAAAAAATCCTTCCTAGCAAGAAAGTGGACATTATATGAAATACTTAATGTTTGCTAAACTGAGGAAGAATATAATTCTTAGTTGTTTTAACTGTTAATGATTAAAAGAGTGGAATTGTCTACATGAAGTATACTTTTATCTTGCTTCCTTATTGTACTTCAATCTATTAACCACTGCACATGCAAAAGCTGTTTTTATAGAAGTGTGAAGCTGGAGTTAAGTTCTGATGATGGTCCTGCAAGTGGAAGGTTTCCACACTGCTCTGTGTGTGTGTGTGCATCATCAGTGTGCTCCCAGCTATGTGAAACTGCATGGCAGTGAGCCAGCAGTGCTGGGTGTATTCCTGACTGCTGCTGCTGCTCCCCATCAGTGCTGATGATGGCATTCACATTTAACACTGCTGCTGATGAAAGTACCTGCAATTACTACAACTGCTGATGGCAGAAAGAGTTTGTTAGCCCTGCTGTAAATTACTTCCTGAGGCTTCCTTGCCAGCTTATTTCGTATTGTGAGCAAAATGCAGTCTCTTGGCACTTAGAAAGAGCTACATTAAGCAAAAGTCGTTTTAAAAGGCAGATATTATGAGACTAAGCCATATTGATGCCATAAACAGAAATTCAGCATTTCCCTCTCACGGCTGATACTGTGTGAGCCAGCCTGAACCAGGAAGCAGTGTAGCTTGATGCAGTGCCCAAGCTAATCTGCCTTTGGCAGAGTTGACAGCACAGGGCTATCCTAATCCTGGGTTCAATTTGATTTATCTGAATGGTTCTATTCTCCATCACAGGAATCTAAGAAGTTGGATTTGCATTAGGTTGAGAATGTCTACATCATGCTCAGTACATCACACAGTACAGATTAGAATATTTATAACAAATACTGACCTAAAGACAACACAAAATATATATTTTTAAAAAAGGCCAGAAACCAGGTTTTCGTACCACATTAAAGTCTTTCCATATAATGCATTAAATATTGCCCCTCTTTCATTAAATTCAATAATCTTTATTTTCTATATTCAAATGTCAATAATTGATATTGTTGTACAGATTGACAAAAGTATTCTCCAGAAACTGACCAGGCAAAATGTGTTCCCAATAGTGTTCTCAAATGTGTTTCCAATAGTAGCTAATAGTCCTGCTTGTGCAGATTATGTCAATGGGGCTTGTAGGCCTGCTGCCATGATCTCTGAGTTGCTCCAAGGGTTCAGATGCCCATACTGTTCAAAAGTACAGTACAACATGTTGGTGTTGCACAGTCGAGGAAGAAGATAGGTGTAGGCTCAAAGTGAAACTTCTGCATCTTCTTTGTTAGTGAAATGGTTCTTTCATGTTTTTGCAGCAATTCATTGCTTGTCTGTATTTCTCAGCCAATCCAGTGTTTCATGAGGGCATTTGCCATCTCTGCTGCTCCTCCCAGACCTCCCAGATCTCCCAGTGTAATCTTGAAGCTGCAAAGTTATTTACCTCAAAGGACAAGTTGGACTTGCTGACACAGTGGAGGGAAGGTGAGACAAAGACAACCTGCACGCTGGTGTCTTCATGTCCTGCTCAGTTCTGGCTCAGTCTTTCCATGGTTGGTTTTTGGTTTGTTCTTTTACTAGAAAAGGCATGCCAGGGCTTTTTGAATTCCCACCACCCATCCCTTCTCAAAATGTTGTGGGAATGAGGATTTCAGACCAAGGAACATCTATGCCTTTTCCTACGTTTGTATAAAACAGAGTAAGACAAACAGAAAGAAAATGAGAATTTTAATTCTTAATCTTAGAGTGACACAAATAGCCCAAGCTATATTCACTTTGTGGGGAAGAAAGCAATTAGAAAGCAATTCACAAGTCAGAGGAAATGTCCACTTTGTTCTTCTCAACAAAAACAAGGATCAGGATTATTTCTCCTTGTTAACCACTGCAAACAAAGGGAAAAGATTTATTAGGAACAAAAGACATAGGATAACAAGAAGTGTTAGCTCATCAGATGTCCTCCCACTATTTTTTTCTGCCATTTAACAGATCATCTGGAGCTTAACAGTAAACCAATAATTGTGACATATGGGTACAAGCTTTTTTGAGCCAGTGTGCAGTGAGCAGAAAACTGTAGGTTGTTAATGCAAGTACGTGTACATTTTATTGTCTGTGTGAGTGACCAAGCAACTAATTTGCAGTTTTGTGTGTTTCTCCTAACATACAAGTACAGCCACACTTGAGACACCAGAGCAAAGTTAAATCCTTGCCAGCACATGCTGTCTTCTTGGAAGAAAAATACCATATACTGCAAAGAGATTCTTGCACTCTAAATTTAATGTTTAAATGCACAGAAATGTCTCCTTGTTGCATATCTTTGGTTATAAGTCTTTTGTGTTTCGAGGCTGGCTAGGAATTGAAATTGTTATTTGAATAATCACAGCTTTCTTTGGATAGTAATTCAGGATTCATGCTATTAACCCCCTGCATCTCTCTGTATACATGACATAAAAACTCCTTGCCAGAAGCAGTTAACTGTTAGACAAATGGGCCAGCAAAATGAGTGCTCACAAATAAATGCTGGGATTAAACTGCACAGAAAGACAGGCTAAGATTTCCTTTCCATTCTTTGAACTCTTTTGAGCAGTTTCTACTTTTTCCCAAATGATCATCTTTCAGCTTGAATTTTGGCATATCTGAAGTAAACTGGAAAAAGAAATAAACCAAAACAAGTGACAAATAATAACTATGGGAAATGTCAATAAAATACTTTAGCCACTGGTATGATAAGAAAGTAGCTGAGAAATAATTTCTTCCATTACTACTTATAGGCTTTTATTTATCAATCTTTAAACAATGTTATTTCTTAGGCAAATTGTTTGTAAACTTGAAATCTGACAAGGGTATAAACACCAGTTTAGCAAAATATTTTATCTTACACATACTCAGAAAACCACTTAGCTGTGTTGAAATCCTGCTGTTGTTTCACATATATGCCTAAACTACATATACATTCACACTGCTCTAAGTAGCCTATTGCATTGATGGCATAAGGTAACATGCACTCTCTTCTCTCTAGAGATGCCTAATTTAAGCCTTATGACTCTGATGTCTTAGGAGTTAATTTTCCTTCATCTCTTTTGGTACTGCACTGCCAGACCTTATATATATCTGTTCTGTCTACATCAGTTGAGAGAAATAGTTGCAAGAGCTACACTGGTGCCCAAACTGGAGGGACTGAAGATAATGCTGTGACTTTCAGCTGGTGCATTGCTGAGCTTTTCTGATCTAGGTGAGTTTCAGGAATCTGTAAACTTGTTTTGTGTGTGCATTTTCCTGCTTTAAAATAAGACTGATTTTTATTTTATTCTACAGATCTCAAACATGAATGCAGAATGAAGTTCAAAGCATGCTGGAAAATTAAGAGTAAAAATATCAGATGGTTTCATTTTATTGAATGCATATGTACACAATATAGAGACCTCTATCTGAACAGTCATTCTAGACTTCCTTTATTGGGAGGAAATAAGCAATTTGAGAATGTTCCTGGGGTCTGTTTTAGACATTTACTGTATGAGGAAGTGAAGGTTTTTAGTGTGTTATTACATTTACATTATTTAAGTGAAGTTTCATACCTAGTGAAAGAATTCTCCAGCATTTTGTATACATGAGGTTGGAAAAAATTGAGATTAATTTTCTCTAAATTATACTATGATCTGTATAAACGAACAAGATGGGACCCAGAGGAGATGCCCCAATAGTGAACTAAAGTTGACATGATCTGGGGCTACCTGGGAGTGTCCCCATTGCTGCTTTTGTTTGTCTGGGCTTTGGTATGTTTTGTCTGCTATTATTCCCAGTGTGAGGCCTGAATGAGATCAGGCATCCTGAAAGTCCCACATTGAGAATCTGCAGACAAGAGCAAGGTCTTTTCTTATTCTTTCAGTCGTCTACTGTTGCAACATTAAGATTCAATCCCATCAGACACATCCTTAGTGAAGTCCAAATCACCAGCATGGTAAATTTAGCAGGGGTGTAAGGGCCAAACTCAAGACTAAATTTCTTTTCTAATTCTTATCAAAATCTTGGGCCTCACCATGAGACTGTGTCCCAAAAAATATGTGTCTTTGATGAATTTGTGTTCAAGTTCAGGTGACCAACTCATCTAACATCTAACAAGAAAAGGTTGAGCAGGTCATCCATTCTGTTTCCTTATACACTATCATCACAGCATTTACCCCCACTGATTCTGCAGTCATCCCAGTTACTCTAGTTGCAAGAAATAAAGAAATAAAATTAAAACTCTGAGCCTCTGGCAGAATAAGAGCAACAGTGCTGCCAAGAGCAGTGGGGATGTTGCAGGATGCTGATCAAGTGAGACATGCCCACCACCCCAGCATTGCTGGCTGTGCAGCCTAGCACAGATACCCAATGCCCCAGCCAGTTCCCAAACATGAGAAAACAACTGTGAGTTCGTGAGCAAGAAGTTTCCTCAGGTTTTTAAAGCATTTTCTGCTCTAAAGCAATGTGCTTTGGTCAATCTTTGATTCTCCAAACAATGAAGAAAATGAGCTGTTCTGAACCTGCCTGGCCAGCTCACACTGGAGTTGAACTTGGAGAAATGGAAAACTTTCTCTGCCACTCCTCTTGACAGGCTTAGGATCTAAAGCTGGAGATTTGCTTAGAGTCATGGTTTTAATAGAAAAGCAAAGCTGTGAGGAGTGCTTTGAGAGTAGTAGAACATCTGCTCTCTCTCCGGTCTAGAAAGTAAGACTATGAACATGGAAATTTTGAGTGGAATAGAGGAGCTTTGTTTAGCAGACTCAGTTAATATTAATATTAATATTTCAGAAGACTCAGCCTTTGTATTTATGGGCCAATAAGAAGATACCTGGACCTCAGTCTTTATTTGCCACCCAAGTTATCACCATTCCATAATCTAGTGCACATCCAGTTTCCCATATGTGTAAGGTGGAGGCATCTTCTTATTTGTCTAGGGTTATGGAAAGAGAAAATGCATTTGTATGTGTGAAATATTTAGGTGTTACACTTCTGTAATCCTCTGAAGTACCATCTAGGGAGAATCCTAAGCAGAGGAGCAAAATAGATAGTAGGATAAAAGCTCTTGCTGTTTCTAAAATTCAGATTCTTGGCAGGGCACATTTAACCAGTAAATTTCCACTCCTCTGTCTCTGCAGGTGCTCAGAACCATGCCATTTTCCTCTTGTTCTCACTTGCTTTCTATTTCTCATACAGAAAGAAATAATATAAAAAATATTTAAAAAATAGCCTACATGACAAATGCACAAAGGAATTGAGAACAAAAGGAAGATAAAATGAAAGTCGAGGGTATCCACTTTTAATTCTCTCTTGAAAGCTAAACAATGACCAGTAAATCAATGAAGGGAAGTGGAGAGTGCCGAGTAGTCAAAATACTCAGCTTTTAACATTTGAGACATATTACCTGCAATGAAACTTGTATTTAGAATGAGGTCAAAATTCATAAACCCTAAAAAGTAGCATGAAAAGATTAGGTCTGATAATGCACAAACAGGAAAAAGATGTACAGGTTGTTTTGGGCAGGTGGGTTGCAACATTTTTAATTTTTTTCTATTTTCCACTGTGAGTTTCCCTGAGCCACTTCAGTTTCAGGTGAATTAAGGTTGAGGGTGAATATCCACATCCACAATCTAACTTCCTGTGGCACTATCAAAGGCAGTTCCCTACTAGTGGGACAGAATTTTACGTGAATTATTTTGTCTGTTTTAGCTGAAAATACAGACACAGGCTCATACCCTGAAAACATTTTCACAAGATTTAAAATGTTCTATTCTCTCTCTGATTTTTCTCATTTTCTCTTATTTTTTCAGATTTTTTTATGGTTCTTTCTTTCTTTCTTTCTTTCTTTCTTTCTTTCTTTCTTTCTTTCTTTCTTTCTTTCTTTCTTTTTCTTTCTTTCTTTCTTTTCTTTCTTTCTTTCTTTCTTTCTTTCTTTCTTTCTTTCTTTCTTTCTTTCTTTTTCTTTCTTTCTTTCTTTCTTTCTTTCTTTCTTTCTTTCTTTCTTTCTTTCTTTCTTTCTTTCTTTCTTTCTTTCTTTCTTTCTTTCTTTCTTTCTTTCTTTTTCTTTCTTTCTTTCTTTCTTTCTTTCTTTCTTTCTTTCTTTCTTTCTTTCTTTCTTTCTTTCTTTCTTTCTTTCTTCTCTTTCTTTCTTTCTCTCTCTCTCTTTCTTTCTTTCTTTCTTTCTTTCTTTCTTTCTTTCTTTCTTTCTTTCTTTCTTTCTTCCTCTTTCCTTCCCTCCCTCTCTCTTTCTCTTCTCCTTCCTTCTCTCTCTCTCTCTTTCTTTCTTTCTTTCTTTCTCTCCCTCCCTCTCTCCCTCTCTCTCCCTCTCTCTCTCTCTTTCTGACTTTTATAGAGCAGATACACAGCAGATACACAAGAAGTTAAGGTACTAATTGTGAAAGAATAACAGAAGTTGAAGAACTGTATACTGAAACCTGATAAATGAAAAATGGGCACAGTATCAAACTTAATCACATTTGTATTCACACGTTGTTGAGAGCTGACACTGATTTATGATCTATCAACAATCACCAGATTCTATGGCTACTTTATACAGATACAAAGAGATGGATGAATGGATGTATGGATAGATAAACAGACAGTGAAATAATGTTGCAAATTGAGTATCAACAGACTAGTTATAAAAGATAATTAATCCAATTAATTTTTTTAAATATTGAGATTTTTGAAGAGCAGATCTTTGGGAAATGTTCTAAAATATGGGAAACTTTGAGGAAGATAAATTATCCAGTTACTGTTCTTTATTCAAATTTTATTACTCCAGTACTACAACAAAACAATCTCACTTTATAGACAGCACCCCCAGAACCCAACAGACTGCAGAGATGAAGTTTTGCATTAATACTTTGTGCCAAAGCATCGCACAGAAGTATTACATTAAAATTAATCCCTTCCTCTAATTCATATAATGAGTTCAACAGTGTATGTGCTTGTGAGCATTAGGAAAACAAGAGGTCCAAGAACATGAGTGATGGAGTGAGGGAGAGCCTGAACAGATGAAGAAAAATAAAAAGAGTAATGTAAATGCACTGAAATTGACTGGACCCCAATGCATGGCCACAAAAGATTAGTCTCTGCACAACGTCCCCCATTATAGACAGCTTGCCCTGGTTGCATTAATAGATAAATTAATTGAAGTGTCATAGAGAAAGTAAGTGGCCAAGTGGAAGTTTCCATTAACAAAGAGGAAGGCAGTGTTTAATGGCTGTCCTGACCCGTCTTGCTCTGCAGGGAGAGCTTTGTGCCCATACAGAGGTTGGGTCACTACTAGCCACGCTTGTGCCTGGTGCCACAGCCTGGTGACCCAGCAGTGAGCTCACTGCTGCTGCTGCTGCTCCCATGGCCTCTGAAGAAAACCCTGGCTCTTGGAATACAGGTGCAAGCAGGTCCTGGGATCATGAGCATGGTCCCTGTTGGTGGAAATGAGTTCCCATGGAGCCATGAGGGACCATGATTTTGGAAGTAGTCTGGCCAGAGACTGAATTCTTTGCATCTCTGCTGAGCCAGACTTTCAGAGAACAGCACCCACTGCAGTGCTTTAGTCCAGGCAACAAAGTGATCAACTCTTTTGGCACCTTATCTTCAATTACCCAAGTTTCCTCATCTGTGATATCAAAACTTTCTTAATTTGTGGACCAAAGTCACTAATAGCACTCAAATACTGTGATAATAGCTCTCTATAATTTCATAATAGGTAATATTCATTAAACTTAACTTGTGATTAATACTAATTTCTGCAGCCATTACGTGACTAGCCTCATTGACCTCTTTCCATAAATAATGTCATATTTTCTTTCTAAGTGCTGCAATATCATGTCTTCTTGACTATGGATTTCAATATATTTTCTTGATCTACAGAAATAATGACTGTATTTGTCCTTCATTTTCTTTTTTCAACTCAAAACCAAGATCATTACAGTGTCCAGGTTCTCTATTCATTTTTTGCTACCAATTTCACTGATAGTTTTGTCAGTCTAGACATTATCCCACTCAATATAATACAAATTCAGTCATTGCAGCTAACATATCTGTAAAAGTATGACAAACCAACAAACACAGCTTCTGCAAATTTCTGAAAACATGTATTTCACACTTCTATTTTTTGTAATTAAGAACAGTTCCATTTAAATCAATGGTTCCACTAGCTTAAAACATCTGTTGTTATTTATTATTCAGATTTCTGTAAAAAGGGTGAAACTCTGCGAAAAAAAACATTTATCAGTAACCTGACCTTTAAAGAGGGAAAGACTACCTTATAGAATTTATGTCTTAATCAACTTGGAAAAGAGATTAATAGCTTGATATGTCTACATATGCATTATTCATATTTTTCCAACATAAACTGCCCATAAATTCACCAAGAAGGTATTAGGCACAGCTAAACAGTCAGGAAAGAGCATCTCCCTGCCTGCTGTTAAACCTTGTCCTCAATTGTCCATATTGTTTATATGCAAAGTATTCTCAGCAGAGACCTCACCTGTCCTCCCAGAGAGAAATCTCAAACCCACTTAGCATGGATTGACAGCTTGGATGGATCAAGTCCTTGTGGACTGGTTATGTACACCTTGGGCCACAGACAAATGGCTTGAATTCAAACCTTCCTATGAATTCTGCTCATGCTTTGCATCTGAACTGCAGACATTCTCAGCTGGAAAAGAAACCTATGAGCCAGACTGCTCATGTTGCACTTGAACTCACATTGTAAATAACACATGAATTTACATTAAAACACAAAATTTACAGATTTAGACCCATCAAGCACATCCTCTAAACATTTTAATAGCCATGTATTGCCATTATCAATTAGATTTCACATATTTCATGAAGGAAGATAAGGGATTTATCTTTAAAAATGTTATAATTTCTCAAAGCTTTTGTTGATTCTGCAGTGTAATGATGGCAAGTTTTGCTCTTCCTTTTATGACAATTCCAGATAATAAGGACAAAATGCTCTTTAGTGAACACTGAGAACGAGAAATGCATTTAGGCTGTGCAAGATGAGAAACAGGAAACATTAAGTCCTGAACAAGTACATATGAGAGCAGATAAGCAAGGAAGTACTGCTGGGGGCAGGAACAACAGAAGGAACCAGATCTACTTGAGAGGAGAAGCTCAGAGATGAAAAAATTATTCTGTAACTTGATACATCTCAAAATAGATAAAATTTGAAAAATCCCTTCAAAGTTCTCATGTAATCACATCCTATTGAACAAACCAGAGTGCCTTCCTGGCCTTGCTGTACTTAGCAGGGAGAAATTGGTCAGTTCTCAGTCAGAAAAATGCTTTGAAATAACAGTTTCAGTAATACCTCTTACAGTATAAAACACCTCATGATTCCCAAGTGGATGAGGCTCTGGTCATTGACCTCTAGTCATGCCAGTGAAGAACAATCCAAAATGACAGCAAAGCAAATTTAGATGACATTTGTGAAATGTCTTGGTCTGCAGTCCTGCATTTTCCCATGTTTCATTGTTCTTTTATGAGCAAAAGCAGAAAATTAAATATTAACAAATTTAAAGTCAGAACTGCAATGTGGCTGCTTATTTGTTAATTTCATTTTTAAAAAGACTTTGCAGAAATTGTAGAGAGTCCCTTCAAATGATTCTATGGGAGGCTGACAAAAATCCAGTTTATTCTTTGCATATGAGCTACCCTTTGTCTGCATATAAACCATGTGATTTCCCAATAAGAAAGAGCAGCTGGAGGCTTAGTGACATCTGAGGGACAGGGAAAAAAAAAAAAAACCACAGCCAGTGGCTGCTTAATGTCTCTCAAACTTCTGAAAAAGACATTATTCCAGAAATAAAATTGCCATGTGCTGCTTTCCAGTGACTCTTCTGTATATAAAGAATACAATTTATAATCTCATCATGCATAAACTTCAGCCTGTTGGCAAACTGTTTGCAGGGCCTGGTAGCCCAATGTCTCCTGGTACCTGACTGCCTTCTGCCCCTGCCCAGCTGTCAGGCTAAAGATTAAATGCTAGCTATTCCTAACCTAAAAGGGGAGTCTGCTTCAAAATTAAGTAATTTCAGTCAAGGAAATATTCTCAACACTTGGTAGATTGTAGACAAAATTAATTCTCTTATGTTTTCTTTTTTTATGTGGGCTTTTTTTGTTTGTTTGGACAGCTTGCAAAGATCATCTAATCCTTTCTCCTGCCCCGTGGCAGCATCAGAAATACTTGTCTCTCCTTGGGGCTGTTTGTTTAACCTGTGTTAAAATAGCCTGCTTGGCAACTATTCAGTCCAGCATTCTCTATCCTACAGTTACAAATAATGTATTTTGCTTTCTATTTTCTAATCAAAACAGCTCTTGATCAAAATTGTTCCCAACCCTTCTTGTCCTGTCCACTCTGCAAAGAGAAATTATTCCCTCCTTTTTTTTTTTTTTTTCTTTTTTCCCCCCATCAGGCTTTTCTGTTTGAAGCCTGTTTGCATGTCCTCCTTTAGCTTTGTTAAACTTGGTTGTTCATGAGATCAACAATTGATCTCAGCCTTTTACAAGATTGAAACAGACACAAAGGAATGAAGAAGACATGCAAAAAATTAATAATGAAATTAATCAGGATCTGAGGAAGAAACACTCATTATGCAGCAGGTTCTTGGTGACCTATGAAAAATCTGCAATCTCAAACCTCAGTACATGTCATGTTCACTAAACTTAGCTAAAAAAAGTAGATAACACCATATTTCTTTTTATGTTTTATGTTTGTCATCGGCCTACTGATAAAAAATGGTAGTTTCTGATAGTGCTTTCCCACAGTGAATATTAATTCTGAATTGGAATTTTAGCCACTGGCTTCCTCTTATGAATGCACCTAGTCAAATGCAATACACTGATGAGGCCTATTTTATAGTGAAAAAATGTAGTTTGGATCAAAGTTTTCTAGTTTGAAACAAAGAAATATCATTTGAAAAGATGTAAGAGTTTATACAATTCCTTGAAAATGTGAATAGAAAATTTCAAACCAAGCCAATTACGTAATATCACTGATTAGAAAAATCCTTCTGAAAACAAAACCTTCACAGGAAGGATGAAATCTCATTTCAGCTGGTTTTGTTGGGAGGGAATGAATTTTGCTACCAGAAAGTTTAAATTTTTCAGTTCATCATTTTCTCTTGAATTTTCAGGGCATCTTTGATCTGTAAATAAAATTTACTCCTGTTCACACTTAATTTTTTGTTCTCCATGATAGGTTATTTTTTTACCTTGCTCCTTGGGAACAGTGACTTAATTTACTCTTGCATGCATCTACATCCTAAAATGAAGTTCTGTGTTCATCTCAGTCAGTGTAAATAGACATGCTGTGACAGGCTGATGAGTGGCAGCAGGAATCCACCTATGACAAGAGCTTGAAGCTGCAGGGAAGGTTTCTTCTTGTAGGATGCATTTTGTATATGCTGTCCTTTTTGGATTGGGGCAGGGGAACCCATGCTTTCCACACTGTGTAGGAGAAGTGAGCTAATATCTCATTTCTTGCCTTTTCTCCTGTTTCAAAATTATGTTTAGGTTTGCAGAGTGTCAGAACCACTGACCAACAGAAAAACCTGACTATCAGGGAAGGAAAAGGTATAAAGCTATGTACAGAGATACAGATAGGCCAGAGTGACCTTCAGGGTTTGAGTAGCCTTGATGGTGAGCAGTAATTATGTGGGTTATGTACTTGATTAAAGAAAACAAGGGAAACTGAAATGAGAATTTATATATGGGTGGTGAAATGAACTAGGTTGGATTTTGCTGGGTAATTAGCCAGTTACACTTGACCGTATCACCTCTTGCAGCAGGGCATTAACAGATGGTGTACAGAGCTGTCAGAACAAAAAGCCTTGCCTTCCCCCATCAAGTGCTGCTGCTGCTGAAGGATCAATTCTTCAGTGCAAGCACTGGGGGGCTAATAAAGACTCCAACCCTGGGAACAGGAGTGATTTACAATTGAACTTAATCTATTTGAAAAATTCTAGCAACCACATTAAAAAAACCCCAAATCTCATCACGCACCACCTGAATTTCCTCAGTGCCATCTGTCTGCTGCATTAAACAAAACCCTGGAGACCCTCAGAGGGAGAGAGGCAGAGTTTTAATGATTAACCTAACCTGGCTGTCAGAATGGATAGCTTGATATATAGGCCCTGGGTTGGCAGTTTCTGCATAGCTAGTCACTGATGCTGCAGAGGAGATTTAAGCCAGCAGGAATTCCGCTCTGGTGTGGAAAGCAGCGCGTGTTCTCCCAGGACCTTCCCGGTTTGGGGGACATTCTGGGGGCTGGGCATGGGGAAGCAGCTTACACCTGCAAAGGCAGCACCTGCCCACCAACCAGCAGTAACCCTGGAAGCTCTTCTGCACCTGAGCTCTTTGCAGTGATATGGCACAGGCTCCCTGGCTTTATTCCTGTTAAGGAGTTTACCTGCTGAAAAACCTGGAAATGTTTTCAGTTTGGCTCCTGAGCATTTAGCTTGTGGTACTGGGGTTGCTGAAGAGTATGAAATCACCAGCCTCAATTTCATGAGCTGAGATTGTAGTTTCTGAGATTTCTATAAGATTCTGAAGTGAATGTGGCATTTTTATCATTTGCATTTGATCAAGACAAACAATACCTTTCTTGGCATCAGTCTCAAACTTGGATTTATGGAAGATGCCAAAAGTAAGAGCTTTTAGTTTTATGAGAGCAATATTATTTTAATCTCTAAGTAAACATTTTTCCTTTGAATAGAAAGGACAGCTTTTCACTATAAAAATAATTATGAATTATGGGTGCTATTTTTCACTCACTCTCTTACTGACATTTTTCATCTCATGCTGATGTACTTGAAATATTTAAATTAAATTGTTGTTTCTTTGTATTTGTGGAAAGGATGTAAACAATGCAGCTTTTCTGTTAGAAAATGTGTAAGAATCATCAAGATATTTGTGGGTGTTATTTAGTGAGCAATCACTTTATTTCTTTTACAATAAAATTAATGGTTCCACTTTGCAGGTAAAGAAAATGAAACCTAAGCTATCATTTTACAATAGATTTTACCAGAGATAGCAATTTACATGTGAGCAGAGAGAACATAAATGGTGAAAACACATTCATAAATTATATATGTCTGAAGGCTTAAGGCAGAAAAACATCATCTGACAAGCAACAACCAAAAGTATAAACTAATTCAGTGAAAGATTTATAATTAAAATAAGATTTCCTAGAATTGGTTACATTTTGTATTCATCCAAATGCTTATAGGTAGCTATGATTATCTAAATTATGAAATTATTTGTGTTTTATGCTCACTGCTAGGCTTACCTAGGAAATCTCTCTAGATCTGTAAAACCTCCCGGAAAATCTGTAATAAAAACCTGCAGATTTAAAATGTATGTGAATTCTACATAGATAAAGAACACAATTAAATAATAAAAAACAATTAAATAAATGTTGGTATCTTTTATATTTTTTTCTTTGGTACTAATTTATATTTTTGTTAATTAAAAATCAGTTCTGATGTAAATTAACTTTCTGAAAAAAAAGCCATTTTCTGCCTTTTTACACTTGGTCCCTGTCGTTAATCCCCAGGGTCCAGGGATGAGGAGAACTGATCTCCCAGTAATTACTGAAGGACTCTGGCTCTCCCAGCCAGGGAGGGGAGCAGGGCTCATGTCTCAGCAATGTCAGAGTAATCCTTCATCACACAAGTTTTATACATTTCTCATGGCTGGCCCCACTCTATCAATCCTTCTGAAATATGAGAATCCCACTGAGGTCCATTTAGTCATCCTGCGTCCTATTGTTAATGAATATGACAAAGCAAGACAGATCCTAATGCCAGTATCTCCAGGCAGGCTGGCAGCCCTCTTGCTTTCATTTTCATGCCCTAGTAATACTTGCCAGTGCCATTTGATGATTGCTCTGAAGGGTGTTTCACACATAAGCAGCAGGGTTCATACCCAAGCAAATCTGAATTCTGGGTATAAAGTTTCATGTGCAACTGCTCCCCATGATTTACTAGGAATTTATGTATATATATATATTTATAATGTTTTATAAGTCTCTCTTTATAAGTCTCTCTTTTCAGGTAAAAATAATAAAATAATAATAAAATGAAAAATTAGTTCCTATTTCAATAGTTCAAACTCTGGTCCTCATGTCCCTTAGGTGCTCACCAGGAATGCCTGTTGTACTCAGCTGAACCAGAAAGTGTTTCTTTCACCTTGGCCATCAGTGTTTTAGAAAACATGGACACCCCATGGTTTGTACATCTTTTGGGCTAGATTATCAGGCACAATTTAAAAAATTTCTAGCAGTGAAAATATTAGATCTCCATCATTTTTCCAACCCTTGTTCCTCAGATCACTGTAAATTTGCTCTGCTGTCTCGTTGGTGTTAGGGTGATGGAAGATGCAGAAGCAGTACATACCCTGCTTCTATCATCCATGTGCTGTCTGTATACTCTGTTTCACTGGAAAGGGAATTCCACTGCTATCAAAAGGGTTGGAAGGTTTTGGCTAGTCCAGCACATCTCTTATTTTCTATTTATATTTCTTTTAACTCAAAGGGTATTCTGAACATGCTGCTGTCTTCTAATGAAGTGACCACAGAATGGGTGACAGCAGGGATCAATAAGATTGAAGGCAAAGGAGCAGGTCTTTTATACTTTCCCTTCCTTGAATCTCCCCATTCCTTGTCAGTTAATTAATTATGAATTTAGGCCATTACTCTAACAAGAACCACCATGACATTTCATCTCTTGGAATAAGCAAGGATTGCTTCTCAGCTACATGTTTTGAAAAACATGTATAAGAGTGTTATATAGGGTTATCATGAAAAGGTTATTTTGTGCACATTTTCTGTCAGATAATGTTTTTGATCAAAAACAATAACTGCTAAGTAGTCTGAATTAATTTTCATTAAAATATCTTAAATAAAACAAAGGGTCTTGAGTTACATTAAAAAATACTATGTATATTATCTTACCAATATCTGTTTCATTACAAGAAAGAATCAATTTGAGTACTCTAACCCAGAGCAGTAATTACATCTACTCTGTTCAAATATTCTTGCTACTAAACTTTAATGTATAAATGCAGAAGACATTCACTCCTTACTAGTTTTATAAAACAAGTATTGTGAAAACTTTTTTCCATCTAAATATTTTTTTCACATAATTCTTTTTTCAAAATAGTCAGAGTTGTTAAAGATGCTGGTAGATCTTATTTCGCATTATGCTTTTAGACTTCATCTAGAATGAGAAAAGTTAAATAAATCTTTATCTAAGTGCTGCTTTTCCATAATTGCTCTGCATATAAGAGGTTAAAAGACTTTAGTCTTGTCTTCAGTGGGCTTGGGCAATAAAGATCACCTGGGTAAGGTGGGTTTTATCAGACAGCAAAGAACTTAAAATAACCCCACCTTAGATAAGAAAGCCCCATGATAACAAGGCTCTTTATCACTTTCTAATATCACATTTATATGTTCCAGTGTTGCATTTAAATCCTACTGACCAAAGTTTAATGCATTATTGTTGGAGTAGAGCTGGTACCCAGCAAAAAGAAAAGGGCAGCAGGAGCCCAGCATAACCTCTAGAAACTCCAGAGAGGGAACTGTGACCTCAGGACTCCTTTTAGCCTCTTCTCCTTTCTGATATCAAAAAAAAGAGAAAAAAACATGCTCTCAGCAGGACCCTTTGCATATTCTCACCCTGCTCGCTCCCCTCTGTCTGTGTGATTGGGGCAGTGGCTGAGATTCTGGATCTGTTCTGTTAACAGAAACTTTAATGGGTGCAAACTTTCCATATCCAGTTGTGCCAGCCTGCAGTAAACTGCTGTAGATTATGCTATATGTTAGTCAAAACTTAGCCAAGCCAGCTGTAGAACTACTCCTTTCTCTTCCAACAGTTTGGAAAGGGCTTAACCTGAACTGCTTTCAGGTGTCCTCATCTCATAGGGTTTCTTTTTGAATAGTTTAGATGAATTACTTTCAAACCATGACTCGTTCATTAATTTTTCCTTGTTACTATATATTTTTCATAAAGGAGAAAATTTATATTGTCCCCTGCCAGGTGACTGATGAACCACCTGCAGATAGTATAATTCCAGTCAGAAATTTTGGACTAGTTTTCATACTTGAAATGTCTGAGATTCATAAGGCAGGAGGTTTCCTACACAGAGTCCTGAATATCAATGAGTAACAAAAAAATTGTATTAATTCAAGCTCATATGTTGTGGTGTTATTCACAAAAGATGTATTTAGATAATATTTTAAAAGTTCATGATTGAATCCAGTTCCAGACACTATGTTCTGCATCTCTTGTCTTTGAATACTGTTCTTTTAACAAGCTTCTATCCTTGGAAATTTCTGATTTTAAGTGTGACTTTTTTCTGTTTTTGATGTCACCATTACAGCTCTTACTTGAAACAATTAGAAATGCCCTAATATTTAAGTGGTTTTCTGGCCTGTGTCATGGTTTAACCCAGCAGTAGCTCAGATCCTACAGCTTTTCCCTGTAGCGGGAGGAGAGAATAAGAAAACATGCAAACCCCATGGACTTAGATGAAGACAGTTTAAAAGGAGAGAAAAGGAAGGGAAAGTAAGAATAATGATAAAAGAACAGACAAAACAAGTGACACACAATGCAGTTGCTCACTACTCACTGTCCAATGCCCAGCTACTCCCCAGGAAAGTAGCTGCCACTCCCCACCAGCTCCCCCCAGTTTTTCTGTTCAGCATGATGCCATGTGGTCTGGGATGTCCCTTTGGCCACTGGGGGTCAGCTGTCCCAGCTGTGTCCCCTCCCATCTTCTCATCACCCCCAGCCTTCTCACTGCCAGGGCCACATGAAAAGTCCTTGACTTTGTGCAAACCCTGCTCAGCAACAACTGAAACACAAGTGTGTTATCAACATTATTCTCATTCTAAATCCCAAACACAGCACAGTTCCAGCTACTAGGAATAATTATTTTATTAACTCCATCCCTGCCAAAACCAGGATAAGTGGAGTTAAAGGCCTTTCCTCTGTCTTTGTCATTATCTCTCTCTTAGGGAATTTAAATCTCCTTTTAACCACCAAAATCACAACATGATTTTTGTATTGGAAGAATTTTAAGAATTACTTTTCTGAAGCTTTAGTGTCTTGCTTTAAGGTTAAAAAAATTCTACATTTTATTTTACTTTAGTTCCGTTTCTGCCTCCTTCTGCACGCTGACAGGGAGCATACTGAGAAAAAAAAAGGGGCCATGCCATTTAGAACTGCTTCTCATTGACCTCTTTCTATCCTTGCATTTTCAATGTATTCTTCTGATTGCTTTTCTATGTTAAAATCTGGGTGAGAAGCTTTGAATGCTGAATCTCAAATGTTAAGTCATATTAGCTGGATTTCACTGGAGTAGTTAAGGTTCAAAGGGATGAAGTATGTGCTTATTTTTGCTCTCAGTTGAATAGCTCCATTCTTTAAAATCTCTGTTGAAACTGTTTTGAATGAAAACTAAATACAATACATAGAAACACAGAATCATAGAGTCATAGAATCATGGAATACTAGGTTGAAAGGGACCATAAGGATAGACTGGTTCAACCTTTCTTGGCAAAAGCAGAGCTAGGACAAGAGTGACCAGCACACTCTTTAGCTGAATTTTAAAATGTGTCCAAAGTTGAAGAATCCACCACTTGTCTAGGGACATTACCCCAGTGGCTGATTTTTCTCATTGTGAAAATTTTCCTCTTATATCCAATAAGAATATCCCTATGAGTAACATGTACCCATTACACTTTGTTTTTTTTTCTGTGACTCCCTGAAAAAAGAGAGGCTCCATCTTTTTTTCATAGCCACCCTTTAAATACTGGAACGTGGTGATCAGTTCTCCCCTAAGCCTTGTATTCTCAAGGCTGAATAAACCCTTTTCTCTCAACCCTTCCTCATATGGCAGCCTTCCCAGCCCTTGGATCCCTGTGACCTTTCTCTAGACCCTCTCCAGCCTGTTGATATATTATTGTTAAACATGCCTGTATAAGTTGGAGTAGGTTTTGTTTTTTCCAATATAATGAAACTTCTGGATTTCCAACATCATCTTAAATGTATAGGGCTTTGGTTTGGTTAAATAGATGCTTGCCACCAATCTAAAAAGAAGCAGATTTAGTTTATTGTCTTTTTTTCCTTTTTCTCTAAAGTAATCAGTGATTTGTAGCCTAGATATGTGGTTGTTTGCAGAAGTGTAGGTGCAGTTCATTTGACCAAAAGATAAACATTTCTTTTCATAGACAAATAAGTGTTTGCAATGACTTTGGAATAGGTAGAAGGAAAGGGGTATTCTTAGGGTGTAAGTCATCTCATCCTGCATGAGATATCTGAAGATAGGTGAATCATGCCCTTACTTGACTCTCTATGGACTATAATGGGAACCTGAAGTGTTTAGATCACATGTAGGATGTACATGAAAACACGTGAAATCCAGTGGATTCCAGAGGAAAGTTCAGACTGTGTCAGAATCCTCTCCTCTCCTCTCCTCTCCTCTCCTCTCCTCTCCTCTCCTCTCCTCTCCCTCTCTCCTCTCCTCTCCCTCTCCCTCCTCCTCCCTCTCCTCTCCTCTCCTCTCCTCTCCTCTCCTCTCCTCTCCTCTCCTCTCCTCTCCTCTCCTCTCCTCTCCTCTCCTCTCCTCTCCTCTCCTCTCCTCTCCCTCTCCTCTCCTCTCCTCTCCTCTCCTCTCCTCTCCTCTCCCTCTCCTCTCCTCTCCTCTCTCTCCTCCTCTCCTCTCCTCTCCTCTCCTCTCCTCTCCCTCTCCTCTCCTCTCCCTCTCCTCTCCTCTCCTCTCCTCTCCTCTCCTCTCCTCTCCTCTCCTCTCCTCTCCTCTCCCACACACAGAAACTGTATTTACTGTGCAAATTTTAGTCTTAACAAACCAGACTGACCTCAGCCTCCAAAGCCTGACCTTACTCATCCTGCACCAGTTGGATTCAGTCAGTACTGCTGGATGAGCAACCTTTCCTGCTGTTCCTGGATCTCAGTGGCTGGGTGTCATGGGAGTGTTGATGGCTCTTTGCTTAGAATTACACACTTCTTTTAAGACAATCATCATCCCTTTTCTTTTAAAATTTTTTTCTCCCTGAAGAAATTGATACGTAGCAAGCTGTTCAATGTCTCAAAGTCTAAGACATTTTATTTTAAACTTTTTTTTAAAATTCAGACTAGAAATAGAAAGTATGTTTTTTCATCTAGACAGAACCATTGTCAAATTTAGTAATTTCTATTTATATAATAATATAATTATTATTAATATAATTATTGTAATAAAGTCTAGTAAAAAAGTTATACTCTTCATCACCCAAATTCCTCCAACAAACAAGGTAGAAGTTCCCAAATATTACATAATTCACAAGTACAATGAGACAGATGATTTGTTGGGGAGAGAAATTGGTTTCTGAACAGAAATAGTTACAAACAGCATTTTTGGCAATTATCTCTTTCAGGCATTTCAGCCAAAATACTATTGTCAGTTTTTCAGGAGGCAAACCTGATAATAACCTGTCCTGTAAATTTAATCTGTTCAGAAAGATTAAATATCTTCTTTAAGAAAAATACTCTGAACACAAACCTAATCACAATATATCCTTTTTTTAAGAACAGATGATGCTTGTACCCTTAGGGTTTATTGTCATGGAGAAACCATTATGAAATAAATATAAAGCTGTATGAGAGTGTCCAAGAGAGGGCAACAAAGATAGTGAAGGATCTTGAGGAGAAGCTGTGTGAGGAGTGGCTGAGGGCACTGGGTCTGTTCAGCCTGGAGGAGACTGAGGGGAGACCTCACTGCAGTTACAGCTTCATTGGGAGGGGAGAGCAGGGGCAGGCACTGATCTCTGCTCTCTGGGGGACAGGGACAGCACTGAGGGAATGGCCTGAAGCTGTGTCAGGGCAGGTTTAGGTTGGGTATCAGGGAAAAGTTCTTCACCCAGAGGGTGTTTGGGCACTGGAACAGCTCCCCAGGGAAGTGGTCACAGCACCAGCCTGGCAGAGCTGAGTAAGTGTTTGGACAATGCTCTTAGACACAGGGTGTGACTCTTGGGGATGGTTCTGTGCAGGGACTGGAGCTGGACTTCATGATCTTTGTGGGTCCCTTCCAATTCAGCTTATTCTGTGATTCTGTAAGACAGAAATTTAAAATGCAACAGCTATTCAACAGGGATTTACACTGCTATTCTTCACTAAGAAATGCATTATATCTCAGCACCTGCACTGAAGCCACTCACCTCTGTTCTGGATCTCCTAGTCCCCTTTAGGAATGAAGTTTTCTTTGGCAACAGAAACAACAAGGAAAACACAAAGAATTGGGAACACAGAATTGCAAAGTTCCAGCTGCTGAGGTCTGTGATGTACAGAGAAGATCCATGAATATCTGACATGTTGATATTACAGGGTCCTTCATAGATCCTGGTATTCAGGTAGGAACTGAACATTGCTTGAAGAATTACAGAATTCTGAGCTTAGGTGCTCTCAGGAGAGGTGGTTGGAAACTTTGGCCTGCATATGACCTTCAGTAGGTGCATAGACATACAGAAAGGAAAGGTATTCCTTAAAGCTTCATTTTTATTTTTATTTTTTTTTCAATTAATATTTATGACTGTTCCTGTGTGTCAACAAGTTCTTAGGAAAAGAACTTACAAGAAACATTTCAGAGTGACACCTGGTAGCTCCTGTCAAAACTGGGCTCATCAGTTCCTGCCAGGGAAACTAATTTCATTAGAGATGAGGTTGAAATTGTCACTCAGCAAGTTTATTAATTCTCAAATACCAAGAGTGAAAAATGCACCAGCTGGGTGATAATCACTGAACATGCATAAACAAGCCCCATGCTTAGCTAACCTTCACTCTGCTGCTGGTTACAGGCCCCAAGCTTTTAAAATAATGTTTAACAGAGCAGATTGTTCCTGAAGGTAAAGGAAGATGTGAGATTGCTGACAGTAACATGTCCCTATCCCACCTTGTGCAACACATGTGGACATCCTACCTGACATAGGCTTGTCTAAGGCTCTCCAGGCACAGCCTCCATGGGGCATCCAGATACACGACCCCCAGCACTCAGGTGCTTCTGAGCAGGAGGCTCACCTGAGCAAGGTGATCTCTTGGGAGACCCTGGAAAGAGCAGGGATGTACATGACTGTGTGCAGAGCAAATCCATCACACCAGCACCTGTGCCAAGCAGCTCTGCACCTCACCCAGGCACAGGGAGAGATGTCTCATTGCACAGCAGATGTATTATTGCCTTGCAGTGCATCCTGTTAATTCTGTAAATTAACAGAATAGCACAGAAGAGGTAGATCAGACTGATCTGTGCTAGACATGCAGTGAGCAGTGGCTCAAAGGGGGAATTTTCAGGGTGGTGGCTGTTTCTGGAAATGTACCACTGGTTGCAGGAAAGAAGAGGTACATTTTCTCTGGAGAAGGGCAGCACCATAAGTGGGAGCCTTCCTTTTAGTTCTGCTGCTACAGTGAGTCTGAAAGGCACAGCTTGCAATCTGCAGTAGGGTTTAGTGACAGGGTCCTCTGCCCATTGCTGTGTGCAGTTAAATGCACAGAGCTGCAGATAAGTACCAGCCATGTGCAGTTCTGTGTATAATGCTGTTAATAATTACCTGGTTCCCCCATGGTCAATGATTTCTAGTAATCCCTCTGTTTTCTCCCTTGTTAGATTTAGATCTATCAAAGGCCCTTTGCCCATAGCAAGGCCACACGGAAAGAAGCACCATTCTGTATTCAGGGGCTCTTCACAATCACTAGCTTTGCACAGGTTTTTCAAACTTGCTGCTGGATAAAACCATCAGAATTTTTAGCATGCAAGCGTCCAGCAGCAGGACACCATCTCATTAACTCTTATAGCTCCATTTTCTGAATACTGCTGTGCAGCTCATTTATATTCATGTATTCTTCCTCCTGCTGTTCCGAGCATACAAGGACCGAGAGCCCTCGCAAGGGATGTTTGGATTAAAGCTGCACATTAGCTTCCAATGCCCTGAGGATCCTTTATGTTTTAAGGTAGATACAGCATTTTGTCTTTTACAAAAGGTTCTGCTTGAAAGGTTCAGGGTAGGAAACCTAGCTTTGTCCCAGGGCTGACAGATGTACTAGCCAATTTAACAAAAATATTAGCTGCCAAGAGGCTTGGCAAAATGCATGTAGTGTCCCAGCTTGATGAGGAAAAAAAAAAAAAAAACCAAAACAAAACAGGATATACATTGCTTATCTGTGGAAAGCTTGTTAGTAAGGTCTGGTTGAAAGTACTTAGAGAAAAAGTAATTTTGTCAAATACCCTGCAGTATCAAAGATAAAATATTTTGCACAGACATAACAGTTTTGATAAGATTTTTCACCTTGAAGGTTTCTGTGAGAATCAGTATTTTTCTGATTACTGCTGAAACAGCAGACATAGGTGAGGGTGAAAGGCAGAGGAGAGAATGGAATGATTTTGAAAAATCTGAAGACAAACTGTCTCAACAAAAGTCTATTTTTACAAAACTGGCTGAAGAGTCTTGTTTCCCAGAATGGAATTTGAAACCTTGCAAGTCCTTACCAAAAGCCACTGCCATTGTTTAGCAGGCTTCAGTGCTAACTACATTGATCACATTACCTGTGACACTACTCAAACAAAGGGACAGATTTCAAATATAGATTTAAAAGCTATTCAGGGTCACAAAGAATTTCAACAGCACTAAAATCAATAGTATAATAGACAGAAGAGTGGCAGTTGGTGAGCTGAAATGAATTTATTTTTCTGAATTGAAAGTTTGAATTCCACGTTAGTTTCTACCTAACATAAAGGAGAGTGAGTGAAAAAGATGGAGAGAATTCAAGTTCCACATCCTGCTTGCAATACTAGTCCTTGGACTAGAAGTGCTCTTCCTCTGACAGCATCTGCCCCAGGTAGTGGCTGCCTCTCCCCTGACAAGCCCTGAACATCCCTCCAGAGCTGTCCTGTGCCCAGCTATGAAAACACTTTTTCCATCTGAGCAGTCAGTGGCAGTGTCTACTCCCTGTACTTCCATTAGGATTGGCTGAATTGCTCTTGCATTGGAACATTTTACACTGATCTTGTTCCCCATAATATTCTTTGGACTAGATCTAATAGGAGTATACCTATTTGTATTTCCTGTGTTTTGATATATTTTTCCTTAATATTTTATTAGAATTTTTTTTTGTTTTTTACAAGACTTGCTCAAATGTACTTCATGGCTTTGACTCTATTTTATACAAGGAATGATATTCAGGTAATTTTAATACAACAGAAGTATGCAAAATTATTTTATATGCTTTGATATCAAGGCAGAATTTAGTTCCAGTAAGAAATAGAGAGGAAAGAAAAAAAATGTTTGAAATTCATAGGATGGTCATAATCTAGTAATAAAACACCTAAGCAGCGGATAGGAACACAGGTTAGGCTTTGTCAGGGGTACATATGGCCTAAACCCAAAGTCAGTTAGTCATAATAGCACAAAGACGTGTTCCAGATATTGTAACAAGGCAGAATGGTCTATAAATGGCCTTCTAAAACATCAATCTTTTGCCTTCAGAACTGCTTATTAACTGAGCTGAAGAATACATCAAATATGCTAATAACGTAGTAACCAGCAGCTAAGGAAAAAAAAAATAAACCACCAAATGTTCATTTACATTAGGATCACAGCAGCAACAGCATACTGATAATTTAACCCCCTCTGCTCTGGATAACAACCTCAATGTGACACTAAGCACAGATTGTACAGAGAATACTGTAATTGAATGACCTCATTGTCAGTTTTAAACAATTAAAGATATTGAGATAATTTTAAAGGACAAGTGGAAGCCTGTTTGCTTCATCTAAGGCTACTTAATAATCAGTTTTATGCACTGAGATAATGAGATATATTAGCCCCAGAGTTGAGGGGACAGGGTCATTGAAAAAGCTCCAACTCTCTTAAAGCCTAAGGTCAGAGGCAACACATGGCTTTTCTTGCTTACAAGGAGGAATGTCACATTGAAGCAAATAATAAATAATAAATAAGTAAATAAATAAAGAGAATTAGAGAAGGCAATGATTTGCATGCATGTAATTGAAGGACATTAAATTAGACATTTTTCCAATCTGTACTTGACATTTTGGGAAAGGTTGGTGGCCATTCAGAAACAAATCCTGGGCTACCTTTCTTTATACCATGTTTGGCAGCAACTATTATAAACTGCTCTCTTCGATATATATTTTTCCATTCACCTCATGAGTTATGCATGTGAAATTTCAGAATCTTTATTGTCATCAGAAACATCTGCTCATTACAAGAAGATTATTGTTTTGAGATATATACTGCATTTGTGTTGGAGCAATCAGTTAACACTCCATGAGAGTGTTAAAAATGCAGCTCCAAAAAATGTTGTGGACGTACTACAGCTGTACAGTCCCAGAATTTTAAACATTATTTTTTATTTTATAGGCAGAATCATACCTCAGACCTACCAACTCTCCTTTCATAGACTTCCAATTTTCCCTCTCCATGTAGGAATATGTGAATGCCTCACTACCAATCTATCATCATGCTGTGAATGGGTGAATAAGAGGATTGAATATGTGTGGACCTGAAATCAGTGTGCCCTCCAGCTTGCACAAAATTATTGTAAGAGAATCACTTATATAGAATCAATATTGCTAAAGCATCAAAATGTCAGATATTTTTGAACAGAAAGCAGTTCTGCTATTCATCTATTTTTATATCTATTTTTAATGATAATTTAAAGCAATTTAGAGGAAATTGTTTATAATATGCAATATTGAGTGCTCAGCAAGCAGCATGAGAAGGTCTTTACTACTTTCATGTGTTTTTGTTCATGTTGTAGGCATTTATGCACCCTTATAAGTTGACAGCAGTGGGGTTTGTGTTACTGGTTGATAATGCACTAGTCAGTGTATCCAAAGCAAGGTCATATCCCACAGATAATTAAACTTCAAGTTGACCAAATTAAACTACAGAAACAGCTTCCTTTTTGCATCATACATGGTACATGTCCTTTTAAAAGCTTCAGTCCATCATAGTACGGATGCTTAAATCCCACCAGTGCAGAGGCAGGTGATTTTATCCCTGAAGAAAAGT
Source organism: Muscicapa striata striata (assembly GCA_030060385.1). NCBI lineage: Eukaryota > Metazoa > Chordata > Aves > Passeriformes > Muscicapidae > Muscicapa > Muscicapa striata. Next base: position 1,631,879 of record JAREIS010000077.1, read on the forward strand.
GCAGGGAGACAGACACAGCCCAAACTTACATGATGCACCAGGGGCAGGGCAAGGTCCTGATTCAGTTTGCCTCATCTCAGCTCTCTAAATGAGCAAGGTGCTGTGGGCTCTCCACAAACTCATCTTCACACTCAGATTTGTTATACCAGGCCAAGATATAGTCAATAACGGGCTTCCACAGAGGGTTAATGAAAAATAAACATTTCCAAAGCAAATCACTAGACTGAGGGGTGAGGCTGAATGTGAGGCTGGAGATGAAGAAAGTGATGCTCCCAAACTGCTGACATATTGCAGTGTGAAACTGGCTCCTCCAGGGTATTTGGAGCTGGCTTTAATTTTGAATCTGCCCCACTGCTCTAAATGATGACAGATCATTATGGAGTCCATATCTGCCTTCCTCTCACACATTCATGCAACCATACAAGATGCTACAGTGTGGCAGAGCTCCAGAACACTGACATCTTTTTTTGGCAAATAATTAATTTCAAAGTATTTTCTCAAATACGTGTAGGCTTCTAGTCAATGAAAATATGAGTTTGCCACTTATTCAAGCCATCTGTCTTTATTTTTTAAATTATAATTGTACAATATGTTCATTTTCTAGGACTATTATTTCACTTTTTTTAAGATTACTTTTAGGTATCTGAAGGTTTTATCAGTAATTAAAATATGTATACATGGTTTGACTAAAGTTACTCCACCCAAGCAAAGATATACAAACTGTTTCTTCTGACAGAGGAAAATCCCCACTGCAGTGCACAAATGACATGTCTTGCAATATGTAGTGCAGCAATAAGTCAGACTTAGGATCCTGACTGTATCATGGCATTGAAAGAAGTTCATTAAAATGTGAGAATGGAAAGATCTTCACATTCAATACTCAATTTATATTAAAATCTCCTTAAAATATACCACTGGGACAATGCAAGGTGTTGATACACTTAGCAAGTGACAGAGGTCATACCTTCTATATTCTGCTTATTAAAATACATATTTTATACTGGATTTCAATAATTTCCTGCTTTCTAAAGAAAAATGTAATTTTGGAAAAGCATAAAATGATGAGCCCTTTGACCTCCAGAAAAGATCTGGAAAAAAGCATATTGCATTACAAATCATTTATCATTCATATGATCTTTGCTGCCTGAATACAAGACTAACTGACTTTTGAATGCAAGCTGGTGATTTCTGAATGCAAGGCTAAATGTTCAGCTTATGGTACAGCTGGGCCATTCTCACCATACTGAAAAAAAAAAAATCAGCTGAAAGACTTCTTTTCATAATTATTTTTCTTCTCTAAGCTAAGAAAAATATGGCAAGCATACATTTTGAGTCAAGAGTTTTACTCAATGTATTACCATTATTTTTTCCATCAATGAAATATTGAGTATTTAGAAACAAATTTTAAAAGACAACATTTCTTTTTGTAAAGGTCCACTTTATGCTTACTGGAAAACAATGGAAAACCTGCAATTCTGATCAAAAATGTTGTCAAGAAGACAAATAGAAAAAAATACAGTGATGCAGGAAATTATTTAGACTTGCTTTAGCTTCTGCTTAAGAGCAGACCTATGTCTGCTTACACCAAGCTACAAAGGGTGTGTTTCTGTGAGACACTGCCAATTCAGAGAAAAATGTATTTTTTTAATACCACATCATATTCAATAGCATATTTTGCCATGCAATTATTGAATTATTTCGTCGTGATGATGTCAAAGGCAATCTTGTTATACATTGAGACTTCTGCATTAGTAGTTAAAGCAACTAGAAATTATCTGATTTTAACATGACGAAAATTAAACATTTGCTTTATAAAAATGAAGGATTGTGGAACATTTCTTTCAATTTGAGAAAAAAAACATAGTCTAACTTTCTCAAAACATTGTTTTCTAATACAATGGAAATTTTGTTTGAAATTGTTTATCAGCTGATAGATAGGGAGATTCATTGAGTGATAATATAATGACTCATTGACCACAAATCCAAGATACAGATACCAAAGAAAAAACCTGCTGCTCAGCATCACCATACACTGCAACAGCCCTGGAGGGTCACCCTTGCTCTGCTCATGACCCCCTTGAGCACTCAGTGGGGGCCAAGCTGAGGAGTGCACACACCATGGCACTATAGGATATGTTGGACATCACCCTTGGGGCTCTTCTCCAGCACCCCTGAGCATCCAGGCAAGGACAGAGAGCACCAGAGAGCACCTGGGCAGGTGTGGCAGTGCTGAACTCAGCCACTGGGGCTGGTGTGACTCTTAATCCACAGACACAGTCACAGGTGTGACCCAGACACAGCATCTGGCCCTCTGTGTACTGAGCTGAAATTGGTACTTGCATAGCCAAGTGTGTCTAACAAACTAACCTAGACTCAGAGCAGGCACCTCTGGGAACTTCAGGTGCTCAGTAAATAACTGTGTTTGTTATTTCACAGGTGGAATTTAATGTTTTTCTGTCCCTGTCATCCAAAAACCCAGTATTTTTATCACACAGCTGTATTATCTGACAAGTCTGTTACAAATGAAGCACTTTTTAAAAACTAAGATCCAGATTTGAGAGTCACAAGTGTGGAAATGTGAGGAATAACAGATCCATTTTTATCCAGGAGCTCTGCTTGTTCTCCCACTCACTCAAGCAGCCTGCACTTGCCTCTTCCACTCAGCTCTGGGTGTCGTGTTGAGGTGACCATGGGGAGCTGAGCTTGCTCTGAGTGCTTCAGAAAGAAGGCCCAGGAAATGTCTTTCTTTTGTACTTCCTAGAGCTTATACATATATTTGGGCTTTACATGATAACAATTTTTATATTTTTCATCTCCCACAAATGCACTGCTTGTACCTTCAGGTAGTGAAAAGCATCTCTGTATGAACAGATAAAGGAATACCTTGATTTATACCATGTTTGCCCTGCTGTAAAAGTCTATGCAAAGTTGCAGGAAAACAGAGAATCAGAGAGTTTATTTTGGGGTTCAGTTTATTGGAAAAGCAATATGTGTTTGTATGTATACTTGGAATGAGTTAGTGCACATGTATCCTTAAGTCTTATATAAGTACACAGATGCATGTACACACACACTCACCTTAACCAGTAATAATTAATCAGATTGTCAAATAAACAGAAGAGAGGGAGCAAAGTTTAAAATATCTGTACTTGAGAGGTTTGGGATTTTCAGCAGTGCCTCTGAAGAGATGGGATTTAAGGCTACTATGGGTCCCATAAAAGAGCATAAAAGGGAAAAAAAGAAGTCACCTCTGTCTTATGTGGGCAGCACAGCCCTTTGTGAGCCCCATGTGTACTTTTGCAGTCCTTCTCTGGCCCAGTTGTGAGAAATGTGAGCGTGCCTGCCTGCAGGCAGGGTGTAGCAGGGGACTGGTCTCTGGGGAGCATTGCATTGTGCATGGCACGTACTGCTCATGGCAGATTGTCATGCCAGTAAATGCTGACAGATTTACTTTACACACCCACCCAGTCTCTTCATTCCCCTCTAGAGTCTGAGCCAGATGTGCTGGCTGTGCTTATGGCAGAGAGAAGGCTGAGATACTTCATGCTGATGCTGTCTTTGGGTTTGGGGCCTGCTTTTCCTATGAATCTTAATAAAAGCTCAAGAAAGCTTCATTTCCAGGCATTTGACAGGCTACTGCCAGCCCAGAAGCAACAGGGGAGCATGCTGTGCATACTTGCTTACAGCAGCCCTGCTGGGTTTTCACTATTAATTGTTCTCTCATGTGCTCTCATATTCTGCAGAGAAAAAAAAAAAAAAAAAAACAACCAAATCCATAGTCTCTATGTGCTGAAGGAGAACCTTTGGACAAAATGGAGTCAGGACTGTGCTCCTGTGCAAAGAGGAGCTCCTTCAGGGCCCATGCTTTCAGAAAAGAGACACATTAGAGAGAACACTAAATTTGATGTGTTTAAATTACCTGACAACCACCATGAGTTTCTGCTTTTGCTGATTACTGCTCTGCCACCATCATCTGTTTCTCATTTAATTGCTCATGGTGTGAGTGTGATGCTTATGCTGCAGAGGGAATGCCACTTCCTTCTGTCCCCCATGTGGGTCACTTGGAGGATGATTGTCCCCTCACACTTCAGGGGGTCACTGGCACTGCACTGGTGTTAAGCAAATGGGAGGGAAAGAATCTGGAAAGAATCTTCCTGCCTGCTCCTCTCCCACACACTTCATTGACCCATCAGCTCTGGCTGTGTGCAGTACAGCTAGGTGCAGAATAATTTGCAGGAGATATTGCCTCTGAAATTGCTGACTTAGCAAGCCTTGAAAGGAAAGCCAGAAAAGAGGGCATTTGGGCTGATGGATGGTTATAGAGATACATTATATACACTAAAAAAAAAAAAAAAAAAAAAAAAAATTACAGAACTGTCATACTGGTTCTGCCTATTCCCTGTGACTGGCTCACCTTTCCTGGCCAGAACATTGAATCGCTCTCCAGACCCTGTAAAAATCACTCATCATTTATTTTCTTCTCCTGGCTTGTATGACTCTGCTCCTTTTCTGGAAAAAAAAAATGTATACAAAACCATCACACTTCCAAAAACATGCAAGATGTCAACTATGTGAATTCTCTTGCAGCAACACAACATTTGGAAAAATGTCTTATTTCAAAAACATGGTTTCTTTAACTTTCCCATAATGAAAATAGAAACAACCAAGGCATGTATTGACCTCAGTACTGGAAATCTGGGATTTTTAATAATTTTTCAACAAATACAAGAATCTGGCCTTGACATTCATACTGTGTAAAGTTCTTTACAGTGTCAAGCTAACATTCTAATTTTCTCTTCTGTTGTGCTCTGTAGGAACAGGAATACTCCCAGAACATTTACTATGAGGAAAGCTGTCATTCCAAAGAAGTCTTCCCTTTTACTATTCTCATTAGAATAAGATTATTTGAGTTCATAAAAACTGCTAAGAAGTGTAGAAAAATTATTTCCATGGCCAAATCCTTCCTTTCCAAGTAAGATGTGGATTGTGAAAGCTGAAAAAAACAACCTGTATTGTTTTCCAATAAAATTCTTAATGAGTCATTTAGTCATGTGCTCCATGTCCATCACAGTGTAATACAAAATCAGCTTTAAATGAGCAAGACTGACACTGGATACCAGGTGCTTAATTTGTGAAACAACTCCTCTAAAAAACATGTAATTGGAGATAATTTAAGGATATATTGAAAATACAGTACAATATAAATGCTTGAAAACAGTAGTTTAGATTTCATCATTGCCTGAAACCTTGAGCTTGATACTCAAAACTAAAATGTGCTTTTGTTAGATGATCCCCTGTGATAATGATGTCCAGAGATGAGAAATTGAGGCTAGTGGTATTAAAGAATTTACTTAGTCTCCTTGCCAGATATTTTGGAGGACCTTGAGTGTCCTCACTGTCTTTAGAAAGGAGTCACACAGAATAGAGCATGCATTATTGAGTTTCACAGTCACTAAATAGCACAGAGTTCCCACATGGTTCCTTTCTTCCTGTTTGGTATGTCCAGGGTAGCAGTCACCAGAGGAGGATTGTGTGTGTTGAACCTGCAAGGGGCTGGGGAGCAGCAATATATGAATTGCCATCCTGAATAAAACTCTCTGCCAAGTCCAGGTTACCATTGCCACACATCTCAGAGGATGGGAAAATAACGTGTCACTGCTCAGCTGTAACAGAACCTCCACACAGACCTTCATTCCAACTCCTTCATCTGTATCCCATGGTCTTTTGGGTTCCTATAGTGAGCTAAAGAAAGATTTCCAGATCCCTTTAGGTATGAACAAGTTTATTCATCTTAGCTCTCTTTGGCTCTCTTTTTGTGTATTTTAACAAGTATGCAGTTTAACTTGTGTGCTTGCTGGCTGGAATGGTCTCAGGTCAATGTAAACAACACCTGAGCTGGCTTTGGTATCCTGGTCTTAAGGTGAGCACTGCAAAACTTTTATTGATGCAACTGTAACAATTAAGGAATAGGAAAAAATTTAAGTTTACACTTCAATGAGACTAAAGATTGGCTTGTAAACAAACTTTCTCGTGCTCTCTGGACCCTGTAAAATAGCTCCTATCCCTTCTTTCCTTGACTAAGCACCTCTCAAGGACTTTGTGGGTTGAAACCATCTCCACACATCCTCCTCTGCACTCCTAGTAGAGTCCCTCTGTCCACTGCTACTGAAATCTGGCTGTGTGTGTATGCTCTTCATTTTTTCTGGGGTGCACAGCTTGGTAACACAAACCAGTTCTGATGGATGCCTCTCCTTGTTCCCTCTATTTCCTTGGTTTGTACTTGCTGCAAAGCCATGGCATTGTTTTAGGAGTTAAACCAGTAAAGACCCAACAATGACATACAGTGGGGGTAGGGCTACCAGCAAGTTTAGCAAGTTGACCCAGCCCACTGAAGGTCAGATGGATGCCACTACCAGCTCAAAGAATATCTGGAGTGTTGGTGGAGCAGGGATGCCTGTTCTTGGTAGATCATCTCATTCCTACTGCTAAACTACATTCTTCAGGAGTATTTGGAGTGTGGCTGACCACTGTCTGTCCCTCCCAGCTGTCATAGCCTCCCTCCTACCTCAGAGGTTAAGCTGCTCTTGGAGAATGGTACGGCCTCTCGGGACCCTGGGGTGCCAAATGACATCCCAAACCAACAGCCATGCTCCTGGTTCCTATCTGTCCAGTGAACTGTGCATTGTAAAACAGATATACATCCATTTGGGTGGGTTTGCCTCTGTTATGGTGTAACCTCTCTTTTGCAGCCATCATCTTGACTTCCATTGCAGTCAGAAAGTAGCATTAAAGCACTGTGGCTATATGGGTAGTAGAAGAGAAATCACAACAGAAAAATGCAATTTGCAATCAGGTCTATCTGTGATGTGTGCATTCAGGGTGTCTATTCCTATCTTTGTTTTTTAACGTTTAGCCACAACCTTTAGTGATTAATACAAATTTCTGCTAGAAAGGAGAAATAGGAGAAAAAAATCAGCATAAATTTGCCTCAGTGTAAAATTTATATTCCAATGAATTACTATTATGCTGCAGACAGCAGTAACAGCAAGTAAGCCATTCAGTATAATTGCAATGCTGATGGTTATTGTTCGTTTCTGTTCACCAAAACAAAGAAAATCAAAAAACTGCCCACTCTCTTCAAACCCACCTCATATTAAATCCCTTGGGCTTCATTCCCAACCTGCACCTGCCTGACACCAGTGTGGGCCATTGATTTCCATGAGGAAACACTCAATTTGCATCGGTGCCTACGACTGAAAAAACAGGTCCTGGCTTTTTGCAAGGTTTGGCATACTGTCTTAAAATCAGACAAAATTAGCCAGAATTTGTGAATTGGTTATTCTTTGCCTGCTGAAACGAGGCAATGTCTGCAAGCGCTGCTTTGAGAATCTGTTCTTTTTGTATGAGAACAGATGTCTGGGAGGGGTTTTGGCAGGACCCACTCTGTCAAACAGTCCAGCTTTGACAGTTACTTGCTTGAGGGACAGCTAAAATGCAAAGCATTTCTGATCAGAATATCATATTCATCTGGAAGTTAATTACTGTGTCTGCCTTGGTATAAATAATTAATTATGCAAAACCCACACAGCTGTGGCTGGACAGAGTTTAGTGACTTGCTGTCACTGTCTCACGGTTCTGGAAAGGATGAAGGGATTTAGAAAATAAGCTCTTTAACTCTTGGGCCACACTATTGTGATAGCCCCTTCCTGATCAGAAATGAATCTGATTTTCACTGAGCATGTTTTTTTTTTTGCAAAAGGACCTTTCCCAGTTCAGCCTGTTTAGGCCCCAGTAATAATCTCTTCTCAACACTCTGGCTGTGTCAAGCTAAGAAGCCAAACACTGATTGTTTTAGAGGAATGAATTTGCAAAGCCTCTGTGACTGCACAGTCATGCTCAGAGCAATCATTAGCCAAAGCAACATCTGCACCCAAGTGTGGATGTGTGCATGGGAGTGAGCATGGATGCAACAATCAACCTGTCCTTCTTTATAGGAGACCAAGGTAAAGAAAAGGCCAAGTTTACAGAAATGACAAATATTTCTGACAGCCGCAGTCCAGCATCTGATTTTCTGAAAAATGGGCAGGGTCATAGGTTCACACTGTCAAATAATATTTCTGGAAGGCAAGGGTGGAGAAATTGTCTTGCTGTACACCCCTTTATGGTGTGTATTCTCCAGTAGATCATGGATTTTGAATGTACAAATAGAAGTATCAGCCCAGACTCATTTGCTATAAGATGTTTTCTGCATGTAACTCTGATTTGCCAAAAGATTTTTTTGCCTGTAGCATTAGTAAATGAAATACCAAAAAGAAAACCTTGGTAAATGTGTCAAATACCTTAATGCAGGCAAACACTGCTGAAATTACTGCAAGAAAATACAACCCAGAGGACATATTTTGTACCTTCAAAGGATCAAACACACCACAATTAATAGAATGGTAGGGATCTTAACACATATTTTATTCCTTCCTTTAAGTAATGTAAAGCTGTGTAAGCATCTATCTACTCTAACAGGGAGGGAAAAAATTAATTGGTGAAAGCATTAGATGTAGAAGATACTTATCTGTGACTCTTTCCAGGATTTGACTATATTATTAAAACAAACTGAGTTTTACACATGGAACTCATATAGAAATTTTCATTCTCCAAGGATCCCAAAATACATTAAAAATTATAGTAGAGATTGTAAGCAAGTGCAGGTATAATGTTAGACATTGTAAAATGTGAAAAGGAAATGTAGTAGGAAAACGGTTTATCATTTCAAATAAATGTTACAGGCCTCCTACCTACCACCTGGAAGGGTATTGCTGACAGACATGACAGCACATTGGCTCAAACAAATCCTTTTTTTTCCTAGTGTGCCATTTTCCCTATGTACTTGTTGCAGTCTAAGCTCTGTGTTTGATTTTGTGTTCTTGCCACAGAAATTCAAATTATAGCCTGATCTGTGCAAGGATACTGTCACATGAGAGACAGTAACACTTGGGCTATTTCTCCAGCAAAAAGCAAGGCTCCAGTTGAAGGTCCAGGCAGTGGCTTGGGATTCTCCATGGCATTTAATTGTTAACACTCACCTTGGCACAGCTTTGGCCCTACTAGATGGTGCAAACAGATTAACTTTTCAGTTCAGGTACCACCCTGATCCGAGAGCTTTTCATAACAGTCAGCATTCATGAGGTTGCTCAGGTTTCTAGAAGAAATCTGTCTGGCTGTGTGGTATCTGTCTCCAGTACCAAAGGATGGACCAGGCTTGAGAGCAGCCCTGGTTCTACTGAAGCCATGGCAGTTCAGCCACTGGCTCTAATGTAAATGTGACTGTTTATCAGTAAATAAGTTCTACCACTGAACAGAAATGATTACATGTGGGTTGTCTTTGGTTTAAAAATTCAACTACAAAAAATTCAGCTACATCAAAAGCTGTGATAAAACTCAGAGGCTTCATATGACTTCTGCCAAAGGTAGTAAGAAAAGTTGTTAGTGCTGAATTGATGCTGCCAAAATTGGCACCTTAAAAACACACATAATTTTTTACATTGAAGAACTCCCTTTCTGAACAGTCTTGATGTGTCTGCATGCTGTCATTTCCGACAATGGCAACACCTCAAATACCAGTAAGCATTGTTCAGCAGTCATCTTCTAATTTATTTTAAATGTCACTTGAAATTACTAGTAAGATGGACAGGAAAACAAGAAAGAAAAACTGAAGCTTGCGGATCCAAAACTACAGTAATGGAAAGATTCTTTTTCTTTCAAGAAGATTACCCCTAAGCCCCTTCAGGGAATTAAAAAAAAAAAAAAAAAAAGTCAAGAAGTCTGTTTTTCCTTGGTTTGTCAGTGGTGACAAGCATTGCTAATAAAAGTTCTCAATGCAATTATTACATTGGAAAGCAATTTTTTATCCACAATTTTCTTGAATCCTAGCTACCCCATTGGTGTTCTGAGTCTAGCAAGATGGAGGCAATTTTCCCCGTGGCAGTGCTGTGTCCTGCATGGGTGGCTGGAAAGGTGCTGATCCCACACCAGTGCTTTGGTGTTTGCTGAGCAGAGCCAGAACCATCAGTGCTGCCTCCCCAACACTCCTTCCTCATGGTAGGCTGGGGTGGGCAAGACCTTGGGAGGAGATGTGGCCAGGACAGCTGACTACAGGGATATTCCATGCCTTATGAGTCTGCTCAGCCATGAAAACTAAGAGAAAGGAGGAGAGGAGGAGGAGGCATTTGTTTTATTGTGTTTCTGTTTGTCTTTGAGAAAAGCCCCTATATGTATTGAAGCCCTGCTTCCTGTGAAGCAGATGAACGTCTCCTGTTGAGAGGAAGAGGAGAATTAATTTTTGCTTTTTCTTTGCTTCCATGCATGTCCTTTGTTTCTGCTTTATTATTTTTTAAAGTAATTTAAATTACTTTTTTTTTTTTTTTTTTTTTTTTGATCCACAAGGTTTTTTTCATCTTATTTTCTTCCCCCTGTCCTGAAGAAAATGGGAGTGATAGAGCAGCTTTGAGGACACCTGATATCCAGCCAAGGTTACCACTGTCCTTTTTGCTGCCTGATATGGGACATGAGGAATTTGAGATAACAACAGTAATAGAGAGAGGTAACAGGCAAAACATGGACTGAACACACCTAGAGAAAAATAGAATAATTGTGGAGAATTTCTGTCATTGAAATTGTGGTGAGGTAAATTATTCGCTTTTGCTTCATTATGATAATATTCTTGTGATTTTGGTCTGGGGAATTATTTTTTGTCGATGAGATGAAGCTTGCAAATATTATGTGATGAATGTGGATTTTATTGCTAATTCTTAAAGACTTTCTTCACAGATGTAAGGTGTGCTATGTATTGGTTTTGTGTGATTTGGTAGGGAGGGAGCTACGGGGGTGACTTCTGTAAGAAGCTTCCAGAAGCTTCCTCCATGTCCAACAGAGCCAATGCCAACTGCCCAGCTGAGAAGTGGAACGACAAAGCGGCTTTGGTAGGCACTCAGAATCCAACAAAGCAGCTTTGGTAGGCACCCAGAATCCAGTCAGGGTCAACCCATCACACTGGTACTTCCTGAGATTCTCATATTCTAGGCAGATTCCACTAAGTTTTGTCACCCCAAAGTGCTCAACTTTGCTGGCACCTTTCAGCCTACTCATCTTTCTCCTTTTCCCCCATTTAGTCTTTTCACATCTTTTTTTATCTGTGTACCTGTGCTCGTTTATCTTCTTTCCCCCATCCCTAAGCAGAGGTCTCCCACCATTCCTTCCCCTCGGGGCAGTGCCTTAGCACAACCTCTTTGTTCTCTCATTCTCCTCCCCTGGTTTAGTCCTTCCTCTTTTGGAGACCAGCCATGCACGCCAGGCACCATCCATCATCCATGCAGACTCAGCAATGCCAGACCTGCCTTCTCTGATATCACTGTTTAAATCACACCATCCTGACATCCCCCTAAATGGATCAGTACTTGTCTCCTGCACACAGATCTCCCTGAGCCACATCCCTAACAAAGGCTCTACAGATACATGTGAAGAAAGGGAGAGTTGCAGTGGCAGGTACTGATATGGGTTTTCTGTCTTCTTTGGGGTTTTTTTTCAGTCTATATCATTGGACAAATCACAAAGTGTATTTCTACATTTAGCATAACTATCCATAAACAAACGTAGATACATTTTTCACATACACATATATGTATGTACATATACATATATACACATATACATATATATGCACACATGTATATGCACACATATATATTTTATATTTTCAGTATTCCCAGAAGGCCATTTAGCTAGTCTGTAGCAGGACTCCTGTCTTTTTGTTAAAGCAAAAAAAGAAATTAAAAAAAAAGAGATTGAGCTGAAAGTTACTGATGAGTTAACATTTCTGCAGTTTCCAACTTCAGCACTTAAATCTTTCCCATTTCTCACAGTAGATTTCTTCAGTGCTTTGTGGAACTGAGTTGAAGTTCCCCATTTGTACATGATTTAAACACCAAGGTTCTGAGGCAAAACTAAATCTTCTGACTTACTGAGATGCCATGACAATAAGGCTGTGTTACTGCCCAGCCAAATAAAAACAAACTATAGATAGGCAATTCAGTTTTTACATCCTATGTGATTTGGGGTGCATTTTCAGGAGTTTATCCAGAGTAGCATCCATTTCTAAAGCTATATCCCATTTTACTCATTTCTTTCTGATGTACGTTTAAGTTAGTGGAGAAAGGTAAAATGTGTTATCTGTGCCTGGTTTTGAAGCTCACACATTTCCATTGGGCAAAAGTTCAAGTTTTATGCAGGCAACAGACTTGTCATAGCACAGAGGGATCTCCACTTGCTCAGAGTTGTATTAAACAATTCTGGTTTGCTACAATACGGTCGAGGCTGTTTTCTCTCCATGTATTTTAAATCCTTGCATGTTTCTTAGAATTGTATCTTTGGAATAAGAAAACGTAACAACTCAGTCCCCACAGATCTGCTTCATTATCTGGTTCTTCCCCCACACCTTGACCTGTGGAGAGCTTTACCTAACTCACCTCTAAGGGAAATGGCCTTAAATTTACAGACATCCATTGCTGTAATGCAGCAGATCGCTGGGGTCACTGTCCATGCATGCAGACAGATTAGGCTTGAGACAAGTGTCTTCCCTCAAGTTACATGATGGGTAAATCTACCTCATCCTTAAAAACAAGCCCTGGGAAATCCTTTCCATCAGGCCCCCTTACCTTAGCACAAGATCAAAAACTTGTGTGGGATCTCACTAATATTCACTTATTTCAGGAACATTACCTTCTATTTCCAGGAGCTTCTGCTAAAGTGACTGCAGCATGTTATACATTATTAACAAAAAACCCACTGTGCCTTCCCCATCAGAAACCTCAGCTCACAACTCCCAGCAGGAGCAGGGCAGGTCACTGCGTCACTATTAACCAACAGCTGACAGCTAATTGATTTTACGCTTGTGTATCAGGGCCTGCAAACCGTAATTTAAAAGCTAATTTGTTTCATACTTTTAATATCATAGGCAGTTTTGTATCCTGTCCTACAAAGCCAGAGCTAATCACAGTCGATCATTTTTACTGCTGCTGGCCCCAAAACTGGTCTTTTGTACATTCATACTTTGTGACACTCTTATCTCCTAACTCAAATGTGAGAAGCAGCCCTCCAGCACCAGCTGTCTCATGGATACATCAAGGGAGAGTTTTCAAAACTGAAGCCACTTTAGGGTAGTTTTAATGAGGCTGTGTTTGCTAAAGCATGACTGACAGAAATAATAAGTTAGCATTTGTGAGGGAACCCTCAGAAACTGAGCTTCAGCAGGCAAAAAGCCAGCAGAAATTGTTGTGCTGTTGAAAATAAGCGAGCTTTAGAGCTCCTAAAATAGCTCTCCTAGCTCAGCCTAATGCAATTAAAGTTACTGATGTACATAATATGAAAACTGGGAGCTCTTCCTGTTAATAACCACTGTGTAACCAAGGTAATCCATTTCATTAATTTAATATACACTTTTGTATCCCCTGATAATGGGCATATAATTAAAGGGATAGGCTTTGCATTCCAAAATTAAAGTTTGTAAAGGGTAGTTTTATAAAAATAAGGCATTTTGCTTAATTTTTGCTCAATAGTTAACACTCTTTTATTTTATTAAATTATCAGTACTAAAATTCAGAAAAAATCAATATAGGTACTGATCAATTCTATCAATAGGAAGTCATGCAGCCTGATAAAGATGAAAAGAAAATAATAAATTATTGTAGAATGTGTGGCTAATGTGGTTAAAAATACATACTGAAGTTGAAAAAGATCCCTATTTAATTCAATATTTTATATTATGCTGATGTAGAAGTACTAAAAAGATTGACATTCTTTTATTTTTCAGAGTTTTGATCAGAAATTAAGGAAAGGTGATTGTTATTTTGTATTTTTCAACATCTTTGACCAGAACCTAAAATTATATAAAAGTCAAGAATGTAAATTTTAGTAGACATAAAAATATATCTAAAGGAAAAATGAAATTGAAGCAGTTATGTTTAACAGTTTAGGAGTTTAGGTGATTGATTAGAAAATTATTAAATTGAGGAACAATACTCCCTCAATTGATTATTGTGGGAAAAGAGGAAGAATCCTATATTTTTAAATTCTAAACATTTAATATTATATATATATGCAAATGTATATATTTTTATAGAGATACAAGTCTTGTGAAATTGTATGGATAGGACAAAGAAAAAGTGTGTAGTGTACAGGCAGGATGAGACATGAGTGTAACCATAGGAAGATAAACGTGTAATTATAATGAAAATAAAGAGGCAAAAATGGACATACAAGAAAGATAAATATTCATGAAATTAAATGATTCAAATAGTTAATTATTAGAGGGGAATATATATGCCAGGATTCAGAAACCAGAGTATTGTCGAACTTCATAAATTTTAATTTGTGATTATGTAACAGATGATAATCCAAATATCACCTGTAGTTTGTGATGCTTTATATCACATTATATAATGTGATATTATAAAGTGTGGCAAGATCTTTGTCATGAAGTAAAAATATTCCCTTGTAGAGATGAGGGCATCTGAAGGACAATTCATTCCTATGCCATCTTTGCAAATGAATAGAAGCATTTAATATATATATTTAAAATTTTTCTTTCTTAGAGCTGAATGAGAAGTAAAATGCAGTTCTTTCTTTATGGTTATTTGCTAGCAATAGGCCTTATCAACAGCTTCTGAGTAGTGTGGTGGAAGTGTCAACGAGGAAAAGATTTGGGCACTAATGGAAGTATTAATATATGTAATATATTTAAAGATAAACTGAAACAGGATTTCCTGGTATATCAATTGTTTAAAGGGTACAGAAGCAGGGACCTCCCTATGGCTGATTTTGTTGCCTTCTGCTTTCAGTTAAGAGTCTTGTCAGAGGAACTTCCATAAGCCAAGACCAGGCTTTGCTTACCCAGTGCTTCCATACATTACCTCATCTAAGTGATTTGAGAGATATTTTTCTCTCTTTCTTTTTTTGGGGGGGGAATTTAAAATTATACTTTGTAATAATTAAATATACTTAAGGAAAAATTAAAAGTACTTCCTTTCTTCCCTCTGGTTCTTTCCATATTTTTACCTTTGTCTTGAAAAAGAGGAGATTTTCAAATTTCTTCTGTGTGGTTGTCTGTGTAGGAACCAGAATTACACTGTCAGTGAAAAATCTGGATGCTAAATTCTTGTTAAATTTCACATAATCTGTGGTTGTCCTGTGCTATCAAGATCTCCATGCAAGGCCTCCCTTTTCTTGAGGGTATCAGCAGCTCTTCCTAGTTCAGTGTTGTTAGCAAATTTGCATAGTGTGCACACAACTCCTTTATCCAGGTCATTGATAAAATGTTATAAAGAACTGGCCCTAAAATCGATGCCTGGGGAACACCAGAGGTGACTGGCTGTCAGACTGGTGCTGTCCCAGTACAGCAGCACTCTTAGTCCTTCCTTCCAGCCAGTGACCACCCACCATATTGTGCACATGTCTAGCTGGATTTTCTCCAGAAGGGTACTGTGACAGACGGTATCCAAAGCTTTGCAAAAATTAAAATAATCTTCTCACACCTACTGGCTTGTTGTATTTTGTTCAGTGTCCTGATACATCATGATTTTTCTAGTGCTTTAACTTCAACAAAATCAAGATTCACTTAGGGTTCTTAGGACAACCTGTTAACTTTGCCAATTAGTGTACAGGAGGGTAAAAAATTTATGAGGTAGGAACTAGATCTGTATTCAGTCAGCTCATTAACTGATATCATTATCAAACTGATACAGGAATCATTAAAAATGTATTGGATGTAAATAGCTTTCAATCTATATTCAGTTGGCTGGATTTACACCAGTAGTGTTAATATATACTCTAAGCCATCTGTTCCCTTAATGAATAGTAGTAGCTGTATGCACAATTCTTACTTTCATGAACACAAAGTTGGCATAATAATTAAGGACATGTAAAGCTTAGGAAAAAACCCCATAGAAATTAACATTTAAGGCACCTAGGTATGAACATAAACTTGCTGTCTCTTAGAGATATGGTTATCACCAATGGGAAATTCCTCCTGGATCATAAATTGCCTGTTGAAACTCTACCTTGGCCCCAGGAGAAGACAACCTTGCTGTAAACTCCATCTCAAAGCAGAAACCTAAAGCACTATTTACTTCTATCAGATGCCTAAAAATCTTCCAGTTACTCTGGCTGTGGTCTGACATGGGCTATAAGATGTTTTGGGTAAGGCTGAAAAAGGGAGAAGAGAATGGACCTTCCCACACCAGTAATTCCTTGCCTGAATCTCCAGTAGCAGGAGTGACCTTACTGACCATTCATCTTCTACCCCAGTTCTATCTTTCCTTCCTCCCAGTGCTACCCTTAGCTAGGACTTAGACTCACAAAAAGGCAAACTGCTCATTGATATAAATCACTAGGAAGGACCAACTTTATTTCAGCTTCCCTTTCTTACATTTACTCCAGTATAAAGACATGAAGTCTCCTCCTTATTATCCCCATTCTGTACAAAGAAAATAGAAAACAAACAAAACAGCTGAAAAAAAACTGAAAAAGCAAATCCAAGCCCAGAAAACCTCACATCTGAAGAAACAGAGACAGCAGGAAAAGCCCTGAGCAGTGAGAGTTTGGCTTACTTTTTAAATACAGGCTGCATGATATATTTTTATGGGTAGAAATTATTATTGTGTTATTTTGTTCAGCTGGCCTGCTTCTACTTCCACTGATAGGGAGCAGTTTAAACTTGTTCATGTGTAGATTTCTTTGCAACTCCTGAATGTGTTATTACTGTGAAACAAAATTAATTTATTTCACTTGAATGAAAATAATTCACTTTTGCAAGATTTTTCTATAACAGTTGTTCTAAAGCCCACGTGCTGTTGGTTGCCACGTGCTGGTTTTCCACACAGTAGTACTTACTGCCAAGCATGAAACAGGTGCAGTCTTGGGGGTGTATAAACTGAGAGCATTAGTATTCATCCATGTAGGGAAAAGTACAAAGAACTGCACTTCATTTACTTGAGTGAGGAATCAATACAATGCTTGCAAACTCTGAATATGTCATTGGATGCAGATAAAGATGAGAAGAACTTTCTGAAAAATTGAATTTGGGACATTTTGTCACAGTTGAAGCCGAGGTTTCCATCATTCTACTCTTCAGAAGTGAACTTTTCCTATGGTGCTGAGATACACCAGTAAGCTGCAACTTGTTGTCACTAGATTTATAAATATAAAAAAAGAACATTGCTTCTGCAAGTGTAGGAGTTGTTGACATCTGGCTTTTAACTCTCAGTTTATCTGTGCACAGGAATTATATTCTGAATCAGACCTATGGTCCCTTGAAGTAGCCAGTGATAAATAGCAGAGGAATCCTGCAGGTGTGAAGTGTGGAAAAATCCCTCTAACTTAGCTTTTTGCTCTTCACCTTGAATAGCTAAAGCGTGACATATTCTGAAAGAGGAAAATTACTTATTACTTAATAAATGTACATATGGAACTTCTGTTTTAATTTCTCAGTTCTTCTATATACTTAATTTCTACCATTTCCTGTGAGTTCTTCTACTGCTTCCTTACCTGCTGATAATTGCCAGTCATTACTGAGATGTGAATGCATGGAAAAGAGTTAGAAAACACAACAAATGGAACTGACAAAAATGCCCAAAACTGTTCTGATTTTTTCAAGGAGACAATTACATATCAGGTATGATCCATTGCATTCATTATCTCACAACAAAGAAGTAAATGCCAGCCTTAAGTAATGATGAATCCTCTTATTTTTAAGTACACAATGATATTAGGTATTATACCATGCAGATAATGGTATCTTTAATGGTTTGTGGAGCAAGTGGCCATCTGAGCAGCTGAGTTGCCAAGCAGGAGTCCCACACAAGTCAGAGCTTCTGTGACCCTACTTCAGAAACAGGTATAGATACTGCTGGGAGATCAAGGGCATCTCTCTTCTCATGGAAGCTTGGGACAAAGCAGGGGCAAGGCAACCAACCCCAAAAGAGGGTGATGATACTTAGCAAGAGAATCAAACAGAATGTCTTTTTAATAGGCAGGTCTACTTGACACATCTGAGAAATAAAGGTCTGAATCTAATTCACTGTATCAGCTGCTTTCACTAAAATGGTGGAAAATGTATTACAAAAAGCAGTCAGCTCCAAAAGTATCACGATAAAGTCTCAGACATCTGGTTGCAAGTCCAAACAGGCAAAATTCTGTTGGTTATAGCACTTTGCCCTCTCTCACTACCTGATTAGACTGGAAGTGTTGCAGAACTTTCTTTTGCCACATCATCTTCCTAACCCTAGCAGTGGTATTGGCATCTTGATTACCATCAGTTCCCTTTCTAGTTCATTTTAGCCTGGAAAATGTTCCCTGTTGTGCATGTTGAGTGGTCCCTGGAGAAAGCACAATCCTTTGTTGTTTTAGGATGGCTCCCCTAATCCCAGAGTGTGTTATAATGACAAGGTAAGAGTCACTTTATCTCTGTGACTCAGCTACAGTCTTTATAGGAACTAAATAGGCAAAAAGAGTCTAGTCAGTCACCTGAGGTGTGCATACGACTTCAACCCATTTCTGAACACATTCTCTACTTTCTTTAAGGAGACAGGTGCAAACAGACACAAGGATCAATGGCTTGCCTACCTACATATTGGAGGCAACTAATTTTTCTCATGGAAAAAGCAAAAAGCAATTTTCAACAATATTCCATACAAGGCAAAGTCTGGGATAGGACAGAGAATTTCATTGGCTGTTTGTACTAACTTCCTGATCTGTAAGGCAACAACTAACAGCTCTTATGATGTTTTGCTGTGTGCTCCTTAACATCCACTGTAGTGTTCATCAAGCACTGAGTTGTATTCTCTGGGAAGCCCCCAAGATCTAGGGAAAGTATAGGAAGTGTACAGCCCAAGGCTGGAACACATGATGAGCTAAAAGGCTGGAATCTTGGCAAGAGGGAACAGTGGTGAGGAGGCATTTTGTGGGAGCCTGGGTTTGGTATGGAGTATTCATCAGTAATGTGTCCTGGTTTCAGGGCTTGCTGGTGGGAAGTGGGATGTATGGCAAATGGATAGGAGTAAGAAAACAGAGAAATGGAATGTCAGAAGGAGGACTGGTGCATGGCTTAGGCCATCATTTTGACTAAGCAGAATGAGCAGGAGAACGTGGAAGACTTCCAGGGTTACAGGTAGAGATGAGGAATGATGTGGGCTCTTGTGTGTCAGGATAGTACAGATTGTCTTGTCTTGTCTTGATTTGCTCAGTTTTGCTTCTAAAGAAGCATTAGCCTCAGTTAGCCTGTCTTTCTTCCCAGAACTCAGACCTGGCAATTTCAACTCTGAAAAAAAAACCCAAACAAAACCCAAAAACTTAGAGTCACTCTTAGATATTTCTCTGAAATTAGCAGCTCAATGTGCATCAGTAGCCAAAATGTTATCATGAATGCTGGACATTGTCAGGCCAAGTATTCAGAACAAAAGAGAAGACACCATTTTTGACACTACAAAAAATCATTGATTTGCATATCTGGCAGCTACATCTCAAAAGGAATATGATGGAGTTCAAAAAAGGCATAGGGAAAAGCAGCCAAAATTGTCAAGAGAATGAAGCAGCTGCCTTGGGAAGGGGAACTGAAAGAAAGTTGCATAGGGATACAAAGAAAGTTTACAGAATCACAAAAGCAATGGGCAATCTGAGTTAACTGCTGCTCCAGTTCTCACTGCATGAGTCAGGGAACACTCAATAAAACTAGAAAGGGGTCATTTTAAAACAGATAAAAGGGAGCACATCTTTACACAGTGGGTAGAAAAGTTTTGGAATTTGCTGCTACAAGAGGTTGTAAGGCAGATTGTAATGGCAGGGCCAAGGAGGATTTAGACAGATTTATGGACAGCAGGTTCTGACATGGATGCTAAAAGAACTAAGAAAGTTTGCATGCTCTAATTTCCCTAATACAGCATTTTGAGATGCTGGGGAAATATGACAGGAATGGAGAACAAAATATGGCCAGGCTCATGTGATGTCCTTAAATACCATGTCTTACTGTTGTTGAATGAATATTATACAAGATGAACCATTGTGTTACTTAAAAGCACATTTATTCTGTTCTTCTGTCCTTATTTCTTTTTTCTTATATTCTGAGTGCTCCTTTTCTCCCTGTGAGATATGGAGACCCTAAGCCTATGAGCAGTCAATGAGGGCTCCAATAAGGCATAAACTACCTCACAGAAAACAAGCATTATTCTTGGATCATACAGTAATCATACCAGACTGACTCCCAGAGTACAGTGAATACAACTACATTTAGCTGCAGCAAAAGTGCAGGATATATGTTGAGTAATATGCACATATAAGCTGTTTGCAGGTATTTGTGTGCCTGCATTTGTAATTCACTCAGTCTGTTAGCAAACTCTCTTGCTATTACTCGTGTGAAGGTGGAAGCATTCCCCCACACCAGCCTGTTTTAGAAGCTGGATGAACCTGATAACCCTGTGCCATGAGGTGATGGACACCTTGGGGAGGGTGGGAGAGCAGTGGGTGCCATTTATTTTCACTTTAGTGAGATTTCTGACACTGTCTCCATGGCAGTCTTATGGAAAAGCTCACAAGGTAAGGTTCTGGTGGGTGGACAGTAGGGTGGGTTGGAAATTGACTGAGCAGCCAGGCCCAGAGGACTGTGATCATTGCTGCAAAGTCCAGCTGAGGACATGTCAGTGACTTGGACTGGTAACTGAGCAGGTGGAAAACCTGGTTACTGTGTAGTGCATGGGTCAGAACTCTGTAGTAAGATGATGTTCAAATCCTTTTTTTCCCTACACTATTTACTTTCCAGGTAGTGTTTGTAGTAAGCTCTCTTCAGACACAGGAAAAAGATAGAGGAGTGGATGACAGAAACATGAAGGTCAAATGACTCTTGTTCCAGAATTATAGCAGTCACCAGTCACTCTAATTCAATATGATAAAAAATTATGATGCCCTGGCAGATGGATTGTTCCAGTCATATCCTATCACCAGGAAATCAATTGCATAATCAAACCTTATTAATTTTCTCTGGCATTTAATCACAGCCATCCATTGGCTGATCTTAGGCAATTCAGGAAAAAACACACAGCCACAATTGCATATTACTAGTATACAAACTATTTTAGGAGTAGTTATTTAAGTACACTTTTCATAAAATATAAGGACCAAAATATGTATTTTTACACACTCATATCTTTGATTTTTAGAGGGCTCTTATTCATGAAGGTTCAAAACTTACTTGGAGTTAGCTAAAGTTAATTCTGTCCTCAGCTGTCTACCCTATACCTCTCCTGGAGGTCAATGCTCATACCACAAAGGCAGCTCCTGAATCAGCAGTTCTGAAGGGCCATTGTTTTAGACTGGAATATTAAATAAAAAAAGAATTGCGGTTTCTTCTTTATTTTGTTATTTTGTGTTCTAATTTGGTGTCTGCTATGCAGGTGTCTCGAGTTGGAGGGGAAAGATGGTGGGCAGCTGCAGAAAGGATACTCCAGATTCTTCCCAAAGTACATCATCCCTGCTTGTGAATCAGAGACTGAAGTCAAAGCTGAATGAAAGCTAGAAAAAGAAAAAAATGAACAGAACTAAAAAAAATGTTAAGCTCTACTCTGAACAAATAGGTTTCTTTGTAGCTTGGCTGCAGTGCAAGAGACTACTTTGGAGAAGGCAGTTCCCTACTGGAAATAGGTGATATGTCAAAACACATTCAGTTCTGAGCAGAAAGGATGAGCAAAGAGAGAAAACAAATGATCCAGGAAACTTTATCATATTACTGCTAATTGGAAGAGATCAGCATGGAAGATTTTTTTTTATTATTATTCTTTTTCTACCCAGGCAGAGCTTATTATTGTTTGCAATCACTGAATAGTGGATTCTGATTTGAGAAGGTTTTTGATTTGATGCATGTTTGTATGATTTAAACCCTGGGCTCTGTCAGGCTATGATAAAAGCTGCCATCACCTCACCAGGAATTTCCTGTAATGTATAAACACTTGACTTCACACTAACCTTCCCTCCTGCCTCTCCCACATCCTTACATGCATATCAATATCTGCTGAAAAGGGCACTGCTGTGTACCAAGTCCTAGTCAACAGACCAAAATGACCAAGGCCTAAGGATTACTGCAGCACTGCTAATCAATAGATATTGAGTGCAATCCCCTGCTCTAAATGCAACAGGGTTAATAAGTGTCTACAGAAAACAATGCTCTGAAACACAATCTCCTTCAGTGAGGGAGGGGAGGTAGAAATGTTTGCTTCAGCAGCTGCAGATAAAACCTGTGGGAGGAAAAGCTTTAGCTTTTACCCAAATTTGGCCTCAAGCATTCTTGATTTGCTAAGTGTGCTGTGCATTAGAGACAGCTTTGCTGCTGACAAGAGAAATACCACATATGATGACATGTTTCTGAGCTCCAAAAAGTCTTCATTTGATGTTTTACTCAGAGATGGCATGTGAAGCTCCTTATGGTCCCATCTATTAGACCTTTGGTTTTGCTTTTTATGCTTTGTATGCAAGACTAAGCACATGCAGGATGGAGGAAAAGAATTCAATTTAATAGCTGGCCAAATGCCGTTTTCTCTTTTGAACAGGCAGTGATTCTATCTAGAGATGAAAGGTGACACTTAAACAGAGCAGCAGCACTACCTTTAAAAGGTCTGAAATTCTTCTAACTTTGCTTGATGGCAAAAAGAGCAGCCTTTCCCATCCCCCTGTTTTACATGATTTACAGAGTGAACTCTTAGTACAATTTAAGATCCTGATTGAAAAACCCAGTGCTGAGAGACAGTGTGCCAAACTCTCTGACTAAGCTGGGGTAGTCAGCCAAGTTCAGGCTCTGCTGGCTGATGATGAATGGTGACGTCTCAGAGCTTCTCAACATCTGCCTGCCTACTTCACTTCTAATTGCACCCCTGCAGATAACTGGGAAGGGGAGAATGCTAGATTTCACAGGAGCAGTATAAAGTGACTTATTCATGGGTGTGAAGAATTAGGTAGGTATGTCTCTGCTATGTTTTCAAGCACACCTTCAGGTGTCCAGCTCTCTACAGGTTGGCATGCCTGGTTCAGGATTATTGGCTGTCTGAGCCTCTTTGTAGTAATACAGAAAAGTTATATTTTTGCTTGTCACCATGGCTTTACTGAATTCCTCAGTGGGAGGAGTCAGCAGAAATGCTGCTTCTTTATCAGCCAGAAGAGCTGCACTTGTTAACAGATTATGGAATATGAAGATGGGAGTACCATGATGTTCTTCACAGGTACTGCTTTTTGTCAGGTTGAGACAAATATATCATACTATATGCTGCCATATATAACTGTCACAAAACACTTTAAAGAACAGAAACTACAATTATTTATTTTTCTTTAGAGTTGGCTGTTATTTTCCTTTTCTGTTATTATGTCTACCTTTTATAATTTCATAGGGATTCAACAAATGTTACTTTTAAGTGACAACTTCTGTGATTCCCCTGTGTTGACCTAAAGCTAGAGAACACACTTTGTATTCCTTATTTCTGCTGTCTTGCACATTTTCCATCAGAATAGAAGCATTAAACTGTCTCCATGTACCAGCAAGGAAAATGTGTAGTTGGAAATAGAGTTTGCTAAAACAAGACCCTCTATTATCTGCTACGAAATTGTAGGAAACAGGGACTTCAAGAGGTCATTTAGTACCCTCTCCTTTGTCTCTTATGTTTTTTATCTCATCCTTTTCTTTCATCCTTTTACCCCTTCTTTTTTTACCTCTTATTTTCTTTGTCTCATCCTCAGTTGTGTCTTACTTAAGCTTTGGGCTGTACATATGAAAGCAGGCACACAAAAAATCCTGACCCACAGATGTAGCTGCTATGACTGTAAAGGTACCAGGCAACTGTGACTCTAGTTTGGAAATAAATGGGGAAATAGGCTTCATCTATGCTTGATTTCCAATGCATAATTCTCACAGTGGAGTTACAATAAAACACTGATGACAGATTTATAATGTGAGTGTAAGATTTTTGGTTTGCCAGTATAACTCTAAGAATGTAAGAACCCAGGTTGGTACTATGGGGAATTGGGGCCTTTTTATCCCAAGACAAATGACTTCCAAATTGGAACACAGCTATGGACTCAGGCTCCATTGTGAGGGTTAATTTTGTTTCACTCAGAAATAATTATTGCTGGCTTATCTAAAGTAGCAGAAGCTTGGAACAGGAGAGTACTTCACTCCTCCTGGCACAAAGACAGTTGTGATAATGTAAGTTATGTAAAAGGTGCCAAGCTAAGGGAAGGGGTGGGGGACGGTTTGGAATAAAATCATCAACAAAACAGTGACTTTAGCCACCTTCCCACTGTTAAGATTATTGTTCCTAATTATTTACATTTATATTGACTTTTCATTTTAACCAGTAGCTTGCAGGAAATCTTGCATTGCAGTTTTCCACCAGGAAGAAAGCAGTGACCTAAAAATGTGGTATATTTTTAATAACAATTATTAAAATTGCATGAAATGTGTTAGTCCTTGAACAGCAGAAATGGCCTGAAGCAAAGAATCCTTCTTCAGGGAACTCAGCCCAAAAGCTAATACCCAGCTCTCAGTCAGCATTGATGTAGATTCTTCCCATTTGTCCTAGGTATTCCCTGCTAGAAATTGCATAAAAACACCACACACCTGAAGGACATTGCAATATTTATGGAAGTAGTAAGTGCTGAAGTGTTGGGATACACTCCTTTGTGTGTGCACTCTGCCACATGCCAGCTCCTGTGCTGTGGTGGGTCCCTCTCAATCCCACTGGGGCTCAGGACTTGCTGGCACTGGCTGATCAACAACAGGCAGATCTCTAGCTGGGACAAGGACTGAATTGGTGCAGGATTAAAAAGGTGACATTGTAAAACAGGACTAAAGATTTTGGATGAGTAAAAATCGTTCCTGGGAGAGAAAATGGCCCAAAGCCATTTATCTGAGTATCAGGAAGAGAAGGAAGAGTGGAAATAAGAGACAGACCATCAGCTATCTTGTTTAGGAATGCAAATGCTTACCAATATGTAGGGTAATGAAGATCAGTCCTGGTGATGCTATATTGAATGGTTTAGTGGATCAACCGGGATATGGAGGAAAATACTGCTCTCTTATTATTGTCTAGCCAGGTTTACCTAAACTAGCCACTATCAGTCTACTACTCTTTGTAAAACACCCACAACCAATCAATCAATCAATCTCCTGGGGAAAAAAAGAACCCAAGCTGCCTACATCTCTGGAGGTTTGATCTTATCTTTTCAGTCTAGGCAGACTGGAAGCTATTGTGTGGGTATTCACGTTTCCATTTCACATTGAAGCACTGGCTTAGGGCGATTAGCCCCATGATTTGCTGCTTCTTTGTTTTACCCCTTTGCTTCCTTTCTGATACCTGTATTTGTGAATATAGAGTTTGAGAGTTTAACCAGGTGGTGGCAGTGATGAACTGATGTTACCTATTTCTACAAATCCTGTTGATGTAACAATAATAATAAAGAATGTAGGCAAACAGGTTAGTCCTTCAGGGCTCAATTTTTAAAGTTGTGCATAGGGATTTAATATGATATTAACTGGAACTGCTTGGTCAAATCCCTGCACAGTGCTCTGATGGTTTATCCTGGACTGGTGAGGGTACAGCTCTAGTCCTGAACTTTGCATAAATTTTTGATAGGTTATAGCAAAGAAGATTGGAATAAACTTTGAATATGTTATGGGTGTATAACACTCACAGTTAAGGCTGTTCTTGTGCATGTGACTTCCTTGAAGGCTTAAAAAGAGTTTCTAAAGAAAACTGTTCCATAAAATGTGTAAATGAAGAATTTAATGTATGTTCTGAGTATATTGTAACTACATACAGAATATTTTGTCATTGTTTTGATTCTCAAAATTAATTTCTCAGATGAGTTGAAGAATAATAACTCCATTTAAATAATAGATACCTGCAATGCCTTGTCTTGCAACTAAAGTACAAAATGTGAAGTGAAAAAAATGGAGTTCTTCTGGATTTCCACATCATATATTACAGTCTCTTGAATTCAAAGTGAATTTAAAATCTTGCATTTATTTCTAATTATCAATTGCTTTATTTTGTTAAACACTGCAGATCTGACTTTGCGAGATGTGCATCATTCTTCACAAATTGATGTTGCTCTCTCACCTTGACAAATCTTTCATAGTGTTGTGCACAGCAAATGAGAAACACGCACTTTCATGAAACCATGAATATTTGTTTGCAGAGACAAATATGAGATGTCCAGTCAGACAGAATCAGCACACAGCCCCCAGTAGGACAGCTTGTGGGGCTGCTGCAAGTGATCCAGGGCAGCATCCCATATCCCTCTGAAGGTCTGTCACTGTGGAGAACTGACACTGACACATTATTTTTGTATCATTTAATATGAAGGATATGAATAACATTTTTGTTCTTCATCCAGGAGGGCTAAATTGCAAGGTGTTCTTGTTGCTTCTGTCCTCAATGCAGCCTACTCATCTTCACCAGCCCATGCCTCTGCCATGCTCTAGCATAAAAGACTGCTTGCAGTCACTTGGAGCTGCATCCCTGTAGGAGTGACTGTCCTGTGTTGGTGGCAACCACAGAGACATTTCCTTCATAACTTAAAAGAAGGATGTGCAGGAATTTCTAGAAAATCACAGTCTTTAGGAAGCACTTGAGAGATAGAACTTGAAATGTTAAGAAATCTCCCCCTGGAAAAAGTCAATTATTGGCAGCCATCTTTTTGTTGTAGTCTACTTGGAATCATTTTCACTGAAACAAAGAAAAGAAAAACAAACAGAAAAAAACACCAAAAAACCAAAACATAAGATCCTGGGTAAACAGCAACAGCAACAAGCTTAATCTTCATGAAGCTCTGGATCTGGACCCTGTTGTGCTGCATAGCTTTGTAGCTTTTGTCTTCATCCAGCCCAGGCACACCATCTGTGGGGATTATTTTGTGGTGGTTTATTTTTTGGTGTGTGTTTTGTTTGTTGGTTCTGGGTTGTTTTCGTTTGTTTTTTTTTTTTTTTTAATTGTTGTTGTTGTTTTTGTTTTGGGTTTGCTTTTGGCTTTTTTGGTTTGTTCTTGGATTTTTTTTTTTAATTTTTTTTTTCTTCTTCTTTTGCTTCTTTTTTTTTCGTTTTTTCTCAGCAGGGCAGAACACTGACAGAAACAAAGTGCAGGATGACTTAAAAAAAGAAATGCTTGTCTTCCTTTCCACCCACTCATTTTGATAGCAGTTAACTAACTTGTACTATAACCACTATAATCAGAGTGTAGTTCTGCTACAGTTCTGCTGATACAGAATATTGCTGGACTTGGAGCCAAGAATTGATTTTTAAATCCGCAGAGACTTCAATTATTAGATACAAACTCTGCTGACACCAAGACTAGCACTTTTTCTGTGGGTGGAAATGACAGAAGTAAAGCCTGATTCAGGTCTATGAGTGTGCTCAGAGTGGAGAGGCAGGATGCTTATCCACCAGAACTAGCAAGGACCCTTGTTTTCCTTACCAGCTCACCTTAAAATACATAAAAATGGTTCAAAGAGGTTCTGTATGATGTTTACACCACCTACCTTTTATGGTGCCCAGCCCTAAGCTGTGGTTTCAGAATCTGTGCTCCATTTCACTGAACACTCCTCTCATCTGTCATCTACACAGCAGGAACAAAACCACTGTAGATCTGTAGTTTTAAAACAGGCAAGTTTTCCAGAGAAAGGTAGTTTCTAGAAAAGCAGACAAGCCTTTGGGCACAGACATTCAAAAAACACCAGTTAAAGTGAAGTATTAATGGCTTTTTGTCTAAATAGTGCTTGCTGTCCCCCACATGAACTGCATCCCCCAAAAAGTTAATTCAAGGCAGGACCACACCCTGCCCTCTGTGAGACATAAGAACTGGTCTCCCAAAGCCACCAAGAGGAGTTGTGTGGCTTTTACTGCTGGAGGGGAAAATGTGATCCCTGACCCTTTCCAGAGATTCGGTGAAAATACACAAAAGGCTGACTGGATCCACCTGTCTGGTTAGCACTTCACCCATTTTTCTACAGTGATATTAACTAAAACTAATTTACTTGAGCAACCTTTCACACAAACATGGCTGTGAACAATTTCACAAAGAGCAGATCATTGCACCCCTATGCCTTGATCAGGTTGATGTGTGTCATTCACATGAAAACCCAAGGCAGGTATGGTAGGGTGTGTTTGTATGTTTGCCTAGCTTAATGCCTTTTAAGCTGTCTTTTGCTAGTTATCTGGTTCAAATATCTGAATAAATGTAAAGAAAACATGAGAGCAAGTCAAAAGTGCAAAATTATTAATCAAGTTGAGCAAACAAATAAATCTTAGTCTGGTGGTTACCCACAGACACATTTCTAGGACTTGTGCAAATGAAGCCAAGGAGTTATACAAGCTCTGCTTCTTATCAACCTGGTTTATCTCAGTTTCTTGCTTACTCTTCATTAACTCTCAGCAAAAGATGAAATTGGATTGCAGAGGATGCACTAGGCTCATTGTCTGTTTTGCTTTTAATTGCTGACACTGTTCATTAATCAAACAAAGGATACCACTGGGGAGGGAACAGGTTTGGGTCTACCTAGCTGACTAGGCTGATGTGAACCTGTTTTCTCAATGTGCCAATGAAAGGCACTTGTGTTAATCTGCTGTAAGCTGTTGTGACAGTCAGAGTGCACAGTGACAGCTGGGGAGTCATGGTGCCATATCCTGCTCCTCTCATCCCTCCTGGGGCACTGGGACACATGGCCTGGAGCTGGGACACATGGCCAGGAGCTGGGACACATGGCCTGGAGCCTGGGAACACCTCAGCCTGCACACTCCCACGCCCTGCCAGGTTATGGATTTCAATCAATACATCGCCCTGGTGACACAAGGGGAAGGGCCAAAAAAAGAAAAAACCAAAACCAAAAAGAAAGAAAAAAGAAAAACAAGCAATTAAGAGTCAGAAGAGCAAGAAATAATTGCTGTGATGTAATACTTAATATGCATAATGAACAAAATTGCCAGTTCTATGCATGATGTTTAGAAAAAAGGAAATCACGAATACTTAAAATATACATTATTATTTAAGCTCAGTCAGGTCATACCCCTCAGCATGTTTCAGGAATCTCCTAGAAAGACTACAATTTCTCAAGTATACTCATTATTTGAGAAACATTAGTGTTTGGTGTCTTTGCACATAATACTAAGTCCTGTTCATGGAGTACAAGGAGCATTTGCAGTACCACGAGACTCAGTGTGGCCAACCTATGCCCTTTGCATGCTGGCACAAGGGATGGCCAAGGTCAGCACAGCCTGCTAATGAAAGACCTGCTCCACAAGTTCTTCCTTGGGTGATGCATTGGTCTTCCAGCACCTCCCCAGTGCTACAGGAGTGGGGTTCACTGCTAAAGAAATAGTGAGGACAGGCTAAAAAATTATTTGATTGCTTTAATTTGACACAGCTGCTGATATGAATCAGGGTCAGAAATTTATACAGGCTTCATGACATTACAGACTGTAGCTTACACTAGGGATGATGCTGAAACCAAACATCTCCAGGCTACTGACAATCTCCAAACAAAACAAAAACATTTTAAACAAGTCATATGAACATTCCTACTCTAAAAGCCTGGTAAATATATTACTGTAATGTATTTGAGAATTAGCCAATGAGTTGTGGGGGATTTCTGCAGCCAGGGCTGCCTGGACTGCCATCTTAGAGACACACTCACCTGTGAATAGCAATGAATAGCCAGGAAAGATCATTAACTAATATTTCTTTGCTTGAAAACACATTGACACAGCCCCTTTTGGGAAGAGTGGGAGCAATACTAAATTAAGATACTTTATTTTTCTTTAGGTACCCAACTTACTTGTTATTCTAGCAGGGTAGAAAACATTTTTTATTTCATCAGACATAAATGTCTGAAATACAGAGAATAAATACTTGAAATTATTGCATTTTATGTTATAAAAGCTGAGCTCCA
Source organism: Muscicapa striata striata (assembly GCA_030060385.1). Taxonomy (NCBI): domain Eukaryota; kingdom Metazoa; phylum Chordata; class Aves; order Passeriformes; family Muscicapidae; genus Muscicapa; species Muscicapa striata. Next base: position 1,661,894 of record JAREIS010000077.1, read on the forward strand.
TTCTATGATCCATGATGGCAAGCAATAATTTTTTCTCTGTGAATACCTTTATAAGACAGGATGGAAGAAATAAGTGCTTTCCTCACTCCTTTGCACTACAGCCTGGTATTCCTGAAAAGTCTGGAGGAAAGGAGTTCAACCTGCATGTCATAAATGACCTACAAATTAGAGCTTTTCAGCATCCAACACTGAGATTCTTACAGGGACAGACTGTATGCTCTTACACCTCTCTGCTTCTATAGTAAATTAAGTTTAATCAGGAAGGAGAACAAAATTTAATTTTCCATCAGTTTAACTCACATTATATGACAGCCAAATCACTCCTTCATCTGCCACTTTTTTTTCCAGCAGCAGAAGATCTGAAGGTTACTGCTGTTAGAAGGGACTGGTGTCACTAGCAATCCATGTAACAATGATATGCACTTCATCTCTTCTCCAGCACACACTATTGGTATTGACCTGATAACTGAGGAAGAGCCTGCTTTGTTAGCATCCTTTTCATTTGCTGTGGCATTACTTTTCTGTCTTGAAGGTCTGCCTGAAATAAAGAAAACTAGAACTTAGAAAACAAGGTTACAGTTTTATTTTTAATTCATAGTTTACAGGGACAAAGTCAGATTTAGCATGTCAAAAGAGTCTCACCCTGAGTAGAGCATGTTAAACTCTGATTACAGAGCTTCTCACATTCCATTGAGATCTAGACTAGTTTTTAAATAACTGTGTCTCTATGCAACACCTGGGAATACTGGCTTTTCAAAGGGCAGGTGGAGGTAATTTGTTAGGTGGGAGAGAGAGTCCTGGCTTGGAAAACTGGGTTGGCAAGTGATTCTTGTCATTAGCAAACAGACTTGCTACGGTAACAGTGGACTACCAGGAATATCTTTTACAGTATCAGTCTTGCAACTTAGAGCAATGCCATTTTACTGGACTGGATGTTCATCCTCTTTGGAAACTTGTCACCTGCAGAGGCTGTACCCATTTATCTGTCCCAAAAAGTCATTTGCTGCTCTTGCAAGAGACTTTTCCACGAGATGTAACTTGCCTTACTGTGATGGATTTTTCCTTTGCTTTCTCACTTCCACCATGAGCTTTTAGGAAGCTGGGAACCTGGCCTGACAAGGTCAGACCTGACCAGACTGCCTGATCACACCACCTGAGTGTGTTCCCATGGAGTTTGTTGTCCATTCTCTGCAAGAGAGGGCCCAGCACAGAGGGTCCCTGTGCAGGAGATGCAGGAGGAGGAGGGTGGCTGGGGGCTCCTGCACAGCCCCACAGCCCCAGGTGGGAGCACACAGCTCCTGGCCCATTTGCACAAAACTGGAAGACTTCAACCTCTCATCCTGTCACCATAGTCAGGTCTGTATAATTTCTCTCTTACTTCTGCCTGCCAGCCTATCTCTGGCTGTCTTGGTGGTGCCTGTTGCCTTGTTACTGCTGTTGGCACTGGTGTTTTATTTCTTATCAGTGCTGGGAGCTGCCTGTTTTCTTTCTGGATTTATACAGATCTAAATCCAACATTTATCTTTCTTTTATCAGCAGCAAAGCTTGCAGATACTTCTGCCATCAACCTACACTGAGTTTGGCTACATATTCACTTGTCCTCCATATTTAACTCATGCTTAACTTACATGGGTCAGTTAAGAAGCAACATTGGGATATTTAAATTTGAAGTTCTCACAATAGAGCTAGGGATATTTTTCAGTTTAATTTCCCCTTGTTTTTGATTATGAGCTAGAAAAAAAAAATATCATTACCAGGATAACTAAGAAAAATCTGAATTTTTCAAAAATATTGTAATAAAAATGACATGAGATATCAATAACTCACTATATAATTTTATTTTTAATTAGCCAAGTCATAGAAGAAAAATACTTAAATGATTGCTACATAAATGTAGAAACACTGGCATAGGAAAAATGTAACTTTTATTGTTTAATGTTTTTCAATTTCAGTAAAAATTCTTTTCATTGGCAGTCTGCTTTGAATCTTTGACATATACAGAGAGCTTGGAAGATTGTCTCTCAGTATCAGGGGAGGTTTTTCTGCTAAACAGTCTGCAGAACAAGAAACCCTCCTTGGCAGCTGCCTGAAGACAGATTGGATGTTGAAGGAAGCTTACATAAAGAAAAAGAAAGCACTGGCACACTGACTGAAAAATCTACTCCTTCTTCCTAAAAAATGCTGAGCTGAGGGAAAAGCCACCATGAGATCTGCAGTTCTTGGGAAGGAAAGACAATTTCCAAAATTTATAAGACTGTATTCTTTCACCATCTCTACCTATGGGCACCAGAATGCCTCTATGACAGCTGATATTAATGACTCACCTTTAGCTCATTTCACTTCACTTTTCATGAACATTTGCCAAGTCTCTCAACTTTTCATGGTAAAGAATTCTGTCTCCCATTTCTGCAGTCTCTGCCACATGCAATGTTCATGTTGTTTTCTACTACAGGTGTGACTCCAGTAATAACACAATGACTCATATCCTGGCTTTGGGGTCAGTGCTTTAGTGTCATCCATGTGACATCATCATAAGGGGTACATATCCCTGGAACCTGGTCTGTATCAGCTAAACAAAGTGTTTTAAAGAGATTGCATAGACCAAAACCAACTCCTTTTCTCCTGAGCTATGGCTCACTTGCAGAGTGGATCCTGATTGAAGCCTCCATCTATCAGGTGACGAACAGAGAAATCTCTCCACTGACTGATTCTACAGTGAAGAGAGATCCAAAGATGCATTCTCTGTTCTCTTCTTCTGTTAATTGTTGGACAAGCATCCCAGAAGCTTCTACTCTTCCACAGTGAGTCAAAGAGCCAAGTTTGATATGACATTTCTTGGGGTTGTGTATCTTGTCCTGCAAAAACTGTAGGAGAATTGTTTTTAAAGTTCTGACTTGTAAATGGAACATCGTGTTCCATTTCCTTTCAACTATTTGTTGATGAAAGAATTCTTATTTATAATTGTAGTCTGAATTCCAGTTTTAATCTCTTAGACATCTTTTATACTTTCTTTTAAAAAATTATCTGTTCTTCTTTAGTTAATATGGTTATTGGAGTATCTTTTATATTGTCTAATTTAGTTTTCCTTTAATGTATCTTGAAAAGAGTTTCAGCCTCCCTCAGGAGATCGAAGATTAACTGATTAACAGATAATGTCAGTAATGGAATTTTAAGTCCAGCCAGAGGCAACCCAGACAGGAAAATTTTGATATTTTTATTTGGCTTCATATTTTTTTAATCTTCTATTTTGTTTTTCTTCCTTCTTCTTAAGAAGGTTATCAATGAAGTGGCAACTGTTAAGAAAAAACTGTTCAAAGCACCATTGATGTTCTCAAAGAAGCACACAACATTTGCAATAAATACTGTGTATAAGGGAACAAGTGTCTGGAGTTCATCAGTGTATGGGTGTTCAGTGTTACTGCCAAGATTAGCACACATACAGGCTATGTCTGCTCTTGTCAGGATATGTCTATTCAAAGAGGCAAGATATATTAACTCCAGGAAAATTTCATGAGGAGGTGTCAAAACTGTTTTGGTATTGATTTACCTCTTGTTGACTTAGAGCAGACAGCATGAACTCATAGTGCTCTGCACCTAGGCAGGTAGATGTGCTTATAGACAGCCTGGTCATCAGCAGGGAATGAATGTAACTCTGTCATCACCAGACATATGAATCCTTTTATGAGTTTCAACACATTGTTAATAATCCAGACTGTAAAAAATCAATAGAGAGACATAATTATAAGAACAGTCAATAAATACTAATTTTATCCTATAATATCCGTTATATTTGAGGTAGAAATATGTGGATTTCTAAATTATTTAATATGGCCCAATACACTTAAATAGAGCTCAGTTTCACAGCTAACTTTATTAAAGCTCAGTACTGAACTAAAGCACTAACCAGTATGGATCAAAGAACTTCAACTTAATTATCTCACAATATCTACTGTTTTACACCTGTGCTCGGTTTAAGATGCTGTCTTGACAATGGTGGGTGATGGTAACAAATCAGTCCCTTACATAGTGCCCCTATTCTACACAACAAAGAAACAGAATATACCTTAAAGCTGAAGCTTTTACAAATGACCACATATCATCTGTCAGAGAGAGGTAAAGAGAATAGTCTGAAATATGAACTCCTTATTATGTTATTTTTTCCATTTAAAAACCTAGATTTGCTGGAAATGCAGCCATGTCACACAATATGCTGCAACACAGACACTGGCTGGAGGTGACAGTTTACCAGTCAATCCTGTACAGTCAGCAAAATTCATTGCTGTGGGTGTTAGCTGATTTTATAGCTTGGCAATTGTTTGTGTTGATGTGTTATAAACCAGATTCTGGGTCCAGGCTTCTGTCATTTGTACCAGCCCAGCACTGCAAAGCCAGAAGGCAGCTGCCTTGAGTGCAGCACTGCTGCAGCCTCTGGGCACAGGGCTGGACTGTGTTCTTCATTTCTCATGGGAGGCCATCAGGAATAGGAAAACTGTGTTAATCTTGAAATGCACATCTGCCTTCCTGGAGGATTGATTAAGCCCATGACATGTAGAGAAGTCCTCAAAACAAAGAGGAGTTTTACACTAATAATAAATTTTTGATCAGGTGAAAAAACAGATCATAAAACAAAAAGAAAGATATGGCATTTCTTCAACAAAGTTTTTTGGATTTTTTTTTTTTTTTTTTTTTGACAAACAAATGAAACAGACAAAATTGGAAGAGTATGTGCTATTAACTTTCATAACAAAGGACACCTACTCTTAAGGCAGAGCACAAAGTCATATCTGATAGCAAAATGCTAGTTCTGAATTATCATTTTTTTCAGGACTGAAGATATCAATATTTCCACAGTTAAAACAAATATCATTGTTTAAGTTTTCAGAGTGTCTTAGGAGACTGATTCAGATAAAGGTCATAAAAATTGCACAGCTAAAATTTTAGACCTGATTTTGAAAAGTCAGGTCAGGGGAGACCTATGATTGGGTCAAAGAAGACAGGTGCAGATAAAAGGAACATTTACACCAAGTTATTCCTTTTAAATGTCACTAGAAACTGTTTTTTTTACACCCCCATCTCTCGTCTTCTTAACTTGTTTCACTCCCCTGTCGCTTCTCCCTCTCAAATAGTAAACATCTTGAAAGTCCTGGCAAGAAAACTTCAGACACATAAACTATCCATTAAAATAAAATGGAATGCTTTGATTTTTGCCTAGAGGGGAGGAGGAATCAACCTCTTTTCTGTACCAGAAAAAGGTTTACAGGTGGAAAAGAATATCAAGAAGGATGCCCCTAGCTACCCAGCCTTGTCATTTCAGATGCTTTCCAACACCCACACATTTTGGCCCTCAGAAGTGAGGCAGTAAGATTTTTCCTCAGACAGAAGTCCCCATCTTTCTAACACAGCAAGTCATCTGGCTAAAGTTATTAACAGCACAATTACCCTTTCTTTGGGCCCCAGCTTTATTTTATAGACATGCACTTAGGCTAGAAACAGTCCAAGAGGCTCACACAATATCAATGGTAGTCATTGTATTCCTCTTGTAAATACAAAAATCAATTACATGTAAACAAATATGGAATGAAGACTCAAGGTCTAGAGGGAAGGATGAAATCAGACTTTAAAAAAAAAAGTTTTCTGTGTTCTATGACAGGCTGAGGTGAAAAATTTTCCAGTCTGTATCTAATTCACACCAGCTATATGTTTTTGTTTCCTTGGCTACAATAATCTTGTATCTAGTGTTTCCTATTTAGGATTAATTTGATTAAGTTTTGCTACTGGTGGGAAACCAGGAGTTGATGGCAGAATATAAATCTTTTTCACATTATGTAGTCTTGTAAAAATTAGTTGTGCATGTGTGTAAATATTTATGAAAAACATTGAAAAGTTTTTCACAGGAGGAATGAAGACTAACACTGTGATAAGCTCAATTTTCTAGCAATTAACTAGATTGCAATTGTCTGAAGATGACTTTCACTTGTAAAAACAGCAAGTTGCAATCATCTGATTGTTCTCAGGAACTTTGCAGGGATTTTGTTTGGAATTCTTGGATGTGTTGTGGGTGGATGTATGCTATAGCCAGGAGCTTGAGAAGACACAAGCTACAAAAGAGTTTGTTGTTTACTGGCTGCCCCAAGGGACAAACCCAAGGAAAAATCAAAACATGCCTGGTTGACTCTTTAATCACAAGACTATGGGTACTTCTTATCTCAAAGCTTGATTTGAAGCTCATTGACATAAAAACTGAAGTTACTAGGTTTTGTATAACCAAATAATGACACGCCCTGAACAGGCAGGGGAGGGGGGGGTGTTAATTTTTTTTTGTAGTGCAGAAAAGGGGCCTCCCCAAGGATCTGTTGACAGCTCTGAGACAAGTGTGAGCTGCACCTGGAATGGCTGGAGTCTGAAATCAGTTGCTGTTTATAAGCATTGCCTCATCAAAAAGAGCTTACAGGAGAGAAATTTATTTTGTATATATTAAACAGTCAACAAGAAAAAGAAGAAAGCATGCTGTTCTGCAGGTCAAAATATTACTTATTACTCTAATAAGCACTTAACTCTTTTTGAGAGTTCAGCACAGGCAGACAAGGTTTTTTTTTCTGCAGTGTTTTAAGTCATTCACTTGATTTGTTGCCATTTACTGCAGTTGTGTAATGGCTATAAAACTGGAAAAAACATAAAACATAAAAGAAAGGTGTTGAAGTCAGCCTTAAGGTACTAAATTCCTGACAGCAGCTTGTAAAGCAGTGGAGATTTAGGTGCTGCAAGATGACACTGGAGGTTGTGGTAGGTGCTGAAGTGATGAGTCTCTGACAAACCAGAATTACGCAACTGTGAAAAGAGGACCTGGGCACCTCTTGATCCCTGCTCATTCCTGGGGACACCAATGCTTCACAGATGCTTTCATTTGACATGAATGGTCTTTGGATGTCTAAAACTCCTGGTTTGGATATGCCCAGAGCAACACCTAAATTCAGCCTGATCCAATCTGCATTTACAGAGAACAGCTGTCAGAGTCTAAAAGTATGAAAAGCCATACAAAATATAAATGGACTTTTGAAATATAAAAGGTAATAAACAAATAAATAAATAAATAAAGTCAGTGATGTTGTTTCATGTAGTTTTTTCAGGTCTGTAGTGTAGACATGAGGGAGCTGAGTTGTGCATCAAGAAAGGACTCAGCATCACATATGTTTTAAAATGCCTGCTACCTCCCACGTTCAGCAGTTGCATTCCAGTAAGGCATATGTTGAGGAAGGAGAAGACCTTGGTTCAGCCCCTCTCCCTTAGACTGAAGAAACTCAGCATTTTCATTTCATCTCTCAGGAAGATTTCCTACCCACCTGGCTAGAGGCCACCTAGTAACAAAATGCATTGACTATTGGATCTGATCCACCATGGAGCAACCAATTTAAAATGCATGTCTGGGTGGCAAAGAATGAGCTTCTCCCTTAAATCTGGTGTATTCAGATGTATTTGGAGTAATGCTCATTTTGTGCTCCCAGGAGTCCCTGCTCCATGGATTATTTTGCTGGAAAAGCATGAGATTGGTTAGTAGAGATTGAAGATAAAGCCACATCTTCAATTATAACTAAAATACATTTAAGGATATTGTCAGAAACTGGGTGTGCCATTTGAATGACAAAGAAAAATTGGAAGGATTAGTGATATTTAAAGGCAAGAAATTCAAAAGGGATAGTAAGAAATATTTTTCACAGCATAAGGGTTATGTTGCAGAGCCTGTTGCCAGCCACAGAAGTTGGGATCAAAACTTGGTTATCACAATGTTCTCAGAAGGGAGACAAAATCTTATATAGCCTAGAGTTCAGGCAAGGTTAACTGAAGCCCTTCACTACTGGATTCCAGAACCTTAAAAATACACTGTTTGCCACCATGGGAGTCTGGATGTTAGTGTAATTGTAATGCAGGGTGGTCGTGCCTCAACCCCATTAAAACTCTTTCTATTGCTGTTATTATAATTCACTGATGGACTATTAATACTGTATGTATTTATACACAGACATTTATAAATGGAATAAATGGAATAGATTAGTTATATTGTGCCTTGATTTCAAGAAAAGCACAAGGTAGGCTGTGGTCAGATGCCAGGAATGAGGGGAGAGGGAGTTATAACAGGTATATTAGATGGGTATAAATTCTCTCCTTCCTCCCAGTAGCATATTTGAATGTGGTTAGTGACTTGTGTTACACTGTAGTGAGCTACTGTGCACCCTTGGCTTTAACTAGTCCTGTCAAAGCCACTCCTCCCTTCCTTCATACAGATCAGGAGCTCTAGGCAATGCTTGGATCCTGCATGGCCCCTGCCTGTTTAGGTCAAAAAAAGACTTGGGCAGAAACAGATCTATGATGGCAACTTCTAGTGGACAATGGCCAATATCTTTTTAAAATGTAAGTAGACATGTTTTACAATCCTTTGACTCTCAGCAGTGAGTGTCATAGCTCATCCTCCCAAACAGAGCTCTATGTCCTGTAGGCAGAGGTGAGATTTCAGAAGTTTGTGCGTGATTCAATCTCTCATTTTAGTCATTGAACATGGAATCAATTTCCCTCATCCCTGCTTGCTGAATGTGTCTCACATTCCTCAACTGTGTCCTGTTTCTAAATTTATTTTTATCACGTTTTTTGCTGTTAAATGGCACTTCTTTATCAACAACTATCTTATTGATATGAGTTAAAATACACCAGAACTTCAGGACAGCTTTCTTTCATGGGACCCTTTCCATCCACCATCAAATTTACTGCTAATGTACATATATATACACTCATGTATAAGGAACTAGTGCACACAGCAGTGCTTAAGATCCTACACCATAGCCTACAATAATCAGTGACAGTCTCTCCTGTGGCTTTTGTGGGCTGTGGATTGAGTTTCAAGTGCCAGCAGTTACTCAAATTACATATAAGTGTTGGAGTAGGGTTGTTAGTAATATGACTGTTGGTTATTAAGGCCAGAGTTAGGTCTCAGACTCCCTGCTGAGCAGCTGAGGTAGAAAAGTAAACCGAAGTCAAGGAGCAAACTTCTGCTAAAAAGACATTGCAGTGGGGGAATGGAAGGGTGAAAGTGGAAGTGTGCACAGTGTTTTCATTGTTGGAGACTGCTGCTTGATTGTCCACGTTTTTCGCAGGCAATTTTCCATGCAGTATCTAGAAAAAAATCTGTTTTCCATAGACTAAGCAAAAAGAGAGAGTGAACAATTCAATGCATCCATTAGCACTGCACATTGCAATCAGTTTACTAAATCTTTTAGGAAAACCTGTCTGATAATGCCCAGTTTGTAATAACCACCCTCTTGAAATATCATATTTACTGTATAGCAATGCAAGGAAAATAATTTAATAATAAGATTATCCCAAGAATGATGGTAATTTTCAGCTGATATCTCTAAAGCCAATGACATTTTACCACAATTTCAATTTATGATTATATGGAGTAGCATAAGAAACTAAACCTAATTCATGATCTGGGTGAGAAGGATTACTACAAATACATCACATTACTCTCTAACACATATGGTCATACTAGTGCTTATAATATGTAATTTATTTTCAAAGCACAAAGCCTTACCTATCCTTAAGTACTGTCATGAATCAGGTAAAAGCCAGAAGGGTCTAGAAATGCAGAATTAAGACAAATATAACGGGATGACCTCAGTGGCATCTCAGATGATTCAGTGTTGATAATAAAGATAAGTAAAGAATATTTTGTATAACAACATAACAACATGGAATGAAACAATGAATCACATCCTGGGTAGATGAGCTCACACACTAGAGAGGGTCTTTGCTACTAATTTCCCATTTAAATTAATACCTGCTTCCTTTGGCTTTTGCAGTGATGTTTATGGCACTTGAAAAGCTTTGCCCATACACATGAATAAACTCTTTAGGTTCAGACAATTGAAGGAATAGGTAGGGAATGGAGTGGAGCAGTTCCAAAGCCAGCAGGGCTGGGAGAGAGGAGATAAGTCAGTCTAAGTTACTCATCCTCGCTCAAGTAAATTAGCCCAGATGAAAAAATTCATAGTGAATTGAAGAGGGCAGTGTGCAATGGTAGAACCAGCAGGGAGCAATTTTAAGCCTCCATCCTGCCAGCTGTTTTACATGGGTGGTCCCTAAGCATGCCTGGTATGTAATTAACCTGAATCCCTGGGTAGCATCTGTGGCACACACACTGATATTGCAAGCTACCATTTCATCCTCGCTTCCCTGCAGGTCTGACAAATGATTGTTGTGTTGCAATTACAGCAGACTCAAACCAGCCCTACATTTTCCTGCCTCTCTTTAGAAATAAGGAACACTCTTTTCCATTAGCTGCCAATTAAAACAAAATTTACATCAGGATTAAAAGAAAAAAATCAGCTCCAGCTGTAAAACAGTTGCCTCTATCCCTGAAAGGAAGTGTCTAGAGTGGAAGGAGCACAACTTTTCACCTACTGATGCTTGTTAAGTAAAAAAAATTTTCATCACATTCTTAAAATCCATCAGGTCCTTGATCTGGGATATTTCTTAACCAAAGATCAGTTTTCCTTTAAAACCAGTGTTACTATGCTCAGGTGCTTCTAGTTAAATGGTTAACTAGACCAGGATGTCAGTCTTGCCACACACCAGACCCCTGGTTGTGCACCATGTCCCAATGCCTGCAGTCAATGGTCAATGGGCATTAAGGTCCATAGGCTCAGGACTGAGCAGCCCCCAATATTATGCAAAGATAATTGCTTGTGAAGCACCTTAAACCCCTTACCTTTCAAGCTGACACAGATTTGCCAAGTCAGGAGGTTATTTTAGTGGTCATTAGCTGCAATAAGAGGTTTTCTTGAGCAGGCAGCACACTGTATATATTGTACAATCCAAATACACTGTAAAATTTTAGCTTTATTATGTCATGGTTCCACTGAATGTATTAACATTTTAACTACATTTACCATCTTCTCTTAATTTAAAAATAATTTGTTTCTCATAATGACAGATTGGTTGGCATCATGAAAGTGTTTGATATCATAAAATCCTGTGGCTTGTGATATGATGTGATTTAACCTACAGTTACCTATGCCAATTTGTGAGGTCTGATTGACAACAGACACTTGTGCAAATAGTGAGATATTTCTAATTAGAAGCACTGTAAATGCAGCAGAACAGTGACAGTGGGCACTGTGGTATCACTTTCAACAGTTTTGTCTTGATCCTCTAAATACCTGACTTACTGGGAAAATTGCTCCTTTGTCAGGCAAGACCCATGAGGCATATCATATTGGTGAACTCTTTTTTTTCCAAAACACATTCACAAGAGTGGAATTAATGTGTGTTTTTTGTGCAGCGTGGGATAATGGGATTTTCTTGCTGGGAATTTAGGAGGAGTGTTTCTGGAGGACTCTATGACAATGCAGGGAAGAGCTCAGCTCAGCAGACTAAGGCTTGTTGTCTAGCAATGTTATGTATAATGTTGGCTTGAACCTTTTCTGGCTCACAAAGACAATTTCCTGATGCTGGGCCAGAAATTTTTTTACTACTCCAAAAATGGGAGAAGGGGGAATCCACCTCTCTGCATCCCAATGATTGCACACACTAAGCAAGAGAGATCAGTCCTTTGGAGCTTCCCAAATTTTCTCAGGGACTTAACCATGTGCTTTGGCTCAGGAAGAGCAGAGAGTGTTTGCCCATGGCCTGAAACACTTATTCCTGGCTGAAGTTGAAATGCTCTGGCATTCTGCAGCTGCATGGGAGAGAAACAAACTCCATCTCAAAACTGCTTTTTTCTATGCTGTTTTTACTCACCCTTTCCAAACGATGAGGGTTTGCCAGCTATTATGTGCATATATTTGTAATTTTCTGGCCAGCACATGGGTCTATACTCTATGGCATGTGTCCTACACGCTGCTGCCTGATGCTGACTGAGGTCACAGCTTTCCCACTGAGGATCTGTGCTGCAGCAGACATGCAGAGTGCCTGCCTGCACCCACAGTCCTGGCTCCAGAGAGGGCAGGAGACAGCACAGCACAGAGCTTTCTCCACTGATTGACTCTTCTCCTAGAGAGGATAGTGGGGTATCTCTGTGAGGGTGACAGTGCAGAGTTGGGGCAGGAGCTCTCTTCAAATGAGTTCACTGTGGTGTTGGCAACAGCTTCGTGTGACATTTCTCTCCTGGGAAAATTATGCAGCTGTCTGCAATATATATGTACTCTGTAGAACTAGGGCTGTCTGTTTGCCCTGTTTTCTCTCATTAATATTCTTCCTGCAATAATTCCTCCCTTCCCCACCTCTAAATTATATATATATATATATATGTATGTGTATATAGTTGCTTTTCTTTTTTTTCTGAAAGAAGCATCCTGTTCAGGAAAATTGAACAGATTTAGTTGTCTTCCACCTCTTCTTTTTCTCTTCATCCCCTGGGATTTTCAATTCAGCCTTTAAGAAAGATTCATGTCTTCTGAGAAAGAGATTGCTAGAGTATGAGTTTTCCTCCCCTGTTATTTTCTTAGTTTTTTAGGGAAGGGAAGAGAGTGCTCCTATAAAGTAACCATATTCCATTATGGTTGGTTGAAATGTATTTTTGTTTTCTAATAGTTTAAGAACTAAAAGTTTTGATAATCTTTGTCCGGCTTTTATTCAATATATTTTTCTTTTTTTTTTTTTTTTTTTTGCCATAGCCATTTGCTGCTATAGTGTGACAACTTCCATGACTGTTTTGCATGTTGATTTAGTTGAGAATGACTGTTGCTCTCTTGGATCCTGTCTGCATAATTAATGCCTCCTATCTGTCTCTAGCAGAAGGAAGAAAATCTTTCTTATCTCTGATGGAAATGGTTGAGAGGCCCTCTGGGGCCAATTAGATCACCAAATGGCAGTGGCATCTTGGAAGAAACCACCATGGTGCATTTTCATCACTCTTTTCAGCTAAGCAGGTTGGAGATGGGAGGGAGGGAGGGAGAGGGAAGGGAAATGTTGGGGTCCCTGATTAGAGCAATAAACTGGCAAATAGAGCACATCTTACTTCCCAGCTGAAGGTGCTGACATGACACCTCTCATTTTTGCAACCTTATTTCTTTCTGGCTAAATAAATTTATTTCATTGCTGTTTTGAAAGCACAGTATCTTGATGACAGTCTGAATCCATACCATTTAATTCTAGCATTTCTTGTGTCTCTTGACAGCAAGCAGGCAGAAAATACTGTTTGAGATAAATGACATTTCTGTCCAGTTCAAGTTGTAGTGCTTTTTAATCAGAACATTTGAGACAACATCAAGAGCTGTAGAGAAATTATTTAGGGTTTTCTTTTCTCATTGAAAAATTTAATAGCATGTAAGAATCTGATGCTTTTTATAGCATTACTGTAATTCCTGGTTTTAGTGATAAGACATTTAGTAGAATTATCAGCTATTGCAACAAAGCCTTAAAATTCAGTACCACTTAAAATTTTAAGTAGAATCCTGAAACCATCTGTACAGTACAGTGGTAATCTTTAAGTGCAATAAGTTTATAACTAATATGCATGTCATGCTGTTAAAATGAACATGTGTGTTGCCTTGACATTTATAAATGCTAAAACCTTTACCTTGTTATTCAATTCACAGCAGGAGATGATATTTAAAATGGTAACCTTCTCATGCTTATGGATTATTGCTTAATTTTATTAGTCTTCTTTTTTATAAAAAGAAGTCACAGTCATCATAATTTCTCCAGTGTCAAGGAGCACAATTGTAGGTTGATGTATGATTGTAAGTTATGAGAGCTAGCATAGGAAAAATTAAGCTTAGGAACACATATCTCTGATGCTGTTCTTAAATATCAGCTTAGAAAGTGTGTTGATAGATAAGAAAGATAGTGTTTCATTATACAGATGATACCAGTCTTATAAGTAACAATGGTTTGGTAAATCTCATATTTATTCCTCACAAAGGTGAACAAAGGTGCAAGCTGTAGCTTTTGCAAGATTTTCTCAAGATAGGTAAGTCAAATATGACTCTTCATGTAGCAACTTCACATGCTGAAGACCAGACTGTCTTTGTACATGAAGTGCTGCCCCTCACACGTGCTGGGTCCAACTGTTCTCATCATACAAGGAAATATTTTACTGAAAGTTAACTGTTCTTAATCTTCTGGTCCAACACAGGACATCCCTCACCTAAGGGGACCTGGGCTCAATGGAAGACCCCAAGCAGTCCCTGTGTATGTATCAGTACTGAAGTCACAAATGCAGCTCGAATCCAGAGTACAAAAACAAATTAATATATGATAGGCCTTGTATACTCTGGAGATAAAAGCCTGCAGGGACCTTAGCAAGGTAAAGAGTTAGCTCTAGAGATTTTCCTAGACAAAGGGCTAAATTTGGCAGAATTGCCCTGTAATGGGAACATGCTGCAACTTCCAGAAGTAAAAAGATATTGTGGTTAATTGTCAAGATGGTTGTGCCTCAGTTTGGGAGAGCCTGAGGGTCTGCCAGACTGAGAAACCAGCAGGAAGGTGCCAGCTCCTTTATTGCTGACACCTCTGAGAGGTGGCTGCGTGTTCCCAGCTGCCACCCTGCACAAAGCCACACTGGCCACCTTGCTCGTGGAGGGGTCAGGGCAGTGGGATGCACAGCAGTAACAATCACCTCTGCACAAATTTTATTCCAGGCTGAGACAGGCTCTGCAAGTTAAGACAATCTCTGAAAGTTTCAACATTTACAACTGTCTGATGACAAGAATTAAAAAGTTGAGAACAGTGAAAGCTCAAAGAAAAATCTTTAAAGTATTCTTGGATACAGCTGCTACTCTCAGGGGTCTTGAGTCCTTATCAACCCTCAGTAAAATCTCTTTTCCTCTTGCACTGAATAGAAGCAGTGCATTCTGTCCACTGGGAGCTGTGCAGTGTCTCTGCAATATCCAGAGAGGGAATTCTGCTGGATATCCCCAAAGCTGCAGGGAGACACTTGTAGCAATTCTGCCTGCACAGCACACAGCAAGAAACTGGATTGTCCTGACACCTCAATTGTCCTGACATTTCATTTGTGAGCTGAACGGTGAGAATTCATGATATAAGTTTGTAGCTTTACATTCCATTTAATGCTGAATTTGAATGAAATAGGTGTGAGGGTTTTTTTTTTCTGGAAAACCTGTTACAGAACTCTGTACATTCATCACCTGCATAGTCACCTTCAGTGGGTTTTTGCTGCTGCCTGGCAGCTTGGGGTGCTATTGGAGCAAATAGCAAATTTGTCATACTGGAGCAAATTACAAGATCAATCATAAGGTAACATTCTATTTTTTTTTCCTGTTTTTCAGGAGTCATCAGCTACAGATTTTCATCTTGTCGACATTATGTATAAATTAATAATTTCTTCTGCTCTTGTTTTGTAAGAGATTGTTCTTCTCAGATCTCCATTGTTTTATACATATATGCACAAAACCACACTCCTACAACAGTACTCTCCATTTGGATCTCCCCAAAGGCAAAATGTATTATATCCTCCAATTTTTAGATAATTTGTTACTGATATAGACCCTAAGAATAATCAACTTCAAAACTCTAATCCGTTTCAGAAGAAAAGCTTTTTATCCATGTTGACTGCTCTTGAAAAGGATAGAAATTCACTGAAATAGTTAATACTGGTATGAATTTTTCCAGTGTAATAGTTTTGGGGTCACTTAAAAATCACTGGAAATGTAACCTCTTGCACTTCCTGTAAAACACTGAACTCTGGATGATAATCAAGACCTCTTGAAAATTGTGGGCTGAACAAAAATTGCAGCTTTTGCAATTTTCTGACCGCTGTGTAATTTTCTGGCACATTTAAATGTGTGTTTGGTTCAGTGCCAGGCTCCTTCCTCCCCCAGACACCCTAAAATTAACTAGGAGCTTTGGGAATTTCATCTGTCAAACAGAGACAGAAGTGTCCAATCAGCCTGGAGGAAGAATGGCTGAGCAGTGCTGACCCAAAGCCCTTCTCAAAGAAGGAAGGAAGGAAGGAGAAAAAGACAGATGAGGAACAGTGTAGGAGAGAAAGGAGAGGGAGGACAAGATCAGAAGGGGAGAAAGAAAAGCTCTGGAGAAAGGGTGAAAAGGCAAACTTGCAAGAGAAAGAAAGCAATAGAAACATTTAGAACAATAGCTTGTAGTTCTCTTATAGAGTTGTGGGCTTTTTGTTGAGCCTTCATTTGGGGATTGAGAGTGGGAAGATTTTTATCCTAAAACCCCCTGGACTTCTCTGAAAGCTGAAGCAGGGTCTAGGCTCTTTCTGGCTGGCTTGAGGAAGTGCTGAGATCTTTCAGAAGCATATGAAGTACTGAATTTTCATAGTGAATGTTCAGGCCACAGTGAATTTACAGCTGATGAAATTTGCACAACTGATGAAAGCTGGTAGATGACAGATGGATTAAGGAACAGACTGGTGGCAAAATGGGAAGAGAAGCTGGGTGCCAGTGCAGCACCTTTATCACCAAATCACCTGCACTACACAGTTCATTGCCTTTCTACTGTAACATTCTTGTGGTCCTCTAAGACCTTTAGGTGTTGTGAAGGACCAAAAAATGTTTTAGACAGCCTGAATTTGTCCCACACATCTATTCAGCTTCTCCCCATTTGTAACTGTGACTCATTGAGAAATAAAAAATTGCCTGTTCTTGAAGCTCAGTGCAGCTCACACTGTGAAAGAGCACTCACAGAACTCACTGCTGTGACCAATCAGGACCAGCAGTACAAGGCTCATGGGCTTCAGAAGCAGCTTCTTGAAAGTCTTGAGGACAAGGAAAGTATTTTAAATAGGGAAGCAAAAGGTTTGAAAGGAATGACTAGGAGTTTATCAGAATGGACCAGGGAAGAAATTACAGACTGCAGGTGTATCACCTGACTTTCCATGCAGCTTTTGTCCTTGGGATTGGGTCCTCTGACTAGGACCACTGTTATATCAGTATATTGCACTTGATATTTGGGCTCTAGAAAATTCATTGCAGAATAGAGTAATGCCTTTGTCAGGTTGAGAAATCACAGCCAGATTTAAAAAAAAAAAAATTAGAATTACAGGTACAAGTAATTTGAGACTGATCCAAAATTTGTCTCATTTCTAGTTTAAGTCAAGGTTATTAGGTTGAAAAAAGCATGAAAAATTTTCTCTAGTATACTATGGGATTTGTGCACAAGTCCTCAGTTCTTTAGGAATATTTTTAAATTTTGTTAGATATAATTTACTGTAAAAGTATGATTAGAAGCTCTACATCAAATACACCACATTTTATTCCTACAAGCAAATAAAATACTTCAGCTTTTCTGGAAATTATGCATTCCCTGTTATTATAAAACTTCCTGACCTCAATGGTGGCATGAACAGTTGCCACAAAAACAAACAGACAAACAAACAAACAAGTAACAAATCAACCAAAACCTCCAAATCCAAAACTAAATCAAAACTCAAAACCAAAGCCAAAACCAAAACTGACTAATTCCCCCCCCCCCATTAAAAAGAAATCTAAAAGAAATGCAAACAATTTGAGATTATAAAAAATGGACTAAATCATGTGTTAGAAATAACTATCAAGCTTCAAATCCTTCAAGATTCAGAAATTCAAGCATTCAAGGTTTCATATACTGATCTGAACACTTTCTCAGATTTGGAAATCTCATGAGGACATGGTTTCATGAGATATTCTGTTGTTATGTTTTCCAGTTTGGTTAGACATATGGCACAGCGTGAGCAGCTCTCCTTCCAGGGTTTGGTTTCTGTTACTCAGCCATGAAATACACAGTAAAATGATACTTCCTCCAAACTGCAATGCCTAAAAAATGTTTTGTTCCAATTCCAGTTATGCTTTGGGGTCTGATCTGGTTTTATTCTCCATGTGGAAGGACTAATGGGTTATAGTATGGATATACATAACCCAGGATGTTTAATCTTTCAGCAATATCTGTCATTGCAAGCCACTGATGTTGCACATTTGCAGAAGAGGAGAGTTTGTCCCTATGCAGAACAGCTCCTTTATCTTGCTTTGAAGGGTCTTATTTGTAACTCTGGTTTTTTTAACCCAAATAGTTAAGGATCAGCAACATGCCTCAGGCTACTTGCACCCTTCTTTCCATCCATAAGTTTCAAATGGCTGAGTGATTTCCAAGAATGAAGCAAGGAAAAGAACAATTGACCCATTAAGGCCAGTGAAGACACAATATTCTGCACCTTGCTGTGCTTTATGGCAGCATTAGTATATAAATGACATTTAGTAAAGACAATATGCACTGAATTTTGCTGCAAAGTCAATTAATTCTATACAAAAATTGTCATCTTTGACACCCATACAATATTCACATGCCTTGCTTTTTGTTGAGTACATGCTTCAAAGCATTACATTAATATATCCTCTCAGTAAAAACATTGTAAGAATTTCTCCATGCAGACAAAACCCTGTGTATGGCCTTTATCCTGGTCTCAAAAATATTAGCTAAATAATTTTGTAATTTTTTTTTTTTTTTAAATCAGACAAGCCCAAGGCAGACCTCTGAAATGGAAAATTTCATCTTGTTACTAAAATTTTTAAAAAATCATGAGCACTTGGAATATGTTTTTTAATTGACGGTGTTGAACAATTGTGACTACATGTACAGGTATTGTTATGGTGGGTAATGCCAGAATATGTATGGGAAAACCTACACAGCATCTAATTTTAATGCTTTCATAGCAAAATACATCAAACATTTTCCAGAGAGTAGTCATTATTTCACTTATGCATATTGAGTAAAGTAAGGTCTCTCTTACCATACCAGACAGTGAAAATATTTCTCAAACCCTTTTCATAAAAGTATATTTTCTGTTTCTAAAATAATATTTTCTTTTTTCCTAAAAATATTTTTATGAAAGTAACAGAAGATTAAAAATAAATGATACCCTCAGGTATTTCCTTTCATCTAAACCTGTAGCTCAGTTTTACTTGAAGGGATTTCTAGCAGCACTGCATGTTTTTGGCCTCACCTTGAGAAGCTGTCAGATTCTCACTTGCTAAATGTTCTCAGAGGTCTCTCAGCTTGTTAGTGCAGGGTGTGACTTCACAGGTCTAGCTTTGCAGTGACTGCAGACATCATTGTGGTTGTAAATCCCATGTCATGCTTAAATACTTGGAGTATCCATGAACTTGTGATTACAGCTTCCTCCTCCATCCAGAGATTGTCTATGAGAAAGCTTCTATCTGGTCTTTCTATGATAGAATAGTGGAAAGCAGCCCACAAAGGCTCTGCTTCAAAGATTTTCTGAGCAGAGGAATCCTCTTTTCTCCCATATGGCATCTCCAAGTATATTTTCTTGGAATCAGTTTAAACTCTACTTGAAGGAGTCCCTGCATTGGTGGAAACTCTGCACAACCCTCCATGGTCTACATCTGTGAGATGTATATTTCTATTATATGTAAATATATTTTATTCCAAAGGGCTAAAAAGAGGCTTGGAACCACTTTTTTTTCTAGTTGCCTGGGAGCAGATGAAAAGTCTTAGTAGGAATGGCATAGGAATGGTCCAGTGGAGGAGCTTTAAAGGAATGCTGCCACTTTATTACAAGCCATTTGTATAAAAAGGGACATGCTGAAGTCTCTTCAAAGTTTAATTATATAAAGTATGGAGGATATGAGAGAGACTTCTACACCTCAGTGCATCTACCTTCAAGGACCAGTTTGTCAGTAAGAGGGTGACATAATCTTTAATGGAGAATAAAGTAAGACACAAACTAAATGCACTTTGGGTGCCATCCTATAAAGTATTCACATAAACACTTTCAAAATTTCTGTCTCATACATCCCACTTCTTTCCTGCTTTGAGAGCAGAACCCATATTTACAGAAGTTGAGGAAGATCTAGAGAATGTCCATAGTAAATGCTCATTTTCAGTTGCCTTTAAATAAAAAGAAGACTTAGGTAACAGGCAGCAAAATATAATTGGAAAGTGTAGATATAGGGAGGCATCTTTTTCTTAGTCTTATATAAATAAAGGCACACATAATCATATATAATAATTATATATTTATTTCAAAAACTGGATACCTTGCCTTTTCAATGTGCTTTCTGAATAATCTCTAAATTTCTTTCAACTAATTTTAGAAGGTGTACCATTATAGCAAATAGAAAAACTAAACAAGTTTTAAAACCCAGCGAGATGAAACAAAATCAGATTAAGCAGACACATAATTTTGTTTTTTGGACTTATATCTATCCAGTTTTCCTGAGTCCCATAAGCTGGAATATTTTCTGCTTTAAAGATCTCTTTTTTTTTTTTTTTTTTTTTCCTTTATCCAGGCCTTCAATACTTCTTTTCCCAAATGAGCTGAGTGAGCTCACATTTTCTGCCTTACATTAAATTCCATATAACTTTCCCCATTGTTAAATGAACTGTAAGCCAGCAAGGTACTGAATTAGAGACTACTTTTTCCTGGCAGAGCAAACAATATTGTGTTCAGCATGAAATTAGCTCACATTCTTTGACTGAATAACTAGATAAGGGTAACTTGTTGCTCACCAATCTACTTACTGACTCCTAAAACTTAGAATGAAGTGAAATGGTCAGTCTGGAGTAATATCTTTCAACAATGAGAATAAGAAAAGAATGGAAATATTAATGGATAAAAATTTCTTTCTTTCTTTCTTTCTTTCTTTCTTTCTTTCTTTCTTTCTTTCTTTCTTTCTTTCTTTCTTTCTTTCTTTCTTTCTTTCTTTCTTTCTTTCTTTCTTTCTTTCTATGGTGAAATCATATTTTGGTCACTGTTGTGGTTAGCATCAGCAGCTTTGCTGGGGACATTCAAATGAAATTCAGGGAAAAAAGTAAACATAGATTAAATTGCTATGCATTACCTTGTGATGCAGAGCTATACATCATTCATGATATCTTTATAATGCAGTACTATTTGGATGTTTCAGTCTGGAAAGGAGCCCAAGTGTTTCCAGGCACACTAAGAGCACATGAAATTATGATCAGAGACCATATTTAAACCACCTACTTTAAATGCCTAATTTAGGCATTGCTACTAATATAGTGTTTAAGAGTGAGATGAGTGATTCAGGCCTGCCAGATCTTGCCTCCTCTATAGCTGGTGGGAAAGAAATAGCTGTGACTCCTAATTTGAGCACTAGAGGTGGGATTCATCTCACCTAACTTATCACACAGGAAAAATAGTTGTTTAAATCTGAGGTGGCAGCCCTCTTTTCAGTGGAGAGATTGAGGCACCTCCAGTGTCTCTCCTGCTGTCACCTGCTCCAGAAAGGGGTGATTTTTTCCTCTAGCAGTCCTTTTTCCTCTTTGATAAGCTTAGACTGAGGCAAGTCACTTCTGCATACATGACCTGAGATGACTACACTTTTGGTGGTCAGAGCAAGCAGGAAGGCAAGGCCACACCTTGCACCAGCTCCACAGGGTGCTGCAGCAGTGTCTGGGAGCTGCAGGGATAAGGGAGCCAGGAATTGAGGTGATAGCCAGGCTGGACAGACGGGACCTAGCTGGTCCTAGACAATTTAAAAATGAGATGAAAACAAAACTTAGTGAATTAATGTATGAATTTTAAATGATAATTTTAACCCAGTCATTCACGTATCTCACTTTTTTTTAATAGAGAATTTTCTCTATTAATAGAATCATTCCTCTGGAAGTCCTGCCACTTTTGCCAAGTGTTAGGAAAACTCCTGCCTATGTGAATAATTTGTGACCTTGTCATCAACCTATACTAGGAGATTAAGGTGCAGGGATATGAGAAGTCTGCCAAAGCTAACAAAGTTTCCCTGGAGGTGTTATGAAGACGATGAACTCTGAATAAATAACATTGTCTACTGTGATATGTCCAGCCCTGGGCCAGCACCTGGGCTCTGCCCCACCTCTGCTCCCAGACAGCACTGCTTGGCTATGAATGAGCAGGGGCATGGTGCCAGATACCTTTTTTCTGCAAATCTAACTGTATTTAGGAATTTGTGGTGAATGGACCAATTGAGCAATTTTCCTACATTCCCAAGTGATTTTTGAACTAATGCATATGTGAATGAAGTTTCTAGGAGATGAGATTTTAGGGGAAATCAAATAATCATGTATGCTCTCTGAAGCAGGCTTGTGATCTCATGGCAAATGTAAGCAGGCCAGTCCTGAGTGTCAGTTTCTTCCTCCAAAATCTACCTCAGCTTTAACCTCACATGGGCTTCCTTTGCTCTTGCTGATTCCCAGAGTTTAGGTTCTACTTTGAACAAACCAGTTCATGTGTTGCAGCTTGCTGGAGCCCACAATTTTTGCATCTAATTGTAACAATCATATATAAACAAGAAACTTAATGAACAATAATAAATTCAATTAAAATGTTTAAAAAAGTGTAAAACAGTAAACTGGAGCCAAATAATTCAGCAGTAAAGAAAAAGAATGTCAAAGCAGAAAAGAGCAATATTCAAAACCTATAAATCACAAATTACCTTGATGTCTATTGCGTTTGTGCTTTAATATTCACTTGAATTGGGTTCTGAATTCCTGGAAGGAGAGAGTGGAAGGATGTCCTATGTCATCTTAGGGAAGCATTCTGTATCATTTCCCATGTTATGAATGAGCTTTTGTCCAAGCTGCTGAAACAGAATCTCACAATTACTTAATAATAAGAAAGAACAAAAAAAATTAGAAAGGAGGATGTTGAGACTCTCATTTAATGAATCAAATTTTGGATTTCTGGTATGTCTCTTTTTTTGTTCTTCCAAGTATTTTGATGGCTTATGAGATTATGGATTGTCATTTCAGAGACTTTACAATTGTATTCCTCTTTCCAGCTTTAATGTATTTCTCAATAAGATACTTTTTCTGGGCGGGTGACTATTCCCTTTCTCATTTGAGTGTAAAATTTTGGCAGGATAAATGAAAAAAATTTATTTTATTGCTCTATGGAAATGATAGATTGAAAATTTTACAGTTAAGAGACTCTCAAATATGTCACTTTTATAAACTTGTATTTTACATTTTTCTATTAGTTCTATTATAATGTTTGTGTGAATGTTTAAAAAGTGCTAACACTGTTAGGCACCCCAATATGTTATACTTGTGTCCATTCAATCCTTCATTAAAATGAAAAGTTTAGCTATAAAAAATTTCAGTTTACTTGACTTCAGTTGACCTGTTTTGCTCACAGGGTACAAACAAATGCACTGTCTGTAAAGCCCTCCCTCCTTGAGGAACTATGGGAGTCCCTTAAAATCTGGATCCTTTTTTAGCAGGTTTTTAATAAAATTCTTTCCTCTGTGTGATATCACTGATAGTATTTTACGCTAAGCAGCAGCTTCTGAAAACACTTTTTAACCACTCATTTTCTCCTGTTGCAAATCTACATGGGTGACAGTGAATTAAGTGAAATCTGAGGGCTCAGTCTAGTCCTGTCTCATCACTAAAGGTGTCATTCACATGTACAGTGGACAAACCACTGTCTCTGGATGCAGCACAATTGCAAATTGCTGTAAACATACCTCTTGGTGAAGGTAAAGAAACTGATGACAGCTGCAGTTCTTTGATCACAGTCTCTGACCGTAAGGTAACAACTTCTAACCTTGGAGTTGCAATAGCATATTTCAAGCTAAAAAGTATGTAGAGCCTCATTAAATTTTGGGAAGCTCAGTGCAAGCACAGCTGTCAGTTCTTATGTTTGTACATTTTGAACACAGTCTGTAGAAGGTCCCTTTTCAGAAACACAGTCTGTTGTAAATCAGAGTAATAAAAAATAGCCTGATGTCTGAAATTAGGAAGCCAGTAGATGCAGCAGTTTGTGCAGAAGTTTCTGATTTCTGCTCCCAGATCTTTCAGAAATGCTTCCTAAGAAATTTTGGAGGAAATTTGAGGGTGTCTACTACCACAGGGAAAGGTAACAGTGAGCTGAGTTGGTTAGCAAGATCTAGTCATGTCTAACAAGCTCTGCTAGGTGTTCTTGATCAAAAGGTGCTTTTCTGCTTGCAGCTAATTCCTGAATTTGGAATGGAGGAGGTCACCAGGCAGTGCAGCAACAGAGGAGGTGAGAGAAACAGTGACTGAATCTTCACAAATGCAAACATCTGTGTTGAGAGAGGAATAGACCAAGTCTGAGCTTACTGTAGATTTCCATGATGGTAAAGGCTGGAATCCTGTGGCTTCTCATACTGGGAGGATAACTCCTGCCCCACCTGCAGGTCTGTAGCTACAATGTGGGTATGAAGGGCTGAGAGCTGTGCCCAATGAAGCTCCTGGCCAGGCTGAGCCTACGACCTGCAGCAGTGTCAGGAGGAAGCAGAAGCACGAGCTGTGGGAAACTCTGCTGCCAGGGATGGACACCAGGGATGGAAACCTGCATCTCCTGGTCTGGCATGGTGTCTAGGGATGTTTGCAGCTTGTCAGGAACTTGGATCCAGGGCACCAGGTTGCCAGTCTGATCCTCAGATTATCCCCCACTGCTGCTCTTCTCTAGGGGCACCAATACTTGTAGGGGAAACCCAAACTGTAGCAAGCATGACATTGCATTTGAGGTGGATGGCAAGGGCCCAGGGCTCAGCTGGCATCTCCTTGATTCTTCAGTGAGAAGGAAGGACTTGATGAAAAATGGGTGGATCCTCTGAGTCAGCAAACCATTGTATAGCCAGTGATGTCAACAGGGGTAATGTTCTACAAGTTTGGGATCTTCTCTGAGATAAAAATATCATCCCTATGACCAGTTGTAGCAAGAACCAAGGGGTAAATGATCTTTGTCAACAGACTGGCCCATCTGGGGAGGAAGAGCTTTAAACTGGGAATAAAGGAGCAGACAGGGGAGATGGTGATGACCCAGCCTATTGAAGAGGTTGTGGACTGGCTTGGTAAGAGGGCACAGAGTAAGGGTTGGCAGAAGAAACCCTGAAAACAGGATAGAAGAAGGGTCCTGAAGAGCTCATTGATTTTAAAGGATCATTTTCCACAAGCTCAAGTTTTATCCACCCTTATGGACATTCAAGAAAAGACATCAGGAGACCTGCATGGATGAGCAAAGACCTCTCAATTTAAACAATTGAACAGAAGCTGGTGCTTCTCTAGGAGAAATATGACTCAGAAGGGATACAGAGGCACAGCACAAGTGTGCAGAGGTGGGGTTAGAAAAGCCAAAGCCCATCTGGAGTTGAATCTGGCAAGGGCCATAGAGTGGTTGTAATCAAGAGAGCAGTTAGATTGGGATTCTCTGTGATAGATGCTGCAAAAACAGACTATGAATGCTTTTGAACCTAGGAGTGCTGGTAAGGAAATAACTAAAAAAATTATATTCTATTTGGTCATGTGTGGGCTCAGACATTTTGCACGTAAACTCAGACTCAACAGGCCCTGGATGCATTTAAATTAGGGGTTGCTTTTTGAGAAAGTGAAATTGTAATCTGTCTTAGCATTTTTCTTCTGCTATTTTCAGAAAATTTGAAGGGATGTGATCATCCTTCAGTTGGAGAAGGATGTGCACAGAAAAGTGAGGAAAAGTACAGCAGCAGGGAAAAAAAAATCTAAGTAGATGGAGCCAAAGGGAATAGAAACTAGGGTTTCTGTGGCCTCAGTCACCTGCAATAGTGTAACACCATCTTCAATTACCCTTCATCTCAGTCTTCCAAAGGGAAATGGAAAGCACTTGCCTCCCTCAGAGAGGATTATGTGTTAAAAGGATGGAAAAAGGTGAAGATTTTTTTTCTTTCATCCTCCAGTTAAATCTTGATTGCACAGCAATTGTTATATTCTACTGGCAGGCCTCTGGATAGACTGGTTTTCTCTGTCTTCTGCAGGTCAGTATTTCAGACACATGCTGAAATATCCATGAGACCCCAAAGTGTAGGACTCCCAATGCAAACAGAAGACTTGGCATGTAGGAGAGTCTAAGAACAAAGCAGCCAACATCCTTTCTCCAGAGACAAAACACATTTTGTCTGTGACATTCTTAGTCTCCATCTGCTCGGGAGAGGGAAAGTTTCCCATATGGTACTGCAGTGGGCTAGTGATTCACTCTATTGACTCACTCCACAAAATGCACAATTGAATGTTAAGTAACTGAAGTCAGCTTTAATGGATACAGCATATGTATACTTCATGAATGCAAAATATGTAAACTATTATTATGTCACCTCTTTTTGTTCTGATAGTACTGCATTGGTTACTGATTGGTTCCTAATTGCTTATTAATCAGAGTTATCATTCTCTGAATAACTTGCATTTTGAATTACTAGTTTTGAATCAAAATTAGAAACATCTGTTTCTGCCATGTCACATTATATTGTACATTTTTCATAATATTTTCAGCAATATATTGAGTCAAATACATGTTAGTTAAGATATCAGTGGTTTAGATCTGATGTAAAACTTCCATTTCTAGAGAAAAGGATGACTTGCAGCTAGTCTTGCTCATGTATCACAAATTCTTTCTGTGTTTTTAAAGAACATTGATTTTTAAAAGATCTGTGAATGTGGGGACCATTCATAAGACTGTTTATTATGAGATAGTCAGAACAAGGTTAAGCAAATGATGCCTGTCCTCATGGGCTGCCAGGCTCATGATACCATAGTGATTTCAGTTAATGATCTGCAGGAAACTGCAGGACAAGAGATATTTGAGGGGAAATATTCTGCTTCTGACAAGGATGTGGGACTGAAAGCTGATTAGTCAAGTTAGAAGATCATTCTGGGGTTGTGTAACAGTGACAGCATGTTTCAAGTAGCAAAGAAAAAAATCATGTCCAGGATTTCTGGGGAAAAGATTAACCATAGATTAACCGTAATGTGTTGTTATGCTACTGCTGTGACATGCTCCACCCAGGGGGAGGAGCCAAGCATTTCCTACCTGGATAAAATCTGAGATTTGGAACACTAAAGCAGCCTTTTCCACTGGATTCCAGAGGACAGCTGGACCTTTCCACATCATCCCTGGACCTTCAGAGGAAAACTGCACCTTCTACAGGAGCACTGCTCCAGCTGAACCACATCTGCCACTGCAGGAGGATGCAGCCACCATTTAATGGGACTGCTACCAACACTCTGACTGACTGACAGGGTGTCAGGTTGTATTCTGACTGTCAGTGTTTTGGTTTTTTTTTCTTTTCTCATTACTGTATTTTTATTTTAATTTTCCTAGTAAAAAACTGTTATTCCTATTCCCTTATCTTTGTCTGAGAGCTCCTTAATTTCAAAATTATAATAATTTGCAGGGAGAAGGTTTACATTTTCCATTTCAAGAGAGGCTCCTGCCTTCCTTAGCAGACACCTGTCTTTCAAACCAAGAGAACAGGTGATTGTGCACTGTTCAGGTGTCTGTCAGCTCCAGGCAAGCTCCTTTCCATAGGGCATCTGCCACAGGGCATCTCCTTGCCCCTAGGGCCCGTGGACAGAGCCCCTCTGCAGTGCTGTGGTGCTCTGCAGGCACACCCCAGAGCCTGCAGCCCTTTCCATCCCATCTCTGTCCACAGCTGCCCAGGACCACTTCCCCTCATTCCTGCACAGGATTGGGTTGTGCTTCTCTCCAGGAGCCAGAACAAAGGAGTGCTGCCCCACCTCTGCATGGTCCCTTCTCCAGCCACATCTTGTCCTTTCTCCAGCATGTTATGGCCAACAATCCTGGGTTGGCTCCACAGCTATCTGGCTATTGATATTGGAGGCAGGAACATTAGTCTCTTCATCTTCTAGGCTTCTACAGCATTCAGAGTTTTTTAGAAGTCTAAAATGGCATAACTGTTACACTTCAGTCATTCAAAACGTCTTTTTAAATCTATATAAAAATCTGAAATAATTTATTTTACAATCCTAAAATTAAATTAAATTTAAAACACGAAGCAACTATAATTCCTCTATGCCTAGAATGTAAGTCATACATATATCTGTAATCCCCTTGGACTACTTAATAATGTCTCTATACATGGGGATGTATTTTTTCCTGTTTTTCCTTGGAAATGTCTTTTCTTAAATAACTAAACTAACAAATTGGAAACCTCTCTGATCTCAAAGTAATTATTTTTAAATTTTTTTTTACTAGTCAAAAATATAGCTCTTTACTTTCAACTTTTCCCCAATTTATAAACAGTATCAATACATATGTGTATACATACATGCACATAAATATATACATATATATATACACATATATGTCTGAATAGTGTGCAGGACAACCCCATTCTTAACACAGACATACCTGTTGATCCAAGGAAAAATTTTCATTGTGTTTCATAAACATACCTAGAAGTGCTTTCTTTGTAATGAAAATTATACACAGTGTAGTTCTTTTTGCAGTTTGTTCCAGTAAGAGGATTTAAAATATCAAGGAAATTGCAAGATATTGTGGTCAAAGCATCCAGATTTCACCAGCTCCTGGCCTCTCTTTATCTCTTCAGTGAGATTTACTGAGGTTGCATTTGTTTCTGCTGAAAGTGTGTCACATTAAGGCTTCTTCTTTGTTATAGTTACTTAATTTAAGCTCCATACATGGATTCTATTGTCATCTTCAGAAAGTTTTTGTTCAAAATGCCTGACACTCATCCTTGTACCCTCTTCACTCCAGTTAGAAGGATTTGTGGGGCTCTAAAGTGCCCCAGTACCAGAAATTGTTTCCAATTTCATATTTATATCAAGTTATATAATGTTCAAGTCAGAAAAATAGAATAAAACATTGAAATAATGATAATTGTTTAATTAAAAAATTCACTATGTCTCAGAATGTTAGTTATAGGAGTTCTGACTTTTATGTTTGAATAAATAAAGCATGCAATGGGGGAAAAAAAAACAAAACCAAAAAACCCCACAAAAATTGATCACTCCAGCTAAACAACAAATTTGACCTCCTTTAAGGCTAGCAGGCCATCTGTTCTAACATGCTGTCTCTCTGTGGTTTCAAATAGATAGAGATAAAGGCAGACAGTGTTCCTCCAGTGTCACACAGACTCACACTTTGGTGACATTTAAGGTGTGCAAACTTGTGAGCAGAGATTTAGAGAATAAAGGGAAATTAATGCTTGAAGGCTGTGTTTTTAAAACAGCAAAGCCTTCCCTTATGTTCTGGTGAGATTTTGAGGCTATGCACCTTGTATACCAGATGGAAACATTTTTCTGTTTGCTTGGTCTTGACAATTTTTTTTCTGTTTTCTTAGCTGGTTTCAGGTTTCTGTGTAACAACCTTTGCCTCCACTTAAAAAAAATCCTAACACCTGACCCGGGCTACACATTAGGAGGCCTGTTTGGTGAGAAGTGAATGCTGGAATGTTTCAGTTTTCAAAACTGTAAAGGTTCAGATTTATAGGCAGTCTGTTTATATTCTATCATATCATGTGTGGTAGCATAGGATATCAAAGCAAGAAAGCCTACGGGGATACCACCATTTGAAATGAAAAATAGTTCCTATGTATGGCATAATGCAGCACAGATGGAAAGTTGTGCTTTTCTCTTTTACTGTTTCTGTACATTACTCAGGCAATAAATACTGGACAAATCAAGCAGTCATTACTAAGGTTCCATATAACCTATTTTACCAGTATCAGCTGCTATAGTTTTATATTCCCTAGAGAAAAGCTGCCTGGGTTCCCAAGTTTTATAAGGCATTTCAAGGAGACCTCACAAATAAAAATGGATGGAAAATATGGCCTGGCTTTTAATTACAGTATAGTTAAGTCTGCATTTTCATATGATAGTCAAAGCTCTCACTAGTGTATTGCAGCCTTATCATTCTTCAAAGCAGCATTTATTTAATGACTATTACTTGCTTATTTCATCTGCTATGAATTTTATATCATTATTTCAAGGGCACAGCACAACAGGAGTACACTGTAGCTGTGTCACTTCAGGTCTGGGCTTCACAAGCTGAGAAGGGTTATCCCACATCCAGGGTAGCAGAGATGCTCTGACACCTTCTCTCTGAAGGTGGCCACAAAGGATTCCCAAAGCACGTTTGCAAAGCCAAGTAACCTAAAAATATTTAAAACAGTGCCTGGGCAATGTGTGACATAGGTTTGAGGAGAACTTGGGCTCTGATCCAAAATACCTGAGGTATGATGAAGCTCAGGATGGGAAAGTCTGCCACCCTCTCTCCATCACCTCTGCTTGTGGTTGGAAACCACAAAAAGGTGGAAAAGGGACCAGGCTTCACTCACAACTGCTGAGCACCTGTCCTGACCCTGGGCTACTGTGCTGGGAACACACAGGTTAGTTTTGATGGGTGCTTTTCTATTGCTGAACTGGAAAAGAGCTGTAAGTAAAAGAAGATTACCTTTCTCCAGAGCAGGTACACCTGTCTATGAAAAGTCTTTAAAATTAAGGGCAAGATATCTTCCAGGGAAAGGAGACACCTCCAAAATAAATACTGAGCAAGCTGTGAGACTCCTCATACAGGGTCACAAATGGCATGCTTTGCACAGCAGTGAGAAGCAATATTATCAGTATCTTTTCTGTGCCTTTTATATCCTAACATACCAATTAAATAATGGCCCCACAATATAGAAAATCAACTTTCCCTGAGCCTTTTAGGACTTCAAATCACATTATCCATATCCAGCAAGGTAGTTGCCACATTTTTTCTTCTTTTTAACCAAAGTACCTTTGAAAATTTTCTTTTTCAAAGGAAATACTAAAAGTAAAAAGGAAAAATAATCTCTTGGCAATATCTGTTTAAATGGAAGAAATAATTACATAGGGGAGCCTGCACTGCAAATTTTTTCTTGTAGGCGGGGTGGAAAAAGCCCTTGATATTTGTAAAAACAAAGTCATTGCAATTTTAGTCATACCAGGCCTCCTCTTCCATGATACAAGCTGACTTCTGTCCACTTGGCTTTTCCACCTCCCTGATTAGCAGGTGTCATATCACTCCTGAAACTGAAGCCAGTTCTGCAGATGAGGAAGAAAATCCAATTTCAGCATCTGACAACAATCTCTCTTTAAGATAACTTTTGGTGAGATGGAAAGTAGTTTTTGTCATTGCTATATCCCGTGTGATAATTTCAACATTTTTCTAACCAACAGAACCTACAGGGACTCCATTTGGAGTGGTCAAAGGCTAATCAAGAAAAAA
Source organism: Muscicapa striata striata (assembly GCA_030060385.1). Taxonomy (NCBI): domain Eukaryota; kingdom Metazoa; phylum Chordata; class Aves; order Passeriformes; family Muscicapidae; genus Muscicapa; species Muscicapa striata. The sequence goes on from JAREIS010000077.1 coordinate 1,692,876, forward strand.
TGAATCTTTAATGGGTTTTATTTGGTGATATGCTTCTTATAACAGGTATTAATTTTTCCCTATTTTCAAGACCATGAATTCCCTATATAACACCTGTAATCTATTATTGTTATTGATTATTTTTTAGAATGGTTGGATATTTATTTTCATCTGATTTCCAGAAATTAAATTTTGAATATGCATAGTATCATCAAATCTTTAAGGTTGAAAAGATCTGTAAGATCATCAAGTCCAGCAATTAGCCCAGCACTGCCAAGTCCACCACTAAACTGTGTCCCCAAGTGTCCCATTCACACATTTTTGAACACTTACAGGGATGGTGATTCCACCACTCCTCTGGGAAGCCTGTTCCAATGCTTGACAATCTTTCAGTGAACAAATTTTTCCTAATATTCAATCTAAATCTCCTCTGACACAACTTGAAGCCATTTTGTCTTGTAATGACAAAAAAATCCCAAAACAAAAACCAACACAACTTGAAATATATATTGAGTCAAGGATTTGGACTGGGGTTTTGTTTCTTTGGTTGGTTTATTTTTTTGTTTGGTTGGGGTTTTTTTAATGTTTTTGTTTGGATTTTTTTAAAGATAGACTGCAGGACTGTACATAAGCCAATTTCACATCCAAGGCTGAGTATACAAAATCTACTTTACTTAAAGTCAAAATTAATCTGATAGATAATTCAAGGCGGCCACAAAGGTTACAGCAAAACTAATAAACTAAACAGGTCAGCACATGGGCCTGAGTATAAAATGAATGCAACCATTCATGCTGTGAAAAGTTTCACACAGTTTTGGTCTCAGCCAAGCAGTGCTACAATGGGGACAATCTGGGACCCAGATCAGGCCAGAAAATGCTCTCCATGGGCAGCTTGAGGAAGGGCTAAGAGAGTCAAATTGTATAGATGTCAGCTTTTCTATACCATTTGTCCAAGAGCAGTCCCAGAATGTTTTATTTGCCTGCATTTACAGATGCAGTGAGGGGTGGCAGGGATAAAGGAAATTTTGGGAAGGGGAAGAGGTTTAGCACAAAACTGCTGTCCCAAAGAAATTTGTAGCACTTCAAGGTCAACTAAACCCACCTTTGGCTTAAGATCAAAATACCAAACACCATTTTTGAGAGTGAAAATTCCAAAAATTTCAGATCCTCTTCTTGTTCAGAGTTGGAGACATTTTGGAAAAGGTTCTGGCTCCCTAATACAAAGAATTAACTCAGTTTCAGTCAACTTGTCTGGACTCAGGCATTTTCAGCCCTAGGTTTAAAGTTCCCTTTCCCCATGTTTTAATCAGAGCATTAATTACTGTTTTTCTTTCATTTACTTAATGTAGAGTGGTTTTATTTTATTTAGTGTGTTGCGGTCTGCTATTTTTATTACAATAGCAAAAATATTTTTAAAAAACTGTTATTGTTTCCAAGCTTCAGTAGTTTTTATAAGCAAAAAGCCCTATAAATGGTGTCTGACAAAAAACTTGACATGAATAAGGGAGTATGAGGCCCTACCCAGCGAGGTACTGAGCAGCCTTGTGAATGTTGGGCCAGATGGCTTCGTTAGGGATAAACAAAAAGAGTGAAGAGAGAGCAAGCAGTAAGAACCATTTAAGGACTATGGAGACAGAAGAGACTTTGACCCCTGGACCACCTCAGACTGAGAAAAAAGGATTTTTTTTGTCAGAAACCATTCTGTGACTCAGAGGAATATATGATCATGAGAGATACTCTTACCTAGGTCCTTACTATGCCTTTGTGACTTTTAAAAGACTTCTTAAAATAAGAAACCTTTTTTTTTTCCTTCTGTGTCTCAATTCCTTCTTTGGGAAAAAATTCATTTCAGTCTCATCCTTACATCATTCTGCCCTAATGCATCCCAGCTGGAGGGACTTTCCCTTCATAATCATCATTTTCCCCAGTTTGAGGCAGATCCACCACCCCTCCTTGACCTGCACTTGTCCTGCTTTAATTGGGGCTGGAATTAGCACAGGATTTGGGCAGCCCTCACTATGTTGGTGCTGCAGTATTTACCTTATAAGCATCCTGAGGCCCCAGAACAACATCCAGAGCTCAGAATTAGTCACAAAGTATGAATGAAAAACAGTACTAGAAATTCTGCACACTGAATGAGGGCCACTGAAACGCAAATGAAGAGAAATATTTATCACAGAGGGGTAAAATCCATCATTTTCCAGTCTTTGAATACCTCAAGTAAGGACTTTAGGCAGGTATTTGTATCTCCTGTCCAACATCTTATTTTGAGGAAAGACACCTACAGTTGCTACAGACCACAGACCAGTGTTACCAGAATTAATGCTTTACATCCTTGTTTCTGCAGTTTACACAGAAAACCCGTCAAATAATGTGCATAAATTTCCCCTTCAGCAGGGATCAGATATCTGGATTACTTCTTCCAGTTCAGACTCCATGCTGGAATTGGCCTTTTTTTTGCTCATTTCTGGCCCCTTCCACAAGCTGTGAATGTTTTGTTGATTAGAAGAACAGTCCTGCCAGAAGGTCAGGGAGATGCCCTGCTGCAACCAAGAGTGTAAACTTTCTCCTGGGAATGAGGATGTGAGCATCAGCCCCTTCTTAAAGAGACATTTAAAGAAGCCCTAAAGGATACAACTTTCACAAATACCTGTCATAGTTTGGAATCAAATTCTTTGCTTAAAATCAGGAATAAAATGGATTTGCATGCAGGTCATGATTCTCTCAAATGAATTTTTCAGTTTCTGGAGTAAAAAAAAAAAAGATCCCCCAACTGTTTTGAATTTGTTTTGGTTCAGGGTGGGTTTTTTTGAGGGATGGGTGTTGTTGGAGTTGTTTTTGGTTTGTTTGTTACTTTGTTGGTTGGTTTGGGATTTTTTTGTTTCTTTGGTTTGGTTTAGGTTTGGGGTTTTGGTTTTTTAGGGAGTTTTTTGGTGGAAAGTGAGGCATTCAGTAAGCACAGCTGAGGAGGGGAGGCAAGGATGGTCTCGGCTGGGGTGCAGCATCAGCTCATCAGCTCAGCCAAGTGTGCCAGCATTGGCATAGAGCAAGATGCTGCAGTCTGAACACATGGTCAAATAGTTCTCAGTATCCCAAGTGTGATGTTTAAAAATCCCCTTGTGGCTAATGTCAGTAAAAGGATACATTACTTGGCCAGAACAAAGAGTGTTACACTACAGACAGAAATGGAACATCTCCAAGTACTCCTGTTGTGCTGTACAAAACAGCATCTCTCTTGGTCTATGCCATTTTCCCTTGTGAGGGAAGACTTTTCCTGATACAAGGGCTGCAGTAAAACTGTGCAGATAATGGAATAGCAGAGAGAATTCACAATAAATTTTTGGCTAGGCTTTGGGCTGTGAAAACAGCTTAGTTGGGTTTAGGACAAGTTTCATTCGCTGCAGTGGGGCCTGTGCCAGGCTTATTACTGCACTGCCATGTGGAAAATACTGGAAATAAAAAGACTGATCCTTTGAAAAATGCTTTAGTGGACTTGATGAGACAGAATAAAAGAAAGGACAAGTTATGATGGATAGGGATAGGGGGTGCTTGCTGACTGCCTGCAGGTCATTCCCAAATCAGTTAGAACAGCTGCAGAGGAGAAAAAAGCAAGTTGAAAATAAACAAAACAGATTTGCACCCATTACAATCACTGCCTTTGCCAGTCTTTGCACTCAAGCCTGGCTTCCTGGAGTGAAAGAAGAAAGACTTCAGATTTCACAAAGGAATATTAATAGAAGTAATAGATGAACTTAAGAAAGAAAAATGACTTTGATGAATACAACTTGCTTTTGGTGTGAACAGATGGGTCATGGAACAGTCTGAGGGGTAACTAATGGCACATTGACGCTTAATTGAACAAAATAGATAATTAGCAGCTGAAGAAAAATCTGGGGAACAGTAAATAATGCTAAGATGAGGCCAGTTCTACAGAGTGATCTGAGATTCATCATAAATATTACTTAGCAACTCACATTTTAATATATTCAAGTACAAGGAAATTGGTCATATTTATAGGGCAAGGTTCTATTTTAGAAATCAGTGATGCTGCAGATGATACAGGGTCACTGTAGCCAACCAATTGAGCACCCATTTCCTGCACTATTAAGCATGGAAAGACCCCATGGGAACTTTTGAAGTGGAAACAAGGAAAATGATAAAGCAGGAGTAGTGTGGCTCTCCTTGGCATTAATGAGAGTATTACTGTCAGTTCTGGTGTCTGTGTTAAAGGTTATTAGAAAAGGCTGGCAAGAGCTATAAAAACCAGTCACATCCAGGGAAAACATGTTTTCAGCTGGAGGATAAAAAAGTTTGCATCCGAGGGAGGGGTAAAAGGTGACTTGTTTGTAAAGTACAAGTACAGCCTTTGAAGGGTTGTTTTTGAGTGGAAAAGGCTCTTCATCCTAACAGATAACATACAATTTAGTAGTACAATTTGAATGATGAAATCTTAAATAAAAATACCTTCTCACAGCAGTTAATTTTATAGGCATTTCATGCATTCATCATCGCTTAAATTCTTCAAATAAAAACTGGATAGCTTTCAAAAAAGACAGCTGCTCTATCTCAACCAGGAATTATGACTTTTATTCAGGTATTACCAAGCAATATTCTCCTTTTTGTGTCATGTTGTACATTAAAGGTAGCAGGGACAGCAGTCATTTTGGACCTTAAAATATAGGTCAGTACTGGGAAAGCTCCAAGTACATTGCAAACATACAAGACACAGCAGTTTATTCAACATATTCAAAATGTCTGTTGTGTATAACAAGCATCTGCCTCCACTGGGTTTTAATACATTTTCAAGGACTTCATTTTAATTATTTTGAGCCTCGGAGATGCAGGATGAGAATCCAGCTTTATTTTTCACTGAATAGTTCTGCTGTGCTAAAAAAAAAAGTGGTCTTTGCTTTATCTTTCTGCACAGAATGACACAAGATCTCCATCAAGTACATTTCTCACATTATTACATGAAATCCCTTGACTAGCCCTTGCAGGCTTAGGAACGTAGCAGCCTTTAAAAGCCCTCAGAAAAAAAAAAAAAAAAAAAAAGGAAACCTGGATCCTTCTCCTTTTTATTATTTGGAGGGGAAAAACATTCTCTTGTCAATCCATCAAGAGCCATGATTTAAGCATTAGCTGTTAAACCAAGTAATGACATGAGCTCAGGTGATTATACACTTGCAGGTACCAAATGCTCATTGTTAAACGTAAGGACATACCTAAGGAGCTGTGTAATCTAAATAGCACCAAGTCCTTATGACCATCCAGTTGCCCTATTTCTTTCACATTTGATTTTATTTTTTAATAATGCTGACGCCGGAGGTGCTACTTAAGAAGTTCAGAGAGGCAGGAGCAGCAAGTTCCATCAGCTTTATAATAAATGGGTGTGTAAGAGGAAACCAGCCAAAGGGCAAGCATTTGGAGGTGAGATATTGAGAACACCTGCTCCTCCCTCAGCACACTTTTGATTAAACATTTTACTTAGTATGTGAACTGAAATGTGTTATGTTAAACTGGGGTCAGAAGGCACAGTGTAATTATGGTTGTTATTATTACTACAGAGGCCAAACAGAAATCATATTGGGAATGACTGTGTGTGACTGCAAGAAGGAGTAAATCTCCTTGGGTAAGGAATTGCATCTTGGGTGGAGAGGATAAAGAATGTTTTACTGGAATTCTCCAGACTGGCAATATTTAGGTTTCTCTTCAGGAAAACATTAATTTCTGTGCTGTTCTTTAAACTTCTCTTAGTAAAATACAAAAATAAATTTAAAAAATAAAACCCCAAACCTCTTAGTCCAAATCAGCATTCTTTAACATATTCTGATTTTTTAACACATTCTGAGTATTTTTGTGTGAGTCTGTGCTGAAGTGTTCCTCCAATTCCTAGAGAAATTATGTACTTTTCCTTGAGAAATATCTACAGGGTAGGTTTCTCACCTCAGGGCTGGATGACCTGGCTATTGTGCCTGAAGATAAGTCATGGGGAACAGACACACAGACACACAGACACATACACACCCTCCAAGTCACACAACTGGTCTGTGCTTAAACATCTTTAAAAATCCTCAACCATTTCATGATATAAATGTAAGGTTTTTTAAACAGCAGTTAATGAAGCTAGGCTTCAAATTTCACACATTTCTTACTGCAACAGCTGCACAGTTTGGAGCCAGTGCTCTCACAAAATGCAGAAGAGCAGGAATTAATGTTCTGGTGTGGTGTGGTTTAACCCCAGGGATAGCTGAGCACCACCAAGCTGCTCACTCACTTTCACCTGAAAAATGGTGAGTAGAGGCAGTTCAGTAGGTAAAGCAAAAACCAAGCACACAGGCCAAACAGATAAGGATAATTCAATATTTCAAATCAAGCAGGGAGGTGGCCACTCATCTCCAGGACAGCAGGGATCTGTCATCCATGATGGTGACTTGTGAAGACAAATGCATTGGTCAGCTGGGGACAGCTGCCACAGCTGTGTCTCCACTCAGTCTCCTGTGCACCTCCAGCCTTCTGCCTGCTCAGGAGGTGTAACAAGAGAAAAATACCTTGACTGTGCCAGCACTGCCCAGCAATAACTAAAGCTATCTGTATTATCAACACTGTTTTCAGTACAAATCCAAACCATAACCCCATACCAGATACTGTGACAAAGAGTAATTCTACTGCAGAAAAGCTCAATACATTCTTCATTTGCAGATGTGCCTATTGGATTGTAGCTTTTAATATAAAATTAGTATTTTTACATTAATATATATGTAATATTTGCAAGACTAAACTCTCAAAGTAAATCAAGTATAATGAGAAGCAATGGCTAAAATTCTCAATAAATATGGTAAATAAGTGCAGCTGCTCCCAGCACAATATTTGAGTGCACCTTAAGGAAGCTAGCAATTCTGGTTTCTCACCAACAACTTTCTTCAAAGTTCAGGGACAGAGTATGTCTGTATTTTACTATTTCTCTTGAGCACCACTTTACACAGCAGGGCAATTACTGTAATGGGTGAGATGCCACCAACCTTTTTTTCCTGTAATTAGCAGAAATAATTATACAGAAAAGCAAGTAAAAACATGGTAGGTATTAGACCTCATCTCTAAAGACTCATGTCCTGAATCTTTCTGTCCCTGATTTAAAAAGAAAGGACACTGTAATTAATTTTGACTGTTTATCAGCCTTGTTACTGGAATCAGAAACAATTTTTTTTTCTGAATTTTACCTGAATTTGACTTTAACAATTCCGTGTGGTGATGTCTTGCCCAGACTAATTGCACAATTTATAATTTAAATAATAAATAATTAAATAATTTTAAATGCATTTGTTGGTTTTGAAGCTTAGTCTTTTTTAATCAACTGAAAGGTCACTTGCCTATGTACTATGAGTTAGGTTGTGATGCCTACTATCAGTCCCATATGTTGATTGCAAAGCTTAAGTTCCTTAAATTTTATGAGTTTGTTTACAGTTAAGATTTCCCTACCAGGTGTCTGCCACAGTTTGATTTTTCAACAAAAAAACCCCAAATAAACAAACCCCAGTTGAAACAAAAAAGCAGTTTCTTCCAGTGACCTATAAACCATGTTTTTAAATTAAGTTATTCATATGACTGTTTAAACTGAAAAGCCTGAAGAGTGCTTAGGTTTTGAGCAGGAACTGGAAAACTAAAAGGCTGTCTGGTGTCAAAGGTGTGTCTTTATCCCTCCTGTCATAATTATTCCAGGTATGATGAAGTTTTGAATTTCAGGTTTTAAACCAGATACTCTTAGTTAACTCATGCTCTGCAGAGCATATTAACTGAATTCTTAACATGCCATCCAGAATTAAGTACAGAAAGTTGCAATACAATCTCATAGTTGCAAAAAGACCAAATATACAGGAGTTAAGTAGTGCCAGAATTGAGTTGACAGTTGACACATAGAATTAGCACTCTCCTTTTGCTTATGCAATGATCTTTAATTCTATAACTTTTTTTTTTTTTTTTTTTTTTTTTTTTTTGCAACCTATAAAGCACAGAGGAAAAGTAAATCAAACCAGAATAAACATTTAACTTGTCTTTTCATTCATCTCGCTAAGGTCAGCATAGTCCTTTTTTATGAGTCCCCTACAACCATTTCTCATACTCCCACTGTATGAACTTTTTACTTGCTCCTCAAATTTCATAAAGTAGAATAGGACTGTCTACCACATATAACTGTGATATCCTCACTAAAGAAACATGGAAAGTCATAGGCCCATCCTAGAGTGTAGAAATCCTGACTGATCTGTTGGCCAGTCTGTTGATTTGCCAGAGGGAAAGGATGCCCCCCAAAGGGTCTTTAACTGGCTTGAGGAGGGGGCCCATAAAACCCTGAAGACCAACAAAACGCAGTGCAAGGTCCTGAACCTTTGGTGGGACAACCTCCCCAATGTCAATAAAAACTGGGTGATGAACTGATTGAAACTCATTATGTAACACTTTCCATGATCCATTTAAGCCAAATCTTTTTAGGCAGTTGTGTAAGTGTAACTATGTTGTCCTTATGATGCATCTGCATTCCAATTAGGCGCTTAGAGTTAATTTCACCAAAAAATTGGCATGCCAGTTGCATTAGTGCTTTATTACAACATTAAACTAATAGACTCCACAATAAATACATAAAATATGACCAATCATATGCAATTAAAATATTTTAAAAATCCACAGATCCACACAATACCAGAAAACAAGCAATCCTCTAAATAAAACCAATATTCTCTGGCATTTACATGAGCTTGCAGATACTATTGCATGTATTTTTTTAGGAACAGTCACAACAGCAAATTTATCAAGACAATAAAAAACTCTTAGCAGGGGGTTGCTTCTCTTGCAGAATAGATTTTAATTTATTTGTGTCATCATATAAGCTTTCCTTGTTGCAAGGAAAGAACGACCTTAATAACTGTACACACCTGTGGATGATAGAACAGCCAATAATGATGAAATCTGCAGAGGAAATAATTCATCCATTTATATTTACACTGAAAGAAAATTATACTTTAAAAATAATATTATTACAAATCTCCCTTTTAAAACATCTAAATGTGAAAAAATCTATTCTCTAAAATCACTGTCATCAGAACTTCTAATAGAAATATTAAGTAGAACCAAATCTTGTCTAAAGTGCCATCATCCCATATGGCTGAAAACTGAAAAGTCATTGCTGTGAGTGTTGGAGTGAATTCTTAATGAATAAATGACATCAGTGTAGAAATGATCCATGGATTTGTGGCTGGAAGAGAAGGTGGAACCAAGAGCTGAAGGGGTTTAGGTTGTTAGAGACCTGCGTTGCTTCAACAACTTCACTGATTCTAACCTCTGGAATCTACTGTTTCTTCCTGAAAGATGGTGAAGTGAACCAAACACAGCCCAAAAACACATCTGCTACTGCCAGCAAAATGAGCTGGAAATTCTGCCTTCATGCAGAATGGTCAATATTGTACACAGCAGAAGAAATGCTTGCTTCTGTGAAGGTGTTATTTTATTTTAACCCTCTTGCTCCTGTTCCATGTAATTGTCTAGTGTGGTTTTGTTTGTGCTTCTTTTTCATCTGGGAACAATCCTAGCAATCCAGCTTCTCATGCTGCCCTGCCAGTGAGGAGTCTGGGGATGCATGAGGAACTGGAAGAGGATACAACCAGGACAGCTGATCCTGACTGACCAGAGGGATATTCCCTTCCACATGGCATCATGCTGAACAACAAAACTGAAGGGAGTTGTCTTGGGTTGATGACACTGTGCTCAGGGACTAGTTGGGCATTAGTCAGTGGCTGATGAAGAACTGCATTTTGCTTCACTATTTTTCTGTACTCTTTTATCATTATTACTTTCCCTTCATTTTCTGTGCTATTAAACTGTATCTCCACCCAAAATTTTACCCTATTTCTGACTCTCTTTGCCATCCCACTGGAGGGGAGTGTGTGGATGGCTGGATGATATTTAGCTGCCGCTCTGGTTAAATCGCAACACTGGTGAACTATTCTGCTCAAATGAATAATGTCATTGCAGCCAGCAGGACTTGGAGGGGGTTAAATTTAGCAAATCACACATGTCTCTGTAGGACTGGAGCCACAGCTTGTGTAACAGAACATTTCTAATGCTCCCCAGGACCAGCATGAAAAATTGACTTGGACAAATCATTAGATGGCCATAGAAAAATGACTTAAGGATGTGACCCTCAAAGACCTGATTTCCTGTTGGCTGCAGAAGAACAGTAGGGCAAGCACTTAGAATAAAAGCTGTGTGTTTCTCTAGCCTTTGGAAAAAAAGTTTGGGACAATTTTTTTTGCTTGCATTTTTTACTGAAAAGGTAGTACAGAAAGATAATTCTTGCCAAAATATCTGCATGCTTAAGTATTTGAAAAACTATTTTGGTGATTTTTATAATGTCTAGGAACTACAATAGGATACAGATAGAGAAACAAAACTTGCAGCTATTTTCATGTACTCCTATTTACAATTTGAAGACTGTTATGCAGAAAATACAACGGTGATGTCAATGTCCTTGTAATATTCATAAAGGTGCTGTCTAGGTTCAGCTGCATTCTGATATTTGTACCCAGGAGCTATTCCCCCCCACCCTTATTGCTATTTTTGCAATTCTAAAACATGAATCATGAAAAGAGCCTTTTGCAGAAGCACATTATTATCCACCAACAGCAGTTCCTTCCATTTGCCACAACATTCCCTCAAACCACCTATTGTTATGAGGGTGCTGTTGTTGGTTAAATGGTGTTGTACAAATAACATTAATCATATATGCCTGCAGTTAATTTTAATTGCTCTGCTCTCTGCTTCTTTTCTCCTTTCCCCTGTCTTTCCTCCAGGAACTCAGCAGAGGAACTGAAGACCCACTGTTTCAGTTCCCTTCCTGAAGACCAAAGGAAGAACAGAGCGATCCCTCTGTGACCTCTGACAGCAGTTAAAGGGGAAAAAAAGGTGCTTTCAAGTACGAGAAAGGAGAATCCTTCATTAAAAAAAAAAAAAAAAAAAAAATTGAGACTGCATTGACAGCAGGAGCAATATTTAAAACAGTGTCTTAATTCATTAAAGCACCAAAGCTCACAGGATAGCTGCTGCTGAGAGTGGCCACACACTACCCAGTTGTGACTGACTGGTGGGTTCAAAGGTTAGTGCTGAGGATGTGGGGAGAGGGATTGCTGAGAAGCTGCACCATGACTAAGCCCCAGTTCTCGAGGCTTAAAGTGGTCTCATTGCTCATAGTTCTAGACTTGGGAAGTCCAGAGACCCAGATACTGATGGTGTGAATCACTGTGTGTGCATCAAGGAGCCAAAATCTGTGAGCTAGTATCGCTTGTCTCCTTTTGTAATAATTTGTCTGATCAATGCTACACCTCTTTTTTAATTTCCTTTTTTTTTTTTTTTTAATTCAGTGGTAAAGAGGCTCATTTTTTTTCTTTGATTATTAAGTGAAAGTCAAATGCCTGGTTTGACACTGGTAGCTCATATTAAGGATGTCTGCCATGAGCCAGAAGCATCCCAAGCCTTGTCTGTGTATGCAAAGCATGTCTGAGTGACCTCCACAGGAAAATGAGCCAATCATCCTGGCATATTGATATGATGTAGGATTTAAACTTTTAGAGCACCATTGAGTACCACGAAAACATTACCTAGAATTACAATATTACTGTTACTGTCCTTTCTCACATTCTTGATGCATCCTTATCTCGTTTCTTGCACACTGAGCTACTTTTAGTATGTTGACCACTGTGACATCTGCCCGGGGGTCAGAGTGAAATCAGGGATCAGTTCCTTGCAGAGATTTGTTTCTTGAGGGAAGGCAGAGAACAAAGCCCTCCTTCTCTGTGCTTTGCTTCTTGTTGAATTCTGTGTCCCTGCAGGCTCATCTTTAATGCTGAGAGTTTGTTCTAAGTTCATTCTTTGCTCAGATTGTTTATAAAAAAATGGGTCTTGACAACTTTAGAAGGTGTATGAACACAACCATGTACCTTAATTTTCTTTCTGAAGTCAGTTCAGATCTATGATTTTACACAATCCCTCCTGCCAGGTCTATAGGATTTTCTCCCCAGCTTTCTTCTGAGAAAGGTCCTGTGTGTGTTTATCATGTGAAGACAATTAATTAAATCTGGTTGTAGCTCTGATAGCAGCTGGGTGCCTCCTTGACTCCATTCTTGAAGGTAAGGAATGATGCCAGTTTTCTGGAGGAAAAGTCTCCCTCAAATGATCAAGGTGGATTTTAAAAGCTTAGATTTTTTTTTTTTTTTTTTTAATAAGAAGGGATTATTAGCTGTTTTGATGCTAAGATATGATTAGGCAACAGTAGTTCCTACAAGACCCAAAGTAATAAGATTTTTATTTTTCAAGCATAAAATTAATCTTTATTTCTAAGATATAGAGGAGTCATAACTGTGGATGGTTTTGTAATTAGTGTGAAAACCTGCTGTGCAAGGACTCCCTAACAATTTCCTTCACCTACTGTACTTAGCATGTCTATTCCACTCCTGAATTCAGTCTTACCTGAATCCATTTCCTCAAGTGTCTGTACAATCAGGCATTTCTCCAATCAAAATGCTTTCTGAAACCTTTGTAGTGTCAAGAAATTGTTTGGCACAGAATCATCAAAATGCTGATAACTTCTTGAGATGATCTAATCTAGTAGTACCTTAGGCTGATATTTATATCTGGAAGTTGAATACAACCTGTTTGTATACATACATATATGGATGTTTGTTTATATGTAGCCCCTCCCCAAACAGTGGCAAAAGTCAGCTGGCCCCCACATTCCCCCCTCCAAATTCCCTGTCTTTTGAAAACGTTGGAAAACAAGTGCTGGAATTAAGGTGCTGCTTTCACAAAGAATGGGCTGCATGAAGCGAAATTTTCCTATAAAAATGCACCTTGTTATTTTGCAAATATTTTGCTCCATAGTTTCTATTAGAATTAAGTTCTAATACTGGTCAATTTTATATAAACATTTTTGAATATAATTTATGTTCAACCAAAACTGTTGTACACCTAAATAATTTAAGTTGCTGGAGTGGCCAAATGTGATCCTTAACTGTGCCCTTATTTAATTAGTGCAGTCTCAATATTTCAAATTTTGGTTTAGCAAAAAAAGAATGATCTTTATCAATAGTCACAAACATCCATTCTGCTTAGAGTGGCTTCAGTCTGAAAGGTATTCAGCCCAACTTGATCCTCCTTTAAGTGGGAAAAGTGCAGGATGATTTAATGCAGATAAACTTTCAGCTAGGTGCAAAAAAGTCATCAGCATGTCATGCACCACTCTGCAGTCTCTGTGTTCATTGAAATGCTCAACTTCTTCAACAAGACAGGTGACCTTCCCCTAGCTGGCAGTCTCCAGCTCCTGAACAGCATTAATCCCTTGCAAGGGGTTTGGCATGAACACTCCATCTCAGCTTTGTGTCTCATCAGTGTGTGGCAGGCTATGATTATTAAAGGATGAAGATGTGGTGTTAAGGCATAAGCAAGGAGAAAGGAGATAACTTGTTTGTATGCACACTAGTGTTTGATCTGGGCTGGGACAAATATTATTGTTGGCACACTGAAGTCCTTGAGAGCTTCATCAGAAAATGAAATGCTCTAATAATAGGCTCATATCTCTGTCCAGAGCTGGGCAATTTTAGAGATATGTCTATAAGGAAAGGACTCAAAAACATTTGTAGAAGGTCAGATAGCAAGCAGCTCCATCTAGTGCTGTGTCCCACCACCAACCAAAAGGACCAAAAGGACCATGAAGCCCTGACTATCATAGAGAAATGCTTGTGCAGCATGTTTCCCCATCTCCTAGCAATGTGAAACTCTCAGGACTTCTGAAGCAGTGGTGGTGTCTCTGTTTTACAGTCCTACCCTGATCCACCTGGCTTAGCACACCGGGGATGGTAGCTGTGGCCCTGCTGAACCATGGTCTGAAGTGCCAACCTGAGTGAATGTCTGACTGATTGGCCCTTGCTGAACTCTCTGAGGATATTTGCAGTGAATTAGCAAGATTCAGGTTGGCTGTGTCTACACAAGCCACAAGAAACCTTCATACCTCAAGTTGTGGCTGGAATCAGAGATAGATGAATTTGAATAGCAGTTTCTGAAGAAATACAGCTGGAATTCTTGAATTCAATAGATTATTAAGTTACAGACTTAATTATGACCATTCACCTTCTCACAGGTGCTTTCAGCAGAAGTCTCCTGCAATTTGGGGAATGTGGGAAGGGCACAGACAGGTTTTGTCTTTCTTCATATTTCCGCTCATCACTACAAAGGTACATCATCCAATGTGATAGCACTTCACAGGCAAACACCACCCTAGGGTTAGCACAGGGCACTCTCTCAGAGCTCCCCAGCCCAGATGCCCAGGTTGGAGGGACCAGTGGCCTTTCTGAGCACAAACTCAGCTGGAGCTGCTGGACCAGGCTGCCTGGAACACTCCACCATCCCTACACCAGGAGCAGGAAGGATCAAGCTGATGCCATGAGGACACAACACTGCTTTCTCATTTTTAATCAAAATGTTGAAAGCTCTTAGCCTTGCTTTACAATATGTAAACAAAGTGTTAAATATTGACATTTTTGGCAAAATGAAATTATTCTTTCTGAGCTAGGTACAGGCAGGACTGCACACTACATTTTCTCCCTAAAGAATGTGAAACTTTTCCAAAATTCTCTTCCCTTTTTGCTGGTTTTATTCACCATGGAGTAGGTTCATGAAAAGTTGCTGAAACCAACATGTTTTCAGTTAATACAGTAATAATCTGAAACATATCGCTGAACTCTCCTCATGACAATTTTACAAGCACAAAAAAATCAGAATAACCTGTCCTAGGGCAGTGAAATAAATTTTGGTTCACAATTTGAAATTGGATTTCCTTGTGTTCAATTATGTAAGCACAGACTTGATATATCTAAATCAAACTAAATACATTGATTTTTCAGGAGTAAAGATGATCAGTTTTGAATATGGACCATGTGGAATCAATGTTCTCTAGAAGTCACAGCTTAGTAACTCCAATATATTTACTTATTTTGGGAATAACCTCTCTCAGGATAATTGCAGTGTATTTGTCATGTATCAATGTCAATTTTCCTGGCCAGTTTGGAAATTCAATCCTTCTATTTTTCACTGGAAACCTACATTAATAATGTTCAAGCTGTTCATTTATTGTATGCCATTATAAATAAGGGAAGGACAATACCTTTGCCCAAGTAAAGGTTAGAAAATTATGTTCTTTAGTATTCATATTTTATTTATAATCTTTGAATAGAACATTAGCAAGAAAAGTGCAGTGTTACGTCTTACAATCAAAGTTATGATCTTTTTTTCCAGAGGCTGCCAGTAATCTGACTGACCAAAAGCATGTGAATTCCTTGTTCATCTTGAAGATGCAATATACAGTATTTTAGATCTACTGCATTCAGATTTCAACAATCAGCTTCTTTCAAAGACACCCTGACAACTCAAATGATGAATGATTAAGTCAGGATAACAAGGACAACATTCACTTTCTTTGTGCAGCTCCAGCTAGGTAGAAGACTCTATTAATTATCAGACCAGAAATGGGCTGGGATTTGCTTTGTACATTGCTAAGCAATTTAACTGGAAGAGATGGGTTATGTATGGCAATAAATGACCTTTCTAAAAGCTTGTTTTTCCACCAACTGCTTGTGTTGAAACCAATTGCAGAAGTCATTCAAAATGAGCTGTTTATTGCTTCCTAAATGCATTTACTGCATGCCAGATGTCCATTTCAAAACATTCTGCTGTGTGCCTTTTAACTGACCCTGCACTGAGACGCAACTGCCCGTAGCCATTACCCTGGAAATGCTGCTCACTGAGCAGTGGGCTGCCAGCCCAGCAGGCACTGGGGCACACCCTCTTCAACACCACAGAGATAAGGAAGAGTGGAAGCAGCTCCTTGGAGGAGATGAGTCCACGTCCTGCTCAGAGTAAACCAAACTGTCGGTGTTATCTCATGAGCTGGCTGACAATAACAGCAAACACATGGCAATGCAAACTCCAGCGTGGGATGCTGCAGGATTCCTGAAATTGCTTCCTCTCTTGTGCTGTAGAGTTACGTTTTAACTGAACTGTGATTTCTAGGGTGACTCTATTTTGGCTCCCTAAGCTCTTTTGTCATGTTCCTGCTGTTCATCCTCCTGCCCCACAGCTGCCACCAGTGGCAAGGCTTACCCTCACTTGGTGCTTGCCTTTAGGTGTGTGCTCTCTGGGATATCACAGGGCCATAGAATAGTTTGGAAAAGTTGGCAAAGACCCTGAAGGTCCAGGAGCCCTGCTGTTAATGTAACACTGCCAACTCCACTGCTGAACTGTGTCCCCAAGTGCCACATCTGCATGTCTTCAAAACAAGGAGCTCTGTGCTTGTAGGCATTGGCCAGAGGAGCCAGCTGGAGGGGACGAACATCTTGGGCCCAATTCCCCATTTACTCACATCAATGGACTCAGCAGAGCACTGATGGTAAGAGCATGGCAATTTCTCCCTTTAATGTTCCTCAGCTGGTTTGTAGGTTTACCACACCTTGAGAATACACTAAAACTCTTCTTAAATTTTACTTTAAAATATTCACCGGATCCTTTGATAAGGCATGATGTATGTATGGAGGATAGGTGGTCAGTTTGGTTAGTTTCTCCACTATTCAACTTTTATTTTTTCTATTATCAATTTCAAAAGAAGTTATTGTTCTCTCTTTCAGGCAGTTATATACCAACTCCCTCTGCTATCATCTGGGATTTCTTACAGTAAATGTTATTATTCTTTCAGTGGTATCCTAAAAGTAAGGCTTGGATAAAAATGAAAAAAATATGTTAAATTAAAATAAATTTTCAATCTAAATTAAGATTAAAAGAAAAAAAGTTGGGGAAATGTTTTCACAGTACAATATCAAGGAAACTAAAGTCATAGTGATCTAAAGTTGTTTTGAGTAGCTTTGGCATACATAGCAATCAGGAAGAGAAACAACTTTTACATAACTGATTTCAGTCCCATGTAAAAATGAGTATTTTTTCTATAACTGAATGTTAGTACATAAGAAACAAATATGAAATTGTGAAATAGAATGTCTTTATCAAATGACAGGAATTATGCCAAATGTGAAAAGTAAAGAAAATCAATCCTATCTTTTCTATAAGACTAAAAACCTTGATACTCAATCCCTTATGAAAACAGTTTTGGTTTTGATGGGTGGGAATTTTCAACAAAGCTTTAAGTCCACCTCACTCTAGATTTATTTAATTTCAAATCATTCATACTGTAAAGCAACAAGTTGTCTCCTACTTGCTTAGGAGCACAGAGCTCATATTAAGCATAGCAAGGTCACAGAGAGCTCTGCAAGCCCATAAGGTACTTATTGTAATATTTGTTTCCACGTTTCAAAATATCATTATATTCTTTGTCATACCTTCCTTGTCTCTGCCAAAAAAAACTCAACCCAAACCAAACCAAAATTAAAAAAAAAAAAACCCACAACATTTTGAAATAAAGCGTATGAAAGTAATTAACTATGTCTAAATTTCTCTTGTTTTCCTTCAATGTAAATTCAGTTAAATCTTGAATTTGAAATTAATCTTGGGCTAATTACAAATACTTTGGCTTTAATGCAGTTTCATTTGTAGTTGTGTAGAATGAAGAAGAATGAGAAGAACAGTCATAAAAGACACATGCAGGAAGTTATTACTATAGTATTGATTTTTCCATGAACATTAGCTATATGTCAGAGGTGGATTTTTTTATTTACTTAGAAATAAAAATGTGATACTTATCTGTGTAAATTATATCTTAATTAATGATAGCACATGGAGTCTATTTTTGCAATGATAAAAAACAGTTTAACTGAAATATTCAGAGTAAGTTTGAAACTGAATTAGATAATTTAAACTTCCAAATTCTGTTACTCTCAGTAAATATACAGTAACACAATTCTTTTGGTAAATTAGTAGTGTTGGAAAGAAAGCAGTTACACCCACGATGGCAAATCAGTTTTCCCAGACTGCTAAAAAGAACTAAAATTGTCAATCACTCAAATCAGGCTGCAAGGGCTTAACATTGTGCTGGCATGCAAATAAGAGGAGCCGTCTGCAAGAGTAGATCTGTTCTGCAAGATTAACAAAAGTACAGGAAATGGTTTGGAACTATCATTAAAGTATAAGCCTTAGAAATCATATCAAAGGAACAGTGAAAAAACCTCATGGAGAAAAAGCAATTACTCCATTAATTCGTGTTGGTTTTACCATGGTGTCTGAGAGGAAAAAAGGGATATACCTTGATAATGTGACAGGGAAAGATCTCATGTTGAAGTGAAAATGCAACTGGAAATGTTCTTCTAAATAGCTGCTATCAGTAAACACTCTGGCAGTCTGATGAGGACTCAGAGAGCTGTTTCCAGATGCACCATTAGGACACCCAGCATCCAGTACAGTGGCAGGCAGTGCTTGTGCTTACCTTCATACTGAAGATTAAGTGACTAGTCTTAAAAATCAGTGGGAAAATATCTCTTTACACCTCAGAACTAGTCTGTAATCTCTTTGCATACTTGAACTACTGCTGTTCCAGTTGAGACTGGAGGGTTTTATCACTTTATTGTCATTTTGGTCTCATTAAGTATAACCTATTCTGAGGTCTGACCATCACTTCAGCTGTGCACAGCTCTCCCCTTTTCAGGCCAGATCTAGAGTTTGAAATCCTGTGGAGCCTGACAGCAATTACCCCAGCACCTCTGGCATATCCATCATCTGGATGACTCCTCATGCTGGGAGCAATAGCAATTATAGCCAGAGAAGCAACAATCTCCTTAAAGCAACACAACACAAACATTTAGAAAAAATAAAGAAGTGTTAAAATAATAAAAATCTAACTTGTCAGCTATGTTCCAGAGAGATGCTAGTAGCACTGAGATCTTAAACACCCTTGAAATCTCAGCTGGTATATTCTGTTCTTTCAACTCATGAATCTGTTCTCACTTCCACCATCTATGTTTGAGGCTTTTTAAGGGTCACTTTCCTTTTATCATGTTCTTCTTTGCCAAGACAAAGCCACTGTTTTACTACCCTGACTTCTTGTAGCCCCTGGCTTTAGCAATGAGGCCAGTAACCCAATGGAAATCTGAGGTAAAAGCCTTAAAGAAGGTGTTTCTTGTGGTTTTTTTTTTTTTTTTTCTTAAGCCTTTCTGTGGGAAATAATTTGCTTCCCTTTTGTTTTTGCAACAATCTCCACAGTCTAATAGATGCTAATTTGACTTCAGAAGCATCATCATGTAAAGTGGGATTTTCCTCACCTAATTTTAGCTATCTTCAAGTTAACTGTCCAATTTAGTCAAACAGAGATTCCTTTTATTATGGACAGAAAGAAGTAGATGTTATCAGAGGATAACATGTTCCTTACCTTTGGAATTTACCTAAGAATTGGACAGCTTAACTTCAAAGTACCTAGGGTGGTAGAGACCTATCCCACCTGGAGTATTGATTAATTCTGTTCCTTTTTAATAGCCTTTTGCTTATTATTTATGCATTTCTTATTTTTAGACATTTGAGTAATAAAAAAGCGACAAAATGCAACTCACATTTGAGAGGAAGTCTTACAGGCCTCCTGTTAATTTTTTTAGCTATTAACCTTTTTTTTAAAATGGTGGTGGTGGTAGTGGTGAACATTCAAATTGACATTTGCACCTTGTAGTACCTGTTGGTCTCAGCACTGCTGGGTACCAGGCTTGTAGGACATTGTGGAATGGCTTTAAACTGAAAGAGGGTAAATTTGGATTGAACATTAGGAAGAAATTCTTTACTGTGAGGGTAGTGAGATGCTTGTACAGGTTGCCCAGACAAGTTGTTGATGCTCCACCCCTGGAAGTGTTCAAGACTATGGGCCTCTGAGCAACCTGGTCTAACAGGAGGTGTTCCTGCTAATGGCAGGGGGTTGAAATGAGATGATCTTTATGGTCTCTTCAAACTGAAACCATTCTATGGTTGATTCCATGATTCTGTGCTTCTGTGATTTATTCAGCTGCATTTTACAGCGTGCAAGGCACATGCTGTCATTGGTTGCAAATGCTTTGCAAACCAGATGATTGATTTTATGATGCTTTATCAACTTTGATTTGTAGAAGCCTCAAACATTCAGGTAACTCTTTTTATTCGAGACATTCCCCAGGTTCTTAGTCTAGTAGCAATACATCTTCTGACACCAGCTGGTGCTTTTCTGATTTCTCCTTCAGATAACAGGTCAGCAGGCTGTCACCCCATCCTTTTGTTGCAAATTTGGAAAACTGGCAAATGCTGACAACTGCATTTAGCACTTGGGGTTATGATGTATTTTGAGAAGCTGAGACTGCAGAAGCCAAGGGTTGCAAACCCCCCAAAGAGGGTGTGCAATGCTCCTGTGTGTAACTTGAATCCACTGTGAAGCTTCATCACTTCAGCATGAGCCTAAGATCTTTCCTAAAGAAATTGGATAGACTGGGTTTGTCTTCTGGGGATTTTTTTCTGTTTCACCTACTTAATAAATATGAGAATGCATGTGGATGTATTAGAATAGTCCACTAAGCAGAAATGCCAAATAAAACTGAAATATTACTGTTATTGAAGTACAAGGAAGAACAAGCTGGAATTTTACTTCCATATTCAAATTTCCGTGGAATCCAAATATGTTCCAAAATGCTTAATTAGATGCCATCAATTGAAAAACAACTGTTACCAACTGCTGGAGTTGGTGGTTGAATATACAAGGCATGAAGATGACTGGGTAAATGTGCCAGGAGGTAGATTTCCAGTATTGCTGTCAGCCCTCTAGCACTTTTTTTTTTTTTTTTTTTCTTTAAAGCTCAGAGAACTTTATTCTGCTTTCTCTTTACTTCAAGTTAAATGTCCAAAGTGAAAGGTTCTGCAACATTTCTGTCTTTATTCATCTACTGGTGTATGTATTCCAGTCTCTGCATATAAGATGAGAATATACAGGTATAGGAAGCCCAGAGCAGGTATTACAAATCCTGTGGCAAAATTCTTCATCATGTTGTGAATTATTTAATTGTTTTTTTTGCAGTATAATCAAAAAGTTATAGTGGTAATCTGGGAACCCAACAAATCTTTTGAATGCTTATCTGCTGAGACTGCAGATCCTCATATCTGTCAACAAATTGATAAGAGATTGTGGGATTATTTATGAGGAACAATCTAGTTTCTGCTGCAGAACACCTGAACACGTGTTTTCTTAAAGCAGCAGAAGCTATGCAAGTGGTGCTGCTCCAAGGGAGATCAGTGTTAGCTCCCCATGACCCCCTGGACTTTGGCAGAAACTCACATCAGTTGGTTGAGGAAGCAAGAGAGAACAATGGAAAAATAAGCACACACTCTGAGAATCAGGGGACTGGAACAGAGAAATATAACTTTTCTGGTAAAGAAAGCACAAAAAGCTGAAGATTTATTGATTGTAACCCATATTGCAATGGTCCCTGAGCTAACACTTTAATAAAACCATGGAAAATGACAATGAAAAGGAGCCCCAGAAATCATAAATCTCAGTGTACGTGCAGAATGCTGTGCAGAAAATAATCAGCAAAAAGCAATCAACTCCATCTCAATTTGGAAGCACAGAAAGTGTCATTTGGGGAGGACTGAGGTGTAGAAAACCTTGGAGTGTTCAGTCTTGCCTATTTCAGATGGCAGCCAGCAGCAGATGCTTCAGAAAAAACATGTAGGAAATTCCACAGCAGTCACATGGGGGATAATCTGTCCCCATCTACTTGCCAGGAAGATCTCATGTTAATCTTTAAAATTTAAGATATACTTACAACATGAAACATCAGGTTTTATATTACTCCCAACATTCCATTTAAATGTTAACCAGTATAACTGGATAGTCTTTTTTTTTTTTTTTTTTTTGAAACCTGCTAAACCTAATTTTTCTCAGAATTTCTTTGCAATGCAATATACGTCTGCTTAGTTTTTAAGGAATACTCCAGATTTATTACTCTTATTTTTGCAATGATCTGAGCTAACCAAGTTTTGTCCAAGCAGACATTTCTCAGTGTTCATAACACCAGTACAAGAATTATAAAAAAAGTACTCCCCTCATTTTCAGGTTGCAACCTACACATCTTCTCCTTGCCTTCCTCAGTATCCAAAAAGAGAGTATTGATTTCAGGGATGTGGCTAAGTCTGTGCCTGGGGTAGGATTTCTGTGTAGGATCCAGTTTGCATAACTTGCCCCAGGTTTCTGAAGATGTAGGACACACCTATGCTAGTAAATTAAAAGGTCTGGGACAGGGACTAAGTACTGGAACTTAAAGATTTATGGAGTTTAATTGGTGGAATCATCCTAGAAATATTTTCCTCTGAATTTTTTTTCAAACAGAGCCCTAGAAGAATTTGCATGATGGCAGACCCTAGATGGGATAAAAAATTGCCATTGGTATTTTAAAGGAAGCCAGTTTTGGAGGATAACAGAGCTAACTGCAACTTGCACACAGCCTGTGCCCTGCCATTCAGCTTCAGTGACAGAAAATTGTCCCGAACAAATCTAATCAATTGTAGGTATGTAGCCTTGAGAACCCACCTTCCACAGGCAAGGACATCCTATTTAATAAAAAAGGTAAATGCTCTTGAACTCCTTCCTGAGTCTATTTTGTCTAAACTTTGCAACAACTTTTTCTCTTGGAGGTTTCTACTGATCTCCATCTACTTTAGTCCTGGTGCTTTGTTAGCACCTGCAGCTACACTGCAAGTCTAATTAGGTGGTGTGGATCTCATGCTTTATTGGCTAATTCAAATAACTTTGGTATCAGGAAATCTACAGTCATATTTTCCTTTAATTTTCAATCCCTTTAAATTGAAATGGATAGGGAAAAGGTAAAAACAAAATCTGAGTTTCCAAGCTTTTATCTAAGTAAAAATGGAAGCGTGCTTTTAAATTAATTTCTTCTTTTATAAAGAACGAACACCAGTGGGTTTGTGTTGTGGTTGTACCTAGAGGTGTCAGTCAGAATTCAGGTGCCCCTGAGCAAACATTGCAATAAAAAAGCTCCTGTCCCATGGAGTTTAACCTGGAAATGAACCAAATCATCAAAGAGGGAAGAATAAAACAAAGGCCTGGAAAGTACAGTAATGCACTTGAGATCAAGAAACTGACTAAAATGTGCTTAAAATTAAGAGATTTAGAGCGACAGAAGAATTTAATTAATCAGACTGTCAGAACTAACTGCCAGGTAAAATACATCTGCTGATAGATGTGTAAGTGCTAGTAAAACACATCCTTCACTTGAGCAGCAGAAAAGGAAAGGCTCTGGAGGAGCACTGGCTCAGGCACTGACAATTGCATATCATGAGATGTGTGTCAGCACAGCCAATGAGCAGCAAATGTTTAATTAATATTTAGGATGACACATACTCATTTTCATGTTAATCCTAGGTACTTTGTAGGGGGAAACAAAAGCTACAGTACATTAAATGGTTTCTTGCCACTGCTGCAAAACACCTCTACCATGTATGCCATGCAAACAATGCTTGGCCTACTGCATGAAATCCCACCCAGCTTCCCTCTCCACTTTTGGTATCACTTGTTTTTTAGTTTCTTAGTTTTGATTTTTTTTACACTTTACTTATAGATCTATTGGGATTTTGAAGACTGTGTTCCTCTTATTATTAAATTTTGATGGCTGTTTTCACCTGAGATTTTACTTTGGTTGTCTTTTGAAATCTTTGGTTGTCTCTGAAATCTTCATGAATAGGTAGACATCTGGCAAAGTTTGTTACTGATAAATCAATGCTTTTTCAGAAAAATAAACAGTGGTGTATCTGAAATTGAAAAATAACACATTCAGAGTGTATTATTTTCTGTTTTAAGAAGAAATATTTTATAATGTCTTGTTCTTGACAGATTGTGAGGATTCTGCTATGGTATTGAGATAAAGAGTCAGTGAATCAAGCACTGCAAATAGGTACTTTAAAATGCTTAAAAGAGGGAAAGAAAAGAGATCACAGGCTTACTCTTAAAGCAGAGGAAAATATGTTTTAATTAGCAGTTAATGCTGAGAGCACCATTGTCTGAAAAAAGTAAGTAGTTGTCTGATTCTGAAAAACTTATGTTTTATTTTCTTAGTCCCTTTCATACAGATTTCATTGCTGAAATGAGGAATAAAGTTAGCTCTCAAACTTGTCACTGTACATGCAATTGATGCTGATCTTAAATCCACTGACTATAGTATCTATAAACTTCTGTTTATTGTCACCTGGCCACTGCATTCTCATGCAATCAGCAACCAACAAATGGAAATACTTCAAGGTTTAGCATTTGGAGATTCAGGTCTCCTTCCATTTTAGCAATCTTGCTGCTAATCTGTGTAGCTGGACTGGAGTTTGTTTGTCTTTTTTCTACACCCCTGACTTTTCCTGGTTCAGCAGCTCAGCTTCTGGATGAGACATGATGGGTTCTCAGGCCTAGATTTGCATGCACTTTATGGTTAGGAAAATACCCTGTAACAAGGGACATTATTTGTGTATATAAGTACACTCTTAACTGTTACCAAATGTTGGCTACATGTAAAAACAGTAGGTCACAATGAGAGTCACAAATTATGTTAATTGTCTGGAAGACATCAGCATATGTTGTATGGATTCCAGCTTATTATTTGAAAAACATGAAAAACCTGTAAAAAAATAAAAGGTTATGATAATTACCCAAGATGAACATCAAGTCATGGAAAGTTTCTGCAAAAACTGTAATACTCATTGGCTTCAAGAATGTTTCCCATAAGAATAATTTTGAATCATGACTTCAGAAACATCAGTATCAACATCTGTGTATCTTTAACAGAGTGGATGTTCCGAAGCTATTAATGAGATCTGGTTGCTGAATATCAGAATTGGGACAGAAAGAAAGAGACAGAAAAAGAAAGTAAAACTGAAAAAAGAGTTGGAGCAGTGAACTTCTGTCCTGCAAGTCACCCTGCAATATCTCAGAAAACTTGAGTGGATTAAACCATAGATTGATTGACTGTAAAAAAATTAAATTCTGCTTGTCTAAGAAAACCCCAACATTGATCATTTGAAGTGAAAATTGCTTTTAACTAATACACAAAAATATATAAAACCAATAAAATTATTAAATCATAAGGTTATTAGTATTTGCTCATCCAGAATGCTCTTCTTCGGGGCAAGTGTGGTACTCTTGAAGTTAACTGTGAAGGTACACATGTCAGACAAAACTGATTGCCAAACCATTGCAGGGCAATGCTGTGTCTGAAACTGAGAACACTTGGCTGCATTGCCTGGTTTGAGTTCTCACTGTTTGTGCTCCTGCAGATTGGTGAGGGTAAAGGTGAACAGCCAGGGAGCTGAGCCACAGCTCTGCATGTGTTTATAGCTGGAGGAATTGGAAATGTCCTTTTTCAGCTGACAGTCTCCTACATGGAGAGAAAGAATTTAGGAATCTGTTAGATGGACTTCTGAAAATGTCTCTACAGTGCTTTATATCTCTATCTAATTGTTTCACCAGCTTCCAGAAGTTACCATCCCTGTCACAATGATAACACAGGAGGATTTCACATTTAACACAGGAGTCCACATTTAAAAAGTCCTGTTTGTATTCTGTGTCTTTGTCCAGACTGACCTTTGCCTATGCAATGGAAATTCAGACATCAGCTTGGAAATCATTGTGGCTGGTGCTGCTACTCCTCAAAACCTGACATAAGTTCTGACACCAAGGTGGAAAGGGCAGAAAACCTAAACCAAGTCCTCAAAGCTCACTTTCAGTTTGTTTCAAGGCAATTTGCCTTCCTCTAAGCAATCTTCAGCCCTGGCAAGCATCAAGGTGACAGCTTCAGACCATTCCTGAAGTCCATGTGGCAGCCTTGCTTGTAGTGCAATTGTCCTATCTCCTTATTACTCACTGAGACATGGCAGAAGAATGCTGCTTACCCACTGATAGTAGATTGCTTTAATTCACAAAGGCAAAAGTTACACAAGTAGGCAAAAGTTTTGTAAATGAATGAATGCACTAGAGGTTAATTTTCAGTATTCTGAGTGCATCACTCAAAAGATGGTGACATTGATTTTTACTATGTATATTCCATTAGGAGTAATTGGGTCAGGAAGACATTTATGCATTTAATATACTTGTATGACTTTCAATGATGAAACTGGGAGTTGGGTTCAGATTTGAGTGTTATTGGAAATGCCTCTCCACCAGGTCAACTTCTAAGAACAGTAGAATAAATGTGACTTAATGCATTGCAGTAAATCTCACATCTTTTATTGACTCTAAAATTCTAATGGTATCCAGGAAATGCAGACTTGATAAAAACTGCTGTGATGTAATACAAGCTTCTTCTATAAAAGTTATGGAACACATATGCATTAGTGTTCCAAATTTTTTTTCATTTTAACAAATATTCAGAATATATTTATATTCTCTAAGTAGATTTTAATGGGCCTTTGAAATTCATTAGGGTGCTATAGTCATCCTGCCAAATTAAAATTAATGTCTTCTGCCTAAGGAACCAAATCCTGGTTGTGGATCATATTGCAGTAGGAGTGTGGTGGGTCTTTCAGCTATGTAAACCATCTGTGCCCTGAGTTCAGCAATACAAGAGACTATTGACCAGGTGCACAAAGGAGTGAGACATATTGCTTGACCACAGAAACCTTGGTTTCCAATTTCCAGAATGATGTTGTGTCAAAAATGCCAGCAACAAAAGGTGGAAAGTGGGAGGCTTTCAGGGGGAGGTGGGAACTGGTGAAAGGAATTCTCTGTTTTTTCCCAGACAGCCCTATGGTGACCATGGTATTATCTTCCTGAAGTTATCCCTGAGAGTCAAGACCCTGACACAGTTCTCACACATCTGGGCTTTGCCCTCAAGCAGGATAAAATGTTTTCAAATGCAATAAACTGAGAAAAAAAGCAGTTGCAGAGTAAGTAGCAGCTGCCCATCAACATCTAGAAAACAAACCTTCAAAGTTTTCTCTCTCTTTTTGTAAACATTTTTAAGAAAAAGGAGAACAGAATAAAGTTTTGAAAATATTGGAATGCTTTGTAGAAATGCTTTCAAGGAAAAAAACTCTCCCTTCAATAGGATACTTTGTTTTTCACAATTATTGAAAACAGTGTCTGCATTTTGAGATGGAAGAGCTTTAAAAGTAGAATAACAGAATCATAGAATTGTTTTGTTTGGAGAAGACATCTAAGATCACTAAATCCAACTTAATCCAACACTGACAAGTCCACCAATAAACCATGTCCCCAAGGGTCACAAGTGTAAATATCTACAGAGATGGTGACCCAGCCACTTCCCTGGGCAGCCTGTTCCAATAACCCCTCCAGTGAATACATTTTTTCCTAATCTACAATCTAAACTTCTGGCACAATTTGAGGCCATTTCTTCTCATCCTAACTCAAGGCCTATTCCTCTCATCCCAAAGTTATCTCAGCTTTGTGTCCACTTTCACCCATTCAGCACGAGTCCCATTATTTCCCTTGTTCCTCATTTTGTTACTGATACAGCAACAGAAGCTCTGATGCCCTCAGTATCCCCTACAAGTCTTATCTTCAGCTGGGATTTTACTGTTCTGTCACCATTCCCACACAACCATGCAATGTTACTAAATTCTTCCTTGTAGTCCACCATTGCTGCATTTTTGCACTGAAGTGTAGTCATGTGTTGCCTGTCAACAAAGCTCTTTTCCTGCCAGGTCTACATGACATTCTCAGTATTTTGATAAACATTCTTGCTGATGGAGGAGGTTTCTAGTCTGTCACTCCATTCTGACTGGAGCTGGAACTAATTCCACCATTGCAAAATAGACACATAGAGCTAAATAAGTCACAGCAAAACAGAATATTTGACTATTAGTACTTTAAATAATTCACTAAAGAAACAGTTATTTAAACTGAAGATTTTTTTAATCTTAGTTAATATATCGATAAAACTATTTCTACTAATACTGCTGTATTATCAAATAACTAAAATTCTATTTTAGTTACTTGGGCCTAAATCTGGTCAATCCTAGGTAAGAAAGTTCTTTTTGACACAGGAAGATTTCATAAAACCACTGTTTCTGCTTGTTTCTGCTTGAGAACATTCTGGCATGTTACTCATGCCAAACTTGAGCAGGAATGTGTATTTTGTATTTTTCTGTTTCTCTTCCAAGTAAAGTAGATAATAGGATGTGTTGGCCCAAAACTTATCATTTCATGCACAGCCTGTTAATATCTGCTTCAGCTATTCCATCTAGTGGAATTTTACCTCTATTGACTTTCCCTGACTGAAATGCCTTTAACCCAGTCAGGATCACTTCTTGTTCTCCTGCCAGTGCTTCAAGGAGGGATTTCACTGGTTTAATCCCATACATTCTGCTCAACCTGCATGACCTGTCCCACAGCCCCTAAAATGAACACTTCAACATTTTCTCTCTGTAAGGGAAAAAATTAGAAAAATTTGGATGTATCTGTTATTTTGATATTCGTGTTTATTTGTCAGATTTAGTAACTTTTATTCTCACAAATTAAACACTATTCAGGTAACAGCTACATGGCAGTAGAGGTGATTACAGCCAGGAATTGTCTTCCTATTAGTGACTCTTATCTTTCTGCAGAACTTAAATGTTCCATCCAAGGCTGCCAGCCTTCCAAATCCTTCTTATCCTTGTGCCAAAACTCTTCTGTATTAGTGGGTATATACATCTAAATGTAATGTCAAAGAAAGTATAAAAATAGAAAATAAATTATCTAATGTCATTTTTACATAGGATATTAGGAAAAAATTCTTAAAATAAAGTATTGTCAAGTGTGGAACAGGGTGCCCAAGAAGTGATGGAGTCACCATCTCTGGAGGTAACAGACATGTAGATGTGGCACTTAGGGATATGGTTTAGTGGTGGACTTGGCAATCTTTAGTTAGTGGTTGAACTTGATAATCTTGGAGGTATTTTTCAACCAAATTAATTCTACAATGTTCATATTTCTGGGTCAACACATCCAGAATCCCAAGAGTAGAATCCATTTAGACCTGTCCTTTCATAGTCTCAATGTCCTCAGTATCTCATCTCCTCTTCTGTTGTCAGTCTTCCTTTCTCTCATTTCAATGCTTTTGTTTGCATTTCACCCACGTTTTGCACCATTTTCCCACCTTACTGTCAATCATCCACTCTCTTTTTGTCTTTCTTAGGAGAGTCAGTTGTGTTCTTAATGAATGCAAACAACTTCTGTCAATAACAAAATCCTGGGCTTGTGGTCTGCTCCTCAGGGCAGAGCCCACAGCCATTCTGAGACATCAGTGTTGTGAACATCCAAAGGTTTTGGTAATAAAAATTTCCAATATTGAACAATTTCTATTAAGTGTTTTTCTGGAACTGTGTTACATATTATTGCTGTTAGCATCCAGAAGACAACTTGTTTATTGCTAATTAACCACCTACAGAGCAGATGCTTAACCTGAACAACACCTTTCAAGGGAGTATCCAGAGGCTGAATTTACCAGGCACCTTTATAAGCATTAAGGACCTATACTTACCACTGAGCAGCAGCAAATTATTTCAGAAATGTTCTAGGTGAGGGAAAATAGCTAGTGGAAATAGAATGTTAATTAGAGTCAGGAAGTTCAGGGCCAGATGTTTCATGGCAGGGAATCATGCTCTCCACATGGTAAGGTATGGGAGCAATGCACTGTGAATCTGTTTGTGTAAATGAAGGATCCTGAGGCTTGCAGAGGTGTTCTACTCTCCCAACAACTTTGTCAAATCTATTGTGCTTAGCTTTGCAATTTACCAAGTGTTTCTGATGCATTCAGGTGGAGTGGGGATATTGCATAAGCATTTATTCTTCTTTTAGCTGTTTCTTAGGGTTTTGACATTGAACTTATAACCTATCATGCTGGTTTTGGCTAGGGTAAATTTTTTTCTCAGTGGCTGGGGCTGTGTATGTATGGGGCTGTATTTTTATACGTGCTGAATACTGAGTTGATAATTTAGAGTTATTTTGTTATTTCTGAGCAGGGCCTACACAAGAGCCAAGGTGTTTTCTGTGCTTCCATCCTGGCAGGAAACTCAGGAGTGCATGGGAAATTGAGAGTAGATGCAGGTAGGACAGGTGACCCAAATAGACCATAGGGATATTCCAGACCACATGACATCATGCTCAGTATATTCAGTATATATAAACTGAGGGAAAGAAAGAAGAAAGTGTGTGTGGGAATTTTTAGAGTGATGGTGTTTGTCTTCCCAAGTCACTGCTACATGTGATGGGCCCTGCTCTCCTGAAGATGGCTGAATACCTACCTGTCCTTGGGAAGCAGTGATTTAATTATTTTTTGTTTTGTTTTGCTTGTGTGAATGGCTTTTGCTTTCCTTATTAAACTATCTTTGACCCAATCCATGAGTTTCCAGCTTTTACCTTCCAATTGTCTCCCTGATCCCATTGATGGGAGCGAGTGTGGGGCTTGTCTGACGGCTGGGGTGAAACCATGGCACCTGTACAATATTATCTTATTGGAAGAGCAGCTGGTATTAATATTTGGGAACATGACTACTAATGCCAAGGCCTAACCTTCACTTTGTCTCCATTTACAGAGTAACAGCGATCCTTGTAATTAGGAAGATTTTTTTGGAGCCAAAGAATTTCTAGTTCAATGTTGTCCTAAAACACTGTTATTCCTCACTCTTTTTACCGAAGTTCAAACTTTCTTACACCTGCTCTCTTTGTCAGTAATGATCACAATTCAGAAGACAGAATGCACAATAACCCTGCAAGCAGCTCTCCTCTTCAGTGCTCTTTTACAAAAGAGAGGAATCTTTTTCCAACAACAAGGCTCAGTGTCTTGAGTTACATTTGCAGTGTAATTTTTTGCTCCATTGCCCCTAATGTGCACTTACAAGGTATTATTTTTGAGTACAGTTATAACTGATTGGAACACAAACCACTGGGTTTATCACCTCTTGGACTTGGATTTGTGTCTTATCCTTAGATAAATGCATATGGAAAGCTTTGCTCACTGCATTGCATATTGCAGCTTGTTCCCCAAATGTATAATACATAATTCAACAGAGTCTGGTGTAGTTGTCAGCTTTTCCTCAGAAAGAAACCAGCTGTTTAAAAGGCTGAAGGAATAAAATATTTTTGGAAGAACTTCCCCTCATGGATTTCTACAGCTCCTCTCAGCTCATATTACTAAGACAGATACAATAACAAATTTACAGAAAAGAGCTGAAATCTGGACATAAAGCCAAATGAGGGTTTCTGCCTCCAGTGACTTTCCTCACTCTCTGATTTATGGTTATGTGTGTGAAATGGAGTGAAAGAGAGCAGCTTTGTGTTTCTTGTGTTAATTTACACTTTCTGTGTCTGGAGCTCTCAAGGACCTTTGTGTGATGATGAGTGAATCCCCAAGACACAGATTTATAAAAGTCATTTCATACACCCATAACATGAAAACCAGAAGGTATTTAGGATGTGCTTTCACTATCATACCAGGAGGGAATCCCTGGCCCCCAGTGCAGTCAGAGCATCTCATGTGTGTCCTGCTCAATGGCTTTACCTTCTGGAATGGACTGTCATTCTTCATGTGGGGTATTCATGTCACAAGTCTTTGTTCGATGGTTATAGCAAAGCTTTTTTTTTTTTTTTTTTTTTTTTTTTTTTTGTCTCTCTGCACATCAACCTTCACAGCTCTCATAATTTCTGCATTTGCATCCTAACACAGTTTGTGGTGGTGGGAGTATCCCATGTATGCATTCCCTGTTGGCACACTCTGTATTGGGGCACTTCATGCCACACGTGATGAAAGGCTTTTCAGTGCTAAAGTAAAATTTTTGCACATGGCTAAGAAAGCATAGGTAAAGCACATTTCTTGAACCCTCATGGCTAACAAAACAGCTGCTAAACACAGTGTAGACAAATATGAGGTATAAGATATAAAAATGCCCTTCTGAAATCTTCTTCACAAAGGCTAAAATACGATAAAGTTCCTTACTCTCTAACTCCTCTTACATGGAAAATGCAGAAATATGAATTATGTTTCTCCTGTGTCTTCCTCTCATATTTCCCTACTATAAAATACCATGCAGATAAACTGTAAATTAGTTCTCCCAATTCTCACAGCTATTAAAAAAATAAATACATGAATTCCCATCTCTCTTCCCTCACCCACGTGTGCAATAAACAATGATATCTCTTTAAAGCATCCATTACTTTTGTGAGACTTATAAATGAGTCTTTCTCATCTATAATATCTGCAGTGTTACAACTGAGTCAAGCAAGCAAAATGAAAGGCTTCTGTAAGGCCAAGCAACTAAATTCCTATGCGAATAGCCAGAAATTTCCAGTAATTGTTACCCTCCCATAGTTTTGTTACCTAGATATGAGACACTGAGACAGTATGTGTCCTCTATACTGTGAAAGAGAAAAATATCCAAGGACCCCAACCTCTGATGGGCATATAGAGGACCAGTTTATAATCAGAAATATATATTTTTAAAAATAGATATATATGAGATAATTTAAGTGAGAAACCACTCTAATGTTGAAATATATCTGTTCAGCCTCACCCTAATTTAAAGAAATACTTTTTCATGCTCATCAGTGTGCTGAAGAGGCACCTTGTTGACAGAAAATAAGGGAAAAATGGATGCTTATGCTTCTACCTTCTCTGTTCAAGGCTGCATTACAGCAAAGTTGATCTTTGGGATAAAGAGGTAGTATCTTATTTGGGAGTAGCAGTGGATCAACAGAACTTTTGGGAAAGGAAGAACAGGGGAATGATGGACCTAGCAGAAGAAAGGCTATTGTCTCCTTTAACTTCCTAGTCAAGATGCAGAAAAAACTAACAGGACAGGAAGAACATGGATTACCAACACCAAGTGCCAGTCCACTCCCTTCTGCTTGTTTAGAAATGGAGTAGTGATGCACATCCTCTCTGCACAGCTTGTGTTCTGGCAGCTGAGATGTGGCAATGAGGTTGTATGATCATATGTATTGTGGAGCACATCTTCCAGAAGAATTTGGCTGGCTGATGCTGGCCATGCTGCTAGGTAGCAATCAGCAGTGTCAGAAAATGGTAGCCAGGGTCAGGATGTCACTTTCTGTAAAAAAAAAAAAAAAAAAAGTATCTGTAAAATTACCAAGAGAATTAGCTCCTAGACACACATAGGATATTGCACTGCTGTCCATCACCTGCCTCCCAGAAGTTTCTTTCCTGCCATCAGTAAGAAAACCATTATTTTATTTATGGGTACCTGAATTCAATATTTATGGGTACCTGAATTCAATATTTACTTGGCAATCTCGTGTGCATTGTCCCAGGCAACACAGGCAAGAAAGACTGTGGTACAGCCTAGGCATTAAATCAGCTGCTTGCCAACATTGTGGTTTTCATGTATCTGAGTGCAGAACTTCATGGAGAGTCATAAATCAGAAAATTAAGAAATCTACAGGCTTAAGATTAGACAACAAAGTTGGAGGACAGTAATGCTGCTAATGTACCTTGTGACTGTAAAGCACCTACACAGAAAGGTAGAAAAGACCAAGGGTGTAGCTGCATAAACTCCTCTCTTCCCTGCTCCAGATGAACTTGTAGAAAATCCAAACTGAAAGGCATTGTTGTGGCATGTGTGTGAGCAATCAGGACTTCTCATCTAGAAACTGTGGAAACACACATAAAATGATTTGGTTTGGAAAGGACCTAGTTCCAGCCCTTCTGTTGTAGGTAGAGATACCCTCCACTAGACCAGGTCGTTAAAGTACCCATCCAGCCTGGCCTTAGACCCTTCCAGGAATGGGGCATCCCCAGCTTCTCTGGGCAGTTCCAGCCTTATCACTCTCACAGTAAAGAATTCCTTCCTTATATTTAGGCCTATCCTCTTCCAGTTTGCAGCCCTTGTTCTATCACTACATGTCCTTGGGTGCTGCAATGCTGAGCTTAATATATGGCTTGTTTGTATTCTGCTTTTCTCAACTATAAAAAAGACAAATGCAATTGAACCTGACTGCAATGGTTGACTTATTCACGTTTGTGCAATGTTTTGACTGAAGATACAAATTATGAAGGCAAAGAGACTCTGCAGAGACATCCCAATAAATTAGAGGGAAATCACCAACACATGAAGTTTAATAAGGGCAAGTGCTGGACTCTGCACTTGGGACAGGGCAACCTTGAATGCATGGACAGAATAGGGAATGAGGGGCTGGAAAGCAGTGTAATGGAAAGAGACCTGGGGGTCCTGGTGGATACAGAGTTGAACATGAGCCAGCCAGGAGGCAGCCAGGAGGGACAACCCTGTCCTGGGGACAGCATCACCAGCCAGGCAAGGGAGGGATTGTCCTGCTCTGCTCTGGGGCAGCCTCACCTCCCCTGCTGGGGCAGTTTTGGGGGCCACAATATACAAAAGTCATTAAATTATTAGAGAGTGTCCAAGGGAGGGCAACAAAGATGGGGAAGGGCCCTGAGGAGAAGCTGTTTGAGGAGTGGCTGAGGGCACTGGGTCTGTTCAGCCTGGAGGAGACTGAGGGGAGACCTCACTGCAGTTACAGCTTCATTGGGAGGGGAGAGCAGGGGCAGGCACTGATCTCTGCTCTGGGGTGACAGGGACAGGACTGAGGGAATGGCCTGAAGCTGTGTCAGGGCACGTTTATGTTGGGTATTAGAAAATGTTTTTTCACCCAGAGGGTGGCTGGGCACTGGAACAGCTCCCCAGGGAAGTGGTCACAGCACCAGCCTGACAGAGCTCAGAAGTGTTTGGACAGTGCTCTTGGGTACATGGTGTGACTCTTGGGGATGCTGCTGTGCAAGGCCAGGATTCTATAGACTGTGATTCCATGCTTATTGTTGTTAAGATACACTGAGATTCCCATTGTTCTAACCTTTATGCTCACCCACTTACAGTGATTACTTTTTATCAGTCTTTAGAAAAAGAAAGCGCATTCTGAGATATTGCTGCCATTTTCAATACATCAGTAGTCAGACAGGCTTATCAATTACCTCAAAGTCAAACAGCTTAACAGCAAAAAATAGAAATAGCAAGATTTAATTTGCATCCATCCAATCAGGCCTTACCGGGAAGGACATACAACTTTAATGTCTGCTGGGACTTCATTTCTGCTGCCGGATAGGTTGTTCCTGGAGGAATATATCAGGACAAATTTTGCTTTTCATTGCTTCATGCAGTTCCATTGACTGTAATGAGATTGGAAAGATTACTTCAGGAGCAAATGTGGTTTTTAACTTTATCTTCTTTCCATTAGCAATCCATACCACTTTAATAAAATATAGGGTGAAAGTTCTTTAGGAATGGCAAAGCACCTGGACATTCTCAAACTGTTGTCTCTGCCTGACTGATTTGTTAGCCATTATTTTCACTCAAATAATGTAAATGATGATGGGTGGCTGTGGCATAGATCTGCAATGGTGATAATGAAATTCTTCATGGTAAAATTATCACTTCATATTAACCAACAACTTAATAGTGGTTTTGTTGTATCTCTTTTACATCCATCAGTATGATATTGCCAACTTTCCCTCTTAGTTTAAATTTTTGAGACCATTTCTTCTAGTTCAGATTCCATGCTTGCTTAAAGTGTACACAAATTTTTGTTCTCCTTTGTATCATGTATGAGGCATGAAACATCCTCCACAGCTGTGAAGAATAGCATGTACATCATATTATCTTCTTGCTAAGATTTCTTTCTAATTAAGGCCAGATTAAGAATGGATTCTGTGAAATAAAATTCAGTATCAGAGCATAGCTTATATATAAAGCTATTCTAAATCAAATCTACATCAACAACATCATGTTAATACAGATACATTGAGGAATTATTAATACTGAAAAATGAAACATATTCATAGCAAAGTTTCTCTCTGTTTTCCTAAGTTTTTCCTATCCTCTGCTTCCCAACTGGCTTTAAAGAAAAGTGCCACAGCAGACTTTTCAGCATTTGGTTTGTAGAAACTCAGAAAAGTGATGTGATTGAAATTCTCCAGACACAGCTTGGCTTCAAGATGTAAATAATGTCGTGATAGTGATTTCCAGAAGCTGACTAAAAACATTAATTTGTGACTGAACTCTTCTGGGGGAGAAAAATTCAACACAAAAAAGGAAAAAGAGAGGCAAAAAAAAGAAATATCATTCAAGAAAGGATGAACAAATTCAATCTTTTAAAGCTTCTTCCCTAAAAGACAAGCTTAATTTTGTCTGAGCATTTCCCCAACCATTTATGTTTGAATTTACTATGTATTAGCAAGATTTTGCAGTCTATTCAATCAAGCTCAGGCTCAGATACTAATCAAAATAAATACTGATAGGTAATATTGACTGGAGGTCAAAGTAGCATGAAATAATAAGAGCAAATTTGTTATAATACTATTTGTTATATAATTAATATTTTTGCTTACACTTGCTATCCATTTAGATTTTAAAATTATCCATTTATATGAGTGGCATACACAAAAAGAGGCTACAAGGCTTCAAATATCTGACAGTTCTGAGGATTAAGAGAATAATTTAGTTTATTATGACTGTCTGAGTTGCTTGACCTAGCTGAGATGTGAAGGAGTATGTGTGAGGTATCTTATTTTTCCCTGGAGTTGCTCTAAGTGGGCCAAGAGGGCAGAAATTGTGTTTCAGTAAGAACATTCACCACCATGCTCTGGAGCAGGAGAAAATGAGAATAGGGAAAAATGGGAAAAAACCCAAATCAAACAAAACAAAAAAAAAAAACCCAACCAACATATTTTTAAAAGAAATTTATGTTTCCTCTGTAATACATCTACAAACATTAATTTTTTTGTGATTGTTTTTCAGAGTCAGTTACCTATAGTGTTGCCCATCTCTAGAGAAAAGGCAGACCAACATCATCCAAAAAAGGTTCTATAAGCAGCTTGAGAGTTAGTCCAATTCAGCTGTTCACACCTGTCCTTCAGTTAAAATGTAGGGACAGGTGATGTGTGTGTTGAAAGTCTGTTTCTGTGTGAAATATGGCAGATTTTGTTCAAACATGACTACAGTGCTGATTTCAGGTATCTTTAGGTATTTCTTACTCTTGTGTTAGAAGCAAATTAATCTGGAAAAGTAGGAACCTCCAGTGAATTCTCTCCTTTCTTTCATCCTCTTTCACACTTTTGATTGTTCCATGGAGCTTTAATGAGCAGTGAGGCAGAGGTGTGTGTAATGACATATGAAAAGTGTTTTCAAATATGGGGTAGTCTGACAGTCAGTGATAGCTGGATGTACTGAACCTAGTGCTGAACTCTGAGGTCCTAATTTCTGTCACACACAATCTTGTCTTAATATTTTCATGAGTGCTGGTGAATATCAGTCACTTGTTTTCTTGCCTGGAAGCATTCTGGATCCTGTTGTCACCTGTTATATAAAGCCTATCCTCACTAATGGGACAGCAGTGAACCCTGCACAGACACATTACATTGCTAAACCTACGTCTGCCTGTATTTTTACTTCTATTGCTTAAACTGGGAGGTAAATCTCTGGGTATGGCTACAACTCCATTTGGTGAAGAAACAAATTCTGGGTTCCTCCTGAAGCCTAGCTACTTGTATAGAACCATCTTGCCAATGATGAAACCTACAATGTTGATGTTAGGGCCTGGGCAAACCTTCTTACAGCACCCTCGGGGTAATTTCCATGATGTGATTCATTTAGTCCAAAACTGGACACCAAAGGAAGTTAAATGAGTTGATGCTCTACCACTGGTTGTTTGTCCCCAGAGCTCTAACAAGAGCCTTCTGCTATGACCTCATTCCTCTGCAAGAGTTCAGATTTAGGCTGATACAAATCCCACCAGATGTACTTGCATCTCCCTTGTGGGAAGGCTGAACAAAGATTTCCAGAATTTCTGTCCTTTGGTAGATAAATGGAAACTTTCTAAGGGGGAATTCAGACCAGCCTGTGATGGACAGGTGATAGAGCTTCCATCAGACCACGCACAGAAAACCAGGACACACACACAGGATGAGGAGGTGTCACTTAAGTGCTCTATGGGGAATAGACTGCACCTGAACTGTGCCCTTGGCACTGTGAATC
Source organism: Muscicapa striata striata (assembly GCA_030060385.1). Classification (NCBI taxonomy): domain Eukaryota; kingdom Metazoa; phylum Chordata; class Aves; order Passeriformes; family Muscicapidae; genus Muscicapa; species Muscicapa striata. The sequence goes on from JAREIS010000077.1 coordinate 1,730,883, forward strand.
AGCCCTGGGGACCAGCCCAGGCAGGTAAGTGAGGATCCTTCAGCAGTGGGGACCCAGGCTCTGCTCCCAGACAGGCTCTGCCCTTGTGCAGGCTCCTCCTGTGCAAGTGCAACAAGGAGACTGAACACAGCAGGCATTGCTAGGAACAAGGAGTTAATGCAAACCTTCTTATCTTCCCCATGAACTGTTTATGCCATAAAACTAACAGGTTTAGGAAAAGTGAAGAAGCAGATATCATACTGTAAACAAATTGTTGTGTTTTTTTTTTTTTTTTTCCTTGGGGAATGAACTGTTAGCAAAGTAAAAACTTTCATTCGCGGTAGAAACTGGAACAAGCCCTATGTTTTTTTTTTTCCTGCAGTAGGTATCTTTTGAAATAAATTCTTTCTGAAGGCAAATATCATGGTAATTAAAGAAGAAAAAGAGGGTTAAAAGTTGCCTTATATCTGATGTTGACATTTGCTCATTGTAAAGGAAGAGAAATAGAAAAGAGTCTTTTTCTCAATATCCTTCTCTTTCATGATTGATATTATTTTTATTCCTGCCATTGCTCTATTAGCATGTGTTCATCTCTTGTTAACATCATATCAATATAAAAGCAACAGCCTTCACCATGTGCTTCAGTCCCTAATAGCACTAAAAACAAACAAATCCTAAAACTTAAGACTATGGTGGAGAAAATGTACATATCAGCTAAATGTGTTTATTGTGGGTATACTAACTTTCCTCTTTTTTTAACAATATTTATTTGGGGTTTCTGCACTGGACCACCAGCATACTTCCTCTGTTTTGCTTAATCTTTTTTTTCCCTTCCAAACATAATTCTTTTCAAGGATCCTGAAGCTCCATTCCTCTGCAGCCTGAAATTCAGTATCTGAGTTATATCCTGGGGATTGCAGTGGTATTATATTGTCAACAGGGCTGCAGCTGTTACTATCATGTGCAACACATGTTTAGAGTACAACGTTTTCCTTCTCTCAGTTGTTTGGGTTTCAGTTTTTTATCTTTTGATGGCTTCTTGGGAGAAAAGGAAAAAAAAGAAAAAAGGGAAATTAACCGGAATTCCCCCACCAGTAAAAGTATAGATACAAGACCTTCAGATGAAAAATATTAAGTACTTGGGTCGAGCACTGAGTGGGCAAAGATCCACATTAAAAAAAAAAGATTGTTGTCACCATTGGTCTACTGAGAAAATGTAAGAAAGACTGGAGGAGCCTGGGGATGAACTGTGAATGTGTCACTAAGGAGTCCAGCTGAAGTGCTCAAACTGAGCAAGTTACAGCTCTCCCAACCCCATTTCCCTTTCCCTTTGTCCCTTCCTGCTTTCCAATCCAGAGTAGGGAGCACAAAACTTCTGTCCTTGCCATGTCATGCACCAGCATTCCTGCAAAAAGGAGTCTGTGGGAACTTGATCATTTTCAAATGAGTACTAGCACAAGTAGTCTGTGAAGCCAAGAGAGGGTTCCATTGAAATGCTAAGTGTATGGGAAAAGGGACTAGAGGATGATTTAAGATTAAAAAAGTGAAATTCTCAAAGAGCAACACACTGCTATAGAATCTTATCTTTCTTACAGAAAAATTTTTGATGTGTGGTCTACCAGCAGCCTGGAAGTGGTTTCTTGAGAGATGTGAGAGGCAACTAAGAAAGAAAAAATAGGATATTTTCAGAAAGCTTACATTTGTTTTTCAGGGATTCATGCTCAAAACCAAAATATTTAGTTGAAAAAGAGTGAAAATAACTACAACTTAGTAAAGCAAAACATAGAATAGATAGTCCTTCTATTGTGATTCCCTGAAATAAAATCTGGTGAAATTTCTCTTCATTTTCTTATGTGTATAGTTCTGATGGAAAGAAATTTCTCTCTAGCATGGAAAAGACTTTAATGGAAATGCTCAGACAATGGTGAAAGAAACAAGAAAAAAACTATCATTTTGCAGAAATAGGATGATAAACTTGAAATCTTAAAATCATGTGACTGAACAGTAATAAAACAGTAATGGGCATGTGACTGGAACCCATGCTAGCTTGTAAAAAAATACATAAACAAAAATAATATCTATCTTTCCAAATTCTGGATTTGTTTATGCCAAGATAAAATCAAAATAATTATTTTCATTAAAGACATGGGGATGTCAATCTAAGTGTACAAAACCAGAGTCTATCTTCCTACATCAGGAAGCATAGGAAAAAAAAAAAAAAAAAAAAAACCAAAACACTGTGACAATAGATCTCCTATTTAATTTCTCACTTTAGGTAAAATGGCTGAAATTCCAGAAGGGAGGGTAAGAATTCTATCATGATCCTTGACTTTCTGAAAGCAATCAGACAATCACATTTCACTAAGGGGATTGTAAGAAGCCTTTAATGAGCACCAAAATAATTTTTTAAAGGAGGCTTTTTGGTAGTTCTGAGACACTTAGAATTATAACAAGACACTTAGAAGCAGAAGCAGTTATTTTCAAGCTATCCAGATGGATGAGTGAAACTGCACAAATGTAGCTTTATTTTAAAGAAAAGATCTAATCATAGCTCTAATCCAGAAGTCCATTGCTCAGTTTGGATTCCCTGAGAAACCATTGCATCTGCTGTGTCTACCCCAGGCTCACCAATGCACTAAAGCAGAACAACCCCTAGAGACAAGAAGCATCTACTTATTTATTAAAACACACAAAAACCCTACAAAGAAATCTGAAATAAACAAAAAAATATATATTATTTGAACCCTCAAGTCGCATGTAAAATTAATGTATGTAACTACAGGATTGTATTTTTGCTGCTATCCCTCTCCACCACCTTGAAAACTCACCTTTATTTTATGGAGTCTGCCTGTCTCCAATTTTTGCATTCCACACCCAATATCTTTATGACAGAGAAAATATGATTTCTTTTCTTTCCTGAGTGGGATTAGAAATCCCAAAAAATGGGACTCTGAGCTTTTGTGGTTCACAACATTAGTAATGATAATATATAAGGTACAGGAACAGCCTTGGGAGTTATACTCTTGATTTAGGGCTTCCTTTTAAAAGAAAACCTGCATCAGTTAGGAATCATCAAACTGTGTAATGACACATATTTACAAAAGCCATACAGAGAAATACTTTATTGTAGTGAGTCAGTATTGTAAACAGTAAGTAATTATTATGCATTTTACTTTCATTTGGGTTCTGGTGAGACAAAATTGTACAGTGGTGTTTTTTCAGACAGTGTACTGTATCTCCTTATGGCTCTGAACATTGGAGTCAAGAAAATGAAGTTCTTGGCTCAGCAGACTGAGTGTCTTAGTCTCCATCCACTCTTCAGCTTTTCCAAAGAATTCTCCTGCCAAATAAGATAAAACCAATATTTCTAAAACCACTAAAAACTCATCTTGTAATGTCTGTGTAGTAACATATTCAAGCACTTAATTTTTTTCTTTCGCATTTTATTTTCTGCATGCAGAGCAGTTCACCAGTAGAAATGGTTGAAACAATGGAAAATGAAAATTAAGGAGCCTGCATTGAGCCTGCCTTGAAGTCAAAAACTTAATTGATCTATTCTATCTCTGATTCTTTGAACCTTAGCACTGTATGAGTACAAACTTTGATTTTTTTTCATTGCAATTAATATTAATATATTTCATGTAATCTTGGTTAATAAAGGAGATGCATCTTCCTTCCAAACATGAGACCTCAAAGTATTGTTTATATATTTACTGATATATCTAGCAAATAATCTTTTGAATTGGTTTAAGCTAGAGCTTGTATGCAAAGACTTCAATGAAAGAACTGTAAAATTACCAAAAAGAAAAAAAAAGGAACTGGTGGATTGGAACAAAACTGATACATATGGTACATATGATGTTCTTTCTACATAGGCTCCGACCCACTAAAGGTCTGTCTGGAAAAAATAAATGGAAAAGAACATCTCAGGATAGCCATATTTCATCAAACACTGAATGGGTTCAAGAAAATGGGATTGACAATGCTGAGCCAGAACTAGAACCCAGCCACTCCAAGAAAGCTGCTGCTGGCTGTTGTCAGTAGTGCTTGAGGAAAATTAAATCTGGCTCTCGCATTCAATAGCCCCCTGTGAAACTGTCCTCCATAAATTTGGCCAGTATTTTCTTAAAAATGTTTATTCTGTGGGCTTTTACCACAACTGCTGGCAATGAGTTCCACAAATTAATTATACACTTAGAAAAGGTACTTTGGTTTGTTTTCAATCTGCTACCTGATAATTTCATTTACTGTGCCTGTTTTTTTGACAATGCCAAAACTATGAGCTTTGACAATTTTTTCACTGATGTCAGCTGCTCTTAAAACCAACAGAAAGGGATTTTCAGCACAGGCAAAGAAAAGAAGCCTGCCTGAATTGGATGAAGTGATTTTTTTCCAACAGATAACAATTTGAGAGAGGAGAGCCAGAGGTACCTAGACTAGTCACCAGGGTAATGTGGAAGGAATCTGGCAAGACATAAATACATGCCAGTTGCCATTTGGAATTCCTCATCTTGTTACGATTTTTCTTTAAGAGCTTAATTCTTGTTAGCTGACAAGGAAAAGGTCCTTTAGTTTCAAGGACACTGTTCACTACATGCCATTGCTACAGACTGGAGAGTTGCCTGATACCAGAAAATGCAATGACTGAACATCCTGGTTTCACACCCAGTATGGGTCCAGCCTCAAGGAAAGAATTCAAATGTCTGACTGCCACAGCATGTCCTAGAATTTGATAAGATCTATGGAAAGAAACCAAATAAGAGGGAGAGAGAAGATAAATTTGTTAGTAGACCAGCAACATGCAATGAAGTGTGGTGCAGACTTTTGTCTGTACTGAGGAAGATTTTTATCTCTTCTGCAGGTTATCATTATCCCAAATACAGTTAGACTTCTGACTGATTCATGTTTCCTAGGATACAGTAAGGGAGAACCAGACTAATGAATTTACTGCCTGACACACGTTGAAAAGTAACATATGATGGGATTTTTCATATTACTCTTTTATTTTATAGTCCCAAAGACTGCATGCATTGAAATGAACTGCTGAGTACAGCAAATGATGCTCAGAGAGCTGGTGGGTTTAAGACAGAACTCTTGGATTTTGTTCTGTCTGCTTTTTATAACAATTCTAAAAGAACTTTTTTGCAACATTTGGTTATTTTTAATTTTTTTTTTTTTTTTTTTTTTTGACATTTCTCAAAGGACTTCACAGATGTTCACTGAGAAATTTCTGTGTCTATTTTTGTCTTAGGAATACATAAATATCAGTGATATAAGCACTTCAGCACAGACATTCCAACCAAATTTCAGCACAGTTTCTCACTTATTTGCATGGGAAAGGTTCACTACATAAAAAAAAACCGCTAAAAATTGTTTAATCTGTGCTTCTTATACAAGATGCACACATGAAACCTTGGAGAAAACAAATTTGCTCCATCAGTTTTGGGGTATCTTAGGACAGGATGACCTGCTCCTTAAAAAGGTCCTTTTTTCCTCCCCAGCAGTAGGATGAACTCAGCTCACCACCTTCCACTGTAGCCAAACAGTTAAAGGTAGCTAAGGTGATTTCTGTCCCTTGCTCTAATTTCTCCCAGTTCTGATTTTCCTTACCAAGAACTCTAAAAAGATATTGAGACCCAAGTGGTGAAACAAATAAATAATTAGGTTAGCATAAAAGTAGTATGACAACTGCTTTTACAAATGTCTTTTATATTGTGTCATATTTTTTTTTAATCATAAGAGCTAGACCTTAGAAAGCAATCAACACACAAAGAGCTGTGTATTCTTTGTATATTACACTAGGAGAAATTAGAAATGGACTTTCAGTTCTGTCCCTGTGTTATGGGGCACATCTTCAAATCATGACATGCATGAATACAAGATCCATAGTCTCTTTTTAGGAATTCATACCTGAGGTTTTGAAAGGTCTGAGTGATCTTTGACTCATAAAATGGTGGCCTCTCCATGTCATGGTAGAGGTCATTGTAGAAGACTTCAAGGATAATACTGACACTAGAGATCTACCTATAATAACTTCTACCTACTTTCTCCATCACTGGAGAACTAACTTTCTTTCAGTAGTCCATGGAAAAGGTTAAATTGAAGTCTTAAAATTCTGAAACAATGCCTTCACTAAATTTGTTTCTAACATGTTCTGTTTGGGTGTGGTTTACTGTTTTTTCAAAAAGAAATCTCTTGGGGATGGTGGAGACACTGTGATGTCAGTCAGTCTACCCAAGACAAGCATACCTCTGTAAAAATATAGGGACAATTATCATGAAAACATTGCATCTGAATTTAATCTACCTGCAAATCATAATTCTCAGAAATACAGTATCCTGAAAGATGCCTTTTATTTAATGACAAGGCAACGTATCTTAAGAATAACCTTATGTATTTTTCATCACAGATCTAAAACAGTTTCTCTCCTATTTGTTGTAATCCCATGTCTTGAGTAGAAGGCAAAGCCATTTCCAGTGAAAGCACAGTTATGTGATCTGTGCAATTATTTACATTTGATCAATGTCAGTATAGGCGTGGCTTCTACCAGACAAAATTTTGTTGTAGGGCTCCTGATGCTTCCCTTCTTGAGGACCTGAGGCTGTCACACAGGCACCACCACACAGCCATCTCCTCTGCATCACCCATCCTTGGCAAATGCAAGGAAACTGCAGGTTGGAAATGTATAGAAATTTTCACTCTATGCTATTAAAAGCAGGATTTTAATATTAAAAATTGATTTTTCAGAGCAATTCCAAAAAGATTTTTTGGTATATAATTTGTTCACTACTTTGAAGACAGGAATATCATTACTACAACCTGTAGTCATACAGGAAAAGGAAAGGGGGGACAGAAAGAAGCTACATGAAGTGTAATAGTTACAGACTCCAGCAGACTATCAACAGCTGCAAGGTTAATTACACATCTTACCAAAATATAAAAAAAAAAAAAAAAAAGAAAATGAAAAGAAGAAAAAAAAAAATCTATGCTTCAGAAATAAAAGATAAGAAATTCTTTAAAGTAATTATAGGCTGTTGAGGCCTTATGGTAATAATAAAGAAAAACATCTGACTGGATTGATGCTGGAGGAGACAGTGACAAGAGGAATACAGGTTGGAAAAAATAATTAAAATCAGCTATCTTGGGTAAGCTGTCATTCAGTCTCAGGAAGAAAAGAAATGCTAATAAAATATTAATAAGATCTTCTTAAGATTTTTAATAACATTCTTTTATACACAGGTAGCACTGCAGTTTGTCACTCAAGAGCACCAGACACAGAAGTACCAGACAAACAAATACATGAAAAGTGGGAAGAAAAGCAAAGCTTTGGGCAATAGGGTTTGACCTCAGAAATAAACCACCAAGACATTAAGACAGGAGCTGTTTGGAGAACATTTCATGGAAAATCACTGACTCTGCTTTGCTTCTTAGAGGAAATTTTAGCAGGGAGGGAAAGTTATTTCAGACTGACAGACACCAAATGTCAGCAATCATGATATAATCAGTGCAGGCTTTATTATATTTAAGTGGTTTGAAACTCGGCAGATTTCAGACAGCTTCAAAATCTAGAGAAAAAGTGCATCTAAAAGACAACCTTATGAATATTACATACACACACTCTGTGTAGCATCACACATATTTTTATGTGATAAATTCTTTTGCAACTGTCTCTGCAGCTTTTTCTTCAGTGGCCCCTTAGCACTGAGTGCCTTTCTTGAGCTGGTTTGCAACCCTCTGCCCTCCCTGCTTTCAAGTTTTTATATAAAACCACATCTTTGCTGCTGACCCAGCCCTGCTTTGTAATGAGCTCCAGAGAAAATATACTTTGCCAGGCCAGAAAAACACGGAAGCCACTGTGCTCAGATAAGTTCAAGAAAACTTCTGAATATTAAAGATACACTGTGGGGTTTTTTTCTTCCTGGTAATGTAATTAGATCTTGCTAGAAAACTGCATTACCTTAGGGGTGGTTCTCAGTCCTGTTGGCTTTAAGTAACTGGTAGACAGGCTTAGCATCAGGCCTTTTTCCCTGCACAGATGAAGCTGCTGAGGATGACACAGCCTGGCACGTGGCACAGGGTCCCTGCACTGCTGTGTGACCTGCAGCTGCACCACATCTGTCACAGCTGTCACAGCTGTCACAGCTACTGCACACCTCAGCGCAGATGCCATCGATTTTAACTCTACACCTGCAGTGTGCCTGATCTCTTAAAAGACCCTTTAACAACCTCTTTCCTTCCAGATCAGCACACTTCCAACTCAGCCATAACTAATTAAGTATTCTAAGGAGATGCAAGGGGAAACTGAGGGAAATAATTAGGGTCCTGCCCACAGAAAGGTGTTGCATGGTTTGTGATTGTCACTAATGACAGATGTGTACCTGTGGGTGGAAGGAGAATGGATATTTATTCATTACTGGAGTAATCTGCCTTGGATATAATGGCTGTTGATAATAATGTCTATTTTAGGATTGTTTGACAGTTCTCATCAAGAGCAGAAAATGGTAAACTCCAGCAGGTTGTTTCATTGGAAAGGAGCAGGGTGAGGGAAGAGTGAATGTCAGAGCAGAATTTAGTCATGTCTGGGAAAAAGGCTGAGGGGAAACATATTGTGTTCTTCACATTGAAAATTTCTGGTGAACATCTCTTACACCACTGTGATTTAGCAATTTGGCAAAGAGGCCATCTTTGTAAAACAAAAGTGACCTTTACTGCTAATGTGAGAAGCCAATCAAATACTGGTAAAACCTAAAAGCCTGTAAAACTCTCAGGTCAGTTAAGATCTGGAGCTAAATATTTCTGGAAATGATACCTTCCTTTGACATATTTGGCCAGCTACTTCAGTAATGATCAGAACAGGTCCTGATGTGGGCATGGACACCCTCTGCACAAATGTGGGCTGTGCACCCATACCATCCACATCTTCAGCTGAGAACAGGCTCACTACATGCATTCCACACCAAAAAGTGGAATACAATCCCCTTCTAACTACATGTATGGCTGGATAGGTAAATGCTGATAAAAAGAATTTTGTATATGTATGCATGCAGAGATCAGACAGTCACAAGGGACAAATAGTGAGAAAGTGGCTGTGGTGACACCCCACCTTGCATGACACAGAACAAAGATGAAGGTTCCAGAGGCCTCACAATAATTTTGCATGGCTGTGTCCTCTGTTGATGAGGTCTTGTCTGTCAGGGCCACATGCAATACCCTGAGCGGGGAGCAAATCATCTGGAGAACAGAAGCTGGGGGTGGTGATAAATCCTTTTCAGTCTCTGGTTCCCAAGGTCTACATTCACAGCTGAGTCTGGAGAACATGCAACAAATATGATACTGAGTCATTGTGCACTGAAAGATGACATAAAATTCTGTAGAATATGATAAAAACTTGATATATGAGTACATGAACATTTTGATACAATGTCCCCAGTTACTCTTACAGGTGAAAAATTGCTGTTTGGAACACAGGACGTGATGCAAACACGTTAAGGGAGCTAAGCACAGGTTGAAGGATGGAGTATTCAGGTGCAGAGAGCACAGCTGCTCTCTCCTGCTGGATGCCAGCACAGCCTCCAGACCTCCAGCCCTGCATGGAGACAGCTCCTGGCACCCCAGCTGCTCCAAGAGGCTCCTCCAGCTGTGGCACACACCATGCCAGTCTATTGGAAGTTGACATATTGTTCTTCCTCAAAACATGGTGGAGGAATGGAGGGGCTGTCTGTCTAAAGGCAGCTGTGAGCTGGCCTTCAGCAGAGGGTTTGTGCTGGCCTCCAGTTCCCACTGCAGGACAACCAACCCACTCACAGCAGAGCCCTGTCTACTGCCTAGAGGCAGCAAAAAGTACTGATAAAGGGGAGGATCAGGCTCAGACATTACAGTACTGAAAAACTGGGTGTTCCTGAACCATCAGGTGCCTTGGAGGTGGTAGTGACAGATGCAGAGGGTCAGATCAGACAGCAGGCTGTGACTGCTTTGGTTTCTGAAGCCTACCATGTGCTGATGTTCCACATGCAAACTGCCAGACTGAATCAAAGCAGCTCAATGTCACACTCAGAGTCATTTCTCAGAGCCAGGCCATTTCCTCCTGATTCAGATATGGGTGTTGAAAAAGCAAATAAAATAAAAAAAAAAAAAACCAAGAGATTTGATTCTGAAAGAACTGATTCTGAGAGAAGCTGCTACTGGGGTTGGGATTTCTGATGCCTCTTACTAAACATTATTTACCTTTTGAAGTGTAGAAGATTAAGCTCTTTCAAGAAATAGTAGATTTTAAATAGCATTGAATGTAATAGTCAATGATGATAAACAAGCAACTGACACAAGTCTTAGATAAGCATATCTAAGATTTTTTATATGACAGTTATAAAAGCTGTATTTATGCCATTGGATAAGATGACATCCAGGAATAAACAGTACCAGAGACGAAGCTCTAGAATATTCTTGTCATTTTTTGTAAATGCACCTCTATAATTTGGAATTCTGCTCCACTTAATCGCTATAGCTATTAGAAATTCAAATATTATTTCACAATTATTTACATTGATGTTTGAAAAGATCACAATAGAACATAACATTACTATAATTACCTAAGCAATTAAGAAAGATGATGTTTTGAAACCACCTTCTAAATAATGTACATATATCATCCACATATCTGCACCACACTGGTTTTCTGTGATTTTGATTAATAAGATGTGCTGGACTCTGCAATGAAGATTCATCTGCCTACATTTATCTGTTTGTGGGTTAGGCAGCTATACCTTAACTAATCAACTTTGGCCACTTTTTAGACAGTGAAAAGGAGCTAAGGAATGACTGACCTCATCCTTAAGTATTAATCTAGGATGATTCAAATCAACTATGTCCTTAAAATGTTTCTTTTTCTTTTATTAATTTACAAGGGACCTAAGAAATATATCTGTTGACACACACGTTGCATGAATACCTCTGGCAGTAACTATCTGAAAATAGCAAATGTGCCAAGGAATGCAAAAATGTATTGTTTACTTTGTGAACCCCACAAGTGCAGCATTGGCAGGGATTAAACCTGCAGCAATGGACCTGCCAGCTGAAAGTGGAAACCTGCTCCAAGTCAGAAGAGGTTTTAATCAGTGGAACATGTCAAATATCAGTACTTCCTGATGAACTAAGATGGTTGTGGTGACTTGAGGCTGCTTTAGAAAAGAGACACTCTTTTTTGCCAGTTTTGTAGAATCTTACCTTCTATAACATAAAATATGGCTGTTGATTTTCTTACTTGCAGGAGAACCTGCAATATCAGCTGAGTAATTGCAGAAAACTTCTATGGATCTGGGATTTCTGCAGGAAGTGGACAGTAAGCTCTGAAACTTCTGGACACAAGGAAACTCCAGAGCTCCAGATTTGCATTCTGGTAAGCAATGTAGGGTCTTACCTTCAATGTAAGGGCAGAAAAATTCTCCCAGTGTTTAGTAGCCTCATGATGGAACACAAGGACTGCAGACTGAGCCCCTTATAACAGCCAGATAGGTTTCATTTCCTGAGATATTCTCTTAAAATTTGTTGAAATGGAATTAAAAAAAAAAAAAAACAAAAAAACAAAAAAAAAAAAAAAAAAAAAAAAAAACAAAAAAACCAACCAAAAAAACCCCAAAAACTTATAGGTTTTTAATGTTGTTTTATTTTTTTCTTATGCTTATTTCTTAATAGTAATCTGAGAGGAACAATGAGGATAGTGAAACCCAGTAGACAAAGCAAATTGCCCTCAGGATAAAAAACATTTCTGCATCAAATAAACTATAAAAATTATTTTTTTACTCTTCTATTTTTTTTTTTATCTAAAATTATCAGAGCTTTAAAAGAGATAAAGGCATTTTTGATTTGTAGCAGGGAAAATGAGTCTCAGACCTAGCCAAGGTCAACAGAAGTGCCTCTGCTAATCCACATTATTTACTTCTACACTGATTTGCTGCCTTGATCCTCAGCTCTTGAGGCTGGAGAACTTTCTGGAGTGGCTTCTTGATGGGAATGGCAGGGATTTATCCTGCTGCAAAGCCAGAGAACAGATTCAGCCAAGTCCCAGCTCCAGCTCATGAGGTAGTAATGGCACCTTCCAGGGTGTCATCCAAGGTGATCCCAAGACTCAAGCCTGGAAGAGCACAGAAGATATTGCTGCTCTTGTGTGGAAGAAAATTCTTCAACTCAGATACATTTTTTAAATATCCGTCAAATTGACAGATTAATCACCAACACAGACTTTCACTGAACCCTCAATCAGAGCAGGTTTTACAAATACTTAAGAAGAAATTCTGGTGTAACTAAATTCAATGGCATTTCTGTCCTTTTTGATGAGGACGAGTTTTCAGCTGTGATCCAGGAAGGCATTAAAACAGCACAAGAAGTAGCATTATTCTTACAGCACAGAGGACTGGAACACATAAAATATGTCAGAAGAGATGCCACCAATCTGTTTTATAGCTGCTTAGATGCAACAAATGACTCTAACAGAATTTAGAAGGATGCATGTTCAAAATGTCAAAGTCAAGCTTTTATCCCTGTTAGTAATTATCTCATATGAGATTCTTTCAAACAGTGTAGAGTTTAAACAGAAGTGAGCATGCTTTATAGATGTTATTGCATGTAACATATTTATAAGGCTCAACATGCACAGTCATATCAAGCCATGCCTGAATTCCACCACTTTCCTAATTTTCCATCAGTCACTGGAAATATTTACTGTCCTTACTCTAAGTTGTGCACTTTATTTTTAAATGAAAAGGTATTTAAAAATACTGTGGCATTTCATTTCTTAAATAGACAATCAATGTTGGATTCCGAACTATATTCTGGATGTGGCTACAAAGCTGCAAAGCTTCATAAATCTGGCACAAAGAATCCTGAAGCAAACTGGAGAAAAGAAAGTTCTACACAGACAAATCTAAAGGAAGAATATGTGAGAGAAAACGTCTTTCTAAGGTTTACCTCCTCTACACTATCTCTGAAAACTGGAGACAGCAATCCTGAAGGAAAAGAAGTTGAGCTGGTCTTCAGAGTCAGAGGCTTTCCAATGTACTCCAGATGTTTCTGAGGTGTGGTAGTGGTGGTGTCTAACCCTGGTAGGCAGCTCAGTCCCACACAGCCTCTCACTGACTCTCCCAGGGTAAGATGAGGGAGAGAATCAGGACAGTAAAAGTGAGAAAATATGGTTTAATAGGTAAAGAAAAAGCAAAGTAAAGGAGGAAAAGAAATTCATTGACTACTTAGCAGGAGGAAGGCATTCAGCCATCTCCAGGAAAGCAGGGGTTGAAATGTGGGATGGCTAATTTGGAACATAAATATCGCAATTTCAAATGTCCTCCCTTCCTCTTTCTTCATCCAGCGCTTACTGGTGAGCAGTGTCATTTGTATAGAACACCCCTCGGGTCACTAACACATTTTGGGTTATTAATACATTTTCTTTTAATCCCAAATCCAAAACATTGCACCATACCAATTACTACATAAAAATTCATCATGGTCAAAGTCAATACAGGTGCAGAGATCCTGTGGCTCACCAGCCTTACTGCCGCCTTCTCATAACACAGTCTCTGAGGATGCATACTCCCATTTTTTCTGGAGGTGAATGTGTGATGATATTATCCTACCCAGTACACACCTGCATCAAGGTGTCTCCACCTAAGATGTAGGCACAAGGTATAGTGACAGTACCATCCAATGCTGTGTGGAGGAACTTTGCAAGGAGACAATGTGGGCATCACTTGGACTTTTGTCAGACTGTTTCACTTTATGAAGAACAGAGTTAACCAGCCTGGCAATTGTGCACTGCCTTGGAAATCACTGTCTTTGGAGGACTTGAGCAAACTCTTACAGGCTAGAGAAGTCAATGCCATCATTCTACTGATGATGGATGTTTCAAGTTTCTCCTTGAGGAGTTGGTCGAGAAAATACCTTGTTCTATTTCTTTGTGAATGAAAGAACCAGAGGATTTCAGGATATTTTTGTCCAAGCCAAGACACTTGCAAAGTCATCTTCAATGCTTTCTAGCTGATGGCTGATCTCAAGAGAAAGCTGCTTGGTACATTGGTGTGTGTGCATTTTCATGTGGGAATTTTTTCTGCATGCCAGAGCACATGTTTAAGAGATCAACATTGAACAAAGTGAGAATAGTACATGTTATTCATCATCAAGATAATACTAAAAAATTACAACATGTAGTTCTTTTACTCTTGAAAACATTAAAAATCTGCCAGTACCTTTTAAAATACCTCGTTCTTTCTCTTTTGTATTTTTTTTTATGGGCACAATTGCTGCAGTGTGAGCACACAAATGCACAAGATCTCTGTAGAACATTCAGCTAAACTTTAGTGAAGAAAAAACCTGCTGAAACTCCTTATAATTTTTTCCTCTCAGTAACATGTTACCTTCTAGTAACCTTTTAAGTTGTCTGTCTGATGTTATACCATTACTGCATGTCACTGTTAAAACAGACAGCAAAGAAAGGTTCTAGCCACTTCTGTACAGTTCTGATGAGGACAGCCCTCACTACTGCAAAGTAAGGGCTGCCCCTGCTTATGTGGGGCCAAGTTGGTGATACAGTCATGCTTTGTTTTTCTGCTTGTAGAAGTGTTCAAGATGGAAATTCAACAATTTCTAAGTTGTTTAGCCAACTCTAGCTGTGCTAGTTATCATTAATTCCAAAATCTGAAAATTTTCATCACCACCAAAATTCTTGGCACGTGAGTTTCATGGTGGTGCTCATGGTGTTTCCACAGCTTGAACTCTCTCTTTTATTGGTCACCAATACTGACATTATGTCTGAGTAGATGGCAAAGAGCACAAATATTTGGTTGAGGATCTCATCTGAAACACTCCAAATACAGCTGAGACTGAAGTAGGTGTAATTTGTAGGTTCTGCAGAAAGTGATTGGAAAACTGCCTGCAGTAGTGCCAGAAGAAGTGACTGTGTCTGTTGCTGTCTTCTCAGGAGCCATGTGAGAAATATGTCAAGCAGAGATGAAGTACCTTGAAGTTCCTTGCTCCTCCAGTGCATCTGCGTGAGAAATCAGTACTCACAACAGAGAACAGGACAGAGGGGCAAACTTTGGAGGGGCAGGGTCCCACAGCTCCTCCAGCACTAGACTCCTTCAAGAGAGTCTCCTGCACACAGCAGCCCCCCGTGGAAGAAGGGGAAATACTGGAGCTGCCTCATTTCTTACAGCTGTGTCTGTACCCATACTACTGATGTCACAGCACACCTCCAATTTCTTCTTTGCCAGCACTGAGAGCATGTGAGGCACAAGCTGATTTGGGGAAAGCATAGGGCAGTAAACTCTGTAGGCATATCAATTTTTTCAAATAAAAGAGGTAAAGGCAGTAATTGTTTTTTAATTTCCTAAATTTTCCACTTTTTAATTCTGTCAGCGAACCCCTACCGCTCTGTGATGAGTTTATGGAAGATTATATAGAATACCTGAAGTACTCCCAGTCACCCTCACCAAATCTATAACATACTTCTGTCCAGAAGATGGCAAGGGAACCACTATAGGTGCCTTTTTTAGAAATGCTCCAGGAAATGGAGTTTTAGATTTATTCTTATTTAAATAAGGTTGCTATTTTCTTTTAAAATAACACTTCTTATTTTTGAAACTCCTCAAAGTGCCAGTCATGTCTATCACTTGTCTGTCCCTGCTCAGAGCTTAATGCAAAGTCTAGAAACTCTTTGTATGAAAATTTCATGCCTCCAGGTGCTCCATTGATTATTCATGAAGCTTTTGGAGCTGTCACCATGGGAGCCAATTGGCTACAACTTATTTAGCATATTAATGACCTATATGAGTTAGTGCATGAGGAGACATATCACGCCACCTGGAATGCAAGTGGCAAGCTGCTGGTGACTCAATCAGCTTTGCAATGGGAAGTAAGGAATTGGAAATATTTTACACAGAAACAGCAAATCTCTTGCATGTCCAAATGCATTCGCTCAAATTAGCATGCACAGCTTCAATAGGTTGTTTTCATAATATGTTCCTTTTATCCTCTGTGCATTTGGCCTCATTACAAGCTCTCTCCTCCTGCCAGAGCACATGCCCCTGGAAAGGTTTAATAGGTGAGTCATGTGGTTTGTGAGACATTACATCAGAATGATTTAATACACCAAGGGCAGGGCTGTATGTCAGGTTCAGCTGCTGTTACTGCCGTTACAGTTTGTGTAGCAGGTAACTTGATGGTCTCCAGAAAGCAGCTAGATAATGGTAACAATTAATTTTATGGTGGGCGAGAGAAGGACTTCAGCTGAGCTAAGCACCTTTTTTATTTTCTCCCATTTGCTGCTGTGCTTTTACACCCAGTCAGCAGGTGAAGCGCTGCCTTAACATTTTGGCAAAATTAAGATGTTAAAACTAAACAAGGAAATCTCTGAGGGGGAACCTGGAAGCAGCAGTATAAAAAAGCTCTGGTTAAACCAGAGGCTGCTCCATTAAATCCTCAGGCAAGCAGCACAAGCAGCACAGCCTGCCCTGGGCACTGCAAACCAGCATGGCTGGGACAGTGAGCATCACCTGGCACCTGCAGAAACACTCAGCAGCCAGGCACTGCCTCTCCTGGGCACCCCCTGCACATCATTGCTGAGCAATCCTGCTGCACTCACAGAGAAAACAGCTGTGGGTCAGGGTCAGGCAGAATAGCACCATCAACCTTTACGGGTCTGAGACACAGAAATGCATTACTAAAGATTTATTAAAATCAATTGAGGCCACCTTTGGGGACAAAAGAGGTTTGTTATACAGAGTATGTGGCTTTGGCTGGCTGACAGGGATTTAGGGCTCCTATTCTCATTCTGCAGGACCCTGAGTCCCCGGGTGAGGGCAAGGTGAAGAATGAAATACATTCTACATAGCTGTGAAAAATCAGTCTCAGCAAAAGTGGCAAAACACTTGAGCACATGTTCAACTTATTTTCACTTCTTTCATACCTTCTGAATATTTTCCCTGATCTGACACATTCATTGCTTAAAAATATTTCTTGATACTTACAGTTAATTTATTTAGTAATTAAAACAACCAAGAAGTGAGGCTGTTGCTCATGGGGATGTGTTGCACGCCCACATAATGTGCATAACTTGCTAACAAAATGTGTGACCTAATACCCACATAGCTTCTTCCTTGTGACTCCAGCACAGTTATAATAATCATTTTTCAATGAAAGACCAGTATAGAGAACCACAGACTAAAGTACAGCTAGCTGGGAGTAAACCCTAATGCAGAGCAGTTCAGACTGATAAAAATACATGTGGGAGAAAACTCCACCACCCACAGCATCCCTGTGCTGCCCCATCCATGCTATTGCTGCCCAGATAACAACACAGAACACCGTGTCTCTCTTGCACTAAAGTGTGTTGGACTTTTTCAGGACATGGGAAGGGACATGTTGCCCAAAAGGACATAATGTCTTCCTTGCCCCATACTAGCAACAAAAGAATTTATTTGTAGGCACTGGAGAGAAAAGCTTACTTCCAGAGATCTGTCAGATTCAGCTGGACACTTGTTTCCTAACCTTTGGGAGTAACAGTTTTTCTGTAATGATTTAAATGAGCTTTCTATGATTAGTTCCCAGTTTGATTCTAATTTTTAGATGCCTAAATTTGACATAGGCATAGATTCCTCTTAGAAACTGAGAATTTGGGAATTAAAATTTTGTTTATGCAAAACTAGCCAGCTGCATACCTTTGAGCACAGACACTGATTTATTAAGCACAGACAACCCTCAGAGAGCAAAGAATACACACAGACCATGAAAGCTCTTGGGGTCTCATACACCTAAATTTCTCCACACACATCTTTGTGAAATGATAAAAACATTATAATGATCAAAAGCTCTGTTCTGGGTTTTGAAAGTTTTTTACCATTGTCCAGGATACCTGCTTTCCCAGCAGACTGAGCACAACAAACCTGCTGTTCCTGCTGCCCATGTATACAGTGTTCTCCAGTCACACAAATTTCATCCAAAACTCTGTAGAAACCTCAGTGCCAGTAAGGCAGTTGCCCATCTAATTGGCCACCATTTCTTCAAAACAATAGGGAGAGAGAAAGAGAGAGCACACAGAGAAAGAAGCTGAGGGGCAAAGAAGAAGCACAGCAATAACAAGAGCCCATAACTCATAAGCCTCAGCCCTTTGTTTCACCAACAAACATCACAGTACCCTGCCAAGTGGGAAACATTTCCTGGAGACAATAGAAAACATCACTGCAATGAGCTATTGAAGGCCCACCTAAAGGTTAACTAATGGAATGGAAATGCAAAATTATTTGAGTGTTAGAAGGCATTTGGATTGGCAGTTTGAACTGATGTAGTTATGCATATTTCGTAGTTGCTTTAAAAGAACCAAGGCTGGTTTTCTTTGGTGTTCTTAATGGTTGTTTGAACTTAAGTAAAGACTGTATGCAATTCCATGCATATTGGTGAATCCCCAGAATTTACTTTGTTCCAGCATAGCAAAAGCTTCCTTTTGCCTATTCAGACCTGTGGGGAGATTAGTTAAATTTATATATTATGCAAAGAGGAACCAATTTGTCTTTTTTTGGTGGTCTTTCATGCAGGGATTAGCAATAGCTACAGGTACTGTGCAGAATCAGAGGCAAGACAAAGACATAAGGATTTAAAACAACTGCATAGAATGGTCTATGATGATACTGATATCAGTATGGAGTTCAATATTGAAATATTAGCCTGGTAAATAACCCTATATATCCAAATAAATTTTGATTGCTTATTCACAGCTTGCATTTCATGAGGCCTTCTTCATTACAAAATGAATAGCTGCTAATTTGTTGCATCTCTAAGTAAAGTTCCAGTAAATTATATTTAAAGGAGGGAGAAAAAAGGCCTTGTTATGAAACAGTCACCAGCTGGCCATACCATTGCAAGTGCTATTTTCTTCTCCTTTTTGAAATTCAAATTTTTTGTAAGACTTCAACTATGAGCCTGTAGTGTTGCATATAGAGATATATGAATGTTGCACTCCCATATACAGGGATTTGCATATTGAGGACTTTGGGCTTAGGCTGACTATAGTAGAGATAATCTTCCTGAATTAGTACAATATATTTTATAGAGGATCCTTATTGTAAATATTGTTGGAATATCACCAGAAAAGTATATAAAATTTAAGATGGAAACATTTAGAACCAAAAAATGCTGAGACCAAATATTGCCCTGTAATCATGTCCTGTTGACTCTAAGTACTTTTCTCTTTAAATTTTCTATCTGAATCCACAGATTGTATCTTGGTGCTTGATTCAACAGTACCCAGAGCTGTGGAAAGGGGCTGCTTTCTCCCTGCCACCCTGTGCCTGTAGCTCTCCTTGTCCCGCTCTTATGCTGGAAGGTAGACTCCCATAACTCCTTTGTGTCATTTCTGCTATCTGTAAGACCTTTTATCAATTTTGTTCATTAATTTAGCAGACAGAAGCTCAATGCACAGAATCGGGAGCTTTTTTTTTTTTCTGTGATACTGAGCCATTCTACTAATCACTAAACTATCCCTCAGAAAAATCACCTTGGCACCAAAATAAAATCATTACAATCCTACCTGCTTAATCTTGTTCAAGCATACTTCTGTCATGTTACCAAGTGACAGAGTTGCCACATGCAGTATGTTTGCTATCAAATATGATGGTTTATTTACTTATCTTAGTATCTTCTCTTATTTCTGTTAGACAAACAAAGCACCTGCAGCTGCTGAAATCCCTTGGATCTCAATAGACTGTAGTGCTTCTTCAAGATTCAATTCCTTGCACATTCTAGTAAATACCTGGCCTGAAGTCTGAAGATAGGAACCAGGGAAGCTCCTAGGTCTCAGATGAGCAAAGACATTGAGTACAGAAGTGAACATGAGACTTGGATTCAGCTGAGGACACCATGTTCAAGCGCTCAACTTGTCAGTGAAGGAGGCCACTTGACTGTGCAACTTGTGGTGGGTGTCCCATCTTTAAAGACCTGGAGTTCTTTTAGCAGTACATTTTCCAGATGCAGAATTGTGCCATTTTGCAGTATGTATTCCATATTATTCTACAGATGCTGGAGAGATGGAGGGAAAGATCTACATCGCTAAATTTTGAAGACCCTATAGCAATGCCCATGTTGCAGGTAATTTCTTTTAGCATTCAACTGGGCCATTAAAGGTGGAAATTTCTTGTCAAACTAGTGGGAAAATGCATCTGGAGTAAAGGATCTTGAGAGGGTCTTTTCTGGGCAAAGGTTGGTATGGAAGAAATGGGATGTTGTTCTGAACAAGGTGGTGGGACCAAACAGAACCTCCTTAAGCAAGACCAGAGAGAGGGAGGAAAGCTCTTCCCTGTCTGTGCATCATGTGCATCTGAGGAGGTCTGGTGGAGATATCTGTGGGAAGGGCAGGGTTGGAAAAGTAAAGGAAGGGAGGGAATTCCTAGTCTGTCTCTGGAATGGGGAAAAGTCAGAAATCAGGTGAGAACCTGGACTTGTTAGCAAGAATATGCAGGGATTTGTGAGTTGTGGGTTTGAAAACAGTAAGTGAAACTCTGTGAGTGTCTAAGTTCACCCCTTGAACAAGGTAAGATGGAAGAGAGGAGTGTGCCAAGACCATCATTTATGTGAGCAGAAGTTTTAGTTTGCAATTTTGCTGACAGTGATAGAAAGCCTTGTATCAGCCACCACTGGGGCTCTTCTGTAATGAGTTTATCACCCATACCAGGTTTATCACTATGATGAGTTTATCACCCTTAATGAATTTATCACCCACACTGTTTGGTCAAAGCTTTCATAAAACCTGGTAAAAACACATCAAAGAGTAACAATTTAATCCTTTTAAAACAATGACACACATTCATCTTTAGAGGAAAATGCGAACATGGTCAAAACATCTTTTCCCAAGAGGAATATCTCTTGGCAATTATGGGAGGTGTCCTATCAACCTGTATTCCTCACCAATATTTCCTAACACCTTAAACAAGAGGAATAAAATGTTCTTCAGGGTAAATAATAATACTAGATATCATGAGGGGGTTTCTGACAAGCAGAGGCAGAAACCTTAGCTGCCCAGATCTTGCCTCTCTGCTTTTGATCAGCCCCATTTCATTCAGCAGTCTCACTGGTGCTGTCAAATGGGTTAAGTGATCATTTTCCACCCTTGAGACATTGTACTGAGAGCAGCCAGGCTGCCAGTGGTCAGCTCTGATGACTTCATGCTAAAATGAACCCTGCTGTCTGTGAGAGCAGATGATGCTTGATGGATGGACCCTGGCTGAGGTGCATGCTCCCAATCCATGGCATTTGTTCCTGTTCAGCTCTGGATCTTTGCACAGCCAAAGCAGCACAGACTTTTAATTCAGACAATAACATCACCAGATCAAGTCTCAAGAGCTGCTATTAAGGCTGTTATAACTTGTAATAGTCGATCTTAATTTTACTACTTGCTTCTATTTATTAGGGTTTGGAAGCTTTATGAACACAGGTGGGCAAATTAATCAGTAGTGTAACTCTCTGGATCCTTATTTGGCCCACAGACTTGTACACATTTAGATTTCTCAGCTGAACCTCTTTTGCTGAAGCCATTTTTACCTATAAATGCTTGGCATAAAAAAATCTAGCTTCACCATTTCACCATTTCATCATTTATTCTCTTCAATGCCATTTTTCGGTAAACAGAGGGTTTCAACAATTTACTCCATTTATTAGATAAAAGACAACTAAAAGGCAACATAATATTCTTTTATGATTTTTATTGCATAGCAAAAATCTAATCTGCAATGGCAACTGATTTTTCTGTTTCAAAGAACTACATTCTCATGATTCTCATAAAAATCCCATTCATACTATAAGGTATTACTATATGAATGTACATGCCAGACTTCTTGATCTGATTTCTGTGCTGGTTGTTAGAAATTAATGGATCTATATTTAATTATTCCAGGGCAGTATTTGACTAAGGAACTAACATCAAATTGCAATTATTTAATTGTAAGCTTTTACTACAAGTTCTGTGGTGACATCCAAAACTTCTTGTTAGTTCTACCAAGAATGCTACATTTTTTCACATCTTTATATTGTATGCTTTTAATAAAGAAAAATGCACTATAGGTGTAATTTCATAGAGAAAATTTGAACAAAACCTTCTAAAACAGTTTGGAATTGCCCAGCATGTAAGAATTCAGATTAAATTGGTTACCAAAATAGCTATTTTGTAATTTGGACCCCCCAATATGCAATCATTTACATCTTACCAATCTGTCATCAATTTTCAGCTAGCATTTTCTCTGCAAGTGATGTTTGCAGCAGATAAAGACAGCTGGAAAAAAAAGGTGAAAGGAAGAGAAAAGAAGGAAAATAATAGTTGGTAAAAATGAGAGAGAATAGTATAATTACTTGTATTTCAACAGTATCATGTCTTCCCAGATTCAAGCTGTGCATAATAGCTATAGTGGCAGGGCAAAACAGAGAAGCCCCAAGGAAATGGGATGCAGAGAGTATTTTTTTAACCTTCCTGGGGAGCCTTACTCCACAAAGATTTAAAGCTTTTTAAACATCATGAGAACATGTTGGCTGGAAAGTAGTGCATTTCAAAATGAAAATGCATTAATTAATATGTCTTGGAAGAAGAAAATCTGAAATATCTTTCTCTGTGGGAGTAACTTGCAAGCTGATTATGTGGGCTGATAGATATTCCATTGGAGAATGTTCAGGGAATGTTAAGGTTGCACGGATGAGCACATGGAAGTCAGGAAATGCCACACTGCAGGATTCAGGAGCATCCTTAACTCTGCCTCTGGTGTGTATGTGGTATAATGTATTCATTACATATAATCTCCCAGACACTGCTATAAATATATACTGTCGTCCCTGATCTTAGATTTTACACATATCAGTGCATGCATTAATACTGTGTACAGCTCTCCACCACAGCTTATTAAAACCTTGTATAAGACAAGTAGATAATAAAATTTGTCTGAGCAAAAAGTGCAGATTAAATATTACATTTATGATATAGAAAATGGCAGTCATTTGTTTCAATAAATTATCCTGTGAGCTTGAAAGACTGAATGCTACATGGGTGCATGCAAATTAGTCATGTAGTTAGCTCCTCCATTTCCTGCAAAGCTCAGGAGGGCTGGCTTTGTTTCTGCTTGAAAAGATACAGCACAGGTGCTGCAGCAGACTGAGGCTTTGGCCATCCCCAAATCAAGCAGGACAAATCCCTGTGACCCCTCATGAGCAGTCAGCTGACATGGTTTTCTGCCTGATCCACAGGGCTTGGTTGGTCCTATGAGTGCAAGTTGTGATTCAACGTGGCCAAAGTCAGAGCAGGGGATGCATTGAAGAACATCAGCAGGGCAGCTGTGCACAGAAGCTACATGGCATTGGAAGTGAAAGAGTAAAAGGAGATTGTGAAGTTTAAACGGTATTCACAGTGAAAACAAAGTACATAATTGGTGAGGTTAAAGATCAGAGAACCCAGAGAGAATTGAGGTTTTACAAAATCCTCAAAATTTATAAAACCCATGGGTTTTTTTCCATTTAACTTGCTCAAAATACAATGAAAGCATATTTCTCTAATTAAATAAATGTTTTGTGGTGTGCAGAACTAAATACCAATGATTCTTAAATCTGGACAGAATGTGGGTTTTTTATTTGGGTCTTAAAAGATGTTTTTATACATTGCTTTAATTTTAATTTGTTCTGAGCTTTACTTGTCTCTCCATTCAAATGAGGGTCTAGTTGATTTTATTCAAAATTAATCCTGTCCTGCCCTTTTTCTTGCTGACACAATGAAGGATCAGTTTTTTCCTCCATCTCTGCTGTTCCTCCTCTCTCAGGGAGCAGCCCTTCTCCACAGCTGCAGTGGTGCCTGTACCAGCTCATCCCTTTCCTTGTCAGCTGCTGTATGGAACTTCCCAGAAAAAGGAGGGCTTGGACCTTTGCTCCCAACTATCTCTGTCTGAGAGTGGGGATGTCTCTCTTTGTTGAGACCTTCTCCCCATTTATTATTCCATGACATGAGCAAATGCTGCATATGCTCAAGGAAGGTCTTGTGACTTTCCCCAGGAAAGCTGAAATCTAAGGAAGATGTGGCTCTCCTCTTGCTAAACTGACCCTACTTGATGAAATCTATCAGTGCTGTCCTCACTAAAGTCTCCTGCTTTTATGATGAGCTTCTTCCTTTCAGGTGTTTTGTTTCCTTCTAGCACCAGTAACAAAACACTCTGCAAAATAATCTTCAACAGAATGTACTTTATTTTTTTTCCTGTTCTTTAAATACTTTTATTTTGAAGATGATTTGTGGACAAGTACCTGGTTCCTCTAGTTGAAAGATCAGTTGGTGAATCTGCTGTTATTTCACCTTCTGGACACTTCAAGTGAATTCAACACATCCTTCTGTGTTTAATGAAAGATGGTGGTATGCAACAAATTAAATGTTTTATCCCTAGATGCAATTGTTTTTTTTCTTTGCAGGACTTGTCAGCTCTGTGGTCAGTGCAGGACTGCAGTGGGAACTATTGCCTTCTCATCAGATTCCTCCTCCTATAGAAAAGCCAGAAACTATTTTCATTTATCCCAAAGAAATTTTTTTATTCAAAGTACACAAGTGCAATACTGGAAAGATCTGCTTTCATCACTGCATGGGATGCCCAATAAATACATGTAACTATGTGGTGCACTTGGAGCCCAGAAGGGTTCTCTAAAATTGCTCCATTTTGCACATCACTCTCCCCAAACTTTGTGAAGACTCAGTGCATCTTCAGAAAAATAAAATTTAGATTCAAATTGACTGAAGGTGGAACTCTGGAAGAATTTGGTAATGCCTTTAGCCTGTTCCCTTTGTGTATCACACTGTGGGGTGTCATTCATTTCAGCACCTACACTGGAGGAGTCTGAATCTCTGCTGGCCACCCCCAGATCTCTCTGCAGTCAGGGGAAGGAGGTAAATTCTTGTAGAGTGTGGTTCAGCTCAGTCTGAACCCCTGAAAAGCAGAAAGATTCACACCTGACTGATCATCTCACACAGCATAGAAAAAATGGGTCAGGTAAAAGTCACTATTATTCACAGCATATGGACAGCTTCATAGCTAAATTAAAAATAATGAAATGCAAGCACCAAGTTAGCAGAAATGTCACTTTAACCTTTGCTTTAGAATATAATTCTGTTCAATTCAGGTTTTTTCCTTTGTTTGTACACTCATGTTCTTGGAAGTTTTAATTACTCACTGGTTGACATTGTTCCAGTTTCCATAAAACATGATTGAAGACTAGATATAATACAATGTAGGACATAGATACTTTTTTATCTTTACTGCAGAACGAAAGATCTACATACTTTTTACTACATGCACCAGGAATATACATTTTATCATAGTTTAAAAAATCCAATTTATCAAATTACTTTTAAAAAAAGTAACGAAACACCACAAAGAAAGAAATTTTCTTTAAGGCAAACCTTTGCTGTCTTAATTGTGTTCTCAGAAATAATTTGCATTTGTTTTGCCCTCGTAGTTCTCATACATATGTTAAGTATCCATTAACAGGCTTTCTTCAGTAATGATCTTAGATCCCAACGGTGGACTTCTTCATGGATTCATCTCCATGCTTATTATAAAACTGTTTATAATTCCTCGCTCTACAGCCTCTTGTTCCACTTATTACAGGCATGTCCTTCCAACCTATGCTCAGAAGCACAATCTTTTAGGTCAAGAAAGTGGAAAAAAAATATCTACAATACTTTCAATTAATTAATTTAATATTTTAAGGCTTACTATATTGGAATTTTTTTGGCTGTTCCTTTTCCTTTTGATGAAACAGTTCTTTACCTTAAAATACAGCTCTGTCTTATTAACCTCACTTCTCTAGACACCTTTAATGTCTAGGAAGCATTCTTTATCCACAGTTAAATAAAGATTTTCCTGATTCTGATTCTGAAAAGAAAGACACATAAGTCATTGTAATTTTAAAGTTAAAACTAGAGATACTGCTCTTCAAACATACCTGAACAGCATAGGCCTCATTCTTTTAATAGTAAGATGGAAAAAGGTTAGACTTGACATCTAATGGAAGCTAGGAGAAAAAAGAGAAAAAAAAGCAATTTACAAAAACTTAGTAGAAAAAGCTAAGTTAAAAAAAAAAAAAAAAAAAAAAAAAAAAAACAGAAAAACAAACAAACAAAAAACAGTAATATGAGAATTCTGTGTGATGGTTACTGCTACAAACTTTGACCAGTTTCCTCCCCAGGCTGCTACTTGAAACTCAGACTGAAACACTTTTGGTGCCTTTGGCTTTGCTGTGCTCCAGGAAGATCCAGACCTGCCAGTCTAGCAAAGCACATACTTGGCACACTTATTGCCAAGGGAAAAAGAAATGTGTTAGGCTTTTCTGATGTCTAATTTACACCAGAGATGCTGGCCTCTGTCGCTGCTGCTTTGTTGTTTCTTGATGACAAGTGTGGTGCACACATACACACAGGGCAGGCTTAAATAGCTCAAGATATATTTAGATCTGCTGGGGCAGGGTAATGGGGAAGGGAGGGTGGTGTGGGTAAGCCAAAACCAACTCTAAAACTCTTGTCTGAGTGTCTGTGTTGTTCAGATGACTTTTATGAGTCTTAAGTGTCATTTTAGTGATTTGAAGATATTTTTCTTTCGCAGCATGCTTAGTCTCAGTCTCAATACCACATTGTCCAAACATTCATAAAGAGATGTTCCTTCTGATCCAATTTCCATAGATGGTCTTTCTCAGATGATTCCCCACTATGTTTTCAGCCTCATTGCCAAGTATCCCACACCTAAGTTTGTCTTGGCTAAATGGTTCCTCATGCTGAAGATGGTACCTTGTAAGGGTCTCCTGGCACATGGCTAAAGCCACCTCTTACTCCTCCTGATTTTCCACTATTTGGACTGGTGAAATAATTTTTGGTAGCATAGCAAAATTTCTGGAAGACTGACAAAAATGGCAAATGGGTAAAGGCTCTCCAGTATCACAATCAAAATACAAGAAATAGGATTTATGGAAAAATTCTGTTTGATTTGCAAAAAGCTGTGACCTGGAATACAATTTCTGAAATGGACATTCTGTGATGGTTTAGGCTTAAGTAATCCATAATATGAAAACACAAAACCCCCGTATATTTTGAAAATATGAAGCGTTTGGTGAGTTTTATGACCACTTCTAACTCAGGAATAATGAGGGATGAAGAGGTGATATTTGACAGTTTAATAGCTTGCATTGTGACAGCTGTGGAGTTGGAAGGGAAGGGGACAAGGCAGTATATGTACTCGATTTCTTATCTGGCTTGGGTTTGTCTTTTTCTTTAGTCCTCCTGCATTTCTTTCAGCACAATGTGCTTTGCAGATTTGAGATGATAAATCTCCCTTGCCACTGCTTAATAGCACAGAGCTTTGGGCCCATTTACCTAGGAGGAGGAGGAGGATAGATCAGGTCCTGTACATTACTCAGTGTCCTTTGGTATTTCAGTACTTATAATTTGCTCTAATTTCCTATTTGGACAGTCATACTCCAAATATTTGCAATCAATGTAATTTTTTTCCACATAACCGATTTTTAATTTTAGATTCTGTGGAAAAAAGAATAAAGAACTGATTTAATTTTTCTTTCAGTCTTTTGTTTTCAAGCTACATGCTGATATGTGACAAATAATATAAACGTCTGGACCTGAAAACCATTGCTCATGCATTATCTTTTGGTTCAGCTTGTAATTTTCAAGTGTTATACTTTTTATATGGTGTAACCTTGATTCTCACTTGAGATCTATTTGCTGCTGAAAGGTGTGGAGAGTCAGACAATGAGGCAAATCTCTTGAATTCTCGCAGTGCTGTGTTCTGCCCATTGTCCATGTCATAAATGATGAGAGATATTTAGGGACTGCCCTAGATTTTGATATTTCACTTCTGTGAGATCTGCTCTGTTATACTGTACCCCCCGCCCTCTCCCAAGGTACTGCCTCATCTTCTGGTGAGACACAAAGACAGCTGATGTAGTCTGTTTGATTAACTTCATCCAATGGATATTTACTCCAGTTTTTATGAATCTTCAACTCAAAATTTTGTGCCAGACAATTGAAAGGGAACATTTTACTTTCCTTCTAATATATTATTTATTATGTCACCAAGAAGAAACATTTTTGAAATTAGTAGCACAGCACAACCTCTCACTTGTGTAGATTAATTTGTGACAGCTTAAAGCAGCTGGCATATGTGGTGGGGCAGTCTTAGTACCTGGTGGACAGGCACCTCTTGACCTTAGCACTCAAGCCTATACCCAATTTGAGTCCATCTCCACAAGCTGCAGTCATACCACTGAAAATATGGGTATTACCTCAAATGTACTTTTCCAGGTCTTTTCCATCTTGTTGCACATGTAACCCTAATTTCCTTTCTGAAAATTAAAATCATAAAAAGACGTATGAAACAACAGAAATAGGAAAAATGTCTGCATTTCCTTGTTGAATAACTTATTGGAAAAAGATGTCAGTGTGTCAAAAATCTATATAAACATTTTTATCTCTTGTAAAAAATAAGTCTCAGAACAAAGTGAGAACTAGATAAAAATAATGCATCTTTTTTCTCTCCATCTTTTTGTCTTTTCATTTAACCCATGCAAGATTTTTTCCTAAATTATTCTCTTGGTAATATAATTTTGCAAGACTTTTAGCACGTCCCCAGCTCTAAGCTGATGAAGCCAGTCAGAAATGATTTGCTTAAAGTCAGAGATACTGTTTTTGAACTTGTGCCACTATCAATTTATAAAATGATATGGAAAATGTCACAATAACCTTAAAGACATTTTTTTCTCTCAAATTTTGTAGGATGATTAAATAGGACTTATTTTATGAGAGTGTTCAGAAGGTACTATTTTCTCTCAAGATTGACTTTTCAAGGTCTCTTTGTTTTCTCACAGAGAGAGATACAACAGTCCTTTCATCTGGGCTGCAGACACATACATTTCCTCCTTTGAACAGAAAAACTACAAGGAATCAATGAAAGTGTCAAATCCCTCAGGGATCTCCTCCTGCAAATAGAAAGGTGCCTACTGTCCCTGAAACAGTTTGAATAGGAAGAATTTTTCTTCATGGATCATAAATGCAGGCCAGTGATTTATGTTCATATATTTCTGTTGTATACATGCACATTCTGTGTTGGAATCACAGGACATGGCCATAAAAATCTCATTCTCTCTGGTTCTGAAAGAAGGAGGGTTGTATGGAGTGTATTACAGATACTTAACTGTAAAAACAACTCTGTCAAGGACTGTTGGGAGCTTGTAGTCAAATTTTCCAAGGGAAAAGTCAGTGATAGAAGGCACCATATATAAGCTAAATATGAACTTGGTGATGTAATCTCTTCACCTGTAGGCAAGAGGAAACTGAATTAGAGATCTATAAACATGATTCTAAAGCCAAAAAAAAAGGTCACAAAGGCCATTCAGATCTGTCATATTTTCTGTAAAACCCCTGTGATCAAGGAGCAATTCTGCTGTGAGCAAGTCAAAAGGCAAAAAACAAAAAATCTTTTCACTAAATAAGTCCTTACAGCAATGACTACTCCAAGCACAACCAACACTGTCTACTGAGGGGTACCAGTGCTCAGTATTTATCACTATGCAGAAAGAAGATTTTGTTTAAAAAAGGACAGAGGACGTTGATGGCATTTGCCAATTTAGCCTTTTCATGGCTCTTACTGTTCTTTATTTGTAATTTATGACCATGTTTTACTGGGATAGTTGTAAGAATCCCAGTTGAGCTCAAGCCTCAGTGTGCTGCACCCTGTCCCAACACATGAAATGGGTGAGGACTGCTTGAAGATCCCACCTACATGAAGGAGCTGTTGCTGAACTCTGGCTCAGATGGCAACATTTTCCTGTGCCCTTGGTCTTCCAATAGTTCAGTGCACAATCATTTTGAAAATGGCAAGAAAGTAAATAGTCAAGACAGTCAATCTTTTTCTAAGCAAATAGGACAAATTAGAAAAACATCAGAAGAGGAAGGGGAAAAAAGAGAAATATAGGATTTGCCCAGTATCACAATAACAGGCAGAAGTAGAAGTAGAAATCTCTTCCTTTCTCTGAATCAGTTGAGAGCACTGCCAGAGTCCTGGGCAGATATAGCAGAAACTCCAAAAAGTGTGCATTTTTTTCTCTTTCTTATATATTTTCTTAAAGGCACCTGTGCCTGGGTGCTTCAGGGTTTGTAAGGGCTCCTCTGTCACTGGCACACAGTCAGTACAGTGCCTCAAGGAAGGTGCACACAGAAAGGTAAATGAAGGTGGCAGGCAATGCTCTGCACTGTGTCTTTTCTGTTGAAGTGCAGAGACCCTTTAGGTCCCAAATAAAAATTCTTCAAAGCAATGAAAACTTATTTTAATTAAAATCTTGAAATTCAGGCTGATACAAGGATGTGTAGACGAACTGAAAAGAGAAAAGACATCTATTTGGGGTGCAACTTCATTGAAACACAAAGAAATTTAATGAAGGTAAATTGGACCGCAAATATTTGCATAGGGAAACATTTGGTATCTTTCACTTTTTTGCTCTAAAAAAGCATTCAGTGAAATGTAAAACTTTTTATTTTAACAAGCCTGAAATAAACAGCATCAGTAGCTTTCCCTTGCTACTCTGCAGCTCTACTCCGTTTCTCAAAATCTTCAGATTGCATTAGGTGCTTTCACTACCTCTTTGGTCTCTTATGGGAAAATAATTATGGTACAATTTTTTCTCATTCAGATTTTAAATCCTGATTAGAGACATGCAATCTGGCCTTCAAATAAAATACATAATTTTGTGCACCACGTTCAGCTTTCTAAATTACAGCAAATTGTTCAATTTATTTGTGAACTTGTAGTTACAGCAATCAGCTTACCTGTTCTTCACCTCAAAATATGTTATACTGACCTAAATGAAGAATGTTATTTCAATCAAAAGTCTTGTAGAAATCTTCTGATCTAATAGAAGACTTCAGAAACTTGTTGCCTCAAGAAACCACTACGATTTCAGACTTTCTTTTAGGACCACTCCAAACTAAAGGTTAAAGCTGAAATTGTAAGTGGGTTTTTTTAAGATCATGGTAATATGAACCATCAAAAATACTAGTACTATCCCAATGAAAAAAAAGAAAATTGATGTTAAGATTGATGTATGATCGTTCATTTCAGACTCTATATAAGGAGATCTAGATCGAAATCAATGCAATTAAAACATAAGTCAGAATTAGTTAATAATTAGCACATCTGGTAATGGGGGCTTTCTCAGACCTCAGTTCTGAAGGCAGCAGAAGGAAAAAGAGAGCACAGTGGAACAGCCTCCAGCTTTTACTCTCCAAGCATTTGGGGATGGCTAGAAGGTGCTGTGCCATACCGAATGAAGGATTTATTATTCAGAAAGGTCAATTCAGAGAAAACAAAAAATCCCAAGCTGAACCAACCAACCCAACAACCAACCAAACAAAAAAAACCCACAAAGTGGTTTGAAATTATATTAAAGGATAGAGAGTTTGGGGAGTATGTTGGAGCATGGCAGGTTAGACCAAGTAAACAGGTCATGGCTAGTTAAGTATACAGAAGAAAGAGAAACAGAAAGAGAGCAGGTATGGTAAACTCTTCTGAAAACTTTGGAGAATCCAGGTTGTGGGTACAAATCATAAGCTCTTTAAGCCATGTAGATTTGATGTGTTTCCCTCTCTTTTCTACCTTTAAAATATCTACAAAGTTAAATGTACCAGCATTTTAAAACAAGGTGGAAGTTGCAGTGTGAAGCACTGAGGATCATATTTTCTGCTGATGCAATTCAACTGAAACCAAATGAATTTTACCAACAGATGTTGGCTCTGAAAGTCAGGGAACACCAAAGTTAGGCTGAGTGTCAGGCATAGTGACAGAATTTTTGCAATACAGAAAATAAACTTATTTTCATTCTCAAACAGCTTGAGTAAGATGTTGAGGAATTTGGAGGGTTTCCTCAACAGTACTTTCCAGCTCCTAAGATAGCCAGAGAATATCTCATGATAATGCAAGTCACCAGTGTGCATGTGCTTATGTGAGTACAACATGAAAGGATGAAAATAGAATTAGGCTATCTAAGAAGAATGCACTGAGAAAATAATCTCTTGTTTTTCTACAGGCATATACATATGTGCCCATCAATATCTGACTGCAGTTAATTCATGTCTCCACTTCATGACCTGGTGTCATTTCTTTTAACTCAGTAACCTTAACATCAGAAAAATCCACATATTACAGATGCATAAAAGATGTCTTTGTAATAACAGCTTTTTAGAAATGGGAAACTGGTAGACATATAAAGATGATTAAAACAACTTTTTAGAGGTTCAGTCTTCACTGGTATTTGTGGGAATCAGTACAAACTTTACTTCTTCCCATTGTTTTATTCCTTTCTTTGAGTCTGATATTTGGAGATTTTTTTTTAACATGCTCATCCCTGAGAAAATATACCACCAGTAAAAGTTACTAATGCCTTCTAAAACAAAAAGGTTTACTGTTTTTGCATTCAGTTTTTATTGTATATAACAGTTTGTCTTGGACTATGTCCATCCTGCTGTCCAAAACTATGCCTGTACTCACTGTTGAGGGGCCATAAGCAAAAATTTTCAATACCAGAGCAGTGTTAACTGTGAGCTTCATGCAGCATAAGCCTCTTGAACTTCTTCTGCCAATGGGATCAAGGAATGGAAATCTGAAGCAGAAAGTTCCATTTTCAAGCACAGGCTCCTGCTGTGCTGTGCACTTCACCCACACCTGGCAATTGATGCTCCCTGTCCCAAGGAAAACACAAAGAACGTGGGCAGAAGAAAACCTGGATTTTACTACAAAAGCACTCCACTGAGAAAGTGAAAAGCACTTCCTGACCATGGTGTGCCTGATGGAGAAAGAATAAATGCATTTTCTAAAAACACTAAGGGCTGAGTAGGGCCTTATCACTTGACTGGTGGTGAAAGTCTAATCCTGTTGCTGAGAATGGAAAGTAGGATGGAAATTGGCTGTGAAGGACCCTGAAAGCTCAGACAGTTGCCCATGATTTACATGATAAAGGTGTGACAGGAGACTTTACCCCACGGTTTGTGCAGAACTGTCTCTCTGTTTCTTTTTAAGAACTGTGGTTCCTGTCTATGGGAAAGAAAAAAAAAAAAAAAAAAAAAAAAAAAAAAAAAAAAAAAAAAAGCCACAAAAAAACCAAAAACCCCAACAAGACTCAGATATCATAGTTGTACTGCCTTTCCTCATTTTAGCTGTTTTTATTAATTTCTTATGCCAGCTGCAAATCCTTTATAAAGCCTATCACAAAAAATACTAAAATTTTACCGGAAAACCCAACCCCAAGAATTTCCATTGTTAATTAAAATGTCATCTTTCTAACAATTAATTTAAAAATTCTAGAGAGAATGTAGAATTGAGCAGATCTCTTGTGACTTGTTTTTTAACAGCCGTTTAAACCACCTAAGGCAAAATCAGGTGAGTTTCTCAGTGAAGAACACCTGGGTTATTTAGTATAGCAAGTAAAACTCTTGTCCTCAGTGAAAATTCTCATTCATAAAGATGTGTCAAGACATTCTTTATGATTCCTTCTCAGAGTTTTTCCCCAGCCTAGTGAAAAATCAGTTTTCTTCATTCATGATCATCTCTGATACTATCCCTCATCTCTGTGAGCCTGAACATAATTAGAAGAATGGATTCTTTCATGTCATTCAATAATATATGTAATTTAATTGCACTCCCACTTGACTTTCTTTTTATTTTGAATTTATATTTACAGCAGCTAGCTAGCAGTATGTTTCTCATTTTTGTTCTTTTGATACCCAGGCACCTACTGCCAACAGATGAATGTTGTGTCTCCATGAAATAGCTCAAAGTAAAAATCAGTGCTAACACAGTAGCAGAAGTACAGGCTTTTTTCAAGAGCACAATAATGTGACATCATTGTTTGTGTTTGGCGCTCAGGAAAAATCTTCCATATTTTTATATTCTCAACTCCTTAGCAATCTGTGAAATCAAGGGAATCAGTACTAGCAATTAGCTGTCTGAAATTCACAAAATTCATATATTTGAATCCTAAACCAAAAATACATTCCCTCTGAACTGGGAAATTTCCAGTCTAAAACAGTAGTTCCATTCTCTTTGAAGACTGGAACAAGTATTATTCTCACTTCCAGATGAGGTGTAACTCATGAGCTCACCTGGTGTTTGGCAAGACACAGGTCCCAGCCTCTCCTGTGACCAATGTATACAGGTACTCTGCAGGTGCATTCCTAGTCTGAAGGTTTTTGCATTTTGGGAACCTTGACAATTACTTTGTATGTTCATCCCTGAAATATCTACATTCATAGTTCCTTGCTCCTCCTGACAGTTGGTTTAGCA
This sequence comes from Muscicapa striata striata, assembly GCA_030060385.1. NCBI lineage: Eukaryota > Metazoa > Chordata > Aves > Passeriformes > Muscicapidae > Muscicapa > Muscicapa striata. The sequence goes on from JAREIS010000077.1 coordinate 1,765,238, forward strand.
TTTTGTAACTAATTATAATTTTCATTAATTTTTCATATCAAATATTTTGAAATTATTTTTATATTCCCAAAGCAAAAGTGAGATAGCAGTAACAGAATGAAGGGACAGGCACATTTCTTTTGAAGTTTTAATTTTGATGTATTCTGCTGTACAAACAAGACTTCAACAGGCAGTTTAGCACAGCAATTTAAGAATCTGACCTTGTTATAAAATTCCTTAGGTAAAAAACCAACCAAACAAACGAAGGAGTTCTGTCTATGAAACATCAAATAAAAGCTGCCAATTTGCAAGCTATTACTTGGCAGTTTTGGGGAAGGCTTAGGGAATTTTTACAGCAGCAGGTTCTTGACATCTAACATTTTAAAGGCTCTTTTGCCTCAGTTTCCCAGAAAGACAAAAGAGATAAAAAGAGGAGTACACCTCAAATTTAACAAGGTAAATATAATTTGCTTTCCTTGGTAGTCAAAGCAGAGTGAGACGCCACTGTTGAAGTGCTTCTCCCAGAAAATCACCCTAATTTGAAATCACTCTTTGGAACAGTTTTTCTATTCACGACTTAGAAAATCTTGGAAACTGGCCTCGTTTTTAAAGTGTGATTAATAATTAAACTTCTGTGGTGAGAAATCTCACATTTTGCTCCTCCCTGTTTTTTAGTGGGCTTTCATTTTTATAGAGACACACTTTTTGCTCAGATACTCTAAATTATGATTTAAAGGGCAGCAGAAAACCCACAGGATTTCTTCTGGTTTGAATTTCACTACACATTGTAATCCATATGTATAATTTTTTTTAATTCTATTTTGTGCTTGTAACCAGTGACAGAAAATCCCAGTATAATAGCTGTAGTCTTGATTCTTAACTGGTTTTCAGTGTCTTAAGCCAGGAGATTTTCTCTCCCTAAGTTTAATAAAGCTTCACTGGTGCTGAGCCAATATTAATTATATCAAAAGCAAATTAGTGGTCTGTCAAAGTAATAGAGATAAAATTATCTCCCTTTTTTTCCAATGGACAAACCATATGGCCCCCAAAAAAATCCTATATCAGTGTATATGCTAGTCACTGAGAATAACCATATTAGTGAAATTTTGTCAAAACATCCAGTTTAAAATGTCTCCTAGGAATAGCTGATGAGTTGCAACTGAACTGTTTGTTATCCTCTTGAAGGACAACATTTATAATTCCCTTTTAACATCACTTTATCCTAATTGTATCATATTATCACTTTATCACCATTTTTCAGTCATCACTGTGCATGTGTTATTGGTGCTTCCAGCCCAAGTCACAGCTCACAGAGATCCCAGTGGTCTCTGACAGGTTTCAGTGTGGAGGTCTGAAACATGCCCAGACCCCTCCTGATCTCAGGCCAGAGCCTGGGAAGAGTGGCAAATGGACAACCACACCAGGGGTCTCACTTTTTCCTGGACAAATTAGAACATGAGGAGATGAGATTTAATCCTGAGATGCATTTGGGGTTGGGAAGAGTCCATATTTAGGGGAAAGGGCTTGGAAGAGCTTTTAATATTCTATATTATTTAATAAAGCTGAGCAAAATATGTTCCTAATAGTAACATTATCTAAATTGCTTCAAAATTAGAGGGGGAAAAAAGTATGCTAATGAATTGTTTGAAAAAAATAAACCAGATGAAATGAAAATATTTTTCATCCTTTTTAATTAGTTAAAATATATATATTTTTACCATTTTGTTATCTATTTCTTTTAGAAGAAGGACAATTCTAGATACAGTACATCATTTTGTCTTGAAAACTTTCATTTTAATTTGCGGGACTTAGATAATTTAAAAGCTTTGTTTATAAAATTTGGATTTGCAAGTTTTAAAACTGCCAAATTTTGCCTTCAATCATCCACTAAAGTGACTTTCTCCAGCAGGAAAACATGCAAATAAAATTTCTGAATTTCCCAGAAATGCCAGAGAAGCTTTCAGCTAAGAAAAAGTACCAGATAAGAGGCTCCTCACCTCCCTGCTGCCCCTTTGTCCCTCAGCAGAAACCAGCATCTGCCTTTTTTAATGCTGCAAACTGAACAATAGCCACGAGTCTGTGCATGCCACCTCACCCATAATCTCTGCATTCTCTCTTCATTTATGCTTGCTCTGCTGAGGATCACCTTCATTTGCTGTAGCAAGCACAGGGTAAAACATTGTAATTTCAATTCCATAGCAGAAATAGAATGCAGCAGAAAGTCCATTTCTATGAGATAACTGCATTTTTCCACGAAATTAAATTGTTTTGTTTTCAGATTTAAACCTTACATGCTGGCACAGCCTAAAATCCTAAAATAAAAGTTGCTCTGTAAGAGATAAGTGTTATTCTTATTGATTATACAATTATCTAGAAATACACCACCACAAAGTCCTCAAGGTTTAATCTATGCCACATCAGAGCTTTATTACTATTGCAGTCCCTCTGTGGTACAGACAGACTGAGTAAGCATTTAATCAGAAAATGATATCTAGTTTCACAGCAGGGTGGGTTTGTGAGTGTGCATGTAAGCGTGAAAGTTTTTTCATTTGACTTGAGGGGGGCAAATGTTGCTCTTGGATATGTACATGCTGCTCCTACTAACATCTGCATTTTTGCATATATATAACTTTTCTCTCAAGGGCCCCAAAGGCAATGGTTTTCAAGACCTAAATGCTTAAATTATTATGTATATTATAAGCAGTTATTTTAAAATACTGACTTCCTAAGCCTCAAAGCCATCTACTGTATGAGCTGTTGAAACAATAAGGGTTTAGAAAAAAAAATTCTTAAAAAGAGAAGTGTAACTGAGAATTTAGGTGCTTTGCTCAAGATCTTACCTGCTCTAGGATAAAAATTCACACCTGATACTTGTTTTTCTGTAGAAGGAGTCATTCTGGAACAGCCAGACCTGACTAACTCACTATATGATTCTCATATTTTAGAGAATTCCTAATTTATTCACAGTTTGCTTACTTTATTTTAGATTTAATTGCAAAATATGCCCTTGTTCTAAATTAAGTGCATCAGTTCACAGTGTTGCAAGAAGAGCTATTCCACTTTGAACTACAATGCCAGAATCTGAAATGATTTCTCTCTATAGATATACTGGTAATGAAGCCAGCAGGATTTCAATGAATTTGGATGACTCTATAGCAGCCATGTGATCTCAGAGTTACTTTAACTTCTTGCTCCATCAAAATCTACTGCAAACCATTTCAGTGTAAAATACAAACCAAATTAGTGAAATACAACATCCTGCCATTTATTTTGATGTCCATTAACATTTCCAATTAAAACCTCAGTGCTACTTTGAGGTATGTAAATGAATGAGCTTACTGTCCCCATGGAGCCTCAGTGCAGATGGCCTGGGCTTGCTGCACCCCAGCAGAGGGGTCTGGACCCTGTTTGACCTTCCTGCAGTTCAGTGGCCCAGCCACGTTTGGGATGAGCCACAATGTGAGCAGTAAGTGAAGGTGACAGTGAAGATGTTGGACTCTGTGACTGGGACCAGCCCTTCCAGGTGAGAAGTGACCAGCCAGTGACTCTCTGAGCTGGCACCTGACACCTCCCACCTCCCAGCCCATGGCTGGAGACAGACCTATTCCAAGAAAAGACAGAACTGACAGATCTCAGATTAAACAATAAAGTTTTATTTTAGATTGCAGAAAATTGTTATACTTTGTTATCATCTCAGAGCTGATCATGTTTGAATGGAGGGGAAGGCAAGGTATTTGCCTCACTGGGGTTACAGGGTAAAACATGAAAACAGGCAGCCTGTGATAGGCAGACACACAGAAGTAGGACATTTAGGTTTTGGGGGGATTGATTGTTTTGATTTTTTGCTGTTGTGAGGGGAAGCTAATTACAAGTCCTTTTTCTTCCCATGGTTATTATCTTTCTGTCAAGACCTCAAGCAATTTCTAGAGAAATGTGAAGAAAAAACAGCTGTTAAATCAGTTGCTATCAGTTCTAGTTTTAGGTTTTGGACAACACAGCATTTTTTTTTCCTAAACATGAACAGCCATGCATATAGATGATTCCTTCACACAGTACTCAGTCCTGTGACTCATTCTGCTGTTACAGGGTAAAGCTGGGCAGGCAGCAACCTGCTGTTTACTTGGTTAGGGGCAACTACTAAACAGGTAGGTGAATAACTCTTAGACAACTGGAAGTGGTTTTGGGACAATCACTGAAAGTTTCTCAAATGCAGTGAAGGGATTGACTGCAGGGGAACTTCCCAGAGATTTCATCAGTTCCAGAATAAATGACAGGAATATCCAGAGTAGCCAGAGCAGCCTAGCTTGACTCACCAAAGTGAGGATGTGAAGTGAGGATTGCATTGAGGAATGCAATGATGGAGAAAGTCTATCCATTCCAGTTCTGTGATGGAGAAAGGCTTGAAGAGAATAGGTGGGTTCATAAAAGCATCTCTTTGTTGTAACTTTTGGCTTGAGAAAAGGAAGAAGCATGAATCAGAGCTGAAGCTTCTAGAATAGAGATTCTTGTATAAATTAATAGAGCTTAGTTTGTTTATCATAATTTTCTGCTCAAATATGAAAATTTAATTTGGTTGGAAAAGTGTTTGAATAAGTCAGTTTGGGACTTCACTATTCTGTAGAGTCTTTCTGGTATGTGTTGTCAAAAAATAATCACTTTAAGTTTATAAGGAAAGAGGATTTTTTATGTTGTGCCCAGCATGAAATTCTGTGAAATGATGCTGCACTTTGTGAAGTTGTCAATAAAGCAAATAGCATCATTGATAGAAGAGCAAAACCAAGAACTGGTGTAAATGAGCATTAGTAACACTCTCCAACCACCAAAAAACAAAGATGAAGAAATCCATTTTGTACAGTCAGAAAAAAAAAAAAAGAAAGAAAAAGAAAAAGACAGATACTGAGTCCACATTTAGACGTATCCCTGGGGTTAAATAAGAGGAAACAATAGCAAAAATTTCTAATGGAAACAAAAAGGGATAGAGGAAAAATACATGCTACTGTTACAAGCACTGGAAGAAAAGAGATGAGTGTTTTGTTGTTTGCCAACACTTACTAGAAAGAAAGGCACAAAAGAGGAAAGATCTTTTGGTTGCAGGGTGAGGAAGGGTGCCACACATATGTTGTGTCAGAGACCAGAATTTCACCATTAGGAAAAGGAATATTTGGATGCTTTTGACCTACAGCTGGAGCTAAAGGAAAATAGGAAGCTGAGCAGAAATGGGCAGGTAAATATTGTGATGAGACATCATAATCCCTGGCCTGTAAAATGGCTCCTTTGACACCACTGAATCAGCAGCCAAGCATTGGTAAAAAATCTCTAAACAAACTGAGCATTTGAGCTGCCTCCAAACAATCAAAAAGATTCTGAGAAAACACTCAGTACAAGGGACTCCTGCTTTTAACTGAATTTTATATTTTAGTGTCTATCTGCTTTAGAGGTCTACTTGCTTTTTCCATGTCCAAAGTAATTTTTCATTCACAATGTCAGGATGAATAGGATGGGCCATTTAACCCAGCTAGCATTTGTAATACCTTTCGTTGGGTACTGTTTGATTTGAATGCTCATTCCCTAAAAAGATCTGTAGTGACCTAAATAGGACACTAAAAGGATATTCAAGCATCAAGGTGGTAGTGCAAAGTTATTTAGAATGCAGAATGAGTGTATCCTGAAAGTTAAATGATATCTTTGAGTTCCTAATCAGGAAGCAGCCAAATTTCTCCCAGTGTTGCCTGCCTGGTGCCTGTACCACAGCACAGTGGTGGTGGGTCACAAAAGTCACAGCCAGTCCTCTCCCAGCTCTCACAGGCTGCCTGGCCCAGAGCAGAGATAAAAACTGCTCTGTGCCATGAATTGTCCTCTGCAAAACTACCCAGGCACCCAGAAACTTCAGCAATTTGTGCAGAAATAAAGAGCAGCATTCATTTAGGATCCAAATATGTTGTACTTATCATTGATTCCCTTTCTGAAAGACTTAGAAAATGTTTTTTAAAGCAGTACCTGATTAAAAAAGGTTATTTTCCATGGGATGAAAACAAAGGGTGACTCTTCGAAACCGTACCCACCTACCAATTCCATAAAAGCAGTGATACAGCCTGGAAGGTTCAGACACTCTAAAACATACTTGTGAAAAATCAAACTGTAAATGAGGCACTGTTCAGGCACTGAGGCCTGAGTGCTAGAAAGGAAGCCTCAGAGCAACACTGATGTGAAGCCATCAGTCCAAAACCTTTGGTAGTGCAAGCGTGACCTGGGAAAATTTTAGGCAGAAAGGAGCTGCCAAGCATAGTGCTGGGGACAGAGCAACTCCATCAGTTCCCCTTCAGAGGAGAGGACTTGCCATCAGACAGCATTAGGGAAAAGCCTCTGCTGGCTGCACCTGAGTGAGTTCAATTCCAGCCTGTGCAGCTCCAGTGCTGCAAGAACAGGATGAGAAAGCAGCTGAAAAGCCACTGCCAGTGGCAAATATACAGAGCAGAGACCTATTGAGGTATTGAGGTATTAGGTACAAGCAAACTTTCTCCAAGTGCCACCACCTGGCTGCATCACTAGTGGGAGGCTTGGGGTGGTTCAGCAAGGCAAAGAGCTGGGCTGCTTCAAGGTTTCCAAGAGTGCATGTTAAAGGGATTAGCCCCTAAATTGGTTTTTGTGTCATATGTTTTCCTTTTTACTTAGTCCAACAGATTAACAAAAGGATCCCAAAAAAGTGTGTCATATCACAGAAGGAAATGAAAAAAATTTCAAATATGTGCAATCTGTATATTTTACGTAGAAATCCGTATTTTTCTCCAGTGTCTCAGGGATACTGGAGCAAAGGGAGGTGTCCTCTTCAAAATCCACCTGAATCTTCTTAATGACACAGCAAAATATCTTGTTTTCCACACTTTATACTTCACTATATTAATCCCTGAAATTCAAGCTGCAATTCAGTTTTTAAAAGTCTGATGTAATTGAGTTGTAAAATTAATTACCTCATAAAAATACCGTCAGAGTGCTACCCCTCCTTCCAGGTTTGGGACAACAGTTACATGGCATTCACCCATTCTCTTTGCATTTATGCATTTATGGCATCCTCTCTCTAGAGGAAGTATAGCACAAAAGTGCTTCAGGTAATTCTAAAAAAAAGTTGTACTGCAGTATGTTGGAAAGAACTTTAAATTGGGGAAAATAATGAAAAGATTTTGTGCTGTGTCTCTTCATCTTCCAACACAAGCTGAGGATATTTTACTATGAGATGAATACCATCTTTACAATAAAATTTAAAGATACTACTGTAAATTTGGATAAATAAAAACAAGAGGTGTATAAATAAATGTTCCATAAAAGAATAAAATGTGTGTACATGTTCTGCTACATTCTGTAACAGGTTCCAACCACATGGTAACATTGCCCTAAGCCATCTCTGTGTTGTATAGGCAGGGAAATTTCCCAGGTAATCCTATAAAATATAGCTACTATACTTGGTTGAAAATGTAATACATTTTCTTTGAATTGTTGGATTATACTAAAAAGTAGGTATCTTTCAATCTTTTAAGTTTTCTTATGTCTCTATTTTTGGTATTTTATTTTTTTAAGTATTTTTTGGGCAAAAAATACATTTTTTTTTTCAATTATTCCTCTATGTACTTTATTGTTGCTTGAGCAAGAGAATGCAAAAACAACTACAGAAGGTTATCTATTCTTTTAATTAATTTTTGTTTAAAAATAACTGTTCAGCCAGATTAAAAAAAAAAATTCCAGTTTTTTTTTTAAGTTTTGTTGGGTTTTTTTCCAAAAACTAAATCCAGACATTTACGTTTTCTATAAAATAAGCAATTTAGTACAAAAGCCTTGCATATAAATACCTTTGGGTGAAAAAAGTTCTAATCAGTACACCCAAAGTACATTGCTTGTACTACATCTTTACAACACAAATGAAAGCTGTTTGAATCTTGAACACAGGAGATCTCAAGGACGTTGATCCCTTTAATAATTCCAAAATAATGTGATGACAGTTGTCATTCTGAAATCAGCTGAAAGATTCTCCCTCCCCCAAAAAAAAAAAAAAATCAAACACTCTCTGGTAGCCTTTCCTTGGTCACAAGCAGCATATGGGAGTTTATTTTGGGATTTATGAAAAAAATCCTTAAGAGCACCAGGTATTATAGAACAAAATCTTTATAACCTCACAGTAACAGTAATAGTAATAGCAATAGCAATAGCAATAGCAATAACAATAGCAATAGCAATAGCAATAGCAATAGTAATAGTAATAGTAATAGTAATAATAATAGTAATAGTAATAGTAATTGACCTCACAGTCAATTGTTTTATGCAATCTGTCTACTGAGAACATATAGAGAATCAGAATTCGGAAAAGGATTGAAATAGCCACAGGAGCAGTTATTAGACAAGAATCCATGAAGATTCATGTTACACACATGGGTATTTGATAAGACATGGTTTTGGTGATGGCTGACCAGACTTCATTGTTCTAACATACGATCATTCTAACAGAGCATAATCAAGGCAGTTTTCCTCGCTGGAGCAAAAATCAGATTTTCAATGGGCCATCACAAGAGACTGACAGGGAGGATTCTTGATCAGCAGCAGTGGCAATCACAAGCTTTACTTCTCAGCAATCTCCATTTTGCTTTCTGTATGTTTTCCTCCTAAATTCTTGTTATGTTCCATGTTCAGTGATACATCAATGTGGAAAGATTTCATACTCTCCCTTTTTTTTTTCCACCTGATTGTTTTTCTTTTCAGATAGTATTTCATTCTGTGTTTTCCAGTTCAGCTTTTAACTTTACTCCCACCTGCCTAGAAATGTTTAAATTTCTTTGCCAATGCCATCTCTGCTCCTAATTACTTTCGCAAGGGCCAAGACATAGAAAATACAATAATGTCAACACTGTATTTTTATTCACAGGTAATATGGGTGCTGGAAAAGTGATTTCCATGCTTACCAACTGCTGGCTCACACATTATGTTTATCCTTGACCTATCAATATTAGCAAGGGAATAATCTTTGCTTTGTTTTAATGCTCTATTCCTCTTTCACAATATGAGATATTTGGTTGTTGTCTTCTGGCAGGAATGACAAAGGGAGAAGATATTATCTGGCCTTTTAGACTTTTTTGCAATTTTTCTTGCATATTTAAATTAACCTTTTGCCTTGGAATTTATATTACCTTTTCTGTCAAATGTAGCATTTCTGCAATGCATTATGCATTTTGCCAGGTCTCACCTGAATATGCTTCTTATCAACCCTGCCTGTGTCTTCTTGGGAGCAGTCCAGCAGTTCTCACTCCAGGCAGCTGATCCCGATCCCGATCCCCCAGCAAGTCCTTGGAATGCTTTGGCTGCTCATGGATGTGTCTGCCCAGCACCAGCCCCCTAATCCCATGCTGGCTGTGTGTTTCTTTGGGCACCAATCCGCCCCTGAAAGCTCAGCTGCACCTCAGTAAGGTGGGAAGGTCTGATCTGAGGGATGGATCGTGAGAATGGCCTTCGTGTGCTCAAAACCTCACAGCCAGCCTGGCAGCAGATAAAATGAAGTTGCCCATGGGTGGTTTAGTGGGGCTCTTGACAAGGTGGCAGGGTTGAATTTTCAGTGCTCATCCCCCAACAGCAATTCTGACTTCATTCCAAAATGCAAGTCTTGGAGTGTAATTATCCCCGGAGCCACTGAAGAAAAATATGAGGAAAACATTTTTCTTTTAAACTGCAGCTTTAAGGATGGAAAGCATTTTCAGTGTATGGAAATGTCTTTTAACCTAGCTCTGCTGGGTATAAAATGAACTTTATTTTGAGTGACAGTCTGCTATTTTCTTCTCAGAATCTTCAGTCTAACTCTATTTCATGGTGTGTCGACTCTCTATATGATTACTCCAATATTCAGGTGCAGAGAAGTAAATGTTTCATGAAAGTGATGTCCCTGTCAGTAGTGTGCATATCATCTGGCCCCCTGAGCTGTCAGTGAACAGATTGTAGAATTACCATTAGAATACAGGAGCCCATAGCTGCAGGCAGTAAATGGAGAGCCGGTAAGCATATGTCACCAGCGTGATATTTTAGCTTCGTATGAATTTGTAAAGTGGAAATAAGCCAGCAGTACCACAGCAACTGCTAACTGTTCTGACTATCCATGTTTCCACATTACACCATATGTTCACAAAATTTGCAGCAAAAAGGAATAAAACTGCTTTCCACTTTTGTGAAATATAACTTTGTGAGATGTGGTTTAAAATTTCATTGGTGTAATGCTTTAGAGATGTGTTTACCCTGATGAAATTTACTTTTTAAGATATCACAGGATTTGTGTGGATGTCTACCTAGGAAATTATGTTCAGCTGCCAGCAGGATAAAAACAAGGCACATCTGGTTTGATCCTCTAGGGAAGAAGGTGTTAGATATGTTTGGATTTCAAAGTCAAATTATGTTTTTAATCGTATTCAAGATGCGGTTGGATAGCAGTCCATCCATGCAGGCAGAAGCAGAGTTCAGTGTTGGCTATCACTTTTTGTTATTAACCTTGGAAAATTTTGTCTCTCAAATTTGCCACAAATGTTTTGAATCAAAAAGAAAGGCCCTGGGTCAGTGAGGAGGTACTTATGCCTGAAATGTCAATTTTTTGTTCTCAAAAGCTCATCTGACAAATTATAGGAAGACACAATAGTTATGTTAGGTCTTAAACCAACATGAAAAAAAAAAAAAAACAAAACTAGTTACATTACTTTCCATAACACATATACATTTTCTCATTAGTAGTAACATTTATATTGAAGAAAACCAAGACTCCTCTTTCTAAGTCACAACACCTAGTGTAAAATAGAAATTGACAAAAAATGTTGATATTTGGACACATATTAAGTCTGAATTACATTCTGCAGATATCTGTGTCTGTCTGCCTATTCTGGGATAAGAAATGGGAGGGACACCATGTTGGGAGGGCATTATGCTTTCAGGAGATGCAAGACACTTAGATCCCAAAACAAGATGGTGTAAATTTGAGATATAGAAGTCAAACAGATCAGGGCCCTGTTTCTTTGGTGGATAAAGCAAATGATGGTTCCTTTACCCAGGAGCATACTTGGAACTATAGCAAGATATTATTATAAGATGGTAAGAAATAATTTTTTTGCCCTGTACTTTGACAGAGAACATTAGCTTTTGGTCACCCATTCCCAGTTGCAATATGCAATTATTCATCACCCATTGTCTTGTAGAGGCTGAGAGGCAAAATCAGCACAACTGTAATTATTGATAATGATTCAACCAATTAATAAACAGGTGGCTATTTTCTTGGTTAGAATGTGATAAATGGCAGTGACATCAGAGATATTTGAGCCTTAATAGTTGACAAGGTCATTCCTTCTGGGACATACAACATACACAAAAACTAAAGATGTGTTTAATTATTTTCTTTATGAAAAAATAAACAGACCACTCAGTCAAATATCATGACCTTCTGAGCATCTTTGAAGAGTCATTTATATGATAAAGCATTTGGGCAAGTTCAGATTTTATTTCTTGGAGGTGAAAAAGAAAACATTGTTTCTTTGTTCTGATTTATTGGCTAGCTGAGTTAATTTGTTCTCTCCGTGGGATTATTGCTATGCTGTTTGCTGGCAATCATTTGGAATTGTAAATCTAATTAATTTTATGTGTACCTATAGCTTTCCTGTGGGTGTCTTTATACAGCTTAACCATATATAAATTTAATAATAATAATAATGTATAAGAATAAAGCAAGGCTAGGAAGAGGTTACAAAATATGACACACTGAAAGACTAAAATGATGGCATAGCAAACAAAACCAAATCCTCAATCATTGTGTGTCCTGTGAGGAAATAGTCTCACTGAAATCTATCTTAATTTTCTCTCTCTCTTTTTCTTTTTTTTTTCTTTTTTTTTTTTTTTTTTTTTTTTTTTAATGTGTGTACACGTTTGCATTCTGGTCCATGATCTATAGCGGCACCAAATTTGAAGGTTCTCCTCAGTGGCATTGTGAAAAATCACCAATGTGCCTGCAGCATACCTGCTTGCTTTCAGCAATTTTCTTGGCTACAATCAGATAAAGAGATTTGATGACCTTTTTTCACCTTAATTTTTCCAAACTGAAGGCTTGCTGCACCTTAGTGTAGATAGAAAGGAATTGGTTCACACACCGTGGCTGACAAATGGATAGTTCAGGTTTGAGGAAAATAACTGAAAGTTCAGCTTTTACTGTCAGGGTAGTTTATCTTTCTCCACTCATAATGATTGCATAAATGAACATATCAGATCTCAAGTCCTTAACGTGGAGTATGGAGACTAATCACCACAAAACACACTTGACAAACAGCTCTATTGTATGGATAATAAATGTGTATTTGTTTGTGGTTTTGCTCATTGCTACAGTTTCAAAGCAAGCACCTGCAACTTTGATTATACTCTCAAGACCATAGCTGGGCTTTGTTTGTTCTTCTTGAGATAATCAGAGCAAATTTGTGGTGTTGGCTTTAGTTAAAGGACATTAGTTCTAGAATTCTCATGCTATATGACAGGAAACCCTTCCATTCAAAAAAGTTTCTAGTACAAGAGGAGATTAGTGCTTTCCACCCTGTCTTTATCAATTAAACTTAATGATGAACTTAGTGTTTTAGATGACGTGAAGGAAACTCTCTTTAAAATCCACATTTTGCATCAATGTATTCTATTATATTTATGTATGTCATGGTTATGCAAAAGATGATTTCTAAGTTTTTTTTTTTTTTTTTTTTTTACATCTACTTAGCTGTGTATATATACATGCATTTTTGGTAAAGAATCACAAAGTATTTAAATTATGCTCCATTTTTTCAGGTATTCATCACACAGACCCTGTATGCCCTGGCTGCCACTGGACAATTGGTTTTAAACCATCAGTTACCATCAGTACCAGAAGTGACAGTAACAAGCCAGTCTTAAAAGCCTTTTTTTCAATACACTCCAGTTTAAAGTATGACCTCTCTGATATCAGGCTTCTCTCTGTATACATAATTGTATGCAAAGAGCATAGAAATCTTGAATATAGTTTTGGGTCAGTCTGACAATACCCACTTGCATCTTTGTATGATCTTTTTTGATTTTTAGATTTTTTTATTCACAATGAGAATAAAATTAGTATTTGGTTAAAGCCCATTGGGTTCAAATTTCAACTCCATTAAGTAGGAACATAATGTAATATATCTCATTTGTTTTAGGAATTCTTTTCTTGCTGAAACAAAGATATTTGAGGAACTTGATATGATTTTTTTTTTCCACTTAGAGATTCAACTAGTAGAATCTTTTCAACTAGTAGAATCTTTCATTTTGATAATTTCAAAATGAAAATTGTGATTTTCTTCATTTTGGAATCATAGAATAGTTTGGTCTGCAAGGGAATTTGAAGATCATCTAGTTCAACTCCCTGCCACAAGGGTTCATCCCCACACTCAGGACTTCATCCAACCTGGCTTTGAATATTTCCAGGGATGGGGCATCCACAGCTTCTCTGGGCAACCTGCTCCAGTTCCTCACCCCCTCAGAGTAAATAATTTATTTATTTTGTCCAAGCTAACCCTGATGTCTTTCAATCTGAATATGCATTGTCCCTTATCCTGTCACTACAAGCCACAGTAAAAAGTCCTTCTTCATCTTCCCTATAAGCACCCTTTATACACTGAAAGGCTGCAATAAAGCCTCTCTGAAGCTTTCTCTTCTCCAGTCTGAACAAACCCAACTCTCTCAGTCTTTCTTTACTGTAAATGTGTTCCAGCCCTCTGGCCAGTTTAGTAGCCTTCCTATGGATCTGTTGTAAAAGGTTCAGGTCATTCTTCTGCAATACTCTTGATTCATTCTTGATTCATTTCCTTTATTTGTATTAGAACTTAATTGCAACAGATTTTTTTTTTTAAATTTTATTTTTTAATTCTAGTAGATAATCCTCAAAACCCAAATTATCTACCTAAGTCTGAAAGTGGGAAAGTAAGTGAGAATAAAACCATCTTCAAACAGCCCTACGACCTTGTACTGGAGCAACAAGGTGGGGAGCAGGGGGCAGTAGGTGCCTGTGAGGAGGACAGAAAGAATTGAAGGAAGGTTTGCTATGAGTAACACCTGCCTAAAAGGTGGAAGACACCCCATCTTTCACAGCCAAACCCTTTCATGGGCCATGTCCATCTCAATAAGAGTCTTTCCACCAGCTATAGTGGATCACAAGAATAAAAGAGAATCTGATCATTTAAATCCAAGTTCCAACAGGAACACATCATATTTTACCTACCATGTCTGCAAAGTGTTGAGATGTTCATGAAACCTTATCTCACATGCAATTCCAATATCACCAAGGATGGCAGTACATCAGTTCTTGCAGTTCTCAGACTCATGGAAACCTGAAACAGCCAAAGAATAAAAGAGTAGACATGGTATTTCCTCACTATCAAAAGGAAAAAAAATCCTGAAACACTGAAAAAAGTAGATCTGCTGGGCACTAAAAAAAGTAGACTATGCTGGGCAAGGTGAGTCATTAATCTCTTTTCTCCTTTTTTTTCCTCTCTTCTTTAAACTTAGGTACTTCTGTGAAGCAAATTTCTTCTTAAACCTGTACTTTTTTTAAATTACAGCATCACAAATAAAACTTCGCAAACATCTGTCTCTGTGTTTTTATACATTATGAAGAAGTACTTTAAAAAAAAAGCCTGTAGAAGGTTTACTATCCAGTCTGAGGTGTCCTTCACCAAATTCTGAGATCTAACCTATAGCTGTGTAATAAATCTTGCAAATGATGTTTGCACTGGAAATGCTGACAGAACTTTTACCATAATTACAGCATGTTACTATAAATACACATCTGTGCAGCATATACATGTATTATATCCACATGCATATGCTGTATGCAGTGGTTTATTAGTCATAAAACATTTCATGTTTGATGATATTTTCAGAAGTAGAGATGCTGCAGCCATGTCCTGAGCACATTCTAACAACAGGGACAATAATAAAATTATTACTACGTGTATTGTGACAGATTCACACAACTGTCACTTTTGACTATGATGCATTGATACAATACACTGTAAGAATAAGTAACTAACTAATGTATATTGCAAAAGATAAACCTACAATAGCAGGAATTTTGCTTTATTTAAAGAAACAAAAGACAAATGTGCAGGTGTAAGAACTATATCAATTGCATGTTTTCTAACATCTCACACAACCCTCTCCAAAGCAGGTTTTAATAACATTTATGCTTTCTAGAAAAAAAAAAAAAAGGAACAGAAATCCACCCTCCAGCCCCCCTCCCCTCCCCAAGTTCTTTAGAAAGAAAGGAGCATCCTCTCAGGTGCCCCAGCACACATCCATCACTCCTGCTCTGTGTGAAAGGAAGGCAGGAGCTCCATTACAGTATGATATCCCTCCGGGGTATTGTCGCTGTTGTCAATCACAGCAAGTTTTTCACCAACACATTTACTGAGAAAGCCTTGTCTTTTTGCAAGGGGCCACTGTCAAGACTTGTTAAGAATAAACAAGGCAAGACCATTCCAGTTTACATTTGACATCAGAAGGATGCACATTTAGCTGTTTCTCAGCCCCTCCAGTGGGCAGAATCCTGGAATACAGTGAAGCAGAAAAACCTGATATGTAAAGACAGACTTGGAGTGAGTCAGTGAAATATAAAGAGAGCATGCATGGTATCCTTATCCTGTAGGATAAGGAAACCACAATTAGTGTGGGGAGGCCAGCAAGAGAGCTTATCTGTGAAGTTTTCTGAAACACTAATTGCAGTTTCTTTCATCAAGGCAAAGACATCTCAAGAGATAAACTAAATAATTTTATATATGCAAAACTGTAGTAATTTCTGCTGGCTAATATTCAGTTTACTGGTCTTATTCTGCAGCTCTGGAAGGGCAGAGCTTATTCTAAATCACCAAAATTGTTTTTATCTTAAGTTTTAGTAATAATTAGTGCTTAGTCTTAAAGACTAACTCCCCAGAGTCATGAGTTCCTAAGATAATCCCATGCTTTATTACACTAAAAAGCAGGATTTTTGTTGTTATGGTCAAAAATAGCCTTAGAGTTTCCCTAGGGTTCCTAAAAAGAAAGGCAAGTAAAAACAGCCAGAAAGCTTCATCAGTTTTAAGCAAAACAATGAGTTTTCTCTTCTTTTTGTGTAGGCAAGCAAAATCTTAACTCAGACAGCAAAACCAGAAGAGAAAAATACCAGAAGGTCATGGGAAAAAGTCTGAAATTGAAGTAATTTTTCTAACTATCCTACCTTTAGGAAGATAAGAGATATGAGAATGACATTGCTGTTGTAAGTAATGCCTGAAGCATGGAGCAGCTGAGCAAGATTTTTGATAACTCCAGACAGAATGAGACTACAGAAATATCAACTAATCAATTTCTTACTGAATCAACTTGGAGCCTTAGGTCACAGCATGGTTATTTACAAGCTGTGACCTCTGGATCTCATTCTTACTACCTATGCAGATACATAAAGCTTTCCCCCTCTAATAGATGTAACAGCACAATCTCATGGAAGAATGCAGGAAAACTTAGCATAATGTATGCAGAGGACATATAAATGCAGAATATAAAAAATTCAATCCTATAAACCTAATCTTATAAGATTCTAAATTCTTATTTCTAATTTTACAAAAGAGGTCACAACATCAATAACTACTATATCTAACTTTCAGAGAAATCATCTTTTACAGATATTTTCCATACTTTTTAAAAGTGTATTTACACTGGAAGTATTCCAATACTTCAGTTAATGACGTATATACTTGTGTATAAAGGCAGCAAACTCTATTTACATAAATCTGCATCAATCTTGAATCAGTAGATAAAGGCACTATCACACTATTACAGTTAAACCAATTATTATTGATTCTTCATTTCTTGCAAAATACCATCACATTTTGGTATCTCATCACTAGAATTAGATATTGCATTTGATGTTTATAGTAAAGCTTTCTGTCACAGCTATTCTGTGAAGACCCTTACAGTAAAGGATAGAAGCAGTCTGAAGTCTAGCTATATTCCATTTGTTTTACAAGGTGTTATACCATGACTACACAAGAAATGAGAATTACTAGAGTATTTTTGCTTTGCTTTGTTATTTTCTTTCAATTCATCCAGAAATTTGAAAATCTGAATAAATACTGAACACATATTCAGAACTGGAAACAAAATGTATAACTTTATAGACATTAGATATTTCATAATTGAATTTAGGATTGTCTCTGGGAAAAAATAGTCCAGTTTGCAGGAGGCATGCTTGAGGGAAACAGAGCTAGAGAAATGCCTCCAAACAGCAAGGACAGCTGAATTGTTCAAGGGAAAAAAGGCCAACATAATAATAGCCATTAACAGAGAGCAAATACACCACTGTTTGAGCTGAAGTGGCAATGCTGACATGGTCCTGCACTGGAGAAAGCAATACAAAAATTAGAAAACTTCACATATAGTCTGTGGAGGATGGGGAAGAATTAGAGGTTAGAGAATTGTTTATAATCTAATAATATTTCTAAAAGACATTCTATAAAAACAGGACATATCTATGCTGCTAAAAGTGCCAGGCAGTGAAGCTGAGCACTGGATGGGACCACCAGCTTTCTGCAGTGCATAATTGCTAGCATATTCCCTGGCAGGGTTTCTGCCTTTCCCAGTTAGGAGTTCTCCAGTACAATGACTGGGCACAGTTCAGGGGATAACTTGTGCCAGGACCATTCCCTAAAGGCCACATGGAGAAGAATGTAGTGGTTTGGGTGTCCCCACCCTACACTTAACTTTGCAGCAGTCAGTGCTCTTGCCACAAGACACTTAATGCAACACATTCCCACAGCTTCATGCTATGAAAACATTACTGTGGTAGATAACAGTCTTCATGTCCTTTCACAACCTGCAAGCAAAAAAAAAAAAAAAAAAAAAAAAAAAAATCAAATATAAAAATAGTATTTTTTTAAAGTTAGAGATGTTAGAGGGGTCAGAGTATACCCATAAGACCCTCGGGCCCTGAGACTATGACCATGGTCTGTGACCTTGTTTTATTTATTAGTATAGACATATCAAAGAAATTTTCATTGATATCTGTGGTGAATGTTACCAAATACCAGAGCTCTCAATACACATACAGCAGTGAAAACACCTCCACACACTTTCTGTTTTGCATTTATAATTGTGTGATTGCATCAGTAACCAATTCAATGAGATAAATCAGCAATATTTGATGGGAGAAATTTGATAAAATATCAATTAAATGCAAAAAGAAATTCTGAGTGCCACAGGCTTTTAATAAGAGACCCACAAAGTTCAAGTCATTATCACCCAAGGTCCCTGGCAGCTGACAGATATAAGATCAGCTCTTCAAGACAGCCTGGTAATAAAATCAATACACAGAGTCACAGTGGTGGCTGTATGTTCACCTAGGGCTATATGGCCTGCTGTGTTATGATGTGTAATATTTCCAATTTCAGTAGCCACTGGCAGATAAAAGAACAATGTGGCTAACAAAAAATTCAGTGCTTTTTGATTCCCCAGCTGAAATGAAGAAGAAAGCTTTTCCTAGCTGCTTCAGTTAGGTAAAAGAAAGCCAACACTCATAACAAGAACTCACAGAGAGCAAGGACACACACTGACATTGCTGGATATATTGCACATTTCCTTAACCACTTAGCTGCAGCATCTCAGTTCATCTCATCTGCACCATGGCACCAAGCTATTTACAGCATAAGAAAATAAGAAATGCAGGTGGATTGGCACTGTGGGTCATTGGCATTGTAACAGAGCACACCAATGTGTTAAAAGAAAATAGTGCTCTTAAGGATATGTTGACATTTCCTAACTTTAAGTATACATTTCCTGACTTGCACATTGGAAATTTACATAAACTATCTGGAGTACCCTGGGTCCTGAGACAGCACTCTACAATAAGGACAAATGTTACCCTTTGGCATCACCAGAGATTGGAAGATAACTTCACCTGCCACTTCTGAAACTGCAGGAGAATAATTCTATTATCTTTGACAGAATATATTGTGGCAGTGATAAATATTGCAGCAGAATTAACACATTTTTTCAGCTATTTCCAGAATATCAAAACAATAGAGAATTATCTAAAAACAGTTAGGAAATTTATGTTCATTTGTACTGGATCTGCATAGCAAGACTTTTGAGGCTCCAAGGCAGGCCCACTTTGGCCAAGGCTGAGCCCATCAGTGACAGAGGGTGGCACCCCTGGGGTAAGGGTGCCCTGGTTTCAGCCAAGGACAAGGTTAATTGTTTGCAATAGCCAAGAAGAAGAGTGGCTGAGGGGGCATGACCAGACACTGATTTTTTTCTATACCACCTCATGTCATTACTAGGGATGAGTAAAGAGACACTCTCCCTTCCAAGAAGAAGAGCATCCTTTTACAGCAGAGAGAAAATGTAGTGGGGAAGAGCTGGTCAGTATTTGCTACCAGTTTTCCATGTAAATAATTTCTTTGCCTCATACTTTTTCTTAATAATATCACTGTTGTTACTGTTTGTTCTCTTATCTCATGTTGTTTGCAGTAATAGTTCTTATCTCAAGCAGTGATTTTCTACTTTTTGTGCCTCCAGTTCTCAACTCCATCCTGCCAGAGCAGGGAGGGGAAAGGGGAGTGAGTAGTGGTGAGGTTCTAGCAGGATTACTGCATTGGAGAATACCAGCCCTAAACCACAATGCATAGTTGAGAATGGAGGGGAAAAAAAAACGTGCATGACAGCAGCAGAGAGAAAAGTGAAAATACATGAGAGGAACATCCCTACAGACAGTGCAGAAGGAGGGAGAGGAGGTGCTCCAGACACTGCAGCCCCTGGTGCAGCCCATGGTGAGGCAGCTGTGCCCTGCAGCCCTTGAGCTCCACAGCAGAGCAGAGATCCAGCTGCAGCCTGTGCAGGACCCCAGACTGGAGCACGGGGATGCCCAAAGGAATCTGTGTCCCCATGGGAAGCCCATGCTGGAGAAGGCTCCTGGAAGAACCTGTGGCCATGTGGAGAGTGGAGCCCACTCTGGAGCAGGCAGGACCCCATGATGGACCCACACTGGAGCAGGCTGTTCCTGAAGGAATGCACCCCGAGGAAGGGACCTGTGCTGGAGCTGCTCACAGAGAACTGCACCCTGTGCCAACAACTCCTGAGATATAATATATGTATATATATATTATATTATATTATATTATATTATATTATATTATATTATATTATATTATATTATATTATATTATAATCCAGAGATGTGATGAACTTACCACAGCCCCCAGCCTCTTTGTCAATGCCACTGGAGAGAAGGAGGTAGAGAAACCAGGAGTAAAGATGAGCTCAGAAATAAGGGAGAGTTTTGGGGAAGATGTTTCCAAGCTTTGTTTAATTTCTCATTATACTACTTTGATTTTTTTTGTTACAAAATTAATTTTCCCCAAGAAGAGTCTGTTTTGCCTGTGGTAGTCACTGGTGATCTCTCTTTCAGATCTCAATCTGAGCCTTTCCTTTTTTCCTCTCTCCTGCCCAGATGAGGAAGGCAGTGATAGAGCAGCTTTGGTGGGTGGCTGTCCTACAGCAAGGGACAAATCACCTCAACTCTGCAGGATCTGGACAAAAATGTCTACTGCTTATAGACTTTCCTGTCTCTATTTTGGCTTGATCTCCCTGGATTTCTGTAGCTCTGCCCTCTGTTCTGTTGCTTGCCTCTTCCTGCTCTTGCTTCTGCTTTTGGGCAACTACTGCTCCCACATCACTGCCTTTATCCTTCCCCCAAGCTGCTACTGTCCTTTTTTTCCCTTTCCCATCCCTACCTCTGCAACACTTCTCATGTGCCCAAGGGCACTGTGGTCCTGCTTTTGGGAAGTGCTCAGAAATGCTGTGTGACTGCAGGGCAGGGATGATCCAGGAACAATCCTGGCACACACCAGGAGTAGGTGCATGCTCAAGGCCAGCAGAAACCTCAGAAGATGCAGCTGTCATAATCAGTATATCTTTAAAGATCATGAACAAGCCAAAGTATTTTAGTGGCTTATGATTTAGGCATACTGGAGCAGACAGCACACAGAGATAACATAATAAGACAGTTCTCGTGCCATTACCAGCTTTTAGTCAACAGTGAAGGCAATGCTTCCAGCATCAAAGGTTTCTCCATAGAAAGACTACAAGTTCTTTAATGTTGGATTGCAGGACAGAGTCAGCCTCACTGTGAAAGTGGGGCTGTACCCTCTCCCCTTGACATGAGTCATGTAGTGGGAGTGCAACCTGTTCTTCAGAGCTGAAATTCAGGATGGGCAGGAGCACCCAAGACCATGCTCCAACCCTCCCACTACCCACTACCTCCAGGTCCTGCTTCTTGGGATGCCTGATCCCCTGTTTCAGTTTAGGGAATCAAGCCTCTGCCATCCCTGGAACTGAGGAAGTTTCCTGTCTCTATTCCAAGGAACCACTCCTCTACAGGCTGTGCTAATGTTGCTGCCATAGCCTCATAAGAGAGTACAACAGGGAAGTTAATGTAGGTGAAAAAGACTGTTAAAATTTTCCTAACACTGCTTCTCCATTTCCCCCTCTCATAAAAAGCCACTGCACTCTAGTTACATGGTTGCATAACTCTGTTCAAAAATAACTGAAATACTTCAGAAAACGTTTTCCATCTTAAGTCAAAGCATGGAAATTTTTTGTGTAAGCTGTTAAAAGTTTCAGGAAATTATATAGGGATGCATAATGGAAAGTTTCTGGTTGCTATAATCTACAAAACACATATATATCACACAATCACAGCAAGGTTGAAGTTGGAAAGGACTCCTAGAGGGCATCTGGTCCAATCCTCCTGCTCAAGCAGGACCATTTGAAGCAGTTGCCCTGAACTGCATCTTGATGGTTTTTGAGTATCTCAAAGGACAGAGACTCCACAACCTCCCTGGGCAGCCTATGCCCACGCTGGGTCACCCTCACAGTAAGAACTTGCTTGCTGATGTTTAGACAGAGACTTCTGTGTTTCAGTTTGGGCCCACTGCCTCTGGTCCTGTCAATTAAGGAGGATGTAATGGCCTATGGTGAACGAAGCACAGGGATGCTAATTTATGGATTTTGTTCTAGTGCCTAACCAAACTCAGTGGCACAAGATAGTTCATTTGTGAGAAAGAAAGACAAAAGTCCTGCAGTTCAAGCTGAAACATCTTGAAACATATCAACTACTCATGGGTTCCAGATTTGGCATTAGGCATCTTTGGCATTTTTACATCCAAAGCTGTGAAATATAACATCTATTCAATTCAACAAGCATTTTTCTTCCAGAATTAACACTTATACTCACACATCTCAGCATGAATTACCACAAAGAATTTTAAAATTATGTAGTGGGTAAGACCTGCAGCTTTTAATTCCTTTTAACCTTTGCTGAGTTTCTGTTCTTTAAATTGCTCCTACAGCTATTTAATTTCTTCCCCAGCATTACCAGTCATTTTGGTTATTATTATTTTTATTTTTGTTGTCTTGCTTGAATGGAGGAAGATAATAGCTGTGTCACAGTGACAGAGCACTAGCTCTGGGCACCAGCCCTGGTGCTGCTGCAGCCATGTCAGAGGGAGCAGAACCTTGGTCTGCCTGGGATGGGCACCAGAAGACCTGCACCAGCCCAGTATGGCCATGGAGGACACAGGTGAAAAAAGCCTGTAAGAAGAAGGCAGGGAGGACTGGGGAGAGTAGGAAAGCAAGGTTGTTTTGTGGCAATGGGGGAAGGTTGCTGCTCCCTTGCTTCTCTTGGATGCTCAGACAGGGATGCGACCAGACCATAGCATGCTCCTGTCTTCTCTCTCCTGTGCCACTCAGAGAGTTACCAGTGCTCTACAAGACAAATGTCATCATCTTACAGGGGTCTGGAAGCTTCCCACAATCATGGGAAGCAGCTCCATTCTCCCTGGATGGACAGGGATGAGTGTAGTGTCCATGTCACAGTGGGCAGAACGATGGTGGCCCTGTTAGAGTGGGGCTGGTGACGTGGCTGGCCCAGGATGAGGCTCTGGTAACTGACAGGGAAATATGGGCTGGACAGTCCTGGTGTGAGGCTGGCAAAGCCTTGGGCAGGGTGAAAAGGGTTTCTCATGTTGACAGAGGGTGGCTGATCCATATGCTGACTCTGCTGTCTTTGACAGCCACAGCCCCAGAGAGAGCCACAACCAGATCATGGCACTTGTCAGTCCTCTCCCTTCTCCACTACTCCACTGGAGAGCACTGCAGAAAACTTGTGCTGGGGCATCAACCTAAGCTTAAGGAAACACACATATCTTTATTCTCTACCACATCATGCTCCTGTGGGTGCTAGAGGGCCCCACAGCTGTGGATGAAGGGAGCTCCACAGCACCCACCATCTCTGTACCCTGCCATGGTCCCAGAGGCATCTGGAAAACACCAGAGTTATGGACTCAGGGAGACCCACACTACACCACTTTCCTTGTGAAACTTCTATGTGTCAAACCTCCTTGCAAACATACAAGGAGAAACCAGAACTCACCTTGTGAAAAAGACAAGTCCTGAACTTCATCAGCAGTTTTTGTCTTAATAAAAAAATTTAAGGAGAGCACCTATTACATACTAGTGCTGAAATATCTGCCTTTGCTATTTTCTGCTGATTTCTTAGATGTTTGTTCTCACAGAGAGAGCAATGGCAATTTATTAATATCCACTATTCAGCCCTGAAGACATATTTACACTTCCTAGGAGAGAGTGCATATATATGTATAAATAAATGTGTGCATATATAGATATTCATTTACATATATGTGTTAGGTGGGTATTATGCACGTAAAGGGAAAGCCACCATATGGAAACAATGCCAGGTTTTGAAGGCAATTCACCTAACAACTCTGAAATGATTGTTCCTGCAGCCTTAACTCTCCCTGCTGTGTATGTGGATCCATTAGCTGAAAGTATTCACAGAATGAGAAAGAATCCATGGTCTCTGGCAGTGGAGATCAGTTGTACCTGTTTATTTCTTTTTCTTTTGCTGTTTAATTTTTACCTTATTGATTTTTAGCTTTTTCTATTTGATGAATATTGATTGTACTCATGCAGTGTTGCATTCATACTAGCACTTTATTTCTCCCTTGTTTATTCACTGTGGTGATTTATTAGGGGTATGAAAACTGCTGAGTATCACAGAATTACAGTATCACAGAAGTTGGAAGGCACCTCTGGAGATCACCTAGTCCCTGCCCAGAGGAGGGTCAAATACAGCAGATTGAGTGTTCTGTCAGCAAATCATCTGCTGACACACCAAAGGGTCCTCTTGCTATCCAAAGGGACCCCAACAGGCTGGAGAAATGGGCTGACAGGAACCTCCTGAAATTCAACTAGGAGAAGTGTTGCACCTGAGCAAAGACAACCCCATGCACCAGTGTGTGCCTGGGCACCACTCAGTTAGAGAGCAGCTCTGCAGACCTGGGGGTCCTGGTGGACTCCAGATTTGACCTGAGCCAGCAACCTGCCCTTGCAGCAAAAAAGAGCAATGGTACCCTGGGCTGCATAAGGGAAAGTCTTGCCAGCAGGTCACGGTGGTTCTGCACCTTTTTTCAGCTTTGGTGAAAAAGCCACACCTGGAACACTGTCCACTGTCCAGTTTGGTGTTCAGTACAACAAGGAACCCAGTGTATGGTCACTCCATCAGAGAGCAGGGTGGTAAACATCTCCTATGAGGACTAGGGCCTACAGCCTTGAGGATTCTTCCAGTTGCTTGTTGAAGGTTCTCAGCAGTCACCACGTGTCTGCAGGTAGAGCTCTGCACAGCCCTGCTGCTCTCACACATAAAGGGCAAATCTTCCTCCTCACCAGCCCAGCCTGTCTCAAGAGCCTGTACCCTTCCATCAGAGCACTCCATTTGTGTGAGCCACCTGTTTGTGCAGCTAACCACAGCCCTGACTGCTCCCTGTGCTGCAGATGGAGCACCTTGGACCCAGCCTTTCTTGTGCTGATTGCCCAAAGGTGTGAGAGCCTCTCAGCATTGATGTGCCCATGCTGCAGGCAGGGCCCATCCAGCCTCTTTCATTATTTCCATGATGTCTCCTGCCCACATCAACCTGCATCTTCTGCTTAAAATTCATAGAATCATAGAATCACAGAATGATTTGGGTTAGAAAACCTCTTAAAGATCATCTAATTCCAACCCCACTATGGGTAGGGATGCCACCCACTAGACCAAGTTGTTCAAAGTCCCATTCACCCTGGCCTTGAACTCCATGGGTGGAGTAAAAATGCAGTCCAAAACCTCTGCATCTCCCTGTTGACCTTCTCTTTCTTCTCTTCACCCCATCTCCTCTGCATTCCCAGTGCAATCCCTATACCCCAGCTTGCCCAGCATGTGGACAATGATGGTTCTGCTGCCCCTCCAGGTGAATCCTGTCCCTTTCTGGCAGCCTGCCACCCCCAGAGACCATCATCGGTCTCCGCAGCCGAATCCCTCCCATGGACACCGTCCGTGCGAGCCGCAGGGTCCTGCACGCCCGAGCGCTCCGGGCTGGCAGCGGGGCCGGGCCGGGAGCCGCTCCGGGGGGCGGCGGGGGGACCGGGATGCGGGCAGGGATGTGGGGCAGGGATGCAGGATCCGGATATTGGCAGGGATGTGGGGCAGGGATGCGGGATAGGGATGTGAGGCCGGGATGCGGGATCGGGATGTGGGCTGATGCGAGCAGGGATGCGGGATAGGGATGTGGGCAGGGATGCGGAGCCGGGATGTGGGATAGTGATGTGGGCTTATGAGGGCCGGAATGCGGGATCGGGATGCGGGATCGGGATATGGGCAGGGATGCGGAGCCGGGATGTGGGATAGGGATGTGGGCTGATGCGGGCCGGGATGCGGGCCGGGATGTGGGATCGGGATGTGGGCTGATGCGGGCCGGGATGTGGGATCGGGATGTGGGCTGATCCGGGCTGGGATGCGGGATCGGGATGTGGGCTGATGCGGGCCGGGATGCGGGCCGGGATGTGGGATCGGGATATGGGCAGGGATGCGGAGCCGGGATGCGGGATCGGGATGTGGGCTGATGCGGGCCGGGATGCGGGCCGGGATGTGGGCTGATGCGGGCCGGGATGCGGGCCGGGATGTAGGGATGCGGGCCGGGATGCGGGATCGGGATGCGGGCTGATGCGGGCCGGGATGCGGGGCCGCCGGCTCCCTCTCCTGGCCCTGCGGCGGCACGGCGGGACACTGCCGCGGGCTGGGACCTGCGCTGCCAAAAGGCAAAACACGGTCAAGATTTCTGTTCGGGTTTTTTTTGTTTGCTTGTTTGTTTTTCCCTAGGCATTCGTATTCTCTGTTAAACCTCGGCTTCCCATGGCGGTGTCTCCCCAAAACAGAGCGCCTTTTTTTTTGCACATATTAATTCAACATAGATAGAGTTAGCTCTGAACGTCTCCTGATACCTGAAGGAAGGAAAAAAAAAAAAAAAAAAACAAACCCACAAAACCTGCTGAGCTGGGCATTCTGAGCAAGTGGAAAAATTGGGTTCAGAACCTCTTGTAAAGAAGAAACAAATAATTCCTTGTCCTGTGTTTTCTTGATATGTGCACTAAACACCAATCTCTAATGGGAATGAGAACAGCTCCTGCATTTAATGGGTCTGTACTCTGCTTCCTTGCAACGCTGGCCTGAGATTGAGCTCCTGCTTCTGGATTACAAGTGGGAAGAAGCAATATTCAGTCTTAAGGAATTGTCACTGGTTCAGAAAGAGCTGGCAACTCCAGGGGGAAAAAAAGAGTGTAAATAAACATATAACTTTTTTCTTTTTTTTTTTTTTTTTTTTTTTTTTTTTTTTTTTTAATCAAATCACTGAGAATATGGAGAGAATCCAATGTGACAGCAGTTTGCATACTCTCAGAAAAAGTCAGCAATGTTCTCACAGAACTACAGTGTGTGTGGCTGAGCAGCAGGTAGATGGGCATTATTTAGTGCATTGTGCTTTATCAAACTTCTGCAAACAAGAAAAGCAATAGTGAATTTATGACAAAAGATAAAGGGTTTGTCCATAGGGAAAATTCAAGAGAGGTTCACTCCTTTAAGTGGATTATCAAAACCTCATTAAGCTTCTTTGAGAATCCCCTTATTTAGTATTAAATTGTCTTTATTCTTACACTAAGAGTGGATTTTAACACTTTAAATATACACCTTCAGCGCATTTGGATTGATTTTCCTCAGTGTCCCTGTTAAGAAAGATCCCACGCAATAATGGATTTTAGGCAGTTTGCAACAGCACAAAAGACTTCAAGATTCATCCTTTCAATCCAGCACCGACCCAGGACTACTGTCACTGTGGTGAGGAGCCTTTCTTGTACTATCTGCACTGTAATATCAGATCCTGTCTAGAGGTGCAGACTCAAAAGCAAGATTTGTCTTGTCTGTATGAGCCCTTAGATCTCCACATGAAAGGTAAGGTGACAGGACAAGAAGAAATGACCTCAAGTTGTGCCAGGGAACATTTAGGTTGGACATTAGGAAAAAATTCTTCACTGGAAGGGCGCTCAGACATTGGAACAGTTCTGATGGAATCACCATCCATGAAAGTGTTCAAAAACATGGGATGAGGCCCTTGGGGATATGGTTTAGTGGTGAATATGATGGTGCTGGCTTAATGGTTAGACTTGATATTAGAGGTCTTTTCTAACCTCAGTGATTCTATGCCTGTTGAAGTTAGTCACTGTTCTGAACTTCTTTGGAAGCAGAAGAGAATGCTGGTATGGAATCCACAGGAACACTCCCTCTATGCTTGCACTGTCTGCCTGCGTCTCCATAGAGGTTCAGCCCCCAGAGCTCAGTCCAGCTGCCTGAACTTGGGGTGTCTCACAAGACAATTCATGTTGAGACTTATTCCATATATCCATGTGAGGATAGCAGATAAAATGGACACATTCTGAATGGGAAAAACCACAAGGAGCCCCCAGGTGGAACTAGATACTGATGAATAGGTTGAGTAAAATGTACCCCAAGTCTTTTATTCTAGAAATACCTGATTGTTCTGCTTTTATTGTCCACAATGGGAAGTCAGACATATTCTGTGCCTTCAAACAAATATACTTAAAGGCCTTAATTTTGAACTGAATCAAAGTTCAAATTAGTAGGTTTGGTCCTGTTTTTTTGAGGCTTTTTTTTTTTTTTTGTTTGGTTGATTGTTCATTTGGTTAGGGGTTTTTTTGCTGAACATAGATGAATTTCATGAAGCAGAGTCTTAGGCACCCGTACCCCTGAGCCTGTGTGACCAAGAAAGGGCACAATAATCTCAGTCATGAGGAAGAATCTTATGAATTTTGTGTCTGCAGAGCTCAGCAATTTGTAACCCTATTCTGAACGTGAACTAATTTTAGGTACTAACACTCCAGAATAGATGGAATTGGAGTGGGTTGGATCTTCTCTGGTATATCTGTCTTTCAGACTGCACACAAGACATAGGAATGCTTATGACAGTCTCCACTCACTTATCTTGCTATTGCTGGAATTTTGTGGGTGAATAGAGCTTTCTTAGCACTAAAATAAATTTCTGAGTGATTTTTTTTTTTATTGGCATGTTGCTCAGATACACTTTTACATCCTACATAAGCAAATTCCTACATAGACAATACTTGTGAGGGAAAAAAAAAAAATAAAAATCCAAATGGAATTTCTCAAAGGACACTCTCTTCCTGATAGGTCTTTTCAGATAACTCAGCTTTTTCTTCAGGGACAAAAACCAAGTAAGCAACCAATATTCGTTGATGGTGTTGGGAAGAGTGGAAAACTAGCAGAAGAGGCTGGGGGACGTTCCTCTTGTGGCTTCACCGCTGCCTGGATTTTGAGGCAAGCTGCAGAGCGCAGATGTGCTGTGACAGGAGCAGGAGCGGCAGGGGGCGAGCGGCTCCTGCCAGGGGCCATCCCAGGGATGCGGGATGCGGGATGGAGCCCCAGCGTGCCCCAGCCCCGAGCACTCGGATCCTTGGCTGCCGTCCCGAGAGCCTTTCCGAGCAGCCAGACTCGCGCTGGAGCTGCCGGGGCTGCCGAGCGGCGCTGGCGGAGATCAGGTTTCAAAATTAGGATCTAATTTTAAATGAGATGTCAAAAGCTGGGAGTGACAAACAGTGGGGAGGACTGTGAGGAGGCAAGGCCAGGTAATCTCCGCGGACAGCTCGGCAGCCGCGCTGACAGGTGGAGCGGGATCCCGGAGCGCCAGGGCGAGCGCTCGGGATGCTCCGCTTCCTCCCGGCCCGACTCCTCCTCACTGCTGCTCAGCAGCTCCAGGAGCAGCCGCAGCCAGGAATGCCACTGCACTCTCGTGAAACACCCTGCCACCTATGGGAGCCATTTTCCTTCCTCACTTCCTCTGTGCATGGAGAACTCACCCCACGGAATAAATAAAAACCAGGACTACAGAGCAAAGTGTTGCAGTATTCCCTCGTGGAATAATGCACTTCAGTAGCATCGCTGCGCTTGACTGGGGCTCTCGTGTTTTCTTTTCCTCTTTGGAGCTTTACAGACCTTGAGGAAGTCTTCAAGCCAGAAGTGGAGAAGTCTGGCAATGCAAAAGGGAAGGAAAGTGTTGAAAACAGCCAGGCAGCCACTGTCTTGGAAATAAAATTTTTAAAAAGTATTTTTAAAAGCACTGCATTAAAATAAGCAGTGTCCAGTGTGTTTTATGTGATTAAATAGTCTGGATAAATGCAAGCGCTAGGCAGGTGTAACATCACCAGCTCAGATGAATCCAAATCATCTCCTGTTTAGAAACTCAAGTAGCAACCTTCAGCTGGGCTGCTATGCAGCAATAAAAGGAAAACTCATTTGTCAAGGATGAACCAAGGACTCATCTTTACTCCTCTTTTCCATATTTCCTTTTTTTTTTTTTTTTTTTTTTTTTTTTCTCTCTTGTGGATTGTTTAGCTTTCTTTTTACATATGGAGTTAGAAAAAAGAATGACAGCAGGGTCAGTCTGCTTTATCTGACTGCTTGGAGAATGGTTGCCTGATTGCTTTGAGTCCTAAAGCAGGGAAGGCAATAAGGATGTTCAATGGGGTTGTAGGTTTTTGATGAGGAAATATCTCTCATCATCTATGGAGTTTTTCCATAGTAAATGCTTTTAGTTTTAAAAAGGCGTTTTCTGTCTTGACTGAAGAAGATGCAGACATTGTAGAACATACCAAAAAGACCCAGTTAATTAATTTCATCTGTAACCTCAGCACATTTCAAATTACCAGTGTGAGTGCCCATTTCCTCACTTATTCCCCTCCTAGACATGGGACCAAAACCCAGATTTCCCCCACACATGTTTTCCCACAGTCCATTCAACTCTATTTTGCTTCACTTTCTGCCACCAGATTATTTGGCTATTTCTTATCCATCTCAACTAGTTTTCTTTGTTTGTTTCTTTGTTTTTGTGTATGATGAGCATTTTCACCACTTGGGTTCCTGAAGTAGAAGTTGGCTTCTAGATCATTCCATGTGTCAGGCAATAGAAATCTGGGCTCAGGCTGCAATACAAGGACTTTTTTATGTGTACAGATTTTCCCATTATCTTCATCTGTAACACTGAGGCATCAACACACCACAAGTGTGAGCAGCTCACAGGTTTTAAGATCACACATGTTAGAGTGACTTGCTGAATTAGAGATTACAGAAAGCATTTCATATTTCATAGATCATTAGAATATCTAGAGGTAGAAGCTAATAGCAAATAGTTCAAAAGGAAATATAATCGATTATGCTTTCATTAAAGAGAGAAAGAAAACCAGAGACATTCTTATCAATGTCAATCAACTTTGGAGACTGAAATCTGAAATTCTGAAGTGAGGAATTTGTTTTCAGTCCTTTCCTCATAGCAGTATTATAGAGACTGAAATCCAGGTCCCTGATTAACCCCTGAGTAAAGAATAACCTTCACCTAGAGAGATCTGCTTTCAAAAGAGTTGGCCTCTGTAACTAGAGCCTGTTCAATTATTCTTCTTCAAAGAGAGCAGGCACCCAAGAATGTCAGCTTCATAGAAGGAGCTATAATTTTGAAACAACTTCCTGTTTGTTAATTTATTTTTTTTTTTTATCTTGGTGCTGTAAATGGGAGGAAATGTCACAAAGGAGGTTTGTGTTCTTTATTTTGTTCCATGTTACATTTTGCAATTGCAAAAGCTTACAAATGGTGTGTGTTTTCTGTCACTGTTTATAGATTGAAAGTGAGCAGACTATCTATACATGTGTAACTACCAACTACATATTGAATTCAGATTTACAGGATAACATATTACAGCATTCTTGTTCAAAAACAAATAATTTCCACTTTAAAAGAAAAGCCCCTAAAACTAAAAAAAAAAAAAAAAAAAAAAAAAGCAACCTGAAAATCACATACTAGCTTTTTCTACTTATTCAGTAGAAAAAGAAAAATAGCTGAAGCTGGGTTTAGGCATGAAGTGTATCCCTGGAAGAAGTCAGCCTGTCAAAATTTCCCTTTCTTGGCAAGATACCAGAAGGGGAGTATTTTCACAAAGATGAAAAGAGTGTTAAATGCTAGCATGCTTCCAGATTGGATATGCATTCTTTCTTATACATATTTTTGTTATGAAACAAACGCATTTTGGTAAAATTAGGGATGTGTTTCTGCATCTACTGTAGATTTTGTGTGATAAAATGGCATTGATTTCCTATCTAATTTAAAACAGTTTAAAATAACTGGTAACATCTAGTAGTTTTCTATTCTTCCAACCTTTATTTTCTCTTCTGTGTGTTTTAATGCAAAGCAGGGAGTTGGCAGGGGTTATTTTCTTTCTGTTACTTTTCTGTTTTAGAATAAGAAGACACACGTTTTGACCTTCTTCCTTCTGTTCATGACTTCCTCCCCATCACTAAGCTTTTCTCTTCAGTGTCCCAAATTGCATGGCAGAAATAAATGTTTGGATTTAAACCCTGGTGCTTTATGGTTTAAGATTCAGTTCTTGAAAGACAATAAAAATTTTTATTAAATGATACACTGGTTCCTTCTAAACATTCCTTCAGTATTTGGAAGCCAGAAGATACATGTACTCTATTTTCTTTGTCACAGCCCTTGTATTTCACAGTGTATTTCACAAATCTCTGATTTGAGGGGCCAAAATTAGTGTTTGCCCATAATTGCAAAACAAAACAAAAGCAACAACAATAACAGGAAAAGATAATAAAATAGAAGAAAAATTTAAGAAAATAAGAAAACCAATTCTATAATTTTCTCATCAAATACATGTTCTGTGTAACTTCAGGACAAATGAGAAAGTGAATAGTATGTGCATGGAAGACACTTCCACAAATACCCCTATAAACCTAGATCATGCTATTTGGGTGTATAGAAACTGTGTAGTAGGGGCAGGATTAATCTCAGAGGCTGCAAAGCTGCAGCCTGGCAACACTCAGCATGCTCAGGTAGTACTGGATACATGCAATACACAGATATCAGGTGCTACTCTCATTAGGAGGCTGGACCTTTGTCTTATCTTCTAAATTAATTTTTTTTTTTTTTTTTTTCTTCTTTCTAACATATAAACCTTTTTCAAATGTTTATGCTTTCCAGGAAAATAAGTTATTTTATTCAGCCTGTGTTTCCTAATCCCCTTTTTTCCCCTTCATAGTTACTACCATTTAAAATAGAGTTGTCTTCACAAAATAGTTTCAATGAAGCAATCAAGCTTTCACAGATCACAAATATTAGACTACAGAAACAGGTAGAACATGGTTTGAAAGAAAAAATACACTAAAGAAATTGAATTAATTGAAGTATCACCCTCCTGTATCTTTCTGGAAAACAATATAGATGTTTGTTTCAAACACATTCCAACACTCAGTTCCCAATCTGGGAAGACAAACCCAGCCCTTACTTTGTGTAAGCTTCAACTGCAAGCAAAGCTTCCACCAAAGCAATTGTGGCTGACATCCCCTCAGGATCACTCCTAGCATGTGCAGCCTGCGAGTTTCCTTGGAAACTGCCATGCAGCAAGCATGAGATTATGGCACATGACTGCTAAGCTGTATAGCTTTACCCAGGAAAATAAAGGAATGCAAGAATGGGGACCAGGGCTGCAATCCACCTCCCAAGGACAATAACTGCTGATTTTCAACCTGAGTTTTCTAGTGGCTGATGGATTACTTCTACACAGCTAGAAAAGATAAGGAACTAAAGCAAATCTCTTTATTAAGAGCTTATGTTTATTCCATTGCGGCCTGTTTTCCTGCTGGGAGGGGGCAAAACTGAGAAGCAACCTGAAAATCACCTCATCTGCAAAGACCTTCTGCAAGAAGTCAGCTGGGAGGCCATATGACATTTTCCTTAGGCTGAGCTAATCTGGATAGGATACCTCATATGGACCTTTTTAATAGAGGCGTTCCCTCTTCAAATTTCTATGATTATACAGTGCTGAAGGTGAGACCTTGGGAATGACCACAGTGGCCCAGCCAAGTAACTACCAAACTCACCAGCCTGCACCTGACTTGTTCAATAATAAATAAAAAGAGGAAGGATATAAGTACAAGGGAAACACACCATTTTATTTTTTTTTTTTTATTTAGGCACCCTTGACAGATTTGCCTGCAATGGACCTCGGCATTTCTGACCACTAATAACGCTCTAGTCCCACCCTATCCTGTGGCAAGCAGTCCTGCAGCACACATCAACACTCAGTGAGGAAGTTTTCCTTTGGCTTATCATGGATGGCAATCCTGCTGGTTTCCCTTTGATGGCTCTTAACTCTTGCATAGTAAAGACAGTGACCAATTGCTACCTATTCACCTTCTCTTTTCAACTAATGATTTTACAGCTTCTCAATCAGATCCCCCTCCAGTCATCCCAGTTTAAGGCTAGAGAGGAGAGCACTAGACTCATTGTTTTACAGTGCACTTTTACATGCACTTTGTCTATGGTGATGTCAGCCTGGAACATGCATTTTCTTGTAGCTTTATTAGGCGAGACTGATTAGCTGGATTCTCAAATATATAATTTAGCCTGTGGGCTTTGCAGTCTCCATATGAATTTGACCTAGGATATACAGGTCACAGGAAAGCTTAATGATTTGGGTATTTAGATGATCTGTGGGAGCCCAGCTTTGCTGCTGCCATCCCTTCATGGCAGTAGTTATTACACTTGGCCTCAAATTCATTCATATTAACACAGATCGACTTCAAAGGTTCTGATTTAAATCCCACCTACCCTGACTGATATCTTTCTGGGAATCTGCTGTGCCCCCAGACCCTGCCAGGAGGCTGTGGCCCTGGAGCTGCCAGAGCACCCACCCAGGGCCATCTGGTGTCTGCCGCCGTCCTCCGGGGCACTGCTGGCTGAAGGACAGCTGCCCAAAACAAATGGTGACCTCTGGCATCTGCACCATCAATTGTTGCAACATCTGGCAACTGGCTTTCTTGTGAGAACTGACATTTGGTTGCTTTGGACCGAGGATTTTAAGATCCATGGGCCAGAGTAGAAAATGGAACAGATGCCAGTTTTATTTTTTTTTAATATATACTTCAAATGGCTTGTAGTCACTTGGAATAACAATATCAAGAACTCAAAGCAAATAATCAGTTTATCACAGTGAAAGAATGCTTTTGACAAATTTTTGCTGGTCTTATCCCATTCCTGCCTTGACTTGTTACCATGCTGCAGCCCCAAAAACCCTGAATTATGTTAGAAACTCTCTCCTACACCTCAGAGGTGCATTTAACAAAACACAGTGACTACATTATTGCAGCTGTCTCCACTGAATGAAGGTGCCTGGCCATGTGAGTTTGTATCCAGCTTTACATCTGCATCCATGTGTACAGTGCAGCAGGCTGCTCTGACTCCCTGTGCTCACTCACTCTTCTCATAACTTTTCTTCAAAAGACAAATACAACAGATAGATGTTGGCATACATCTAAATTTAAAACATTTCAGTATGCTAAAAAGTGTCTTTGGCCTTTTGTTACATTCATAAAGCAATTTTTTGAAAAAGATAAGAAGACTGATATCCTCAAAATCTTGGCAAAGCTAATAGTGAACTCTGGAAAATTACATTCAGGTACTGTATACAATTTATTGTGTTATTTCAGTCCCACAGATGGCTACAAATAAAATAAACATTTAAAATAAAATATTTATTTTGAGCTACAAACACTGTTTTTAAAAGATTCCTCCCCTAAACTCTAGGCAGATTTGACATAAAACAGAAAAAAAAGAAAGGCAAATAACTATCAAATAAGCAACTAAAACAAACTTTAGGAAAAAAAACTTTCAAAATGAAGGAATAAATCTTACTAACCATAACATAAAAGAAAACCAAATAAAATATAAATATGACAAACATGTACCTACATAAAGAAACATAAAGGTTATTAAAATATACAGGAATAAATTTATAATTTAAAATCTACTAACTACGATAACTAATGCAGACTTTTAGATTTAATTGAATTAATCAGCACAAGCAGATACTAATGCACAGTGGCTGCACTGATTTATCAAACCACCAAACATTCAGATAGCTAATTCCAGAGGAAGGAAAAAAAAAAAAATCTAAGTGCAAATACTTATATTTCTCTGTGTTGAGGTTTCATCTGGGCTCCCTGTGAAAAATGGAGACGGAAAAACAATCCTGTGGAGCTCCAGAGCCCCATTTCAAGCAGCTCGCTGCAGCAGTCCCTGGCGCAGTCTGAAATGGAGTTAGGCTTGTTCAGCACGCCTGCAGGGTCACACCGACTGACCTGCTCCCCTCTGCTTCCACTTAAAACTCACATTTCCTCCATGAAGATAACGTGTTCCTGTGATATTTAGTTACCTGGTCTCCAGAAAGATCTCATTTTTCATGGTGTAATTTTTAACCTTTGTTTAAGATGTCTTTTTTTACCATAAACTCTTTAAACCTGATATATTTCCTCAAAGAACATGTGCTTGCAAGGAAAATGTTTGGTTACTAAAATATCTTAACAAATCAAAGTTCACTGCAATTTTAGCTTGGTAGGTTTTAAAGGAGTGTTAAGGCTGTCATTAAGTGTTCTTTCTTTAATTTCTTTTGATATTGTCTAGCACAAACATGAATATTCATAGAGATAAACTGATTTTGTATGTGCTTAACTAAGAGCTTTTGAACTGAAAGAAATCATGAGCTAGCACTTCTGTGGCTTTTTTTTAAATTCAGAAACATGTGTAATTTGTGATATACATAAAAATTTAAAGAAAAAAATCAGATTAAAGTGTGACAGAAATTTTCATGAAAAATGCCAAAAAACAGCTCAACCACTTTCTGAGCGTGAAATGCATCAAAATATTGCTTGTATATTGAAGGAATTTTGAGGAAACTGGAAACCTATCTGACCAGAACTTTCCTGGCATAAATTCGTTTCAGTTGGGGTATAGGTTGTTGCTGGAGAGGATCTGGCTGAGCACATTTGGTTGAGGACTTGCTGCTGTTTGTCTGACAGCCACAAAGGCACCCTGGACCCAAATCTGTGCAAGTGCTCTCTGCTTATCAGGAATGGCAAGTCCCAGACCACCTCCCTGCCCAAGTGCCCCCTCGAGAGGCCAGATTGGCATTTAAGGAATGTGAGGATTAGTGATGTAAACTGCTGCAAATCCAAAGTTTAAAGAGGGCAGAATCATTTAAATGTGTCACTGGGAGTTCGGAATTGCATTCTCATATTTTGCTTTCTCCAGTCTTGTCTTTTTAAACCTCCTGACTAGTACTTTGAAAACTCTGCTTGCTGTCCCAGTCACAAGAGCAGCCTCCCACTTCACTGCTCCTTAACATCCCCATATTATCCTTTCTTGCTCTGTCTGCCAATCTGCTAATTTATTTTATTTTTAAGGTGGGGGAATGGAGGGATATGGTGTGTTGCTGATGTTGTAAGGCAGCTGCTCCAGGCAGTGAGCCTTTACCTGAGAAAACACAAACAATTCAGAGCATCTCTGCCTGCACAAACATAAAACTTTTCACCCACCAACCTCCCAAATCCACCTCCCCCCTCCCGCCATTTGTAGAATCCTTCCCTGACAAAAGCACAATTAAGAAAAATAAGTGCAACTACATAAGTGCAACTCTCTATCACCTCTGAGACCATGATTTTACGTGAGGATTTTGCTGGTGGGAAGTCAAATTTGGAAGTTTCTTCCCCTTTTTTTCCCTTTTCACCTGCTCATTCCTTTCTCTGCTACCCCACCTCTGGTAGGGGAAGCTTATCAGTCCTTCAGCAAGGCTAATGGATTCATCAGTATTGCTGCTGACAGCTGGAGTGATGCAGTTTGATAAACAAAGAAAAACAATACTTGAAGAAGGGTGGGAGAGAGTGTCTATTAGCTTAGATCATTCCACTCAACCATTTTTTAGCATGGTCATCCAGAGAGTTGAATTGCCACATCTGAGTACCAACATAGGTGGGGAAGACTGCTTTTAAACTTGCTTTGCAACTTGAAAAGTTATAATGTGGAATCACAGCCTGATTTCTTGGGTGTGTAAGTAATATACATTCAGGAATCATGTTACATCTGACTGAAAGGCAACCAAATCTGTTGCATAACTACTGCTTTTGAGAACAGAAGATAACAGATTCTGATATAACCTGTGTGAAGTTGAGACTTGTGCAAAGGCTAATTCCTCACTTTCTGCTCTCAGGAGTATCAAGGCATGGCAGGTTATATATTCCCCT
This sequence comes from Muscicapa striata striata, assembly GCA_030060385.1. Classification (NCBI taxonomy): domain Eukaryota; kingdom Metazoa; phylum Chordata; class Aves; order Passeriformes; family Muscicapidae; genus Muscicapa; species Muscicapa striata. The sequence goes on from JAREIS010000077.1 coordinate 1,802,844, forward strand.
TACAAAGGCAGTTCTGTTCCTCCCCATCTGAAAACAGGTGCCAAAAAACCCTAAAAATTAAGAGAGGAGAAAAAAGGATAACTGAAGGAGTATAAAGCTTTCCACGGAGGTGAGAACAAAATAAACTAGATGACAACATTGTGGAAAGGGAAAAAATTCCAGAGGGGTAGGAGAAGTGCCCAAGAAAAGTTGGGTGTTGTTGAGATGGTACATAAGAATAGTTTGCTCACAATTTCATCCCAGTAAAAAAATAGTGGCTCACCAAAATGAGTAAGATGTAAGCTGGATACAAACAAAAAGAAGTACATTTTCTCACTGTGTCTAATCAAGGTGGGGAACTTGCTGCTACAGGATGTTTTTGGTGCTCAAAGCTCTCTTAGATTCAAGAGGAGAAGGAACAAGGAAGATAAATCTAGGAACGGAAACACCTAGAAAGCAAACTTGGCACAGGAGGCCTCTGAGGTTCAGCTGGTGGAGTGTGTTTGGGAAACATCAGTGCATGTCCCCACCTTCCTGTGCACTGCCCCAGGCACCCACCTTGTCATTGCCAGAGGTGGGATAACAGCTGGGATGGGTTTGACCTGTTCAGCACACCCATCCTGATGTTCTGCACACCACAAAACTGTCTAAAGTGGGAGGTGCCCTTGTGTTTCTAAGTGTTGTTATGCTCCTATATGGACAAGGCAGAACCTCCATGTATCTACCAAATAGTGTGGACCTGCACCCACATCCTGAGTTAGGGAGCAGGAGGGGTGTTTGCTGTTCCTGGAGCCAGCACAGGTGGGAACCAGTGAATCTGGCAGGCTGGTCCTCCTCCTTCCCTGTACAGGAAGGAATTTTAGGGAGTAAGATAAGACTGGAGGGCTCTGTTCTGTCACTGATTGGAAGCTAAGGGAATTTGATATTTTTTAGGAGATAATACACACAATAATCCATCCAAATAGTAGTTTTGGTGTGGTTGGTTCCAGCTATAACCTCTCAAGTGCTTGACCACATGTGTTTGTAAAATACAGAGCCTTCTAGAGCTTATTTCATTTTCTCACAAAGAGCATTTTGTGACCTAAAAACTGATACCTTTAACAGATGTGCAAAGACACTAAATGTCGTAGCCTATCAACACTGGTAAAGGAATACAGAAATGAGTATGTGCTGGTGTTTGGCTAAAGCTTCTGTTTTAACCCCTACAACAAGGAAGTACTAGAAGAAAAGGCTTATGTTCATTTGTATTTTACTTTTAAAAACAATCTCATAAGGTTTAATGTTGCAGTATCACATAGTTCTTATTTTGCATAAATACATGATGATTATAGCTGTATAACCTTGGCAACATACTGTCCTCATGAGGCAGCCTGAAATAGAAGAGAAATGCAGATTATACTATGCAACTGCTCTTTTGGGAACAATATTTTATTATGTTTTATTTCCTTTCCATAAAATTCAAAGAAAATGAAGGTAATTTGGGTTCCACAAAACCAATGATAAGCTGTCAAAGAAAATTCCTAAATCATGCTCCAGCACAGCCCTACAAACAGGTGTAGGCAAAGGTGGGTAAGAAGATCAGGTTGGACTCATGAACACCTTGAATCTGACCTTCAGAACCTGGACATTGGAGATTTCAAACAGGAACTAATTTAAAAATGAATAATTGTTTGAAAATTGTGGGGCCAGATCTCAGACACAGGAAACAACTTTATGCTGTAGCTTACTACTGGGGGAAAAGAAGCACTAAAAATGCAGGGTCCAGTTGTTCATTAGTTTATACAGCCTGAGAATGTGGCCCAAGGAGTCTCTCAGGCTGGCCATTAGGGCCATTGTAAAAGCCATTAGGACTAGCCTGTGATGTCAGTGATAAGCTCAGCTTTCATTTATGAAGACAAAATAAAGGCCTTTTTCATGGTGGAGATAGAATCTCAGCCAGCTTGCCTGCCACTGAAGGAAAACAAAACTAAAAACCTTTCATATAGGCAAGCAATTTGCTTTTTTCTTGACACTAAATTGACTCTTGGTCTATTATCCAGGGCAGACTAAAATGTCACTTCTTATAACCAAGCCAGTAGTCATTTGTTTGAGAGAAGTATTTTCTGTTTAGTGCCTCATCAGAAGCAGGATGAAAATGCTCCACAGAGCAATGGTGCCATATACCCATTATGAGTTTTGCCTATGTGAGCAGAAAAGGGCTAAGCCCTTAACTATATCATGAAAAGGAGAAAGCTAAACAGATTGTTTGATGAATCAGTGATATAATCTCTGAAAAAACCCACAGGAGTGAACCTCTGCAGCTAATGAATGGTGTAGCATCAGCTTTACCATTGAAGGACTGGTGCTTTTAGTCCTTGGCATGAAAGAGTGAAAGTGAAAGTGTGTTTCATTGGCATGTCAGCCTATTAATCTTGCATTTGGCAAATGAATTCCCATATGTTTTGAACATCTGCCTGGAAGGTACCTCTCTGGCTAGCACAGATGTATTATTCTGGAATTAAAATAAATAGCAAAACATATTTCTGTCTTTCAGCTTACTTTCTTGCTATAACCTCTGTTGAAGTAACCATGGATAAAATTTGTCAGGTCCCAAAGCTGCCAATGTTTCATTAAAAAGACACACATTAAAAAGGTAGTAGGGTAATTCAACACTTGTCTGTGGGACATGCATCTACAGGGTTATATTCCTGTTCAATCATGAGAGCAGTAGATACCATTGGCAAACCCCTTGCCTGCAGCTTACAACACAAGCATCTTTAAATAAGAATCTTCTGTTTAATGCCATATTATTTAACACAAAAGTTCCTTCAGTGCTGTTAAAGATGACACTACTAGCCTAAAAATGATGACTGAGAAGTTTCAAGGATTTCTCTCTGCAGGCCAGCCTTGAATAACTTCAAATGTCCACCTTCTTGCTGGAGCTGGTTTGACTCATTAGAGGACAAATCAGCCACTGGTTACCAGACTTCCCATGTCTTCAGTGGCCATCTCCTATTTGACCATAATTTACTGAATGGCTGTCAGCAATTGCCTTGCAGTGACACAGACTGCCTGGAGGCCATGTGAGGCTGCTGTGACTGGTTGAGATAAAGATGACACTGCCTCCTGTTCCCAGAGTGGATTCCTGCATGCATAAGTGTTTGTGAAAGTTGAAGTCCTTTTTACAGTTTGTGAGGACTTTAAGAGCAAATACAGGCAAAGATGGGACTTCAGAAAGAGTGAAGACATTTCTCCGTGGTGTGTCTTTAAAGAGAGCAGCATGACCTCATAAAGGGAAATCACCTAAGGGGAAGGATGTGACAGAAGCTGCAGCCACAGTTTCACTGGCAGACCGGAGATGGGCTGAATCATGGAATAAAAGGTGTTTTGTGCACATAACCCTGAACTGTCATCTGCACACCCACTGAGCTTGAGTCATCCATCCCAGATAGACATTGACACTATCTGTTCAAGAAGGCAAGGTGACTAACAGTGACAGTGTGTTAATGTTCTATCCCCTATATTCCACATGCAGAATGTTCAATTTCTCCTTCTTTCTAAGTGCCATTGTTTCCCAGCTGTGGAATGATCTTCAGATGAGATAGACAGAAGATTCAAGGTGCAGCAGCAAGATGCATTTTATAGAATGAGTAAGAAAGGAATGCAAAATGCAATGGTTTGTTTTGTGCCTGTCCCGTCAAAGCAAAAGCAGATGAGGAGCATGGAGAGGAGAAGAGGAAGAAATATATTTCTTACACTTCCTAACACAAAATCATAGTTGCTGGCTTTATGGGTGGCAAGAAGAAGAAGAAGCTATCATTTGTAGAATTTTAATGTGACATTTGATAGATATGTTAATCTGTGTATGTTATTGGCAGTATGAGAATCCATCATTCATCCTGGTCATGGTTTGAAGTGAAATCATATAGGAATTTTTGTTCTACAAGTAGAGTAAGTAAAAATATCATCGTTGGTGCAAAAAATAAGAAAATAAGATGATCAAGCTTAAAAGTAAAAAGCATATTGGTTATCTCCTGTCCCAAAAAGAAAAAAGTAAATAAGATATCTGATGCCTAGCACACCAAACATTTTATTTCAGAAGAAAATCTCTCAGACATTATTCTGATTTCCAAAAGACTGCATTCCAAAGGCATGTCTGTTTCACCTGATCTTTCTGAGAAAATATGCCTTATCATATGGACTGACTGGGCTACAGTACTTCCAGCCAGGGAAGGAAGGTGCCAAGGACCCAGTCTATTTGAGTTTCTGGTGGATTTTTATCCAGTGGGAATGAGAGAGGATGACCTGCATTTTCTATTTGTTCCATTTGTTCAGAAATTCACTTGGTCCTAAGGATCTTAAATTTTTTCCTCTTTTTAAGGATTTCTGTGGAGTGCACTCAGAGGTGATACATATATTCTCCATACAGTTCAGTCACAATTTTACAGCCTTACATAGTGCATGAAATAACTCATTACATAATGTGCTCTTCTATGTGCAGAGCTAAGGTCTGCTCTCACTTGCCAGATGTGACACTTGCCCATGACAACAATTATCATCAGCATCAGTGCTGGTATTTGTGCTGGTATCAATATTACACTTCAAATCACAAGCACAGCCAAAGGCTTTACTGATCACAGTCAAAACACAGCCTCGCTTTTTTTATGCAAGACACCCAATTTGTTTTCCCACTGTTTGAAATTAATAACAACAATAACATTAATAATTCAAAGTGTCAGGAAAGTAGTAATTACTTTAGAAGTATATGGGGACAAGCAGTTAATAGACTGAAGAATTCAAAAACAGATAGCTAATATTGCTGAACAAAGTTTAATAGTATCAGCAGAGTCATATGCTTGTCTGACTCCTATTTCTCTCCCATGCACAAAAGCCTCATGTCTTTTTAGGGAGGTATTTCAGTCTGTAGTGTTCAGATTGGATTTCCCAGAAATAGAATCTGGGTCAATTATGATCATTTTCTTTATCTATATTTAAAATTAATTTGAAGGAAATGGTGACATTTAAATGCACCTGGCTGATTAAACCATAGTCTGTAGCCAACTGGAGTTAGCAGAAAGTCTTTTATTGATTTCAGTGGAGCTCAGACCATGCTATTTAATCCATTTTGCTTATTGGTCTCATTTATCCCATGAGTGAACACAAGCTGAAAAAAGAGATTGGATACAAGTGAAAAAGGGCCCAGTGAAAATGTCTTAGACTCTATGTGAAAGAAAAAAAAAAAAATAGTTTAGGTAGTATTGGAGTTATCTAAGAATAAGTAAAATATCTCACACTGTTTCTTTTGTCTTTTTCTCTTCTTTTAGTATTTTCCTTCTTTTCTGGGTGAGGACTGTGTTTTTATTTGCACAGCAGAAGCATTTAGCACATTGTGGATTCTTCTGAAATCCAAGCAATAACAAATGATGATGCATCATTCTGATACAAAGGGCCAGCAAAGGGTTCACAGAACATTATTATTAACAACATTGTTCTGGGAGCTTTTAGAGCTTTTAGAATAACTCTGAGATTTGATAACGAGCTCAAAAGGACACTTAGCTTCATTTTTTCTTAGGATTTCTTTCACACAGCCTTTGCTGCAACCTTGAATTCTAGAAACATGCAGGAATCAAAAAACCTGTTGGTTTAATAAGTGTTAGTAGATGACTTGAACAGCTAATTACAGACTGGACAGAGCTACACCTTCCTATGAGGTTCTTCAATACCAGACACAACAGGATCCCAGATTTCTGTGGAGACTTCAGGCCATGGTTTAAATAGAAGAAATATATGAATGTGCAGTTCTGAGTCTTTTGAAACTCCTATGACAAACTCCCCTGGATACTTCACTCTGCAGTTATGGAAAGCTGAAAGTTGAGTTTCCTTGAATTTACACTTTTAAAATTCTTATTCTGTTTAAATCCAAGTGGTACAGACAGGTTGCACTGAGGCTGGAGAAGTTCTTGCACCTTGTAGACAATCAGGCCATATGTGATGCTAGACTAGAATTGTTCCCAGTCTGTATAGAAACATCTAGTCCTTTTAGGAATCCCACTGTGTATACCATATCTTAGGAGCTGAGCTTCAGTGAGGAAAATGCTCAAAAATGTTCAAGGGAATTTAACTTCTTAAACAGCACTTCAAACGCAAACATTTTCAGTTCCTTCAGGCAAGCAGAATTTCTCCCTGTTACCAATGACTTAAAACTACAATTCCTTGTGGCAGAGTGCACCTCTCAGCTCCTGTGCTGCTCAGCCTTCCCCAACATCCTCAGCACAGAGATCACACCAAGCAGAGCACTGTGTTATAGAGCCACTTGTTCCCAGACCTGAAAAGGCTGGCTTTGACTGTGTGCTGCTCTCCACTCTGGGCAATTTTTGTTTTGTTTGATTCAATACAAAGTTAGAATGAGATGTTGTTGTGATTTCAACAATATGTACTAGAAGATACATAGGTGACAGGGACCAAGACATACAGACTTTGTTCACAATAGCTTGTGATTAAAATAGAAGGGAAACAAAATGATTTTCATTTTTAAAAAGAGATCTCTTTCACTCATTTTTCTCAGAAATAAAAGCAGAAATTTTGGGGTTGCCAAAAAACAATTTTATAAGAAGTAAAGAAATAATAATTCTGTCTGAAGAAAGTACTGTTTTCTTATGTAATTAACCAAAAGCCACAACTTCTCTACAAGCTCAGTTTTTGTTGAGTTTTTTTTTTTTTAATTATTTTTCTTTCAGTTCAAAATTACTTAGGAAGTTTGAGAGTTTCTATTGCTTCTAATTGAAAATTCATCTTTTTGGCAAGAGGGTGTGTATTGATAGGTTTTCCCTAAATTTCTTTCTGCACTGCCACTTCACTAATTCATTCACCTTATAGCACTGAGGATAACATGCAGGTAATTTTAGAGAACTGTCAACCCAGAAAGAATGTTCAGATCAAAAAATGGAGTGTTTTTGTTTGGGGGAACTGGAATCATAAAATCACAGAGTGGGTCAGGCTGGAAGGGACCACAGTTGATCATCCAGTCCAACCTCCCTGCTCAAGCAGGCTCATCCTAGAGCCCACAGCAAAGGATTGTGTCCAGCTGATTCTTGAGCAGAGGGAGACTCCACAAAGCCTCTGGGCAGCCTGTTCCAGTGCTCAGTCACCCACAGAGTAAAGAAGTTCTTCCTCATATTCAGGTGGAGCTTCCTGTGCATCAGTTTCTGCCCATTGCCTCTTGTCCTATTGCTTGGTATGACCAAGAGGAGCCTGGTGCACTGTCTTGACACCTTCCCTTCCAAAGCTTTTTTGCTTGCAATTTAATTAACTGACGTTACCCACTAACACCATAGAGGCAAAGCAAAAGAGAAGAACACTTTCAATTCAAAATCTTTCAAAAAGGAAAGTAATCCAGGTTGAAGATCTCTAGGTGATTACTTCTGATGACTGTTTGGTAAACCCAACCAGCTTCATCCCCCCTTTAACCTCAGACAAGCAGTAAGGGTCAGGTTGAAAGATTCCAAGTTTAGGAAAGTAGATCATTCCAAAACTTCTCAGGTGACAATGCCACCTTCTGCATCTCTGTGAAAAACTTTCTGAAGCAACAGAATTCAGGGAAGAGAGAAGGATGTATTATCAGCTGAGATGTGCTGCAATGACTTTGCAAGTGCAGCACTTTGATAACTCTACAGACATAAGTCTTGAGCTCACTGATCAAAAGGTCTGTTTTTCACTTTGAAAAACTGCCATATTGCCTTGCTCTAAAGCAAAACCGTTGGAAAGACATGGTTTAATTTTTTTTTTACAACCAATCACACAACAAGAGTTTGAGGTATAATGTAACATTGATGATCTTGTGGTGAAACCACAGTGTCTCACCTTCACACTTCTCTTTATTCTGGGACAGTCCAAGCATGATAATGACTCCTAAAGTCCATGCATGTATTGGTCAGCAGTAACCACAGCTAACAACTGTTGAGTCTCAGATTCTTTGAAATTTAGCAATACTTTACTGGCAATGTTACTTAGGTAAAGAAGATATTCAAACAATTGTTGCATGAAACTAAAATTTATAATCCTTGTAAAACCTGCAGGAGTGGTGATAAGCATAGGAACAGAGTTATCTTGAATCATATCTCAAAACTGTTCCTCCTTAATCTTTCTCTTTCATATTATTTTGCTGCTTTGGTCATAAACCCCACAGGATGTGTCAGTTTGCACAAAGGACCTTACCTTCGTTCTGTTTCAGTCTATCTTCCCCTACAGAACATCAGAGTTTGAAAAGCTCCTTGACTTCAGAAAGAATTGTTGCTTTCATAAGAGATAAATACCTGATCTCAAAGCTTTCTGAACATCTAATATTTCTACAGCTACACCTACACTGCTTAGGACATTCATCCCAGCCCTTGAACCCCAGACTCTGTGATTCTGAATGGCTCATAGCCATGAACATTACTGCTAACTGCTTCAAGAGCAAACTGGTTGCACCTAAAGTGTGCACTATTTGAGCCAGATTTCTGCTAGCCTACCTGTGGGGGTTTGGTTTGTTTGTTTTGTTTGAATGGTTGTCTGGCTTTTTGTTTGTTTTCCCAGTTCAAGATGTTTGAAATTATGTGAGAAGTGTTTTACAGCCCAACAGAGCAAATGTTCTCAGAATTGCCACCAACTTTCATCCCAGAAAGGTCTAACTGCTTTACTCTGAAAGAGAGCTTAGGTGTGAAGTACATACACAGAGAGCATGATGAAGAGATTGGAATAAAGGAGAGAGCTCACTTTTATGACAGTGTAGACATACATACAATTAAAAGATATTATAATGGATGTTTTACAAGTATCTAAATAACCACAAGTAGATATTATTATTGAATCACAGATATGTTTATGGTTTTTTACAACTTTTACAAACTGCCTATATCTTGGTCCAAAAAATGCTTCCTCTTAAACAACAGTCTTTTTACATTCCTTGCTCTATTGGACTATCTCAAATGGAGCTATTTCCTGTAACACAGGAAATTCCATTTAATTGTAAGAAAGAGTCTTTTACTGTAAGCATGATCAAACACTGGCAAAGGTTGCCCAGAGAAGTTGTGGAGTTTCCATCATAGGAGGAACTTAAAACCTAACCAGATATGGTCCAGAGCAAAATGCTGTAGGTGACCCTTCTTTAAGCAGGAGTACGATTTTATCATTCTATGACTTTTTTTTCTGAAGAAAATTCTTTTTTTCATAGTTAAAGACATAACAACTTCTTAATATAAACAGTGGTCAAAAAGTGTGAGTTTATGCCTTCATGCAATGCTGGTGTTCAAACAGACCAATACCTAACATAATGGGAAAAGAAAGCTGGGCAGCTTAATCCATCTTTTCCCACCTTCTTTCAGCTACTTATTAACTCCCATATTTTGTATTCAGAGAAGTAACTCAACAATTAAGTTTCATTTGATCTAGATGCTCTATGTCAATGTTTCTACTAATGGAAATAAAACAAAGAAATTACATTACTAATTGTACACATGCATCACAGTTCTTCTCTAAATGGTATCCTACAGTACAGGTAGATATCCCTGAACATTCTTGTGTTCTGTGCTGGTTTTCCCTCTGACAAACTGAGGGTGAATATGGATGGTCAAATGCCAAATGAAATATTTTAATTGCTATAAATGGCTATTAAATTTTTGTTATTCTTATAAACTGTGGAGTAGCACTGATAAAATGCAGTGGACTTGTGATATTTTTAACACATTGGAAAACTTTTATTTCTGAAAAAAATCTACATATGATCTATTTAATTTCCCTAAGGTGAGTGTGTTGTGTCTACAAATTATAGATTTGATGAATAAGCAAGTAGCATTTTGTATTTATATATATTGATTGAATAATTCAGAATAATTAGTACAGAAATAGAACAATAGTTTTAATTTTCCCAGAATTTTAAAGACATTCAGATGTAAATTCAGATTTTATGGACCTAAAGACACATTCATTATTAATTTAAAAATATTTAAAATAGCTTCAATTAAATCATCTGGAAAACTTAAAGAACATAAAATCAGATTAATGACATCAGAAATCAAATTAAATAGTTTAAAACTATCTCCTCAACTTCATACATGTGGCAGTCTCATATAAAGGACAGTTCATTCATACTGAAAATAATTTTGAGATCTATATGAAATAATAAAGTACTTGCCTTAATTTTGCATTGATTTGAAAACAAATTTTCTTCAGAGTCTAGATCCACCAGTAACTTGGAATATCTTAGTTATAACAATGTGTCCTAGATTTTAAAAATAGCACTGGATAATGATATGTAGTGTCTTGTCATCAGCAGTTGCATGTTGATTACAGAATGTCAGAGACCTTATTTCAGGGGTCCAGGTCTGTCTCAGAAGATCTGCATGGCTTGAGGATCAGGTGCCCCCAGCCTGTGGCAAATGGCAAAGCTGGACCAGAGTCAGTGGTTGAGAGAAGGACAAGACTTCCCTTGCAGGTAGCAAAATTGTGGAGTTGAGAGGAGCAGTAACAGCTGATTGAATTTATTTGCAGCTTAGATATTCTTCCGCAGAATCTTTTAGTGTCTTGAAAACTAATTGCAGAATGAAAGCTTTACTTGAACTCTGAATTCCAGGAAACATGTCTTTTTCTCATTCCCACCTGATCCTTTTGAAACAGTTCGATTGCAGTCCAGTGGTGAAAGCTCCCAGTGGTGGGACCATAATTTCATATATATTCAGGATACAGAGAAACACTTAAGTATTAATCACCCTTCTCTTTAAGACAGGAGTTGAGTGTCTTCTGCTAATGGCTTAGAAAGTTCAAAGGCACTTATTTTCCACAGCAATTAAGTGAAATGAATAATGAACTACATTTATTTGGGTTCTTTCTAATGTCATGCTTATTTTACCCCATGTAATTCATTGATTTCCACAAAGATATTCCTGACTTATTTAGTCTTTGTACTGATTGTTGACCCTGCTAAAAAGAGAATTAATTAATGTCAGATGCAGTGGAGAATCACTGCCCATCAAATGGGATTGACATCATCATCTCCTTTCACCTTGAGTGTAAAAATATCAAAGAATCAAAGTGAATTTTGAGTACTTTGAAGCAGCTCTATTTTCAAAACAGTGACCCTTCTGAATCCAGAACAGACATCTATTTAACTTTTGATCATGCTTAACCTTAAAAAAATTAAAAAATGTATTTTTATTTATAGAACCTCTTCTTTAAAAATTAAAGTGACAGTACAGTGGGAAAAACCAATCCTTTGTATTATGATTGAAAGTTTTAAACTTGCTGCCATCCTTTATAGAAAACAATGAAAACTGCTGGCTATATACCTTTATTGCTTCGATTGCCACAAACTATTTTTTCTGCTACTAAAACTTTTTCACTAGGTACATAACTGATGTGGCAGGTTCTTTATCAACCCTCACATTTTCTGGAGGAAAATCCCAATTAATTAATGTGTCTAAAAAATGCAGCTAGATTTCTCTTTAGAGTTAAGTTCAGACTCACTGAATGATGAACACTTTTAATATGCCATAAGAGGAAAACATGCTTTCATGAAACCTTATTGACAAAACCTGATAATTGTGTGCTTGTTGGAATCCTGTTATTGGATTTTTAAAAAGAAAAATGGCAAAGAAACCCTTTCAAAATACTTCAGAGCCTTCATTAAGGATGAATGGGTTTGTTTTTTTTTCCAGTGAATGTATCTTCTTTTTCTTTTTTTCTTATTACAGCATGTGCAGAGTATTGGATGACAAATATTTCTTATTCAGTGTTTTGCTAGCAGTTACCAGTCCTACAGCTCTTGTTCTGAGCAGTTAAAAGGAAACTGGTATTGAGCATAATGTAAAGCTCTGTGAGCAAAGTGAGATGAAAATAATGCAGAACACAGTTCCAAAGAGACGGCTTGTGTGCATGCAGGTTGTCCCTAACAGACAACAGAGTGCAACTTGCACTTTTTTCTAGGAAAGAGAAGGAAAGAGAATGAAGTAAAATACTAACTGGCTGACTTCTGCTGAAAATGTCTGTGCAATGACTGCTGCTTGCTCTCCAGATTGAGGGCTTTAGCTCACTTTTTCCTTCTGGTCCTATTTTGCTTTTGCACCTACCCATTCAATAAGCCTTGTATGTAGCTTGTTGCACATATCTGCACATATAGTCCAGTGAAAGACTGTGTTTTAAAACCTAAATAAATTCCCATATGAAAACCTTTATCAGCCAAATTGCAAGGCTAAGAAATATTTTTTTCAAGTAAAATCAAATTAAAATAATATAGCAATTTCCTCTATAAAAGTTGCCAGCAAATTTATCAAAAGTTACCTGTAACTACAACTAGTCACATTTGGGAAAAAAAAAAAAACAAACAAAAAAAAAAAAAAACAAAACAAAACCAAAAAAACCCCCCAAAAAACTAACATTAGGGAAACTCATTTCAAATTTTGGATACATCTTAATGTAGAGTAGGTCTGACACATAAAGCTTGCCCTCAGTGAAGTAATATGGGATCATGCAGAAATGTAAAAATGTTTGAGTCCATCAATGTTAACTCATTTTATTAGTTACATTTTGACATTCTCATAATCATAATTGTAATATGCTGGTCCACCGTCTCAGAATTTTTGCCAGAGCTTTAGATAATGGAGGGAGTAGCATTAACACTGGTGGAGTGAGCACTACATCTAGTCACTGCCAAAAATAACATTAATCATAAATGTTTTCATAGAAGATTACGTAAAATTTTTTTGCTCAAAGTCATCTTAAGCAGGTTTGGGGTTTTTTTTGTTATTTCATTTATTCTGAGTTATCTCTCTTTCTTTAGTTTGTCCTTTTAACAAACTTTTTATTAGAAGTAGTTGCAGATAAAATTTGCATATCAGAAATTATTGATTAAAGCTGGAAAAAAATCTTAATCTTACATAAAAATTAGTACAGAACCCAAATATTTTCAGTTCAAAAAATCTGTATTAAAAGGAGAGAAAAATAGATTATTTATATACATGTTTTCCAGGTGGGCCAGGATCTTTGAGAAGACCTTTCATGTAATCTCATGAATTCAGGGCATGAAAACTACCTTGTGGAGGTCAAGATCCTTCAGCCCCACTGCATGCTGTAGTTGGCATGACTCATCAGGAAAAGCAAATGTAGCTCATGAATGCATCCTAGAGCCTCTGAAGCAGAGCACATGAAGATAGGTAACATACAGAGGACATGTAAAAAATACAAAATTTCTATTTCTTTTTTAATGCAAAACTAAGACTCTCTTTGAAACTAGTCAGCAAACAAGACCAAAAAAAAGGTGTCAACAAAGTGTTTTCAGACAAACAGTGTTTTCAGCTACATCCAATAATAATCTTTGCCTGACTCCTTCTGGAGCCTGATTCCCTCTCTAGGGCTGGCAGCACTCTACAGTGATGCTGGATTTTGTCCTTCACTCCATGAGCTTCTTTCCCAGAAATTAAAGCACTGCTAATGAAATTATATTTTGGCAAAATGGAAGTAACTAATGCCTAAAATTTATTTTAAAAAAATTTATAAAAGTATAAAATTTTCTCAATGACAAGAAATCTACATTCCCCAAACAAGTTCAACAGCGTTTTTTTTTTCATTGGGACTATATTTCACTACAATTTTATCTCACCTCATTTCTGTGACTGAAGATTGAAGTAAGAACCAAAAGGAACAAAAATGGGAATACATGAATTTGTTCTTAACATAAACATTGAAAGGACATGGATTACATCATTTTGGCAGAATAATAAAGAAGTAAAATGGTTAATTCCTTTCCTTATCATTACACTCAGAGTAGATTCTGCAATTTTCCAGCTTTTGGCAGCCCCTTCTTTAATGCATATTTGAACAAATGCCAGCTTGTTCCTCCTCCCCAAAGTCTGCTTGAGATCATGGTACTTCATGTCCACAGAGACAAGAGGGCTGCCCTGTCCTAGATTAAGCTATTAGCTCTAACAGGAAATTTCCAAATGAGGAAAATCAAGTCAGTCTTATATAAATTTTCCCTTGTTTTTAGAGTTTTTTATTTCTTTCCTGCTATACAGGAATTAGAAGAACATTAAGAATATAATTTAGCATCCTTGAAAAATGCCAAGGTAATTTCTGAGTCTCAGGTAAATGTGTCATCAAAATCAATTTTTCATTACTCAGTGCTGATTCACTGATAACCTTAGGAAAAATAATTATATATATTTATGTATTTGTATGAATACAATTGATTGGAAATAATTCTAATGTTAGAAATGTCAGGTCGAATCTAGAATAAAGAAGTATCAGAGAAAACTGCTGAACTATCAATTTTCTTATCAGAAGGTTAAGCCTCAAGTTATTGGAATTAGGTTGAAGTCATTTTGTTGTTTCATTCCCACAGATCAGCTTCACTGAGCATCTGATTTGCTGGGGTATTGGCTCTTTTGGCATAGCAGCTTTCTTGGTTTCTCTACAGAAAAGTTATGCAAGGATTGTTTTTTGCACTGAGGAGATGAAAAACAATAACAGTTAAAAACAATCTTTCAATCTGAGCAAACCCAATTCTGCTAACTCAGCTTCAAGAAAATCCCATCTGCTGTTTCTCACATTTAATCTTGTAAAAGTGAGAAACCACTGCAGAAGAATCTTAGGAGAGACAAGTGAGAGATCAAAAGCAATGTGAACTAGGACCAATGCTACACCTTCTCTCACAGATTGACAAGGGGAAGCATAAAGAATGGATGAAAGAGAAAAAAAAGAAATGCTGAAATAGAAAGTGAAAAGTTGTGGAAGGTTTCAATACACAAAGATAAGAAGCAAGATATAAAATTTAAAAAAGGAAAACTGCAGCCTTATGAATGTGGACTTTTATCTTAGATTCTGTAATCAGATAATTGTCTTCAGGCTTTCAAACAAATGCCATGAGAACTATTACATGTTATTACAACTATCAAATATAATAATTCACAAGAGATGGTAAAAACTTGGAAGGGACATTATACTATCTTCTCCCACATGAAATAACAGCAGAAAGTAGTTAAATAAACAGGAATACAAAAGGAATTTATTCCTGAGAATTTTTACTCATTAATGTTCTTCATGAGGAAAATAGGAAGAACTAAAGAGTTGTGGTGGAAATAACTAACTTTTAATGCATTTACTGCAAATATGGATTTACATTGTAAGACCTGGAAACACTTTTTTGCCAGGCTTTTTAAAAAAGACTGATTTGTGGAATCAATAAATACATCAGCCACTACCTTCCTGCATTTGCTCTGAGAGTTCTTTGCAATTTTCTGGCATAAATGGGCCTTAATCCCACAAATTCCCCAGCAATTTCCCAGTCCTCTTACTCATTTACAGACAGAAAATTGTTATCTCATCATCTTCATCAGATTCTTTTACACGGACACTGACATATGGCAGGACAGAACACTTGCAGGCTCCAATCATCTTCACATTTAGGCTGAAAACTAGCAAATGATTCTTATTATATCTTAGTCTTCTTGATCTTTTCCAAATGACTCTCCATGAGAGAGAGAGAGAGTGAAAGAGAGATGGATAGTAAGATCTAAACCAGAAAATTTGCTTTAATATGAGCTGTCCCAGTTCAAAATCTCTTTTTTATCTCCAACTTTTCCATCTCAAATTTGAAAATTACCTTTTTACTTGTGTAATTTTTCTAATACCCATACTTTCACTTTTAACTAAAATGAGGATCTTTGGCAGCTTATTTTGTTTCCTTCTGCTGCTACACTTTAAAGTTTCTTAATTCACTTTATTTGAATTCAGATACTTGATTTCTAGGTATTATTTAATTGCCTACATAGCATTGACATAGAGGAGCTTGCATACCTGTGTGTGGGGCACATGTGTGGCATTGGTACAGAGAGGAGTTTCCAGCAGAGGGTACAGCCTCTATTTCAGCCATCATAATCCATGAAGAAGTTGCAGGGGGTCAGAATTGCAAGGTATTATATTCTTCATTAAGGCACCAGCTGTTTTGTTATGCAATCTGAAGGTTGAGAGACTTCAATTAATGATGATTGTGAGGTCTACTAATATTGACTGCTGTCTCCTCTATCGATCTGGAGTGCTAGTAAAATTCCTCTAGCCTACCATGCCAGGCAGGTTTTTGAGAAGTGCCTGCATTGTGCTCCTCCTGCTGAACTGCAAACTCCCACATCTCATTAAAATTAATGATGATTGTGTGTCCAATGACTGCAGGTTGACTTGCAGTTTTGCTGGATTTGTGGGTAACTTTCCCTACCATGTCTTCTTCAATTATTTCCTAGCTAAATAATTCATAGCAATCTTACAAAAGTAATAAGCACACTTATTGCTTTTTAACTGATATTACAAATGGAAAAGAAAGAGAGAGAAAGCAGAGAGAAAAATGCAGCATTGTCTGCTTATATATTGTCTTCTGGTCTCACACAACAAATTCTGGGTTGCAGCTGGGTTGCTGTGTGGTGCTGACTAAACAACCCTCCCCCAATTTTAATACACATCCTTAGATTTCCTGAAGTGAAAGATTTTGGATGTCCAGTATTGACAGCCCTATGTGAGCTATTTTGTACTTTGAAGCAGATGACTGAAATTAAGTATGGCCTGAATTTTGAGAGTCCTTAGAGGCATTAACAAAAATAAACTCATTCAAGTAAATGGGCATTTGTAAGAGAGTGAGACAAAAAGCCTTTGAAAAATAAACTTGATTTTAATAAATATTCTTTTAAATATATAAATGGAAAGTAATCACACAGAGAATTTCTAGTAAAGACTAAGTATTCTGCATTACTCTTGGGAGTAATTTTTTTAGATTCCATTAGTCCTTGGATCTGACCCAAATTATTCTTTAAAAAGAAGATGATCTCAAAATTCCTACCTTTGTTTTACAATTCATACAAGAAATTTACCTAATCTAACTGTTCACCCATACATGCACATCCTCCTGTGTGGAATCCTACCTTTTTTCCTGCCATTTGCACAAGGCATGGCTAGTTTTCCATAGGAGATTGTGGCCACATAGGGGAACATGAGTAATGGTACCAGACCTGTCAGACAATAACTGAGCAGGGACATTCTCAGGGAATTTCCTTCCAACCCCTTCATTGTTGCTGCTCCCTGTCCCAGAACCATAGAATCATCTGGATTGGAAAGCATATCTAAATTCATCAAATCTGCCATTAACACAACACTGCCAAGTCCACCTCTAAACTATGTCCCCACGTGCCATATGTGTTTATATTTGAAATACTTCCAGGGAAGGTGACTGAACCACAGACACCAGCAGTCTCAGGGGGAATATTGTAAAAGCCTGCAGACACAGGATTTGCCCAGCCCACAGCAAGATATAAAAGAAAGAAGATCTGTGTACAAAGTGTGCCCTAAAGATAAACTGCCTTTTTCAACTACAAACCATGTACAGAATAGAAGACTCTTTGGAATACCCTTCAGCAGAAAGGGCTTTGGGGAAGATTTCCCATCTAAAGACACTTCAAGCAATAGGACAGATCTTATTTCTCAGCATAGAGCTATGTCCTGTATTTATTAAGCAAAAGGTCTTGTGGTTTTCACAGACACCAAGGAATCCATCAGGCTAGGAATTGCACAGTGGGAATCATAAAGTGGGAGGAACTTTCCAGATATGGGTATCCATTGGATATTACACTCTTGGGTAGAAACTACCTGGCCTTATTCTCCCACCTTTTTCAGTTGATTCCAAGAACATTTCACAGCCTTAATATGGAATGTGTCTTGGCTTCAGTGGAAGTTTCCTAAGTATGAGGAACTATTTATATAGGATTATCAGCCCATTATCACAGCATCCTCAGCATTACCAGCTCATCCTCAGCAGTGACACCACTATAATGGGAAGAAAAACACCTAAAAAGGAGAGAGCTAGAGAGCCAGAGAGGAGTGTAAGAATTTCTCCACTGTTTGTCTTCCTTTCTCTGACAATTCTAGAACCACCAACTTGATTCTGAGATCTTGAAACTGTGGAGTTTTGGTTTTCTTCCAAATCCTGTGTTATTATTTTTTTTTCTTTTGTTTTTGCTGAAAATCCTGATGCCTTTTCTCATTTTGGCTCCACAGACTGTTTTTGGATCTAAACCATTGTTTTCTGAAATTTTACAACAATAGATTTGATCAAGGTCCGAAAATTTGGAACCTAGAATTGGCTGAGCTTAAATCTAGAATATATTTTTTTAGCTGAGAGGTTAAAACAAAACTCTAAATCAATAATTTACAGTGGGAATACAGCTAGAAGCACTGTACGGTGCACAAGAAGGAAGATCTGAACCCATTTTTAATTTTCAACAAACCTAGTGACTCACACATTAATTAGAAAGGATATTCTTTTACAAGATTTTTAAGTGTCAGTATCTGATTTGGACAGAGAGGTAATCATCCTATTTCTTGAAGACACAGAGAGATTACTTGGAAGAACCTAAGCACAAAGAGCTCAGATTTTTTTTTATATCAAGTCCCTTTCTGTTCCCTTTCCACTCAGGGTACATGAGAATTTTGCAGGCTCTGAAGTTAAAGTGGCTTTGTTAAGAAGTAGAGTTGTTAAGGTCCTCTGGTTTTGAAGATGATAATTATTTTTTTCAAACATTCCTTGGAAATTTATCTCCCAGGTTGTTTAATTGGGAAGGAAATGTTTAATTCTACATTATTCTTCTAAGAAATTTTGTTTCTCTATGTCCTTATTCTTCCTCTTAATTTTCTTTGCAATGATTTTGCTCTAGGAGTCAGTGAAACTAGAAATGCTTGTTGCTAAACACCTGTATGAAGTTAGTTTCTCAAGGACTATATTTATCACTTTTGTAGCCTCTTTTTGGAAGTAGCAATGTTCTGCAGAGGTCTCCATGGATTAAAGGGCTTTATAATATATCTGAATAGAATTTTAATTTTTACCAAATATACAAATGTATGGCTCTTCTCTGGAGAGGTTATTTGCCTTTTAAGGTTGTTCTGTCATACTCCAGAGTCACTTTCTCAGACAAGATCCACATGAGATCCTTACTCCTGGAGAAAGATGATAGTTTATATAGTAATGGTTCACTTTACACCTTGAACCAGAACTTTAAAGCCTATATGAAGGAACAAAATGTGAGTTTTTCCAGGCAACTTCTCTTTGCATATCTTCCAGCAGTTTTGCAAGGTGATTCAGGAAAAGATTAATTTAACTGGGTGTCAAAGTAGATTTTCTGCCAAAATAAATAGGTGATCCTTCAGGATCTCTGCAGCCAGAGAGGAAGCTCAAGCAGAGGAGTCTACTCTGAAGAAAGCTCTCTTTTCACAGATCTGTGAATGTCTTGTCCTGTAGATGAGAATCATGCAAGAAATCCTAGAATCCTAGAATATCCAGATATCTTAGAACATCTGGAATTGCAAGGGACCCACAAGGATCATCAGACTCCAACTCCTGGCCCCATACAGCACCATCCCCAAGAGTCATATTCTGTGTCTGAGAGCATTGCCCAAACATCTTTTGAGCTCTGTCAGGCTGGTGCTGTGACCACTTCCCTGGGGAGCTGTTCCAGTGCCCAGCCACACTCTGGGTGAAGAACCTTTCCCTGACACCCAACCTAAACCTGCCCTGACACAGTTTCAGGCCATTCCCTCAGTCCTGTCCCTGTCACCCCAGACAGAGATCAGTGCCTGCCCCTGCTCTCCCCTCCCAATGAAGCTGTAACTGCAGTGAGGTCTCCCCTCAGTCTCCTCCAGGCTGAACAGACCCAGTGCCCTCAGCCACTCCTCACACACTTCCCCTCTGAGCCCTCCCCCATTCTTGTTTTCTTCCTTTGGACACCTTGCAATAGTTTAAAGACTTTCTTACATTGTGGCACCCAGAACTGCCCCAGCACTAGAGGTGAGGCTGCCCCAGAGCAGAGCAGGACAATCCCTCCCTTGCCTGGCTGTGATGCTGTCCCTGATGTCCCCAGGACTCCTGGCTGCCAGGGCACTGCTGGCTCATGTCCAACTTGCCACTGACCATGATGAAAGAGAATAAAGAATAGGACACTACATGGAATGTAGTGTTGAGCATCAGTGACTGTCACTTGCTTGGCTTTAAGAAAGCACAAGTAACTTACTGAAGATTTCCCACACTCTGCTGTACTGAGGGGTGCAAAGTGTCTCCAACAGCAAGACAAGCAGGAGATGAGACATTGCTGGATTTTTCATTTCTCTTCCAGATCTTCTTATTCAGAAGCAAACAATCACAGAATCATCTTTGTAACAGAGACTGACCCTGCAGTTTAATTCATCTTTTGTTTCCAGAGATGTTTTGAAAACTGCAGAAAATATACTTCCTTACAGACAACCTCTTTACACAGACAAAGGTAACAACAGCTTTCCATCAAAATTTCATGGTTTAAAGTATGCTAATAATCCCATTCTTTCTTTTTCCAACACAGAAAAAAATCCCTCTATTTGCCCAAGGGAAATTTTTGCAACCTGCCAGGACAACATTATGAACATTTTTTTTCACCCAAGAATCCCGCTGTGCTTTGTAGACATTAATACACTCTATTTCAGAAGAACCCTATATCATATAGTGACTTTATATCTGTATATATACGCTATTTTCAGATGTAAAAGCTGAGACACTTGCATTACTTTATTATTTTCTGCTGTTTACAAACAATTTGTAACTCAGCTGACTGAGTTGCCTCCTCTTCCAAGCCTGTTATTTAACCACGATGTGGAAACAGTACTCCAAAGGCTACAAGCAGTGTATCTCAAGTCAGAATTATTTAATATGCATTCAGATCTAAGCAATAGTTTTCTAGCAGCCTTTCAGGTATGGCATGCCAGATGCATTTCCCCTTCCAGAGATTCATTTGCAGAAGCTCTGGAGAAGGGTCGACAACATCTGACAGTCAGCAGGGCACATCACAGATGCCAGTCTCAATATGTGGATTATTCCAATTAGCAAGGTCATAAGATGTTCCCCATATTGCAGATGACAGAATGGATTAATGGTGGGCTACAGCCCCTCAGCCCTTTTCACAAGTGTCTGAGAAAGACGATGCTGCCCACTGAAAGGGAAGAGAGTGCACCTAAGCTGTGCTGCTACATGCTGTCCTAAGGGTATAAGTTGTCAGCCCTGATGAAGGTATCATTCCCTTACTCAAACCTCTTAATCAGTAATACTTTCTAAAATTATGGTGATTTTTTCACTTTTGAATAAATTTTCAGAGGGCTCAAGTAAGTTGTATCTTTTTTGTTTTTCTTCATCAATACAGTCAGCTAACTGAATAACTGCAAATTCCCATGCTAAAGGAAAACCAATTGCAATGTAAAAAATCTTAAGTTTGTAAGCAAAGGAGAAATAATTTGATACTGTTTTTTCTGGTTGTGGTTTTTGTTTTTTTTTTTTTTTTTGTTTGTTTCTTTTCAAGGGAGAAAGCACAGTGCAAGACCAACAGCCATCGTGTACGTTCTGGAGCCATTGGACTGCCACATATTTGGTGGTGGCAAATTTTGCTGCATGACTTTCTCCAATATTAGGGCAAAGCTGTCTTTCATTCCAGTTTGGTTTGGTCTGCTTGTGAAAGTGATTTCCATATTTATTTGTTTTGCTTAAAAAAAAAATACACACACACACATACTAAAAAAAAAAAAAAAAAAAAGAAAGAAAGAAAGAAAGAAAGAAAAAGTAAAACAAACAAACAAAAATCCTAAAACCTAGGAATGATGTTGTTGAGCTTCAAAACGTAAACAGACAGCCATAAGCACCTCAATATCTCAACATCCATCACAATCTAGCTGCTGTGCTGATATATACTGAAAGAGCTTTCTTGGGAAGGGGTCCCCTTAAGCACTTCTCAGAAGAATTACAGGCCTGGCAGCCAGAGGCACAGAAGGGTGAGAAAGTTTTCACACTGGGAGCTGGTAGGCAAAATACACTTTGGTGGTTTTTAGGAAAATGTGAGCGGATAATGTAGGTAATGGGCAAATGCCAGTTCAGCCCAGCAGTGCAGTGGCCTTGGCTTTATCTGCATATTAACAAAAACCCTGGGTCTTTTCTGCTCTGAGATCCCTGTGCTGCTGCAGCACCCAGGGCAGTGAGTCCCTGCACCACACTTACCCACAGCACACATTGCCTGTCTGTGCAGCCCTTGCCCAAGGCAATTTTATCTGCATGGTGCCTTGATCCATGGATCCATGAATGTTATAGTGGACAAACTGGAGAGAGGATTATTCCTCCCCAAGCAGAGCTGTGAAGGATACACAGGATCTGCAGCTGGAGGAACAGTGTGATGGGGAGACCTAAGGGTCTGCTGCAGGATGAGAAGGGGCACCACCTTCTTAGAGCTGTACCACCATGTCTCTACCATGTTCTGAATTCCTTCAGGGACAACGTCCAGCCCCAAGGGTTTTGTTGATACAGGTAAACAAAACAAGGTTAGGAGAGAGATTTGAGCAGTAATGAGTAATTTTCTGTAATTCTTTAATTTTTAGTATATTCCTTTTGTATGAATTTAACCCATATCAACAATTATGCCTGTGATATTGCCTGGGCATGGGTCAGATTATAAATTAGGCTTTAAGAAAAAGAAATATTTTTACCAGAAGGATGAGAATGAGAAGAGCCTTACTGGCAAGAGTTACAGAGTTTTCTGTGGCATATTCTAAAATCACAGTTGCCTGCTATGAAAGCTGTGAATTTAGCATCAATAAATCTGCCCACCTTTCATTCAGGAGTTCTGAAAGAGTTGATCCAGCCCTCTCTAGACCACTACAATTATCTTAAAATAACATTTGAAACAGTGATACAGATGCCTGGACAAAACCAGTGCTGTGTGAATATTTCAAAAAGCAGAAATAAGCAGATCCAAGTGATTACAGGTCTGCCAACCCAGAACTGATCTTCGACAAAATAACAGAAAATGTGCTATGAGGACTGATTCATAAAGAATTAATGCAAGGAAATGCAACCAACTCCAATAAAGATGAGAAGCAGATGTGATCGAACTCACTTGATTACTTTTTCAGATTAGACAGGAAATGTGGTTTGTAGAGGCAAAAAGGCTGATAGAATAGACTTATGTTCAGGATTGGTACTGCATGACATTTTATTTGCCAATAAATTCAGGATTATATGGAATGAGTTGGCATGCCATATAGATTGGAAACAAGCTATTGGTAAGTGTTAAATTGTAATCTTACATGAAGAATTATCATTAAGCAATTATGTTATTTTTAGGAGATTTACACTGCTTAAAAAATTTATCAACA
Source organism: Muscicapa striata striata (assembly GCA_030060385.1). NCBI lineage: Eukaryota > Metazoa > Chordata > Aves > Passeriformes > Muscicapidae > Muscicapa > Muscicapa striata. The sequence continues at coordinate 1,826,025 of JAREIS010000077.1, forward strand.
CAGTGTGTGCAACAACTTTAAAATCATTCCTAATGAAGTTTGCAAATGCCATCAAAATAAGGATAGCAAAGAGGAGCAAAAAGAAGAAAGGATGACAGTGATTGTTTAGCCAGTTAGGTGAAACCCACTTGTATAAAAATAACTCAGAAAGAATTTGGGAGTCACCGAGGACAACCTGCTGAACATACTCTCTGAAAATAACACGCTGACCAAAAATATTAGTACTGTCCTTTGGACAACTCGGAAGTATACATAAGAATTACTCAGCACCAGAGCCACAGCTGTGGAAAACCCTGTGAGTAATTTGTGAAATGGGAAAGATTTGAGTAAATGTCCTTAAAAAAATAGAAAATATTGAAAAATTATCCTGCTTTTTCATACCATATAAATTGGTCCAATAGTGGATACTGCTTCCCTGTATCAACATTTCTTCTGTTTCATAGTGAGACCATCATAGCATCAGCACTGTCTTAATGCAATCATAGAACGGTTTCACTGAAAGGGATTTTAAAGATCATCGAGTTCCAACTCCTCTACCAAGGACAGGGACACGTTTTCACTAGACCAGATTCCTCAAAGTCCCATCAACCTGACCTTTAACACTTCCAAGAAATGGGGCATTCACAGCTTCTCTGAGCAACCTATTCCTCTGCCTCACCATTAAGAATTTCTTCCCAATATCTAACTTAAACCTGCCCTGTTTCAGTTTGAGGCCATTGTCCCTTGTCCTGTCACTCCATGCTCTTGCAAAATGCTCTCCATCTTGCAGATTCCCTTCAGGTACTGGAAGGCCACAATTAGATCATTCAGAAACCTCTTCTGCAGGCTGAACAGACTTAGCTCTCTCACCTTGTATTCTTAAGAGAGGTGTTTCAGCCATTGGATCATCTTCATGGCTCTCCTCTGGACTCAGTCTTACAGGTCCATGTCCTTCTCACCTGGGGACGCCAGAGCTGAATGAAGCACTCCAGATGGGGTGTCATGACAGCAGAGCAGACTTAGAGTGAAAAAGAGTTCAATATGCTCCATTTTATCAAAGAAGTCTAGATAACATAAAAGAAACATGTGAAGTGTTTAGTCCAGAAACATAATTGAGAGGAGAAAAACTTCAACAATGTTGAGAAAGGAAAGGTCAAGGAACCCAATAACTGGAAGACATAAATAGACAAAATGAGGCAGTCCTTGTTGCCTGCATTGTGATTATTGAAAAAGATGACTGCAGAGGTCCACTAGACCTTGAACCCTGCCAATCTGCACAGAAGTAAGTTTTCAGTGCAGCATGGGTGCCAGGAGGCCAAATTCTCACATAATTGCTGCTAGTCTTAACAAATGTGACATATGGTTTCTCCATAAACAAGAATCTGCTCTCAGATTATGCTTCAGATTCTGATGCATTGTCATAGTATGTCATAATATAATATCACTGTCTACTCTACTACTGGCTCATCTCTACAAATATACTGTAAATCCTCTATTTAAACTATTTAAGGAAAATTATGAGCAGAGTGATTTAGTTTATTTAAGCCTGTCTTTATTCACACTCTCCTAGACCTAGCCTGATATATTGGTGACCCAACAACAATATTTTAATAGCTTTTAAAAAATGTTTGAATATGAGTTGGTAGGTTATTTTTGTAATGCTAAGTGTTGGGGTGAAAAGTGCTTACTATTAACTCTGCATACTTGAATAAGAACCTGACTACATCATTCAACATTTGTTGGAAACGTAACTAAAAGCAATACATTTGCTGTCTTCACTGATTGTCTTTCAGTGCAATTTCTAGAATACCTGTAGGGCATCTGTACCTAAACAGCTGTGTTGAGCAAACTAATACTCTTTCTAGTAGTCAGTTCAGGTTATTATCATATAATCATTACTTGTTTGTACTATGTCACCCAGAGGTTTCACTTGAAATGAGAATCATTGTTGGAGGAACTGCCTTTGCCCAGACAGCTTATGGCTTAACAGTTGAGACAGATGAATACACTTCGTCTGTAGTAATGAGGATTTTGCAGAGCAATTTACTTTCTGTTATGCTTGATTAAACCTATTATGCCTTTACTGACACTTGTGCAACCCCATTACCCTTTGTAGGTTTACACAGGTATAACAGGTTGGACCTCTAACATGAATTAATTCTGTGATTTCTGCATAAGAACAAGTAGGACTCAGCTCTGTCTTAGCTGTACTAGCTCAGGAGGATGGACAACAGCGAAAATTACCTGCAGTATTTTTGGTCCTAAATTACAAGGATGGGACTAGATATGAAGAGGGAAGAGATGTCTGCTGAACTGAAAGATACTTTGTTATACTTAAAAAATAAAATATTTTAAATGGCAGGAGAATTCTTCAAAAACACTGAAGAAGTTACACGGAGTAACATAAAGTATAGACAAAATTGCTGCTATTAGGTTAAGGACTGAATCAGTTGGCAAATCTAAGTAGAACTGATACTACAGGTGTGGTTTAAACTAAGGGATCTATTAAATCTATAAACAGATATTTCAAGATCAATTTTCTTACTTAATCTTAGAAAGCTATTTTCTTCCATGCCAAGACACTTTCCCTAGTTAGGGAATATATATTTAACTCACTGCCTATCTCTGCTCACACAAAAATCAAACGAAAAAACTTGAACTACCTTCCATGGGACAAATAGCAAACGGGAAATGTTTAATTATGTAGGATTACATATGTCAAAACAAATTTGGATTTTTTAAAAATCTGTATCTTGTGCTCCCAAATCCTTGTGTGCAAGAACTTCATAAACAAGTGTCAGTGCATCATCACCCTAAGGCAAAAGTTTAACCAGTATTGAAAATTACTTGACCTACATTAGCTTTACTAAGAAAATTACTTTTGCGCCATTATTGTACATAATCATGTGTCCTACTTTGGAATAGGCTTGTGGACAATACACTAGCACTGAGAAGCATAGCAATGTGTATCCATTTAAAGTTTATTCAATGTGAACAGCACAAAAATTCCCAAGTTCCTACTAAATTTGACTGCAAAGGTCACTGTTACTTATTCACATCTCCTCTTTCTGCAAAATTGGTGGCATGTGGTGAAAAGAGCTTTTCAATAGGGAATTAACTGACATGAATAGGTACTTAGCTGTTGATCACAATATGACTAAAATTTTTTCCATGTTATTTTATCATCTGTTTGATACAATTGGTATAAAATGGAAGCTACGTCTGCCTTAGCAAGCAGAATGGACCAAGAGGAGCAGATTCTAGGCAGAAATGTATGGGCTTTGGTATCTACCATCCACATTTTGAGAGCTTTTTATTTACTATTAGACTAACTCTACTTTGATCCCATAGCCTGCATGTCTATATGTTGCTGGGGTGCAGTGAGTGTGCCTCTGGAGCAAATTTTCCAGTATAATTTCATGCAAAATTAATTGAGCTTGGAACTCAGAAACATCTGCATGCTGTGAGCCAGAGCAGGGACTACTGGGAGATGTATTTCAAAAGTACTTTCTCAATCTGAACTAAAACACTGGTACACCAGATACACCAGAAGACTGTGCTGCCATTGAGCCAGACCTGGACAGGCTGGGGAATTGGGCACAGAAGAGACTAATGAAGTTGAACAAAGTCCAGGTTCCTATACCTAGGGAGGAATAATGCCATGGATCATTACAGGCTGGGGGCTGATCTGCTGGGAAGCAGCTCCATGGAGAAGGACCTGGGGGTCCTGGTGGACAGCAAGCTGCTCGTGAGCCAGCAGTGTGTCCTTGTGGCCAAGAAGGCCAAAGGTATCCTGGGGTGCATTGGGAAGAGCTTTGCCAGCAGGGCACAGGAGGTGATGCTGTCCTTCTGCTCAGCCCTGGTGAGACACATCTGGAGTGCTGTGTCCAGTTCTGGGCTCCTCAGGGCAGGAGAGACTTGGAGATCCTGCAACACAACGAGCAGAAGGCAAGGAAAATGGGGGACTGGAGCTTCTCTCTTAGGGGGAAAGGCTGAAGGAGCTGAACCTGTTCAGCCTCAGCAAGAGGTGACTGAAAGGGATGAATACTAGTGTCTTAAGAGCAGGTGTCAAGAAGACAGGCCAGACTTTTTTCATGGTGCCCAGCAAGAGGTGAAGGAGCAACAGGCACAAGCTGAAACACGGGAAGTTCAATAGGAGCATGGAGGCAAACTTCTTTTACATTGAGGGTGACCAAGCACTGGAACAGACTGACCAAGAGGTTGTGGTGTTTCCTTTGCAGCAGATATTGAAAACCTGTTGGACATGACTCCTGTGCAACCTGCTATTGGTGAACCTGCTTTAGCAGGAGCGGTGAGTTGGTGATCTCCAGAGACTCAACCATGCTGTGATTCCATAAAACACAAACTCACTCAGAATGCATCAGTGAAAGCTCCTGGTCTCAATCAAAATAAGGAAGTGAAGGAACACACAGAAAGTGAAAAATAAGAAAACGCTCAGACATCAAAGAATAGTAAAATGTGTCTTTCAAGTTCATCTCAAGTTTAGAAATTTATTATCAAGACTCATATGTCAGTTGTTGCAGGAGAAATATAGCTGAAAGGAAAAACTCTTTGCTTCACTCACGTATGTCAGCTCAAATTGACCAAAAATATTTATAGAGGGACAAGTGAAATTTGTAATGCCTTAGGAAAGGAGGCTGAAAAAAATTAAGGACTATTAGCATTTAATTTTAAAACTATAGATAGCAACTCTGTTAAAAATGTATTCTAGAAAACTGCAATTTTGTTTTGAAGTACATCTATACTGCTTTTTAAACATCTACTAAAAATCTTTGGGTCAAGTACAAGAAATTCTGTCTAAGATCTGTAAGCATTTATTATTGCAAATGCCAGCCTTTGGTTTCAACTAAAAAAACCCAAACACAAATTGTCAAATCTTTTTTCTGACATTTTTCGTTATGCTAATTCATACTACTTGGTCAAACCAAAAGCTGGAAACACATAAAGAACTCAAAAAGAAGAACACAGTTTGGTTATGGCAGAGCAGTGGTTGCAGCAGTGTTTCGATTTTGTACAACAGCTTTGCCATGGAGGAGGAATCCAAGTAAGGGGGTGGAATCCAAGTAAGAAATATAGCTAATCAAAATAGTTTTTGTGTTTTATTTTTAAGAGATTTCCTGCTTAACCCCTGATATTACTGTGCAGCTCTCTGTATATTATATAAACTGCAACATACTCAAGGATACCTGAATAAAACACTGTAGGTTTTTTTTTTTTAAATAGACGTGCCCTTATCTGTTCTTTTTTTTTTCCCCAATATTTTTTGATTCAGAGAACTTACTGTGAGACAAATCACATTGTTATCTGGTTCCTCTTCTCGTATATGAGTGATTCATTCTGACTGGGGAAGCTTAAAGCAACAAGTAAATATGATAAACAATATCTGTCATCACATAGGGAGCTTGGCTAAAAGGTTTCTGTCACTATTAATAATACTTTTTGGTTTTCCACCTCCTTGTTTATTGCATTAGTAGCAGATGTAAAATACAACAAAAAATAAATAACTTTCAGTCAGTGCTACCTGTGAAAATCTGGCCTCTAAATGCGGGTGTTTAAAGTTCCTCTGGAGTGTCACACAAATAGTCTGAAGATCAAACATCAGGGGTAGTACATATGCAAAAAAATTATGTAATTAGATCAAGTTCTTTATGTTATGTTATACTGCATGACAAGATGCCTCACCCTATACCACCAATACAAGAAGAAGTAGTTTGGCACCTCCTAAGTTTATATAATTTGTCCAGAAGTAGCCTAATTCCTCTTACAGAGACTTTTAGCCACATGCAGTTTAAAAGTTTTCAGTTACAGACTTAAAAATTGTAAACAAAATACAGAAAATACTATTATTCACTAGCTAACCTGGCTTTGGGATGGAAAAATACTTAATTTTAGGCAACTAAACAGGGTCATTGTGGTATATTATGTCTTTAAGTGAAGTACATTCTAATGTGCTCTGGTGGAGTGGGACCACTCTGACTCCCACAGACACATAAAATAACTAGAATCCACATTCTGCACTGATACAAAATCTCTAGAAAATTTCTACACAGTCTTTAGCCATTTTTAATTCACCTGTATATACTATATATATGAGAAATGTTCAATTTGTTGACATATATGAAAAGCTTCACACAACTAACAATATGCTCCAATTATCAAAGAAAAGAATAGCTGTAAGAGAAAAATAAATAAAGCTTTAATTAATTGAAATTTATAGAAAAACTTTTTGGGATAGTGTTAGATAAACAAATAAATTATTTAAATTAATTTTAGTGCTTTTAATTTGTGGTAGGATTTTTCATTCATATAAATTTCAGTGTGAAAAAAATCTTGATTTATAAAAGGTTAAAAATAATTGAGACAAACAAATGACTGGAATTCATAGATAAAACTTCAGAACTAACATTTCCTTTTTTTTTGTTCCCCCAAATAAACTACGCATCTAATAAAATATGCTCCTATATTAATAGGCCTTCAAACTTCCAAAATGTGCCGCTATATCAACATAGCTTAAGAGTTATAATTCTTTCCTACTTTTTATGGATAGAAGTTATGTTTCTATGAATATGACTATCTCAAATGCATATGGCTGAACAGAGGAAAAAAAAAAAAAAAAAAAACCTTGAGATGTTCCTATAATGTCTAAAACTGTAGATATACTTGTCTTGAAAGAAATCATAATAAACTAAAGACAATTTTAATATGCTGCTTCTTCTTTCCTGTAGAAACTTTCTTTAACAATTAATTTATGATCAAGTATTTGGGGAAATTATATATCCATTTTAATTAGCAGTCACAGGACTGTTCTTGATTATTTTAATCTGGAACATTAATGCTGGACCACTTTCACACTGTGCTTTCAGTGGTCTCTTTCCCTCTATCTCACTCACATATTCATATGCATATAAAGCTAAAAAAGATATCCCAGAATTAATTCCTGCCTACAATTTAACTGGATTAAAACCACTGATGTGTCTTCTGAAATTACATGTAAACAGTAACCCAAGAATGTGTGGGGATGATGCCACTAAGTTTCCCCTAATACATCTATACATTTATGTGTGTGTTTGGATTTGTAAGCATGTCAATACAGAGAAATAGAATTGACACATGCATTTGACTTTATACAAGACTGCATAAAGCAAACCTAGAGTCAAACTGCATAAAGCAAACCAAGAGTCACAGGAACTGCACTACTACAGAAATCCTCAGTTATTTCAGTACTATAGACATTAATAAAATCTGGCTTGTAAAGTTTCCACAGAACCATAGACTTGGATGAGACTTTAAAGATCAAAGTCCCAACCACCCTGCTGTGGGTAGGAACACCTTCCATTAGACCAGGCAGCTCTAAGTCCCATCCAACCCAGCCTCCAATAACAATTTTTTTCACTATATTAGCAGAGTTTTTGTTCTAGCAGATAGACTTCTCTGTGGATGTTAAATTAACACTACATGGCTGGCAAAACTCATGTCATGAACCTAAAGTCTGGGTCTGGTAGTCCAAAATGAGTGTGGAGAAAAAAAAAATATGTATGTCCTTACCTTGGAGCCAGGATGGCTTCTCATGCAGTGTTTTGTGTTGTTTATCAATCATTCCTCCCATATCCGCTTTGTGATACACAGTTTGTGTATCCATTGAAAAAAGAGGTCATACAGACTCCCCTCAGCTAATATTTCACACTTCATTCCCAGTTTCACAGAGAGATGTAGATATTCCCACTGCAATTTGAAAACTGTGTATTTGATAAGAAACATATATGTCAATCAAATGCAAAAATTAATTCTTCATTGGTGCATGGCTGGCCTTAGAAGATGGAGAGTAAGCATTTTTAAATAGATGTATAGACATGTCTTCACACAGCCAGTATCTTTACAACAATAAAGGAACTCAGACTGAAGATCCCCTTCACAAGGTCCAAGAGCACTATTTTCTTCATGATACCTACAGTACAATGTAGGTATTGACACCCATAGTCATGGGAAAAGCTAATACCAATATGAGGAACTGCTGACAGTTGGTAGAAATGCCATGCAGAGTACAAGTTAGATGCAGAATCAGGTGCAGTTGGTAAGAGGCTCTTACTCTAATGGGGAATCCTGGGGAACAATGTGCAGGAATGTGTATTTTTGAAGCACTCAATGAAATTTCAGTAATGGTGATTGTAGTGGTAGACTTAATATGCTGACAAAAAATAGCATCAAAGTAAAAGTGTTTCTCCAGAATGGTGTATTCATAAGATGCAAATAAACAAGAGGAAATTAATTGAAACAATACTTGGTTTTGGATGAAAGCACCTGTGTTAATAGGCTAAAATATATTGTGGGAATTATGGAAAGTTGATGAGAATTTATTATTGATGCCATAATCTAATCTGGACATGAGAAAATATTATTTCATTTAGTTGGAAAGATACATTTTACAGACATGCATAGCAGAGAATTATTCTGTTGTGAGGAAAAAGTCCTACTGGCTCAAATAGCATTGATGCACCCATCTGAATAAGAATAACAACTAGCAAACTAGTTAACTAGCAAAACCTTAGTGTGCAGAATTTAATTTGTTTAAAAAAAAAATTACATCAACAACAATAAGTTGAAGAAAATAATGCAGTTAAAACTACTTAAAGTTCCTCATTTCAAAAAGACAGCACTTCATCTAAAGCAGCGACAGCCGGGAGTACTTCTGAGCTCCCAAATGTGGAAAGAGGCCTTGGCCATCTCCCAAGGGAATGAGGGCAAAACCTTGGCACACGTCTGCTCCCTTCCCTTGCTGAGCTTTGATTTTGATGAGAAGGAAATCTGGGCCCATGAGTGAGGAGGCAGAGGCACCTCGCTCTGACACTGTGCCCTATCTGGGGATCGAGCAACTGGGACTGCAGGCACCGCGCCGGGTGCGCAAGCTGCTGAGTTTGGATGCAGCCCAAGGTAACTATTTAGGGAGACCAACTGAACTAAGGAACTTGGGGATTAGATTTTGGAGGCAGCCTGGAATGTCTCCATGTCAAACGTGCTAAAGCTATCTGGAATTTGTATGCCAAGCAGGGAGAAAAAAATTGTTGTATGAGAACTTTCCAGACCTAACTGGAAGAATAACCATCTTGAAAATGACATTAAGCATAAGTAGGGAGCCTGCAAGGAATGGAAAAAAGGACTGATCACCAAAGAAAACTATGACTTCGAAGTCAAGAAATGCAGGTTTAAAGTGAGACTTGGCAAAAGTGGGACTTGCTAGTGGGACTCAAACTGAATATGACCTCATAAAGGAAATCAGGCTAAATAGTTAAAGTTTTCTTTAGGTATGTGCTTAGATGCAGAAAAAGGCAGGAAGTTGAAAGACTGCAATGAGGATGAGGTACACGTGAAAGTTCCATATTTGATTTGAGTCAGTTTATATTTGGCTAAAAAATCTAAATATTATTTCAGTTTCCAATAAAATTCATTGAATGTGGGATATGCACTGGGAGGCAAATAGAAAAGGATTCACCGGCAAGCAAAGTGGCTTTATCACACTAAAATTGAGGTTTCTCAGATAACCTGCAGTCTCACAAATTTGGAAGAATGGGTGAGTGAAACCCAAATTCCCACAATTGGCTGGAATAAACCAATCAACCAGGTGACAGTCCTCATAACAGGAGTACACAAATGCAGTGTTTGCATTAAGGCTAATCATCCTAGCACCTACAGGATCCTGTATCCTGATTTCAGCAGTGAGATTGGACCTGAGGGTTTCAAAGACCTTGCAATGTTTTTTTTTTTCATGGGTAAATTATGCTCTACTACATACTGATGCCTGTTTTGTATTTTTTTTCCTGGTAATGTGAACACTACCACTGCAAAAACAGAGTGCTTAAGAAAGTGGGATCACCAGCAGGACAGTATGGCACAGAAGGGACTGCCTATAAAGTTACCAGCACCAGGCTGCAGACAAAGTGTGGGGCAAGAGAAAAACTCCTGCAGAACCACCTGAAGTGTAAGTTTATATTTATCCTGTTTAATATTTCCTAAACAACGAAGAGACGAACAACATGAGCATACTGGTGAAGGAAGTAAATTAAAGAGACACTTGGGGCGTTCACAAACACTGACTTAACTGTAGTGGAAATAATTTCTCTGGGATATTCCTATGGCAAATGAGAAATTAACTCCACCAAGCACAATTCATATGAGGTGATGAAACTCTTGCTCCAGCTTGACTCCTAGATAAGCTGTTCTCCTTTCCTTTGGCTCATAGGCAGCCTGGAAAGCCTAATTTTGTCATCTATAGCTAGACTAAAGCTGGTCACTGCACACACACATCTCTTCTGCTGCTGCACTTTTTTCTGTGCCCTCCAGTTGCATTGTCAATACATTATTAGATTATTATACAGGAAAAGCAAAATGACCTTGAAGATGAAATTCAGTAGTACAAAATTCAATACCTGCATTGCTTTCATAGACTGAGATGACTTTCAAATAGCCAGTGGGAGGAGGATCTGGGAAGCCAGTAGGATGGCAACTTAGCAGATGTAATCTTGAGATATATAGGTAGAATTATTTATATGGCAGCAGACATTTATGAGGTGTTCTCCAAAACACTGCATACAATTCTGAACATACACATCAGGAAAGAAAAATTTAAATAGAAATAGGCTAAAACCAGCTTATGGGAAAATCAGGAAGAGAAATAGCATTTTCAAAAGAGGCTAAAATTTTGGTTTATTGGCCCCAGCAAAACAAAGTTTGAGGTACACACACATATCAGGGAAGCAAACAGCAGGGAGAAGACACTATTCAAACTAAAAGGCATTACTGGCAAAGGAACTAATGGCTATAGACTAGCTATTAATAGCTTTAGGATGATAATTAGACAGTGTTTGACCATTAGAGCAGTGAGATTAACAAGCCAGATTCTGAGAGGGCTGTAAGAAAGAAAATGTATAGCCACTTCTGAGAAGGCAGTGAGACACTGCAGGAAATGTTGTATGTGGTAACTCCCACAATAAAGGGAAGACTCCAGGGTGCAGGTGTGTCTCACCAGCCCAAACCAGCTCTCCATTCCTAAACATACTCTCTATTTTAAAGTGATGAGGGACTTGGTCCTGCTGAGACTTGAAATTTGGTGTGACTAGAAATGAAACCTGAGCTTGAGGAACTCATTCCCTAATAGAAAAGAGATTTGAGAGAACTAGCACAAGAAATCCCAAATGTTCCTGAGAAACTTGCTGAGTCTGCTGTGCCTTTCAGCAATGAAGAACACAGCAAGTGCTTCAAGCATCCTTGACAAATCCACCCAAGCTTCCAACCCATGCTATGGCTTTCAGCATATCTGTACTGCTCACCAAGTGGCACTGCTCACTATGACTTTTTTTATCAATAAGTTCTGTAGTCCATGAAAGGATCAGTCTGCATAAATTTTATGATTATTTTACCAAGAATTTCCCAGAACTGACTGCTCCCTTAACAGACATGACATGTACTGACAGTGCAGAGAACTAAGAAAGCTATGGACCCTGAATAACTTGAACTGGTGAATTTTTCATACTTCAGCCATGGAAGAAAACAGATAAAGAATCATTTAAAATAATTAAACCTTATAATTTTGGCTTGGTTTTAATTAATTAGGATTAAGACATAAAATCCCCATAGTCTTTGATTTTTTTAATAATATGCCAGAAATTATCTTTGATTGTTTCAGGTGAATAATACTACAATTGTTTCCTTTTCTTATGATTGTAGACTGCTAGGCAAGTTGGTTTCTTGCCAACAGTTAGTATTTTTACATTGCTTCAGCCTCAAAGTGGTAGAACAAATCAAGCTTCAAATTTTAATGTTATTCAGTTTGTTGTTTCAATTTAAATTTCATTTATGGCTTGTTTGGCTCTTTTTTCCTTGGCTACCTTTTTGGCAGCTCTTAGAAATAATTCAAGTTTTGGTTGTTTTTTTTGTTTTTTTTTTTTTACCTTAAACTGCATTGGCATAAATACCACATGCAGCATATGCCTCTGCAACACATATGAGAGCCATGTAGAGCAAGATTTGAAAGCATGAAATATTTGCAAAGGGAAAAAACCCTATATAAATGCATTAATTATATCTCAACCAGGATTGTTTTCTTATGTAACTATTATCCCATAGCCTAGCTTGATTTCTTATAGTTCATTGACCCATTTGGTAAATTCACAGACAAACTTTGGCAGAGGTGTAACTTGATAATTAAAAAGTATGTTATCTCTTGCCAGCTTGTTATAGCCAAGTGTAAGCTGAACGCTAGCTTTCCCTAATCCCATCAACCCAGTCTGTAGGAAGGGTCAGGGGTCAGTAACTGCTTCTAAAAACACTGTTCAATTGAATCCAAACAAGCTCTTACCTACTAAGCAGCTGCTCACAAACAATTCGGAATCTGTCCTCATTACCAATTGTTAGGGGCTCCTGTTGCAAGAAAAGCCCTGTTTTGAATAGGCCTCTAATGCACCAGCAAGTCTTCATCTGATAGGCTAAGACCTAAAGTCAGCAAATTTTTTTACTTCTTTTTTTCCTTCAAGCACAAAGCAAAAAAATTAGAAACCAGCTATTACCAGCTGGCATATCTACTGTCTCTGGCAGGAAGCAAGATGTTAATTTTCAAAACAGTTTTGTATGTCAAAGAGGACTTCTAGGAACCAGGAGAAAAAAAGAAGAAGAAATATAATAATATAGGGAACATTGTGAAAACCTAAATTATTTTTCAATGACTGATAGAAAAAAAAGATTGTGCTAGGGAAAAGAAAGTTTTAGAATAGCTCTTCAGGAAACTTCATTCAAATATTTTAGTCCCTAGTGAAAATAAGAGCAACATCATTATGGTCAGTGGTCAGACCTAGTTTTGCTGATTATCTAAAGGATGCTGACTCTGGTGCCAGGATTTGCAGACTTTTTTATTTTGTTCCACTGTGACACATATCTAGTAAGCTAGAAATGCTTTTGGAAGGAATAAGTGAAGATGTTCAAAACTCAAAGAAGGGGAAAGCTATACTTACAGTAGAGCTTGTTGCCACCTACAAAACTAAAGTAGGCGATCTACTACAAAAAATCAAAGTAGTTTCTTGATTTAAACATTCACAGATTTATTCCAGTAAGTTTGTTAAAGTTTATACCTTCTTTTATTAAAATTGAAAAAATCTTCCATCAGTGACCAGCTATTGCAAGAGGTGGCCACACCCTGGAACTGTGGTATGTAGGGTACCTCCACTAGTGTGAACTGGGAGTCCCAGACTCACTGTTTTCAGGGTGGGAAGAATTAAACCCTCTCTGACCCCTCTTATTTTTTATATTTTAAACACAGTTGGTTCTTTTGAAATCCTATTTAGATAGCCTTGAAAAAGACTATCATAAGCTGGCAAATGAGGGGCTGCACAGAGGTATCTAGTCCTGACACCAGCTTGGTGAAAACACCTGCATTGTGGTGGCTCAGAGAATGACAATGTGGTCCAGACTCCTGAGATTTTTCAACCTTTTCTTATTCCTGAGGCCAGTAGCTCTTGCAAGCCTGATTTGTAGAGCATCTTGCCTCACTCTCCTGGAGGTCAACCTGCTGTTCTGGTCAGGAAAGTGAAGTGCACAGCAAGATAAAAATTTAGGAAGATTTCCAAACTCAGGTGTAGAATTTTATTATATCAACACATGCAAAGAGTTTAGATGATTTACACGTCTTTATGTACCTGTGAACTTGCATGAAGCTGAGAAAATATGTTTCTTTTTCTGTGCTTCTTTTTTTTTTTTTTTTTTTCTTTCTATTGTGAAGATCAGAGCTTATTGTGAGAGCAATTGATTTCCATTAGCTTCAGATGGAGAAACAAACATTTTAGGTAACTTTACCAAGACAGTGGTAAGAAAAGATAGCTATTCTGTGACTATACTCTTGTGAATATTCTTGCAGCAATTGCTGCACATATTTAAACTGCCCATCAGACACAGTACAAATATTAGCTTTCAAATGCATGCAACTTATTAAATGATAAGTGAAATTACTGTAGAAATAGTCATTATTAGAAATATGCCATTGAACAATATTTTTAGTTTTACTTGAAGCCTTAAGGATATAACGATTCCATTTAAGTGATATAAAAGTCTCTGACTTCCAGAGGCAATTGTCCTATGCAGTACATAAGCAGACTTAGTGTATTAGACAAATATTCCTAGTAGTTTAAATAGGAAAAAAAAAAAAAAAAAAAAAAAAAAAAGAAAAAAAAGAAAAAGGAAGATGAAGATGAGACTTGCTGGTTTCCAACTGTTATGGCATGCATGTATGCACTACTGGGTTGGTTGTCTCTGCCCGTTCAAATTCCTCCACCCTTCACAAAACCCCTTTCTCTGAGTTCATTCTATGGGACTCATTAATGAATATTTTTCTAAGGGCTTTGGATGTTGTCTTTTCTATTTTTTATGCACTCCCTCAAGAGCAGAGATGAGAGTGATGCCAATGTCTGAGCTTCCCTCTATGCTGTTTCATCACTGTCCTGCCTCCCTTGCTGACTCTTCTCTGACTCACTGGCAATACACTTGTTTGGTACACTATGGCTGGCAGGCAGGCATTCAGCTATTCCTTCAGAAATTAATTTTCCCAGTGGACTCTACTTCCAAAATAAGAATACCAGAATACATTCCAAATGATCACACTGCTTTGAAACTAACTTTGAAAACATCAGTGCTAGCAGTTAGTTGTTGAGAAACAAGTCCATAGTCTCAGCATATTTCTCAAGGGTGGGTATTTATATACTCAAAATGCCATCCAGATCTGGCAGGTTTTTGAGGCTGAGGATGAAGGGGCTGAGACTGTCCTCTCCCCCTGTCAGGAAAGACATTGTGGTGCTGCTGCTTGCTTCTGCTCCCCACTTGACTACCTGCTTTTATGCAGAGGGATGGGAAATGAGTTCAGCTGTAGGGGCTTCAGCCCCAGAGTGTGTCAGAAATTCTCATAGTGACATTAAACAGGCTCCTACTTGCATTCTCCTCAAAAGTCATAAATTTTCACTTCATCTTACCTACTTGAAAAAATTGCAGAAAATTTTTGTTATTGGACATTAAAGATTGAGATTCAAGCATTTGTGCGAATTAAACTCACTGCATGAATTCAGGAATTCTTTATTTTCAAAAAAGAAATTATTCTGGGGATTTATTTTTTTCTTGTTTATTTTGTTGGGTTTTTGTTTTTGTTTTTGTTTATTTTTTTGTCTTTCGGGTAGGTTTTTTTTTTGTTTTGTTTTGGTTTTTTTTGCCAGGAGTTACTAAATGTCACTGCATTCCCTATTCTTAATTGTCTCCCTGGAAATATTTAGTCAAACTATGCTTTCAGTCACCCTAGTATAAATCCAGAGTAGCTTCAATGAATTCAGAGGAAGAAGGCCAGAATTTTTTGTACAGCTATGAAGAAAATTTTATTTAGGGCTCTTGTATACTGTTCCACTATTTATAGGAAAGCTCTGATTGAAATACAAGTTGAAGTTTTCAAAGAGATTTTTTTCATAAATCAATATCCCAGCAAGCCCAGTCAGTTAAAGAAACAAACAAACAAACAAAAAAAAAAACAAAAACAAACAAAAAAAAAAAAAAAAAACCAACAAAAAAGCCTCACTTTATTTTCCTACTCTGTTAATCTCTTTTCTCTGAATGTTTCTCTTTGTTTGGTTTTGAGTCCTAAATAACAGCAACTTGCTGATAGCGCGGGCCTGATTTAAAACTAACAATGACAGTCTAAGTCCCCCTGAAAAAGGGTTAAACATAGACTGCACACTAAAGTCTGCTTAAAAAAATAAGTCGTTAAATCATTTTATGTTTAAGAGAATTTCTTTTCACCCTTCCCCCTTTCAAAAAAAAAAAAAAAAAAAAGAGAGAGAGAGAGAAAAAGTGAGACCATCTTAACTGTAAGAGTAAGTTTATTCAGGTGGTATGAATCAGACAGAGCTCACTGATGCAAACTATAGCCTCAGAAAGCACAGCAGGCCCTGAGCCTCACAGGGCTGCCCCACGAAAAGAAGCATAACAAAAACCAGAGAAGAACAGGCCTGCAGTAATCTCCTTGCCCCGGCTAGAAAACAGGGGTGAAGGAAAGCTGCCCTCTCATTATGGTTTTGGTCTCAAGGTTAGAATTAGACCCTTAGGGTAAGCAGCTGTCAATTAGAGATAACTCGGACCAATGCTGTCTGAAATCTTGGACTTATCTCCTAGCAACTCCCCTTCTTTCAGGGCAGCAACCCTCCACTCTGCCTTCAGCTCAAGAGTCATCTTGAAGGCAGTGAAATAACCTTTTCAATTTGGGCAGATGCATAAAAAATTCAGCTTCCAGAGCCTGCGTGAAGCCTGCATGACATTTGACTGAAGCCGGGTTTTAATCTAGGTTGATTATATATTTGCTTTTTTTTCAGGCTGCAGATGTTGAGAGGTGATTTTGCTAAAAGAGCATTCTCAGCTAATACCTACAAATTCACTGAGTTTTAGGCACATGGTGGTTTGCTGAGAGAGACATGGGGTTATCATGTTTATGCATCTGCTGATGCATCCCTCCTTCCCGCTGTCTTTTACACTGGGAGAAATTTGCCAAGAGTGGTGAATGAGGAGTGGCCATGGTTACAGCCACAGCTCTGGAGTCCTCCCTCTGGTGTGGCAGGGTGTGCAGAGCAAAGACAAGCACAAATCCTATTAAGAAAAGCAAGAGGTTATTCACCATTTGTGTAGGGGACATGACTAAATTTGAGGGGGAAATTTAAAACACACCAAAAGGCACCTCTACTTCTATTTTCAGGGCTTACCATTCATTAGATTTTATTTTAGATCCATAGCAGACCCTTTTCCTAACAAGGTGAAAGGAGAGAGAGAGAGAGAGGGGAATCAGAGAGAGGACGAGCAGGGAAAGGGAAAAGGGGTGCTCGCGGAAAAAATGAGAGGGGGGGACACACACAACAAGGACGGAGCTCATCTTTGATTCAGCTGGGGTCCGTATTCACAAAGAGATCACTCAGAAATTTTGTACAAATGGCAGGAGCAGAATGTGAGCGCAATGAGGGGCCTAATGCAGCCACTTGTCCTGTAATCAAAGATTCAGCTCAACATGAGTCCTTTGTGAGACAACAGCATCATTCTCCACCCGGGCTAACCCCTGAATGCAGAGCAGCTCTCTCAAGCAAGGCAGGCAGGATGAGCTTCACATTTCTTTGTCTTCTTTGGAAAATATGATCTTTTTTTTTTTTTTTTTTTTCCTATTCCTCATTTGCTTGTCTTCTAAAGAAAGCATTTTTGATATGCCTGTGGTAAGGCAGAGGATGTTAGTGTGAGTGGAGGCGCTCCCAGGGCGAGGAGAGAAGCAGATGGGCTGACATGGTGGAGCGAGGGCAGCTCCAGCCTGCGTTTGGGGCGGGTGTGCAGAAACATGGCTGACATCTCCCGCTGGCGAGCGCAGGATGGGCTCCTCCTCTGCGTAAGCACAATTCCCCCTTCCTCAGCTCCAGCAGCCCTGCTTAGGCAAAATGTGCTGGGATCCCTTTCTTCCTGCTTAAAGCCATTCTGCGGTACAATTTCACAGTATTTTAAAACACTTTTCTTTCAGGAAAATGTTTTCCCGTTTTGTTAAAATGGAACAGAGAATTTCAATACGTGTAAATACACTTTTGCAGTTGGGTTGCATTAGGAATCCCTTTTTTGAGTTGCAAACAATGTTTCCTTTTATATATTTTAAATTTCATAATAAAAAATTATTTCTGGAAAAATTTAAAACAGTATTTATCTTCTTACTGATATTTTTGCTCAGTCTGAACATCACCTGATATGATGGGTATAATATATTCTTTTCAGAATTTGGCTCTGGAGAACTGGGAACAACATGCAGAAAGTAAGACTGATTTTCAATCCTTAAAGCTTTACAGAAACAATACAAAGAAACACCATTAAAGAATTGCCATGCAGAAAGTGAATACAAAACTAAGTAGCCCAGTTGAACATTTTGTTATTCTGGGGTTACAGCAGTCTACAGCAGCGTAAACCAGCGTGGCATTGTGGCAAGGAGGCAGGTCCCAAATTCTTAGGAATCCCATTAATTCTTTGCTTTCTTCAATAGCTAAGTGCTTATCTCTATAGAGAACTGACTGTTACCTCTAGCATTGCTAAAGGTGTTTGCTGAAAAGGCTACCCAGAAATGGGTCAAGCCTACAGTCCTTGTTGATATCACAGGGAGTCTTGGAAGCAAAAGGTGGACTGCTTAAATTTCAGACAGCCTTATTTGAGAAGCAAATATTCTATCAAGTAAACAGAAATGCCAATATTACTATTTTGGCATATAATGTAAAGTTAAAAATATTTCTCAACACCCAATGGTGGTGAAGTAAAAAGGGAAAACATTTTAAATAACAGATTTCTTGATATAAACTTTAATTGTAAAAGATAGAAAATATTACTGATAATGTAATCTTATTGTTAATTTAACTGAAAATGTGTTTGTGATATCTGTTTGGTACACAGCATCATCTTTTTATTTGATTCTCCAAGACATTGTTGTGATTCACCTGACCTCTGTACGTGTGTCAGTGTATATGTGTGTGTATATTTGCATGGGCATGTATTCCTCAGCTACCTTGCAGCTGAAGATTTTAGAAGCCTAAATTATGTACTTTTCTGTCTGGTTTTGTACACAAGTCAATTTACCTTCATTTTCATGTTACATATATCCAAAACATTGTGCCAGTCCATACAACATAAGGCTTTATTATATTATTATATAATATATTTATTTTATATTTGTCAAAAGTGGGCAAATATAAACCCCTAATGGATTCTTTTGTCTTTTTTTCTTCTCATACAGCATACGTGTGTTTTCAAATTTCTATCATAAATTTGTGACCTAATATAAGATTGCAAAAAGGTTTTACATTTTCAAACTAGGCCTAGCTTTAATTCTGGAAAATATGTAATCACTACCATACCCCTTCTCAGGGAAACAAACCAAAGAGAGCCCTGCAGCTCTGTGGCCCTGTCAGGCTGCCCTGGGCTCTGCTCTCAGAGCTCCCAGTGTGATTCAGCACTCTGCCCCTATTCAGGGGCAGAATAAGAATGTGCTTAAGTGCTTTGTGCTTCGAAAACATGCCTAAATGCTTTGTTGAATTGAGAACTAATTAAATGACTGAAAGTTCAAACTTAATATCTTAGTGTATGGAATGTCTGAATTTTCCCACAAGAAAGAATAGCATGCTCTGAAAATATGTTTATTTTTTTTTTTCCTTAGGTTTGTTTTGTTTCTTTGTTTGGGTTTTTTTGCTTGTTTCTTTTTTTTTCAGTAGGAAATACAGTATAATTAATTTTTTAGAGTTTTTCCTTCTAAAAAATTTAAAATATTTTTTAAAAATGTGTGCAAGATAAATTGAAAGCAAAATAAAAATATACTTGTTCACTGAAGTAATTTTGTAGTTGTGGTTAGGATTTATTTCTGAAATCTAGCAAATGCTACTGTGTGGGGAGGGGGGTTAAATTCTCTTTTCTCAAATGTTAATTTTTACTTTTTCTTTGAAGTGCCTCACAGAAGGGGTTGGCAAACTTCCAGAATAACAGCTGGAAGTGAGAAGGAATGAAAAAGTATATCATAGAAATTCAAATGAGAAATAGGATATACATTTTTAATGGGTATGGTTATCATTCATTTGAACAAATTATAAACGCATAAATGAGGGATTGTTTTTTAGATTTCCAGATGTCTTCAGCTCAACATTGGATGCCTTTACAATAGATAAATACAAGTGATTAATTTCACAGAATGTCTGTGAGTTGAATTTCAGACAAAGATAAAATGGTACATTCTGCCCTTCAGAGCTCAAATCATCAGAGATAGGAAATACTGTAATTCTGGACATAAGCTCATTTGCAATATATGTTAGAAAGGTACTTCATTCCATGTCCTGAAAAAATGAATAATTTCTTTTTTAAAACATAATTTCTTTGTTTTTTGTTTTCCGATAGATATATGCAAGAAAGAACATATATAACATCAGAGAGGGTTGCTGTAAAGATCAGATCTATTGACATAATTAACTTATTTGCAAACAGTTTAATGTATTTTTGTCTGGGTCTGCCTTCTTGCACACACCAAAACTACTCTGATTCAGCTCCTTGTGAATTAGGGTGTGCAGCAAATAAAGGAACAATCATCTCGTCCAAACATATTTGCATTCTTAATATGGTGCACACATTCAGGCAAGTGGCAATTTGCATGAAGACCATGAGCCAAATTCAGTTCTGACAGTAGTAGGCATAACTTTATTCAAATCAGACAAGCAGCAGGCATTTATAAGGGGCAAGAATAGGTGCTGAGTATTTGCTGCATGTCCATGCTCCAGCATAATGTATTGCTGTTGTGCAAAACTTCTTTTTCTTAGACAGAACAGAGCTTATCAAAACTAAAGGCAAGATTCAGCTGCAAATTTGGGTATGCATTCAATATCTGGCAAGATATATGGCTTGATTTTTACACCTAGGTTTCAGTGTGAATAACAATCACACTTTTAAATTTTTTTCTCTTTGCAAGCTTTTGTATCTGGGATTAAATGACAAGCATCGTGCCAGGATGCTTCTGGCCACCTTCAAAGCATCTTTATAAACCCAGTCACAAGCATAATCAACTTCATTCTGTCCAAAGTATTAGCATTTTTTTAAGCGTTTGTTTTCCAAATGTTCTTACTAATACTTTAATGGTGGTTGTATATCCCAGTGCTGAGGAGCTGGCTGATGTGTCTTGCTGTGTTTCAGCGAATGTTGTGAGGAATCTACAGCAATTAGCTGCTCATGCCTCTGCTTTCCTGTTTTGTGCCTTCCCTTTCATGTATCAGATGTTTGTAAGTTTTCCATTAGACATTTCCTGCTTCTAATAGATGTTTGTGAGGCTTTTGCTTTGAGCTATCAAGGCTCCAATTTGTGCTGAGATGTTTGGTTTTGTTTTAGGGCTGAGGGGTCTTTGTACTCCTTTCTTCCTAGAAAACATTATAATCTGGAAAAAATAAATAAATTGTACTTTGCAAAAAGTGAACATGACTCCTTCATCAAAATGGCATGGTTTGCACATGTGTCCTTTGTCAGCAGATCACTCCTAAAATAAAAGCACTTAAACTACAGTTTCTGCCAACTTATCAGACACCAATTGGTGACAACATATATGTATTGCAATTCCTAAAGGCAGCTTTGTACTCCAGCGTTTTCATCTTCTTGGCCCTGCTTTTTTCTTTTTTTTCCCCCTCTTTTTAATTTGAAACGGTGACTGATTTCTTTTAATGTTTCCATCAGCTTGGTGTGCTGCATGTAACAAGTAAGTAGCTTTAGCTGCTTTTGAAAGAAGAAAATACCTCTTAAAAAGTGTTTCAAATGAGTATTGCCCAATGTGCAGTGGCTGTCAAAATTAACAGGAAAGGCATAATTGATTCTCTGAAAGTCACACATAAAAACTAGCTTAATTTTTACAAATCCACTGTGTTCAAATACTTAAATAAATGTGGTGCTGATCTTTTAATCCCCTCTTCCATCTTTGAGCAGCGAGCAGCCTGCCCAGGCACCGAGGCTCCTCTCGGAGGGTGTTTCTGCAGCCAGGCACTATCCGCCATTCCTCCATTCACATGGCACCAAGGTTTCCGCATCTGCGTTTTGCTTATTGAGTCACCAAACCAATGCATCCTCAAAGGAAGCTGTCAATTCACAGCACATCACCCGTGCTTTGAACTTAGGAACGAGTCAAACGCTTTTGAGCTTTATTTATTAAGGTCAAAACTGGGTTTGAATTGGCAATGAGGGCAGGGGAGTGGTGAGGGAGCAGAGGATGGCTGCTGACTCAAGAAACCTGCTGGGACTTTGTGGCCCACTGCTAGGCAACAGCCCATCCCCACCACAGCAAACATACGGCCACAAAACGAATGACCTCATCTACAAATCAGCTATTTGATATGCAGATCGACTGCCGGCCTCTGCCATCGCACAGTGCTGCACGGGCAGCAGGTGCAGCAGGAACAGCCACACGGCCTCTTCACGTTTTAAAAGGCAGGGCTGGCTCGTGCTCACCCACTCCCTCCGGTCCTTTGCAATTCCTGAAGCTCTCCTGCCTTCATTTTTTATTTAGACCCTCCATTTAAAGGAAAGATGGCGACTCCTTTCTGCTTCCCTAGCCCAGGGAGGAAGGGGCAGGGCTAAGGAGCTTCACCAGCCGCCTTTACGGTTTTTTCAGCATCCCAACACACGGCCTGAAAAAACAAGGGATGCTTTAGGAAGGAATCGCAATTCCCGAGCTTTTTGTCCTCTCAGGTGTTATGTGTTTTCAAACGATTCTCACAGTGTGGTTTGCTGTTGTTTCTTTCTCAAAATGGAGACCCCTTTGTGCAGGCAGGGCTGTGGAAGGCAGCATTTCCCCTGTGCACGTTCTCCCCTTTAATGGCACAGAGAGTGCTCTTCTCAGCCTACAGCAAGGACAGGACGTGCGGTTTTGAGGGCAGACTCGCAGAAAAAGGAAACATAGCATTTTGTAGCAGAATTAGAGTATTTTTCAGCTGTGTGTTAAAAAGAATAAAGAACTGCTGCTACTCTGCTCTATGAAACAGCACTGAGCCTCTTAGTGGGCCTCAAAGAGCAATAAAACACAGTGTAATATAATTTGTATTGTCTGTGGTTGCAGGTTATGTCCTGGAAGCCGTAAACTATTACAGTTTTATAGCTATGCTGCTGGTATTAACTAAATGAAAGGGCTATTTGTTCTAAATCTGTAGCCTGCATGATAGCGAATCTTAAATTCATCAGAAGCAATTGATGAAAAAAGGGGTAAAAATGCTGCAGACCCAATAGAGTCAAAGTTCTAATGCAAAGAAAACAAAGATTTGGTGTGGTGTCTAATCCCTTCGGGTTTCTGCCTCATACTTCTGGCAGGCAGAATCGATCATCCCGAGACTACAAGGTATATTCAGCTGATGGGCCTGGGGGAAGCCTTGGGCTACTTGTTACAGGAAGATATGAAAAAATAGATATTTACATCAGTGTGTCTAGATCATGCTGGAGTCTAAAGAAAGATCCTGAATTTGCTGAAATATAGGAGCTTCTTCTTTTTACCTCCTTAAGAGAGGTTTTTATTGAAAAATACACCTCTGAGTCAAAGACAGTGATTTAGGGAGCCAATCTAACAACACCGTGTCTTTCTCCTGAAACCTGAAAGCTGTGAAATTGTTTAGGTTTTAGCTTGAAACCTTGGAATTTCCTGTTAAAGAGGAATTGTTTTCCACGTGTACCCAGTTGCAATGTTTTAGGTTTATTCAGACTTGAATTTAAACATGGATGAGATATGTGTCATTAAATTTGCTCAAGGCTATGAATTATTTGTCAGATAATTCTGCAGCTGGTTCCTCATAACCTGCAGCTTCTGCATAAGCCATTGGTTGCTGATGCCAGGAATAAGTTCTGGCTGGTCATGGACTCTTGGTCACTATGAACTTCTCTTAGGCTTGTGTGAGACAAACATTTTTAATTTGAGTTCAGAATGCACATCAAGTTAAAGCACTCAAATATTTGCTTAAAATTGGCTAATGCACAAGTCGTTTTTTACTAAAAACTCACAAGAATGTTGATGGCAAATGGATGCTAATAGGAAGAATGCAAAAGGAAGTGTGTTTGGACATGTAAAGGATTGTGGACAACACAACTGTGATTATTGCCCCATTTCTTTCAAATGGGCTTTGCCTAGATGTCTTACTGTCAGACCAGTGCCTCAGGCCTCCTAAAATGTTGTCTTCAGGGCTTGTTTCAGGACAGAACCAAGGTGCTGCCAGCCTCTCCCTTTGTCCCCTGCCTGACAGAAAGCAAAGCCAGCAGCTTCGGGGTATGATAACAGGGAGCTTGAACAGGTTCTTAAAGCCTGAGCTGGTGTGCAAGAGGACATAGACCTGCCCTCCTGACTAGTGCAGGTGAGCAGCAGGCAATGGAAGGGGGAGTGGGACTGCCCCCTCCCCTGTCACAGCCCTGCCATGTTTGCACCTTTCTGTAAGATTATGATGGTTCACTTGCTTTCTTCTGCTTCTCTGAAGACAACCCAAGTGGCTTACCTGGGAGAGTGGGCCATTGTAGGGGCCATTTTCAGTGCCTTTTGTCCAGGGGGTTGAGGCACATTTTGTTTCTCAGAGGGCATACATGTGAAAATTGCCTGGCAGTCTGTTTTCTGAAAGCGGGCTCCCAAAAAGTCCTCAGTTTTGCAAATTTCCATGTACTTTAAAGTCCTTAACTAGCCCCATCACACCACCACAGATATTTGGCCAGATGTATACCTGAATGTGCTTTTAGTTTTGAAAGTATTTGCTGTGGAGAGCATTAACTTCCATCCTCTGTGGGTGATCATATCAGCAGAGCAGGGCTGGGTAGCCAAGGGGCCTCTCCAGGGCCCCTGCCTCATGCTAAAGCTTTGGGGTACATCCCAGGCACCTTCTCCTCCCAGCTATGGTTCAGCTTACCAACAGCTTCTCCACAGACAGCATCTTGTATCTGGCATAGGTGCAAAAATATCTTAGAACCATAGAATCATAGAGTCATGGAATCATAGAATCATGGTTTGGACTGGAAAGGATCCTTAAGTTCATGTAGCTCCAACCCCCTGCCATGAGCAGGGACACCTTCCACTAGACCTGCTTGCTCAAAGCCCCATCCATCCCAGCCTTAAGCACTTTCAGGGATAGGGTTCCTATATTTTTAAGGACATACCAAAAGACTTGGAGATTTCCAGCTGAAGGCAATTTGTTCCAAGGGATAAATATTAGAAAACTTTTGACTGTTGTGAACTCAGGACTCTCTACTTGTGGTTTTAATAGCAAAGAAATGTCAAGAAGCCAGAGTGGGTGAGAGAGAGCAGACTTGGTGACAAGCTGGATGTGACCATCGAGAGCTGGGGCTGGCAGAGCTCTGTGGCACAGCTGCAGGCTATCCCCTGCCTGCTGGACCCAGTGCCAGAAAATGATCTGGACCATTTTCACATAATATTTGAATGAGGTTTTAAATAAAGATGCCAATAGTGTGTACAAGATCACAAAAGGCAAAGCTGTTGGTATGCAAGGGATTTGGGATGAGCACTGGATGCTTGGACAGGCTGCTCAGGCAATAGCTAGCAACTGAAGAGCGATTTCTGAGCCAGCTAAGTGGCATCTGTTCAGATTTCTTGCAGAGTGCAGGCTTCCCTCCCCTGTGACAAGGCCAGGCACATTCCTCCTGTCCCGCCTGACAGCACAGAAGTGCCGGTGGCTGCTGCTGTCCCTGACCCGGGGCCCCACGGGGGCAGAGTTTGCTGGTGTGAAGCTGCTGCTGGGACAACGTGAAAGAGTGAGATTGTTCTGATATGCAAACAGGGAGCCCTGCTGAAGCTGTGCTGCCTGGAATTCAGGGAGAAGAGCAAGGGTGCTGGTGGAAGGAGGACAACAAACCCCAGTGTTAAGGCTGCTCCTGCTGAATGCATCCCACTAAAGAACAAAGCAAGGAGAGCCTTGCTCTTGCAAGAATTTGATCCACCAAGCAAGGCTGCTACAGTGTTAACCCCTTCCTGACAAGCTGCTTCAGATGTAATTTAGCTGGAATGCCATTGAAAAGTGGCAGATTGCTATGCCTTTACAGGCAGGAAATGCCACAGCTCTGAAGGGTATCACTCGCTCTAGCATGCTAGCCTCTGCTTTTGCACCTGATTTTTCGAGGGAAGGTGGTAGTGAAACAATTGTGGCAGGACTGTGGCATTGAAAGAGTTATTACAAACCAGTGGATAAAATGTCAATGATGCCTGATGCAAAGAAATGTGCAGCGTTAGCAGATATGTGTTGCTGATCTGGTAACAGCTAGCCCTCTCCATAACAGTGATATTTCTGGGTTTCAGTACCCAGCCCCATAGGAGGTCTTCCTTGATACTTTTCACCAAATTGCGGCATTTGACTCCTGGCCAGTGAAAGGAAGCCAGCAGAGCTCCCAGCCTTCAGGGAAGGGTTTGGGTAGGGATTGCATCTGGGCTGGCAAGCACTCAAGGGCATGGCACAGGCTCCACCAGGCACTGGTAGGATGTGTTCGCCTTTTTGCACCAAGGCAGCCTTTCCAGACGTTTTCTGATCCCACCAGAGCGGATAGGTTGCGTTCAGAAAAGACAGAATTACCATATCCTTTGAGGGTGATTGTGCAAGGCCAAGTGTGTCTACTGTGCCTGTAGGTCTCAGCTCAGAAAAACAGCAGTTTTTCACACTTCTCCGGTGCTCACCCTCCCCTGTCTGCTGTCCCTGCCTGCAGATATTCTGCTGGCACTCCAGCCAATACAGTCAAGAGGCTACAGCCATGGTCTTGGCTTGTTTCTGCAGCCCCAGGACCACAGCCAAATTTTTGGTGTGGCAGTTGTACTGAGCTTTGCCAGTGGAGTGTGACTTTGGGATTAGAAATCACTGGACTGTAACCGCCTTGCACCATGCTCTGCACTCATCTGCTCTGATACTGCTGCTGCTTGTGGCATCCTTGCTTCTAATTCTGAACTATAAAGGTCACTCCAAGGCTCCATCTGTGCTGGATGTGATTTGCTCCTATTGCAATAGTGTTTGCAAGTACTGACACGCCATGCTGGTCAACATCAGGCTGATACCCCCGAGAGCTCCTCAAGTGAATAAGTACATACAGAAGCATCTATGTTTGCACCAGAGATTTTGCCAATCACCCTTTGACAAACTGGGGGTTGGTTATTTGTGTGCTTCACTTTCACTTCATTCTCCCACACAAAAGTTTAAGAATAAACTAGATTTAAGCTGTAGCTGAACAACTGTAGACAACAACACAAAAATTTGCTTCCAGACCTGAAAGTACTTGAATTTATTTTTGTGATGCTCTTTCTGCAGATTATATCGCTCTTCTTTTTCCTCTTTTTTTTTTTTTTTTTTTTTCCCCTAAAGAAGACCCATATTGTAACACTTTAACAGAGGAAATTCCCTCTGCCTCTACTTTCCTGCTTGGTGTATATTCAAATAATTGCTGCATTTTAACAAGCTAAATTGCATTCCCACCAGCTGTCCCTCAGACCAAACCTTCAAGGATATGCTAAACAATAATGACTGCAACAACAGTTAACTCAAAAGGCCTCAAGATCCCTTCAAAGATAAGATGTCTTGCTGTTTCCCTTCCATATCCAGGCACTTTCATGCAGATTAGCAAAACAGCATGCTTGTAGCCTTCACAGGCAAAGCAGGGCTTGGAATGGGGTGAATTTGGCTCTGTGTGAATGTAGGGAAGGGAAATGTAAAAATCAGAAGATAACACTCCAGCACAAATCAGGAGTAACTCAGCTGGGGCCCTGCTGAGCAGGGCACTCTGTGTTGCCCATGACCTGGCACACATCAGCATTTCACATATTCCCCCTGGGTCACGAATCACCAGATTTGTGCTCTTTTGCACAGGTCATCTTGTGTCCTGCACGGCTGCTGTGACCTTCCTACGGCCAGGGGCTCGCTGCAGGGATTGTCCGTGGTGGGGGCAGGCAATGGGGACAGGCTGAGGAGACAGGCAGAGGGAACAGGCAGTGGGGACAGGCAGAGGGGACAGGCAGAGGTGGCATGGACGGGCAGCAGGGACAGGCAGAGGGGACAGGCAGAAGGGACAGGCTGAGGGGACAGGCAGAGTTGGCATGGGCAGGCAGCAGGGCAGCCATGCAGGAAGGGAAGCTGTCAGAAGGAGGCCAAGGGGACAGGCAGAGGGGACAGTCTGAGGCAGCATGGGCAGGCAGTGGGGACAGGCAGCAGGGACAGGCTGAGGGGACAGGCAGAGGTGGCATGGGCAGGCAGTGCAGACAGGCAGCAGGAGACAGGCAGGGGACAAGAAGGGGACAGGCAGTGGGGCAGGCAGCGGCCCCTCATCCCCAGTCCCACGCTGGCTCACGGCAGATGGGGAGGGCAGGAACCGGGATTAGAGATTCCTCCTCACCTCCCCACCCCTTCCCTGGCCCCAGCTGGCTGTTTAAAAAGAAAGCCATAAACCCATTAGTACAAAGACAAATGAATCTCATACCCTGAGGCATTCCTTCATTCAGAACTGGCCTTAACTACTTTTCCAACCTTCCTCCCTTTAACCCCACTGTCTTGAGTTTTCTTCTCTAACAGCAGAGTTCAGAGTTTTCTTCTATAACAGCAGAGTTTGGCAAAATGCTTGTCAATACAGCCAGTTAGGAAGTTTTTAGTAAAATTCTATAACCTCACTTTGAACATCTGCAGGTATATTTTCATATATATACACAGGTATAAGTATCTGTCAGCATGTATATGTCTAAATATATGCTCAGATATGTCTTCCATATTGTTTACATATATATATATATATAATTTTTAATTCAATATGTTAGGCACATGTAGTGGATATTAACACTGGAAACTGACTGTATGTTACAGCTAAATTTAATATTATATGATTTTTTTGTGTCCTTGATTTTACATTAATGCTAAGCACATGTGAGCCTGTGGCTGTAGCCAATTGAATTATTTCCCCTTGCATCTACACAGGATGTAAAAAATAATGTGGCAATACTGTGGTAACTATAGAGGACTTGCCACAGCAGTATGGTGGGAAATGCTCAGAGGAAATGGCAAGTGAAAATGCAAATAAGGTTTTATGGAGTTTTTGTTTGTTTGCTTGCTTTCCAATTAAAGGAACTGCACTATGTATAGGTGAGATAGAACAGAGGAAGCTATACTGCAAATTATATAAATGGTAATAATTCAGAAGATGCAAATAAATAAAGTTGTTTAAAGGTGAATCCAGCTGAATTAAATATGTCTGAATTATCAGACCTTTTGGAACTGTGCCTATTTGAGTGTAGCTAAACCATTAAGATAAAGGCTAATGGACACTGTTTAAGTCTCTTGCTTTTTAACTTTTTGCCCCAATCAACTACTTCCTATTCAGCTGTAATTTGCAATTTCCTACTGTTGATTATATACATATATGTATATAAACCTGTTAACTAGCCCATAGTTTTAAAAAGTGTATTTAAACTGAGTGGAAGACTTAAGCATCTTTTATATTAATTTGATCTGACTTCTTGGCAACTCACATCTCTCCCCACTGGTTTTATCACATTCTGATTTTTCAGAAGATTTTCAGAGATTTTCTTGGAGTGTTTTACTTTCCACATGTGAATAAACTTATGTCCTGGTAGTGGTAGGTTGTGCTCATGAATCACATACAGGACTTTCAATCAAAGTCATATGGATTACAGTTTAAAACACTTTTAAAAGAGAAGGCCCCTTTAGTACACTCTGACCATGAAACTTGAGCAGTCACCAGCATAACCTTATGGTGCATCCCTTCAGAGTAGGCAGAAGAATCAAGTGTTAATGCTTGGTAGTGACTGGTTAAGTTTTATGAATATGACCCTCTACTCCATTAAAATAATTTAAATTCCAGCTATTTCTTAATCATGGCTCACATCATAGTCAATGAAGTTATAGATTAGTAAAGATTTTGCCCTTAAATCAAATTCCTTGTATTTGGTTCATGTAATTTATGAAATTCTGGCAAGGGCTAGGTCACATTAAGTATTCTTCTCCTGTGTGAAACGCATCCAAGAGTAGATTAAGTTAGTTTTGCTTTATGTCATGTTGCTTGTCATGAATAATCCTGCAGTCAGAGGTGACAGACACATGACATACCGTTAAACGTGACTGGAGGCTTTTCACGCAGCTGGGGGACCAAGAGGCTCAAATGCCATTGAGGTTAAATGGAGTTCTCTGAGTAAGGATATGATTTGCCAATGCAGCTAAGTTATCTAGAAGTCTTAGTCTTGATGAAAGACTCCTAAATCTCTTCTGTGCTTTGGAAAATTGTGACCTATATCCCTTAATCTTCTATGGATGTCTCCAGCTGTATGTTTGAAGCAGAGGGCATGCCAAGTTGATTATGTTTTTGTAAAACAACCTAAGTTTTCACTGTAAAAGAAGCCAAGAGGGCAGTGCAGCACAAGGTGATAAGATTCAAGCCTCAGAATAGTCACAGATTAGCAAAAAAATGCTTTTGTAAACAGGATTTTGCAGAGACTAGAGCTGTTAATTGTTATTGTAATGCACCACATTTTAATTGAGTTAATTGGCACAAAATGTTTATCTCCATTGACTGAGATAAAATGTCAAAAGCTCTTTGATGCAATTGGAATTACAGTAGGCAACCTTGACAATAGAAGTCAATGTTTTACAATGTGCTGCTGTTTAAATGTGTTTGCTTGGGGGATGAAGCATAATGTTTATTATCTTGAGGTATCCATTTTGCCTTGGGAAAGAGTGTCCCAAAACACCACTGCAGATGTTTTTTTTTTTTACGTTCAAACTGGCTGTAGGGAAATGTGAAAGACAAGCTGATTCAGGTTAACTCCACTTTTGCAGAGAAGCTCCATTTTCACACTCTGAGCAGAGGCCAAGTCTTTCACAAGAACACTCTGGGCTGGTCTGTGCCTATTAGCCACACTTGTGTGCCTGTGCACTCTCTCCAAGGGACAAACAGACTTTAGGAAGCAGCACAGTGCTCAGCAAACAGCCAGGTGCATCCCTCAGCAAAAAAAACCAGCCAGGTGCATCCCTCCTCTCACAGCCAAGGCCTTGCCATGTGGTACTGGTAAAACACCAACAAGATGCAAAAAATACAGAAACCTAGTTCACACAATGGCACCCAAAACTAAGAATCCCAAGGCTAAATGGGAATTTAGCCATGAGGTGCTGCTTGGCTTCCAATTGCTGCTGAGACAAGTCTTACTGCTCTCTTTGGAGGTGCATGATCCTTCTGGCTCCCAGCTCTAAGCTCAGCTCTTATGAGCGCACCCAGTGAAGACCTTCAGGTGAAAAATAAGTCAAATCAATGTGCAGTGAAGAGGAGTGCACTCCTGGCACTCTGCTGAAGAGTGCCCCTGAGTAGGGAAGGGAAGATCCGGTGGCTGTTGCCAGTATGGAGTCATTCCTGAGTGCCATTCCTGAGTGCCATTCCTGAGTGCCATTCCTGAGTGCCATTCCTGAGTGCCGCCCCGCTGGGTCAGACCTGCACCTCCAGCGGGCAGGGGATGATGTGTGAAGAGCAGACAAGGTCAAACCTCCTCTTCCTCCTCCATGGGATAGCTGGCCACTGACACTGGTGATGATACAGTCTCTGCTGAATGCAGGCAACTGCACCAAGCTCAGGAAACTCAAGCCAAAATGTAGCTGTGTCTTTCCCTTTTTATTATGGCATATTGTTTTATCAGCCCAGGGGGGTTCAGTTCTCTTCAAAGTTATAGTTATAATTTAACTTCCAGAAACACAACCCCTAACTTTGTTCAGAGACAGAAGTTTCTCAGAAGCGCTTCAGTATCGGAGAGTGCTGGAATGCAGCCACAGGACACTGCCCAGGAAAGAGGGCGATGAAAGTACCGACACTTTTATTTAAACAATTTGCCTTCCTTTTCCCCTCGAGGAATAGTTTATAAATCGTATACCTGTCAAAGCAGTGCCAACACACTACTCAGACAAATTTCTATTTTTGACTTGAGCATGTGTTTGGCTGCACTTCCTATGGCTGGCTGAGCCATCGCTTTATTATGTGATACATCCAGACAGAGCATCTCTGCATTCTAGCGACCACTGGCTAGGTGGGCAGGTGGGCAGGTCACCCATGCAGACTGGAAGCCTGAGGCCTGATTCTCAGTCCCTTGTTAATTAAACATTAAGAAAGAGCTGAAGCTTGCATTTTTTTTTTTTTTTTCCCCTTCTGACAGCTTGCCAAAATTCTTCCAGCAGACTAGAGGGAAGGAATGGGCCTGAGCAATATAGTGAGGCTGAGGTTCCTACAAGTAACCAGTGCATGATGAATCTATGTGGCTAGACAATCCAGTTCCTTTCAGTGATGTTGAGAGGTGGAGAAGCTCTGAGGTTACTCCTATTATATTCATTCCTGGAGGAGTTGCTTTTCTTTACATATTTTTAACATCATCTACTGAAGGTCTTGTCTGGTTGTTCACATACTACCACCATTTTCAAGAGTAGAAGTAAAGAAACAGAAGGATGCCATAAAACCGTCAATACACTAGTTTCAGGAAACAAAATCTATATAGGATATTTTCATAAGTTTGTCTGAACCACTTGCATCTCTTTCACCTATTATTCATTCTTCTAGGTTGAACTTTTGTGAAAGAGGTGCCTGGTGGCATATTTCATTGTGTTAGCTGGTACAGCATCCAGTAAATGAAGTGGTTTAGTAAGCAGAGCAACTACCAGGCCATCAGTACTAAATCCACAAAAGGTTAATGAAGCCTGAAACTACAGTAATTTTTGTGTGATGGCCTCTCTGCAACCTCTTTGAAGGAGACATCTCTGTGCTGTGGACTGCAGAAAAACCATTCCAGTGAAGAGACAGCTGTGGCAGAGGAGCAGGGGCAAGCTGGGAAATGATGGTGGGAGAAAAAGCAGGATGGAGCATAAGGATTTTATTTTTAACATGATTTGGAGTTCTAGCCTTCTTTCTTCTACAAAATCTTTTTTTTTCCTGCAGCAATCTAGCATGAAGAACTTTAGTATGCTTGTTTGTTCTTGGTTTTAAGTTTGATTCACATGTTGATCTGTCCCTTGGAAAAGATCTGGTCTTCTTTCAGGGTTTGTGGGTAGTTGGGGTATTTTTATGTCTGGGAATTTAAATGGAATAATTTTTTCCATCAGTGGAGTAACTGGCAGTTCCACAGGCCTAGGATGCCTGTGCTTCCAAGTTGAACCAGAGAAATGTGTCATACAGTCATAGTGTAGGATAACGTGAAGGTGCAGAATGATGGATCTGGGTGACCTGGCCAGCTGTAAAAATCAATGAAGATACAGATCCAGTTTTTCATACAGATTTTTCATTGGCTGTTTTCAGCTTCTCTCCTTTTGGCATAATTAGTATGTGGACAATATCCAGCATTGCTTTTCCTTTTGTTTTTTTAGTAGTCTGTGTTGCTAAATGGTTGCAATGATTCCTTATTGCACTGTACTGCAGAGGGCAAAAGAAAGATTTACAGTTAATGCAGTTAATTGTACAGGAGAGAGCATCGCCATGAAGCTTTGCAAAAATTAAATTGATCTGATACCAAACAGTCACTTGAATGTACAAATGTTACAGGCTGCACAGAAAGCAGAAGGGCAGACAGGTAAGCAGGTGAACTGGGATTGGCAAAGGGAGGGGAGAGAAAAAAGATATGGCTTTGCAAATATGTGATAGGAACAAGCAACATAGAAAAATACATTAAATTGCCAAAACCAGGAAGCGAAAGAATTTTTTTCAGTTGATATTTACAGCTCTTTGGAAGAGAGGATTGTTTCACACAACATTTTTATGTATTTCTAAAGCAGGTTCTGAAGTCAGAAAAACTTATTTTGAAGTCTCATCTATCTGCATCTTTATTAATCTAAGTACCCTTCATAAAAGGACCCAAAGTCATGTGGGTTTAAAATCACCTCGGATCTATAAATAAAGAATGATGATAGATGGCAGAAAAATGAGCTGTGGCAGGTAGATGTGCTGTGACCAGAGGGACTGGTCTCTTCTTCTTTTGCACCCACATTAATTAGCCAGAAGTGGGAGTAAATAGCATTTTAATTGAGAAATATTACAAAGGGACTTGGAGAAGTTGTAGGGATTAATTAGATAATCTTCATAAGGCATTTAAAATATGAGTACTTCCTTGCATGCTTTCACTTAATTGAACTTTTATTTAATCTATAAACAACTGATCCAAATAAGCATGCAAAAATTTTATTTATACCTATATTTTTTCCTTCATTCTCAAGGTACGTAGAGGATAAATATATATCTCTGTGGGTAGATGCCTTAATGTGTACAATAATATGTGTATATAGGAGAGTAATAAAACATGTGTGGAAGTATATGCACAATATCCCTTTTGGACAGAAGTAAGAGCAGTATTCTTGTTTCCATCATCTATTTTTTGTATTCACAGGTGCAGCAAAAGAGATGAAGAATGGACATATTCAGGAGAAAACACTTTCCATTTTACAGTGCTCATTCCTCTTTATTAGAAACAGTATGGGAAAGAAGAAAATAAAAATCTATTGTTCATTTTCACTTTGATCATCATACCTATCATTTTACACACCACATGCTATCCTCTTCCAAGGGCATATATTGTATTTATTCTGCAGCTGCAGTATATTGATTTTGGACTACTGAGTTCAGTGCAGATGAGTGACAAACTAAGCTGCTGGGAGACTGATAAGTAACCGTGTTTAATCTCTTGGCTCCAAAATGAAATCCCATAGCTCATTTCAACAATTTTAGTTTTGGTACTCAGTCAAGAAGATATACTCTTAATAATGCTTTTTTTTTTTTTTTTTTTAATAAATGTGAAGATCAGAAGTAGAATAGAACCTTTCATGGAAACTGCTGTAATTCTGCATTCTATCTCTACCAAATCATACACAGGATTGTTCCAGATTTACATTAATACATCTCTATAATTCCAGCTGATAGTTTTAATTAGATGCAAATATTTATCTACCTTTCTGTTGCGTTGTACTCATTGTTCATTTCAGCAATTGTGGTGCTTCCTAGACCTTCATCCACTGAATGAACAACAGACTGCACAATTTCCTAATTCAGTACTCTGGGTTTTAAAATATAGACATATCTTCTTGTAAATAATAATAATAATAATAATAATAATAATAATAATGTAATAGTAATAACAATAATTATAATAACGGGATAATAGGAGTAATTCTTGTTGTTTGGTTGCTGTTGCTACTATATACATGTATTTTCTATTATTATATAATTATGTATAAATATTTTTCTTTTTAATTTTCTAAGGTCTTCTAAAAATAGGAAGAATCCAGTTACTTATAAGTAGTGTTGAATTGTGTACATCTTGTAACATGCACAGTGAAATTCAGAGGCAGTATAAAGTTAGGTTTCTGGAGTGCTAGCTACGATATTTAACCCAAAACCTCATTGAGAGGAAAGCATTATAAGGCTGGAAAGTTCTCTTTCTTGGCACAGATGGACAACACACCAAGGAGATCTTACAAACTAACCCAGAACAGTGGCACCAAAGTAAATACTGTGGCATATACTCCAATGCACCTGAGAACAAAAGATATCCACGAAATCCCAGCTCATGCAAGCTCATTTGTTGCAGATTTATTACTGTCAAACCCTGAGTTTAGTGAGAAGTTAGAGCTGCCCAGAGGCTCTGGCCTCACCCAAGTTGCAGAGGCAGATTATTGCCAGCTGACCTTTTGTTACTGAAGAGAAACAGTGTTGGTCTTCTGCTTGTAAGTGTTTGTACAAAGAGCCATTTTTAATGTCTTTTTTAATAGGATAACAGTTTTAGAGTATTGATGAGATCTTTAATAAAGAAACACAGTAAAGCTATAATATTGCCTAAGAAAATAAAAATTTCCACCTGTAGTTTGGAATAAGAATATGTGCAATCCAATAATGTGACTGACACCTGACCAATGGAATGGGGTGCTTCTAAACTGCTTTTTGTAACAAAATCCAGTAAAATGAGATTGGTAAAACGATAGTTTCAGAGTAATTAGCCAGGGTTTATTCCCACTTTATGAGTTAATGGATAAGCATCAACGTGTAAGGGCTGCTTGAAAACTTCTCTACTTCTTCTTAGGCAAACATGCAGGGTTTTTAGTATTTCATTGTTAGGCAGAATTTGTTGTCTAAGCTGAGGCAATGGCAAGCATCTTAAAAAATCATTGAGCATTCCAATAACTTCTGGCTAAGCTTGAGTTTTTCCTAAGGAAAGAGATTCATAATAGCACAGTTCAGACAATTAAAACACAGTAAGGTTCACAGCAGAGGTGACTGGCTGTTTGAAAATTGCTGCAGCACACAATTTATGACATCCTTTGTTTTAACACTGCTCAGTATATCCTGGAAATGCTTTAATGTGCTTAAGCCAGTTTATTCCTTTGTTAATAGCTGTGATTGCAATCAGGCACGTCCTATAGAGAGCTTCACGCTTCCATGTGAAGTATTATTTGATAAAAAACCTAATCAATAAATCTAATTTCTTCTCTTGCCAGATACTGTTACATAATGTGTTTTCAATTTGGGCCTGGATCAGTTTTCTCAAATACCCAATAACCTGTGAGAATTCATAAGCTTTGT
This sequence comes from Muscicapa striata striata, assembly GCA_030060385.1. Taxonomy (NCBI): domain Eukaryota; kingdom Metazoa; phylum Chordata; class Aves; order Passeriformes; family Muscicapidae; genus Muscicapa; species Muscicapa striata. The sequence goes on from JAREIS010000077.1 coordinate 1,862,160, forward strand.
ACCAGCCAGCATTCAAAATCATTATGACTGGACTCTAGACATTGCTTTGTAAAAACAAAAATAGGACTGTCCTTGAAACAATCATGCCATTCCACAAATTTTTAAGGATAATTGAAAAGTTTATAGACTTAAATGAGGACAGCAAATGTAATGAAGAATGTAGCTTCCAGGGTTTCCTTTCTAACCACGTGTTTTCTGTGTCATCATATATTATGAAGCTACAGAATCATAATCCAAATAAATATTATGCTTTAGTCTAATACTGAGTAACTACTAGAAGGTGGATAGGTTGATAACATTTAATTTCAAAGATTATGGATTATGAAAAAAAGCTTTTCTTACAAAAATATGACTGTAAATCTTATTAATCTTCCATTTGTTCAGGGAAATGCTTAGATTAGTCCAGAATAGTTTATTGAAGTAATGAGAGTTGCTAAAAAATGAAAATTCTTTAAAATTAGAGTTGTTTTTATTTGAAATTTTCATTATTTACTTATTTTTCATTATTTAATTCTTGTTTTCACAAAATAGAAATGCCATTGAAAATATCTTTGGAAACATAAATTCTTTTGATAAATATATTAAACTGAAATCAGCCCTTTAGACCCATATTCTACTGAGTATTGCATCTCTTATGAATCATGGGATCTTCTATAAATTGCATGTCACTCCCCTTTCCAGTGGAAAGACAGGAGTCGTGCTGACAGAGGACAGTGACACTACATTTAAAGCCCAGCCATAAGGATTCCAAGTACTACCCAAGGGATTAATGGGATTCTTTATTTTCAGCACATACACCCAGGTCTATTCCTGTATTTTTTTCCAACGATTGCCTACTGTGAAAATACAGAAATAGTCTTTTAGCCTGACAGATCAGCCTGCACTGGGCTGCCTTGAATTAGTACCTGGGGAATTTAAGTGCCTCATACTCTGTCTCTGTTCTGATACAGGGATTAGAGCTCTTAAAATTAGATATTTTATCAGCTCACCTGATAAAGAAAATAAAATAAATAAAATATCAGAAAAGGGTGGTTTATCTTACAATTAAGCAGGTACCTCAGACATTTGGGATTAGTGAATTAGTGACTGTCCAGGGAAGCCTGTTCTATCTTAGCTGGCTGTCAGCAGAGTTCAGCCTGGATTAAAATTATTTTTAATCTTTCCAAGTGGGCAAGACTTCATTCATCTATCTTAATATTCATTCAAATAATCACCACAAAGGGAAATGTTTGAAAGAGGGTTTTTTAAAATAGTAGTTGTAATAGAAGTAGTAGTAGGAGTAGGAGTAGTGGTAGTAGTAGTAATTGTTGCTAGTTGTTATGGGATTAATACCAAACTACATAAAAGATGAAGAGAAAGTATCACTTCTGTGCCTAGGACTAAAGAAAACATGTGTCTGTGGCACTGTTTGAAGAGCTCTGTGCTTTGCTTATCAACACTGTTTGAATGGCATTTTCGTAAATTTATTACACAAACAACTGCAAGGTAATAAATCATCAAGACTAACATTCAGTTAGAGCCATGTTTTGACCAGAAATGTACAGCAGATCAGTGTGTCTTCAGCACACAGCAGACACCCATGTCCAGGGCATGGCACTGAAGTGAAAAACCCTACACAAAGCTGTTTCCATCTGTGATCTTAGTAACTGGCTGGAAATTTGAGGTCTTGAAGGTTATTCCTGCTCGAGGAAGTTATTGATGTTACTCTGTCAACAAAAATGCACACAGTTCTTTTTCTTCAAAACACAATTTCAAGCAACAGGAGGCTATTTCCTTGCCAAAGGTATCAAACCCCTTTACTCTGAATCCTTCAAAGCTTCTTTCAGGGTCCTTCTTGGGGCCAAAGTTGTTGTGAATAATCAGGATATGTTGGTGATTCCTCTGCAGGCTGTTTCTGAGTTGAGATTTGCACCTTGGTTTTTTCTCTCTTGCACGGACATGTTTGCACACATACATCCATTCATCCTGCTGGACTGTAAAAATCCCAGGGAAACACATTTTTTTTTCCTGCCAGATGTAAAGATCACAGAATATTCTGAGTTGGAAGAGACCCACAAGGATAATTAAGTTCAATCTTAAGGGTTAAGCCCATATTGGGATCAAATCTACAATCTTAGTGTTATTTGCCCTATGCTCCACCCAACTGAGCTCAAGATACCTTAGACAAGTCTTTAGATTTCAAGAAAAATATTTTCTTGAAAATATTCATCTGCATCCATAGAAGAACCTAGTGGAACTTAAATGAAAGGTAGTAAAGATTCTTTCAGTTAGATTTTAGCCATTCTACAGCAGTATTCAATATATTTCTTCACAGCAGTCTTCAGGGTCCATTCCAGTGGACTTTATTTGTTCTTACATCATTCTCAGAAGACAAACTGCACCTTTGGGTGATGAATGCTTGCTTATTAGAGGGAAACAGTATTGTAAACCTCTAGCAGCTAGTTAGCTACTTAAATATCACTTGGAGATGGGATTTTTCTAGATGAAAGCCTGAGATTTTCTACAGGTTATAAGTGTGTATCCTTGGAAGGTTCAAATATATTGGTTCGAGTTTCTAACCAACATGATAAAGATCAGAAGCTGTAAAGATCAAGGGTCACATCAGAAACTTTGTATTTCAAGATACAGAACACTCTACAGTTAAATTCTCTCAGCAGATATCAATACTAGTCTCAGAGCACTTAAGAGAAAAAGCACCCCTCTGCAGTCAAGTGAATTACAAATATAATCCAACCAAACTCATTATTTTGCAACCAAACCAGACAATGTAAAAGAGACAAGCAATCTCCTGGAGTTTGTTCATATGATTTTATATCCAAACAGCCAGTCCTTAGAGCACAGTTCAAGTGAGATAAAATTTAAAAATGCATTGCTACAAGAAATTTAATTTTTGCTGACTTTTTAAAATTAGATTGTGTTTGTAATTGAGACTCACTCTTTACCAATGACAGAATTTTTGCAAGCCCGAGTTGCTTACAGCCTCTCCCTCCTGGAAAACTATTTTCTGGTTCAGTTCAATTCTATTTTATACTAATCCTTACATCAGCCTCATTTCATAATCACCCTTGCAGCTACCACTGACAAATATATCTATACAGTGCTATAGGGTAGTAATCAAAAAACCCTCAGGTGATAGTTCAGATATTCTGTATAATTTTTTATTTATGTAAAATTTTGGAGCAATGTATTTCTGTTCAAGAACATTGTAAATTTTCAGGAATTTATTGATTTTTTGGGACTTTCCCAAAGTGGAGGATTTGATTAATAAGATATAAAAAATGGAGTACTGTTGAAATTCAAAATGAAGATAAACAATGGTTAGGTATGCAGCTAGAAATAATGGCATAGAAAGATTAATTTTGATTTAAATTATGACATTAGAGTTAGATCTTTCCAGAAAAAACAAAATTTTATCGTTGGTTATATAAACTCAGTGTATGTGCTAACAGTTCTTCACTTTAATAAGAATGATGAGAAAAAAGAGCTATTTCTCTTCAGCTATTTTTTAGGGAAGATAGTTTTTATGACTAATATATTACCAGGTTGCACAGGCATGCTTTGCCAGTAAATGACATTTCTGAGAGGAAAGACCCTGTAATGAATATCATATACCATGATATTGTTAAACATATTTTCAGGTGACTTTGTTCTCCCTTGCAAATGTCCCTTGCTGATGCACATCATGAGCAAAACTGTTTGCATGATTCGTTTATAGTTGCAAGCACATTCATAATATGCAATATATTACATAGCTTTACATACTTCACCCTTGTACTGCAGGCCAGCCTCAGCAGCCTCAGAGACTGAGATAAGAGAACTGGACCTCCAGTAAAGTTTTTGAACCACATTAGGGTGATGCATGTTGATAAAGGGAAGCTAATTTATGGGCAAGTGGTACCATCCAGTGTTGGAAGCCAGGGCTGATAAGAATCTTATCAGTTATGTGATCAACCTCAGACTACATTGCACAATCACTCTTACTTGCTCTGTACCTTCCCAGCTGCCAAACATATCACAGGATAGCTCAAGTAGAAATGAGCAATTTCCAGATTGCTAGTGCCATAGCTGAATTGCAGAATTTGGGCTTCAAACTATTCACTCTAGAATATGTCTTGTATATAGTGCTGCTTCACTGATCAGAGAGGAAAATAAGAGGATCATTGATTAAAAGCTCAAGCCTTGTGTTTATTAAGTATTTCTATTAATAATTATATTTTCAGTTATATCTTAGTAAAACAACTATATATAGTGTGTATAACATTTTCTTTGTATAATACATAAACATATAAATATCTAAATGCATTAACTTATAAGTATGTATATATACATATCAAATTAAAAATTGTGTAGTTTATGAAACACAAACCTCAAACGGTTTATATTTCATTTTGTCTTGCCAATAATCTGATTGGTACCCAGTGTCAGTGCATCTGTTTTCTTGGAAAATTATTTGTAGAAACCCATTTTACTTGCAGTTCTTTGGTTTTCTAGATGTGTGGGCCTTACACAAAAGTCATTAGCACAGTTGACAAATATTTTTGCCTCTCCCGTTGTCCTCTGCTCAGTAAATTAAGAGCTTGCTTTTAAGTTACTTGTCATTTACAGTAACATGAGACAAGCAGCATCCATCTAGCAGCAGGACTTCAAAGAGAAATCGCTGTTTCCCCTGACAGTCCTGCCCCATGCACAGCAGCTCCTGGAAGCAGCTGTGTTGCTTTGAACTCAACTTTAACTTTACTTCAGAGCCAGCTTAGGGCTCTGAAATGGGATGTAAATTGGTGTAGCAAGGTGGTGTAACCCACTGGTGAGTGGGTGTTAGAGGGCCCCCTCTGTGCAGACCCACAACATGTGTGAGTTGCTTCAATCCCTGATCAGAGTTTTCTGCTTCTTTAGTTTGTGCTAGGAGAACTTATGATTTTACTTCTGCCCATCCCCAGATGAACCTCACTAAATTACTTACTGCAAACTGCTGGGCCACCTGGGGTTCAGATTTGGGGCACCTTGACTGATCAAATTAAAGTTCTTTGAGCAGAGGAAATGCACAGGTTTAAATACCAGTGCCAAGTAATTTCCTTCCTTGCATTTTTCGCCATAGGTACTACTCCCCTGACCATCCGTGCTCTCTATCTATTGATTTCTGCTCCTCTTGAGCTATATTTAGGATTAAACCAGCTCATTCCTTCTGAGAGGAGACTGGCTGTGGTTATATAGATTATTGCCCTGGGAGCTGTAATGCAGTCTTCACCTTCCTTCAGGCACTTTGAACTGAGGAAACAGATGGGTGCCAAATGGCACAGAAGGGTCTGGGTCAAGTGATGTGCTGGAGATTCAGCCAGTTCAGTTTCAGGGGGCACAGCCATGGGCAGAGCCAGTGCAGACATCCCATTGTCAGGAGAGCAAAGGTCCTTCCTCAAAGAGACGAGCTTTAGCAGCAGATATATTCAGAATATACTGATAATTCATGTGGAACCCATATCATTAGGAGGAGGTGCCTCAGTATTTCTCCTGTGCATGCCCTAGGTCCAACATTTCCTGCCCAGGTGTTCCTCTTCCTTTCAAAAAAAAAGCTTTTTACAATATTCGTACAGAATACAGGGAGTGGTGGAGGAAGGACAGACACAACTAGATTGATAAATATCAGTTGATAGGAGATCATGAGCAGAGAAGAAAAAAACATGGTTTATTTTCTTCTGAGGCCTATAATTAAATTATCTACAAGTGACACAAGGTGAATTTTCTTCTTGCACAGACATTCTTGCACAGACTCTTAAACTGAATGTACTAGCCCAGAGCTCATGATCTTATAGATCCCCACCTTGATCCTGAATACATACCTTCTTTACTAAGTCTGAAAGTAGATAGCTATGATTTAAGTTATAATTTCCATGTTCACCTGAGTAAGCAGAATATATTCTTAATTGATTTCTTCACAGACACAATATACAGGACGGAAAGTCTCTTTTTCTAGCAGAAAATTATATGCATGTTTTATATGCTATAGATATGTAGCTCCTACTCTCAGCTCCCGCCAGCCTAGAAAGATGGAATCACCACATGGGCCCTTAACAAAAAAGATAGTATTTCTGTCTGATTCAAGCCTCTAAAGATTTATTTGTGTAGAAGCTCCAAATGCTATCTAACACCTTCCAGAGACCTTGCTAAGACGATGTAGGACTGTTGTATAAATTAATTGAAAAAGAGAGAGACCTTTTCTTGAAAAATAAATAATGTATTAAACTTGAGAAACTTTAGAAAAACAAGTTAAATCCTTTTTTGTACTTGACCTGAAATGAGTACTGACTTCCACAGAGAATTCAGTGGGAGAAAACCAACTTGCAGGAGGCATCAGAGGTGCAGCTTCCCAGGGCTTGAGCTGCATTGGGGCAGCCTGAGGCACCTGCCAGCAGCAAAGGAGGTGCCAGAGGGGCATTGCCAAGTTTGCAAAGCCCCCCAACCACACCAGCTCCAGAGTATGGAGCCAGACAAACTAACAAGCAATAAACAATCATCTTTCAGCAAACTAATATCCAGCAGCAAGACCCACAGGTTGCTGATAATCAAGAAATGGAGGTTAGCTGTTCAGGCAAAGCTGGGTCTGCTCAGTGTCTTGACTGCCAGTTCAGGGGGATCTGAACAGGGACAGAAACAGAAATGTGTGTAAATAGCAAAAATAAAGAAAAGAGGCAGAAATCCCAGAATTGAAAGGATCTAGAAAACTAAATACAGGTCTACAGTACAACTGGGATATTTGATTTGTAAAACAACAATTCAGCTTTACCAATACAGGGAAAGCATTACTATTTCTCTTATTATGTACACAATCATACCTAAGCAATGACCCCATGTGCAAAATGAAAATACATTTTATAAACTCTTTAGTTTGCGCTGCTTCCATTCCTTATATATCTTTCAAACAGATCTATTGAGTCATCCCTAAATATGCAATCCCTGTAATTTCTCCCATTTAATATTTCTTGCAATGATGATCATAATTTCTGTGTTTGCAGTGTGTTCCTGGGGTTTGAGATCCCTTAATGTGCCAGGCAACAGCTTGGCATGGAAGGTCACAGAGCAGGGAAGAGATTGTGGTGCTGCAGAGAAGCCTAATAGGATGCACCTAGCGTGCCCCAAAGGTCCTGCTCCACCCTGTGACCCGATGAGCCCAATTCAGTGCTGTCACTTAAGGCAGCACAGCATACTCTAATACGGGGAAGCAGGAAACATTAGAAATATTTGGTTAGGATGGTGCAGCTTCTGTGGGTTGCTTAGAGGAAAAGAAATTTAATTGCAGTCATGAAGGAAATCTGTCTTCTAGTTTTGGTTATAGCATAACTCAGTTGCAGGAGCAAAATTGCTGCAATGGTGCAGCTCCATCGTTTTACGTGGACTGAGGATCTGTCCATTCAGTATAATTTAGAAATTTTCCAACCCCTTATTCAGCAGAATGCAGTCTGTGGTGACCTTTTGCATGAACCTCCAAAGGCCACAGAAACTGAATACTTCCAAACTGACCATCTGACTTATCCTTGTGAAAAGTTACTCTGTATTAAAAGGTCAAAAGAAAGAGAAAAGAAAAGGCTCCTCAGCAGGGAGCTGCCCTTTGGGATGTTAGGTAATTTAAATTAACTGGCATCATGCTGAGTAGCTTACATTTCTATATCTGTATGTGAGTGGGAACAGCTAAGGTTAAAGGGTCAGGCTCTTCTTCAGCAGGAAGACATCCCTTTGCTGCTCCTACTTGGGTGAGCACAATGCTGAACATCAGCGGTTTCTTTTGGGTCTGTTCCTGCATTCTGCACGTCATGGCAGAGAAACTGAAAATGTTAATGTGACAACAAAAGCAAAAATAGATCTCTCTTTTCCCTGACTCTTCCTTTCCAGGGTTCGTTGTCAGAGTTGCTCAGCATCCTCATACTTTTACTCAGGATATAATGCCTAGCCCCTATAGGTAGGAGGATATTTTGTAGTATTAACTTATATTTTGCTAGTATTAACTTCTGCAGCTACTTCAGTGGGGAAATTTGTAGTAAATGGAAAGAACAGAAGCTGTTAGGATCTTGTCTAAACATGTGACCTCTAGCTAATAAATTAGGAAAATAAATTGCAAAAGTGAAATAAGCTATCTGCTAGTAGCACAGAAGGAATGTAAATGGCCTTGTAGCCTTTCCTCACAAGTCTAGGAGTCAGGGTCCCTGACACTGTATCAGGCTTTCTCTGTGACACTGTGACACTGAGTTTCTGCAGGCTCTGCCCACTATGAATAAAATGAAAGAAGGAATAATTTCAAGTGATTTTGCAAAATACACTAATATATTTTTGGAAAGTACTTTGATGCTCATGCATAAAATCAGCATATTGCTTTGGAAGTGTAAGAAGCAGTTTCAGAGGTTTTGTTCGCATTCAGAGGCAGTGGCAGGAATCTTTTGCACATGCTTTAGCCTTTCCTCTCTTCTTCCCATGGGATAGGAGAGAATTTGTATCAGTTTTTGAGTTTGGGGGATTTGATTGTTTATTATACATGAATGATGTGCCATATATTTCATTAAGGACAACAAAGCAACAGAAAAACATCTCTCACTTGAGAAGAAGGATAGGATGATATTCCAAGCCAGAACTGGTGAAGTTTGTGATGAATAAATGAATTACCTATTCATTTACTGATTCAGTGAAATTATCACTCAGAAGAACAAAACTTATTAACACATTTTGTACAGAACATGGCTGCTAGTACAATTCATGAGTTAGCCACAGAATAATTCAGTAGCCTCCTTACATAGATTAAATAGTTTTTTTAAATTTTCTTTAAAGATTTCTCAAATTATTTTTTTCAATGCACTGCTTGAGACCACACAATGCAGTATATTAAATTAATTCAATTAATTATTTCAAATCATACTGTTCAGGTTTTTGAAATTATTTGATTCCACCTGGTGTTTCACACCACATCAGAGGTGTCATTATCTCACTGTAACACAGTCCTGCCATGTCTCCTTGCATAATTAACTGGTATATGCAAGAGCATGCCAACTGAATCAGTTAATGGATATATTACTGATAAGTTTATTAATAGAAGGCAGGTCAAACTGATTCAGAGGCATTAGCATATCTCTAAGCAGAAGATTGCTTTAGCGACTGGGGGCAGGACTGTTTATTTGTGTAATTGCCCTATCACCAAACTATTGACTGGTGCTATTTTGTAACTCAAGGAATCTTCATATTATTCTTGAAAAAAATGAAGGTGAAGAAGTGTACCATAGCCTTCAAAATGCTATGTACATTAGAATTTCAGCCAGTTACCAACTGCAAATGGAGCTGGGGGGATATAGAAGTGAAGTTTGAGGCACATAAGCAATTCAATTTACGGCACAGTTTTAAACATCTAAACCTGCTATGCCAATCAACTGTGTTATCCTTATAGTCAATAAAATGAAGGCGATTCTCTCACCTCTTTCTGGCATTTATTGTAAAGGTGAGGTGAATCACCCTCCAGGTTGCCTGTTTCTTTATATCAGTGATTAGGTGAGTCTTGAGTGGCCAATTTACATGAGAGAAGAAGAAAAATTCTACCCTGTGTAGAGGGAATTGCCTGCTAAAGATGCTTCTTCCCCGCAGTGAGAGATCTGCACAGCTCTAGGGAGAGGCATCCCCAGGCTGACTTCCACCAGCACTGGAGCTGCTCTGTTGAAGCCGTGTCAGGGCTGCTGCTGCTGTGCTGAGACAGCTGGACAGGCACATTGCTTCACCAGCCTGGTGCCATTGCTGTGTGCTCGTGCTGGACTAGCAAGATGAACCCACACACTTCAGTCCTGTCTTCCCCTTACAGAATAAATGGAATCTAAATTTATGACCCACCAGATCTACACAGAACAGATAGTGTGGAAATCTGTTTTACCTTCCAGTGATCATTATCGATTTTGGTCCTGTCAGACCGTAACTTCTTTCCATATCAAACTGTAGCTATCGAACTGGAAAACAATCTACTTAACAAATTGTGCATGGGGATATCATTTCCACCAGGCTCTCCAACCACTGGGAGACAGACTTGTCATTTTCCTGTGTGACAACCAGCCCTTGAGAGAGGTTCAACTCGCTGATGAATGTGTGTGGTGTCTTGGCCCAAAAAGGTAACCTATTTAATTTTTCTGTGATGCTAGTCCGGTTTATTTGAGGATTAAGATGAAGTCTGAAATGAGCAATACCTTAGTTCAAGAGATGCCATCACAGACTAGGCAGCCACAACCAATTGCCAGATCATTACACTGAAGCTCCTATCTTGATTTGTAGAAGAAAAGAGCTAAGATAATCTCCTTAAATGTTTATCTCAGGAATCTAGGAGAAAATGTGATAGCCAGACTAAGCTTAAACGTTGTCCTAACAGCCCATCCTAAACCATTAGCAGCTTACATTTCCCTGGTTATTACATCGTGGCAAAAATGCAATTTTGTGTGTGTGTTTGTGTGTGTGACAGGAGGACAACACCTCTACTATCCAAAGCCTAGCATGATAGCACTCCTAAATTTCGTCCATCCAGGTCTGTGTATTTTCTGTAATTGCCATGAATGCTGGGGGAGAAATCAGATTGCAGAGCCCTTGCATTCAGACTGTGGCCTGAAGCAGTGCATAAGGCAGCCACTAACAAAGGGGTTTTCTGTTCACCTCATCTTGCTGTCTCAACTACCTCTCCCTTGGGCTTTCACAGACAGATGGTTAATATGTATTAATTATTTTTGCTATAAATCCCTCTTGCTTTTCTTGCCATTTTTCAAGTTTGTCCAGAAAATGCTTTGAAAAAATGGTTGAAGTCTACATGAAAGCCCACAGTGGAGGAAAATCTTCCATTTCTCTTTACCATCAGCTCTTAAAAGTTCTTTAATTTATGCTGTTGTAAATAAAGCAAAGTCAATGAAAATTGCCTTCTCCAAAGCAGAAATGCTAGGAGAAAGACTTCTGTTACATTGTCTGTGAGGAAAATTGAATAATCTGTTCACATAATCTGTGTCAATTGCAGAAAACTAACCAAGAAAAAGTACATATAATGATTAAAGATAATAGCTTCTTATCGCTGATTCCAATTTTATACAATTTTTATGCATTACTGTGGGTGCATGCAACTTCTTCATTTATTGTGAATGAATCTTGCCATATTAAAACTAATATGTGCAAGTGGGGCACACGTTACATAGCCACCTAAATTTACATATGTTTTTATATTCAAATAATTTTAAAAAATCCCAATTCCAGGACATAATAATTTCTTTAGCCCTTTTCCATAACTTGTGATATTAGCTGTGATAGCTCATATCTTCTCATTACATAGAGAAGAATTGCATGTACTTAAAATATATCACTGGTTATGCAACATAATAGTGGAATCAAATACTATCTAGAACAGGAGACAGATTGTCACATATACTGGATTTGAAGTAATTAAATTTCCCAGTAGAGAAGCAAGCCTTTGAATACATTTTAAACTGTTTTTTTTCCTTCAATTTTATCTGCAATAAACTTGATCATTTCTGAACTTGACCACATACCTTAGCCTTGGGAAAATGAAATCACTGAGCATATTTTGCATCTTTTCACTGCTCTTCTATACAGCTGTGCACACCAAAAGAATCCTCAGCTCATTACAAGGTACAGCCATGAATAATATTCTCTGAGAGACAAAGATATAGACTGTATGTACTTGAGTGTACATAGGACTACATCTATGACAGGAGAGACTTACAGATATACTGCAAAGGCTTTGCAGTTAACTGACCTGAATGTGGATTTAAGATTTGCTTGCTGAGGAAGCAAAGCCAAATGTGTGCATGAGTTAGAGCTGATTTACACCCCACAAAAGATGGAGCCCCACAGTCTCATACAGAGAAGTGCTGACCATGAAAACCTTTCTTTGGATAGTGAATATTTTGATAGGTTCTTGGAGACGTGGCTGTATGTAGAGGAAATAAGTTCCTTCGTTCTTCTGAGTATTCTTCTATGTCTAAGGTCTCTGTTCTGCTCTTCCCAGAAGGGCTAAACTGTTCATGTATACCCATATTTAAAAAATACCAAACCTCCAGAACGTAATCATAGAGGAGAAAAGTGCGCTAAATAAATTATTTTTTAAAGCGTCATAATTGGGAAATTATATTTTGAACAAGTACTTTGGATTTCAGATGTGAAAAATATCCCAAGTGGCAGCATGGGTTGTGATATTCTTTCCCACTTGTATCTATCAAACTGTGCCCCAGCCATGCCAAGTTGGTGCAAATGTAGTAGGTGCTTCTGCTGTGTCTTGTGTGTGTGAGTGAATGTGGGTGTGCATGTTTTACTGAACATATGTGGGTTTGAGAGATCAGAGACACCTTTCCCCACTGCGCATTTGTGTGCAAATTGCCTCAGCAAAAATTGCACATAGGGAGGGATTGTGGAAAGGGCAGGAAAATCAGAAGTGCAGTGGGAGCACAGGGGCGTGTGGGCTATGTGAGCTCCAGCAGATTTCCTTGTGCCACTCTGGTGTCTGGGGCAACCATCAGCCTCAGCAGGAATTGCACACAAACTGCGGTGAGTCCTGCAGGGACCCTGTACTGCCTGCTTGAGCAGGTTAGAACCATAAACATGACATTTGGCTCTTCTTTACAGAAGGTGAGTCAAATGGAAAAGCTGAATGATAACGGTACTTTGAGAATTGAGAGTTATCTGGGGAGTTGTGTCCTCATTCAACAAGCTTCCTGCAAAGCTGCATCGGACTTTGCTAGTGTTGGTCACCGTGTGTGATAAGTGCTGCTGCAGTATACTACAACTAAAATTAAAAGTAACTTCTTTGCCTGAAGCAGCAAAGTAGCAATGAAAGAGAAGACCTGATTGGGGGTGTTCCGTAATCCACCCACCTGCACGTTGAAATGATCCGATAAGTGTGGGGAAACACGTCTGGATCTCAAACCTCACACCTCAGCAGCGCATTGCAAATTGAATTAGATAAATTATAATTAGCTAAAGCAGATAGTGCGGCTGGAGCTGAATGAGTGACTGGCTGTATTCAGATGAAATAAAAGAAGCTCCACTCCCCCCTAAATTTCCCCTAGTAGTACTTGTTTCCCTAATAAATGTGTAATGGAAATGTTGAGCCACATGGTAAAAAGGAAAGGAGGACTAAATGGAGAAAGTGAGGAGAAAGGAAAAGGAAATATAAATTTGGGAACCCTAAAGATGCAGATTTATGATTCAATTCTTGAATGCCTCTTGTACAATAGATTATTTCAGAAATTGAAGTTTAGAAATCCAGTGGATAGCTGGAAAATTTTTTGCTGCAGATTTCACAAATGGAAAACAAAATTCATACCATGTCTATACTCATGAAACCCAAAACAATGAGAATAATTGCATAATTGCTAAGTTTAGCAGTATTTAAATTGAAAGAATGTTTATATTCCAGTTGTGTTACTGATTTTCAAACAGATTCTCCTCTTTAGGAAGAAACTCTTTAATATTGTTTGCTGTATTCCTAGTAAGCATAGAAAGTGAAGTTCTACATATTGTAATAATTTAGGCATGTATAGCTCACAGACACAAATATTTACAGTTATAAATTTAGCTTACCTGAGGCAAAGATCCAGAAAGCTGTGAAACATCTTCTTGCCTAACATCTGTGCTGAGCTATGTTGAGGAGCATCAGGAATACAGGTGGATCAGTTTGGGAACTTTATTGTATAGCTTGTGTGAGGAAGTGGGGCTCTAGTGACATGCAGCCTGTGGCCTTCCATATCCATAGATCAGTCCTGAGTCTCAGCAGATTAATCCTGAGAAAGAAACTAGAATGTTTCTTTTTGGTATCCTACAGGAATGTTCCATTCTGTAATCTTTATCTACCATGGTAAATCCTTGTCTGATACTATTTTATCTGAGTATCTCAAATATGTTGCAGAATTTAATTTCCACAGCAGCCTATATAGCAAGTAAGCATCACCTCTATTCTACAGAGGCATGGAGATAAAACTAGGAGTAATTCTGGTTTCATTGTGCTTCACTTTAGTGGCTTATTCTGCCTATTTCATATGAACTACTGAGTGCAGTGAGGTAAGAAACATTCTTATACCAACCATAGTTTATTCCCAGACTGTATAGGATGAAGCCAATAATTTTTACATTATTTTCTAACAAATTCCCCCATTCCAAAAAAGTAGCATTTTGGAGAACTCTGATATTGAGCCAGAGCCTCAGATGGCTGGATTTGATAAGTTTGGGGTTTGTTGAGCTGCCTCTCCTGATCGAAGAACATTTCAGTGGAAACCCCCAGCCAGCTCCACTTGGGTGGAACTCCTCTCTGTCAGGCACACCAGCTCTGACCCAGCCAGCATATCCTGGGTCATAGCTGATTCCTTCAGCTTCCCATCTCAGCTAGAGGGAAGCACATTTCAGATCCTGTCATTTCAGGTTTCTCTCCTGGTGATTATTTCATTAGGAAGCACTAATATGGTCCTTGATGGCACTAACATATTTAGAAATCAGAGCAGATTTACATATGAATGTGAGATTATTAGGGTTATTATTCAAGCACTTTTAAAAAATCAAATTGCATACAATGTAATATGATAAATTGAAATAATCTAGGTGATAACTAAGTAAAAAATAAATAGCAAAGTACACAATTTCCCCAAATTATTTCACATGTAAAAAATTTAAGACCATGAAAAGATACAAAAATCATTAATTATCTCCATAGTATTGTACAAACACTATGTTAGTATTGTTCAGATATCTCCAATCTTGCTTAAGCAAGGCAAAGAAACTCTGCTCTCCTAAAGCACTTACATGACTTTTTGGGACTTATTTAAAAGTGGAAGTATTTATTAATACTCTGAAGAACTCAAATCACAATTTGTCATCAAAGTAGAATAAAAATTGTGTATTTGATGCCTTGTTTTACTCCTAGAAAAAGTCTCATTTATTTCGCTTGGCCGAGTAAGGATAAAAAAAGCATGAAATGGATGAACTAATTTACTTGGGGAAAAGTTATCTGTTTAAATGGTCATCTTAGGCAAGACACAATTAGAATTACATTGGTCTTTTCTCTTTATTTCTGGTCTCCCAGGAGAGTATTTATGAATCTCAAGAGGGATGCTTTTTGTCCTGTTATCCTTAATTGCATTTTGTTAAGCTCGGTGTTTTAAACAAAAAGCTCTTCCCAGCATGGTTGAATTTATGGATCTCAAGTGTCTGTAAGGATGCAGTTTTTGCTATAGGTTGGCTCTTTATACATGTGAAGTTCTTTGGATCAGCTACATCTTAACCTGCAAATGGAAATCTGACCTTGCAACTAAGGGAAAAATAACAAAATTATCATTCCAAAAGAAGCAGGACAGGTTTTAAAGATACAGATAATAGAATCCAGGCTTAAGTAACATTTTCTATCACTTTGATTTCATAATTCAGCCTAAGTATGATTGATAAATTAACATAATTAAAAGCAGGACAACATCTGTACTGCACTATGGGAATAGGAGGGAATTTAGATATTTGAGAAGTTGTTATGCAGATATTACACTCTACATGGGAACATATGAAGAGTGTTTACAGTAAAAATAACTGGTGCCTACTTGTATTCCTTTTAAAATATACACACATGCCTTTCGATTTTAGCACACAAATACTTTAACTTTTATCTAGATTTAGTTTGGAAATTAGACTAAAATAAATGGATGGAGTAATTAAAAATTATCCATGTGCATGCTTTTATTTGTTGAATACTTTCATTTGAATGAAACAGTTTTTGCATATTCTCATTGTACCTCCCTGATTAAAAATAAAGGCTTCCTCATTGTAATTCAGATAATATATGTGAGAAATATGTCCCAGCTTGGCACTGGTTTTTAAAGCTTTCCAACCTTATATTCATTGCAAGTTAGTTAACCACTAATTATTGCTACTAATAAAATTGCACGGTACATTGATTTATGTAGGGATTGTTTAATTCAAGATCAAAGCCAAACCTTTTTATTCATATCTTAAGAGATGAAGGATGTATTTGAGTTCATATATGGGCTGTTAAGTAACTTGTATATTTACCTTATACCTAGAACCGCTTCCTGAGCTGGTGTGCTGGCCCTTTAATCCAGGGTATGAAGTTCAAACAGTAACACTACTGAAAGGGAGCTATAAAGAGAGATAGATTGGAAATCCCTGCATCCTGATTACCCAAGATAAGAAGGTATTTGGGAGTGGAAGAAAAGGTGGTGAGAGCTAAATTAACTGTCTTTGAGATAAAAGTTAATTTCCTTAAGAGAAGAGCCCAGTTAAGACGCTGTCCTGTTTAAAACTAAATGCTCACAGTAAAGGCAGCAGGCAACTTCTGCATTTACTGGAGATAATATTTATGGTTCTGGTTGTTGTCTCTGCAGAGGGGATGGCAGGCAGTGGTGTATACAAACACCTTAAGAGATAAACATCTGCAGAAGAATGCAGGCACCCTGTAAAGCATTGGGTTCTGAAACAGAGAAAGAAGTTGAATTAATATATGCAAAATCCTGCTTCTCCTGTAAAGCTAAAAATATGCAGGATTTTCTTATGGAGCTCCAGAAATCATTATAAATGATCAGAGTGGTATCTCAGAGAAATGCCAATTACTGACTTCCCAGATTGCTCAGCATAAGTGATCAAGTGCATGTTGCAGCTGATAGATCTGCACAAAAACATTTTGCACACATGCTGCAGAATTCAGACCCTGAATATTGAAACCTACTTGTAAATAATTTGTTCTGATTTAAACAATGTGTTTGTCTTTGGAAGCAGCTGGTGTTTAACTGTTATACTGATTTTAATGTTGAGAAAGTAAACAATTTATGATTGATGTTAGCAGTAGTTCACTATGCAGCCTCATGCATGCTTAAAAAGCCTTTCATATTGTGGTATGTACAGTACAAGAAAAGGAAGGGCAAGGAGACTTGCAAGTATTTGTGTCAGGTAGGATTTTTCTTTGGACATTGCATTTTCTCCCTGGTCTGAAATGCCTTTTTACAGATGGAACTGGCAGGAAGGCCAAGGTAGAATCCCAGGAACATTTATGCATTGCTTTCATTCAGGAATGTCTTGAGCCTCAGGCAACCAAATGGCGAAAACTGTTTGCAAACACTTTTGCATCCTGTCCCTTCCCTTGCTTCCTGCCATCTCCATCCACTCCAAAGTCTCAAAAGCCTTGCCCATTCCACTTTTCTCCAGTCCTTCCAACAAGACCTGATCAGAATCTGATTCTGGGAGCATCCTGGGGTGCAGCTGGCTCCTGGCTGTCCTGAGACTCTGGTTAGAGGTGCCTGGGGTGCCTGGGGAGCTCTCACCATGGGCTAGACCTTGGCTGAGTGTTGGCTTCAATGCCTCTCTGTCCTTTGTTCATTTAATTCATTTGTGGCCTTTTTCACCTCGTTCAGAGGCAACTGTATTGCTCAGAGCTCTACCTTAAGCAATGTGCTCACAACCTTACTTTCAAAGTCATGGAGACACTTGAAGAGCTTAATTTATAAGCAAAAGCATAAGAAAAACCCTATAACTTTCTTTATATTTGATTAAAAAAGCCTCTGTGCCTGATCTGGGTTGAAATTCAGCATTTTCACATTCCATTTTAGTCTTGCCTGGGATGCTGTTTGCCTTGCAAGCACCCTGGTGTTGCTCCATGGGTGTCTGCCTGAATAGAGACTTCAGCCTGTTCCCTGTCATGTTTTAGAACATAAGTTTTTAGATCATCTAATTAAGCAAACTGGTTCATTATAAGCAATGCTAAGGTGTTGATTCAATTCCTGCCTCTGATTTTTTTTTTTTTTCAAGGTTGTTTACCTGTGAAGCCATGTGTAACTAAAGAAAATCCCCACAGCAAGTGGTAGAAGATTGAGAGAGAAGAGGCCTCACTATTGCATTTCTTTAAGCTTTAGTCCAAAATCTCCAAGCCCCCAAGGTTTAATTATCGTGTGCAGTCTAGTGTTGAATAGGAAAAAGGGACTGTAGCACGAAGGAAAGATTTTCACACTGATACTCACAAAAGAACAGGAGCATTAAATGAAAAAAAAAAAATGTTCTAAGGTTCTCAGCTTATTTGAAGTGAATAAAAGGGAAATAACTGTCAGGGACCGACCAAATTATGAGTGGAATTATAAATAGTGAGTGTTTATACATCTCTACAACAAGAAATGCATCTTTTGGCTTACTGCAGCAGAATAAATATGCCAGAAGAGTGCAAGTTAGAGCTTTTAAAGTTTTCTTAGGCCTTTTCTTTATCTTATTTCAAATTAGGTTACTGGCTTAAAAGAACTTAAAAGGTGAAAAAGACCTCACAGTATTATTCACTTTAGCACATATGTGACCTGAAGAGGATTAAAGGTTTGTTCAATCTCTATTCATAGTATTCTTACAGAATTTTCAAAGGACCTTTTAAACAAAGGTTGCCAAACAAAGCACTTCTTTTGTTGCTACTTAGCTGAGGCCTATTGTCAATTAATAAGCAGGTTTTCACTTCAGTGTAATTGGGGCTTTCAATTCCAATTACTCTGCATGCATATAGAAAATGTGAATGCAATATTAATAGCAACATAAATTTGTGCATATGTGTATGTATGCATAGATACATATGTACACATCCTCCACAAATGTGTCTCCATGCAGCACCACACAATACCCTGTTACAGCAGGTGTTGTGTTCCCCACAGACTTGGCTGCATTTTAATTGTACTTTTAATCTGTATCTCTACAAAATGCTTTGATTTTTTTTCAAATTTGATGTTACAAATAGCCTGTGTAGATCATAATTACAGTTAAACCAGGAGTAGGTACATTTATGGTTGCGTTTATTCCAGACAGTAATATATATTTTGATATTTTTAATTACTTTTATTTTCTAGACTGAAATTTTATTACAGTTTGAGTTTTTGAAAAGCTTGAATAAAGGATGTTCCACTCCATTTTGGTGAATTGAAAATTAATATTTATTGTCTTTCCAACTTTTTCTTGAATGAGCACATCTCGAACTGGAGTAGTTAATGATAAATACCACTTACCATAATAAAACAGTCATCTTTTAGGGCAGAAAGGAAATTTCATTTTGAGATGAACACACTGTGAGATTTTGAAATATTATGTATTGTACTTATGCATTGCAATCACACCAGATACCAGGAATTCAACACAAACCCGCTTATTTTATGTACTCACATATATATATATGAAGAATATATACATACATATATATATATATATATATATATATATATATATATATGTATGTACACTACTGGATGTGGAGATTAATAGATGGTGAGATAGATGTGAATATATAGATCAATATACTCATGAGGATTCTTGTGGGATTTTGACCCCCTTAAACAGAAATGATTCATTATTGGAGGAAATACATGTGACACCAAAGGATTATATCCTTATTTGCATAATTAATCTAAGCAAAGCACTTAGTGGAAGCAGAATAAACTGACTGCTGATGGAAGCAAAAGTGTCATGTGCAAAAGTGTGAGGCTGACCCAAGCTCCAGCCTCAGCCAGGAAGGAGAGAGGGCTCCTTATGTGCCAGATGTGGTAAAAGATAGGGCTGCAACCCTCCAGCATTTGCAAGAGCCAAGGCAGTGACCAGCAGGCTCTTGGAAGCATCAGAATGTTAGGGCAGTGATCTGTGGAGAGCTCAGTGCAGACCTGGGTGCAGAGGCTGCACATTTTCTTGGCCATCACCACACCATGCAGCAGCTGGTGCAGTGAGAGGAAATGTTCTCATCCTGCACCTTTTTCCCCCTTCAGAAAATCTGCCTCTGAGAATTAATGCTGGAGGAAGGATTTTCCCCTCTTTCATTCTAGACTCCATAGTATAAATCCCAGCTTTCAGTTTTTATCCAGCTATTTCTAATCTGTGGACCTGAATCCTTATTTTTATCCCTATTTTTTATTCCCACATTATTGCGAACTAGAAGAATTTATGAATCTTTGGAGGGCAAGCGTACTACAGATAGATACCTTTTCTTTTCTTTCTTTCTTTCTTTCTTTCTTTCTTTCTTTCTTTCTTTCTTTCTTTCTTTCTTTCTTTCTTTCTTTCTTTCTTTCTTTCTTTCTTTCTTTCTTTCTTTTTCTCTAAGAAGACATGTATATTCCTAGAATTGCTGTATCTGGGTAGATATAGACATTTTTATGCACACATGTGCCTTTACAAATAGGTGTGTGTGTGTTATAGTAATCCCCCTTATACATGCATAGATATCCAATGTGGGACTTTTTCAGAAGTCAATAACTTGATGACATAAACCCAGAATACATGTGTCACATACAGCCCCTATATTTGATGGGAGATGTTTATATTGTGCATACAGAATGGTGCATACAGATGAAAACCACGTGAATGGAGTCCTGTGTTTATATTGTTAGCCTAGAGGATTTCTTAACATTTAAATAAAATACCGGTGTATAATTCTGTTTGACTTTTTTGGTATGATGCAGGCCTTGTAAAATGTAGCTCTCTAGATGTAATGCAATATTGCCCAGAAGATTTTGAACCCATTAGAAGAACATTATTTTTGTACAATACTCTTGCTGAATATAGTGAAGTTTCCAAAATGAATATAAATCTGGCAAAAATCCTTAATGCAAGTTTGTATGCAAGCTTGCCTAAGAGGTCTCAACCTTCCATAAAAATTTACCTTTCCCTAAAAAATTAGTTTGGTTTTGATAATATTGAAATTAAAATATATTTTCTACTTTAAGCATGGACTGACTTTCCAGTAAGTCTGAAAAGGTTCTAGTGTTAAGACTAACGCTGACAAATGCAGTAAGAAATATGTGGTCATTTCCATTAAAATGTGACAAGATATTCTGGACATAGCTCCCATATCAGACCCAGAACTTAAATAGTTTCTACTCAAGAATTCATAGTACAACAAGTAGTGGCAATTGTCTATAGCTACTCTTTAGGATAATATGATGGCTTGAGTTAAAAATATGTCAGCTTTTGGGCCACTGAGAGTGTGTACTTGTGTTTGTGCCGTGTAGATTTAGAACAATCCCTTCTGACAGGATATAACAAATATAAGTGCTGAAAGTTATTTTCCCCCATGTGGTGTCTAGAGATCTTGCCCAAGAATGCCAGATGAAGCTTTTAAAAGTTACAAATGTGATATAGTGCATGACATTTAAGCTAAAAAAATTAAGCTAAAAAATTAGGTTAATTACTTCTACAGTGTGAAAAAGAAATGGTGCAAGATGAGCTGATTTTTAATGGAATTTTTTTATCTATAAAAGAGGCATTTCTTTTGCCTTGGATCTTCTCTGAGATCCCTCTTGTATGAGTGCATGCCACCAGGGAAAGAATATCACTACAGGCAGACCTTTGGTTTTGAAGGTCAGAAAAATATTCAAAGTGCTGTGTAATATTTTTCAATATGATCTAAAGCAAGTTGTTTCAACAAATCTGTCTGTAGTCATATAAATCAGCTGTGTTTAATAACCTGCAGAAAGAGAGGTTTCTGTTTATACAACTTGTAAGGATGTGTGAGCTGTGAAGAACTGCAACACAGATCAGGGAAAGGTCCAGGTAGCCCAATATACTGCATACAGAAGTCCAAAGAAATAGCATTTTAAAAAGAGGAGCTGTAGACTGATTCTTAGTGCATTAGATTTAGAGCCAGCATCTACAGAAACTAGAAGCTTGAACTAGAAGCTGTATCTAGAGCTCCATTTAAGAAAATTATTCAAGAGCTATCTTCTGTGACATTTTCTTGCCTTTTTCCCCTCTGTACTTTTGAACCCTGCAACATCATGGCACTGTGAGTTCCATAACCCAGTGCACTTGCTTTTCTTTCCTTTGTTTCCAGCCTGCCACCTGGGAATGCCTTAGTTTCTCTTACCACTGCTCTCCAGTCACATCTTCACACCTTCAGCATTTTGTTTAGCAGTAATATGTCCCAGACACCTCCTTTCTACACCTTCTAGCTTTTTCCCATACCAAAATCACTGCATAATTTTAATCATCTTTTTTGCTTTTCCAATCACTCCAATATCCTTTTGAAAGAAGATGACTGGAAATACACATGGTGTGTGAGACATTGGCAAGACAGTGCACAATGATGATTTCTGTTTTCTTTTTCTTTACATGGTCAGGTTGGTGTTTGCCTTTTGCTACAGCCAAACACTGAGTCACTGCTTTCAGAAGTTTGGGCATCCCTGCCCTGGATAATTTATAGCACTTGTACTTCTACAAGTGAGGTTATTCTCTTTTCCTGCCCATGTGTGTGTATTCATCTGCTATTTTGTTATTTAACCAAGCATGGTTTTATTTGCTTTGTTTTGTTTTTTAGCTGCAGCTATTGGTAATCAGGTTTATGTTTGACCCTTTCAAGTCAGTTTATAGAATTCACAGTTTTATTAGTTCTCTATATGGTGTCTTTTCCACATCATTTACAAGAACATTGAATGGTGTAGATCACATCAAAGATGTGATTTCTGAAAATGTAAAGCAACTGTTCAAGGAGAATTTATGTCTTCTGTGATTTTTCTTCTCTGTTGTAGCTCTAAAATGGAAAGTCAAAGATACACTTTAGCAAGTCCATTGTTCTTTAAGAATGTAATCCTTCAGAATATGAAAAGAAAACAGTGTTTTGAAGTTCTAAATACCTAAAATCTGGAAAAATGGGGCTATGCAGTGTATCTTTAGTCTGTTTTCTGGGAAAAACAACAAACTTTGAGACAACTGTCTCTGTTCATTGGGACACACTTATGGAATTAGTTATTGCAATATTTTTGTGTGCATTATGTATAATAGATATACAGGAGGCTTCATTTGCCAATTTGACCTATTTTAATTTTGAACTAAGGTAGCAGTTTTCCTACTCACGTTCAGCCTCTTCAAACTCAGGTGCATATCCAAACCCTGCACAGATGTTCTGTCTTCAGCTGGAGAAGACAAACACATCTAAAGGGTTTCTAAAACAGGTGTCCCAGAATAGCAGGATGAGTCACCATTTGGAATAATGCCCATCTTATTTCATTGACTACAGAGTGAACTTAAACAACTAGCTAGGCTAGACACCTAACTTTTAAATTATTTCAGACAGTTGAGATTAATTTTGCCCCACATAATTAATTTAATCTCCATTATAGCTGCAGACTGAATTTTTGCAAGCACAAGGAGCAGGGTCAGTGACTATTTGGTAAAAAGACATCTGCAGAATTTATTTTATCAGATAGAACCGTTTCCTCTGAAAAGTTTTCCAGCAGTTTTGGATCTTAAAGACTTGCATACATGGAGAAATAAGCACATTTGACAACTTTTCCATGTAACTGGAAATGATGCCATTTTAATTAGGCTGATGAATTCCATGTGGAAATTCTTACTTTAAAATTAGAAGGGATTTTTAGCTTCAACTATTTCCAGACAAACATTGCTGAAATTTAAAAAGGCAGAAAGAAAACACCCTTAAGCAAACATATCACCTTTACCAACTTAGTGAATATGTTTGCTTATACAACTTGAATATTTGATTTATCATCTCTTTTAGACAGCCACTCTCACCAAAATAAGTGTAAAGGGACATAGAAGTGTAGCACTTTAAACAAGCAAAAAAATTTAAAGGTCTTTTGTGATCTCGATAAAAAGACTATGTTTTTCCTTTTGGTTTTTTTTTTTGCTTTGTTTTGGGGTTTTTTTTTGTTTTGTTTTTTTGGGTTTTTTTTTTGTTTGTTACTGTTGTTGTTTTTTGGTTGTTTTTTTGTTTGTTTGTTTGTTTTTGTTTTTCCTGTTAATCAGAGTGCTTCACAATAAAACGTCAATTGTGAATTTTTGACTTTTGGATGACTGATTTAATTCTTCTAGCATCTCACTTACAATCTCATTTTAACTTGGCATGTTCCTTTTAACCCTTAGCAGTATGGAGTCTAAACTTTACCTCTGATTTAAGAAATTTATCTTCCTACTAGAAGTGGGAAATAGTGGCAGCTAGTGTAGCAAGCAATGAGCCTGCCAATTTACTTGCTACTTTGTCAATAGGCTCTCCAAATTATTTAGGAATACAAACATCTTCCATTTCATGAGATGTACTTCAATGGCCAGATGCTGGGGAAAAAATTAAGAGGAACACTTATCTATACCTATATCACTATATCACTACTGCCTCAAGCCTTCTGTTTATGCAAACAACTTTCCAGCAGTCTGTAGCATGTCAGCACATCAGTCAGTTTTCCAATCTGCCCTTGTGATTTGTGTCAGAGATTGGTGCCAGCATACACATGATTTTCAAACAGGCTTCTATAGGTTAAATCAGGTACCTCTAAGTTGCTGCTGGTTGTTTATCCTTTCTTGTAGCTGCCTTTCATTTAATAATAACAATTAAAAAAAAAAAAAAGAAAACCACCTACAAACCAAATATTTTGCATATTTAAAAGCCAGAAGTGCAGATACCCACAAAATGGTAGAAATATCTGTTCTTGGCAGTGGAGTAAGTCTATCAAGGGGAGAGAGGATGTTGTCCAAGCTGGCAATGGGTCTGGTCTGGAGGCAAGGACAGCAGCAGCCATTCCTATTTCACTTTCTGTGCTCTCAGGGGCTACTGCAGCCCTTGCAGGGCTCTGGGAAGTTCAGGGCAATAGGCTTGGGCGAAAGACTGGACAAATTTTTTGCTACCTGAAGCTACATAGGAGATCTTCAGGATCCCATCAGAGTAGTCAGCATCAAGGGCAAGCTACATATCACCTCTAAAACACTGCAGATGATTCTCTGAGAGCTCAGAAAGAGAAAAGCTTTACTTCCAGTGAAATCCCTCCCTGCCTCTGCTTCTCCTGCTACAGCATCTGGCCAAACTGGTACTGCAGAAAAAAAGCCAGCTGGAGTGACTGCCATCATAAATTGTTATTCATGGATTCTGTGTTTGTTTTTTGAGAAAAATCAATCTACATACACACTATTTTTCACAAAGACAACTCATAAACGATAGGAGGGACCCCCAGAATGGTATAGATGTAGCCAGCTGGCCAGCTCCCCTGGAAAATGTCAGCTCTTTGCCTTGTATCTGCTTTATGTATCATGGCTGTTAAAAAGACCATCATATTAGCATGTAAATGATCTGAGATGCCAGTACAGCATCAGAAACTCATGTGAGAAGTCTCCCCATGCACTAATGTACAAATTCCAGGTGGAAATGGATTTCAGAAGGCTGAAGTCTGTCCTTGGTACTTTGCAGGAATTAACCCCATTTAAGTAGTCATTTGGTTAGTTATTTCTTTGGATAACATGTCACTTCACTGAATCATTTTCCTTGCTTCCCATTCAATTAAAACTTAGGTAAGAAACAAAGGTGACATATCCAATAAAACAGTAGTCCCTTGTACTGAGGCATTAGCCTGAGGTTTACTGCTTGTCCACTGGCTACCAGCATAGTCACTTTTAGTGCTCTACATGTCACTGTTTTACTATTATATTCTATTTAGTTTGTCTACTTTCATTCATAATGTCACCATCTTATTTATTGTGTCTTCCATTAATTTACTGCTTTGAATCTGTCAGTAAAAATAATTTGCTTTTACTCTTCAATCTCTCCCAAATATCCCATGGGCGAAGAAAATCTACTCCCTGTGGTGCCTCTTACACTAGCAAACAAATAAAATATTATCAAAAATTTAAATTGAATAGTTAAAGTGGGTGTAAAGGTATTTAGAAATCTAGATATTTTCCAGGGTTAGAAAATTTGGTTATAACAACAGCGAGTAAAGCTTTAGGAACCAGTATCTAGAAAAGGAGAGGCATCTGGCTTAAAACAAAGAAAAGTAATCAAGATATTCTGATTTTAAAGCCTTGTATCTTGTATCTTTACCTAGAAGTCATATTTTTTTTCTCTGACATATAAATTAGTTCAGTAATATAATAAAAATGTGAAGTTTTTTTCACCCAAATTCAAATTCTCTCTCAGTTTGTGGAAAAAAGTAAATTTAAATTCTGAAAGTTTATTCAAAATAGAAGTTTTACCTTGAAAAGAGAAAAACTACAGAAAGCCTCTAGGTGCTCCATTATTTTTAATAAACTAGACATGGAAAACACTCAGATAACATGGTTTTGAACAGCACTATAAAAATGAAAAAGGATAATACAAGAAAACAGAGAGAAAGAGCCTTTTTACTTTCCCTTGTTACAGAACCAAATGAGCATTCAACTAAAACTTAAGTAAAAAAAAGATGACATATCCAAAATTGATGAAAGAATCATTTCTCCACTTGACAAGAAACACTTAAGACTAAGGCCTCGGGATATTTTCTATATCAGTCTGAAAACTGATTGAGAAAAAGCCACATAAAAGATCTGCCTGGAGAGTTTGATTCATTCTGAGCATGAGCAGCACAAAATTACCAGTGTCACTATTTATGACTGAAGTGGAATCTGATTAAGTGAATCCCCTAAGTGGTCACTCACACTGGAGATCAGGAGGAAAGGATAAGAGAATAACACACATGAGATCTTTCCTGACATGTTCTTTTTTTTTTTTTTTTTTTTTAATAGTAAAAGCAATGGAATTTGTGTGGCTGATTCCTGAGTTAGTTTGGAAAGCCTTGATTAGTGGGTATAAAAATATTATTTTCCTAAGTAGGAGGAACTTCAGTTGTTCAGCATTAAGAGAAAATCATATTTTCTGTGCTTCTTTATCACTGCTGTATCAAAATCCAAACTTCTTGGAAATGTTTCACTCCAGCTGTTTATAATAAATGAGACAGAATATGTGTATCTTGCAAAACTGTCAATGAATTGCCACAGGTTCATTTTTAAAGAATACATCAAACCAGTAGGTATGGAGCAAAAATGCTGTCAACTGCTATGGAAATGGAGAAATATATTGAAGGGTGGAGTTTTTTTAATGGCAGAAGCCATGCAGTATGTAGTATGACATAAAGAAAGTCATTATTTGCAATCCCAGTAGCAGCCATGGTCACCTGTTTCCAGGGCTCCTGAGACACAGCCCATTCAGTTTCCAAACATCCTGATGCAGAGTGCAGAAAAATCACACTGTTGGTAGAAATACACCACAGGAAAAGTGTCCCACAGAAGTCATGTGGTGCATAGCCTCTTCTTACTTTCTTTGCTTCAAGGTTTGTATTTTGTTTACACAGACTGGGGACCAAAGAGGATTTTTATGCCCCCCTACATTGAACTGTGTGGAAATTAGACATCTAATTTCATGCTTTATGGTCAAAGGAGACCAGCATCACTAGAGCATAGTTTATCCCATCTGTCTCTGACATATGTCTTTGGATGGGACAGATACCCTTTTGTAAGTACTGTGTCTGCTCATTAATTATCAAGGGAGCCTCCAGGAGTAATTTAGACTAGAGGTATCACTTTTACAAGGTACAGCTAGGTGAGATGGATGGAACTCTAGCTTCAGTGATCAAGACACAGTTCCATGTGCAAGCTTTCTATTAGAGTCAAGGTTTCTAGAAGTCCTTTTGTGCCAGCCAAGAGGGTGCAAATTATGGGTATTCAGCCACTTTGGGTGCCAATGGGCAAGAATATAAAAGACAGCTAATAAAAGTATTCTGAAAGATTATAAATAAATCATACTCCAGAGGGTCAGATAAAGCTGAGCAAAGAGAAACATTTTCATAGAGGTACTAGAATGCTATTCAGATTTCTAAAACTGCCAGATTACAGTGAGACTTTAAGAGTTTTGTCTTATATAACTTTGTAGTTTATGGAACTATAGATTCATTATATTAGCATTGCTCTCAATAAACTCATGAACATTTTTGCAGTTACGACATTTCCATGTTTTTTTCTCCTGGAGACAAGGTATGCATGGGCAGAAAGGTCAAATTTTCTGATGAGGAGAGTAAAAATAAAACCCTGCCAATATTTCATAAAATTTCATAAGGAAGCTTCTTGATCTTTCTTTCTAACCTTGACTCAGAATGACCTTGCTGTACTTCAGGAAATCTATTTGGACTGTAAAGAATAGTGTTTGGAATATTATTTCCGAATGTCTGATGATTTTTTTACAAGTCCGTTATTTGACAATTCTAAGCTGAAACTTAGGAATATGTGTTCAATGAGAAATCTACACTGTTTGAATTCTCATCCCTGCTCAGAATTCAGAAAGCAATTGTGAAAGTGTCAGATGATTTCCTGCAAGAGGGAAGATCCAATTTTAGAAAAGAATGTCTTAGTATGTTACAGCATGCTTTAGAATCACTCATTATGAGGAAGGCCTCCTTACAATGCATGCTGCTGTAGGGGAAGGCAGTCCCTACACAGAAGAATTATGTGTGGGACAATTGCTGGCTCCCTCTTATTTAGACATAGGATACAAGAGAAAACCTGTCTGCTCCAGGTCACACCAGAAATGTGTGGCATACCTGGAGCAGCACTCTGCTGCTTCAACTGCAGGATCAGTCTTAGGGTTATTTTGAGTGTAAATAACAGTAGAATTTGGACTTAAATACTATTATTATGTTTTAAGTTGCTTGTTGTGTTTGTTTGCACAACCAGAAGTGGTTACTTATAATAAGGTCCAGTTCCTTGGACCACGGTCAGGAGAAACTTCTGAATTCAGGGTTAAATGCAAGATGTAAGATGAGATAATTTCTAGATGCTTTCCACCACCTGATAACAAATCTATACAGATACATGATTTCAGAAACTCAGGTTCATTTCTGGTAGTTCCCTGATTACAAATAGTTTCCTGCTGATAACTTAGATGCTGACTCAGGGTACCAGAGGGTTTTTTACCACTTCTGGTAGAGACATATACCTATATACATGTATATGTTTGCAAATGAATGATGTAATTTGGATTATGGTTATATAAAGAGAACTATATACATATGTATAGATATTTAGCAAACATATTTTTCAAATTCTATAATAGCCTAGGAAAGATCTCTGGCTAGATTTTTTTCCATTAAAAGAAGAAAAGATGGTGCTTGGCAGTGCTGGGTGTGGGAAACCACATCTTAGCTCGAAATCCAAGATGCTGACCTGACACCATTAGGGCATAGCTTGTACTTGGTTCCTGGCTGCTTTCACATGCAGATTTTAACGCTCTCCCTCCTGACATCATGCTGGAACATAATCTGAGTTGTTTATTCAAGGCCAGGAGTCTCCTTCCTGACTCACACTGTTACAGCTGGGTAAAGATCTTAACTTCAAACACATGCTGGAAACTCAAACTCATGTCTAAAGTTCACCACATGCTTATGTGGATCTTCAAATAGGCCACTGAGAAATGTCTTAGTCTGTGGTTTTAAAAATTTTAGATCTTTCTGGCTCTTAACAGGCAGGATTGGGCAACTCACCCACAGTGAGGTAAGCTTTACCTGAGAGTAGAATATCCCAATCAGGTGAAATTTCAAATGAATACAGTATTTACATGACAAAGGTGTAAATTCATCATATGTAAATACACTAGAAGAAGATTTATTGCAGCTGCTAATATTGCAGTAGCAGCAGGATTTTTCTATGGGATTTTGAAAGTCCTTTGGGATCCTAAACATGCCTCAGAAACCCACATTTTGTCTTCACTGTAGTCTGCAGCCAGACAAGTCAGTGAAAGCTTTCCAAGGTGTATTCACCCCATCTCAGCTGTACTTCTGGCTGCTCTGCAAGGCATTGCTGCAGAGAGCTTGCTGAACCAACTGCTAAGGAGGAGTTCAACATTTGCCTTCATCCTTGTGCCAAATTCAAAGTGTTATTATGGTTCCCTTCACCTTCAGGAAGGTTAACACTCTTGCAAGAAGCTTAGATAATAATAAAAATATAGATTAAAAAACTATTCCCTAATGTATTTTGCATTTTCAAACCACTGTCCAAATTAATCCATACAATTTTCCTCTCAAGTGCAAATATGCTATTAGCAACCCCACATGATTTTAACATCTGAACTGTTGAATAAATGCATTAGCAAAAATATTTAAACTGCGTTTTCCTCCTCTCTTCCCCTTCCCTTCTCTCTAAATTTTTATTGGGCAAAACATGCAGATTTTCAAAGTCCTATTAGAGATGAGCCATGAAGACAATATTGTAATTGCATTCAGAAGAAAGAAAAAGAAGGGTGAGGGACAAAACTGTATTTTAAAAACAAAACTCAAAATTGTTTTGTCATTTAAAATATCCATATTTTAACTGTTATTTTTTGTTCAATTTGAAAAAGAAGACATCAAACAACCAAAGACCAGGAACACTTATAGGATGATGGCTCTCCCTAAAAAGCTGGTGTACTAGAAAAGGTCAGGGAGGTTCTTCCATTGCTGGTAACAAAACAGTGAACGGAGAGACAGAGTGACACAGAGAAGGTCACACTAAATTTCTGTGTCAGGGCTCAAAGTTCATCACAGCTCCAAGAATAAGTCCAGTTTTAACCACAAGTCCATACATTTTTCCCTGTGAAAATCCCCCCCTAATGCTATGTAATGCATCTCTTCCATTTAAAATACTTGAATCTGACATTCTCTTCCGATCTGAGCTTGCAGCTGTTCAAGGAAATGTATTGGAATTCAAGATTAAAATTAACAATCCATTTCATGTTAATTAATAATGAACTCTGTTTCTGTTGTGCTGTTTAATTTAATACTGAAGTAAAAGTATTTTCTGTAATCTTTCACGTTCACACACACTCAGCTCTCAGCTGCCTCACAAAGGTTTGTGGGGATGAAAAAAAGAGCTTCTCAGGCAGTGAGGGACTTTGCAAACCCTTAGACAAAGAAATCCATTAGGCTTGTGGGATAAGCTCAGGGCCTAAAGAATGCCTGGAGGGACTGTAGGGGATCTACTTTCAGGAAGCTCTTCCTGGGCTGTCTGGAAGCCCAGACAGATCATTCCACCCCAGCAAGAGCAAATTTCATATTTTCAAATTTGTTAAATCTGGAATCTACAGTACATTACATCAGCTGTGGGTATGAGCAACACTAGCAATATTCATATTTTTGTTATCTGAAAGTTCTTTTTTTCTGTACTACGGAACAAATGCTCATTGGGCACTTGGTGTTATATACACAGAATCACAGAAATCTGATCTAAGTAGTCTTATATAGTTTGTATAGAATACAAAGATATACCAATATTATTTGCTGTGATGTCTAATGGAAGATTTTCAAAATAGACATTTCTTGTAAAACTTTATCACCCCAAAATTCATTGTATTTTGGCACCACTTTAAACAGGATCCTGGCAGTTGACTCCCCTGGGCTGTCGTACAAACAAGGGGCCTGTTCTCTGCAGGAGTGGAGCTGGCAGATGTGGCTGTGCCATTCCAGCATCCCTTGACCTGGGTAAGGCTGTCTTGGGCTAACTCTGATTAATACTGCTTTATGACAGTGAAAGCAGCACAGTTGCACAGAGCTGTGATGTCTCTTTTTTCAAAGTTCCTTTTCATGTTTATAGGAATCACGGCAACATTAGGAGTGACCCAGCCACTCGGCAACAATCACATCTCATTCTGGTTTTGATCTTGCAACACACCAAACTAATTTCTTCTGACAAAACTCATGCAGGATCTTTTCTTGGAATAACCTCTAATTCACCACAGATGGAAGTTGCTATGTTAGCTGCAGAGGAAGGCTACTCATTACTTGCTAAATATATTTTCTCCTATGTGATGCTCACAGAAGGCAGATGTGTTGCATGTCAGTCCTATACATGCACGTGTTTGCTTAAAAATACTGCAGTGCATACAGGAGGCCTGCAATAAGCATACATACACTTGTCTTTTTAATGAAGTTTTATCTTTGCTTGTGTCTACAAAATTGGTTAGTCAGGAAAAGTCCTTGGGGTAAGGATGGCTGAAGGATCTGGCAGGTCCCAAAAATCATTTATGTTTGTGGAGTTACAATAAAGCTGTTCAGACTCTAGATTTAGTTTTGTGAAATGTGCATGGGATTTTTTTTAAAGTATACCAAAGATAAAACACAGGGTTAATTAGAACCAAATGTTGGTTAGGTTGGCACACTGATGTTCTCTGATCAGTGTTGCAATTACATTCAAATATTTGGAACAACAGTTACTCAAAAGATATTACATTACCTTCCTTGTCCAAAGGGGCTTAGTAACAAGAAATTTTCTCTTCAAGATGCTACTATTTTCCATACAGATAGAAAGATTTGACTGGACAACAACTGCAGGAGTGTATCTAATTCCTTGTTCACAGAAGCAAAAATTTTAGCTCTTACAGGGACATACACATTTGATTTAGCAAATTACTCTTTTCTCTCATAAAAACCAAACAGATTATGATGCACAGGAATTCAATCTTGTGAATATTCCCATTTTCTGAGGGATTAACCTAACATCAAATGTCAAAATGGTGCAAAAATGGTCTTCCACTAAAAAACATCATCTAAAAATTAAGATATCATCACACTTGCTTTGACTTCTATGAAAATAAAAGGATATTTTTTTGTTCAGCTGATAGAAACTGCCTATTAGACACTGACATGTCCTAGGTGAGTTCAGGTGGTCTTCTGATCCTGTGTCCAGTCAACACCCACCACAGGCTGATCCTTACAATGGTGACAAGACTCTCTGATGCCAAAATGCATCTCTTTTAATTGAAATAATTTCTTTATAAAATTAGTTTGTTTTCAGCAAGACATAACAACCATAAAAATAGCTCCAGACTGGACTCTTGGCCACCTGTAGCTTTACTAGTAAACTGAGAAGCAGGGATTTAGTAAGTGGAAGGCCTGGGCAGAGGGGTGGGGCTTGCAGCTCTTTTAAAAGTAGCCAAGTACATACTTAATTGCATTTCTGCAGGGAATACATTCCAGAAGTGTGGGCTTGCTACCAAGAAAAGTCTGTCAGCCACAAAACTGGCTTTTGGTTAATGCACTGGACTGTAACTCAGGATATCTGGGTGCTAGTCACAGCTCAGCCACAGACTTCCTCTTGACTTGGAGCCAATTATTTAATCTTATTTTCCCACAGGTAAATCAAGCAATACCTCTCTATCGGGGAGCTTGTGAGGAGAAAAATTCATTAGTGTGGGCAAGGTATTCAGTGTCTACTTCTTAGGCAAGCATTTGGGAAAGAGATCATACATCAAGCAAAAGGAAGAAATCTACTGGGGTCTCAAAGAGTTTCCAAAGTATTAGATTATATGCAAATCATGCTAAGTGAACCAGAAAAGCCAATAAATAAATAATGCTTCATTTAATCTCATGCTAGCTGGAAGACCAGGCTTCTCTAAATCATGTTGCTACTGTTTTGCCAGCTGCTGGATTACTGTGCTTTGGGTTTTTTGCTTGTTTTTCAGAAGTGAATAATATCTTTTTAACATCATTTTCATACATGAAAAGTGAAGCAAAGAAAAGTTCTTGATACACACCAGGAAATGCTTGGTGGAAATCATGGCACCCAACATTATCATGGCCACATCACTTTGTAAAGCTGTAGCAGCTTATTAGAGTGAATTTTTAGCAGCTTACTTTGTGTCCTGGATGCCAAAAACCACCTAGCTGCCCATGCTAGCCTGCTGTGCTGGGCTCTATCAAACCAAGAGCCTGTTCTGGGTAAATGGAGACAGAGCCTCAGCTTGTGGAAGATTAAGCTGCCACCAGCTCCCACCTAGATTGTAGCACACATCTCTTACACAGATAGATGTGCAGTACTTCTGTGAGACAAATTCACTCTATGAGTAGCCAGTGCCAAACAGGAAGATAAATCACAACAGCACAGGCTCTGTTTTACCCCTTCTGAAGGTCTCCACCAGAGATTTGCTCAGGTTGTAACTCCATCAAAAGAGACATACTGATGGACACTTGCTTAGTCAAGAAAGACTGTGACAAGCTGGCTGACAGCAGAGGAGGGGAGTTTGTGACTATCAATACTTATCCTTCACATCATGAATCATTTTGATAGGTGCATCCTCACATGCTGTTTTATTGCTGTGTCCTCCCCAACCTGCTGGCAGAAGAGGCAGGGAAAAAGGGAGGGTGAGCAATAAGTCTGCAAGGAGAGTGGATTGAGGACACAGACCCAAAGTGTCAGCTCCTGGGCAGGCAGCATGTGCCAATGGAAAAGTAAAAGATAATGAACTCCGAGCACCCAGGTGAAGATGGGGATTCAAACCATAACATTGGGCTGGTTTCCAACTCTAAGGTCAAAATCTTAAAAGTCAAATAAAACCAAAACGAATCTACTTTTGTTCTTTCTGCTTTTCTGATTTCTTAGTGTCAGAAACTGAATGTGGGTTTCCTCCTGTAAAGGCCATACTTAAATCTGCTTTGCTTTACACTGATAAATCTGGAGAGCCAAATGTTACAGAGCTGGATGGCTCAAGGAGAAAAATGATCTGGGCTCTGCGTATTCAGAGGAGGGTGTGAAATTATTGGTGTATATTTCATTCTTAGCAACAGGAAAAAAGCTTTCCTAAAGCTACATTACACCCTAATGACTTTAGGAGGCCTGAGTCTGTTTCAGTTTTAGCACTCTTCATTCAAAGTCTATGTTTTTTTACTGCATGCCCCTTAAACCGAATCTGCCATTCTTTTGAAGCAGCAGTGAACATATGTTCCACACCACACATCTTCCTGTACTGGTTTCCTTGTTTTTCCAGGTTCTGACCACTCTCCAAATTGCATGTCCCAATTCCTCAAAAGAAAGTTAAAAATATTGTTTTGATTTTATTGCAAATACTAGAATAGGAATATGTTACTCTATCAAAGTTTGACAGGATCTTAGCATAGGAGAAACATGAACAGCAAAGGTCTGATGGAATTGCCTGCCCTAATATCTCTTTTGCTTCTACACAGAGAAACAGAAGATACCAGCTAATGTTTTTTATTACCCTTTTTCTTTTTGGTTATCTGTCTGTAAGGCCACAGTGCGAGGGACAGGCAGCAGGATTCCACTAGACATTGTTTTGTAGTAAAGGCTTGGAATACAAAGCAGTGACTCAAAGCACAGGTTCATGCCTACACAGATATCTATGGAGTAATTCTGTGTCTAAGGAGCACAGTGAGAAGCACTTCTAGGTTTTTGATTGAGAGCTTCCCAAATAAGCCTGTAATATCAGGAGGTCCAGGACAGAACTTCAGGGAAGCTGGCACAACAGTGATTGATTAAAGATAAAGAGGTGCTAGGAAGCACAGAACCTTGAAAATTAAGATAGGTGCTGCAGTGTGGTAGAAAATCAGGAGATAGTGGAGAAAGGAAGGACAGGGAAGACAAAGGCAATATATGACTGAACACTAATAGCCTGAAGAAATACAGTACAGCATCATATATACAGAGCAGGACAGGAAGAGGAGAGAAACTCTCTCCCTTATGCTATCTTTATTTTGAATGAGAGCAATAAACTACCTACTGTGGCATGTTAATTATTTTTTACATTGTTGTTTCATTCTATATTTCTGTGCTATTATTCAGGCCTGTATATAAAATCTGTGAAGAAGTATGACTGATTGTCTGTTTGAACTTTCAAACACTGTGTTTGTTTGGTTTTGATTGTTCCTTGCCAGATGGTTAAGCATATGTTTAGCAGTTTTACAGGGGGAGGAAAAAAAACAACAAAAAACCAACACATGTAGTATACAGTTAAGAGTTTAAAAGGTACTGGCAACATTTATTAGCTTCTAATGCAAAGCTAATGTTAAAAATAGTTATAGTGACAGGATACATTTTAAGGCTGAACAGACCTGTGCTTAGTTTCCTGTAACTCTAGAGATACAGGATCCAAGGACTTGGAAAAAATGACTTGCTTAACTTCAGCAATTTAAAATTTAGCTGAGTAGCCTGAAGTAGTTGCACGAGATAACTTACTTTCTCCAGTGATGACAGAGTTATCTCTGGGGAGTTTATTTGCCTGCCCTCTCTGAAACATACACCTTCAAATGGGAAATATCACCCTGTGGTGTCTGCTTCTCCTCTTTGATTATTGACAGAGACTATGTCTCTAAATTGGATTGGACACCTACCTTTTAGAGACTAAATTTGTGTGTAATATAAGCAACCCCATCTCGTTTTATAACACTGCCCAGGATGATTGCCAGATATTGCACAATTGTAGCAGAGAACAGGAGGATTCCCCTGTCAGGAGTGAGACACTAGTGGCTCCTGTTTCGTGTTCCTCCTCTTGAGGTGTATTTCTTCTGATTTTTCAATGTTTTACATTCATTTCCAGCTAGAAACCATGGCCTAGATTAATCCCACCTCCTTACATCTAGCTCAGTGAGTGGTCTAAATGAGGAGCCTGGTTGGCCTGGCATCCTGTGAGGATAATGGAGAGGAAGAGGCCATGGGAAAAGGCAGAGGCTGCTGAGCAGAGGGCAGCTGCAAGGTGCCAGCCTGGCTTTACAGCCCAGGGGGGATCCCACACTGAGGAGCCTGAGTGCTGCATGCAACTGGTGGATGCTAAATAGAAAAATACTGTGTTGTGACAGCTGCTCATAACAACTTGAATTCATCATCCTCTAAAGGTCCGCTCTAATGGAAGGAAGCAATGAAGGAAGGCTTTTAATCCTTGAAAGAACTAGTCTTTCCCTCTAAACTGTCATAAATAGTGGATTAATTATTTCCCAAAGGGAGAGACAGTATTTCATGCCTGACTGTGATAACTCAAGGTAATCATCCTGATTTTGCCCTACAGTGTCTAATAGGGACGTTTGAAAGTGTAAACTGATGAAAGAAGAAAAAAT
Source organism: Muscicapa striata striata (assembly GCA_030060385.1). Classification (NCBI taxonomy): domain Eukaryota; kingdom Metazoa; phylum Chordata; class Aves; order Passeriformes; family Muscicapidae; genus Muscicapa; species Muscicapa striata. The sequence goes on from JAREIS010000077.1 coordinate 1,898,777, forward strand.
CAATAACACCACAGAACACAAATTTTTACATTTTGTATTCAAAATGTACAAGGCATGGCAGCGAGGTTGCTATTGGCTTTTTCATTCCTAAGGGAGTTCAAAAAGGAATGAGGATCCTCAAGGGTGAGGAGATTTGTTTGATAGATGTGTCTGAGCTTGATCTTCCAGTGGAATCATCGGGAATTAAAGCACACTTTAAAGCAGGCTGTTGCAAAGGAAATAGGTGCCTGGTCTTTGCTAACCCAAATGAAACCTTTCCCTTTTGGTGCAGAGATAAAAGTCAGAGTTTCATTCCAACACTCAGCTATCAGGAATGTGCCTTTCAGGACTGATAAGCAATGGTTTCTACACACAACATACTGCAGGATAGTTCAGTTCACCCTCTTACATCTCCTGTGGCTTTGAATCAATAATGAAGCACTCGCAAATTGTTCCAAAAAACTGCACCAGGGTGAGAATTATGGAGAAACCTGGACAGTGTTCAAAAAACTGGCTTTGCAAAGCAGCAGATACAACAAATATAGTGTACTTTAAGAGAGAAAGAAAAGTGTGGGGGAGAAAAGAGGAAGAAAAAGGCTTTCAAAGCATATAAAATGAAGCTTGTTTGACAATAATCGCTGCAGGTGGGGAAGCTGATTTTAAGTGTGAAAATATTTACCATTTTATTGCACACGAGTGCTTTCATAAAGCAGTCGTTTGTGCGTTTGTGAGTGCGCACGCGCGTGCACATGCAGCAAACAGAAATCTATTGAGTTCCACCAGACCAGACGTCTGCATTCTGGAGGGCTCATTGCAGCCAATAAATTTGACTAAAACTTTTTTTTTTTTTTTTTTTTTTTTTTTTTTCTTTTTTTTTTTTTTTTTTAATTTTATGAATTCTGCTATAAAAGCTAATCCTCCTTTCTAGACTTAGCATAATTACAAGACACTATTTTGAGTGCCAAAAATGTCAACTGAAAGTTGCAAACATGGGCACATTTAAGCAGAACCATATGTTTGAAAGGCAAGACCTGAAGTAAGTGAATCAGTTTACCTTTTTCTGAAGAGTCAATTTATAATGCAAGTTTAGGTCTGAGAAAGAGTACAGACAGTGATAAATTGCATTTCTAAATCATTTATTAATAAGCTTCATTGGAAAGAAAGATTTTATCGGTGCTCAAAATTTGCTAAGTTACAAAATCACAGATGTTCGGGGTTCTGGAGCCAGAAACGACTATTAATGAGCTCTCATTAATACCTAATCAACTTGTGATATTTTGATCCTGTGAGAGAATTGATGGCCAATAAAAATAAACTCAACATGTCTTCCTATCTAGGGAAAAAAAATGTTATAAACCCAGGAATGCACACAGTAACCATGATGCAGTAACTAAGGTTAAGCAGCTGGAGGTTAAATGTTAAATTTTTTTTGGTACAGGATGGATTTATTCTGTCACCTAGGTAATTTCAGAGTCTTACTTTGGAGGATTTGTATAAGTATTCAGACTTAGCAGATGTATTCACGTGCAATACATTAACTATGCAAAACTGCTTTCCAGGCTCTTCTGGATTAGGGTCTTACAAACAGACCTCTCTGGAAATGAAATCCTTTAAAAAAAAGCCCTATTCCTCTCTGATTGTTATTCTACTGCACTTAAAGTTTGGAATCTACTTAAACACATATGGCATTTGAAATTATATCATATGCATTTCTGTGTAAGAATGCACTGGGTATTTAACCTCTCAGTAATGACAAAAATGGAAATTCAAGTCGGTTTTAGATTGAAGTAGGAACACAAAATTTCTTGCAGTACATCAAGGCAATGATCCATCTGATCTACTGTTCTTACTCAAAGGTGGCCAGCATCAGGTTCTTCAAGGAAAATAATACCAACAGTTGGAATCAACGATTACAAAATACGCCCAATGAACAAATGTATTTGTAAGTCAAGTAATTTATGCCCTTAACCTATTATGAAATGCTAAACCATATATTGTAAACATGCAGAATATCACATTTATAACTATGTAATATAATTTAAACATCCCGCCCCTTTTTTGTCATAAACCCTAAGACATTTAAAGAAAGACCTTATAGAAACAGGTCTGCAGGATGCTTGCTTGCAATACAAAAACAAAATCCTGAATTCTCTTCTGTGTCAGCTAGCCATCAGATTCCCGAAGCATCCTCATGTTCAACGTAAATAAAAGTATTGGCACTACTGCACTAATATATACTTAAAATATGCCATTAATTTAATGACTGGTTCCTTTCTTTTTCTTTCTTTCTTTCTTTCTTTCTTTCTTTCTTTCTTTCTTTCTTTCTTTCTTTCTTTCTTTCTTTCTTTCTTTCTTTCTTTCTTTCTTTCTTTCTTTCTTTCTTTCTTTCTTTCTTTCTTTCTTTCTTTTTTCTTTCTTTTCTTTCTTTCTTTCTTTCTTTCTTTCTTTCTTTCTTTCTTTCTTTCTTTCTTTCTTTCTTTCTTTCTTTCTTTCTTTCTTTCTTTCTTTCTTTCTTTCTTTCTTTTTTCTTTCTTTCTTTCTTTCTTTCTTTCTTTCTTTCTTTCTTTCTTTCTTTCTTTCTTTCTTTTTTCTTTCTTTTTCTTTCTTTCTTTCTTTCTTTCTTTCTTTCTTTCTTTTCTTTCTTTCTTTCTTTCTTTCTTTCTTTTTTTTCTTTCTTTCTTTCTTTTTCTTTCTTTCTTCTTTCTTTCCTTCTTTCTTTCCTTCCTTCCTTCCTTCCTTCCTTCCTTCCTTCCTTCCTTCCTTCCTTCCTTCCTTCCTTCCTTCCTTCCTTCCTTCCTTCCTTCCTTCCTTCCTTCCTTCCTTCCTTCCTTCCTTCCTTCCTTCCTTCCTTCCTTCCTTCCTTCCTTCCTTCCTTCCTTCCTTCCTTCCTTCCTTCCCTCTCTCTCCTTGGTGTTGGACATCATTGGTCATTGCTGATGAAATGGGCTTTAACCACTTTTTCTTTCTCATGCAGAGTTTTCACCAGTGTGAGCACAGGAACAGCTGACTGTCCCCCAAACACTTACAAGAAGCTGGGGGTTGTGAGAAGCAGGATTTCTGGCTCTGTAATATCTCAGGAGAATGAGTTCAACATTAGCTCTGTCTAAGCTTCCATACAGAGAGTTGAACAGCCAAAATGGTCACATGTTCTGGGTCTAGGGTTATAAAAGTGGGAGATTAATATCTTCTTTCATTCTGATAAAGGGAGGTGGCAATTTGAAATTGAATTAGACAATGTTGTGACTATTAGTCTACGAAAATTAAAATAATTTCATGAATTTTATGATAATCTATATCAATATTAGGTGTTCAGGAATTGGGTCAGGGCATTTTATCAAGATACTGACCTTGGCATACCTTATTAAATCGAAAATTAATTTTCCAGGTGCCTCTAATAACTAAAGGGTAAAACTTCTTTTGAATAACTGCACATATGGAAATTTGTGACCTGTAAGAGTTTAAGAAACAGAGAGCAAGAGATGAATCTTACAATTTTTACGAACCTGGACATAATTCAGATCTTTCTGGAGATGCTCTAGAATCAAATGATTGAATTAAATTATTGGAAAAAAAGAGGTGACATTGCATAAAGCTCAGTATATGCATGCTACCATACCATTCCTAAGGTGCTATTTCACCTCTGAAATAAAGCCAAATGCAGTAAATGATATGAATGCCACCACAGCAGAGGAGAAGTCAACTCCTTTAACTTTATCCTAGCTTTGTGTCATCAGTCCATTGCCCAGTATGGAGACTGCATAGGTGCAGAGCCAGAAATCTTGCTGATTTCTGTATATACGTACCTGTATAGAAATCTAGTTCAGTCCCATTTGACAGGGGGGGAATCTGCCTGGAAAGATGACAATTCTTTGCCACAGCTTAGGGAAGCCTCAGGTGGGTGAAGCAGAGGCTGAGCACAGACTGCAGCTACAGTTCCTCACAGTGTTTCCCCCAGGTGTATGGGGGGAATTTGCCCTGCTGCCCTTCTGTGTGACCTCAGGATGGAAATGCACCTACCATTAATGGATATAATGAAAGGGGTAATAAGAAACTGCATCATGTCTTTACAAGTAAAGCATACTAGACTAGCATGCATTTACTATAGAAAACAAGCAGGTGTGTTAACAGCAAAGGCCCTGGAAACAACATACCAGATAACATCATGGGGCACCTCAAACTGTTCCTTTTTGCATCAAATGGACTAAGTGAACAGGATGATTATTCAGCTAAACTCTTGCCTCTTGCAGTTGAACCTCTGTTATCAGTCGAGACCCTGGTGTGTTTGTCAGTGTAACTGGTAGAGCTTCAAATCCATTCTGCAGTACCCTCTGGAGCACCTCCAAAGAATATGAACCATTCTGGAACATTTTACAACAGTGCAGCAGCTTGTCAGTGCTTTTGTTTCTGAACAGTGCGAGAGAAGTGCCAAACGATGCTATTGTAAAATGTAAGAGTGCTTCAGCATGTTGGGGAACACAAAGTGGCTGTCGATGTGACATTGATTAATGGCTGTGAAGTGTTAAAATGAGATATTGAACAGTCAGTCTTGGATTTTGCATCAATCCAAGCAAAAAATTATGCCTTTAAGGGTAGTCCCAAATTCCAACCAGCTCCAAAAAAATGGCATCATGTTTAATTGGTTGTCTGGTACTTAGTTTACTAATCCTGACCTGGTTATTACTAAAGGAAAAAAAAAAAAAAAAAAAAAAAAAAAAAAAAAAGAGCAAACTAGAGAAAAGAAAGCCAAAAGGGCCTATTGGTATGGAGATGTAAACAGAAGGCATTACTCATGTGACACACTTGAGATTTGATGTTTAAGTGAGCTGGATATTTCTTTCTATCTGTGGTCTAATTTTCCAAATTAGAGCTCTAAAATTTTATTCACCCACTATACAAGCAAAATGCAATGACTCATTATCTAATGTTTGTATGGCTCTGGGAATATTCCACATATGATTATGTTTGTCAAAACATAAACTAGAGATAAATGAACCCAATGGCACTTTTAAACTCAAGACTAGAGATGGAAATAGAGAATAAGGAATGGAAAACCAGAATATTTTATCTGATCCATGTAAGATTTTAAAATATACACAAAATAGCAACATGTACTTCCAAAGCAGTCTGAAATTTACACACTTTAAAGATAGAGAAAAACAAGTTCCTTTTTATTCCAGATACAGATACATTAAAAAGAACAGCACAAAACCCAACTGTTGGAAATGCTGGTTCAATGTAGAAACAGTTCATTTCATTAAGACATTGTTTTGATACTGTTTGTTTTGTTTTCAATATTTGAATATCATGCATTTTACATTATATAAGTGAAAACCTGAAACATTCCCAGCAAGTATCATACTTTAAAGCTCTCAACAAACTAATCAAATTTTTAAAATAGCTGCACATTATTAAATTTTTGCATTTTGGTATCATTGTCATGAAATGAGAGAATGTAAAATTAATTTTTTTGCTTTGTTCCATTTAATGCTGTATTGATACAGAAGACTCCTCATTATGTGGTCATTATTCAATTTCCATGCACAGCAACAATCCCTGACAAAAGGCTGCTACCACAATTGTTAGTTAGCCAGACCAATGTCCCATTGTGCTAGGTACTGGACATACAGGCACACCTCATTCCAAAAATGTGGTAAACTAGGAAAGTAACATGTGAAAAAAACAAACAGCCCTATCCCCTTTCCTTACTACAAACTAAAATTAATGAATTGTTAAATTGTTTCACTGAGAACCCTTAGAAGTTACATTTCAGCTGCAAATCTGTTAAGACTTTTTCTTCTATTGAGGAAATACATAGGTGTAATATCTGTTAAATTATCAAGAATTGGTGTGGGTTTAGGCTTGTGTGCAGAATGCACAAAGCTTACACAGAATCATCTGTCTCTGCACAGATGTGGAAATTGTTTAGTAGATTCCCAGCTGAAGCTACAGTCATTTATTTATCTTCTAAAAAAAGTGAATATAATTAATCTGTCTGTAGTCTGACAGATCTGTGAAACCTGGAATGCAATAATTATCATTAGCATCAAGAATTTGACATACTAGTAGTTACCAACTTAATTTTGATTTCTGACTCAGATTAAAAGATAAAATGCACAGGTCTGAGAATTTTAGGGGAGATTTTTTTATAGGCAAATAAGCACATCTCAGTTCAAGAAGAATGATTTAGTTATCAAATGTGTTTGTGGCAGCAATAAATAAGTGTATAAGGCAAACAACTTCTTCTAATGATTAGTGAAATATAAACTCCTACTTACTGTGCAAGTTAAGCATATTCATTTTCTTCCTCAGCTTGCTTCGTTGTTAAACATGCTATTCAGAACAGTAAAAAGTTTTTGCAAAAATGTTTATAACATTAAAAGCTTCATAACCCCTAGAGCCTATCACTGGATTCAATAAAACTGTGAAGTTAATTTGGATGATGTGAATAATGAAAAGATGACTAATTTGAAAATCTCTGCTGAGATGAGAAACCACATAAATTATTTGGCATTACTTAATTAAGGAAAAAAATACTTCCTACAAACATTTGGATAGTAAAATATGAATTAAACCATTACATTTGTGAAGGACATTTTTAGAATACAGAGAAAAAATAGTAATGATATCATAGATTAACTAAGACAACTCTTTTGCAGAATAGTTTCTCAGCTATGAGCTGAGAAGAAACTGGATCACATATGTACCACAAAACTAGTTGTTATGTTGGCCCTCAGCACCACAGTTTATATTAAAGATGCAAAAGAATGTTAGAAAATAAATGTTTTGTATTTCCTAAGAAAAAGAAACAAAAAATTTCTTTCTTGCCTTCTGAATGTAAAATTCTGGCAAGGATGATGTAGTCAGCTGATGGTGAGGAGCTCTTGCCATAGAAACACAGAATATTCTGGGAAGGAGCCCACAAGGATCATTAAAGCCCAACCCCTGGCTCTGCACAGGACAGCCCCAAGAATCACTCCATGGGCCTGAGAGCATTGTCCAAAAGGAGGAATAAACCCAAAGCATTCTGTTAATCGCTCAGGTCATTCCTGCTCAGTTGTCAGTTTTGGTCTGAGCTACCCAAGGGTTGGTGATCATCCCCAGCATCTTGTCTGGACAGTGCTCCCTGTCCCTTCTCATTTACTTTTGTGGAGAAACCCTGAGAGACACAGAAGAGAGGTTGTGAAACCTACACGGTTTCAAATGGTACAGACAGACAAAAATGGCTAATGTAGGAGCAGCAACAGACAGGTGAAGGTGAAAAAACATGGGGCCCAGAAAAAAACCTGGGGGAGATTTCAGAGAAGAAATATTGGAACATGAAGGAAAACAGATGAAGATTTTGGAAGATAAAAATGATACATTTCCCTCTCCTTGGTCTCTGTAAGTTCCACCATATACCAGGTGGGATGATAGGACTCAAAGGATTTATGCTGTACAGTCTACTGCTTTCAATGAGTACTGCTTTGTTAAGAAAATATGTTGACCCTGGAACAACACAGAGAAATGGCAATAAGTCATTTTAAAAACCTCTCTGCTGAGAACCTTGGATTACCTTGGACTTGAGTTTAAAAGTGTTCATAAAAAAATCCCACAGCTATCAATAAAAGAATAGCTTGAATTTTGCTTTCTTTAGGCAAAATGCTAGAGAGCTGTGCTGCAAATGAAAGAAGATGATGTTCACACATGTGCTGTGTCTGCACACTGTGTTTTCATAGCAGCACCTGAGGCAGATGAGAATTTAGCTCCAGTGCAGTCTCTGCTGTAGCCAGCTACAGAAACATTGGCAGCAGGGGCCACAGGGGATATTTAGCTCTGCTGTCAGAGCCTTCACTCTCATTAGTAATGAACTGACTGCCTAAAAATGTATTTGGTTTCACTGAGTTTGAAAGACCACAAAACATTACAAAGTCCTAAAAAAAATCCCCATAAATTTGAATCCATCTGAAATGTATTTTACTTTTTCTGCCAATTCACTGTTAAAGTCACAAACTGAAATTTGATGGATTGACAGATTTATTCCCACAATTCATTCCTGCTCCATGGCTTCAGAAGTATTAGTATTCCTTAGCCATTCAAATAACCTGTAAAATTTTTTTGAGCTTCAGATTTGGTTTAGTTTTTGCTTCTCTTGAATAGCTGCATTTGCAGTCAAGTCATTTCCACTCAACAAGTACTTCTTGGTAAACAGGATCTTTGTTTCTTTGTTATTGTTATTTTCTTGATTTAAAGCCTGATTTTGAATTCCAAATTTTGATTTTTTTTTTTTTTTAACCAGGAACTTCTGTTTTGAATTTAAAGTTAGTTTTAGATTTTAGATGCTCCTATTCTCATTATATGTTGTAAATACATGGAATAATCTTCTTTTAAAATATTTCCATTTAAAAAGTTGCCTTTTAAAAGGCAAAATGACATAGAAGGACTATCTTGCTGCATTGTGTGATATGGGTTTGAATTATCTCCTCCATCCACACTCTCATAATGCAGATCCCTTGTGTAAAAGCACCTCCTTTTTGTCAGTGGTCACGACCTTGCCACTCAGCTGATGTAGCCCCCCAAGGCCACACCATGTGTGGCCTCAAGTGCCCCATCTGCATCACTTTTAAATACTTCCAGGGATGGTGACTCAACCACTTGCCTGGTGAAGTGCCAGTTTGCCCAGGTCTTTCAGCAGAGGGAGATTTCTAACCTGTTTTATATTACCTGTCAAAACAGCCTAGGAATAAAAGATCAAAAATAATTATCAAAACAGGAGAGAAATGTTTGCTTGCTGTTGTACATTTGCTCCTCTGCTGGGTAAGACCTATATTTTCTCTAAGAGAAGAAACAAATGTTTTCTGTCTCTATATGGCCTCCAAAACTTGAAAATTTTCATTTGAGATATGCAAGTTTCACAACAACTCTCAAAGTGAAACTGTGATGAAGGAAAATGGAATTTAGAAGAGCTTCAACTACCAAAAAGTTCCTCCTCTCAGATTCTCCAGTTGTCTCTATGATGGTGTTTTTGTCAGCATCTGATTGTGTCAGAAAAGGTTTTTGGATTTTCTTGATGCATAGAAAAGCTTCCTTTCCCTAGTTTATAAAGTCATAATCTTCTTTTTCTTCCACAAGATCTTTTTTTTTTTTGTGAAATGCACATACAAAAATCCCTACCAAATGTAGAGAAACAGTAAACATTTCTTATGTTTATCGATGTTTAAAAACATTTATGCACGTTTTATGATTCAAAAATGTTGGAGGCATTGGAGAAGCCTTCATAACTTCAGCAGGCCTTGGCTCAGTGCCATGGCTTGCTTGTGTAAACACAAGTTCATGCTACTTGTCCCCATTTTGACCTGGGATAGGAAAGAGACAATTTGTGGGATGCCATAGACACCATGGGCATTGCAGCTGAAGAGTGGGGTGTCTGAGCCATGCTCACAAACAGATGATTCTTAGAGTTGAAATACCTGAGAAGAAAGACTATCACAGCTAGAGCTAGAATAAATGTGTTTTTAATGAGAAAAGGGGGGAAGGGAGGTACCAAGGGCAGTAGCAGCAGTCAGGGAGATGAAAAAGATGCAGATTTCTTGCTGGAGTGGAGGAGGTTTCTGTTTGGTGCTGTTGTTCAACACTCAGACTGAATGAGATCAACAGGGAGAGAGGAGCCCTGTTCAGCTGGCTGGCAGAGGAGAGAACTCTTACAAATCCCTTCCTCAGCAGCACACTGTGATGGAGACAGGACAGACCTTCCAACAAATAGAAAGCCCTGCCTGGTTTTGCCCAGAAAAAACTCTCCAAAACCAGAGCTTTTGATTCTATATTACCAGTTTAGGAATATGAGAAAAATGGGAAAAGAGAGATAAGGACTGTGTTATTTCAGATATGTTCTGTGGAGTTTTTAATAGATTCTCATTTATAATTTTTCAACACCCAAATACATACTGATAGTTTCCTGCACAAATAAAGAAAATACAATTTTGAAAACAGCTTCTCTCCTGCTTCCCTGGCTACTCAGGGATTAAATACTAACTCCCTCAAATAATGCTCCCCCCAGCCATTCTATTACAATTTAGTTACACCCCAAGTATGACTTTACATTTCCCTTGTTATGTGAAATTCTCACTCTGCAGATTCTATATGCTATATTTGGCAATATAATTACTGTTGCCTTAAGCACTTTTTTCCCCACAGAATATTTCCTCCTCATTTATATTATTACATTCCAAGAGAGTTTTCAGGAGCCATAGTGAGTTTCCTTGTATTGCCTCCAAAAAAAGCCTAACTTAGGCTATAGCTTCTGCATGATAATAATGACAAGCCACAGATGTTTCAGAATTGTGTTCAGGCAACATATAAGCATAATTGTTGTTGTTGTTCCTATTGAGCCTCTTGGCTACAGTCATGGACAAAGTTCTATTGTGTCTGTTATCACATGTAATAAAAAAGACAAGTACACAATCCCAGACTAATTAATTTAGGGGCTAGCACCTAGCAGGTGCTGAGCAGTCACACTAGCTAGATGGAGCATTAAGAACTACTTTACACAGCAATAGCAAAGACATTCCACCTACAGCAGTTTGCAGCTACCCAGTGCACTCCTGTGCTAATGGTATCTGGTGTGTGTTCACACTACTAACGAGAGTTTAGCAAAGAGGAAACTCTGCTACTTTTTGAAGCTGTTCTTTGGTGTTTTATTTGGTGGTAGATGACCATATCCTCGTGTGATTGTACAGGGCAAATATTCTGAGAGCATGCAGAGTCCTCCAAGAGGACATGACATCAGGCTTGGATGGGGGTTGCAAGCCCCAGGTGGTGTATTTACATCCTATGCTTTCATCCCTCTCTGGGAAGATATGTGTGTCCTGTTGGCCACATTTCTAAATTTGCATTTAACTTATTATATGAACAGTTGATACACTTTTTCTTTGGCACTGGAGTATCAAAATGATAAATGGTTTACAGTCAACTCTTTTATCTGTAAAACAGACCCACATGGTTAACCAGTGTTTCCTGCTTAAGGGAAAATTAAAGAATGCTTTTCCTTGGTGTCATGTCTTTGCTTTCCAACAAAGAAGGTTTCAGATTCACTTTTTGGCCCTAGATCAGCAATGTACTTGAAAATGTGCTTAACTTTAAGCACTTCCTCAAGTTCTATTGAAGTGCACTGTCAGCACTCAACAAATAATAAATCGTAACAACAATTGAAGCTAATCTACTTTTCTTTCAGACAGTTACATGATAATGCCATAGAGCAAATATTATATGCAAAAAATATTTATTTGTGAAGTCACTCAATGGTACTTCAGCAAGGGCTTAAGTGATTTGCTGAAACAGGCTTTCAAATGAATTTATATAATACAACAAGATCAAATTGCAGTGTGTGTTTTTCAAAATGTTGTTTTGATCCTGAAAATTACTAGGTGAGCAATTTAATCAGTGTTTTCAGAGTGTTAGGTTGTAGTTGAAGACAGAAGGCAAAGGTGTCAAATCCCATTTACAAATACAGTAAGTAGTATAGGTGATTATGGTAGGTTGCTGAGTTAGTCCTGGGAGATGCTGACCTCAAGGGATTGAACTGTCTGTACTTCCCAGAAGATACTTGCAGTAGCAGAATAAGAATAATGCAAAGAAGTATCCTAGTCACTAGTCAAATAGAAGTTTATTGTTTTTGTTGCTTGTAAGGAAAAACTGCAGTTGCAGCTCTTTGCGTCAGTGGGAGTTGAAGTTCCCAATGCATTACAGTGCTGGAAGTATGTCTGAATGGCCAAGTCTATTTTCTTTTTATCATTTAACATGGTCAGATTACATTTTTTAGGAATGCCTATACTAAATAACACCAGCATTGAAAAGTGGGCTAAATCAGCTCATCTTTTGCTCCTGCTGGTGCAGCTAAACGACTGATGGCTCCTGAGCTCACCAGCTGGAAACCAGACAATGAGAAAACACCAACAAACCTTGCTCTGTGGTGTAGGGTTTTCTTCATTCTTCAGTCTGAAGGACTCTGGGGCTGTGGAGCTCACTCTGGGGGTGGCTCCAGGAGGCAGGACTGGCTGCTGCCTGGGAAGGGCAGCTGGAGCTGCCTGGCTGAGGGATGGGAGGGATGGGGATCCCTCGGTGCCTGGGCAGGTGCTGCTCCCAGCACTTGTGAAATAGAAACCTGCAAAGCACCATAACAAGAACTTTGTGACCTGGTGGGGTTGTGTTTGCTGAGTTTCGAGCTGCACTTTGCTGCACAAGACAAATTAGACCACATGTGGGACCGGGGGGGCAGTGGGACTGGAAGTTGAGCAGGAGAAGAAAGGGAAGGAGGAGGGACAGGAGTATGGCAGGGGAGTGGGATAAAAATCAAACGCCACTGTGGTTTTCTCACATGGTAATTATTTACTTTTAAACAACAATATGGAAAGCAAGCACAGCTGGAGGTTTGGCACTTCCAAAAGCATTCAGGGGCCACTTTGGGCTCCTCTGCTTCCTGAGAATATGTAGAAAAAAAAGCTGCAAGAAGCCTGTGGGTAAACTGCCTCCTCCTTGATCTCCAGTGTCTCTCCCTTAGCTTAGCAGGCTAAGCACAGGCCCTGTACACACTGGGGCAAGGCTACCCAAAGCACAGCTCACTGTGGGTTGGGCAGGCAGGAGGGGCACTGCACACTGCTGGCCCCACATGCCCATCAGCTGGCCCAGCTGAAGTCACACAGTCTCACTCACCTCCTGAAATTAAGGAAGGCTTGCTGAATTCTTTTAAATTTCTAATAAGGCATTAGACAGCCAAGCAATGTTAAACTACCTATTTTCCTCGAGAGCCCACTGTGTCAGGGGGAGGCAGCCATTCCTAGCTGCAGAGTATAATCTGGGAATGCAGCTGCACCCTTCCTCCAAGTGTTAGGACATGCTCTGTCAGCTGTGACTTGCTCTGTCCCTTTATTTAGCATTTGAGCACTGTCTGATTGTTCCCAGGCACAGCTATGGATGCCCAAGAAAGGCTTTGGGGAAGGCAGGGTACCCTGGCTGAGTGCATGGATAAGGCCTTGTCAGAGCCACTGACTACAGCACTGCAGGGTCAGGAAATAAAAGGAGCACAGATGATGAAAGAGCAGAGCTCAGCTTCTTTGCAGGAGCTGAATATGGAGATCCAGGGTATATTAGGAAGTATGAGTTATTCATAATTCATTGTTACTGAGGATAAGCCCTCAGGATACTTAGCTGATAAAAAATATATTATTTCAAATATATGATTTGCCACATTTTGTTGGGTTTCTATAAAGAAGCAAAAGCTAAACATTTAATGGCACATTTTGGTTTGTTCTGTTCTCTTGTCCAAAGCTAAGAAGCCTGAACATTGAAGATTTGTGTTCAGAGTTTTTGCTATCAGCTAAAAACATTTTTTTCCTTTGTATTTTCTCTCAGAGAAGATCTTGGGGCTGTAAAACAATATAGTAACTTTAGAGTTTAAAAGATCACTTTGATGAAGATGCCTAGTATTTAAAGACTCAATTAATTTTTAGTCTAGGTGAGTTTAGTTATCAACAACACACAGAAATCTCAGATGATCAAACAGTAGATTCTTTGGCGTAGTAATGTCATTATTTTAAAACATAGTTAGACTGAGTCAAGTGAAATGGTTTTCTGGAAAATGTATAGTTGAAACCCTATTGAAGTACTCTCTACTGGGGTTTCCTTCTGCTCATCCCTTTCTCATTCCTTCTCCCAAATTATCAAAATTAACATGACCCTATGGAAGGGCTCATTGTCACTGAATGCTTTTCTCTCATGTGAAATCCAGTAAAAAATACCTGCCCATCATTATGTAAAGAGAGTATTTTTTTTAGTGCCTATCAGAGGAGACAATTTGAGCTTGCAGGAATTTCCCTCCAGCCTGGGTGCAATCCAAGGATTGAGGGGCAACTGCCTCTCTGTGTTGGCCCTGCATAACTCTCTGCCCACTACTTACTCATGCATGTCTAGTTTTAACAAGTACTAATTTGGGAGATTCCAAAATGTGACCCTCAGAGCACTTCAAAAGCCAGACGAGCAGGGCAAGGCCAAAGGCTCTTATTGTTGCAGCAAAGCTTTCAGTCTCTTATCCTTACTTGTTGTGGAAAAATCAGCACAGATTTAGATCTCCCATCCCTGCATTCCAGGGTGGGAGGGATATTGTATGAACCCAGATTCACTCTCCACACAATGAAATAGGATGGTGCTTTAAGACAGAACTATCTTTTTATTCTGCATCTGAATAGTCCCTTGCACAGTGGGAGTCCCTGGCTGACTCCAAGCCCTACTGTTTTGTGAATAATATCAACAACAATAACCATTCCAGCTATTTCTAGTAGGAATGAGGAGTGTAATTGCCAGTTGCCCATTTGATAGCACAAAACTGTTTTGAAAAAGCATAAGAAAAAATCCAATACTCACAAGGCAAGAAGAATAAAGTTGATTAAAATTAGCTTTACACCCTCCTGTATAGGTTCTTATCCATTGCTGGCTGCCTGTTCCTCTGCATGATTCCTCCATCTGTCTGGCAATTCTGCCTTTACTTTCAGTCTTTATTAAGATTCTTTCTAGTAAAATGCTTTAGCACTTTTGTCAAGAAGATGAAGTCTTAGAAGTAGTCATCTTTAACAGATTTTTATGCTGATAGATTGCATCATGCTGAGATATTATGAAGAGGCCAGCACTTAATTTACACAGGTGTATAGCTTAGCCAAGTGTGAACAAACACATTTCTATTTTATACTGACGAGCATACATTAGCTTTGAATACATCTTTTATAAGATTCTAGATCTCTGGTGATTTCTATATTGTCTCATAAAATAAAGTGAAATATTTTATTTTGTTAACTTATGCTGCAAATCTTATTTGCTACCCGTCACTCAACATCTTTAACTGCAAATGGCCAGCAAATGTGGAATTATCTTCCTGGGCCATTTTGTGGAGTTTTGGTCACTTGTGAGATGTTCTGTGCTCCCTACACAGACTCAGGCTGCAGTGATTAGAAATACACTTCAGACTAAAACTAAATATTCACCTAACTCCTTAGATTCAAGGGAATTAGGTACTTACCTGAGTAATTAATACGGATGTTTAATTAATAATTTTGCTTTCACGTCAGTTATTTTTATTATATTTTCTTTTCCTACAGGAAATTAAAAACTTAAGTAAAATTTTCAGACGGACCAAAATGAGATTACTCTAAACCTATGCTTTCTCAAAGGGTCTGCTGTTTTAAGGGTCTCTCACTGACCTCTCACTGACTTTCTCCAATGTTATATTGTTATGTGTAATAGAAGATAAAGACAGATTAATAATAGCCAATGACTGGAGTACTGAGTCAGGACTGAAAATAGCAAGTGCCCTACACAGGTCGTGTCATATACAGTGTATGCAAACTGCGAGGAGACAAAGAAGATTAGAGAGCTTAGATAATAAATAAAGAGGAAATGGATCCAGTCCTTTACTTTTAAAGCTGGCTTCATTTGAAAACTCAAATGTACCAAAAATCTGAAGGAAATCAGATATGGATAGTTGAAATAATCCCCAGTTAGTTCAGGATGGGGTTCAGGGTTAGTTCAGAGAGAGTTCAGAGGAGTCTCCAAGCACAAATTCCCTTTTCCCCTTATCCAGAGGCTCCCAGTGAGGAGGTCCTGAGCAGGAAGGTCATCAGTCCAAGCCAGAGACCAGATGAATCTGGTGAAAACACAGTTGACCTTGTCCATGGAGGTAATTGCACTTTCTTTCAAAGAAGGTGAACACAGTGTCCACATCACTGCCCTGAAATGTTGAAAAAACACAACATTATCCTTACAAATATTTCTTATATGAGATTCCCATTAAAATATGTGGCCTGAAAAGCTTCCTAGCTATTATCAGCAGCCAAGGGGCTGTTGTGAAAACCTGGAGAGCTGCTATGAATTTGTGTGTGTGGGGACATTGACTCCCTGTCAGGAGGCAGGTTCAGGGCAGGTTATCAAGCCCCTGGGGTGAGCTGCCACCAGCACCCCAAAACTGCTTCTGTGCAGAGCACAGCACCCTCATTTCCCCACTCATGTACACACATATGCAGAGTGTCAGCTGTCTGTCAGGGCTTGTCAGCTGGAGTTTCTCTGCCAAGAGGGCTCTAAGCAGAGTGCAGTGGTGTCTGCAGATATGCCCTCAGTGACAGAGCCATAGGCTGCTGGAGATTGAATATTAAAATGTGATTTATTTCCCTTGGTAGCTCTGGCATGTCTCAATGTCTGGATTACCTACAACATTATTATTGGTACTCAACTCTGTTTTAATGATCTCTAGGAAAAAAAGGAAAAGAGGATGGGTGAAATAACCATAATTGTATAAAGACAAGTGTACAAATTACAAAATATTTTGTTAATGGAGAGCAAGAAGGTCTAATCATAATGTTCAATGCTGGGGTGTCAGACCTCTAGGAAACAGCAAGTGTTTGACTTCCCAAGGGTTATTGTCAGTTGCTTCTGCTTCTTATTCTTACTTGGGTTGGGGCAGGAACTGCACAGACAAATCCCATTCATAAATAAAGGGATTTGTGTTCCTGCCTGCTTCCCTCCCCCCTCCCCTACAGATATCCCTTTTTTAAAGTGTATTCTTTTAAGTTTAGCAAACATGAACAGAAATTGTTAAACTCTGGTAATAATCAAAGGATAAAAGTAATGTATTGTTTCAAACAGGGTTTCACTCAGCATCAATAATGACAACTTCTGTCATTATTAATGGATATGAGAATGGACTGGGAAAAAAAAAAGGTGGATTTGGGTTTTTTTTTCTCTTAGTTATTATAAGTTTTTCTCACTTTCTAAAATTAATAAATAAATAAGAATAGAGGGAAATGCATCCATCTTTGTGAAAGAGTTCTCACCAATTCACACTTTTGGGGGTTGCAACAAGGTGAGTGTTGGTCTCATCTCTGGGGCAACTACTTCTAAGACAAGAGAAAATGGCCTCAAGCTGTGCCACGGAGGTTCAGGGTGGACATCAGGAAGAATTTCTGCACTGAAAGGCTGGTCAAACACTGGAAGCACTGCCCAAGGAAGTGGTGGAGTCACTATCCCTGGAACTGTTCAAGAAATGGTGTGGCTCTCAGTTCTATGGTATAGTTTACAAGGTGATGATCAGTCAAAGGTTGCACTAGATGATCCTGGAGGTCTTTTCAAACCTTAATGATTCTATGATTCCTTCTATCCAAAATAAGTGTAGTCAAATTTTTAAAAAAATGTCAAACTAACTGAAATTAATTTTAGGGATCTTAAACCAGGCCATCAATGGCTAAAATACCAACATACTGACCACAAAATCCAAAGGTAAATTAAGCCAAATATTGTGTTTTACTGTGTAAGTCACTGACAATGTTACTCAAAATGATGCTGAAAAACTGCAGAATCCTCATATGTAACAAGAGCTAGTCTCTCCTGGGAGCTAAGAGTTCCAATAACACTTAGAAATTCTGGTCTCTTATTCTTACTTTTTTTTTTCAGTGATGAAGTAACCTCTTAACAGCTGCAATTGCTTTTAAAATACCAAATACAAGTAGTTGTGTTCAACTTTGTAGGTGAGGGCAGCAGGATCTGGTGTATAACTTATAGGGCTCTGATCCAGGAAAAAGCATAAGCAAGTGCTTAAATCCATTCCTTTTGGGGAAAGAATTTCAGCACATGCTAGATTTTAAGCATATGCCTAAAGTTAAAGTCAAGCATATGGTTAAATGTTTTCCTGAATGGAGGCTTTCCCGATTGAAGGCTTTATAGGGCAACGTATGGCATTTTTGAGGAAACCTAAAACATTCTCACTCTTCACAGAAAGACAGAGAAGTAGTACAAATCTTTTTGGAAATACCTGCTTTATCGAGTTCTATCAAGGAAGGATATATTTGGATTTATTGAATTCTGTCAAGGTTTAGCATAAAACCTATGAAGTGCAAGAACAACAAAACCAAAATATTAATGTCATAGGCTCATTCAATAAGCAGACACAGATCTCTAGAATTTTCAAAGAAGATAAATTAGTCCCTAATGCATTCATCAAAGGGAACAGAAATGTTACCTAGTATGTTTTGTATTAGCCTTTCACTTTATCTCCTTTACTAGAGTTTTTTCTTCTTACCTTTTTTTATGTTTGGTGAGAAATTAGGTCGTGACTGCAGTCAGGGTACACACAAGACATGTAAGTCATAAATCTTCCTACTGCAAGCTGTTTTCCATTCTGTTCTCAATTTATTTCTATTTTGTTAATAATAACCCCACAGCCTAATGCAGCAAAATAATATGGTGCTCGGCTGTGAGCAGCCTTGAGCAGATGCACGTGAGGAGCTGCTGAGGAAGTGGAAGGAGCTTTTCCTTCCAGCTCCTTCCAGCTGCTCTGCTGGTGGCCAGCCCAGGAGCAGGCTGAGCCACGCACACGGATGCTCCTGTGGCAGGTCATCCCAGCTTGTGCCCTACCCACCAAACACTGCAACCAAACCTGCAGAAATCCCCCTGATGGAGGGGAAGAGAGAGGAAGGGACAGGGGATCCTTCCTTTTTTCTCACTCACAAATGTTTTGGTCATGGCTTTCATATGTTCCAACGCAGAAGGTTTGGTTATTGTAAGCATATTTACATGTTGTTGTGTTCCCTTTCAAGTTGAGTTCTATTCAGATAATAATAACAACAACAACTTGTTTGTAAGCCTTTGTTGAAGAAAACAGACATCTTTTCAAGTGTCAGCCCCACTGGATTATTCAAGAGAGCATTATGTGTATTTTGTTAATGACCACTCCAACTAGCAAAAGGATGCTATAAGTTACATCAGACACTTCACTTCCAGTTTGGTTCTTTAATTCATCCCAACTCAAGACAAAAAGTGCCACTGAGGATAGCAGGGAGCTTCTCTAATTATTATCATTATTTTTACGTGGTCCTTGCATATTTCAGCTGTGTTTCTTTAAAACTGGTTGCTCAGGCTGCCTCTCATGTATTTGGTGTCTCTTTTCTTTGTCCCCCTTAGGAAATCTGAGGAGGTTCTGGGGAGCCTGAGGGACTCAGAGCCAAAGATGTCTTAGAGTGCTGTGGGTGGAGGAGGAAGAGAGGACAGATTTGCATCAGGTTTCTGAATTATGCCTTTCAGGACATATCTGTATAATAATGAATTTTTCCTCATCCTCTGAAACTTATCAAGATAAAAAGTAAATCTTAAATCCTGACTGATGTAAAATCAAGGCCCAGTATAAAAATGAGTACTTTTACCTCAATAAAGGCAATTCAGGTTTGTTGTGACAGAGGCATCCATCTGAATTATTTAATATACAGATTTAAATGAATGTCTCAATAGAAATAAAGGGAATTGAAATTATTTCCTCTGAAGTGTCTTATCAAAATAATGATTATATTGGGGCAGGGTGTCCATTCTGAGGGTTTTGGACAGAACTCCCCATCTTGACCAGAAAAGCATTCCCAATCAAAATGTGTTAGAAATGGATATATTCCTGTGAAAACCTCTGGGTTTTCTCTCCCATTAGCATTTTCTGATGAAAACAGGAAAACATTTAATCAAAAAAACATCCTGTCAGTTTCAGCTGATAATTAATGTCAACAAATTAATGTTCATCCCTCTCCACCATCCCTCTACCACCTCAGTGTCTGCAAAACAAAGCACTGCTTGCAGATTAAGTGTAAGAACACAAAATACACCCAGCAGTATGTCCTCTCCCACTTTCATTAGTGTGTCCAGAAGAGAAATTTGCTGTAGTTTCTGACCATCATTTCACTGACCTTCTCTAAGTCTGCTGTCCTAGCTCCCTCAGGCAGTGACAAGGATGCAGCAACACCTGAGGTACTTTTTTTTGTGGAACTATAGCAGGAAGTGCAGACTGGAGGCCAGAGAATAAAGAGGAGCTCATTGTCACTGTTGTCCTTCAGCAAGCACTGCACTTCATTTCTTTTCCCTCTCTGAACTGTGGGCCAGTCCTGTTGATGCAAATGACAGTTTTTGTCTTTGCTGTTTGGCTTTTTTTTTTTTCCTTGTTGTTCGACTTCTGTCCAACTCTACCTGCTTTGCTCCAGCTTGGGGTAGCTGATTATGCTAAAATGAGGCAGGTCAAACTGCTTAAAGATGAGGAATAGGGGAAAAGGAGACTGTAAGGACAGGAAAGGAAAGGGAAAAACACCACTAAGATAAATACCATAAAACAAAACAAAACAGAGCCAGGGTGACTTCTCGGTCATCCTGGGGTCAGGAGGACAGAGATGTTATCAGAGTAAAGAACAATCTGAGGAAAATGGAGGCAGAAAGAGGCAGAGAAGAGTGCACTGAGGGGGCTGTGACAGGGAGGAGGAGTTGGCAGAAAAGAGAATTAGGCAAGGAAGGAGATATGTAGCTGAGGAAGGCTCTTGGGGGGCAGGCACACCTTGGTGGTCCTGGGATGTTCTATCCAAAACTTGGGGAGGCAAAGTGGAGGATACACATGAAAAGAAACTGGTAGATTAGGAAATGTCTAGTGCTTTTCTGTTCCTCTCCAGGCTATAAACAACCTTTTCTACTGCTACCCAGCCCTTCAGTACTCCTTATTACTGGTATAAATAATATTGGAACCAAAATAGGGAGGAGATGATTTTGAAACTAAATATGGGCATATTTCTCAAAAGAGGGATGCTTCCTGGGAGGTGAAGAAAAGGGAGGTGGGGCTAGGAAGACTCTGTAAAAGAAAAACAGTTTCAACAGACAAAGAGTAAATATTAAGAGGGAACAGATAACAGGAAGAAGATGAAAAAGATAAAAGTGATGGATGAGAGGAAGAGAGGAAATAGAAAGAGCCAAAATAATGAGAACAAAGGAAAAGAATAAAGAAAAGGAAGCAGAGAGAAGAAAAACAGGTCCAAATGAATACCTGAAGTTCTTAATGATGAATATATTTTCTTCTACTGAGAATTAATTTATGCTGCACTTAAATTGAGTGGATTGAGTCACCATTTACACCTTTTCAAAACAAGATGTCAAATTTGAACTTTTTAGGGTTAAAGTGCTCTGACTGATTTAGATCCATTCTCAATGGCGTATGCCATGTCCCAGCTGCAAAATTATTATTTTCCTCCATTTCAGTGTACATAAGAAGGCATTTAAGTGAGTAAAAGGAAGCAAATCTGCTGTCAGTTATACATCAATAAAATAATTATTACAATGAGAATGTTTCACAGGTATAACTAGATTTGAGTATTTGAGGGAATCTAACCAGATTTGCATTTGACTCACAATAAGCAGAAGGTTGGAAAAAAAAAAAAAAAAAAAAAAAAAAGGAAAGGAATTAAGGAGTTTATTTTGTGATATCTTCAGTTGTCTGTATTGCCCATGGCATAGCTATCTATCATGAACAATGCATTCAGACTTTACAACTTGAATATTCTGCAAACAAATAGCACCTTCAAACAGCAAACCAAATGATAGAACAAGGATTATTGTGTCCCTTTCTTTTCACCAGTATGCACAGCAAAGGAGACATAGGAGGAAATCAAGTGTAAATGGCATCTTCAGTAATGAAGGGAAAAGCTGGATATCCACAAGTCTGTTTCCTAGGCAACTGAATGGAGGGACAATCAGAATCTCTCAATTGCACCCCATTATAGATATTTTCTACACAGACCAGTAAAAGGAAGAAAAAGGTGATTGGAAAATCTTCAGCAAAAATCATCCCGGAGCACTTTGAAAGCATGGGGGAAGTGAACAGATAATACAGAAAATGTCTGCCTATGTGTAGCTCCTGATTGCAATCATCTTCAGAGCTGTGAGAAGAGGGATGACAGGAAAATCGTGCATTTAAAAAATGGTCCCAGATTTCATCACTTACTCTCAGGATGGGGCTGCACTGACAATTATATTTTATAGGAATATCTCACAAATGGACCTTGACACTGTGTATAGAGGGATTATTCTGAAATATGCATTGTAAATTCACTCTCTGCATTCTACTTTGGCACCCCACCAACGTAATGGTCCAAGATTGTTAATATGACCTGATGAACCAGAGCTGTTGTTGATCCACTAATATCTTTTCTCTGAATAATTTATGGAATGCACAAACTTAGATGAATCAAATAAGCATATGCCAAGGGAGTTCACTTTTTTCTGCACTGCCTAATCTCTTAGTACCAAAAGGAACAGTACATGCTTTATTCAGGAACATACTGGGGAAAAAATAGACATGTGAGTACTTAGAGGATAAAAATATTGCAAGGTATCAAAGCTAGACAGATGAATTAATCTAGATGAGCCATATGGACTTATTGCATCCCTAAATACTAAGTATTACAACTATCCCGGCCATCCAAGGAAATGTTCTGTGTAAAGCCCAGATAAAGAAAGTTAAAATTACTTATTACCATGTATGCCCTCACTCCTCTTTTCTGCCCTGTCCCAGCAGATTTTCTTTTTTCATGTCATCATTTTTTTTATGTTGTTGTTTTGTTGGGGTTTTTTTCTCCTTTTGTTGTTTCGTTGGTTTTTTTAACACTATGAGCCAAAGGTCTAATAAACATCATACATCATCTGTTCATCCCCAGCCTGTCTTGGTACCAGGGGCTGCCCTGACCCAGGTGCAGCACCTTGCACTTGGTTTTGTTAAACCTCCTGAGATTCCCAGGGGCCACTTCTCCAGCTTGTCCAGGACCCTCTGGATGGATCCTGTCCTTCAGGAGGGTCACTGCAGCATAGCTTGGTGTCATCTGCAAATCTGCTGAGGCTGCACTTGATCCCTCTGTCTATGAAGTCTTCATTTTAACAAAGACAGAAGTGCACCAAGCCAAGATGCTCCCTATCACCCAACCTGTCCAACCTTTCCCCGCCCAAAGTTTTTAAGGGAAAAAGAAAAAAAAGCAAATTATAAACAGAAACAGTGTATTTCCCGATTTGGACTGTAAGACAAAATAGCATCTTTCACTTCACAGCAAGTATGAGCAAAGTACAGAAAAAACATTGTCAATCCTGACTGAGTTCCTTTACTGGGGATTGCAAGTAGTACAGCACAACAGAAGGGCAGAGAAACACTATCAGAGGGGGCTTATGGATGGTGGTAGGAATCAAATTTTTTCTGGAATTTCAGGACTTTATATACTTGTGCTCATTTCTGTCTGGTCTGATCCTATTTCTCACAGAGGAATGGTCTATTTCATGAGGGACCAAATTAAACCTCTTTACACTCTTCTTGCCTCAGGCTCTTCAGTTTCAGAGGCATATTTTGATTCATTTCTAGGGTTTTTTTAATTTTTCTTTTTTTTTTTTATGTTACTCTGTAATTGATTGGTCTGCTTTACTGAGTGGAGTTCAAAATATTGATATGTATTGGAAACTTTATGATAAGATGGGGATAACAAATGTACCACACAAAATTGTGTAGGCAACACTTATTAAAAATATACGTAGGAAGAACATGGAAGGAAACAAATGAAATACGTTTGGGAAACATTATATATGGTTAGTAGCTGCATGCATCTTTATGGTGTGGGAAATGGGAAAACTTTTTCTAAAGTATCAATTTTTTGTCCACAGCTAGAAAAAAACCACCAGTTTTAATGAATAATTAAACACTACTATTTTTTCTGGGATGGAAAGTCTATTAGTTAGGTAGATAGATAGATGGATAGATAGATAGATAGATAGATAGATAGATAGATAGATAGATAGATAGATGAATTCTGGCAAAAAAAAAAAAAAAAAAACTGTCTTCTGAAATGAGTAAAATAAACTGACAAAACCTTTTTGTAAGAAAATTTTAGTCTGAAAAAATATTCCAATACAGAAGCACACAGCAGTAGCATTGCAGCTCAGCTTATATGAAAAACTTCCACTAACTTCTATCTTCACTATTAAAAAAACTCAAACACCCCTCTTACTGAATCTGAAACAGGTGGTAGAAAAACTAGCATTTGGGCAGCAGTTCTATCAGCAGCATCTCATCATTCACTAAAAACAGACAAAAGACAAAACCAATGGATTGAACCAAACCTGAAGCTCTCCACCCACAGGTAAGCCACCTTCTTCAATTCTCTGGAACTGAAAAATCCTCTGTATTTGATTATCTTTTCTCAGTCACTGCTATCTTAGTTTTTTGCTGTTTTTGGTTTTTTTTTCATCTTGTCTAACAATCCCAAATGTGTTTCTATTTAGCAGTTTGATATAGTTTTATGGCATCACTATGCCAGTGTTGGTACAGCTTGTATGTGTTAGTGGTATCCCCATGAAAAGTGTCCCCTTCATCCTCCCAGAGGAGAAATTCATGCTTAGGGAGGTATTTCAGCTTTTATTTTTTCCTTTTCTTTCTTGTTAAGGCACAAACTGGATGAAATCTTGAAATTGAAGAGAACAAAATTTAATTCAGGGAAGAAAAAGGTGTAATTAAGCATACTCTTGTAAGTAAAATGGATTAAACAGAGGAGTCCATGCCCTAAATATGGCCATGGAACATGGAGGAGACTGGCCAAACCACCCACTGCTCTGTGAAGAGATTAACTTTCCAAAGGCTGTCTCCAGAAGCACAGGGCAAAATAATAATGGTGGAGGTAGGACAGCATCCAGAGACCATCTAGGTGGAATAATCCAAAAAAGCCAGCTAGAAAGCACTTGGGACATGCTCCTGAGAGAAAATCAAGGGAGGAAGATTTTGGGTAGTGAAGTAGCTGGAAAGAAGTCTCAGAAGAAAAGCAAGCTTTCAAATATTGTTCCTATTATAAGGGTGAAAAAGACATTATGTACATTATTCATAAATAAATAGTTTTGCAGTGTGCACATCACTTATTCACTGAAATCATCAATAGACTTCCCTTAAAAACCCCTTCCAAGTTCTTCAAAGCTGGCTGGGGCTCTGTGCAGGAAGGATAGTGCTATTAGTACAGCAGGGAATGGATTTGTTTCCAGAGTACCTGGCAAGCATCTGTACAGACACACGATGACATCAGTCACAGCCAGGACCACACAAGGATATTCACATGTAGCTGTAAGTCTATTGGACAACCCATACATATGGTTTATACCCTTCTCCCTCTCAGTCAGGAACGACTTCAGCTATTTTTAAGTCTGGATATGCTTATGGCCAGTATAAGGATATTCCTTGTGCAGAGGAAGAAAAGCAAATACTTAAATTTTTCAACATGCTCTCTTTATTTCTAGCAGTTTTGTTTTTCCATTGTACTTAGTCACTCTTTCCCTGGAACAATGAAGGGCCATCCAGGAACTTTTGTAGTCTCTAAAGTTTGAATTAACACTCACAAAACCACAGTTTATTTGTTTATGTACATTGTGAAGTGACCAGCTGGGACAGTGTGCTCACACATGTGCAATGGTGCACACAAAGGTTGGGAGCAGCTGCCTAGGTAGAGCAGCCAGGGGACAAAGCCTACAGCAAGGAATATTTGCACCAGGATTTATTATTGCACCAAGGTCTAGTATTTCTACAACAAGGAATATTAAACCACCTTCAGACTACTGTTTACTCACTTCAAGAGTTAAGCAGCAGTGGAGAGAGAGCAAATTCGTAATTCTCACAGTTGTCTAGAAGGTAACTTCTAAAATAGAAAAAGTGGCTAAATGCTTTGCATAAATTACTGCCAATTGTCCATCTAAATGGTTTGACAATAGGAACCATGACAAAGACCTTGGAAACCATGATTCACGAATTTTCCAGGAGCAGCCAAGTGCATCATCCTCTGAAAAGAATATAAAGGAGGAAAGTTTACATTTGTGAAAAATGCCAGCCATTGGCATTCTCTTTTCTCACTTCTTTAAAGAAAAGTATCAGTAAAGGAGAAAGTATCTGCATTGAGGAGACAGTGAGTGTCAGTCATTAAATGACTGCCTCGGGTTGTGTCAGTCTCAATGCTGTACATGTCTGTACCAAAAGATACCAGAGTGACAGTTTCAACATAACCTGTCCTTTAATACGGCATAATTGTACAATATGAAAATACATGCTTTGACTGCTCCTTTTTCTCAGTTTTTTTTTTTTTTTTTTTTTAATGAAGCTTAAAATTTAAAAGACAGTAGAGATCATTTGCCTCCACCCAGGATGCCTTTGCTGATACTATCTCAATGTCTGAGAAATACTTGGAAAGAAGAGTACTACCTGACTATACTTCCATTTCTCATTTTCCAGCAAAACCATGGTGATTCTAGGCTATGTGTTTTAATTTAATTTCATTTGTTGCATCACCTTAAGGTTTGTTTGGTTTCTTTTTAATAAAGTGCTTTGGTACAATTATAGGGAGTTGTGGCTTAGTATTTGTCATAAGGCAGCTTGATCTGTATTTCTACCAGTTCTTGGGAGATTTTGAAAAGATGACCTTATGACACAAATAATGAAATTACCTGTTGATAAAAACTACTCATATTCAGTTACCAGTCAAATGGCACAGGCTGGATTAAAAAAAAATCACATGGTGACCAGCTTACTGAATCCATGACTCTTTGACCCATATACTCAAAGATTTGTTAGAGGCGAGGTCCCTCAGACTGGGCCCTGTACAGATGCTTTTGAAGTTTTTAAGAAAGCTTAGAAGGGTCACAGTGGCATTGATGAGAGTACCCCTCAGAGATTGATCATTGTTCAAACTGCATTTTGTTTGTGCTTTCTCCAGCAATTGAACTCCAGGTAACTTCTCCTGTTTTAATTTCTAACTTCTGATGTTTCAGAAAATGAAAAGCTTTATAACAGCTGCTATTGTTTCATTTTATTATAGCATACAAACAGGTTTTAAATGCCATTATTATTTATAGGGACATGTGTTTAGATATTATATCTATCTATAAAAGTGTGTTGATTTCATAATTCTGTTCTTTTCACCAACCCCCACTGTTTTGCAGCTAACTTTAACTTCCCATTAACACCTTATATTCCACAGACCCTACAAATTAATGAATATTATAAACTTTTCAGGGCTGACAATGATTTTTCTTTCCCAAGAATCTTAAGCTAGCCTTGTAATTTATTTGTTTGTATTTTGAGTTACTGCAATGCACATTACACAAGAACACCATAGATGAACACTCCTCCAAACAAAACAGGTTGGTAGCTGCTGTCTCTTCATTCAGAGGCTTGGTGTTTCCATGTGCACCTCAGGCTGTGCCTCAGCAGCTCTCAGAGCTGCAGAGGGGATGGGTGCACACGGGGTGTTTGGTGGGCTCTGGTGCGCCCGGATCAGCGCCAGGCGCGGCTCTGGCAGTGCCGGTTTTGGCATCGGAGCACAGAGCTCAGAGCCCCCCCTGTGCAGGGGCTGCAGGCTCCTGCAGCCCTGAGCCTTCTGCCAGATGGATGTGCAACAGCTCTGACACATCCCAGGGCAGAGCTATTACCCAAATACTGGCAGAACTGACGGCTCCTCCAGCAAGTGGCAAGAGTAATAAAACCATCTGGCTTTTCAGAGCCCAGCAGGACAGTGGCTTATGTGTTTATACACACCAGTTGCCTGCTTTGCCATACAGCTCTTCCTGTTACAGAAAGCTATTCTGATACTTTCTATGAAATTGAGATGCAGGCTATTCATATATGTCATTGTGATCCTTTACAGAGCAGGTTTTTCTGAAAGTTGATCCAAATCTGGGACAATAACTACGTGATTGCAAATCATTTCACTGCATTGTTAGTGATTATACCTCTGAGCCACAGACAAATATAACCAGGACAGAAACAAAGCCTTTGAGTAGCCAGAGCTCAGAGTGTCAGAATTGTATAAAAGTTCATGAGATACTACCAGAGGCGACTTTTGAAAGATAAACAAAAATTGCACAGAGCAGTGAATAAAAAGAGTAGAAAAAATTAACCTTTAAAAACAGAACTGAAACTCGGGTAATACATAAGGTATTACCATTTGAGAAGCAAAGTCCTCCAACAGGACTGGAATTTAATCATGTCAGTCTTTGGATTACAAGGGTGTGAACAAAACCTACAAAAACAAATCCTGCCTTACAAGTTTGAAGTGTTTCTCCTGAGGATCTTGGAGTATCAGTATCTCATTTGATATGGATTCTGTAGCTGTATCTAGGTCTAATTTGAATCTGGCATAATAATTTTAAAAGGTCTCTATAACAGAATTATTATTATGCCAAGTGAGAGTAGAACTTTATTTAGGCTAAAGCCATATATGCAACTATGGACAATTCCATAAATTTTAAAACAAAAAAAAGTTAATCACCTATAGGTGAACTATAGCTGTTTCCCACAGTGATTTGAAAGACAGTGTCCCTCACACAGACAGCTATATTTGATGATGATGAAGGTACACAACATTACTGAGAAGAGAAAATCAGGGAATCACCAACTGGAGTGTAAAACAGAGAGACTAAAGAAGAAAATTAAAAATGACCTTTTTAAAAGGTAAAAGTTTAACTGGATTTTAATCCTGAAGTTAGGCTGGCTTAGAGAAGAAAGCTGGTTAAGGTGACCTCCAGAAGTCCCTTCCAAAAGAAATGTTTCTGGGGTTTGATCCTGTCAGTGATCCTGTGAATGCAAGAGTTCTACCACATCGTCTGTCAAGCACTGTGGAGCAGTGAGAACACGATTAAAGGCCAGATGTGATAGATGCCAAAATAACTGCTGCACAGCTTTGGAAAATGAAACCTAAAATAGGAATCTTGCAGCAGTTTCCAAGGTATGTCTACCATTAAAAAAATAAAACCATAAAACTTTGCTAGCCGTGTGTATGCACCCACAGCATTCCTGCTCTTTCCTGATCACTGCCAAGGCACCCTGCTCTGACCCACAGAGAAAAAACATCTGTACACCAGGCAGATAAAAAGGTTATTTGGGAAACCTGACATGACCTGTAATTACTAATGTATTAATTGTATACTTTTAATTTTTTTTTCTTTTGTTAATAGAGGAGTTTGAAAAGAACTGATTTAAATATATTTCTCAAAATTTATTAACTGGAACATTTTTGTTTTTCTTCATGGTCATTCTTAAATTTACAGAGCTGCATTGGAGTTATCTTTGTTTGCAGGTCATATTTTCAAGACATTTGTATTTGGATGCTGCAATCAATCATTAGGTAAATTATGTGGCTTTAAGGGACTGATCAGTTTCTAGCGAAAATCCTTGAAAATTGCGTTTTTTAACACAAGTGGATTTACCAGAAGGGTAAGTCTGGGTCCCTGCCACTACCTCCTGGCATAGAGCATGCAGATTCATGGCATGGCTGGAGCCTATAATGTGTAATTCCTCTTAAAGGATGACAGTGTCTGCTCCTGAATCTCATGTGACCTGAGCATCCCAACCTGGCTCTGACTGCCCCTTGTTCTGTCATTAAAACTAAAGTGGGCAAAGATCTTTCAGTTCAATCTCACTAGATTCTTATTTACTCTTCTAGTAGTTCTAATTTATCACATTTCTAAAATTAAAAATAAAAGAAGCTACATCTGAAGTGATTGCAATCTCAAATAATCTGAACTGGCAATCATCTCAAAGGTAATTATTCAAATCTGCTATTCATACGCCACTGTTCTGGTGCAAGGCTATTCTTGTAAGTCAGATACTTCTAAATTCACTCAAATTAGTAACATGAAACACCAAAGTTTTGAGGCTTTTTTCTGCTGCTTTCAGCTGATCTCTATGTTTTTTCTATTCTGTGATAGCTTACTTAGCTTGTTTTTTCCTTTTCCTATAATTTTATTGTTTTCACAGGCCATTGTTACTATTTTACATTGCTCTCCAAGGCTAAAGTGCCCATCTAGGTTTTATTTATTGATATTGATACTGTAGCTGGGCTTCAATGACACTGTATTCATTTGCTGAATTATGCCTGTCTTTTGAAAAAAGACCTGCTTTAAATTGACCAGGAAAATAGAAACCTCCCACAGTAATTCCTAGATGTCATTCAGTAGCTGGTAATCCTAATGCTGAAATTAAAATCTCTGGCTGCCCCTTCAGACTGCTAGTCACCTCCCAAAGAGCAGGACTCAAAAGTCAAGTGATGCCAGAGGGTTCAAGAAGATGGATGCCCAAGCTCTACAGATACTGACACTATTGACTCTTTCAAACATTTCATTTCCAAAGAGCATTGACAATACCCATTGTTTTTGCTCATGTTTCTATAGAGTCATAACAGTAATTTTACAGGATGGATTACTTTCCACAAAAATAAACCTGGCAGAAGGGAATAAAAACATGCTGATTCACAAAGGAAGAAAATTATTCAATAAAGTGTGCAACTCTTGGCCCTTCATTTGGTCCTCTGTCACTCAGAAAGTCGAAGCTGTCGGGCAGCAGCACAGGGTTCATACTCAGTGGAACCTTTTAACTTTGCAGGATCTCCACTTGCACTGACATCACACTCCTCCCATCACTATCAAAGACATGAGCTAAATAAGAATTTGCTTTCTGACAGAAGCAACTCTTAGATGAAAGAGGCCCATGTTAACTTTTAATATGCCAGCCTTGCTACTCCCTCTGTGTTGGTGGCTGATAGGATTCTGAGTAGCATTGAAAGCTATCACTAAAACCCTTCCTCTCCACTAAGAGCAAGGCTGACATGGTTTTCTTCCCACTGACAGCATCCTTCTTTGTTCAGAGGGTGGCTGGGAGCTGGGCTTTCTGTGGGCAGAGTATGCAAATGCACTCCTACTGAAGAAAGTAAGGAGCAAGGAAAGGATTTAGCCTGAAACAGCTCATTTCCTGGCCATCTCCTGGGGCAGTACTCACACATGCTACTCTTTATTTAAGAGAGACTTCAGCCTTACATGTTACTCTTTTACTTAGAATGGCAAGATCGCAGCCAAAAGTAGTGTGAGATAATAACAGGTATCACATACTGCTTGTGGTTTCATAGTATCCAACTTCTGCCAGACTAGTTGGATTATGGGCATTTTAAAGTTAATAAAACCAATTTGTTTAAAGAGAAATTACCCATTTGGCTCTTGTTGATCATCCAGTTGGTCCTATTTTTCCAAGAGGCAGAACACATCTGCATCCAATTAGTATATTAGTTGGAGTGCCTCTGCGCTGCTGCATTACAGTTCCTGTGCATGGCTTGAAAAAATATGTAGGATGTAAACTCTCCTCTCATCTTGTTGCAAATCAGCAAAGTCTTTAGTGGAGCCACAGGACCCAGGGGGTGGGGGAGAAAGAGGGGCTTGAGTGTGGGGGTGAATACCAACAGGATTTGGCTCAGCTCCTTGAGCTCAATTAGGTTATTTTTGTATTAAAGGTAAATCTTACACTTGGTTTCTGACATAACAAAGTAAAAAAGAAAATCTCTATTTATTTTAATGGAATGTAATTTAGGCTTCATATGATCATAAATAGAGCACCATTAGCACAACACAACAGTACATTATTGGTTCTGTGCTCGTGTCTGCCCTCTTTTCATCCTTCCTAAGCCTGCTGGGCTAGTCAGAGACACATAAATATCAATTAAAGACACAACTAATACAATTAAGCCAAAGCAGCAAGCTCCTTCAATGGTAGTTTGTATTTAACCATCTTATTTATGGTATAACCTCACTCTCTCTTTCCAAACATCATGGTCAGCCTGAGAGCTGTCACTGCAGCTGCTCCAGGCTGGAGGTGGAGAGTGACAGGAGTCAGAGATCTCATGGCTGTGCTGAGGGATGAGCAGCATAATAATAATAAGGGAATTTGAGAAAGCTGTAGCATGAGGAAAGCTCAGACTTCAGAGTGCATTTTTAAATAGAGGAGGTTGAAATGACACAAATGGTAGTCTCCAGCGCTTCACAGGGGATGAGATAGAGCTGGAGAGGTGAGAAATTTCCTTGCTCCAGGTGGGCTTGCAGACTGCAGGCAATGAGCTGCCTCCTGTGCCCATCAGGGCAGCAGCATCCCCTGGGCACGCAGAGCCTGGAGGGGCTGACTGCAGTGAGCTGACATGCTCTCACACTGACAGCCCCAGGCTGAAATGCTGCTCCCCTGTTGAGGGTTGACACTGGTCAGATGCCAGGCACCAATGAAAGGCACTCACTCACTCCTCTCTACAGCTGGAGAGAGGAGAGAAAATTTAATGAAGGGTTCATGGGTTGAGCGAGATAAGGACTGGAAGAGATTTCTCATCAAATACAATCACAGGAAAACAGGCTTAACCTCAAGAAATCAACTGAGTTTATTGCTAACAAAATCAGAGCAGGAAATGAGAAGTAAAATAAGCCTTTAAAACCACCTTTCTCTCCTGCTCCTTCCTTCCAGCTCTACCTCCTGCCCAGTGGTGCAAGGAGGCAGGGAATGGGGGTTATGGTCAGTTCATCACCTGTGGTGTTCCCCATTGCTCAGGGAGAGGAGTCCTTCCCTGCTGCACTGAGGGATCTCTCCCACAGGAGACAGTTCTCCATGAACTTCTCCAGTGTCAGTCCATCCCACAGGCAACAGCTCCTGGGACTGCTGCAACATGACTCCCTCCCATGGGCACACAGTCCTCCCAAAACTGCTGCAGTGTGAGTCCCTCTTGCACAGGCTGCAGCCCTCCAAGGACAGGCGGCTCCAGCCTGTAAGCAGGGTCCCCTCTCCATGGGGGCTTCCCACAGGGTCACAGCCTCCTCCAGGCATCCACCTGCTCTGATGTGA
This sequence comes from Muscicapa striata striata, assembly GCA_030060385.1. Taxonomy (NCBI): domain Eukaryota; kingdom Metazoa; phylum Chordata; class Aves; order Passeriformes; family Muscicapidae; genus Muscicapa; species Muscicapa striata. The sequence continues at coordinate 1,931,265 of JAREIS010000077.1, forward strand.
GCACCTCCCCATGGCTGTGGGTGGATCTCTGCATCCCCATGGATCCCATGGGCTGTGGGTGAATCTCTGCATCCCCCATGGATCCCCATGGGCTGTGGGTGGATCTCTGCATCCCCATGGATCCCCATGGGCTGTGGGTGGATCTCTGCATTCCCATGGATCCCATGGGCTGTGGGTGGATCTCTGCATCCCCATGGATCCCCATGGGCTGTGGGTGGATCTCTGCATCCCCATGGATCCCCATGGGCTGTGGGTGGATCTCTGCATCCCCCAGGGATCCCCATGGGCTGTGGGTGGATCTCTGCATCCCCATGGATCCCATGGGCTGTGGGTGGATCTCTGCATCCCTGTGGCTCTCCCTGGGCTGCAGGGGCACAGCTCTCTCACCATGGTCTCACCAGGGGCTGCAGAGCAATCTCAGCTCTGGTGCCTGGAACACCTCCTGCCCTCCTTCTGCGCTGACCTTGGTGTCTGCAAAGTTGTTCTTCTCCCATGTTCTCATGCTGCTCTTCTCTGGCTAGAATTAAAACTACATAACAACCTTTGTTTTGATTTCTTCTTAACTATGTTATCACAGAGGCATTACCAACCTCTCTCATTGGCCCTGCTTTGGCCAGCAGCATGCCCATCCTCAGAGCCATCAGGAATTGGCTCTGCTGGACATGGTGGAAGCTTCCAGCAGCTTCTCACAGGAGCCAGCCCTGTGGCTCCTCTGCTACCAAAACCAGGCCACACAAAACCTGCACACCCCACCCAACCTCCCTTCTCCAGCCTCTCAGGCTGATGATTCTCTTACAGTGTTTCTCTCTGGTGCACTGCCCCCCATGCCATAAGTAAAAATAAATCATTACATAAATTAAAGAGCAGAGGTCAGTTGTTGCCTGACTGGAATTGGTTTTCCATATGTGCTTAGGGCAGGGTGAGGGCTGGAATCCCCCTCTGCAGTGGTGGACTCCTGTGTGTGTCCCACAGATGCACAGCTCTGGAAGCAGAGCCTCACCCCTGGATGCCCATGCTCACAGAACACAGAGGCTTTTTTGAGCTAAGGTCTGGTGAAGGCTTTCTCCTTCAACATGTGGCAAAGAGAAGCCACATCTTTAGGAGGTTCTAAGCCAGTTTTTGTGTTGGGCAAAGGCTGGTGTTGCTCAAGGCACAGCATCTAAAATTCAGATTCTGATAGAGCATCTATCAGATTTCTTGACTCTGAATGACTGGAACACATGATCTGTCAGGAATGAAAAAACATTGGGAGGGTGCCCTGAATGATTGAGACCTCTAGCAGTGTGGAGACCTAAACAGCTTTACTCTTTACTCTGACTGTGCAATCTGGATGCACATGCAAAATAAAAGTGCCAGAAGGTAACATTATTTCTGACAACACCTGGTGCTACAAAGTTTTGTGAGCAATTCAGATCCTTACATGTAGGTTCTTTGTGCCATTTTAGACACATTTTAGGATACCCAAGGGTGATCATTCCACATTGAATCAATCCCCTGGGATTTTTTAATATGTTTCAGTTAATATTGGTGAAGGAGGCCAAGAATGAAAGTGATGGTATGGTTACAAGCCCAGTGTCGCTAAGGCATGTATCATGGACTAAAAATTACTGACTTATCCACACAACCTAGCTCCTTCAGAAGTTATCACAGAAACCAGAAAAGTAGTCCTTCCTTCCAGGTTGAATGGAGGGTGTAAGAGTGTCTGTCCATAACAGATGAGCCCCAGAAAGAACTGATTTGCCTGCTGCTCCATGGAAGACTAAGAGAAACACTGTGCAGCATGGGGCAGCAGAGATTTGAAGAGCATGATTTTTTTGGATTAAGATAAGCGTGAAGATATTTATCTTCTTCTACTGACTGGCTTACAATTACAGGTTTAGGCTAAAAGGTCTGGCTTTCAGATGGCTGATGGTGTGTTAGAACTCTCCCACCAAAGGAGCACCACTTCACTTTAAATTAGAGATATCAGAGAGGACGCACAGTTTTAATGTTCATTTTTCCTTTCCCGGTTTGAAAGGGGATGATGTGAAAAGCTGTAACTTTGTAGGCTCTGGTGTGAGGCAGCTGGACCAGCTGTGCTCCACAGAGACTCATGTTCTCCATGGAAAGCTGCCACTGCAGGAAGCTGATCTCCACCAGTCTCCCCACCTCTGAGCAGTTACTGAACATGAAAAACAAAACTGAAATCTTGGTCCTTTTGGTTGGATTAATTTCCTGATAGGTGTCAGGAAATGTCTGAAATGTAAAGTAAACTGTTGTCCTTTCTTTCCTCGTAGTTTTCATTACAAACTACAGCAGACAATATTCTTATAATTTCTTTTCTTTCTTTCCAGTTCCCACAGGTATTCACATAGAAACAAGGCCAAAAATTAATTTGAACAAGACTTCCTGTTCTTTCCATGCTGGGTGTGCATAAATTTGTGCAAAATAGCTCATGTTTGATTCCATATCTACCTGAATTTTGTTAAGTGTTGGGTCATGTGTGCCAGAGTCTATTAAACACAGTGGTTTGTTTAATCCTAAATTAAGGCAGGCTGGCAAGATTGAATGCAAGAAAAGGAAACTGATTCTCGTGACCTGCTGTAGGCATTTCCACAGAAATCCATCTAACCTATGTCTTTGGATTCATCTAATGAATTCTAAAATTCCAAACACCCATTCAGAGAGATGGGGGAAAAGGAGCATTCAAAATGAAAAATTGATTAAAGAATTTTTTGGTCTCTAGTTAAAAATAACACCTATCTCAACCAGCAGCTATTTTTTTGGTGGAAGGAATGGGTAGAGCAAAAGCCAAAAGGAGAATTTTTCAAGACTAAAATATAATCCAACTGGTTTTATTCTATAGAAATGATGATTTGCAATATGCACACCAGTTGTGCCTTTGCGTGTCTTTTCTGGAGTGGACAAGATGTGATCAAAGGGAGAGAGAAGGACAGAAATGGTATGAACTTTTGAAATTTATTAATCAGTATGAATTGAATTTATGAAAACTATATTAATATTTCCATCAAATTCCAAGGTTATCTGCTTGAGAATATCTATCTTTGTCATATTAAAAAAAACTAACAAACAAAAAACCCAACAAAAAACCAAAAAAAAAAAAAAAAAAAAAAAAAAAAAAAAAAAAAAAAAAAAAAAAAAAAAAAAAAAAAAAAAAAAACACCCAAAGTTATGTTTCACAATTTTGTTTTCTTTATACACTAGACTGTATTACATTTTTAAATTTTGGCAGGACACTAATAGAAAGTTGTGGTTTTCAACTCTACATTTAAAATTTAATGTCTTGAAATTATATAATCTTTCTGAAGTCCTTTGTTGAATCTTTCCTAACTTCAGAGGAATACACCTAATGAAAAAGAATGGTTTTAATTAGTTTGAATAGCACTGCAATTTATACACAGCTTTAGTGTATGGAGATTGCATTGAAATTCCCTGAGCATAAAAACAAAATTAGGAGGTAAAACTAGAGGTTAAAAATAAAAGTGGCTGTGTGCATGACTGATTTTTTTCTGTTAACATCAATGATGCTTCAAATTTGAGTATTTTCCTATTAGTTGAACCCCCTTAAAAATGCATGAAATTAAAGAACATGATAAGATTGATTTCCTTGTCCAATGATCCTCTGAAGAAAAAATCATGATGATAAACCCTCATTGAGAAAACCACATACCCTTAGTGGAGAAGAAAAAAAAAAAAAAAGGGGTCAAACCCAGGCTTTCACAATGTATAGGAAAAGAAGGTCTATCTGACCTGGTCAAATATCTTTTTGATATCTAAGAAGCAGATCAGTGACTTTAACTGCATCAAGGTGGACAAGTGGATTTCATTACATTTTGCTTTCATCATTATCAGAAAAGTTTCAGCATTTAATAAAAACACTGTGATCTCATTTTATTATTTCCAGGAGCTACTCCTTATCTAATGGCCAAATTTAGGGGCTGAATTTGAAATCTGCTTTCAAGTGAAAAATTTGGCTTGCATATCTAGCTGCACAGAATGTTTGCAAGTGTTCATATATATCCTGGGCTTCCTGGCAGCTGTCTAGGAAATGCTGTCATTATTTGTCTGTTTTATTTTTGCCTACAGATGCTCTGAGTGGTGGAGTGTTACTACATTCTGAAGAAGGGATCTTTAGGAAGTGCAACCAATGTAACATGACCTTGAAGGCTATTTAGTTTTGAAAAATGGAGGATATTGTACCTGTAGGAAAAATAAAAAAAAAATCCAACTGAACTGAAAAAATAAAAACAAACATCACCAAAGAAATTTTAAGGACTAAATGATCACTGTTTATTTCCTTTTGACAACTATATCTGATGTTAGATCATTCAAGCAGCCCATCCATACAGATCTGCTCTGCAGATCTGTGGTTGCAATTATTGTTGTGTCTGTTACTGTGTTGTTGTTATCAACTAGAATTATAATGCAAAGCTCCATAACAAATGCAAGTTCTAGAGAAGCCTGCAGTTGTTTGTACATTTTCTGAATTCATTATTGTTTGTCACAAAATAGAACTGTCAAACTTTCTCTCATAGTCCAGTAATTGCAGCAGTCTCCTAGAAAACAAAAAATATGGCTTAAAATAATTTCTTTACCAAAGCTTTGAATGTGAGTCTCCAGGTGGGTATTTTAAACACTACAACTGGAATGGCCAGTCCATTTCCTTGTTTCAGTTTATTTTTTTATTGCCAAAGTTTCTGAAACCAAACAGACACCAGACTGTTTCCCTGTTGTTCAGAGTTATCCAAGTATTTCTCACATTTGTTTTAGTGGCAGAAGGTTGTATTAATAAAAATCCATAGAGATGACCCAGGCTGTCTGTCCTGCTTGGGGAATGTTGCAGACTGTCCCAACTGGGCAAGTGAGCAGTTTAGTTCTGATGGTTTGTAGCAACACCAGGAATGTCATGTAAAAGTAGCTCATAGATACAGATGTAGATATGCTTGTGTGTATATACACATATATAAGCACACATTTTTGTGTCCACACACACATACACATATAGATATATGTCTTAAAGGAGGGAGCACTAATCTGGCTGTAGAGGATCCCCACAATGCTCAGCTGTGTTCTGTGTCTGATCTAGATGTACTGTGTTCAAACTCCCTTTCCAGGCCTACAACAATTTTGCACATTCAGTTCAGAATGGGGCAGAAATAACTTCCACCCTGTGGATGTTATGAGGTGTTGGATGTTGCTGTCTGTGGTAGGGGGTTAGATGAGAGGATCTTCAAAGGGCCCTTCCAATTCAAGCCATTCTATGATTGATCCTATTATCCACCCATTATGCAATCTGAAATGTGAAACTCATGGCTAAAACAGAAAAATGGAAAAAGTTTGCTTTTCCTGCCAAAATGTTAAATCAGTTACCTGAATTTGGTTCATATTGAATTCAAAGATCTTCTCCCTACATAGGATGTGATATATTGTGGTGCTGCCTGATACACACCACATCTTAATGTCAAGGCATTCATTCCAGTAGTCTTTGCTTCACATGAGAGCTCTCTCACCTTTCTGACACACACAGTTCTTCCAAGTGAATTAAATCTGGGTTGTTGATGCCTCAGTGTGGACACACTCTTCTCATACCAGAAACTACAGCTGCAAAACTTGGGCTGGGGATTTCCAGAGGCATCACTTTTATCCATGTCAATATTAAAGTAAAATTCTCTTTGTGGGTTTATGAGAAGAATTACAAAGGTGAAAATGTCAATAATTTATCTAACTCCAAGTGAACATTTGCCCTTGAAATGTTCTGTTTTGTAACACTTTCCATTAACAAAAATCAAAAGACCACTTAAATATTTTATTCTTGTAGCTGCTTTGATATACTGAATGTGTCAGGGCACTTTTATCAGTGTGAGCTATTTCCAATGTTCTTATAAGGAATAATTAAGTGACTATCAAGACCAAGGCAGAGACATCCTAAATAACCTAAATCCTCTGCATAATTTTATGGGATGCCAGCACTTTAAGAGTGAGGACCATTGTCAGTCTGAGAGAAAATTTTGACAGCAAATTGATAGATCATCACAGTTGCACAGTCTGTTCTCCCTGTTGACAGAAGTGTTTTAGTCTTCTGAGGTGCTGCTATATAATGCAACTGCCTTATTGCTGAATATACCAGCAATTCTATACTCATTTTCCAATTTTCAATATTTCAGAAATACTTCAGCATTTTCCAAAGAGTTAGTGCTACATGCACTGTAAGGCACAAGTGTTCTATAATTTTATGAGCTACATGAGGAATGTTAGTCCCTACATATCCATACGCAACTTACGAATCTTTGCCCTTTCATGTCTTTGAGTTTTGATATAGAAAGCATTTTGAGTAAACAAGCTATGGAATTAGGATAATGCTTACCATTTCAGATGCTATTATAGTCAGTTTTGCAAAGAAGAATAAAGTCCCAAAAGATGCTACTGGCTTCAGGACTAGATTTTTCTGCTTGGATATTGCTTTGTGGAGTAAATGTCTCTGCTAATAACAAACCAATGTTTCTTCTCAGCCTTTAGTGGTTCTTCAAAAGCATCTAGGAAAAAGCCTGGGGAACACATTTGCCATTTTTGAGGCTTGTGTATAAAATAAAAAATGTTGTTGTGATAGTTCTTTTTTGTCTTTGTTTAATGAGCACCTTGGGACTCATTGAATACATTCACTAATCCCAGCAAGTGCCTAAGCAGCTTGATCAACTCCAAAGTCTCTTGCTTTGCAATTATCCTTCCATGACTTGCTTCAGCACAAAAGGGGAGACACACAGGGAAAGATCTCAATTTGTCATTCATCTGTCAATATAAGGAATGTACCATAGCAAGAAAAAATTAAACATATTAAACAGTGCAATCTTCAGAAGTGACAACAGAGTCACCTTGACAGCACAATTCTGAAACTGGTCTTTTGCATTAAGGAACCATCTAAAGCAAAAGTTTCTCTTTGAATACCCTGCATTCATTTTCATGTTGTCCACATCAAATGCTGCTACTTAGTGTTTATACATGTGTGCCTCTTACTTCTGTCTTCATCCTACTTAACTGGGAAACATTCCTTGGCCAACAGTTGGCAGCCAGTTCCTGATTCAGGCTCTGTGACACTTTCTGACATTATCTACTAGTCTTGAATTGCTTTTGCTTTCATGATAAGCCTTGTGTCTTCACCTGTTATATATTGGCATTAGAATCCAATTGTATAAGAATTATGAAATTTAGTATTAGATTTAGGGGAGTGCTTAAGACCTCGCCTAACTTTACATGCATTAGTTCTAAACACTGAAGTGCTCATCAGGAGCTGTAGTGAGACGACAAGGAGTAATAGTGCAAACAGAAAGAAAGGAAATTTATATTAGATAGATATGTGGAAGAAATTCTTTACTCTGAGGGTTGTGAGAAGCTGAAACAGGTTGCCCAGAGAAGTTGTGGGTGGCCCGACTCTGGCAGTGTTCAAAATCATGTTGGATAAGTCCTTGAGCAGCCTGGTCTAGTGGGAGGTGCCCACGCCCATGGCAGAGCAGGTTGGGTTTAGATGCTCTTGAAGGTCACTTCCAAACCTGAGCATTCTGTAAGCCTATGAGCCCTTAAGGAAAGCTAAGATTCTTTATCTATAATATATTATATGTTTGTACAATTGTATCTTACTCAGTATGCGTAATTAAATCAATAACACATAGGATTAATCCCCTGTTGTATTGAGCAGAAGCAAATCCAAAGAGAAGCATATATCTCTGGGGCTGAGTTGTTTTTTCATTTATTAATAAAATACAGTTTTCCATACTAGCATAAGGATTTTCTGTAGATGGTGAAGAATATCAAAATTATGGATAATAATTAGAACTGGCATTTTACTCTTCAAAGGAGAAATTTGAAGTGCAGTTATCACTAAGGAATTTAGCAACAAGGAATAAATATTTGAGGCCATGAAATACTTCAGATCTTGTGCAGAAAATCATGCTAGGAAAAGCCAGTGTCCATAAAGGTGACAGAGGAGTCCCTCAATTTTATTTTAATAAAGGGAGAGAGAGTCTGTAGAACCGTGGGGTTTTTCCCTCGACATTCTGGAGGACGCAGCCTCCTTTTATCCTAAACTCCTGGCTGCATGTTGCCCTCTTCCTTTCCCCTATTGGCTGAGGTGCTAGGAAGGTGCAGATTTCTGAACTGCTTGCACACATTCCTCCCTTGAACCTGTCATTTTTCTCCAAAGTTCAGAAGTTCAGGCTATCTGGGTTCTGCAATAGACTTTGTGCAGACCCGTTTGTCTATTACCCTAAAGTTCAGGAGTCAAACTCTGGGTTCTGTAACAAACTTATGCAGCTTGAGGCTGGCAGAGACATTAAGACCATTTCAAAAACAAAAACACCCATTTCTCCTAAAGACCTCCCATCAAGTTGTTTGTAAAGACATTAGCACCCATCTTTCTTATCAGTCTTGAGTCACATTCCAGATCTTGGAACATTATCTTTACTCATTACAGCCAAAATCACAGTTGCAGTTGATGTCACTCTAATAGATAAGTGAGCTGAAATTTCATTCATATTATTTTATTTAGTGAGATTTGTTTTTTAGGAATCTAATTCAAAGAGAAATGGACATTTGAAGTATGCCCTTCTTTCCCACCTTTATGACTGTAATTGATGTAGATTGTATTAGAGCTCCAGTCTTATCAAAACACTCTCAGCAGCTCCTGTTGTGAGATGAACATTTAACAAAGTTACTGCAGAATCATTACATCTTGGAAAGAATATTAAAAATAAATCTATTTCTTTTTGTCAAGTGAGACCCTGATATCAAACACTGAAAATGTGGTAAGTGACTGACCAGAACAGAACCTCTTAGCAATGTAGTAGGGACAGAAAATTTTTGTCTCTGTACAAAGGGATTTTTAACTATTTCCAAGTCAAATGAGGTAACAGCTGAGGTGCCCGAATTTGTGACATGTCAGCACAGATACAGCTAACACAGAAAATGCAGTGCTAATAATTGTGTTATGGTGGAGAAAATATTATTTAGAAGAGACAGAAGCAAAGGTTCTATAAGAAAACTCAGAAGACCTTTACAACTTCACTTGAAGCCAGAGCAATACTCAACTTCAGAAATAAGAGTAGAATAAATTTCTCATTGTGATCACAAGTATTGACAGAGGGTATTACACAGGGTTCAAGCTACATGTTTGTCTTGATTTAATGTAAAATAACCCACATTGGGCTCATTTGAATAGCAAGAGGAAAATTAACTCCCTTTATTGTTTTAAATGTTGCTGTTAGGTCACTCTCCAACATTGTATACTGTTATTTTCCTCGTTTTTGATCTAGATTCAGCTTCTGTTAAAGATAACACAAACCAATGAAAACTGGGTCAGACCAAGGTGTTACTAGCACCTAATTTCCTCCTTTATTTGCAGCTTCCATCATGTGCACACTGAATATTTCCTCATCACTTTGCAATTTGAGGGCACTCATATGTTAATTTGCTCCCCAGATGCTGTTTCAGGATGTTTTTACTGTTTCATGCTGGCATTTCAGAGATGCTCAGACTTCACTTTGGCCTCGAAGGAGCTGAAGCAGCCTCTGGAAGCTGTGGAGGTTCAGAAACAGAAGAAAGCCTGAGGGCAGGGAGCGTGGTTTCTGGGCAAGCTGGAGGCAGCCAAAGGATGTGGTTTTGTGGATGGAAAATGAGCTGGATGGAGCTCAGGAGATGGTCTGTCATAAAGAGGTCTGACAAGATCCAGGCCCATGGCTAGTGGTACTGCTTTAGTTTGGATGCTCTTGCAAACTTAGGCTATGTGTTGCTGGTGTTGTACCAGAGGAGTTGATTAGTAAAAAAAAAAAAACCAAAAAAAAAAAAAAAAACAAAAAAAAAAACAAAAAAAAACACCAAAGGAGAAAAAAAAAAACAAACAAACAAAAAAAAAGGCAGCAAGAAACAAAAGTCAGGATTTTTGCAATCTAAGCAGAAAAAATCACTGCTTGGATTTGTATTGCAATAGAAGCATCAAGTGAAAGGAATCCTATGCAGAAACTGCAACAGATCTTTAAAAATTCACAGATGTCTAAAAATTATTGTATCAAAAGCAAGCTCACTCTTTCAACAACAGGATAACTTCCCTACACTTTGTCTTAAACAATAATCACACATTTTCCCTCTCCTTTTTATATACTGAAACTGCCTGGCTGCCTTAAAATTCTGATTTCAACAATAGTTTAAACAATAGAGCAATGTATTTTCTTTAGAAAAGACATGGAACTTAAAAAAGAAACATAAACAGTAAAAAATGAACGGGATTTGTAGTGTCCACTCTTGGCCATCTGCAATAATTGCATGTGTGTTTATTAAAATCAATTAAATGAAGGCATGCCTTCCTTCCAACACAGAAAATAATTAGGTAATATATTAAAAGTAGATAACCTTGTTTGCCTCCCACTCAACCTTTCTTCATCATTCTTAATAGCAAACATCTAGCTATTGATCAGCTCATTTTAAATGCTACCAAGGTAAATGCTGCACTACTTTGAACTGATGAAAGAATTGAACAAAGACAATCATACTAATTATGGCATGCTGAGGAATGTAGATAGCAAGAACTGAATACAAAAAAATGCCTAATGCAACATTTTCTTTCATGTAAAATATTACAAAAGGAAGAAAAAGCACTGTATAGGGCAGTCAGAGGAATTTAGTTTAACTCAAGGCAGATCACTCTCATCTTTTTCATTCTGCCTTTGTAGTAAAGACTGCAATTTCATTCTAAATCAATACATTTTCTCAGGCAACATGATTCTATTATAAATCATCATTTGTACAATGTGTTTCTGCTAATAAATCTGCAGCTAGAAGGGATAAAAAGGGAACTGGTTAACAATAAACAGCGCTGTTAAACTAGGACAGAAACAATTTTAAACACAAGGTTATCATTGAAGCCTGAATCAACAATAAGCTCTCAATGTCAACAGTTGTGGAATTAAATGTACTTTTTCTTGCAAATAGCTGTCTACAAAGTTAAAGCTGATGCTCAAGACAATGAAAATGCTGAACCCAAACTATTCATGAAAAAATGAGGTTTGATGTATATAATTTAGCTACAAACCTGACCAACTGCATTTTGAGCAGATTTTTCAACAACTTCATGTGGCAAGGCAAAATTTGACACAAATACATATTTTGTGGCTTGGATGTAAACCTAAGGAACTGATTACCCAATAGACTAAAAATTTCCTTTGAAACCTCAAGTGCATGCTCAATATAATCTGCTCAAAAGCTAAAAACACCAAACTGGGAAAAAAAAAAAAAAAAAAAAAAAAAAAAAATCTGATGCTAGTATAAACAATTGAAAATCCATGGATTCTGGAAGTTTGGGGATTATACATTTCTATTTGGAGCAGAAGAAGTGCTTTTAAGTATGTTTCCATCCTGACAATTTTCTGTGTCATCACTATGCCCCCTCCCCCACAAATCAGGAACCTAAAATAAAAATGTTAAATCCTAATTTAAGTAAAGGTTTACAAAATAAAACAACTGAAAACTGTCTTTGAGTGACATCTGAACTCCAGTTTGCAGACAAGAACAGGAATATCTGTCACTGACAGGAAGGCTCAGAAGCCCCCTATATTGGAAGAGATTGATACAAGTCCCCAGCCTACACAACTTCTCTTCTTGTCTTTGAAAACCATTCTTGTGGGATAACATGTCCCAAACAACTTTTCCTCCTCTCCAAAATAAATTCCCTTTTTGACACTTCCCTTCCTGGTTATTTTTACCCTCACACTTTTGTGTTTCCAGAACTGTGAGCAAAATTATGTGATAATCATATCCAACACATCAGAAAGCTTAACTTCGAATAAATTGGCCCATTTTCCATCAATTTCAGCATCTTTCAACCTTAAGCTAGTAGAGACATTTCTTGTTTATGAATCTGAATAAATTTGGGAGGTTGTGTTTTTTTAAAACCTTAAAAAAGTCTTCTGTCTTGGTCTTTTAATCCATCAGTAATACAACACTGCACATTATAAAGTGGATGTTGGTTAAGAAAAGACCAGATTCTGCTAAATTTATCCACATAAGGGAATAGTATTGTGCAAATAAACAGAATGTATTCAGTTTTCTTCATTAAGACTCCTTCTATGGTGGTCAATGAACAGAGCTCCTAGATTAATTTATTGGTATTAACATATCTATTCACATTTCTAGTTTGTTCAGACATTAGGAAAGCTCTGATACTTTTGTGTCTAATTTCACCATGTCTGCCTGAAAAATCTCTGTGTCAAGGAAGTTCTGTGCAGCCCCTACAAACAGTTTCTATTTCCTTATTCAGGAACTGAACAACAGAAGTCCAGTCCTGGGCCAAATATTGCCCTTGCTTGATAAATTTGTTAATGACCTCTCACATCTCGTTGATTCAGTGTCAATCAAAGGCAATGCTACTGCTCACATACTTGCAGATGAATTGTAGCTCCAAGCGTATGCATTAAGTGGTTTTTTGGATAGATGCCAGAGCTGCTTGGGTCCTTGCCATGTCAGGCCCCTTGTGCATACATTTTTCTCACGTGAACAGTGTTTTCAGGACCAGACTTGCATCTTTCAGCACACTGACAGCTATGCAACTCAGCACAGGTGAGTAGGAGCTCTCCTGTGATGAGAACATTTGACTTCCTGCTGTGTGCAACATTTGAGACTGGACCTACAGATATTTCAGGATTCAGAGGTCAATGAGACTGGTGAATCTATCCTCAAGTGAATACAAGCTTCTGTGTTACCACTAAATGTCTCATGGACAAAAAAGACAATAAATTTGGGCACTTAGAGGAAGAAGCAAATCATAGAGATATAAAAACAAAGAAAAAGTGTGCAAAAAGTACTTAAATTAATAATTTTAAAATTGTCTGGGTAAGATAATTTTTTAGGCTAATATCTGATTAAATCTTTTCCTTAGACTATCCTATTGTGCCTGTTTTGGTAGTAAATTAAAATTTTATCAATTATTCACAACCTTACATGTATTACTTGTATTTTCTAAATAATTTTTGAAGGTCTGGCAGCCTTGTGTGAGCTTCTGAGCAAGTCAGCCCAGTCCACTTCTTCACAGTATGTGCAGTGGGACTGCACTGGACTCCTTGTGCATGTGGGGTACAGTCACTAGCAAGCCTGGTGCACCACAGAACTGACCTACAGGTGCTCCTCAGAGACACCCAGCACACAGCAGGTTGATTTAGTGCCTTGCTCAAACATTTAGCCACGTCAGGTATACCCAGCCACTAGCTCTATGTATTTTGGGAATTGCATCCATGGGCAATGCTGTGTAAATAATGCATAAATAATGGGAAAATTAAATGTAAGGTTTCAGATCTGGACCCTGAGGAACAGGGTCTTTGAGCTTCTAGTAAAATATTCTTTCATATCTATATTCCCCTAGTGCAATCTGCAAACTTAAGGCTGTTTTATATGGACAAAGGTAGGGAGATTGCCTTTGGTGCTCTAGTGGGTAGTACAAGACATTCATTCTGTTGGTGGAAGAAGAGCTCAACTCAGGCTCCACCTGAGGCATGAATATCATGCTCTCTTGGAGGGAAGGCCCATGTGACATGAAAAATGCAGGAGAAATGCCTTTGGGGTTTGCATGATTACTGAAGAAAAAGAATATTACCATCTTACCAAATATCCTCCTCTTAGTATGCTCAATTCCTAGTCAAAATGGAACATTCTGTAAAATATTTGAACTGCTTTCTTTCAGTTGAGGGAGAGATGTTTGACTAATAATTTATTAATTAAGAGAAGGAATGGGATGGCAATAACTTAAGGAAATAGCATTTATTTTTAGAAAAGGTCAATATAACTAAGGCACTGGCACATCTTACAGTTTAGGAAGACAAATTCATGCAAATATTAACTGTAATCTTTTTACAAACCATGAAGTGTATATTAAGTTATTTTGCCTACAAATTTGTAAGCATTTTTTCCAAGCCAAGTCTCCTCAGTGTGCTTTGGACTGATAGGATTCCCTGTTTGTTCCACTTGCCTGTGAAAAGTTAACAGTGCTAGTGCATAATGTTTACTCTTTACAATAGGACAGTATCAAGGAAGCAAAAGCATTAATTTATTAACAAACGGTTAGTTTCAATTACAGCACTGTAAGAAATGCATACATATATTTATATACACATAAACAAAAAGAGGACTGAATACAGTACATTTCTTTTTCAGAACAGCAAATTATTCTTTGGCTTCAATGTGCTGTTGCAAAGGTGCAAATGATACATATGTATTGTAAGTGGATCTGTGTGTTCATAGAGAGCAGTGTATAAAAGTTACTGCCCCAGACACCATCCAGATATTCAGTGGTGACATTTCCTTCTCCCAGAGGTAAAAATTCTCCTGTAAGTGAGAGGACTGCCTGGCAAATACTGTGTCACAGGCCATCCAGTAAATGTGCCACTTTGAAGCTCACCTAAGCCTCTTTCTTCACTGTATCTGTACCTCTGCTGTCTGCTCAAATGGGTGGTTAACAGACTGTGAATACTGGGAGCCAAGATTTACTGTAAAAAAAAAAAAAAAAGGTTAAGGTACAGTACCAGCATGTGTTAGATATTAGCAACTTATTTAGGAGTCTGAGCTCTGAGTCCATGTACTCTGTGCTAGGAAATTGGTGTTCCTTCATGACTGGAGCTATTACCTTCAGCAGAGCAGCAGCAAATTGAGTGGACATGAAATACTCTCTCTCTTTCTGGTCATCTTTCACCAGGAGAGAAACCTGCTGGGAGGACAATGTGGCAAAGCCTACCCTGCTTCTCTTCCTGGTCTGTAGAGAACATTGGCATATCATTCATGTCAATGGGATAACCCTTCTGAAGGTCTGATCTGAAATTTGTCTTTGATCTTTGATGATTATTTCATCTGATTTCTGCAAATAGTGGTCGCACACAATATTAATCAAGATGGGGGAGGGAGGAGTTTTAACTGTCAAAAAAACACTTTTATTTGAAACCCCTCAAAATTGTTTCAGCATTTTAAGCAACTCCATTTTAACCTGGTCACCCCTAGAATCAAAGCTGCTTTCCAGGAATTCTCTGCTTTACTAGCAATGTCATCCCACATACTTTTAATCAACTTCCAAGGTCAAAACTGAAGTAGAACAAAGCTTCAACAAGCATTAATTAAATATTATTAATTCATTTAAATTTGATATAGATCTGTTAAATGAAATAGAAAAAAAAAATCTCATTTCTGTTTTAACAGTAGGAGAAAAACTAAGATGATATGGGATTAACAGTGTTCATTTGAGAAAATGAAATATATGCTAATTTCTCTGAGCTTTTATGCATTTTTCATTGCTCAGCTGGACTTTAATAGGGATTTTCTTTCCTTGCCTCTTGTACTGGACAGTGAAATGCAGCATATAACCTCATTAAGTAAGCCAATGATTCATTATGGTTAAGATTTACCTTACAATTGCATTAGATCAGGTCATGATTTTTAGCTTCTTGTATATTTTCTTCATTTTGAATGGCTCTTCACTTCCACAAAAACTGGTCTCCAGTTTCATGCAGATTAACCACAATGAAGGAGCCTCCCTGACAGGTGCTGGCCCTCTACCCTATTCAGAAAGATATTTTCTCTTTCTGTTATAACACACCCACAGAGAAGGGTCTAAGGCACAATCATGAATCCAAACACTCCCTAGTTTGGGGTGATCTTGGATCCAAACCAAAATTTGCAGCTGGGACCCATCTGTAGTTATAACACAATATCAAGTAAGTCTGTAGTGGTGTAAATTGGCACAGATTCATGGACTTCAAAGGAAGCGTGCCAGCTTGCAGGAGCAGAGAGTGTGGATAATCCCACCTCTGTGAAAAAAGCAATAAAAGAGTTTGGGGAAGCCAAAGTAGATAGAATAATTATGAAAAATCCAGATCAAACTGAAAAACAAAATGCCTTGAAAGCTAGAAATGTAGTGTTATGCAGAAGTACATACATGTTTGAGATAACTTTACAAAGGTGCTTGGCTTTGTCTGCCATTGTTTGTGTTGCATTTCATGTCCTCAGGAAGCGAAGAACCCATAATTCCTCACACTGATTTTCATACAAAATTATTGTTTTACCCATTATCTTTCTTTGAATAGGAAAAAAATGGACCAAAGTTCTGAGAATCCATCAATAATCTTCAGATAATAATTTGGTCACTGTTTCGTTCTCAGAGCTGGAGTGCATGTCACTCACTGTGACCCACTACTGCCATAGGGCATCACAACACTCAGCAAGTCTCATCCTTCAAACAGTTTTGAAAATATTAACTGAACTCCTAAAAAATTCTCATAAAGAACATGGATTTTCATATCCACATTTTCATAGTCACCAATCCTGAACAAGGCAAAATAACTTGAACGTATATAGAGAAACAAAAAGACTCCTAGATATGGAACTTAGATGTTTTGTCTTATCTCTTCTGACAAAATTGAATTATTATTTTCTTATTGAAAATAGAGATATTTAATTATTTGATCTTACCATCCTGCATTTAGATCTGGAACATTAAAAAATTTTCACTCATGATATTTTGCCATGCTGTTTATCATGTGTTGTTTGAAAGGAATAGGCATGCCATGACTGTCTCACTCATCTCTTGGGGCATGCTTGGATAAATGTACTTTATTTCTGCAGGAGTCCCTAAGTAAAATTCATTAATATAAATTACTTTATTATAGACAAGTCACTGTATTTTCAACAGTCTCTTTAAAGTCCTGTAAAATATTTTAATTGTATGTTAAATATATTTTTTCCTATTTTATAAATTTTAATTTCAATAAAAAATAAGGGGCAAAAATAACAAAAACAAAACAAAACAAAACAAGCCTTTAAAAAACAAAGAGCTGTTTGGAGTCCCATCAAATCAGCAAGGAAGGGGCACAGAGTGCAAATATAAGAAGTAGATATATTAAGTCTGACAGATTCTTTTTTTTCTCAAGTGTTTTTTTTTTTTTAGGCTTTGTTGAATATGAGCTCTCTTATTTCCTCAGTTAAATGCTGCCAGCTTGGTTCTTTCCTTGACTTTTGTCTTGCAGATTCTGCCCAGCTGCCATCCTCCCACCTGGACCATTGCGTGTGTTCTGCTGCACAGCAAAGTTCACATGCAGCAGGGATGCCCCAAAAAAGACTCATGGCTGCTGCTCCACAGCATCTGCACTGGTTGCATCCCAAACCCAGCTTCCACACACTCCTTTCCACCAGCCACCACAGGAATGCAGCAGCATTTTGGAAATAAAGCTGTGTGAACAGCAAAGTGATCTGTGCTCAGGTGCCTGTGCACCCATGGTTGAGAGGAGGAACTGTCGAGAGAGTCTAACTTTAAACAGAGTTAGACTTGGATCAAAGATTTCACCCAATCACTGCACACTGATAATTAGAAGACAATTGCTGCTAGGAGATCACAGAGTTTTGTGCTAGTGAGCATCACTGTAAGCAGGCAAAATAAACATTTTTTACAAGTCAGTTATAACCTTTCCCTTGTCATAGAACTGCCAATTGGTCTAATTAGGCAGAGACAATGAAAATGCAAAGCTCCACCACAGATCTATGACAATATACACCATAGCCTATGTGTCATCTCCTCTGCCTTTATAAAGACTTGATATGAGCCATTAAAACCTTAGCAAGGACTGGTTTGGACAAACATTAAGATAACATACTTCTATTTCTTGAAATGTCAGTTTGCTATGAATAAAATAAATTTTAAAAAACCATAAATGATGAATTCATGTTCTATATATGATTTTTGAAAAATAGATAAAACTTCTGTTGAACTATTGAACTGTGTCCCAAACATTCCTTGAAGTATGGAGATTACTTCATCTGCTCATTCCTCTTAAATATATCCATCTGGCAGCATAGATAACCTCTGTGCACCTGCTCAAAACTTAGCTTTTTCAGTTACTCTTTGCATTCTACTTTTCTAGGTAGGTGTCAGAGCAGTGAGCAATGCATGCATGGGCATGAAAAGGGGCTCCAGGAAGCAGTCCTGTGACACAAGTCTACCCTCAACAAGTAAGAAAAATAAGCATTTCTTCATTTGTGGCTTAAAGAAAATTGCACAAAGCACAGTCTCTGGAGGCAAGGCTGGGTAGAGAAAGGTGAACTGGACTTCTTTCCAGCAAGGGCTGGATACATACACACACACATACATACACTGAAAAAAAGACTGGAGAGATTAATAACCCATAGAAGGAACAATTTTAGGTGCTAAATTTATGTTCTAAAAATTCTGTTTAGAATCACAGGATTTTTAGGTTTCCAAAGAGACTTAAATATCTACTTATTCCTTTATGTGAGCAAAGTACAGGCACCAGACTAGAGTCCATTCTGGAAGCAAAACTCTCACTATGCTCTATTGAGGCTGTTCCAGGAGGAGCATTCCCCAGTCTGATGGTTGTCTAGGTGAATTTATTTTAAGGATTCTTTGTTGCTGGACTTGGTGCAGTGATAAGCATGTAAGAAGTTGTTAAGTGAAATAGGTGGTTTGTAAGAACATGCCCCTGCAGGATATAGGGCTGCCCAATTGAAGGAAATGGATAATTCTGGAAGACTACTGGTTTCACTGAGAGCACAGTCACAAAACAATTCCAATCTTTTTGGTAAATTATCTAGTTAGAGCAGAAGTGATGCCCTGTGAATGTTGTATTAAGGAAGACAAAAAGTGATGTGACTACAGGACTTGTTAGTCACCCAATTGATAGTCAGGGTGTAAGAAAACAAGTATTGAGAAAGTAAGAAAATTTTATTCTCTATGGATATGTAGAGATAGGTGATGATAATTGCTAGGTAAATAGATGTATGCATTTAGATTGAAATATCTGTTTATTTTGTGTATGTATTCTGACTTTGAAAAGACAGCTTTCTTCTTAGAAAACTGTATGTGCCACAGCTACTTCTTGATCTCAGTTAAGCATGTGACACTGTAATTGATTGTGTGACACTATGAGACATTTTTAGTTAAACTGGAGAAAATAGGGATCACAACAGGACAAGGGCATAAAGGAGGACTAGACAACTTTTAGTGCTGACCTAAGAAATAAGCTTTGGGTGTAAAGTATTTCACATCAGGGAGGTTCCTACTCCTCTTTCCAGGCGTGGATTCTTGGTGCTGATTTAGTGTGCATTTTTT
Source organism: Muscicapa striata striata (assembly GCA_030060385.1). NCBI lineage: Eukaryota > Metazoa > Chordata > Aves > Passeriformes > Muscicapidae > Muscicapa > Muscicapa striata. Next base: position 1,950,400 of record JAREIS010000077.1, read on the forward strand.
AAAGCACTTGGTAAAAAAAATAGTTGGTGTGGTGTTGATATGTCCTAGTGATACATGGTTGGGAGGGAATATGACTCTAAAGGATGGCTGGGATGGAACACACAGGAAGAGCTGTGTGACGTTGTAGGCTGGAGTAATTGAAATTCAATACTGCAAAATGCAAGGTCATGCACTTACGGACTAATAACAAAAGCCTCTGCTACAGGCTAAGAGCTCATTTGTTAGAAATGACTGAGGAAGAGAAAAACCTGGGCATATTAACAAGTCACAGGATAACTATTAACTATAGAAGTAATGCACTTGCAAAAATCCAATGTTGACAGGAGCAGTATTTCTAGTGTGGATAAGGAAGCAGGTTCACGCAGTAGGAAACTGGCTCCAGCTCAAAGACAGTGCCAATATTAAAAAACAGTAGCACTCATAACTTTAGGTTAAAATTCAAATATACTTGATATCAGTACAGCAGTGAAGAGGCCAAACAATTTCTGTCAGAAGCAGGATCTCCTGAGATGGAAATTGACCAAATAATAAAAAAACTTATGTAATATGTGTATATATAAGGTCATTTGTAATATGAGGAGCTAGACCTAAGAGCCCAACAAGCCTATTCCAGCCTTTAGCTCAGAAGCATTTTTCTCTGCCTTCATGAGAGCTGCAGTAGCTGCTTCCTTTCCTGTGCTCCCCAGAAGGGTTTGCTGAGCAGCAGTGTTGGTGTAACATGATGCAGAACTCCATGGCTCTGTGCCCAGCGCTCTCCCAGCACAAACCCACGAGCTGTCCCGGGGAGCTGCACCAGGAGGCTCAGTGCCTCAGAGGCACAGACTGCCAGGGAGACAGGGAGGGAAGGCTCCTGATGCAGGAGGAATCCTGCACGTGGGATGCAGTTGGATAGACTTCCTCCACACCTGGAAAAAAAAATTCTCTTTTGCAAACGGCTTGCAAAGGTGTGAATCAGACATGTCTGCTGTCTACTTTACATATATAAATAGTTTTCAAGTAATTTATAACATCAAAACAATTATAATTGTATATTAATAGGATTTTGGTCCCTGATCAAATTATTTTCAGAGCAATATTTTAGTCCTGCCTTCAGTTTCCATTCCTTCTTCATATTTATCACTTTAATTTTTTTTTCCTTTTACCACAAGCAGCTCATTTAAAAAGCTGTTACTATATAAGATTGGATATGTTGCTGAAGATTTTTATTTTTTTGCAATGTAATAAGTATTCATTGGGTATGAGCATGCAGACCTAATACACTTGAATAAGTAATGATTTTCATGGGATTAAATGTATAAGGAAGTACTGTTCGGAGTAAGAGACCTAAAGTCATGATGTGAAGACTGACGAACACCAGCAAAATAAAAGTCATTCCTCTGGTACAGGGGAATGTTAGATGCTACACATTGTGAAACATGAATGTACTGCCAAGGAGTTCAGAGTGAGGTTTGGTTTATATGTCTCCAAAGGCAGTTTGTTAGGAAGTGACTGGGGAGGATTAGTGAAAGGATATGAAACATTTTAGCTGTAAGTCAGGAGTTTAAATCCTCTCCAAGGCAGAAGTGAATAAGGACCTAAAGCACTGGAATTGAGGGAGCTGGTGCTATGGATGATGTTAAAGTTCTGCATGTGCTTAACAGCTTTGTTGGACAGGGGCTGCAAAGTCAATGTTATTTGTTGGCCCATGTGAAATAAGTTGATGTCCCTCATTCAATCCCACTAAGTCAGCACCAAAGGATTAAACAGCAATGAAGTGCTTTCGCACATCTGGCGCTTTTCCCACTGGAGCATGGCTGAGTGACAGGCAGGGGAAAGCCATACCTGCCTTGGGTAGGGAGGATTTTAGTCTCTCATGCTGTAAATCTGGCACCTGTCACAAGCACTAAAGCTCACATTACATAGGACAAACCTGGGGCTTCGTTTTTTCTTAAATGTTTTCACAGCTACATCTAATCAATATAGTCTTCTCTTTGTTGTAGGAAGAAGTAGTAATTAACTTTCTGTCTAACACAAGCACCCTCCCAAGCTGGCATAGAATTCTGAAGAAGAAAAACCATTTTGCCTAAGATAATCAGTGTCTTTTGCCAAACTCATGCAATTACTGAGAGTACAAAAAAAAAAAAAACCAAAAAAAAAAAAAAAAAAAACAACAATGCTGCATATCTTCATTTTGTTACAGGGAAATGTTAAGGCAGTCACAGAAAGTCCAGAGAGACCCTGGTCCAGCATTCATCAAGGTAACACTTTCAGGATTACATGGGTGGAAATAGGTACTCATTGTAGGATTAAACAGCAATGTCACAGTTTTGTGATTTGCCTCTGGAGAAGGAAAGGAGATCAAGAGCTTTTATCGTGTTCAGGTGCAAGCCACAGGAAATTAGGCTTGCTTTATAGACCATGATTTCCTGACTACACAAGCATAACAATAATTAGAAATCTTGCAGAGGAGATTATATACTGCAAATGCAGTTGTTTACCTCTAGGTTCCTAATGTGAGATGAGTTTTCCAATACCATTAGTTATGCTGTATATTTTCCTTTGCTGAAACAGGAAGAAAAAGGCCTACATATTATGAGACTTTTAAATCTGTATGGCTCATGAAGTCAAGTCAAGATTTCATAGGGCAATAAAGACAATTAATTACCACAGAGGAGGTGGCAAAATCAGACTACAATTTAATGAAAATTCAGAAAATAATGTCATTTTATGGATATGACATTAGTATCTGTCTATCTATCCATCTGCATGTGTGTATCAATCTATATATCACTTATATTCCATTTTCTGTAGCTTTTTGATTGAAAAGCTCATGCAGATCAGAACCACCATAATATCTCAAACTCCTGCCATCCTTGGAAGACAAATCTAGAGAAATTTGGGGAAAAAAAAGCACCCTACCCAACATAAAGAAGAAGATAAATATGTGAAATTATACTTGACTTATAAAATGACTGGGCATATAATAGATTCTAGGGTGATGTTATCTGACTTTGAAGCATCTGAAAAGCTTTTTAGTGACAACTAGAAATATTATATAGAGGTGAAGACTATCTAGCTTGACATCTTGTGCTAATCATTCACAGGTAAGTGAAAGGTAGAAACACCAGAGGCACACTTCCTTTTTAAATGGAAGCTACCAAAAGTTTATTGATGACCATAACATTTATTTGCTGTACCTACCACATATGGGTGCCATCAGATTATCAACCACCATGTGATAATTGTGTTTAGAAAATACACTAACTTAAAATTTCATTACTGGAACATATCATGTCCAACACCCTTAAGACATCATGTCAGCTTTCCAAGTGCTGCATCACAAGCTTGTTTTAGCTCAGCTGAGCCATTAGGTTTTTAAAAATACATTGCATTATTTAGACACATGCCAATAGCAATAAGACTGTTGCATAATTGCTCAAACTTAAAGCATAATTGACAGCTGCCTTATCATGCAGTGAATGACAAGGTGTATGTCAGAGACAGTCTTCAACAAACAGAAGCCACTGTACACAGTAATGATAAGATTTCCACAGAATAAATGGTACAGTTTTATTAAAATTATATCTGATTAGATCAATCAGTGAGTTTGAATTGAGAAGGTAAATTCTAATAGCTTCCCTTTCTTTCATTAATGTAGTGTTAGTTATTTATCAGCCTTTGTTTGATATTTCACAATACAGGTCTCATTGGTCACTATATTTTTCTTGGTTTTAATATTAATTATGAGCTAATCATGATATATATAAGATGGGATTCATTTCACCTTCTTTAATGATGCAATATCTAGATATCCACTCGTGTCACCTCAGAGTCCATTATCACTCTCTGGAGGACAATTCAGACTCTCTGCTATAGGTACCATTTTTTCAGGTGAAGCAACCTGAATGATGCACTTTGATAGACCCCTAAGTTTTAAATGGCTGAATTGAGATGAATGCTACCCTAGGGACAGCTCTTTCATCCTTTGAAGGTGAAGATGAGATGACCTCTAGAAAAAGAACTCATTTAAACTCAGGTTTATAGAATAAGGATAAAATAAATACTGATGCCTTCCAAACCACTGAGAGTTTCAGTGCCATCCTCGCTGGAGCCAGGTCACCCTGAGCCTTGGTATGAAAGGCCATCACACACTGCCATCTTTCCTGTCAGCAACATCAGATGTGAAGAGAACTGTGACTATTGTATCCATTACATTATCATGGAATCAAATTTTTGATCCCTTTTTGGCAACAAAAATGACAATGGAAGTTGGCCTGCATGGTAGAATTAGCTGTAGTAAGGACTGAGACCTCCCTGAGCCTAATTACTTTCATATGCAGCACATCTACAGACAAAGATACATTATTGATATTTAGAATTACCCAGAAAGTATGCTGAACACTGCATTACTGGAAGACAACCATAGAAAATCATAACCTCTCACAATGGGAGTTAGTAGATGACATAAAGTTTCATGCTGGACTTGATTTAAACTTCAATTTTGAGGGGTGGTGGTATGGTAAAAAGTGAAAATGATGCCTCATGAACTCATAATTGAGATATGTAAATAAATATGTCCTGTATATTGGAATTACATTTTTTGTTTTCTTTTGATAACTCCAAAAGCAGTTTTGTATTCTTCTCAAGTAATAAAATTATATTCATATTGGTCAATACTGCAAGGTGAGGGGCTCAAAATGACTCTGGTGTATATGCCTATTCCCACTGCTGGAAAGAGATCTCTTTCAGTAACAAATTAAGAAAATTTATCTGATTTTTTCCTAGGAGTACTAAAATGATCTATGGCACTACTGTGGTAGTGGAGATGGTAATCTTCAGGTGACTAGTAGTAAGCAGAAACCAGGTCAACTTTTTAACAGCTGTAAAGTGATCCACAGTGGTACTTTCTTCATGACTTCTCAGAGGAGATTTTCAGCTGCCATGTGAGCATGTCCTGGAAATATTGCACATTTAGGACTTGTTTTCCAGAGAAGCCTTGATTGGAAGATTTAAAAGTCATACGAACAGGACCCTCTCATTCTGGCTCTGTGATGTGGAATGCTTAGCACTTAGAAAAAACTATTTAGCTCTTATGTCTAGGGAAATAATTCCTTTATGAATAAAATTGTACATCGGATTCATTTAATGAAAATTAATATGAAAATCTGAAAATTGGAAATTAAAATTTGTCTCTCAGATTCACTTGTGTCAGGAGTTTTGTACCAGAAGTTCTGAAGCCTAGGAAAAAAAAGTAAGGACAACTATTATCACCAAGTTAGTTGGCCTGAGGTCTGAAGCATAATTATTGTTTAACATGTGATTTTTATTAATATCAAATTCTGAATAGATTAATTCTCAGCTAAGACAGAAGGGTGGAATGATCAAAAGGAAGGAAGGATTATCCTATTGTCATCACTGTTAGTGGGTTTACTCACTAGGCAAAATTTGGTATCTTACAGTTTGTTTTATGTAGAAAGAGAAATAAATTATGAAGAAAATAACTGTTAAAAAACCTGTACATGATCTGTTCCCTCAAGCATGACAAATCTGAACACAAATTTCACCATTCACAGTCATCGTGGTTTTTAGACAACTTTCTACTTAAAAAAACCTTTTCCTACATGCTATCACTGCAAGCACGGCCCTAGAGCCACAGAGCAGCTACCCCTCCAGCTGTGCCAAGTCTCTTCCCTTCCTCTGTCTGGGCACTTCTCTTTGCTTTTCAAAATCCAAGCACATCTACTCAGGTAAGGATGATCCCTGAGCCACCTTATATTTGTCTCCAGATTGAACAGTGCTTTGTGTTTATGTTTTGTTGTTTAAGATTTCTATTATTCAGCTTCCTTCTGCTTTAACAGAGGGTAATGACTTTTCTAAGTTACCTTAAATGAAAGGTAGTGGTTAAGCCTAATAGTTCCTCTGAATTTTAATCAAAGCTATAAGAATGTTTTAAGACTTTCTGAAAGTAAGTTTAAAGTTTTACAGGGCTATTAAATGTTAACCTGGCCTTTGACAGCAATAGTGTGGTTTCATCAGCTCACACTGCGAAGAATTAAGGAAGCTGGAGTGCAGAATGAGCTTCCCGTTCCCACTCACATCCACCAGTACTCCATTTAGGTTTTAAATACTACTTACATATTACTGGGAAATCACTGGAAACCACAGGGAATTCTACTAGCAATCCTGTTGACCTCCATCACCTCTTCCCCTGCTCTAAAAAAAATCAGCAGCCAATGTTTCTCTGTCTTTCTGATAAGCTTGATGGGTTCATTACTGCTCTTTAGTTTGCTAAATCTCAGAATAAAAATAGTCATATAAAATTCTTAAGCAGACATTCAATTTCATTCACACTACTTGATAGTACTGTGCTAACACACATGCCATTGCACAAATATGCTAGCAGTTTTTCAACTTGAACTGTTGAAATTAAAGCAAAGAGAAGTGTATCTGGACATGTTTTATGCCAGTAGAGAACTCTTTCCTAGAATAGTTCTTCGTCAAATCCAGCTTTTAAATAGAAGTGGTTATAGAGCTCCCTTCATCTAGTAGGCTGACAGATCTGGTGTTAAGTTTCATCCTGTCATGCTTACTTATAATCCTTGTGCCAAAATAAATTACTTCTTTCAGTCATGGTATTTCCGGTTTGCAAATAATTATGATGTTACCATACTCATCTTAAGTCTCACTTGGTCAATCTAAAAACATGTAGAATTCTTTCCCACTTTCCTTGTAAAGCAACTTTTCCAATGTCTTTTCCCTCTACGCTATATTTTTCTGAATTATTTACAATTAATCAGTATTATTCCAATATTCATTTTACCACAGGTTTTACACAGTTGTTATTAATGCAGTGAGAATTGTTTATATGTGGGAAGATGTGTACAGTATAAATCATCACAGAAAAGAACTAAATTTTATCCTAGCTAAATAATTTTTCCCAGAATACATAGATAAGCCCTGTTTCTTGAATATGAAAGAAAAATGTTTATGTCTGCCCAAGTCAGCAATTCCAAACTCTAGGTCACAGCTGTGAACAATTAAGGTTGGTGGGTTCAGGAGCCCCACAGATATGTGACAGGCAGTAGGGAGGGTAGTGGGTCAAGGAAAAAAAAAAAAACAACGGTTTTAGGAATCGTTGATGTAACCTATGTCTACCATGCCTTCCAGAACTCAAAGGAGCCACAAACAGGGAGTGCTTCTGATGGTTCTGTGTTCCCCATCAAACCCCAGCTTAGTTCAGACAGACAGCTGAGTCTGGTCCAGCTCATTCCTGGTATCTGTATTACTTGGAGAACAGAAAGAGCATGAGGATCACATTAATCTTCTTCCACTTCTTTCCAACCCTTTTCCTCAAACATTTCTTTTCCACAGAAGGATAGGCTACTGATTATTTAGAAGCAACCTACTTGATGTCCATTCTATCCAATTCAGAGAAGGGACAACAGGATAAATATGTGTGTGACACATCAGAAGGACATTAATTCTCAGTGTGCCTCATCCTGGTTGTTTCTAGGCACACAGAAAAACATCTGCAGGGCATTTGTATCACTTTCCATTATATGTCTGGGGACCAGGCTCTGTTAACTATATTCGTTTTTTGCCTGTATAATGGTTTTTCAAGTCCTGCCCGAGCAAGTGGTAACATACATTCTCTTTTTTTTTCCATCCTTATGATTCACATGAGCCCTGAAATCTACCAAAATCTGAGTTGTTTTAATTTTCTTTGAAGATTAACAGGGATCCTTTGCCTTTGGAGAAACTGAGCTCCTGTCCCTGAAGAGTGCTATCACAGCCTTACACGAGATCATATAACCATGATTTCTCTAGAGACCACACATAGGGTAAGCACATAAACTTCTTATCTTCATCCTTCTCCTGCTACCAGACTCTTTCTCCAAATGTCCTGATTCCTGACGGTACAGGAATGTTGTTTTAGAACCACTAAGCCTTCTGTTTAGTTGTTCTAACCATACTTTAAAAAAGACTAGTACATTTTTAGTGGAATCAGGATCACTTGGAAAAGGCTGGAGAAGAATCAAAAGCTCTAAAAATCTTTTTTCTCTTTCTTCAATCCTTGTTCATAGCATTGCTATGATCCTGACCCATGTCTTTGTTCTCATGCTGACCCTTGCAGCCTTGTTTTGTTGTTATACATGCATTTCATCTTGTCTTTAAATAAATTATAATTTTCTCCTGATTTTTTTTTTCTTTTATAATACAGTAGTTTATTTCCCAGTCATCTTATATGTCAGGTCCATGTTTCTTTTCACTACTTTTAAATTTGCAAGTGGGTCTGCCTCGCATACATCCTTCCGTTTAGTTCTACCTATGCTTAAGAAGGAAAGAAAAACTGGCGCATTTTAAGTGAAATTAAGAGCACCTGGAAAAGGATGGATGAGAGGAATCAAATAATATAATCAAATAATAGAACCATAGAATTGTTTAAGTAAGGAAAGACCTCTAAAATCATTGAGTCCAACTATTACCCAGCACTGCCAAGTCCACCACCAAATCATGACCCTAAGTGTCACATCCATAATCTTTTTAATACTTCCAGGGATGGTGACTCCACCACTTCCTTGGGCAGCCTATTCCAGTGCTTGACAACTCTTTTGATGAAGAAATTTTTCCTAATACCCAACCTAAACCTCCCATGGCATAACACAAGGTCATTCCCTCTTGTCCTATCACTTTTTACCTGCAGAGGCTGATCCTTAACTGGCTACAGCCTTCCTTTTAGGTCTCTCCTGAGCCTCTTTTTCTCCACGATAAACGACTCCAGCTTCCTCAGTCACCTCACAGGACTTGTGCTCTAGGTCCTTCACCAGCAGTGTTGCCCTTCTCCGAACCCACTCCAGCATCTCAATGTCTTTCTTGCAGTGAAGGGCCCAGAACTGGACACAGTCTCAAGGTGTGTCCTCACCAGTCTGACCACAGGGACAATCCCTCCCTGCTCCTGCTGGCCACACCATTGCTGATACAGACCAGGTGCCACTGGCCTTCTTGGCCACCTGGGCACACCCTGGCTCACGTTCAGCTGCTGTCAGCCAGCACACACAGGTCCTTTTGCAGCAGGCAGCCTTCCGTCCACTCTGCCCCAGCCTGTCATTGCAAGGGGCTGTTGTGATCCAGGGGCAGGACCCAGCACGTGGCCATGCTGAACTTCACACCACTGCTCCCAACCCATCAATCCAGCCTGTCCACATCCCTCTGCAGAGCCTTCCTGGCCTCTGGCAGATTGGTGCTTCTGCCCAATGTGGTGTCATCTGGAACTCACTGGGGATGAGCCCGATCCCCTTGTCCAGAGGACTGATAAACATATTGGTATATTTAAAATCTAAAGGATACCATTTCTTTGCCAGAGAGATCTGTGTTTCCTATGTGCATTGCCTAGTGCAACAGAGATCAGTTAAAGCCTGACAAACATTTTAATTTAAACATTTCACAGTGAAAATAACTATTTGTTTTTAAAGTATAGCTTTTTGTACTGTTTCTATGCCCTTATTTGTCAAGATACTTTAACAACCCTTCTTTGTCTCTTTCCCTATGCCACCCCACACCCCCCCCCCCAGAAAAAAAAAAAGAGCAAATGAAAGTGGTCTGGGATGTTTTCTCACTTTTTGAATTTTGTTTCTGACACTTTGTAACTTTTCCAAACTTCCTCAACTTTGAAGAAGTAAAGATCAAACGAGTAAAATGAAACTCTGTAACTTTGCCACTTTATAACTTTTCAAAAAGTGGAAAAGGTATTTCAAATGTAACAGAAAGACAGAATTACAGAGTTTCAATTTTCTGTTGCTTTACACTTTTCCAAAGCTAAAAAGGTTTTTAAATTTACGGAAGTGCAAAACGGAAAGTGTAAAAAATAAGAAATTGGGGAAATAGAGGTCACAGGTTTTATAGAATGGGGAAACTTTGGGACAAAAACATAGGACAAAGAAAAAATAAAGGTAAGATCTGAAGCGATGCAAAGAAAATTGTATTATTTGGTACAATACAAAATAAAATATTATTTCCATTTATTATTAATGCATTTTCTTAATAAATGCATTCTCCCTTATGACTAGGATCCGTGGATCAACTCAAGAGCATTCTACAAGATCCCAGTTCAGAACAATGCACATCCATATTTATCTGTACATTTACCAGGTTGCAGTGTCTGGCACTTGGTTGGAGGCTGTAAATAGCAGTGAAGCTCACTTGTGAAGGAGACAGAGCATTCTCAGAGGTCTCTCCTGCAAAGCACTTCCCCAGACACTAAATTTAAACAGGAATCCCAACACCCTCTCCCCCAAGAGAAAGACACATTTCTTTGATGCTGCCATGATTTATACAAATAACTGTAGGGCAGTAAATATCTCTGTGCGTATTTTTGCTCTGTCTGCCTCCATGAATCTTGTGCTGAGTGCTCATGGTCCAACCCCAGCAGCAGAGAGATGGATCTGCCCAAGCCCCAGACAGGTCTCCAAAGAGCTGCAGCCTCAGAAAGGTGCCAGAGACAGATCTCTCATAGAAAAGCAATTTTTCTAGGGAGAAACTATACAAATGATGTAACTTTATGCTAAACATAGTGATTCCAGACCCCCCTCCTGTAACATTTCTGAATTACCATAAAACGAAGGTATCAGCTCTCCATGGTGCTCACTCAGTCACACTGGGCAGGCTGTATAGCCTTCCCCACCAGTGCTGGGGGAAGCTCCTGTCCCAGCACAGGGTTTTAATCACCTGCAGTTGGGCAGTGATGAGCTTCCTGACATCAAAAGCACTTTACCTCCTCAGCAGAGATACAGGTGTGTGTAGATACTCTGAATAACACCTGAAATCTGGAAAGTCCAAGAGGTGCAGGCAACTAAATCCCAAAATAATTTTTGAGACTTGCATCAGTGGAGTTTTCATGGGGCAGGAAGGTTCCCTGGGGCTCACTCTGTAGCCTGGGGATTTGGCATTGGTGGCCTTGTCTCCCCCTTGGACTCTGGAGCCCAGCCACACTCAGCCTCTGTGCACTGAGTCCTTACAGCCCAGGGTATCTCATGCCTGCTGGGACTGGAGGAGTGTTTCCATCTTGCTCTTGAAAGCAAACCCCAAACCGTAGTCATGTATGGTTCTATAAAAATGACAAAAAAGTGACTGTGTGTACTTGGATTTATTCAAATTCATTCTGTACACATTAGCTGTAAACATAAAGAAACAAATACAAATGGGGGCACAGGGTTTGTGTTTGTTTTTCAGATGACAACACTTATTGCATTTACCTATGAAACTGGAAGGATCACAGGAGATGATTCAGATTATTGGGTAAATAATGCATGTTTAAGAATATGACCCTGGCTGTCCCTTTTGCTGGTTCTTCATTTTGTTGAATGATTTATTTATAGCATGTCTGTGAATCCAGTCCCTTCTGTGGGTGATGTCATCTTTCTCATGTATTACACATGCTGCACCCCAGGGGAAAAGGCAGCAACATGATTCAACATTTTACTATTTCTCCTCCCTCTTAGTGCATATACTTTATATACACAAATTTTTTCAAATGTTACTGAAGTATCACTTTAAAATATACATTTATAGAAAGATATGTATTTATAAAAAATTACAGATGCCTGTTCAAATTCATTTTCTCTGCTACTGACAGTACAGATAGCAGGCAAACTATTCTGTTTGTGTCATTCACTTAAGCCTTGTTTGTAAAGAATTCCCATAGTACTTTAAATGTGTGATGGTTAACACTTAGCTTTGGAGAGATTAATAAAGCCAAGGTGAAATGGTGATAGAGTGAAATTGTAGCAAAAAAAACTGGGAAAGAGAAACAAATAAATAATAAATAATAATAAAAATAAAAAAATAAAAAAAAAAAACCAAGCAAAAACCAACCTAACAAAAAAACAACCCCAACCTGGTGCTGTATTCCTAAATTAAAAAAAAAAATGTTCTTTAATATTGCTATTTTCTCAGTAAGAGATCATTGTTAAGGTTATTTTATTTACATTTGTTTGTATTTATGACATATATGAAATAGGTAAATCTTTGAATCACATCAAAAATTACAGGAAAGGAGGATGACAAAAACTGACTAGAATAACTTTCTGTATTTTGGAGGCAACCTATTTCCCTACACTGCACTGGGAAATCCATCCCACACACCACCCTCCCAGCTGAGCACAATATAAGCAGCTCTTGGGAGGCAATGAAAATTTCCAGTCCCTGACAACTTTTATGAGCTGGGATTTGGTGGCTGCCCTTCAGCAAAAAGCTGTGGCTTCCCTTGAAGAAAACATTTCTATTCTATTGCTACCCTGTCAGTCCTTACCAGATCCTCCCTCTGTTTAAAGGCTTGTCAAAACTTATGAAGGAATCAAACTTCTTTTTTTCTGCAACTGTAATATTCAAGGCATCTTATATAGATAGAACTAAGTGCCTGCTTCAAACCACAATCCATATAAATGAAATTGAAAATACCTTTTATAAGAATGTATTTTTACCTGGTATTTTGAGTACTAGGTTTATGTTTCATACAAAAGACAAAAAATCTGAATTCTGGAAATCATTTCTCAAAAAGCCTTTTTGATATATATCGCCTCCAACATCCCAGTTCTTCTACATGAAAAAAGGACATTAATATGAATGAGAGTGATTTGTATGGCAAGGAGACTCTCAGAATCAAGATGCATTAAAAGGTTCTTAGAGGAGGATTTTAGATAGAGGGAAAAAATCATGGAATTATTCAGTGAGTATGCATTTGACTAGTCTATCCTAATATAAAGTATACAGTAAGTAGTTTCTGACTCTTAATGTAATATTCTAAATCAGTGGCTGTTGGACCAAGTAGTGAAGGTCTCTTTCAAATCATCTGTACCTGAAAATATCTGAGTTGAAATTGATTAGTGATTTTTTTTCTTATATTTTCATACTCTTATGTGTGCATATATATATAAATATATATATATATGTATATATGTATAGATATGTATAGATACACTTCAAATTTTATAGAATAAAAATATATCTGACCAAAAAATTCGCATATCATCACTGAGGAGAATAGCTAGCTAAGCTTCAGATAAATGTATAATGTTCTGTCTGGAAAGACTGAATCCATTAGTGAGCTGAACTAATAGGTCAAGAAAAGTAATAGCCAAATAAATATTTTATTAGCATTTCGTGAAACTTGCTAATGGTTAAGGCTACTAATCCTTTGCTAGTGGGAATCTTTATTTAATATCAGGTCATTATTCAACACATATTGTCTCCAGTTTCATACAAAGTGACTTTCTGAGCATGACTGGAGAAAGGTATTTTCACATTAATTGAATACTCTAGGATACAATGGATGAAATCTGCTGCTGTTCTAACTTTTTTGCTGGTTAAATAATTGGGGGGATCAAACAGAGCTGTATGAAGATATATTTAAAAAGCCACTTTTATTTGCAATACATTTTCATAACTGAACTTTCTCCTGAAACTGTAAGTTATGAAAAGGCTGGTGTCAGGCAGTACAAATATTCCTTTGCTCAGGATCCCATTTTCCACAAGTGCAGTGTGGAGACCCAGCCCCCCAAGCACCTCCAGTCAGTTCAGGAGAGGAGCTGTTTGTGAATGCCAGCGTGGATGTGGAATTAGCATGGATGTGGGATTGCATGTCCCTACCCTCACCATTTGTAAATCCAAGTTTTGTCATTTCCTTTTTGTCTTTCCCTTTGGGTAAAGCCTCTCTCCATGAGAAACTGGTGGAGATGGGAGTTGCCAAGTGCTCCATATGAAACTGGAGGTCTCACAAGGCATCCACAGCACATCTTGCTGACCAGTGCTCTGAGCATACACATTTCTCAGAAATTGTTTAACCAGGAGAGACCCTGATGGATCAAGCAGCAGAGGCAGCTTCTCAGAGTTCAGGGTACACTGGAAATTATCCTGTTGATGCAGCCCTCTCACAATGGTGTTAAAAAACAGAAAATACAGAGCTCAGTGGGCAATTCATGACAACTGTCTGTCTTGCCTTTCTCTTAATTGTGTTAGTTCTCTTCCTGTTGTTTCCAAGGCAAGCCTACTCTACACTCTTTTTCCTGCCTATGTGTAAATTCAAACTCAGATGGTATTTATTCTGTCAAAACCACCATCAACACCAGTGGAACATTTTCAGAAACCACTGAACATCAGAAAAAAGCATGAGATCTGTTGCAGTGCAGATGCAACATTTTGATTCAATACCAGTAAAGCAACCCAAATGAATCTGAGATTTCTATAATCCTTTATGCTTTTCCAGTTTCAGTTTCACCCCTTATCCTTAGCATTTTAAAAAGAGAAAAAAGTGCAAAAACTTTCCTGTTTGAAGACAGGACCTTTTATGATTCAGTAATCACTGAGGTTAGACCATAAGACTGATGCACTGACCAAGGGAGTTAGGAGTGCTAAAGAAATTTTACTAATTTATGTTAACATTTGAGCAAGGAAAATACTTAATGATTCTCTCTTATCTAGTCCAGATGGATTGATTTCCTTTCCTAAGAATGCAGTTTATGAAAATATTGTCTAAGCTAACTGTGAGAGTGCTAGAAGAACATAAACTGCATGATTCTTATGTATAATTTAAAAAGCAATTTCAAGGCTCCAGTTCTATAGCTGTTCAACATATAAAATTCTCACTCAGCTCTGCAGTTGGAGGAGATTCAATAGAAGTGACTTTACAATTGATTTCAGTAGGTGTTTTGACTACAAGGGAAGAACAAAATTGGCCAACAATATTTGTAAAGTGATTTTGGATTCTTGAGAGTGAAGGCACTACAGTGTAAATTGTTATCATTTTTATGAGCTGGAGTGCTCATCCTATCTGAAATTCTCTAAGAAATTCCTGAGTTTTAAAGAATTTGCATCCATAGTCTCATTTTTTGTTCCCCCTCTTAAGAATGAGCACCCATGTAAACAGGAATGCCATGGCTGTAGAACTGACACTGTATATAATGGGAAGTAGTACATGTCAGTAATAGAGCAGAAGAGGTTTCAGGGCAAATTCCTTCTTGCCTTGCCTTTAACCTCAGGATTTTTGCATTCCAATCATACACAGTGGTGACAGCTTCTCTCTGGGACTATTCCACAGATTGAGGTTTAGGTATTCTCCAAAATTATAGGGGATTTATGGTCAAAATCCTGCAGAAACAGGGTTTGCAACCTGTAGCTGTAGTAAATTAAACCAAGGTCTGTTCCCTGGCTCGGAAGCCAGCTGGCATGATCTGCCCACATCTATGCTGTTAAACTCTCTTTCCAAAATAGTATCTGAATCCAAACTGCCTATTGGGAATGATCTTTGGCCCATGTTAATTTCCAAATTGTTCCAGTGATTTTTTGGAAGAGTGTTAGCATTCACCAGCCAAAACCATGTCAGGGATTTTGTCTTCTAGCAATTTAACAATACAGACAGCTGAGTTCTAGTGCCTGGATAATGTGCTGACTCTGCTTTAATTTTTCAGTGTAGATGTGCTTTCTATCTATTCCCGGTGCTTTCTATTTCCCGAGCACATGCTCTACCTACAGGATAACATGCCAATGGAAAGTGTTTGTCATCTATCATCAGAATAAAACTATTAATTCCTTGAGTGGACAGAGATATCTAATATGAAATCCTGAGCTAGATGCTGGGGACATCAAACATCCCATTTTTCAGTGAAGCTGCAGGCAGCTCCTCACCCAGCACAAAGAGTGAAGTCAAAAGTCTACCACGAATGGCCAGCTGATGCCAGGTGTCTAACTTCTATGTACTGTACTACTTGGGACACTTCTCTCAAGGCAGTATATGTTCTTAAAAGGATTTGAGTAAACTTGCATTTTTTCCTACATTGTTCCTTAACTTTGCATGACTGATACAGCAGCTTTAATAATGTTTGATTAATTGCATTTGTGCATGAAAGACTGTGATACCTATCAATATTTATATCTGTTCATTTATGTAAAAAAAGTTGCATGCTCAGGAAAAGGATAGTGGGAGAACATGTGTGCAAGAGATTGATAGAGGGAAAGCAAAGATAAATATTTTTGAAAAACTAATGCCATAGTTGCTCAAATGTCTTTAGCGTTATTGTAAATATTTTCCATTTGTATGCAACTCTGTATATATTTTTGCTTGTCTTCCAAATGCAAAATACATTTGTGGAAATGTGATATTTTACATCTGAC
Source organism: Muscicapa striata striata (assembly GCA_030060385.1). Taxonomy (NCBI): domain Eukaryota; kingdom Metazoa; phylum Chordata; class Aves; order Passeriformes; family Muscicapidae; genus Muscicapa; species Muscicapa striata. Next base: position 1,966,543 of record JAREIS010000077.1, read on the forward strand.
TGACTAATATAGTAGAAACATACAAAAAGTGTCTACTCACAGAAAGCTCTTCTTTGGGGCTGAAAAAGTCTCAGGTCATCACAGCTACATCAGGATTCACATTTCAAACAGACAATTATCTGGGGGAGGTTGTCATGGTATTTTTGCTGTTTTTTCCCTTTTACAGACATTAACACTCCATTCTGTTTGTGGAACAATTCACATCAACTTCAGGCGAAATGAGGAGGGATAGTTTTAGGAATTTTAGTAGGTGGTTTTCAGAAATCTGGTTGAATTCAATGAATCTTTTGCAATGCTGTCAGCCTTGATAACCCACAATTGATGAATGACCACAAATAGCTGAGGAAAACAAAACTGTTTTCAAGTTATGGCTGCCCATAGCCCAGAAAAGAGGTAGTAGTCAAAGTTTTCAAGGGCAAAAAGAAGTAGGCACTTCTCACTAATTTGTTATCCTTTTTCTACTCTTGAAAACAAGTGCTACTGTCAGAGGAGCAGTTTGCTTCTGATTCCTGAAGAGTATGAGCACTAAAACTCAAAGAACAAGGTGAAGGAAATTAGGTGAATGAAAGACAGGCTTTAAAGAGATTTAGAAAATATTGTTACAATAAGATTATGCAGACAAAGGAAGTCTCATCAAGTAAAGGCTAGGCTCAAGTCTAAGCTACTTTACAGGTAAAATCAAAATTCTCATAGTACTGACTTGAGAAAGCAATCTCCAGATAAATTTGTTGCATATTTATTTATGCATATTTGGTGCCTTAGAGAAAGAAAAAACCCATCTAGGTGTACATGTGAAATGCCAAAATGTCACATTAGTATCAAATTTATCAGGAAAATTATAACTGAGATCTAGATTTTATTTTTTCACTATGCCTTTCTTGGACTATTTTGTTCTTGTGTGCAGATGAATCCTGCTTCATTCCCTGTACATTTCAGCATTTGTTAACACTATTTTGTGAAAGAATGACTTGTGTTTTAAAGCATATATGTGAGTTGATTTTACTTGAAGACGATCACCATCTTTAAATTGAATTTGCTGAATCCTAGGAAAAAAACTGATCTATTATAAGTATGCAAAAATCAGAGTAATTCCAATAAATGTAATGTGGGGTTTCAAGGGAAAGGGCCAAGATCCTTTTATTCTGACTGTCATGGGAATTATTTCTGGAGATGGAGATATTTGTTGAGGGTGGTTTACTTGTTTGGTTTCATGTGACTTCATTCTGGTTTGGTTTTGTTATACATTTGGGTGGGAGGTTTTGGGAGACTTTTTACTATTCTTTCAAAATATTAATAGGCTATAAAAAGATTGTCTTAAAACTTATAAAACTCCAGGGACAACATTTTAAGTCCAACAGATGAAAATGTCATGAAATTCTCAAGACTTAAAGTTTTTAGATTTTAATGGACACTACATTTTAACCATTTAATGTGGTCCAGGCAGCAAGCAATTTTAATGAAAATCCAAATATATATGTATGTGCCTGTGTTAAGCCTGTAATGATGCAAATGTGTGTAGGTATCTGTATGGGTCTATTACCTACAGTTCATGTTTTCACACATTTCTTCTAGGTTTAGGTCTAACATACAAATACGAGAATATAATATTTAAACTGAAATGCCAAGTATTTTTTCCCCAAACATGTGCTTCTATCCTTTCTGCCATAAAAAACTGAGCCAACACCCAGGCTGCACAATACCTCCACAGTGATAGTTTTAAGATGTGATAACTTGAGGTTTACCAATCCAAGAACCCTTTCAAACACTAGATATGGAGAATTCCCAGTGTGTCATGCAGAAATTCCTTCTGGCATTAAGACCTGACACAGAACTGAAGCTTGACTTTCCAAAACAGTAATAACTGTTCTCACTCAGCAGGAACCAAAGAGAAGACTTCAGTTAGACACATTTAAGACAGCATGGAGGTGACCTTAGTCTGTTCTAGAAGATTTCTAGTTTGTCTTTGGTTAACTGTGATAAGACTTGAATTAAAAAAAAAAAAATTAAAAAAAAACCCAACTCTATAGGAATTAAACAAACAACCTCCACCTCCCGACCCCTGAACAAAAAAACCAAAGTGCCGTGGAATACTCTCAGAGCATTGTTGCAATGCCTTCTAAAATACCTTAAAAAAGTTTTTGAAACTTCTTTGGTATGTACAGAAAGGATAGGGGTATGGTGGCTGCATATAAAGATTTTATTTCATTAATTTACAATGATCAGCTTAAACTTCCTATGTTTACTATGACATGACACATTCAAACCGTTATTTCACATCAGTTACACATCTCCATTCACACAAAAATATACTACTACAACAGAGCCCTGAAATTATATAGATTGCTTTCAGCATCTTCAAAAGGTCTGATAAGTTAAACAGAAATCCCTTGTCATCCAAAAATTGGTTTTGAAGCAATGAGCTATTCAGCTAGCTGTTGGGATAAGGAAAGAACTGGAAAAATGGGAAGAGCTGTGCTCAACAGACAAAATTATCTGCAACTTTTTCACTTATTGACTCTCCCTAGTTTAGGTAGAAAATATTTCTACCAGCTACAGCTGAAGTTGGTTAGAATTTTTCTGTTATTTCCTGGGTATAAAGGGTAACCAACAACCCTCCCCCTCCCCAGCAGAAAGGAAGGTATGATCTGTTGATATTTTCAACCCTGTGTAAGCTTGCAGAAGTACAGACATTAAACACAATTGAGAGATGTGTCTTGTATATTTCCTGGGATATGGGAACATGTCTACTGGCAGGGGCTCCAGAAGGTTAATTTCTGCAATAGATGGCTTGTATTAATTACAAATTTTGAATTTGTAACAATATAACTCCATCATTTCTATAAAACAATATTTAATATACAACAAACTTTCACCACATAAACACATTAAAAACACCTTTTTATAGTTTCAAGAATTGATTACAGGTTTCTCATAAAAACATTTTCAGAACTAGAATCTTAATACAGAATGATTTTTTCTATGCCAAAATACATTTAGATGGTAAATTGTTTGTAGAAAAAGATACAGAGAGAAATGGGGTTTGCTGGCGTGTAATCCATTTTATTTCATTCTTTCATGGTCAACTTTAAAGCAAAGTTAAGTTTTTGTCATAAAATATTTTATTGTTTAATCCAGAGTCTTAACCAGAAAAGAAGAAGGAAGCTAATTGACTTATTCTGTGTTTCAGTGTCTCTCAGGTGTGCCCAGAACAGCACTTAGTACACACTATCTGGACCATAACTACCTGTCAAGGGTTTTTTTGAAAGACATAACATTCCCATTAACTTTCAGCTTTAGGTGCCCACAGAATGAGGAGTGGATTCACTGTAATAGCTGAATTGCATTTACCAAATGCAACACCAGAAAAAGAAAAATCCACATAAAACCACATAGGAAGATTGATCACACATTTTTATTAGTCTTTTGAACAATTGCATTATGTTGTTCCTTTATTTAAAAACTCTTGCAAAAAAAGACATTGGAGTGGACTGGTTTCAACCCTGAGCATTAACACTGCATATCAAGTACTGTAGTAAAGAAGCTGGTTAAGTTTGTAGCACTAGCACAAGTCACTGATATTAATCCTCTAGGTGATCAGGTTTTTACAAAAAAAATACATAGTTTTCAATAAATAATGCTTAATTTTACAACTTTGATACAGCAATGTCATACACTGTTTTGACACATACTAACTCTGCATGCTATATAGTCTACTAGAAGACAAAACCTTGCCATGCATTTTCTTTTTCTAGTGCTAGAAAACACTTTGTCCTCCAGTGCATTGCCTCAAGCAGCCTTACCATCTTCCTTCTCTCACAGCAATAGGCCGTGCACTGGCATGCAAAAACCTCAAGAAAAGGTTTCCCCCCCACCATCACTCAGACTTCTAAACAAAAGTACTTTTCAGCTTTTCCCCCCAAGACCTGGAGTGGCTATGAAAACTAATTTCATGTGGCCTTGAAAAGTCTTTGAAATTACATATTTTAAAAGTGTCATGCTTGAAAAACTGCTCTAAAACATTCAATTTCCCCCACCTGTGGCCATCATGCAACATCATTGAAATGTTGTAACCATCAAAAGTCCCACATTGGAAAACAGGCCTCCATTTTAAAACAGCCCACCAAAAAATAATAGGAAATAAGAAAAAAAGTATCACAGCATTTATGTAAAGACTCCAAAACGCCAACATATGTACAAGAGCAAAACCAGATACAAATAGTAAATGAACTAACAATGGCATATAACTCTTCTCCCTGGCTTTGCCAGGAGTTGAGGCAAGTTGGTTTTGGAGATAAGCAGGACGATGGAAACGAAAACAAATTGTGACAATGGGAGTTCCCGGATTAATCATTATTACTTGATCAAATTTCTTCAAGCAGTAAATCAGTGTCTTGATTTTACTGGAAGTGTGAATTACCAAAATCTAAATCCGTAATCAATAATTCTAAATAAAACCTGCTTCTGAACTTTCACAAGTCTTAGAATTTTGGCACCCTTGCACTTTTTCATCCCGCAAGATTGCACTTCACAGAAAATCCAGATGTAACTAACCACAAAAGAAGAAATTTGATTAATTAATAAGGATTGAAACCTCCATTCTCACACTTCCAGGTTGTTGTTCATCATTGAAAACCATTCACCCCTTCTTATCCATATTGCTTTAGGGGTTTCCTTGTATCTACAGAAGTCATTCCTTTTAAATTGCTGTCAATCACAATTTTTCTAAGAGTTTTTAAAATATTCCTATCTTTGCACTGGCATAAGTATTGGGTTTTCTAAGAGAATCTCACCCCAAAGAAGGTATTACTTTTATACATGAAATATTATGAACTTTTGCTTCCCTTTTTGTAAGTCATTCTACATTTTCTGCACATTTGTGCTTTATATTGAATATAAAAATAGGTCTTTAAAACTCTATTTACTTTAAACTCACTAAAAAACTACTTGCTTGTGAAATTCTCTTACAAATTCACTGCATCCATGTAGAGAAGATAAAACTAATTAGGCAGTTAATTGGTATAGGTAGTGTGCAAAAAAATTAAAAACAAAAACAATCACAGCCTTGGATGTGAGTGAGGGAAAGGAAATTGATCAAAGAAATACAACTGTATAGTAGGGGAAATGTAAGGCAACTCATTGTGTTAAGTTTCTGCTGTTTATTTTTTCCTGGCCATTCTTACAAATGGAGGTTAGGAGGAGCTAAGACACCTATCCTGCCAGCAGCCCTTGAGGCAAAAACTCCCATTATGCTCAATGGGAATTTTTTTTTTTTTTAACCAGAGCAGGTTTAAGGCCTTACTAGGCAACAATTGTGAAGATGTAAAACAGAATTCATGAACTGTTTTGATTATCAAACACCTAAAACTTATATGGCCCTGACTTTGACCCTACACCAGTTTTCCCCTGGTGTAACAATAGAGTTGCACTTTCCTCAAAAAGGCAGGAGTGAAGGACCATACTGCACGCATGTAAATCACATTCAATAGACTTGAAATTTCATCTGAATGTCAATGAATGTCTAAAGAGCATGTAGCACTTAAAGGACGCTTGGAATGAGCCTTTCTACCACATTTGTAAAAGACTGCATTTAAAGAAAGAAAATATTTCTTAATTGTGGTTCTTTTAAAAGGAAGGGAAAAGACAGAGTAAAAACATCAAAAGGTGAAAAAAAGTTCGAAAAAATGTTCACTTTAAAGGTAGAAAGAATCAGCATGTTTGATTAGGTTTTACATTGAGATGACATCCTCAGTGTTAGTAAGGAAATTGTCTTTCAACACAGAAAAGCTCACTTTTCTCCCTCCTACCACTGAGCCCTATTACACGTAGAGGAGTATTGTACAGAGACAAACACAAGGAACACAGGGAAAAGGCCACGGGAGATACCAGGCCTGCAACAGGACTGCTCTAGCATGTCAATAAAGATTCCTATGTACACAAAAAATAAAGAGAAACAGAAGGTATGAATATTAATGACAAAATAAAAAAGAGTAGCTTATCAGATGCTATTTTTCATAAGTAGAAGATTGTTTTTTACTCTCACTGAGATCAGTAGGAGCTTAGGCATTCATCTACAGCATCAAACTTCAGCCCTAAATATGCAGTGGCTTAAACAGCACACTACCTAATTTTTCCTTAAACAATATGCAATAATAAACTCTAAAATAAAAGTAACTCAAGTGTTTGGCCAAAAAAAAAATTGTTTCCCTGCACCATATACCTTCACTCAAAATATTCCTCTGATGTAGTACAGTATAATTCCCATTTAGAAGAAACAAAAGATATACTTCTGAGTGGGTATTATATTCTTTGACTAAAGTAGACCTGTTGCTCTTTTAAAATATGCCTGACTGCTCTTTAACTGGATCATTTAAATCAGCTATCCTTGAGTAATATTTTAAATGGTAATTTTAAAACAGCTTCCAAAAATATATGCAAGTCAAAACTTTCATAGGCTGAGACACAGACATTATTACAATGCAAACTAAATGCAGCCTGTATTTGACCATAATCATTCATAACTCATTGAACATCTGTAAAGTACAAATGTTTAATGACACTGCCTATTATCACTTTAATAAACAAGGATGCATATCAGAAGAAAGGGACTGAAAGAACAAGTCACCCTACCCTCATGATAGCTTGAAGAATTACTAAGAGAATTTTGGCTCAGTTTTAAGACTTAGAACCTGATCAACTTACTCCATCACCCTAGCCCAAAACGGGATTTTTGATAGCAGGATAGTGAATGGCTAGGCTAGAGCACTTCAGTGTATCTATTTTCTTTCAATCTTTTGCCTTAGAAGAGATAAATGTCATTTGTTTTCAATCTGATTTCTAAGTTATTACATGGAGAACACACTAATCATTTGAGACCAAAAACTGAAAATTCAAGAAACTCTGTTTTATTGAGGACTATCCATTGCCAAGGATATCTTGTATATTGTAATTAAATTTGTTTTAAAACACAGTTTCTCATAAATAATTATCACAATGCAAGACATAAATTTGAGTTCCCAGATATGCTATATCTCTTTTCTGATAGCAAAGATTTAGGCCAAACAACTTTTATTTAGAATCATGAGTGTTTTATTATTATTAGAAAGAGATCAGATTATATTAATCATTTTACTACCAGTTTAACTAACCTAAAGTAAGATATCTCACCACTTAAATGCCTAAGAGTTGTCTTTGATTAAACATAACATGCATGCAGGTTTTAATGTTATGTTTTATTATGCCTTACAAATGCGTATGCAGGATTTTCATTTCAGCAAGTCTGAAAGCCTGTAGCAGTGGTTGCCACCAAAACACCAGCACAGTGAATTGTCCCTGTAAACAGCTGGATCATTAATTAGCGGAGAAAAAAAAATAGTAATAATTTACCAATGCCTACCAGGTAAAAAAGTAAACTTCTTGAGAAACAAACTTCCACCTCATGAGTCTGTTTATTGCCATCAGCAGCTATTTCAGAGCACGCAACTGAAATCCGATGGCTCCTAAAGTCAAAAAAAAAAAAAAAAAAAAAAAGCGCACACTGACAAAGTCTGCTTGCCTACTGCCGAAGCTCGCACCCCTTTTCCCTGCCCTGCCCTGGATGTGCCCGGAGCGTTAGCGGCTCTCCGGAGAGCCCGGGGCCACCGCGGCGGGCCGAGCGCTGCCCGGGCCGGCGGAGATGCGGCACCGCTGCCCGCAGCATCTCCGCCCCGAGTCCGGCCCAGGTTATCCGCCAGACACGGGAGAGGGGCAGGAAACGCGGGCACGCCGAGCGGGCAGCGCCGGGAGCGGACAGCGGCCCGAGGGCGGCTGCGGGGACACACCCGCGACAGCCCCAGAGCGGGGAGACCGAGCCCAAAACAGCCGGGACAGCCCGAGAGCGGGGAGACAGAGCCCAAAACAGCCGGGACAGCCCGAGAGCGGGGAGACAGAGCCCAAAACAGCCGGGACAGCCCCAGAGCGGGGAGACAGAGCCCAAAACAGCCGGGACAGCCCGAGAGCGGGGAGACAGAGCCCAAAACAGCCGGGACAGCCAGCCTGTCGCTGCCCGGAGCAGCCCGCAGCGAGCAAACCCCGGCCCCGCGGAGCAAAGCCGGTGGGAAAAAGAGGCGAGGAAGGAAAAAAAAAAAAAAAGGAAAATAAGCAGTCCTGACTCTCCTCCCCCCTAGCTCTGCTCATGCACAACAAACAGCCTACAGCTACCGCTCCTCCGCGGGCGAGGGTGACAACACGGCATCTCCAGCGTTACTGCTACAGACACTAATTGCGATACGAGTTTCTATCAGTTCCAGCTGATTTATTAAAATTGTAAAGATACAGACTTTCAGCATTAAAAAAAAAAAAAAAAAAAAACAAACCAGGCTATGATGTTGACAGTGCACAAGTCTGCTTTTGCCATCATTTGCTACAAAATATGCAGATGGTCTGTACTTTAGATTATATTGCACAACATGAGAAACTTTTTAAACTATGTGCCTTTTTTCTTTTCTTTTTTTTTTTTTTTTTTTGCTAAAATCGAGAATCCAGTTTCATACCTTCCATCTGGGGCCCCATCCACATATCACAGCGTATGAGATACATAAAATCCTACTATAGTACAGTACATATACAATCTTTTAAACTAAGATAACAGCTCTGAGGTCTATATCACCATTTTCAATAAATCTTTACCTACAAATATTGAACAAATCTGAACTATAGCTGTACAAAAAAAGTGTTTGTTTCTTTTTTCTTTAAACCACAAGGCCTTTAGATGCAAGGATTATTTTTTAAAATTTTAATCCTTTTAAAACCAGGACGTAACGTACCAACAAACTTGCATGCTAAAAACAGAGAAAAACAAAGAAAATAAAAGGGAAGAAGTGCCTGAAAAGTCTTACTGAAAAAACACAGCAAGAATGTTCCCTTTTCACTGTACAAAAATACGCCTGAAAATATATTAATTTTTAAAAAAGACTGAGGTCTGTTATGTATCAAAAATGTTTCAATACCTTTTTGTACTGAGGTCTAGGCTGTCTGGTATTCAATCAAGGAGGTATAAGGGAACAAGTTACAAAAAAAAAAAAAGTTGGCAAGTAGAAATCACATTTGTAAAACCATAAACAATTTGATCTGAAAAGTAAACTCTGATCTTAAGTCAGTTCAGTTATTTGTAAGCGTTTGTACAGTCTGCATTTTTTCAAGCTCCCTGCAGCTTTGTTAAGAATCGGATGCATAGAAGACATCAGTTTTCTCCCTCCAAAAAAAAGTTGCAATGGTCCCTTTCGGAAAAAAAGAAAAACAAAAAATCATAACAGTTCATTAAGATCTCTCACGGGAAAAAAAAATAAAATCCACAAACCCCCTTGAGTAACAGTTGTGCTGCCAAAAGACTTCTTCGCAGACCATCTTCCAGACTTCAATCAGAGACCGACAAGCTTCAAACAGCGCCTTCTGTATCATTTTTCCCCCAGTCCCATTTGCCTTTGCTGTTGTTGTTGTGATCACCAAACATAATAAAAATTAAAAAACACAAAAAAAAAAAAAAAAAAAAAAATAAAATCACAACTCCCGGGCTCGGAACTAACTTCGAGATTTTTTTTTTTTTTTTTTAAGAAAACAAGACTTATTTTTTTAATCATTATCATGATCAACATCATCATCGCCGGCGTCGCACCGCTCCAGCTCCGCCGCTGTCGCCGCCCGCCCTGGCCGCCGCCCCCGCTCAGTACGTGAACACCAGGTCGGAGAAGTTCGCTTCCAGCCAGTCGCCCGCGATCATCTCGCTCAGCTCCGGGGTACAGTAGTCGGGGAATTCGAAGTGGGAGCCGAGGCTGCCCTCGCTGAAGGAGTCCAGGTCCTTGTCCACCAGCGAGAGGGAGAGGTTGCCGCCGGCGGCGCCCGCCCCCAGCTCGGCGGCGGCGTGGCCGTGCTGGGAGAAGTTGAGGCTGAGGTCGAAGAGCAGGTCGTCCGCCTCCTCGCTGCCGGCCGACGAGGTGGAGATGGAGCGGGAGGAGGCCGGGGAGAGGCCGGGCGGCTGCTGCGGCGGCGGCGGGCCCTGCTTGGTGATGTTCTTGAAGCTGTAGTAGAGTCTGCTGCCGCCGCCCGCCGCCGCGGCGCCGCCCCGCACCTCCTCGTACAGGCTGGCCCCCTCGGTGGACTCCGCCGAGGAGCTCAAGGTGGGGCTGGCCGGCACTTTGGCCACGTTGTACCGCCGCAGCTGCTGCGGCCCCGGCTCCTCGTCCTCGTCCTCCTCCTCCGCCTCCTGCTTGATCCGCAGCTGCAGCTCGTCCTCATCCTCGTCGTCCTCCTCCTCCTCGTCCATGAAGACGCACTTGACCGTCTTGCTGCTCACTTTCAGGGTGCCGAAGACGTACTCGTCTCCCGCGTAGTCCCCGTGGTGGGCGCTTTTGGCTCCCGGCTTAGGGGGCGAGGAGCCGGAGGAGGCTTTCAGCTTGCTGCACTTCTTGCTGGAGCTCTTGGCGCTCTTGCTGCCGCCGCTGCTGGCGGGCGCGTTTTTCTCGGGACTTTGGCTGGCGTTGGGCTTGGCCGACGGGTCCATTTTGGGCTTTTTCCTGGGACGGTACTTGTAGTCGGGGTAATCAGCCATGTGCTTGAGCCGCAGCCTCTCCGCCTCCCGGATGAAAGGGATCTTCTCGCTGTCCTTCAGCATTTTCCACCGCTTGCCCAGGCGCTTGGAGATCTCCGCGTTGTGCATGTCCGGGGACTGCTCCATGATTTTTCTCCGCTCGATCTTGGACCACACCATGAAGGCGTTCATCGGTCTCTTTATGTGCCCCGACGCCGTTTTGCACCAGTCCGGGTCGCTCTCGTCTAAAGCGACGGGGCTACAAGCCATGAACTCGCCCTCCTCGGTGTCCATCGCTTCCCGGGGCAGGTTGCTCTCCGCCTCCGTACTCTCCGCCTGCTGCACCATGGTGGGCTCTCGCCGAGGCGCCGCTCCCCTCCGAGCCAACAAAGCCGCTCCGCCGCCGCCCCCTCGCAGCGCCGCACCTTGCCCCTGCTGCGAGCCGCGCCGAGCCGCTCGGTGCGCCGCGCGGTGCGGCGAGGCGGGGCCGGGCGGGCGCTGTTCCGTGCGGTGCCGCCCGCACCCCGCGGGGCCGCGCTGGGCCGGGCCGGGCCGGGTCGGGCGCGGCTGGGCTGGTGCGCTGGGCGCGCGCTGTGCCCGTCCCCGGCCTCGCGCCGCCGCCCGCCCTGCGCGCGCTGCCCGTCCTGCGAAACTCCCGGCTCCGCGCCCCGCGCGTTATCAGCGCCTGATATGGGTGACATCACTGCCGCCGCCGGCCAATGGCGCCGCTCGGCACCGCCCGCCGCCACACCCCCGCGCGCGCTCTGACACACCCCCGCGCCGTGTGGGGGCGGCCGCGGCAGGAGGCGCCGGCGGCGCTCCCCCGGCTCTCGGCCGGTCTGTCCGCCCGGGGTCGGCAGTGCCGGTGTGGGGGCTTTACCCGCCGGGCCCCGCCGCCGGGCGCGTAGCGGTGCGGTTCGGCTCGGTGCGGGACGCGGCGGGGCGGCGGCGGCTCCCCCGTGTCTCGCTGCCTCCGCAGGCCGCGGAGGCCCGGGGCGGGCGGCAGGGGGCGCTGGCGCTCCGCGGCCGCCGCGGCCTCGGCTCCTGCGGCGGCACCGCCGGGCCCGGACCCGCCCCGCCGCGGGCTCCGGGCGGATCTCCGCGGGCACGGCGGGCTCCGCACATGGCCTCCTTCCCTCCGCCCTGAACCCCCGGAGGAGCGCTCCGGGCCCCTCGGCTCCCTGTCCTCCCAGGGCTGCTCTCGGTGTCTGGTCGGTAGAGAGCGGGGCGGGGAGAACGCAGGTAGAGCCCGGGGCGCTCCCGGCTCCCTGCGGGTGCGGACGGTGCCTCGGCATCTCCGGCCTGCTGTCGGCAGTGCCCGCGACCCGGGAGGTCCCCCTGTCCCCCGGGCTATCCGCAGGAGGGACGTGAGGATCGCCGCACCCACCTGGAAACCTTGTTTCATCACACCTACCGCGTGCTGCAGGCAGAGGATAAAGATGCCTTCCCCTTTCTGTAAATTTCACGGCGTGAAAATATACAGAAGGCATCAAGCACTGCTTTATGTTTGTTTGTTTGTTTCTGTGTTTTCTCAGAAACATCGGGTTATTCAGGACGCTGTAGCGGATCCACCTATCCGGATAATCAATCCCATGTTTGATTTTGTCACGGAATGTCTGAAATCCAAAGGTGACAGTGTGCTATGCACCTGTGGTCATTTTAATTGCAAAATGTGTGCTGGAGATGAGTTCACATACTGTTTTGTGGCTTCCTTTGTGCTTTTCCAGCTACCGTTCGCAGTTATTAGAAAAAGTTTAGTAAGTTTTGTGATGGTTGCTGGCTGTATGTGGACATAATGGCAATGAGAGGAACGAGCATAGCCTCTCCTCTGCCAGAGCACATCCTGTGAACTGCTGCTAATGGGACAGTAGGTCCCCTGGTGCATCATCCTCTAATTATCCCAGTGGTTCATTTTCCTCAGACTACAGCAAAATTACTGTCTTTGGATGATGTGACTCTGATATCATAGGGCTGCAGTGACTAGTGCTGTTACAGGAACAAAAACAAAAAAACAAAAACAAAAACAAAAACAAAACAAAAAAAAAAAAAAAAAAAAAGAAAAAAAACGTCACCCACCTCTTTTAGCTGTATGGATAAGTTAGGCCTGCCAGGTCTCAGCTGCATTTGTCAGGAGTCAGGTGGAGTTTGAAGGATACGTTTGAGGCAGATACTAAGTGTTATGTCACTTTCCTTGCCTGACCCCAGCTGGGTGTACAGAGTAGAGGGAAGAAAAAGGGCATAGCTGAAGAAGGTTCAGTTACTTCATTGTAAAGAGGGGTTTTGAAAAATAGTGCTCTGCCTCTCCAGGACTGCCCCCAGCTGTGATTTCTGCTCTGAGGCTTGTTGCCACCTCTCTCTTCCTCTGCACTTGGTGGTACAATCTAGCTCCATAATAATGTCTATCCTTTAAGACACAGGAGATAAAACGGAAAATTTGACTGGCAGGTTTTTCAACCTGTCATAAAATGTTAAAATTTAGAGAAACCACATGAGAAGAGGGCGCAGTACCTCTGGGAGGGAGTGCCTGAGTTCCTGTCGCAGCTGTGGTCAGCTGTGGTCTTTTCGGGGAGGGCTGTTGGCAGGACCGGGCATTCCTTCCAAGAGGACTCTGAGTTTGGCACTTCCTGCTCCATCCGGCTGAGGATTCACTCAAACTGGGCACACTGTGGAGCCTTCTGTGTCACCACGATTTTGTAAAAATTGAGAGTATGTTTCTTTTAGTGGTGATGTGTACAGGAGTCTTGGGAGTGTGTAGGTGCCTGACTGCCTCGGGGGAAGGCAGCTTTGATGCTTCTGGGACCTTTACTAGGATGATAGCAGAACACCAATGTCTCACCTAACCCTATATCTTAGTATCCTTCTATAAGTACCAGTGTTCAGATACCTCGTGAGAAATTCTGCAGTTTTTACATGAATTTTGAATTCAGATAGAAATAATGGTGTAATTTTGCGAAATGAAAAGTGTCAAAACGTTTTAATTTGTTTTTGGAATTTATGGGAGATTTCATTATGTCATAGATGTTGCATAAAATTCAAGCTGATGAAATGAAAATTGAATCTTTACTTCCTGTAAAGTGAATAAAATCGTGAATGACTTTTCACTAAGTACTGCTATTTTTTTCAAGTCATTTTACAAAAGCCATAAACTGTTTTGGAAAATTTTCACTCAGTTGCAGTGGAAGCCATATAATCAGTATTGATAAGGCTGGGACTCCATACACCAGGGTGACAGATCTGACATTTAACACATTAAGATCGGGAGAGATCATTTTTAATAAAGCTTTGGTGTCATTTGAATCCATTGTCATTACACCAGGCTTCTGGGATATTTCCACTCCTTCATGTGTGTCCCTGTGAAGAAGTCAATTATTACTATGGGTATCACATAATTTTCATAAATCCCATTTTCTTATTTTTGTGTTAAATCTCATTTTTTGAGCATCTTGGCAACATTTCAGTTTTTTATCCGCAAAAGTGATCTTTTAAATATAAACTGCATTATGTTTTCTTGTGCTGGTCCATGTTACGTTTTGGTTGTTTTTCGTTGAATTTTAAGGGTAATGCTAGGGAGGTAATGAAGCTGAAAACAGACTGACAAATAATAGCCACACTCTACAAAACAATAACAAAAAAAATCTTAAGGATTTAAAAAATCTGATTAATCAGGTACATGAATAAGTAGATATTACTGTTAAAAAATTTTATGTTCTAAAAGCAGTTCAATAATTGTATGTGTGCATGTATATTCCTATTAGAGTTCAGTAGTTAGAACTAACAGCCCACTATGCGTTCTTTTGAAATTCAAATGAATAATCATCTTCCCATTATCTAGGTCAATAGGAGGCTGGGCTACCCCAGAAAGTGGGAAAAAAAAAAAACCAGGTAAAACAGGATTCACTAAAGAGCTTAATGCTTTTCTCTTTGGATGGAGTCTGTTTTTGTGGGTCTGCATCTACACTGGGTTTCCCAGTACTCTAGCTCGGGGGTGTGTTATTCTGGATGACCTGAAGTGTGAGAATGGCACTGGAAGCACTGAGGTGTCCTCAGCAAGAAGCTGGTGAGGTGCCTCCAAAGGCCTGAAGCCATCAGGAAACACTTCATGTGGAATATCAGCCCTTTGCATGTGGCCCAGTGTGCCTGCATCTACCCCAGCAGTGCTTAGGAAGGTGAAGTGAGGCATGTTTTCAAGAGACTGACCTTACACAGTCCTTACAGGATTTTGACTACCAAACAGGAATTAAATATGTGCAAAAACAGCTTCGTTGTTCAAGAAATTGTGTTTTAGGAAAGTGGAGGATATTCTCTCTCCTTACAGTGCCTGCTCTCTCTGTTAAATTTGAGTAAACTGAATGCCAAGATTTTTACTGTGCTAACTCTGGTGATAAATAGTACTATGAGTGCGGTGTTCTTCTGACTATTTATTGCTTGCTTGTCCTGAATTGTGCTGCGGATTTTTGCCTGGAGAGCCCAAAATGACTTTGCCTGGGGAATGTGTGGGAAAGCTGGAGTTACGCACCTTCTGCAAGGTGTGGGAAGTGGTTTCAGTCACAAGCTGTGGATTCAGAATGAAAGAAGAAAGAATTACAGTGTCAAGAGGGTTTTGTCTTAATAGAAAACATATGATGAATTCTGAATGGAGGGGTCACACCTAAGGTTAGTTCGCAGACACATTTCCTAGATATCTTCTCTGGAATAAACATAAATTCCTTGAGTCTTGCATTCATGAGGGAAAAAATAAGCTGTGGACTTACTTCATGTTGGCTAACATAGGGTAAAATAGTGAAAAGGCACACAGGCTGTGCTTTTTAAGATTTGGTAAATCTTCCCTGCCTTACTGTTTTTATCTTAAGCTGCTAATTCACATGAAAAAGCCAACTTCCTTGTCATTGCTAGGAAAATAGATCCTCTCCTCTCTCTTTTACATGGTATCCATGCTCTTGGATTGTGTAATGCTGGTTTACACAAAGTCTTTATTTTGAAAATGAAAGTGCCCGGGTGTCATGACCAAACTTCAGATTAAGAGGTGAAATGGACTCATGTAACTGTAAGAGTAATCATTTGAGAGGATAAACTACTTTAACCATAATCTAGAAAAAATTTACATACAGTTTGAAACTAAATGCAGACGAAGGTGTCTGGATGTATTTCATCTTGATTTTTTTTGCAAAAAAAAAAAAATTTTGTCAGAAGTATGTGCATCAGATACCACTCTGGTGAGGGCAGTCTCAGGGTGGTTTTCTAGCTTCTCAGCACAAAGTGTGGCATCTTCCCAAGCGGTGTGACCCTCTGCTGCTGGAGGAGTCCAGCTGGAGCCCAGAGAAGCTGTTTGTGGGCGCAGGAGCAGCTCCTCCCAACTCACCTCCTGCCAGACCTATATATTCCATTTACTCATCCATCGTCCAGTGCCCAAGTCTGCTCCTGGCCACACAACAGAGCTGTGACAGAAGTACAGATTTTGAACTGCCTGCTGCCTCGAGGTAGCCCAAGAAACATTGCATACTGTTTGTAAACACACGATCGGCAAAGACATCTAGAGACAAAGTGATTGTCTATATGGGTTGAAATAATCCAGGACTTAAAACTGGAGCAGAAAGTAACCCTATTCTTGCAGCTATGTGGCAAGTCTAAGTCTGACATCCTGGAGTGTGTTGTTGCTTCAACACCCTCCCCCAAGGCATTTTTGGATGACAATGCTGTCTCACTGGGACAATATGTATGGGCCATTTCCTCTCAGCCCCGATGTACTGAACTTACACAACAAGATGTTTTAAGACACCAAGATACATCACTTGCTGATTTTTTGTAATATCCTGATTGGAAAGTGCATCTTATTAAAAAAAAAAAAAAAAAACCAATATATTATTTATGTAACGTACATTCAAAACCATTTTATGCTCTAAGAAGAAGCATAAAAATAGTGTTGGGATGTTCCATGTACATTGCATCCCTCTCAGATTTTTGTTTTCAAGACAAATCTTTTTCTTACTGGTTGTGATATTAAAACCTGGCTCTGTGAGTCAGGCAGGGTCTCTTCCATCCCACAGATCATTGTAGTAGTGGTAGTTTTGTTTGGGAGATAATTTCCTCAGCCACTTGTGTGTAACCCTATTGATTTGAACCTCTGCCCCCAGCAACACCTGTGCAAATTCACGGATGGCACTGGGATTGCACAGATGCCATGGAGGGCATATTCTGGCATACAGGACATTTATTACTGGTGGTGATGCATGAGATGGAAGGGATCCAGGACTCAGGCTGAGTTTGTGCAGCTGGCAGTTAGAAATTTACTTGCAAACTGAGCTTATTGGGTAGAATAATCAGTGAGATAATGAATCCAGAGCCCACCGTGCCATTCTTACCAAATCACTTTAGGGCAGAAGAACAATTTAGAGGAGATGTGTCTCTTATTAAAAGTGTCTGAAAATCCTACTTGAAAAAACATGGAGAGAGTCCCATGAGAGATTATATTGCAGATATTTGATATCAGAAATTACTGTTTCCAGGCTTGCTTAAATGGAAATGTTTGCTTGTTTCTGCTGAAAAATTGATGCAAGTAAGTTTAATGTGTGAATTTAAAACAATTTTATCTTAATATTAATTACTCAGCCACCAGTTATACAAAATTAAATGGAAAACGCTTATTTTTAACATGTTTTATTTTGATTGATATGAATTCTTTAACAAAAATCAGAACAATTCAAAGTGACAGAGTTTATTCATAATGCTATACATTTCTATTGCTGGCATATAGACATTGAAATCCACAGTGTTTTAGCAGGTCTCTTAGGAAGAAGTGTTGTATACTGAACCAATTATAGACCCTTTCTGGCTAAATTGCAGAGCCAGTTTGCTTAACATGGGTAATTTGATGTTGTAAAGTATTTGTCAGTACCCTAGGGTAGTCTCTTAGGGCACACAGGTTTCACCGTGTAATATTTCACACTTGTGTGCCATTTAACCTGCTCAGTTGCAGACTATTTACAACTCATATAGGATTTATCACATCATGTACTTAATTTATGCACTATGCTTAAAGCTTCTCTTCATGAAGTATAGAATGATAATCATATTTTTTGTAATGGACTTGCTTACTATTTTGGGTGGTAGAGGGGAAGGAAGTCTTTTTAATCCATCAGGCTCTTTAGAATGTGGAAATTTAGCAAGGATGTGACAAAGATGCGTAACAATGTATTTATTAGGCATCACACCAATATACCCATTAGAGATACAAAGCATGTGCACAGTTGAATAGACACGGAGACAGAGGTTTATCATTTAGCTTTTCCTAGCCCTCACTGACAGCCAAATAATATTGGAACTTATAAAATGGACACAGGGTGTTTTCTTTGGTCTGCAGTCATGAAGAAGGCAGCAACATGACTTCCTGCAGGAAAGACACTTAGCAAGTCTCATGTCCCATGTGCTCACTGGATTTTGATCTGCTCATCACTGCCCTTTGGATACACCATTGCAGAGTATGTGAAAAGCCACTCCAAGGCATATACCTGAGAGATTTTAATTTACAGGACTCACACACAGAGCAGCATTCTGCAAAAATCTGCAGGAGTTTTCTTAGTTTTGCTTGCCCTAAATGCCACCTAAGTCCCATGCCATTTCCTAATCAGAATATGGGGTATACCCAAGGGCATTGCCATAGTGTGTCCCGTCCTCTGAGGTCAGCGTGGAGTCCCTCAGCAGGGCCAAGCTCAGAGGGGTGGGCTGTGCTCTCCCTGTATGCTCTCCCATGTGTGCTGCATGTGTGCCTGCAGTGGGTGAGCAGGGGGTGTGTGCTGCCTGCACAAGGTAACCTCCTTCCCACTGAGCTGTGAAAATTCTTAGCATAGGCAGGAGCCACTTGGAGCATGGAGTCAGCACCCTCCAGGTGCCCTGACTGTGCTCCCATCCGAGCCACTTCTGCCCAGCTTTGGCAGAGCTCAGCTCTCATCCCAGAGAAGCTGGGATGGGCTTTTTGGGCTGCCCTGACTACTCCCTCCAGACAGTTCTGGTAATTCTGCAAGCCTGGGCTTGTGCAGGCAAAATCCAAGTGAGAGAAATGCAACAGCTGTACAGTGGAAATGGAAATTAGAGCTTCATTATTGAACAAAGAAGCAAACCACATATTATTCCTATTGGTTATATAAATTTAGAGAAAAAAAGGTCGTATGAAGTTCTTTATAAAGCTCTTTATGTCCTTGTTTTGTTAGGTCCATGTAAATCTTTCTATTGCCATTGTTTTAAAAAGAAATAAATTTGACAAATGTTTCATTGCCTATTTTTTTTTCCAAATGAAAAATAAACAAACAAATCTCCTAGTTATAAATAATATCAGCAGTCAAAAGAAATTCTACAGTAGCTAAACAATGAAGGCACATAGAAATACTGTTTATTTTATTTTTACACAAGGCCCCACTGAATTCACAGGAATGAATTAAATATGTTGAGTGTGACTCTGGGCAAGTAGCACTTCAGTTAATACTGGGTTTAGTTTTCTATTTTTATTAAATTGTTATACATTTGGTTATTAATCTATTAGAAATGTATATGCATATTAAAGCACATTACTAATTACTATGAAAATCACTTCATGTTCTTTCAGTTCCTAAAAGAATATTACTAAATATTCACCAAAACCAGGTAACTGAAAAAACCCAAGCATACTCTTCCCCCAACAGCCTTTGCTTTGTAGTGAAAATGAGAAACATTTACTTACTCTATCCACTATTTCTTATTTGTGGATATGCTAGGAGATTAGAGGTGCATGCAAAACCCTGGCTGTACCAATCACTTAAGGATGGAGAACAAATTAATTTGGGAAAGATTGCTCACCTTAAACCAAAAGCCCCGTCTGTCCTCCTCCCTCCTCCCTCCTCCTTCCCTTACATTACACTGTGCACTGTTAATATGAATACCACCAAGATATTCAATAACATCAGAGGCTTGAAGGTTTCCTGATGCTTTATTACACAATGATGAAAATATCATAATGCCTCTAACTTCATCAAATCAGGCATTTCATTACAGCATCCTGCAAGTATAGAAAACTGATTGTCTTGTGTCAGCATGGCCCGAATCCAGTTCTTGCATACAAGACATGGTTACTAATGATCTTTGTAAGTCAGATGAGACTTGGTCTTATTTTTTCAGTTTTGCTGTACTAGGGATTGTTAAGACAGAGCAGCAAGCAGAAAAAGTTTATTACAGGTTATCATACAGTTTGTTTGACAAAGTAGTCAGTCAATAATAAACCAGAAATTAATAATTAATTGTGCTCTCTATTTGCACAGCAATTGATGTTTCGCGACAATGTGAAGTCTGAGGTAGGAAATTATTATCAGCAATTTATAGAAGAGAGCTGCAGCTTTGGGGTTCTCCCTGCACCATCAGTACTGGTCAGAAAAGGATGGTTCAGGGAGCCAGAGACCTCTTCCTGATTTCTGTTTTCTTCTTTGCCTGGAAGGGCCTGGCTGTGTGAGCCAGGGAATATCTGTGCTGCCAGCTAAGTAGTGTGCAGAGGGAGACATTTATTACACAGAGACTTGCCCCAAGTACTGAGTAAACCCTTCATTCAGGTGCAAGCAATCCAGTGTATGCCTCACCTTGCAGGGTAAATTCACAGTAAAGCGTACTATCTCTTGAGAATAAGATTAACAGAATAAGATTAACTGTTCAACCCTTCCTTGCATCTCCTTTCTCCTTCACTTCCCAAACTTCAAGAGTAGCATGTGGGTTGCTAACTAGCTACACACAAGCTCAGAGTGCTCTCCAAGCTCTTCATTTGGCAATTTACAGATAAACGAAACAAAGCAGGAAGGGAAGGTCTGAACTAGTGCTAAAATAATTTATCTAAGGCTACACAACGAGCCTGGCAGGACAGGAATAGCCCTGGAATTCTCCCCATTAGAGTCCTGTGGACTCTTCACTGTAGTCCTGAGGCTAAATGAATAAGTACACTGAGGAGTCACGTTTGGAAAGACACCTTGTACCATTCTATTGCTCCCATTTGGGGCAGGGTAAAGATCAAAAGCCATCCCAAGGGGTGAGATATGTGAAAAGGAAGGATGGGGGTTTTTGTATGTGAACAGGGTTCTCTCAAAATAGATAATTAATTGGGAGAACCATCTACTTTTATTCTCCAGCAGGAAAAAAAAAAATATTGTCATGTTGTTCCATTTCTGTATTATTCTGGTAATGTATTTTAGTGACTGTATGCATTTCTGATTATTCACAAGTGCTTCGCAGGGAGATTGAATTTACATTTTATCTAGACACCAGTCTTACCCAGAGAGATCTTTTTCATTTCAATGCTAGTTTGAAAATCCATTATTTAGTGTTCATTGTATGCAGGTTTTTATTTCCAGCAAGATTGCTATGGCAGAAAAAATATAGACAAACTCAATGTCAAACTTTACTAAGTATGAGTTTTCTTGTAAGATAGAAAAAGCCTTCCTAGTTTCCCTGGGCACTGAGCTTGGAAAATCTGGGCCTGATTCTTGTTTCCTTTTGGAAGACAGTTTAGCATCCTCACCTCCCACTTGGAATCTGCCTCTCTCCCACCTGGGCCCTTCTGGCTTTCAGAATGGCAAATATTGTTTCCCTCAAGAAACAAAATAATTCTGTATTTAAATCTAGGATTCTGGATCAACTGAAGTTCTGGTTCTGAAGCTCCTACTCAATATAATCTCAGTGATAGGAGCTGCTTTACCAATATTGATCTTTCTTGGTTTCTTCAACTAATACTCAATAGTTAAAGTTGTTTCAAATACCTTTTCTTCCTGGAAAAATATTAGCATTAGTCAGTTCTGGTGGGTGTGGTGGAAAACCAGTTCTGACTACACTCTTAAGCCATCAAGTCCAAGTCAGGTAGTCACCATTCCACTGTTTTTCTGAGGAACCCAAAATATTTATCCATGACCTGGTGCCTCTGTCCGGCACTCTGCCTAGAACAGTGATTCTTTGGTCCAGATCCGAGGTCCTTTGTTGCTCCCAAAGTGCCAATACTTGTAGTCACTGTGAATTTTGAAACACTACCCAGACAAAACTGGAACTGCTAGTTGAAATGTTGCTCATGAAGAATGCTGTAAAAACTTCTGATTCAGAAATGCTGCATGAGAGCATAGATATTCCAGTTTGAAAGAAAGTAATATAACTTTCTGTCAACTATTTGAAACAGGCTTTTAAATTAAATGAACAAGAAATGCGGATTTTAAGTGTATTGAGATTTTCTTATCTGTAATTTCTCGCTGCTGTTGAAAGCAATGCATTTTCAGTAACAGCATGATTTTGGCAAAATCACTATTTCTGAATTTTGCTTTGAGAAGAAATTGTCAATCATTTATTTGGCACAGCACTATTAATTGGTGGTCAATTCTATAATTCTGTTGATCATTTTGGAGACCATTTTGTGTTGCTATTAGGCATTTTAGCAGTGAACTAAGGAGGAATGAGAGGGAAACCAGGAGCTGATGCAATTGGCAAAGAGGGTGAGGAGAAAAGAAACATTGAAAGAAGGAGGGAAATGTAGAGGTCAAAATGTACAGAGATAGGACTAAAGTGCCGTAATCCACTAAAAATACTAACATTTTATAGAAAAGCACTGAGCAGATAAATCACATTGGTAGCATTTACTGTATATAGATTTTTCTCTCTTTTCATTGTGCCAGTTTTCCTGTTAACACTGGCAAGATGACCTTTGTAGACTTGAGGGGTGTAAGAAGCACAGAGAGCTGACCATGCACTGAAATTCCCAGGGGAATGCGGTCTTTTAATCACATTGGGTTTGATGCTTAAAGGCTGGAAAGTAGAGGAGGGAAAAAAGCTGAGGCACAGCAATAGATGTGAGCTGCTGCAAGTTGGTCCCATCTTACCTCTCCTCTTTGTACCAAAGGTTTTGTCCCATCTTACCTCTCCTCTTTGTACAAAAAGTTTCTCAACAGTAATGAAAAAGCTTGTTCAAAATGTGTAAAACCCACAGAGGTTTGAGCTACAGTTGCTTGGTCCCTTTGGAAGGCAAAGGTGTTATGCAGTGCTTCACAGCATTTCACTGCAATCTTGTCTTCAGCTTAATCTGGTAGTGAAATGCTTAAGCAAATAGCTACAAGAAAATTAGTTCTTAGGTAGCTCCAATGTCATCCACAGGTGCAAGATAAGGTTAGCTATTGCTTTTTAAAGTAAAGATATTCTTCTGCTCAAATGTGAGGTTAAATTGTGAATGCTTCAACACAGGCCATCATTACCTATATTTACAAAAAGACAATGCACTGTTTTGAAATACATTTCTTTCAGGTTGTTAATTTTTCATTTCACCCAACCTCAAAAAAAAAAAAAAAAAAAAAAAAAAAAGAGTCCCTTTTATACTTCCAGTCCTTCTGCTTTTCCTGGTTGTGGGCATTTGCTGACAAGGCAATGAAATCTATCACTCTTGCTTTCCAGAAATGGCCCCCTGCCCCCACTTCTCTTTGCTCTTGACAACAACAGCACAGAAGAGTGCAGTCTTAAAACAAAATTTTCTACAGTGTGTCATGTTGTTGCTGAAATTTAATGATATTCAGGCCTAGGAGAAAAGAGCAGCTGCCCTCCAGGTGGTGTTCCATAAATGCTCCCCAGAACCCAGCAGGAAGCTGTATAAGTTCAATTCAGTGAAGCAAATTCAATCATTTGCCCCTTTGTAAATGGAGCATAAGCAGAAAAAAAAATTCTTTGAAGGATCCTAGCACAACAACTACACATGCTTAAAAACTTAGAAACATCTTTTTTTTTGCTTGCATTACTGTATTTCAGATAAGCTTTATAGGAACTTACCTATCTAGCAACAATTTCACTTTGCAGCACAATGGAAAAGATATAAGGAATTCCTATAAAAATCCAATACATGTTTCATTCACAATTCAAAAATTAGTGCTGACTAAATTGCTATAAGTTTAGGGACTTGTCTTCATAATGCTTTTTTTTCACAATCACTGTACAACCTTCCCAAGGAATTAACTTTTTGTGGCAAACTTAATTAATGGAACATCATTTGATTAAGTATGAAGACTGTTGTTGATTTGCAGTTCATGTTATTATTACTTCATTATAGATCCTTCCTACAAATTAAAACTACAGGAGTAAATTTTTGAAGCCACAGCTCCTTTTAGTACTAATTGTGTTAATGCCTAATATTCACAATTATCCATTGCAGCCACCATCCCAATTTACAACTGGCTTTATTAATACAGTATTCAAAATTATGTCAACCATCCTGGCAGTCTGCCAGATCTATTTTCTAGATGTAAGTGAATGACAATATTTTTACCCTAAAATATTTTTGTATGTTTGAAATTTACCTTGTAAACAACTTGAAAGTGATTTTTTTTTCCTCTAATTTGCTGAACATTTGGCCTGATCTGCTTTTTATCTGAAATAGTAAAAAAACATTTTAGAAAGTGATAAAAGACATTTTCTGTCCTCATGCAACTAAATAACTAAAAATAATAAACAGCTTGGATTTGAAAACAGTAATTTGACAAATGATTAATACATTATCTCTTGTGGTAATTTGAGGAAAAAAATCTAGCTAAGACTGTATACTGGAAACCCTTGAATTTCCCAGTGCATTTTCTGCTGGTAATGTTTTAGAAGGGCTTTCATATTCTCTGAAAGTACATATGGAGAGGAAGCAGCTGGATTCACCTGATATCAAATTAATTATTCACTTTTGATGAGTGCTTTTAGTAAGGAAGAAGGTCTGGTTGCATCTTATGAAAGGCGGTTCAAGGTCTCAAAATCTGGTTTTGGTATTTTTGAGTGACACTGAATTAAGATGGCAAACCACAGAATCTCTAGTCCAGTTCTGGAAACTGTGTTTTCTTTATGGACTATTATGCTGTCACAACTCTACTTTTATAAGGTGCCTAAGTACGAATTTATACAACCATAAAATTTCTAAAGAAGCCATAAATGTCTTAGGGATTAATGTGATTGTTATTACAAAAGTGTGCACACTAGAGTATGTATTTCACCAATATTCTCACTTGTCTTTACCAGATCAATTGTCATCTACTTTCACACTTTTTTTCTAATGCACCACTCTTTTGCAATAACAATCACTCTGCCAGCCAAGTGACCAGATTCAGGCTATCACAGGGTACGTGCAGATTGAAAATCACTTGGAGCTCCAGGTCTCACTCAGGCCCAGCTCCTCCAGCATCCCCAGAGACACCAACCCAACAAAGGCAGGAGGATGAGGTGTTTGGTTCAGACTGAGCTCCCCATTATCACCATCTCGAGCCAAGCCCCTTTGTAATGCACATTCCATTTGGCTTGAGTCACAAGGTGGTACGAGATGAGGCATCGTCTGGCACTCTTGCATTAGCTCTTTTGCAGTATTGCAGTCATGTTCATCTGTGGTTGTAGTAACTTTGCTCCACTCAATGGAGAGAGAGTGATGACCTGACCATTAGTCTGAATTTCCTTATCTTCTTTTTTTCCCTCAACTTGTTTACTCCTTGAATGTTGAGTACTATGTGTTGGGGTTTGCATGTGTGGCTTTTTTTTTTTTTTTTTTTTTTTTTTTTTTTAAAGAATTCCCTGTTGCAAAGCACAAAGAAAACTGCCAAATAATGAGAATGTTATCCAGCCTGAAATTGCTTCTGTAGCTGCTGGAGCATAGGGTTTCCTGTACCTCTGATACCAGGAAAGAGCCCTGTTTCTCAAAAGAATATTTTTGATGCTGTCACAGAAATCACAAGTTTTGTAAATTAAATGGAAAATATTTCTCCAATTAGCTGAGAGCACTAACAACAACTGTTTGAGCATTAAAGCTGTGAACTAATAACTTTGATACAAAATTAATGATCATTGGACCAACTACTCTTCTCTTGCAAGTTGTCTTCTTAGAAGATGAAGAGCACTTATAAGGAGCAGGAATAAATATTTGATAGGATCTGTACCTTTTTGCTTAGGAAATTGAAGCTATCAAAACCCTCACTTAAAAAAAAAAAAAAAAAAAAGCTGCAGTTTTTTATTTAGTCCCCTAAATTTTCCATCTTTGTTTTATTAAATTCATAGAGATATGTCCAGTTTGAGCCTTCTTCTAGTAGGAAGTGGAAGAAGACAGAACTGTTTAATGTGATTAGCAATGTGGTCTGAATATAAGGATGTAAGTTGTGGCTCTGTCTGTGGAGCTGTATTAATTTCCACAGAACTGTTCATAATTTAAAGCATTTCTCAGGATAATACAGTGATTTGAATGTTTTGAGGATATTTTTGTTTGTGTTATCTGGGAAAGCATATGCTCAAAACAGGGGTAGACCATGTTAGAGGCATTGGAAAATAGCTGTCTTTTGGAAGTGTCTTTCAGTGTTTTAAAACTCTAAAAACTAAACTTGAAAAAGTAGAATTGTGAAGCAATATTATATTCTGAACCAAATATTGGATAAATGATAGCTTTTGAGGAATTTGTTCTTGAGCCAGGAAACATTTCACATTTTGCTTTTATGGAGTTCCTGACTGGTTTGCTTACTGTTCAGAGGCACTGGGATAGGTGACTGTTCATTTTTATATTCCTTGACTCTGTGACTAAAGCTGTAGTTGTGCATCTGTGGGTACAATACACAGGTGTTTTTTTGGTTTGTTCTTTTTTTTTTTTTTTTGTTTTGTTTTGTTAAACATCTTTACACTATTTACACTATTTAATAGACTTTAAAGAAAGGGTTTCAGTAACCATTTTTGCCCTCCCAAAATAATTTATTCTAATACACCCAGCAGTGATGCAGGATATGGAGACTGTGTGTGGAAACCAAGTGACTATTTACATCAACACCTTTACAAACATCTCTTTAAGCCAGAGTGCAGAGCTAAGTGTGCCTCTCTTTTCACCTCATGCACCTCATGGCTCACTCAACCTTACCTGCAATCAGTGCCTGACCCTCCACGTCCTAATGGGTCACAGTTATTTCCTTCCACAGAGGACCAGAAGGGTATTTCTAGTAACTAAACCACATTTTTTCCTAATGAATTTCATCAGTGAAGTTTTATTGATACAACATTGTATTTATTTTAGTTTTTCAAATCAGTCTACTCTTTTTTTCCCCGCTGATTTTTTGCTGTTTGACAGTCTAAAGAGAATTAATAAGTCTATCCCATTTTCTTAGTTTTTACTGCAAATGTTTCTCCATTTTGCATACTACTTATTAAAAGGTTGCATGAAGCCAAATATATTACACTAAATAATAGCTCTGAATAATTGATGCTAAAAACATGCCACCCAAAATATTCACAAAATTCCAAACAAAGGAACATCATGTCATTTGTCTGAACAACACTATTTTGACCTAGCATGTGTGAATATCTCTGTTGATTTTAGAAATTGTTCTCATACCTGGCTACATTTGCTGATATTCTCTTCCCACTGGTCAGGTTTTCCTGACTACAGATGACTCTACAGTTTTTTGAGTGAAGTCAAGTCATAAACAGAGAAAAATCTCATTGTACTTGGCTAATGAGCAGTGCAGAGATCCATATCCTTTTTGCACCACTTTATTCTATAATCCTTTGCATCTTTTGTTGCACCTAGTAAATCCAAATGCCATTCTGTGACTTTTTAATGTGTCCTTTTTCTCCAACTGATTTAAATTGAGTTTATGGAGCAGGTTGCAGATACTGGGCTGAGAGGACAGCAGAAAGAGAGGATGAAGTGCTAGTCCCTCTGCAACCAGTGGCAAAGCAGGAGCTGAAGCAGGAGCAGAGAACACATAAGCAGGGTGGCTCCCATCTCCTGGGATCCCCATGGATGTGTGTTGCTCTCTGGAGACCTTACTGCAGCCTCACAATGACTAGGAGCTTCTTCAGTTCCTCCACCTCTCCCAAGGGTGCTGTTACTCCTGTGCCACAGGCTGAGGAGGAGAGCTTGTCCTGGCCACTGCATGGGCTTTCTGCACAGTCAGAGCAGAGGTCACAAGCCTGTCCCTGATGGTGGATGTTCTGACTGATTTAGAGGAACACATAAAGATACACAACCCCAGAGACTCAAATATATATCCTCCTTTTAAAACAGTGGTTTGGTTTTAGTATTCATACCTTTTCTTTAGCACCAGATCTCTAAGTATAGAGAATAGTTACACTCCTGAGCCTTCCTTTCAAGGAGAGTTACAGGCTGCACAGCTCATTTCCAGTGCTAATGCAGAGACAGGGGACAGTCTCATTTCCACTGATGATGGAAATGTGTACAAGGAACATACAAAGGAATTCCAGAATTTCAGGTGTGAGAAGTTTAATTTTTTAAAATATGACACCATGATTTAATATATTAAGAAAGCAAATCTCCAACACTGAATTTTCCCATTAAAAACATTAGCTAACAATTTGAGTGTATGCTCTGTCTTTAAAAAAAGTTCCTGAAGCCAGTATGATATCTTAGATAAATAAATAATGATAGATAGAAATTATGAATTTATAAATAGATATTTTGTAGACATATCTAAGCACTTACCCAGTAAAATTTATATCTAAACTTATTATTTTTTTAAATGTTATCTGGAGTGGTTTTCTTAACACCCAGGTTATAAATTCCTGAAATCAATGTTCATAATATGGAATTGTTTATAAGTCTTCATTTATAGCAGCACCAAAAGATGCTGCAGTACTGAACACTATCCTCTAAGCTGTTCTTATTCTGGTATTCCAATCACTCATACCAATTTTTGTCATGAGCCCTCTAATGCAATGCAATGTACAATGTCTCTGCCACACAATTGACACACACATTTTTCACATGTCTGTGTGAGAGCAGAGCTCTGTAACTGAAAGCATTTTATCAGCTCTGGAATAAAAGACATCAGAGTGGGAGGGAAGGGATTTAGGTACGTAGCCCTTGTTGATAATGAGAGCTTCACTGTTACTAAATGTTTACTAAAGATAAGACCTAAATATATTTGTGGCATGAACTTCAGATAATAATTTACCTACTCTTTGAGCAGGTAAGCAAAACAAACACTTGGCTCTATCATTTTCAGTAGTGAACAAAGCAATAATTTTCACAGAAAGAAAGAAAAAAAAAAGAGCAACCTTGACTCTGCTTAGGCTATGCTAAGTGGTGATATTTAGAGAGGGGCTAAAGCAGGGGCAGGGCAGCGCCACACTTCCTCTGGGATATTTGAAAAAGACTGCACAAAATGCCTGTGATGACAGAGATTGCTCTTTTGTGTGCTCTAGACATGCTTCGGGGTGGGTGGGGAAGGGCTCCCATTACTCCTTTTTTCTTGCCCATCCTTTTCCTGAGCGTGTTTTCTTGGAGCTGCCAAATTCTGACTGCTTGCTTTGCTCAGCTGGGCTCTCAAATCCTTCTTTTATTCTGTGTATTCATCACAAACATACACTATCTTAGCACAAGCATTATTTAGCTAGTTCTGACACCACCTAAGGCAGTCTGTTAACAAATGCTGCAGTCCTTGGTAGCTGCATTTCTAAGGAATGCCCCAGCAACTGGAAAGCCCCCAGGTCTCAGGTTCCCTCACAGGTGGGTGAATATTAGACATGAGAGCCTTTTTCCTGTGCAGACAGAAGGCTAATTTATTGTTGCCATAACACTCTCCATGCTGCTGTTCACAGCTGGGCTTGGGGGCACCCACCTTGCTGTTTGAGCTGCTCACAGCCTGACCCTGCTGCTCAGGGACTGCTCTGATGGGGTGCCTGTGAGCACAAACATGTGTGTGTGTCCTTTCCTTTGTGCCATGCCAGAGTCTGAATTGGAGGAAACTGTGATCTGTAAAGTTTAGTTTCTAAGTTTAGTTTAGTCCTTACAGCAGCTCTTTGGAAACATGGTAAAACACCCAGCAATGAAGTACTCAGGCACTGGGGAGCTTTACCTCCTCACTAGCTCCAGAGGGTCTTGCCCTGCATCCGGTGAAGAGAGCTGCCAGGGGCCTCATGCTGGGCAGACTTATTTACTCAAACATTAACCTGATTACTCACATGACAGTGATAAGGAGTGTATTTGTTGGCAAACAGGTGTAACTCATCAATAATGGTAGCAGGAGGTCATTTGATGACAGGCTTGGACACACTGTGTGTTTGTTTAGTTTTAAAAGTACTCATCTGTCAGGGAAGGACAGTTAAAGATGTACACTGCATAAATCAGAAGAAAGCCACTTTAGTGATCTTAAAATCCAACAGAAATTTTTCAGTGCTCATACTGGCCATAACAGTCAGTCACCTTCATCACTTACAAGCTATGTTGGTTTGGTCTGGAAATGGACTTTTCTCCACTGCTGGGAGGTCAGTGCAAGTGTGGCTCCTTGGTTGGTATGTGGTGGTGGGGACAGACACCCACCTGTTGCTGTGGGCAGCACCAAGAGCCATCAGAGCTGGGAGGTGCAGGGACAAATGCCATGACCCACTGGAGCTGGCCAACTCCTCAGAGCTGGGCTGGGTTCAAGCCTGAGGTAGTTTCTGTGGGCAGATAGGTTAGAACACATTCCTCCATTTGGTATGAAAACAGCAATTCCTTTATGGATGGTGGTGTCCTACCAGCTATTCCAAAATCGTGGCTCTGTACCTGGCATAAATTGAATTTATGATGAGAACAAATGCTCTAGACCTTTACACTCTACTCAGATAAGTTGTATTTGGTCTGATTCCAAAATCATGTATGATTGCAATGGAATGAGCAGCTCTTACTCCACAGTAAGTGCCACATTTCTCCCTGCTGTAGAGTCCAATATCCCTCTCACTTTCATTTCTTGGCCAAAAAGCATAACAGCTTTGCCATGTATGACATTTTTCTCATATATACTGACAGTCAACCCCCACCCTGATTCTGTAGGCAGCTGCATATTTAGGATGCTCTTTCTGTTAAATGCCATTGCACGCCCACTCTTCACATCAGTTTTATACAAAACCTGTTAGGATCCTGAAATATGCTTTAGAGACCAAGCTGGCATTTATAGATACAAAGAGGCTATTGCAAGGGTTATATTTGTTTTAATCTCACCTTTCTGTTTAATAGGCAACTGAGACCTTCAGGTTGAATACTAGAGATTCTTCTTATTTTGTCTAAACGTCATTCTCCCAAAGAAATAATATGTATTATTGTGATGCTGTGATGAGGGTAATGCAATACTAACACTGATTTATTTACAGTGTAGACATGTATATGTTTGTATACGTGTATATATGCAAAGGAAAACATTTTGATGTCAGTGTTGCTTAAAAACAGAATGCAAAAATAAGCAATTGAAAAGAACTTGTGTGTGAAAGACAAGAAAGAAAAACAAAAAAGAAAGCACACCAAGTTACATTTTTGGTCAGTATCTATTTTTAGCATTTCCTACTATGGTTTGTTCTATAGTGGGGACAAAAAGAAATTATTTTACTCTGTGATTATCTTGGAAGGATGGAAGTATGCGAATTCTAAGGATGATAAGTCTGTCAAGATGCAATCATGTTTAGTATTTGATCTTAAAGATCCCATTTTAGTATTACTTCCTCCACAAATGTCCCTCTTCTGTTCTTCTTCACAACTCTGGTTCTAGAGACATGTAATCCTACCATAACTATATTAAATCTGCATGGATAAGTTGAGTAGGGCAATTATCATACTTCTGACAAATTTGCCCCTTTTCTGCTCAGTCCTTGTATATGCATGCTTTGTGCACCTTGAAGCAACAGAAGGTTTGTCAGAAAGAGTCATGATGAAGCCAGGAAATGACAGAAAATTATGAAAATCTGAGAGGAAAAAAGAAAGCCACAAAAAATGAGAACCCCAAAAAGGATTGTAATGTAGATATGCATAGATATTGTAATTTGAACCACACTAAACAAACTGCTTGGATTTTTGTAATTTTCTCATCATTTTGCTTGGAGAAAATGTAAAGAATAAAATCAGAACCTTTAATATCCCTCATCTCTGAAGTACAGTTCAAATTCTCTTGAGTTCTCTCATCTTGAACTGTAATTAGAAAATGAACCATGACAGTGCAGACATCCTAGTTGATAACTGCACAGTCAATACACCCTTTCTATAAGGGTGGATGTAATTACCTCTAGCCCCAAATGAACCTGAGGGATTCTGTTTCCAAGTTCATTCATGTTCATGAAGCTCACCAGTATCAAAGGTAAGGAGAAAACCTTATCAGCCATCAAATGTCTGTGCATAGACTCAGAGTATTTGCTCTGAAGAATCATCTATCATGTCTGAGTTGATTGTATTTGAAGTGTTTGCTATAATTTCCATTGTTTAACAAATATAATGGCTGGAATAGACTGCTTTATTTGCAATGTGCAGGGATTAAATATTTGTTTCCCTTGAGACCTAATTTAAAGGTCTGATTTTCCCTCAGTTCTCCATTTACTCATGTTTTAAACAGCAAGCAGAAGAACCATTCTGTTAATACATGAAATTCATAATCTTGAACTAAAATCTTCTCCTCATCACTGCTTTGTTCACAGAGTAACCAGTGGGACCTCAAAGAGCAGGAATGACTTAAGGAGCTCTGTCCTGCTGTTGTTGGAAAGGAAAATATCAGAGAATTAATTCACTTGGTCCCACCTTGCTAACACAAGGCTCTCTAGCAACAGATGACTCTCTGAGGAGACTGTTTACTTGCCCTTGGATGGCACAGATAAGAGATAAAAGCAAGAGGAAACACAAGTTACAATTGTAATTTGCTTGACTGCTTCACCCACAGAAGACATTATTTACTTGCTGGAAATTATTTTCATTGATTGATTTTGTGTTTGAGCAAGATGCCTTCTTGAAGGATTTGGTGACTGACATTTTTCCCAGGCAGATCCAGTGCTGATCACCAGAGTGCACATTTCATCCTATTCTGGTACCAACTCTGCTCTGAAAAGGATCTCTAAGGAACCATGCAATGTTTGTCTTGGTTAAAGGAAAAACTCACTGTTGTGCAAAGAGGGCCCACTTATCAAAAAGATTCAATGATCCTTAAAGATACAGTCTTCCACCAAGGATGAATTTCACCTCAGGTTCTTTTATTTTTATTTAATTGAGGCAATTGATAGAGATGATGAATCATGCCACCATAAGTTTTTTCAGGTGTATTTTTAAACCCAGAAACAAAATTCCAAATTTCATTTGCAACTACCGCATTGATCAATAGCAAAGTGTGTCATGAAAAGGATGATGAATCAAATTTGGAAGACAAACTGAAATGATGCATTAGCAAAGCAGTGGTCAAGCACATAAAAAAAAACCCGCACACAAAAAAACAACCAACCAACCAAATCCCCCTCCAAAAAAAAATTGATTTAAAAAGGCTCAAGGCAATCCATTTTTTTCTCTCTCAAGTTAATACATCTCAGGTGAATAAATCTCAGTCTACAGTTAAAACCTCTAACTTTTAGATCAGAAGATTCCTAGTATTCATAAGCAAGATTATCTTTTTTGGTAGATGTTAGTCCAAAACCATCTAAAAAAATGAAATCTACAGTCATCAGCATGACTTACAGCAGCTCTGATTCTGCATTAAACACGTTTCTGCAAGAAAAAAATGTTAAATTTCAATCTGTATTAGGCCTTTTCTCTCTATACTTTATTTCTCTAACATTTTGGGAAATATTTTAGACAGAGAAACATTTTCTTGAGAAAGAGTTAAGTCTTATAAGTTCTTGTTAAGTAGAAAAGCTTTGATGGAGAACAGATTATACTATGATTTCATCTTTCATCTGATGAATTTAAAGTGAAAGTCTAATAACTAATGTCTATACTGCTCTTCTGAAACAAGTTGTATTTATTAAAACCATGTCACTCACTAGCAGAATCTGAAACAGGTAGTTAAGCTGTATAAGAGTATCTAGAAACAAAGCTCAGTATCTTAAAATAAGGAAGAAAAATGGATAATACAAAATTGAAACTTCAGGAGTAATTTACAAATGCAGAATATAATTACATGAGCTAGAGTCTCGCTGAAAAATTGGCATCAACACCAATTCTTGTGAAATGTCATGAAATATTTAACAACAAGTTGCTATCCCAAAAGAAACAGCCCCAGGACAATTATCTAGTCTTATGTTTCTTTAAGAAAGTTGTAAAAATGTAAATGCAGAAATGAGATTTTGATTAAAGCTATAAAATATATTTAACACATTTGTATACAGTATTTGGAACTCGTTCCTGCTGTCTCTGAATTTTTCTCTTCAAGGGAGTGGACTGGGATAACTCTAGTGGATTAAATCAGTTAACAGTAGTTGAATTGGAATAACTCCTTTCATGGGCAGTGTATTTAAAAATACAGATTATTTTATTCTGGAATAATTATAACATTTACAACATTCACCAAGTGATTAAAAAACAAAAACATGAAAAACACACCCTATAATACAAAATAGATTGTTCACAGATGAAACCAAGAAAACTATTCCAAATAGATATTGTAGCACAAAGTATTGCACAAGAGTTATTCTGGCCAGTGCTGTTATTGGAAAGAAATCTCAAAAAAATGCTGCAGAACAGACAATACAGATTCTGCATCTAGTGTAGATGTGTAAATTATATTGACTGTCAGGATTTAAATAAATGGTCACATCAGCTTCAGTTTTCTGAGGTTCTGTATCAGAAAGCCAGTTTTAGTGTTTTATTTGGTCTAATGCAAACTATCACACCTGTATGCAGCTCTTTTAAGACCACTGGTTTTACACCAAATTAAGCTACAGCAAATTATTACTAGAGGGTTAAATATAGAAGGGTTTAACTAGTCATGAAAGTTGTCATGTTCTTGACTGTCATTCAGAGTATGCTTTCATCCAGAATAACAATTCATTGTAATAACTATAATTCTAGGTCTGCAAATCTTTTCCTCAAAAGATTAGTAATCACAGAAGTAAATACAAAGAAGTGGGGTGATAAATATCTCTATAATTTAGGTACAAAATTTTTTTTCTAATTGCTATCAATTTTAATCACACTTTTTTTTTTTTTTTTTTTTTTTTTTTTTCCCCCTGAAGGAATGTCTTACCTGGACTATGAGCAGTTTTAGATACATATATATCTTAAAATCGACTGTGAAATTTGCCTTTCTACTGAAAATGCCACCAGTGGTGTGCAGCTCCAACTGTCCTGCATGCAAGAGTGGGAGGTGGCAGAGGCTGGTGTGAGCACTAGGTGTGCAGTGGCTGCAGGATGACAGATGTACATGGAACTCGCAGTGTTCAAAGTCACCCTACTTAAATCTTCCTGCTGCTAAGACAGAAATTCTCTGCTGCCCTATTTTTAGTGCAGAATCACAATTCCTCATTTTGCTTACCCTGGTAGTCACTTTAGATGTGTGCTGTGCTAGGGTGCTATTGCTTTACTCAAATGTTGTTGAAAAACATTGTTAGCATTTTCGCTTTTGGAAAAATAATGTTCCGGAGCCTTCCATAGTTACAAGAAACCAGTTTTGTATCTCATGAGATGATAGTTCCAGCAGTACACTGATTCTTCCTATGGTGCTCCAAGTGGACTCCATAAACCTTGTATTCCTCAAGATCTGACCTGTTCTTTTCACATTCTGAAGAAGTTTAACATAGTCATTATAGTGCAATTTGGAATTACACCAAAACAGAAAGGCTGACTGATTGCTTTCCTTTCAGCTGTTTAGGACTCTTGGTACATAAAGACCTGAATGCCCTCAGCAGCTTCAGGAAGAAAACTGTGCAATCCACCCAAAGCCAATGCTCACAGGAGTATGGTAAACAAGTTGTGGATACTTAGCTGAGATGGTTCAAGGCAAATCTTAACATGATACCCGTTTGAATGTGAAATTCTTATTGGAATTGATTAAATTTCTATCATCTCATTTACAATTAATCATCACAAAGCTTGTAGGAGTACATAATCAACAAAACTACATGGGAAAGTGATTTATTTGTTGAGGCAAGAAAATAATTTCAGTGGAAAATGCTTGCCTTCTGAAAATATCTTTCAATTATTTCAGAGATTCATAGTATAAATGTACCTATTTAAATCGGTACTGAAGGATTTTTAATAGTCAGTAGAAAGAAGTAGATGATTGTAGGATATTATTCATCAAATATTAATGTTTTTGTTCTAAAGTAAGCATCTAAAATAAGTTGGAAGTTTTGTTTCCAATAAGTGACTCTCTCTTGAGCAATGCATTGTGTTTATGTACCAAGGTTTGGGTAGCAGGAGGGCATCATCACTAAAGCTCAGCAGAAAGTTAAATTCTCTGTAAATAATGATGTTAAATAATATGAATGTCACCTGTTGTGCTTACCAACTTTGCAAAGTGGGAAAGTCTACCCCTTTTCTCTTACCTGTAAAGGAGGCAGGCCCAACTGGAATTCAGATATTTTAGGAACTTTTCCTATCTGAATGAGAACAGATCTGGCCCATCTCATTGGCTGGGAAATCTACCAGAGCTCTTAGCTGCTGCACACTACAGAAGGAATGGAGCCACTCATTTATTTGGTCATTGTGTGATCACATGAATTTCAGGATTAATTTTTCTGCACACATTCTCAAAACAAAATACTTTGGAAAGCTTAACTCACCTTCATGTATGTGCATCAACAGAAAGTTAAATAAATAAATTTGATCTTCTATACATTCATAACTTTGTTTTGCATCTTCTGTGTAACCATTTGCCCATAATAAAGGAACTATGTTTGCCTCAAGACTTTGAAATTGTCCAATTTAAATTATTTTACCAATTAACATTGATATGTAAATACTTTTATTAAATAATTCACAACACTTGATATTTCTTTCAATTTTTTTTCAGAAAATGTTTTTGTTTGGGGTTTTTTTTTGGTATTTAGTCTATTATCAAACATACCCGGCATTTTTTGAGAGAGGCTCAAACTGGTTTGGGCTTTTTTCCCTTTTTTGTTTTCTCTTTGAAGAACATAAAATTGAATATCTATTCTATGTTTTCTTCCTTTCTTGCAGCTGGGTATAAAGGGAAGAACAAAACAAAAAAGTAATTGAAAATAACTTTTCAGTATTCTGTTAACTTTTGAAAAGGTAGATGGGCCAATTTGCAGTGCTTTGTTTTGTTTTGCTTTGCTTTATTTTTGTTTGTTTCTTTTTCCTCTTCCATAACTTTTTTTTAAGCAAAGGAAGCTTATGAACAGCTGAGAGTGGTTAAAGGAAATAAAAATGAGATGTTAGATGGGAAAATCTATCCTCAACTTCACAAGAACAGGGTTGAATACAGTTTCTCAATAGTAACCTAAAGAAAGTATGAAAGGGGAAATGTTTATGATAATTTAAACCTCTTCTAACTCAAAATCAATGTTGTGAAAAGGATCACATTTATCAGGAAAGTAGAGCTCTACAGAGGTCAGTTATTCAATGTATCCCTGCAGAAGAGCCCATTATGTTGATGCAAGCACAGTTTTGCTGAGTGTGGCAAAACACCACTCAGTGCAGAGCATCACTGATGAGGACAGGTTTAAATTTAGCTTTAGAGCCCTCACAAGGATTATTAAGAGGGTGATGCTTCTGGGCATTTTCTAGCTCATTGCTGGCCATTTTGCACAACTGCCTGTTCTCTGTTGCAGAGGGCAAGAGTCTCTTCACAGATTGTTACTTTTTGTCTGGCTTATTTAGGGAGAAGATGATCAAACAAACAAATCACTGACAACTTCTTTCCTTTGTGGATGTGTCTGGAAAATCTGTTCTCTTTACTGGCTTCATAATTCTCTGGAGTGGCATTGCATTGTTGGAGAAATGCTTGGGGAAAGCTCACACAAGGGTGATGAACTACAGGTGGAAAATTGATGTGGGGACTGTTAAAAACAACACAACAAACTTGTATGTTTTAACTTAATTATCTGCTGAATGCTCGTCTTAGTCTGGTTATTAATGGCATTCAGAACATAATTGCAATCTTGATTGATGCACTGTTTTCCCCTTTGCAGGTCATAGTAAGCACTAACACATTTTTATAATAATCATCTGCAATTAGTGAAGTGAATAAGGTTTTGAGTGTGACCTTATATTTGTCTGTTATAGCTGCCTATTTTCATACACCTATTCATAGAGTTTAGTTACTGCGAAAAGCAAGAAAATATAATTAGAGTTATTTTGGTTAATGGAAAGCAGAAACAGCCTTACAGCAAAAAGGCCAAATACATTTATCTACCAGGTGAAAATCATTGCATATCTTAAAGGGTGGATATTTTTAAGCACAGGGTTTCTTACTGGTCTTACATGTTGCAGGGAAAGGGGAGTGTGTGTATTTTGCTTTGTGATTTTTTTAAGTTGGATGTTTTAGGTAACTATTCTGCAAAATTTGTTGGTTGTCCTGAACATTTTTTATGGTAAACCCATTAAAAATATATTTTGAAAGCAAATTTTTCAGAAAAGAATTGTGGAAACTTTAGTGGAAATTTTCTTTTGGAAGACCACTTCTAAGGAAAAGAGAAAAATGGTGTACATAAATTGTTGATTTACTCTAACTCCACATTGTTAGAGGACCATTTCAAATTCTGTTTCCCTAGGAGACATTAACTTGGCTGAGGCAAAGTGCCTGGAGTTATGGAATAAGACATATAGCACCTTAGTCATGTTGAGTGAGTTCTGCATCAGTGCCCCTCGGGACAGGACTGTTGTGAGTCACTGTTCCAGTATCTCTGCTGTACAAAGGGGATTGTAGCTCTCTCTCTTGCCCATGAAAAGGCACGTCCTCCCCACATTGGGACAGGGTCTTCCAGAAAAAATAATTTTCCACTTTTAGCCAGATGCATGAGCACTGCTCCTAGATGGACCTGAAAAACCCAAAGGGAAAAGGAAAGCTGGCAGTTTATATGTGCATGGTAAAAGTAAGGAAGGAAATGGGCATCGATACCCTGATCTTGGAAAGCAATTAATGATTCCTGTAAGGTATAATATACATCTAATTTACAGGGTTATCTTCATGAGTAGTTACACATCCATTACAGTGCTTTCTCAAAGTTTATATTAATTAATAAATTCAAATTATAAGTGCAGCAATAATTGCAATATTTCTCATTTGCAAACGGGAAACTGAGGGCCTGCAAGAATCAGGACTGGATGCACATAAGAATAGAAGTATAGACCCCACACCTCTGTGCACATCTGCCTAATAAAAACCTCTCCCAAATCTAGTTGCTCACAGTTTGTAAAGGATACAGCAATCTCCTGTGAGTTTGAGGGACACAGGGTTCTCCTACAGGGCCAAGAGCAGTCTTGTTCCTATGGGCTTATGCTTCTGTTCTTCTACTTTAATATACAGCCATTAGACATAAAAATGAAATATGATTTGCTTTTGACCTACATATGTTCAACACTTGCCAATACTTAAATGTGCATGGATAATCAGCTGGAAGAAGGCTATAAAATCACTTCTCATGTAAAGCCATAGAAAATCATCTAAATACCAGGAAAAAGAAAACTCCAACAGTTTTGTAGGTGCTTTTTTGTTGTTGTTTGTTCCTTCTTTGTTTTGATTTTTTGGTTGTTTTTTGTTTCATTGTCAGTCTTGGATTGTGTCCATATAAAGTTATCAGGATTATCACCTGTGTGAAAGTGTCAAAACACTTTTCATTTTAAGCTTGTTTTATATAAAGCTGCTATATTTCCCACTAATTAAGAGAAATTTCACCTCTGCAATCATGAGGATGTGATTAGATGTGAAATATATAGTGCAAACAAACACTGTAAGTCCCTCAAACTGGATTTGACATCAGTATTATTTAACACTAGCTGTGTGCAAATCAGCTTTCATTTACTCTTTTCTCTTGTTTCTTATTTTTAGATTAACTTATAAGTTTTCATAGTTTCATATTTTATTACCTATAAGCTGTTTAAAGCTTTTCTGAAGTTACAGGTTTTTGGGAAAAAAGTGTCCCTCTGTCTTCCACCATTGTGTGTTGTCACTGTCTCAGCAGTGGGGAATTACAGTTACATCCTGTTGCAGAGGCTGGGAACAGCACAAAGCCTTTAGAGAATCTGTATATCCACGTCCAGTGAAGAGTTAAGGCTTGAAGCCTCTAATATTATTAGGTTCACAAGTCCCTGCTACCTAAACCAATACTATAGGATTCTACAAGACTGCCAAAGTGGCCTTTGCTCTTTATTAAATTCAATAAATTTAATAATTTTTTTTTCCAGATGGGATGCACCCAAGAGTAATGGGGGAACTGGCAAAGGAGCTCATCAAGACACTTTTACTCATTCATCAGCAGTCCTGGTTTACAGAAGAAGTCCCACTTGATTGGAAGTTAACAAATGCAATGCTCATCTACAGGAAGGGTTGGAAGGATGATGGGGGAACTACCAGCCCATCAGCCTGATCTCAGTACCAGGAAGGTCCTGGAACAGACCTTTCTGAGTACCACCATACAGCCATGCAGGGATCAGGCCAAGCCAACATACGTTTACAAAAGGCAGGTCCTGCTTGACTAATGTGATCTCCTTCTATAACAAAGTGACACACTTTTCTGGTGAGGGAAAGGCTGTGGCTGTTGCCTGCTGAGATTTCAATAAAGTGTTTGGCACCATCTCCCACAGCATTCTCCTGGAGAGGCTGGCAGCCCATGGCTGCACAGGGGCAGCCTTTGCTGCAATAAAACTGGCTGGATGGCCAGGCCCAGAGAGAGCTGCTGAATGTGCCACACCCAGCTGGGGCTGCCCAGGAGAGGGGCTCCCAAGGCTCAGTACTGGGGCCAGTCCTGTTTAATATCTACCAATGATCTGGATGAGAGGATCAGGTGCACCTTCAGTCAGTTTGCTGACAGCACCAGCTTGGGTGGGAGTGTTGATCTGCTGGAGGGCAGGAAGGCTCTGCACAGGAGTCTGGACAGGCTGGATCATGGGCTGAGACCATTTGCATGAGGTTCAGCAGGGCCAAGTGCTGGGTCCTGCTCTTGGATCACAACAGCCCCAGGCAGTGCTGCAGGCTGGGGCAGAGTGGCTGGAAAATGGCTCAGCAGAAAGTGACTTTGGGCTGCTGCTCAATAGCCAGCTGAACATGAGCCAGGGTGTGTCCAGGTGGCCAAGAAGGCCAGTGGCACCTGGTGCCAGCAATGGTGTGGCCAGCAGGACCAGGGCAGGGATTATCCCCTGTGCTCAGCACTGGTGAGGTCACACCTCAAATCCTGTGTTCAGTTCTGGGCCCTTCAATTCAAAAATGACATTGAAGTACTGGAGGGCATCCAAGGAGGGAAAATGAAGCTGGTGAAGGGCCTGGAGCTCAAGTACTGTAAAGGAACTGAGGTTTTTTAGTCTGAAGAAAAGGTAGTTCAACGGGGACCTCATTGCTCTCTATAATTATCTGAAAGAAGGTTGTTGTGAGGTGGAGGTTAGTCTCTTCTGTCATGTATGAAGTGAAAACATGAGAGGAAATTACCTTAAGTTGCACCAAGGGAGGTTCAGATCCAATACTGAAAAGAAAATTCACTGAAAAAGGGGTTAGGAATGGTAGTAAGTTTCCCAGTAGTGATGTGTTGAATTCACCACCTCTGGAAGTGCCTAAGAAGTGTTTGGATGTGGGATTGTGTATATGGTTTAGGTGTTGATGGTTGGATTGGATGATCTGGAATGTCACTTCCAACCTTGATGATTCTGTGGGTCTATAATAGATGAATCAAGTTACTTTGTGCAAACTGGAATGTGATCTTTTTCAATGCAATTTTTTCAAATGTTTGTATACAAACACTGCATTTTGATCCAACATTTTTGAAGCTGAGAGTTTCTTGACTGATTTCTCCTTGAATTAAGATTTTCTTCTTCTTATGGATGTTTGCTGTCTAAATGAAAACCTCATGAGCCATACTGAAATAAACCTTTAAAAGATTAAGCTATATGTTAATTTTTCTGCTGTAATACAGGAAATATTTTGCCTCTGAGATTATACTGCTAGTCTCTAGAACATTATCCTTACTCACAGAGTTAAGGCCTCTGTTCCTGGCTTTCCCACTGAAATCTCAGAAAAGGATGGCTCTTTGTACATCTGCATTGCCAGCAAAGATGAACATAGTTTTACACATGTGCAGGTATCCAGGGAAGGAGGAGGTGAGCTAAGAGGAAATGACAGGGTTTGATGCTGGGTTAGGTTGTCATTATAACAATTAGCAGTAACATTATTAACTGTAACATTATATTTACCTTGTAAATATAACCATGAAGAAAAATGCTGAATTCCTGTTACTACCATAAAGGCAGGTATAAAATTCAAATTATAAGAAGGTCAGGCTGCTTACATTTAACCATAACAGAGTGCTCATAGCCTAAGAAGGTGATGAATTTAAATAAATAAAAAAATAAATAAACAAAACAATTGTTTAAACCAATTTTTTAAGAATTCAAGACAAAAAGAGTGAATTTAAAAGAAAAATTCCCATCATCATTTACTCACCTTTATGAAATTAAGATGAATTCCTGTAGAGGCAAGTAAGCAATTTCTAGCATACACCAGGAGGTCACCACACAGCATTGCTGGTAGTACCAGATGACAGACATGATAATGTCTGATGACAGACTTTCTAATAATTAGCTTTTTCTGTCTGTGCAAAGCCATCTTTGTAGATTCATAGAATCCTTTCCTTGTTCATCTCCTTTTTCCCTCATTAGCATTTCAATCAACTGTACTTTTCATTGGAAGCCAAACTGAGAATATGGGGAATTAAGATTTTAAATGTCTTCTTAATAGGAAAAAAAAAAGTTTTCTGAATGACTGTGAACTGTCTGTTGCCTTTTGTTGCTGTTGCTATAATTGAAATTGCACAGTATGGCACAGTGATGTATGATTTTCTTTCTATTTTTTTAAATCAAGTCTCATGTAATCAGTCTTAACAAGAAGATCAACACCAAACAGCATTAAGAATTCAAGCAGAAGAAATGTGAAAACTCATCTGTGGAAGGAGCAGAAGATTATAATGCAGCCATCAAGAGTCTGAGATTTTAGGAGCAGCATACAGGTATATATCTTTTCATACCTTCACTAGCCAGTACACACACATCCTTGTTGCTACAGGACTCTGCCTTAAACTGTCTCCTGCTTCCAATACTCAGGACACCTTTTTAGTGACCATGGCTGCATGATCTGATGTCTGCCCACAGGACAAGTCAGAGGTTGCTGGCACACATTCCCCAGAAGATTACAGTTCCAAGTGCTTAATAGAAAGAGTCAAGATGCCAGAACTTTCCATTTGGACAGTTTTCATATTTCGTGGGTCTCCTATGCACTTTTTTCTATGAAAAATGGGGTGTGTTAAAGAGAGGGAGATGAAGAAGAGCATGGACATAAAGAAAGTCTAAATAAATAAATAAATAAATAAATAGATGTAAACATGTCTAATTAGAAGTTATTTCAATTCTATTTTTCATGAAAATGCAAGTTGTTATACAAATTTATTTAAATTGAGTCAACAAGGGCCTGGCAAGGTAGGTCAAGGTGGATTTTCTGGTAGGAGAACTGTTCTGAAATCCTTAGTGGAACAAATTTCCCAGAAAATGAATTATAATGCTTTAATATTCACATTAGACAACTGAAATACAATGGAGAAAGGACTATGGCACATTTATTAATATCTGTGACCCATATACAAGTTTCACACACACTTAATTCAAATGCTTTTTTCTCCAAAGAAAATTTTGCTGCATATACAAAATATACAATATATTATCTGGAGAAGGCTGATGAGAATCTTTGAGTTAATTACATGATTGTAGAATTGATGTTTAATTTTTAAATAGTAATAGGAATAGCAATCTTGCTCATCTTTGATAAAAGGTGGCTGATTGAAGGGGTTAAGAATGTGGAATGTACAGTGAAATGGTAAAATAAAGTGTGTATCTCCCTGTTTGGCTTGTAATAACTGTACAAAGAATACGATGAGTGGTAAATAAAATGAAGTATGTGGTCTTTAAGAAGCATGTGGAATTCATTGCCACAGGAGGCTGTAAAGTGGTTGTAAGGTGGTTGTATTTAAAAGAGGATTATTTTACAAGCAATAACACTGAGCTAAATTGTATGGAGCAATGGAGCAGCATTCTTCACAAGACCCCTGAGGCTGGCTCAGCATTTTCAGCTCTGGCAGCAGAGCATTTCATGCCAGCAGGCAGGAGCCAAGGTGGACACAGAGGTGACACAACAAAAAGCTAACCAAAAGGCAAGTAAAAGCCAAGAGGAGTGGAGACATAGGAAGAGAGCATAATAAAACTACAACTTGTCCAAATCCAGCAGGGCTTCTGTTTGTATGCATCTCTTCTCCCCATGTTTTCCTGTTAACTGACTCAGAGCTGCAATGGCACATGGCCAATGGGAAATTAAGCCCAGGAGCCAAGGTGGAAGTCAGTCTGGCTGTATCTCAGCATGGTGACTCAGCTTTGGACGGGGAATTTTTTCTTCATTGCAATTTTCAACTGACTGACACTTTACTATGCAGGTGACTGTGCACTGGAACAGATTGCCCAGAGAAGCAGTGGAGCCTAACTCCCTCACTGACACGTTCAAGAACTGTCTGCACCTAATTCTGTGCAAGGATAATCCTGCTTGACCAGGAATCCCAGATACCCACTGTCATCCCTTCCAACCTTACCCTTTCTGACACTTTGCTGAAAATGAAGTGAAAGTGGCCGCTTGGGGGATGGGGTGTGGGAGGGTGGCTTGGAGAAAGCGTGTATGCTGAAGGAGGAAACTGTGCAGACATTAAAACGGAGCTTCATCTGGGGCAGAAAAGCCCCCTGCTAAAAGCCTTTCAAAAATTAGACTTCCTCTCCTCTGAGAATGTTTGTCTGCACTTTTCTCAGCAGGTTGATGCTCCTTTTTCCTCCATCACCTCCCTCACTTAGCGCTTAGGGGCCATAAATCCCTATTTCAGCCCTTCTTCCACGTCTCAGCCCCATAAGCTTCTTCTTAATAACCTATTTGGTCACCCTTATGCTTCCCAGCTGGCTTCACATACTTAGTATGTGTGGGTGAGGTTAGAAGCAAAATTTGGCTGGGGAAGGAATAGGACAAAATCCTAAATGGAAAATGCATTATGAAGTCAGTGAGCAGGACCACAGACAGTCAGATAAGAGATTTGAAGTCTAGAATGGTGTAGGTGAGTATGATGCTTAGTAAATTACCAGCAGTGTTTCCATCATGTTTGGCTGCCAAAACAACTGTGGTAATTGTAATTGTAAGCAGGAGCCCATCCTCAAGTAAACTAAGAACTGTTGGCTAAGAGTTGCAGAATTTTCCATGTGCCTTGTTTTCACATGAGGCTAAAGTTGATAACTAAGCATACAGCTAGGAGTATGCTAATTT
This sequence comes from Muscicapa striata striata, assembly GCA_030060385.1. Taxonomy (NCBI): domain Eukaryota; kingdom Metazoa; phylum Chordata; class Aves; order Passeriformes; family Muscicapidae; genus Muscicapa; species Muscicapa striata. The sequence goes on from JAREIS010000077.1 coordinate 2,011,321, forward strand.
TCTTCCATTATGAAAGATATTGTTGCAAGCCCTTGCTTCGTTGGCATTATGGGCTTAGGGAAATAAAACTTCAATCAGTTTCATTGTATTGTCAGTTATCTAAATCAATATATCCATTTCCAACATTTGCTAGTATAAAGATTTCTCCAGATATCTTACTATTGAAAACATGATAGTAAGTTGTTGTATTATGTTGCCAGGGGAAAATCTAGTTTTGGTAAATATTCATCTCAAGGTTATTTTTTATTTGAACAAGAGTAACTTTACATACTCACATTGCTTATAAGAAATTTGGGAGATAGCAGGTTAAAAATTCATATGGAGAAAGTTGCATATGCCTTATTCCCACTTATGAAAAAAAAAAAAAAAGCCTGGAGCTATTTTAATGTTTTGGCATATGGAGTTATTGTAGCTCACTGAAAAAAAAAAAAAACCAACCCAACCACTCAGCCCTGTGTTAGATACCAGATCTCTCTTGCTATTACGTAATGCAGGGAAATATATATACAGAGTACAGTTATTTTAAATACAAAGTTTAGCAAGAATTATTGTATCTTATATGGAAATGGAAAGTCTGAGAAGTTTTACAAGTTTCAAAGTGCTGTGGCTGATGCCAAAGTTCATTTTATTGTGGGCCTATTTGCAGCTGGGAGTTCTGCAGGAACTGGAAGAGACGTGAAAATGCAGACTGAGTATGTAAAAATACAGGCAAACTCTTTGTGCTCTTCCGTGGCACTGATATGTAAGGCTAACAACAGCAACTTCATTATTTTCCTGTCCTTAACTTAGAACAGATCCAGATGTTGCAGGAACGTCACAACAAGGAAGCAGGAAAAGGAAGGGTGAGTTTGCACTCAGGGTGTGCTGGGTCAAACTGCTGAGCACTGTGGGGAGGTATTGACTTGGGCTCAGGTGGGCTGGTGGATGTTTGCTCATTTTGCTGGGCTTTGGGCCATGTGTTCTGGTTGTGTTGGACTGTGATGGTGTAATGGCACACCTGGCACCATGCAGCCCTATGTTATTTCTAGTCCATACATGCCATTACTATTTCATCCTTTTTGTCAATCTGAAGCATTTCTGCATTTTGAATGCAGATGGTAACATGAAAATCCTCTACTCAAGAGCTGATATTGTAACACTTCACATTGTCCCAAGATGTTTCATGCCAGAGGTGACTATCTTTGCACATATAGTGCGTGCCAACATATGGCAAGTGCCAGTGTGTTGGGAACCGTGCCCTTGACACTGTTCAAGTGTTCACAAAAACAGCAGCAGGAGCTGAAACCTTCTCTCACCCTTCTTGAGGTTTTTCCTCTGTAAATTCTTCAAATGTGTATCTCCCATGGTCCAGAAGTTGGATTATTTGTTAAAACCCATGGTCCCCTGTCAGCCCTCACTTCATAAAGATCATCTCTCAATTCTGTCACAAAATGGATCCAGCTATGCTTGATTTAGGCCACCAAACAACTCCTTTGTAAGACAGCTGTAAGCACTTTTGGGTCATATATTTTGCAATGATATTTCCTCTGTTTGTAAAAGTCCTGTTTTCAGACAATCTATTTTCCCTACTGATAACAGTGGCTCTGTTCTCAGTTAGCCCATGGATGATATCAGTAAATTTTTGAAAGATCATATATATGGGGAAATGAACAAGTAAGAGCAAATCAATTGAAGAAAATTAAAAACACAACAGCAGTTTTAAAGCAACACACATCACCCAGTCTTGCATAAGTCTTGCATTGGTTTTTTTCTTTTCTTCTTGTAGATTCTATAACTCACTATAAAAAAAGTCCAGTGGAAAGTATTTCTATGTTAACTACAAAAGCCCAGTGGCAGAGTTTTCTGCAGAGGAATAAGACTTTTCTCAAATGACATCAACAACCATTATTTGAAATTACCATATTCCACTCTGTTCTCATTCTACACTGACTCATGAAAGATTTTCAGAGAAATACTGTGTATATTTAGCTATTATACGTACAGGTAAAATCAATTCCATGAGTCTAAATAGAGACTCTTTTATGATATTTTTGCTTTCCCCAAGCTGTAGTCTCATTTGTTTTCTCCTTCCTGATAATTTTCTTTTAATCCATAATATCTTCATTTATTTTTGTTTATTCTCTTTCCCTTTGTACTTTCTTTTCCTTGGAAAGGTTTTTTACTTTGTTTTGGTTTTTACAGGATATTACATTTCCTTTTTTTTTGGTTGGTTCCTCCCTCGTCTCCATTTTCTTGCCCTGTGATCACTTCCCTTTATGTTGCTGTTAGTGATATAAACTTGGCCATTTCTTTATAAACTGGAGACAGCATGTCTCTATTAAGCATCAGCTTGTCAGGTGCATGAGCTCTAATGTCATTTAATCATGATTCACCATGATCTGCTTTATGTATTCTGTGGTCACCAAAAGTAATTTTTGGTATTTAATGAGAATTTGGCTCTACCATGTATGATTATTCATAGGAAACAGTAAAGAGAAGACTTCAAATCTTACTCATAACGCTTCAGGGCCGGGATTTGCTCTCACATCTCTTGCCAGGCCTCTGTGAATTGCTGTGCACCCACCTCCTCAACACGTATCAGGGATACATGTGGTAGGTGCCAAGTAGCTGATGATCAGACTTGGTAGCTTCTTTAATGGCTTATTTTTCAGTGTTAGAAAGCCAAGTTATGCTACAAATACCAGTAAAAGATAACTGCTACCACTAAAGGCACTGCTCAGGAGAATGGTAAGCAAGTGCTGAGCAAAAGGAAAGCTACCAAAAAAGCAGGAAAAGTCAATTAAATATTGAACTTGTGCTTGATAATTTTTACTTTATTTGAATTCAAGAGAGGTAAACATTAATGAAACTGCTTATTTGTCTCACTGACTAAACCATTTATTTAACAGAGAATGGACTAGCTAGTTTGAGAAGCTCAAGATCTTTTTATGTGATTCTGCCCAAAAACCGTGAACAACATGAGTTTCTTCTGGAAAAAGTCAAGTTGTCTTCTATAGCCACGCCAGTTCAAGTCTAGACTTATATTTTGTGATGGAAGGATTTTTTTGGTGCTTTTCTGATATGTGTCCAGTTTGAAATCAATGTATCATATCATTTGGTTTTGGCTAGTTTCCTGTAGAAAGAAAAACAACCATTATTGTCATTGTGACTGGTCTGCATTGACGAATAGTCCCAGAGCTGGAACATTATTTTCTGGCATTTAACAATTCATTCAAGGAGTTCTCAAATGGAGAGAATTTCTTATTTTAGAAAACTTCTTTGCTTAATGGAAATGTGTGAATAGAAACAAATGCACGTTTCCTGTTCTACATTTGTAAAAAGATATGTGACTGAATTGTAAATTTAGGAAAATCTCCAGAGGAAGATGGGATCTGTGACTTGAAAAGGTCATTGAATACTGTCCAAAAGAAGGGCATTTGTAACCTACTATTTACAAAAAGATGATGAGTACTGTTAATTGTTCCCTTTGCTTGTCTGTTGCTTTCTCTTTATTGTTTTGACTTCTAGAACTTAGTGTCCTTATGATTTGGTCTGAACCAAAGTCCCTTTGGCTGCTTCCAGTATATCTGGATTTTCAGGTGTGTAATTTAAATGCAATACTGACCTTAGTGTGATTGCAAACACAGCAGACATTATGAGAATCCCATCATTAAAATTTATCATAAAATATCTTATAAAATATATTTTAAATGTTATAACACGTTCTCTCATAGTCTAGTTAAACTCTACAGTTTTATGACAGATTTAGAGTGATTGCAGTTATTAAGTATGAGCACTGTTACATTATCCAGGAGAGAACCTTGACAATTGTTGTAGATAAATGTCAAACTGAAGTAACAGATGTTTTGTTCTTTGTTGATTATAATTAAGATTTTTATGAATACAGAAACTTTTATAGGCCTTTTTTATAAGCAGAAGATGTGTCAGGTCATTATTTGCCCATTACTAGTTTGAGAATCATTATCTAGATAGCTGCCTTTATAATTCTCAGCAATCCATTGCAAGTGGGTTTTTGTCTCTACCTGCCAAAGCAACGGTCTTTCCTAAAGAATTTTCAACCCTCAGAGACAGGTCCCAGTGCTGTCAGCTACTTATGCTGTACTGCGGCTTGAACTTTAGCTTGTTCCAGATTTCAAAAAAAATGCTTATATCAGCAGCTGATTTTTTTTTTTTTTTTTTTTTACTTTTGATTTCTTGCAAGGAAGTCTTCATTGCCAAATGGCAGTCTCACTCCAAGCAGTGTAGTTCTCCATAGTGCTCCATGGGAGCCAAGGTTCTCAGCACCTGGGACTGGGACATGCCATCAATTTGCAACTACAGTAAATTATGTTCTTTTATCTAAATAATTATTTTTCCAGCCAATGTGTAGCAGCTAACTGTTGCCCTTATATCCTACAGAGCTTTTCAAGTCTACCTTCTGATGTGTACTGGGTCAGCCTCTAGAGCCTTTTTTCAACTACCAACTACTGCAGCAATTGTTAGTCCTTGAAATATTAGAAAAGATCAGAAAATCGAAAAGGCCAGACATGGAATAGAGTTAAACTAACAAGCAACAAAATGTGTAACAATAAAACATTTCATAAGCGCATTAGCAGCAAGTGAAAAGTGGGAAGGAAACAATGGGCCCACTATTCAAGGGGACAAGAATGACAGTTGCAAAGAGGCAAAAATATTTAATGCTGTTTTGCTTCAGTTAGATAACATGATCCTCATTTGCACTCAAAGGATAAGAATTCAAGCCAGAATAAAGAAAAACAAGTAAGAGGGTACCTAGATAAGCTGGTTGTTTTGAGCCTGGTGAAATCATGGGTCTGCTTGAGACCATTTTATACAACACAGATGAGGTTACAGAAAACTGAAAAGGGCCAAACAGCTGAAGTTTAACTTATCTGGTTTTAGAGATGTACAGAGTGGATATCTGTGTCTGACTAGTTAATGGAAAGAAATTGGCATCTTGATGGTAAGATTCTTTTGGCCTGTTATAGACACCGGTTTAAGGATTTTATGAACAGTGCCTTAGGCCCCTTTGACTTTTGACTAAAACTACTCTAATTTTGGTGCATGATTTCTTTAAAAATGGTCATTTACCAGTAGTTATCAATTGCTTGCTATTAAACTGAAAGGATGTATGAGGAGGATGTCACTAAAGATCTGTCCCATGTCTGGTAGATTGTTTAGTGCCAGCATTAGTAATGGGGACGATGTACACCAGGAAGCTGGTTACTGCTTTGTCAAGGTGGCTGTAACAGAAACAGCTCTATACATCTCAAACTGAGCATATCAAACTGACCCCTGCAAACCAGAGAACCAGCCTAGGAAAACATGGATGAAAGTCACTGAAGACCAGTGCAAAATACTTTGCCAAGGTCAAGTAGTCCACTACACAAATGTGACCACCAACAACCTGCAGTTGTTGAAATAGCAGAGCAAGCAGACTAAAACCCCAACAGGTATCATATAATGAACAAACAGAACTGCATCATCAAAAACAAGCAAAATGATGCTTTTGATAGTTTGAGCACTAATGTTACTTCACAGTTTCCCAGGCTGAGATAGCAAACAGAAAATGTTCCCCTGTGTGGGTGTGAGGAGTAATGAGACACGTTTGGCAATTTGGGCACCTCCCTCCTGCAGCATTCACAACATGGGATGAAAAAAACTCATCAGTCCTTTGGAAATATGGCAGCTAGTGTATAGGTAACTCCCATGCATCCCATCCCACAGCTCATAGTTACATGGCCCAGAAGACAAATAAAGCTTTAAAGAAGCATTTTGCTGACCTGTTGGATTTTCTGGAGAACTACAGGTAGCCTGGCCTTGATTTTAGGGTTTTTGGGGTGGAGTAGTTTTTATTATTTCTTTGTCCTTAGACCCTGTGTAAGAACACACTGGCATCACATAAAAATGCAAGGCCTGATTCCTGTCTTCTGTTCTGGAGGAAGGGAGAGAAAACTTCCCCTTTCCCCTTTTATGGGATGATTTCATCCACCAAAATTCCACTGAGCAATTGCATCAAAATGTAAATAATATTTTAGTTCATTTTACTTCTCTCAGATCATCTGTTTATTTTCTAGGGCTGAGCATTTGATCTTAGAGTCATCATTAGTCTTAAAATTAGGATAATCTCTTGTAAATGCCTAAATTTTTTTATCAACTTTCTACTTCTCAGGTCAGAAATTAAGCTATTGAGTAATCAATAATCTTGTTCAGTAGGTACAGCTGTCTTTACAAGGTAGTGGCCAGGTCCTGCTATAATGAAGACAATGGCAAGTTTCTATTCGCTTCAGTTGGAATAATATTGAACTCTGGATTAAAGAAGCCTACATGAAGCAGGGTTTGTAGGGAGAAGTAATTATCATTTTTAGACCAGTCAGAAAACCAGAGAAACTTTGTGACACAGAGACTCTTCTTTCGATCTGGAAAATATATGCCAAACTTCAAGTTCATTTTAGGAACTGTTGTTCATGTTAATCTGCTTAATTTTTTTTCTATTAAATGTTGTAAGACAAAAAAAGTGACAGGCAACAGGAAAAGGAAGGATAGACTAGTAAAAGTCATAAAGAATTGGACTTCAGGATTTTATGTTTCTTTGTTTTGTATTCAGTTAATTTAATTCTTCAGATTGTGTTTACAGTTTCTTGACACTACTATAGCAGTTTTCATTTTTACTCAGACCACTGGCTAAGTGATGCTAGGCATAGATGTTTGACTGTGAGGTTAAAATTCTTTTATTTGCTGCTGCAAGGGCTGAGGTGCCACCACTCCCTTTCTGAAATAAGAAGACATTTAATTCAGAATATCCTTCCATTTAAAAGTAGTTAATGTTTCACAATGAAAGTAAATCATTATTGCTATCATTGTTTTTGATGGTTATAAACTTTATAATAGTAAATATTTGGCTTACATGACACAGACTAACAGAACACATAATCTGTTACTTTGTGGCTGAATAGGGCTCTCTAAATGAGAATTTCAAAGGCTATTTGGGATGGAAACTACTTTACACAAAGGTCTGTTCAGGGTGTCCCTAAAATATAATTTTCAGTCGCTGTATATATTAGATACTTTAATTTACCACAGCTGAAAATCTGGCCCCTTCAATTTTTGTTTCATTGTGTTGCTGTTCCAATCTCTTGGAAGATGTCACTAATCACTTTGATATTTTTAAACAATTTTCAGTGTTGTCTATATTAAGATTTCCTGAGGAATGAAGATTGACTAGAATGAGGCAGCTATGTGGTGGACAAGATCTTCTTATCTGTATTGAGGATTACACCAATGTGTATTTTAATACCATTATTCATAACTGGACAGAAGTGAAAATTCTCCAGTGGTAAGGATAAAATCTTTCAGCTATTTTAAAAATGTGACTCAGACTGCAAGTCTTTTATGTGATTTAGCCAATCATAGTTACATTGCTCATAGCTGGGAATCCAATGTGTATGGGACACATCCCTTGCTATGGAAAGTGCTGATCCCATGGCCACAGCTGTAATGTGCAGGGCACATTAGCTAGTAAAATAGCAGCAGAAGTTAATGATAGAGTTTCATTTAAATATCCCTGAATGAATGCCCAAATAAGTAAACATAAGATATTGTATTAAACAACAGCTAATAACTCAACCAAGAGAACCTGTGCTTCTGTGCAATGCAAACCTGCCCTGTCTACAGAGTTTGGAGATCTGCCACCGGATTATGGAGCAGGAAGTGTGAAGAGTCCTGTGAGCAAGAAGATACTCTGTGCATGCATTCCAGAAACCTTCAGCTCAGCATGGTGCTGAATCCAATAAACAAGTTTATAGAATGATGCACCAAAATGACAAAGTCCCCCACATCGACTCTGTTGGGAAGGGAGGTGCTACAAGCAGGGACAACTCAGGGAGGATCTGTGAAGAAGGTGATAAATCCCAACTCAGAAAAGAGATATAAATGAGCAGCAGAATGTGGGAGTTGAGGGAATCAGCACAGCACCCACACCATGAGCATTTCAAGGCACTTTGCCATCCGCCACAGCTCAGTGTTTTAGATGCAGGCTGTGATCTGTGCAAGGAGCCCACTGTGGGGATGGAAAGGATGAGTGTGAGTCAGGCTGCTGACTGGGCTGCCTTACTGAAGACTGGGATTCAGCTGAACAAGTCATTGTGTCTGCAGTTAGGACATAGATGATCTCCCTCGTAAAAGTTAGTTTTGCTGGCCAGTAGTTCAGTTTGAAAATGAGGCCTATATCAAGAATATAAGGTGTTTTAAGGAATAGGAAAAGATTATCTGGCCTCAAAGGCATATTTTTTTTTCAGTCTATCTTTTTTTTCAGTCTACCAGTGCTTTTTCACTATGCTTCATATTCCTTTGCTCCTCTATGAAAATCACAGAATTATAGAATCACAGAATCATAGGATGACAGGATCACAGAATCACAGAATCAGAGAATAAGCTGAGTTGGATCATCACAAGGATCATTGAGTCCAACTCGAGTCCCTGCACAGCACCATCCCCAAGAGCCACACCATCTGCCTGAGAGCATTCTCCAAATGCTTCTTGAGCTCTGTCAGGCTTGGTGCTATGACCATTTTCCTGGGGAGCCTGTTCCAGTGCCCAACCACCCTCTGGGTGAATAACTTTTTTCTAATATCCAACCTAAACCTCCCCTGGCACAACTTCAGGCCACTCCCTCAGGTCCTGTAACTGTCACCGTCACCACACAGCAGAGATCAGTGCCTGCCCCTCCTCTTCCCCTCACAAGAAGCTGTAACTGCAGTGAGGTCTCCACTCAGTCTCCTCCAGGCTGAACAGACTAACTGAACTCTGCTACTCCTCACATGGTTTCCCTACAGAACTTCACCACCTTCATTATTTTCTTTAAGATGCTCTCTAACATCTTTATATTCTTCTTGTATTGTGGCACCCAAAACTGCACATAATATTCAAAGTGGTTCTGCCCCAGAGCAGAGCAGAGCAGAGCAGAGCAGAGCAGAGCAGCAGAGCAGAGCAGGACAATCCCTCCCTTGCCTGGCTGTGATGCTGTGCCTGATGCACCCCAGGACAGGGTTGGCTCTCCTGGCTGCCAGGGCACTGCTGGCTCATACTGAAGAGAGAAAGGAGAAAAGAGAGAAAAAAGGTCCGTAGAACTGTCTTTCAACTCATTTCTCTGCTTTGCAGCAGTTACCTTTCCTGCTGACTTGTTCCACATGTTTTTTAAGCTTTATATAAAATAGTTGTGCTTAACTTCTTAGTTTCCTCTTTATTTGAGTAATTTGTCATTTTTGCTTAGTGCCTAATCAGTTTTGAAACCACATATCAATTCTACTCATACTTATATATGAGCTATATTGATAAAATATGTATACAAACATATATATACAAACGTAAATGTAATTATATTTCCACTTGACCAGGCTTTTGCTGTAAAAGTGGCAATAAATGTAAAGTTTTAACTTTTCATTATCAACTAAGTTAGTGAAACCAGCTACTGCTGTCTTAAAATTTTGTGAATTATGAAAGTAATTCCCATTATTAACGGAATACAGAGTAAAAATATTTGATGCAAACATGGTGTGCAAATAATATACAAATGACAATTCAATAAAAAGAAGACCAAAAGTTTAATGCAAAAAAGCTAGATTTTGAAATAGCAAGTGTCAGATTTCAAGGCAAGGTTTTAGTTTTGAAATTGCAAGAGCAAAGTGATACATGGAACTGCTTTTAGTATGTTACTGAGAAAATGCCTAAACTAGTACTATGCAAAAAATTGTGCTTACAATTTGTGTAAGGTAAAAAAAAAATAAAGCAACAAATATGTGCTTTGCTCACAGATTGTTTTTAGGTTTTATTTTCTGCTTTTTACTTCTTGTCTTGTAAGAAAAATCTAAAAAGGCAAAGCAAACTCATTTCCTTTAAAGATGGAAATCAAAAATTTCCAAACATTTTGTTTTAAGACATAATTTCTATAATTAAATAAGTTATATTACTGTTAGCCAAGGGAGTTTCCTGCCTAGCATGTTTCTTGTTGAGCTGAACCTAGCAGAATACCAATTTAGAGGCTTCTGGTGAAAGCACTTGCAGCTCTCCCTGCAGGCATAGTGTAGGGTTCTTACTCTGTAAATCACTCCAATTTGACAATAGTCATGGATTTGTGAAATCAGAGATGGTCATTGGTAAACCAGACACAAGCACAAATGACTCTAAGAGAGACTTTCTGGATATTAGCCATTCTACTGATGGACAAAAATTATTTTCAGTGTTTATAAGTTCACTCCAGTCAACTCATATGTGTATCTACGAGGAGTTTGAAAATTACCTGCACCAAAATGCTTTGGATAGTTTTATATTCAGTTTGAGCTAGCTGATGAGGTGAAGGCATTGGAATGCTATGCCTAGTGATTTATGAAGAGAATGAGTCTGTAATCTTTCCTCTAGGTTAAAGCCACCAGGCAACTATGATGGGGGGATCTGCCCAGGACAGAGTCAGAAACATTTACCCACAGATAACATTTCAGCACTACAAAACCCAAGAAGATCATTAATATCCATCATATTTTTGAAGCAGAAGTGCTGTATTTATGTGGTAAATTCTTTGTCTTTTGATGTTTTACTGCCCCTTCCCATCAATGCATGAAACATTTTTTTGTTTAGCTGGGCTTCTCTCATGGGTTGTTGTGTAATATAAGGAGATCTGAATTCTCTCCTGGAAGTGTCCTTCCACTGACTGCATGGAGAGCCTATAATTATACTGTTAACTTAGGAGACCCTAAAGTCAGGGAAACTAAATCTGACATATTGAGGCTCTTTGTGAGAACTAAATCCACAAGGACCATGCTAACATGAGTGAGTTGAAGTGAGCTGGGGTATGGGTGCTTGTCCTGGCTCACAGTCATCCATAGAGTTTACCTTTCAGCATCATCCCTGACATAGTTTTGGCCATGTCCAGCTGGCAGTCCCAGCCAGCCCCTGGGCACAGTTCAGGGGTTAGCACAAGCCAAGGGCTGCTCTCAGTGGCAGTTTGGATGCAGTCTCCCTGTTCTGGATGAAGAGTGTGGTGAGGAGCAGACAAAGACAATTCAACAGTATGAGTGTGAGTGATGACATGGCAGCTGGCCTTGGGGCTGCACAACAGTTACTGGTGCATTGTATTTGTTAAGGCAAATACAGCCTAAAGGACTTAACTGTTGCACCCCTTAATTATATGTGCTCTATCACCAAGTGGAAAACAGTAAGACCCTCTCTTCAGAGCAAAAGGAGTGTAAGCTAAGAGAATGATCAAAGAACTCCTAGAGCTATACAGCAGGACATGCTAAGGAGCGGAATAAGAGTTGGACCAGATCTCTAAAAGTAATTAGATGCGTGCTTTCGCTTGGGATATTCAGCTGTGATTCCTCTTGTTGAGATAGTTCCCTTAGGATAGAGCTTTTCCTACAAAGGTTCATGATGAGTACTTACAAGGAACTCAAACTAACAGATGAGCCAGGAAGAAGGCTGAGATTAGTATCCCAGTCCTTAATTGGTACTCATTTATACAGAGTGCAGAAGTTTTGACTGAACTAGACTCAGAACAAGTTTGATGCTGTAACTGGCTAAATGAAAAGTGACTAGGTACACAGTAAAGCCAAATTTCAGTCCATTGTCAAATGCACTTTTGCAAGGGGTTGAGAGAACCAAACACCTGAAAAAAAAAAAAAAAAATCTTTGTTTTCCTCAAGCTTTTTTTTTTCTGAGAAAGCAATCAGATAATGCAACATGTCTGTGCCTAAATGTAAGCTGACCAGTGCAGTGATGCGTGCTGAGATCCTGCTCTGTAGCTCAACTGAAGTTTTGGTAGAAAGACAGCAGGACTCCTTCATCTACTTCATCCCATGATGAGTTTTCCTCTCTGGGTACTGGGGAAAGAAGGTGGTAACTTAGGTGCTTGTATAGAATTTGGCCCAGCAAAGCAGCAGAAATCACTTCAGACATGTTTAGAGTTGAAGAACTAGAGTGAATTATGCTGAGAGACAGCCTTTTATGTTGGATTTAAGTCTGATTTCATAAGTTATAGTATTACATTTCTGCACTTGCCATTTGAGGTAGGTGCCTTTTATAGCAGAGAGCATTTTAGGCCTATTATTTTGCCCATACAAGACATCTGTAAGATGATAGCATTTATTTATAATGTTAGTACTTTATCCGGCACAGAGCTAGCTCATGCTGGTACCTTTCCCCTTAGCACTCTGAGTATTTCCAGCTGGTCACACCAAATAGCCTCCATTTCCTCATGTGGAACACTCACCAGTTGTTTTACCCCCTCCTCCTTTCCTTTTTATTTTTGCTGCTGGAAGGATGTGGGTGATGATTTATAGAGCATGTCCAATTGGCTCTGTTTGCCTGTGCTGGCCTGCTTCATGCACACTGAGGTCAGTGCTGTATTTGTAGGTAACCATCCAAGGAAAACACCTCACAGCAGGCAAAAATGCTAACTAAGTAAAACAAACTCAGGAATGTGATCATCTGTTTAGCAAAGTTTTCAGCAGTCTTTTCCATTACACTAAGGTTTCAGTCCAGTTCTACAAATTCAGAAATGAGCATGGTACCAAAATATCCCAGGCAACCTCAAGTGTATAGGAGATTTGATTTGCTGAAGAGTGTTTGAATGAGGGAACAGGAGTAGCTCCTTTTAAATGATGGTTTAGCAGTATATACGTTTTAGTCCGAAATGTCAAAAAAAAAAAAATGTAGCATGAAATTAAAAGCTATGAGGTTTGTACAAGTTTTACAAGGCAAAACTAGAATTAGAAAATTAAAATGATCTCCTGGTGCCCAATTGTTAACTATGTAGTGGGCCCTTTTGCTTACCTCTGATCTAATCCCCAATGAGAAATTCTGCTGCTATTAAGCGGAATTTTGATCTCATTTACAGAGCTGGGAGCTGACACCTGTCTCGGGTTTTCTGGAGTTGTAAGGCCAAAAGTATCTTTCATCATGATTGAGTACAGAGTGAGTGCAAGAATTCCCAGTTCTGCAAGAGGGCAAAATGTATTGGCAGGGCCTCCAGAGCAAGATCCAGAGAGGAGCAGGAAGAGGCTGCAGTGGGCAAAGGACTGAAGTCATGGTCATAACGTTCTTGATGGAGCAAGCTGGCCACAGGCAGAGTTGCAGGTTGTGTTTTTTGATGAGTGGTGTCCTTGAATGGGTATAAAAAAGGGCTCCTGGGAAGATAATTATGTGGAAGCATGTGAGAGTTTCATGGCATCTGATCCACTGCCGAATTCCCACAGCATGGAGTAGCTGGGCTGCGTGGTAAAAAAGGCTCACAGAAACGACAGGTAAACTGCAGCACATCCATACCCCTCTGAATATCAGGTGGCATATGCTGTGCTCTTTACAAATTGCCTCCCCCAGCCCGGCCAGGCTCCCAGCCCCTCTTTGAGGTGGGAAGTCACACTGTGCCCATCTGGCAGTGCCGGCGGCTGCACCTGGCAGCTCTCGCTGCGGCGGCGGCTGCGCTCCGCCTCCGCCGTAATTAGTTTGTATCTGATTTCAGCTCCTATGGAAGGGTAGAGGGATAGCAAATTACTTGCAAGTGGTTTGTAGACTCTGTGAAACCTTTTTTTTCTTGCCCAGCACTGCTACCCAGCTGAAGATCTATCCCTTCAAAAGCAGTTTTTTTTTTTTTTTGTAAATAACTACAGCTGTGTGTATTCCTCTGTCATTGCTATCCCTGATTCTGATTTTATACTCACTTCCAACCTTCTCTTTCCTCAGCAAACTTGCTTATGAGACTAGAAAGGCAAACACTTTTTTTTTTTCCAGTTTTATAAAAGCTCCACTGTTTTTCGTGATGCACAAATGTTTTGACAGATGAATCTGTACCAGAGAGATCTTGTCCAATTGCTTCTAATTCAGCAGCCCTGGGTTACAATAGTCTAATTCTTAAAACCCTTACACAAGGCAAACTCTCCTAATGAGGAGATCAAATAATTTCAGATAATTCAGAGGAATTTGCTCTGCTTTGTTAATATTGTTGTTGATTTTTAGAGACATTTGGGGAAAACTAATCTATCAGGTCCATCTCTGCAGCTATGTCAACAATATTTGGGCCCCAGCTATTACAGAGGTAAACTGGCACAAGCCAAAGGATTGAGCTTTGCTTTAAAGCAGACTGTGGACCTATATGATAGTAAGTGGAAAAGCAGGAAATCAATTGCTACTGTCAGAGTCCACACATTTCTCTGCATTAACAAAAAGATTTAACAAGAAGTCTTACTGCCCCTAAGTGACTGTGTCTCAAAATCAGGGGGCTACATCCTGCTTTCAGGCTTTTCACATCCTTGGTTCTGGGGTAGGTGGCAGGCATCTGCTAATGAACACTTGGCTTTATAGAAGTGTTTCTATAATCAAATCAATTCTTTTTAAACTTCATTATTTTTGGCCATAGAACTGTAGGTGCCATTGTGCTCCAAGAGCCAAGTCTGTTACCACTAGATAAGAAAAAGATGGATCAAATTTGCATTTCTACATGTGCAAATGAGAAATCCCCTGCTTCCCCTCCCCCTTTCTTTCTAATGCTTGTCCTTGCTTTTCCAAATATCTTTTTTTTTTTTTTTTTTTTGTCTAAAATACTTGCCAGGTGGTTAAAAAGCTTGCTTTTCTCTGTAAACACTGTGTAATACAACACAATGCACTGCTTTATTTTCAATGATATATTGGTTTCTATGTTTTTATAAATACAGTTATGAGGCCAGAAAAAGCATCTACATGCTTTCCCCCAGATTTATTGCATATATTATACTTTTTCTACTTCAGTGGACTTCTATCTCTGTGCCAAGCAGGACAAGTGCCTATATGACAAAACCCCTCCTTCTTTTGCACATGTGCACGTACATATGAAACCAAAAACCTGCTTTTCATTAGCATAGCCAGCACAATGGAGGCAAGAGTGGAAGCAAGGAGAGAATTTGAGATTTATGGCGTCAGACATCTCATGTGAATGAATGTTCATGCCTTAATGTAACTAGCAGCAGATAGAAGATAAGTCCAGCACTGGAAAGAAAAGCTGCTGTTTCATATTGTGAATATATGCACTTACATTGAATTCTTTCTCCAGGTAGCTTCTAATTTCAATCTAATTTACTACTTATGAGCTGAATCCCAGAGCATATTGACTCATTCACACTGGATGCAGATGTGCACACACTAAGAACACAGGTGGAAAGGTAAAACTTCTGTTATAGCTGAGGGCAGCGTTGTCAGTGTAATGGCTGCAGAGTTAAGGGCTCCAGGCTAAGGCATAACAAACACAGAGAGCCCTGGGCACATCTCACTCTGTTTACAAAAAGTGTGTATAATAATTTGTCTTCATACCAAGAAAATGCATTTTAACCCTACTTTTCTCCTCCATTTTATTTTATTTTAAATATCAAATAATAAGAACACAATATATTTGAGAGGAAGAAAAATTTTATTATTAAAAAAAGGAATATATTTTTTTTCACGTTCAGCTGCAGAGTAATTTAGAAAATCTCTGATTTCCTGCTGAGAAATTGAACCAAGACATGGTTCAGTTATCTGAGTACAGCATCAGTAGTCACTAATTCTTGAGTCATTTTTTTCTTTCTTTTCCCTGGAATTGTGATCAGGTTGTTTCTCCTCTTTGTGCATAAATGCTTTTCATAATATAGTAGATTGCCTCCACATGTTCTGAACATCCATGCATTATAGGTATTAAGGAATCAGATACAGGCTGCATGCAAATGGATCCAAGTGCATGAAATTCAATGCTATTTAGTCAAGTTTCAGTGGCATATCCATCACTTAAGTTTTTCTCAATATTGGCAAAGCAAATTTGAAGGTATGTATTGTTAAATACAATTCTTAGATGAAACTTACAGGCGAGCCGATGTCCATACATAGTGAGATAAATCACTTGGGTAAATACTATGGTTTTATTAGTTATACAAGAAGTTAAAATAGTTTGATCATTTTCTGTGAATAAACATTATTCTTATTTCCAAACTCCGTGAGGCTACAGAAAAGGGGGGAAATTGTCTTATTTTCCCCCCAAAGTCAGTATTGCTAAGCTGAACTGTTGGTTCAATAGCTACACTAAGAATTGTCTGCTGGACTCTGTCAAAGTTTTGCTGTTACAGTACTCTCCCACTGAGGCTCCTTAAGCTCATGGTTTTCAGTCTGCAGCAGCCAGACCTCTCACAGTGGAGCATAAGGCAAGAACTAGTCTTTGGTGAACAAATGTGGTTTTGGCATACTAATAGAGCCATGTGATATTTTTAAAAAACAACAAATCCAGCCAGAAATTGATGGTCCCCTATGAGTCTGAGTCAGGGAAGTGAAGGAGGAGGTGAGAGCTTGGGTTGTCTCCTTCCCTGGCTTGGGAAGCATCTTCTAAACCACCACACGCTACAGCCTCCCCTAGAAATTGTCTGCTTCTTACAAAACACTGGAAAGGATCTTTGATACAAATTAAAAGTACCATGATGCACTACCTGTAAGGCATGAAAGGCTGTCAGTTCATGGTGCCAGCCCATGCACCCATGAGCTTGCACTGAGTGAAGCAGCATCAGGGAAGGAGACTGACAATGTCCTGCTCCTGCACAGCCCACACCAGCCCAGGGAACAGAGCACACTCTCAGCAGTGGGACATGGGGTTTTTTTTTACTTTAGGAGCCAATGGAGAGGTTAAACATGAATCTTTTGTATCCTGAAATTAACACAAGGAAGCAGTCTCTGCCTTTTGCTCTCTAATTTCTGTTTAGTTTTATAATTTTAGACTATTTATTTTGCTTTTCTGAAGCAAACTTGATCCCTTCTGCTTTAGGTAGTCTGGAACATTTCTTTTAAATTAAATTTTGGGAGCAGGGGGAGTTAGCAAAACAACAATTGGTTTGATCAGATTTTTTTCTTCTTTTTTTTTCATTCAACAGCCATAGTGAAAAATCAATTATTTACACTGCACAGAAGGTTCATGACCCTGACAGAGATCCAGGGCTGGAGAAGAACCAGTGCAGAATATGGTGCAATCCTGCATTATGTTTTTATGTTTGTTTGTTTGTTTGTTTGTTTTGATTTTTTTAATTTTTTTTTTTTTTTTTTTTTTAATTTTAATTTTTATTTAGCAAGCACCTCCTGAATCTATGACATAGAAATTTGGTCTTCATAGTTAAAGCAAACAAACCAGGTTTCATCTTTTTCCCCAATGATATTTGAATGAAAAACACATTATAAGTGTATTTCCATTGCTATTATGGTATCCATGTACCAGGCTCCTGTTGATGTATCTTTCTTAACCTTATCTGATCAGCTTCTCTATAAGTAGCAAGGAACTAGCAGTAGAATCCTGGCAATCAGACTGGCAATAATAACAGATCATTGTGAATGTTGGGGGGGGAAAAAGTTCCCTTTCTGGTATTTTTTCTACATTTTTGTTATAGGTCGTGTACATATAAAAGAGATATTCAGAAGATTTGCAGCAAAGATAATCACAGAACCACAAAATATTCTGAGTTGTAAGGGAAGAGAAAAAAGAAAAGGAATCCTGGGAAGGAATTAATCCAGTTGTGAGTTTATGTGGTGTCACAATGCACATATTTTTCAGAGAAAAGGAGAAAAAATTGATTTCTCTGTAGCAAACAAAGACATCTGAACAATGGCGTCATCTTGAAACATTTCCATTTCTTCTTTTTAACAAAAAATATAATTTATTGTTCACAATGATATTTCATTTTGATCTAGGGATAGCAGTCAAGATCAGAAGCCAGTGATGGAGCTGATTAATCCCTCATTTATTTTGTTT
Organism: Muscicapa striata striata; assembly: GCA_030060385.1. Taxonomy (NCBI): domain Eukaryota; kingdom Metazoa; phylum Chordata; class Aves; order Passeriformes; family Muscicapidae; genus Muscicapa; species Muscicapa striata. The sequence goes on from JAREIS010000077.1 coordinate 2,029,097, forward strand.
AAAAAGCCTTCTTTGTATTTATATATAATGTTGAGAATGACTCTTTGCCCTTGGACATCACAAGAATCAAACAGCAGAATGCATTTTCTGTAACCAAATTTCTAAACCTTGTCTAACTGGAAGTTTGACCCCAAATACCAATGTAGCATTTGCCCCAAATGCTGCTCTTCAGCATCATATCCCAGGCAGCTCCTAGATGTTCTCTGGTCTTCCTCAACTTCCTCTGTTCATTCTGCTACACAGATACACAGATGGACTCAAATCAGTCCCACTGTTTGTCCATCCAGTGCTGGACCACTTGGATAGCATAGCCTCTTCCTGACAGCATTTATTCTTTAGAAAAGAGTTTTCCATTACTTCTTCTGTCACCAAACAAAGGAGCAGCTAGTTCTTCCATCCTGTAACCCCTCAGAAATGGTTATAGCCCAGGCCCAACCATAACAAGAATAATCTTATATCATAGAGGATATTCCAAGAAGACATTCCCTTTCTTTGTACTGCAAAGATGGAGGCCCCTAACTGGCACCTAAACTTAAACATCAATTAAAGTAATAATTTTAAATTAGTGAGTATTATTTTTATGTAGTTAATGCAGCTTGTTACATTTCTTTGAAGATTTCTAATCTGCCGAAGTTTAAGCAAAGTCAAATTAATAAAATTATTTTTATTAATTTAATTTTTGTCCAGAAGCATTGCAGGACTTCCACCTCTTTCTACAGATATCAGACAATAAAGAAGACACATTCAGAGCAATGGTATTCAACACCTGAAACTGGGCATCCTAAGGTGCACCTGAGCACCTGAGGTGTAAAACACAGGCCTGTTTTCATCCTGATTAAATATATGGTTTCAAATTTGTATTTAACTTTGAACCATAGACTCACTGTAAATAGTATTAAAAATTACCTCTAAAGTTTAAAATACAATCTTTCAAAGTGATTTGGTTATTCCAAACACAGATTCCCACTTTGAAAAAGTAAAGCCCTGGAATTCGTAACTTGACACTTTTAGTTCTGTGGTAGCCATAACTGCAAATTAAAAAAGGATATTCAGCTTTCAGATCTTAGATTTTATTAATATAATGTTACAGATAATGAGCACTGCCAGATTAGTACCAGTTCCCTACATTTGTCCGCTGAAGTACAAGAAACCTCTCTCATGATTAACATCCAAATAGTCAAATGATTACCATATTCAGATATGAGAACTAAAACTAATGTGCAAGTAAGGCAGAATGGGTAGTGGGAGAAGTCAGCCTCCTCTTTTTTAGTGATGCAGGTTTTTATTTTCTCCAATATGAAAATATTTCTAATGGATAAGGGCAAGACACATAATAGCACTTTAAAGAGTGTGAAAAGAGAATGTGGTAGAAAATTAGGAAGTCAACACAGCCTTGACAGTTAAGTGATGGCTGCTTTGCTCAGACAGCATTGGTCCTGCAGTGCTCCTTGTGGGTGCTCAGCCAAAAGGGTTGGACAGGCTGTTGCTCCTCCTCCCATTAGCAGCAGGGCACACAGCAACTGCTCTTGAATGCATTTCTCATATAGTTTTGAGCTGATCTTACAGACAGTGGCAAGGGGCCCTGAAGTCCCCACACACGCTCCTGGCAGGCACTGGGGTGCAGATGAGGATGTGGCTGAACTCTCCATGAGGCCACTGTGGTTTCAAGGCCTCATATGCTATGGCACTGGCTATAAATAGAAAAATAAAAGTGTCAGGGACAGTGTAGCTGCATTCTCGTACTGCCAATGCCAGTGCTGTCAGCAGGACAGCTCCAGTCACCTTCCCAGATGTGTACATCACCCAAAAGAACCAATGCCTAAGTATGTTGCAGCATTATCTTTTGTCATCCTGCAATGAGCAAACAGATGCTGAGGACAACCTGAGCTCACCACTGCTGGTGTGTACTACCTGTCAAAACAGGGTAGGTCTAGGATGAATGGAGATAGATTCAAAGAATCATAGGGTGGGTCTCCTAAGTTGGAAGGGACCCATCACAATCATCAGGTCCAGCTCCCAGCCCTGCACAGAACAGCCCCAAAAACCACACCATGTGCCTGAGAATGTTGTCCAAATGCTTTTTTGAACTATATCAGACTTGGTGCTTTGACCACTTCCCTGCAGAGCCTGTTCTAGTGCTTGGCCAATCTGGTTTTGAAGTATCTGACTCTTCTGAGGCCTTGCCTAGAAACCAAGGCTTTCACCCAGTGCTGCAGATGCTGCCAGTGGTGTTGCTATTTATCACTGGAGTGCCAGGACTCTTTAGATCTTTTTTTGATCTGCCTTAGCCTAAGCCTTAATTCATGAAACTTGAATCCACTGATTGCGATAACAGTTTCCATTCAATCAGTCTCACTAAGGTATTTTGGGTCTTGTGATATTTCATTCAGCTGAGAACAGAAAATAACTGTTACTGTGGTGAGGTGATACAAGTAATAACTGTTAATAGATAGTGACTTTAATGGCAATGCTAGGCTAGACTGAAAATTAATGGTCTATGTTGAGCAAGGAACTGAGCCCCTGAAACAGATTAAGAAGGAGCCTGTGCTAAGACTGCCTAAGTGAGACTTTCCAGGAATCATCTGTGCAGCCTGACTTGATGGGTCCTCAGCTAGGGCCTCATGAAAATCTGCCTACTGGGATCATGCACAAAACTGATTGGATTATACTATTCACAGTCATAAATGAGTATACTTCTATATCTTGATCATAAAATAGTATTGCCAAATTTCATTACTTTATTCTAAGTCTTGTGATATTTGTGAGTAGGTCTTCCACTTGAGATCTACATAAGACTCTTACACTGAACATTAATAAAAAAAAAGATGCTTTGTTACCAAAGTCCAAAAGAAAAACCAGTACAACCATGTTCTACAGGATCAAGTGTTACAAAGTGATGAAACCTGAAAGAGAAAAAAATATTTAAAGCAGTCTCAGAAATGTTGGAGACCCAATTAGTAATTTTTGAATGCTTGAAATTACAACATTGACACGTCATGTGATCAGTAAAAACTGCTGGGTATGTACATATTTTAGTATTTTAATGCATTTGTTCTTAAAAGAGGTATGTACAGAGTTTGAACTTTATGTTCCATTTCACATAAGAGCCAGGGGTCCTCAAAATGCTCTCCACAAAATGCTGGTTTACATCCTTCAATATAGAACGAGGTATCAATTGTAGCAATTGCCTCCATGGAAAGAGGATTGATGTGCAATGATTTGGCACATTCTACCCTTATTTAACTCTGTTGATTTTAGGGTCACTTACTGTTGTCCTTCAGGCATGTTTCCCTTTGTAACTAAAATCCACATATATTTTTACCCATCCCACAGCTGTGATTTGAGGAAAATAATTTTATGCTTAAAGAACTGTTAAAATATTTGCTTAAGAAATTATCCAGTAATTATTTGCAAGGGGCTTGTGTGCAGGTGGCCTTCTGTGGCTAGCATGACAGGATGCACAGTTGTGAAGAGATGTGGTTTTGGAGGCATGTCTTTTTGACAAGGTGGGCACACTACCAGCCCACCACAGTTGCTGCCAGTTTCTCTAGTGTTTGGAAACAGGCAAGCTTGCCTTACATGTGGCTCCTCAGAGCTGAAAAACAAGGCTGGCTGGTTGTTCTTTGCTTCCATGAGAGTCAGGGCTCCTGAATCAGCAGGAGTTGAGACACCCCCTGTACTGGGGGCAGTCCAGTGCCAGGGTTATCTGGCCCCATGCAGATACAGCTGCTGGGCTGGGAGGGAACTGAGCCCCACTGGTGACTGTGCCCACAGCTGAAGATAAGGCTGCTCAGCTGACTGCAGGCATCTCTGCAGGAAGCAGACACTGATCTCCAGTATCTCAATCTGACATAAAACTGGAATTTGTGGATACTCAGGGAGTTAATAAAGCCTTGTACCAACTACAGACAACAGATCTTTTCTGACGGGGGCGGCGTGGGGAGTGGGGCAGCTATGCCTCTCTGCCACTCTCAGTTCTTGGGCAACCTGATTCTTGCTGACATCAGCATCATTCCATATTATTTGGAGCACTGCATGTACACATATGGAGTCGGGCTTTCTGCTGCTTTACATCTTGTGTAAAGCTTACAGCAGCACAGGGTGGATGAGGAATGCTCTGCTTTATCTTTCAATAGCATTTAAAATTTTCAGTAGTTTAAATGAACACACAAAATTGAGGGCTATGACAAATCTAGTCTGTGCTCTTTCAATGCACATCAGCTATGTTCACAGATATTAGTTTGACTGGACCACATTAATACTTTTACTTTATTTTTTGGTAAGTCTTTTCATTAAGAGTAAAATAGCATAAGCAGTTCCTTGAGGGATTGAGGGTTTACCAAAGCTCCTTTGTAAAATGGCAAAGTAGTTTTGAATTTTAGAGCGCAATTATCTTCACAGATCTGTCATAAGGCTGATTTACAGAAGCACTCAGAACAGATAGCTCCTATAAGGTCTAATTGGAGCCATGGGTTCTTAGTTTGAAAAGTCAGTCCCTTAGCTGAATATCTGAAAGGTAAAGATCCAAATTATAGTATTAACATAATGTTGTGGAAAATGTCTTAATCAAGTAATAGGGAGAAGCAAAAAACGTGTCGTCACACATGGCAAAAACTAAAACCTATGTATTGCACTTCTTATGAAGATGTAAGAGGGTCCTCATGCTGCTTTTACCCTCCAAAACTATTTCAAATTAAGCTTAAAATAGAACAGAAAGGAACTAAAATTAAAAAGCAACCAAAGGGTTTGAATCCCCTTGTTCACTCAGTTATTGCTTTCATAAATCAAAACTAGACAGCATATGAATTGGCTGTACTCACATTGTTGTTTATTTGCTGTGCAGTTATGGGGCCATGGCAAAGCAAAACAAGATGATCATTGTTTCAACCAGACCTAGAGTCTTTAGCCTCTCCCCTGCTGTCTGTTTCTGGTCAGACTAGCAAAAGCTAGTCTGGTCAGACTAGCAAAAGCAAGAACCAACGTGTTGTTTGGCTGCTGCTTTATTTTCCCTCACTCTCAGATCCCTGATTGACTTGACTGTGATTTAAAGGAATTCAGTTTTGTTGTGGCAGTTTGGGAGAAAGTCACAAAACAAATACCAGCTTCGCCAAAACTGGTAAATGCCATGGAAATCATGATTGTTTCAAGAACCGAAACTTTCAGGTATTTATGTAAGGTAATGAAATTTTAAGCATTTTAATTAAAAGAAAACAAACAAACAAACAAAAAAAAAACAAAAAAAAAAAAAAAAAAAAACAGAAACTAAAAACAAGACCAGAAAAAAACAGTGTTATGCCTTCTAGGACCTTTTTTTTTACTTCTACATAATGGTTGCTTGACACTTAGAGCTGAAATGAAAGATGGCATGGGCAAGTTAAACATACAGGCAGATAAGATGAATTGCCTTGTCAGAGTGTTTCTCCTCATCATCCCCAAACAGCTCTGCAATTAAAAAAAAAAAAAAAAAAAAACCAAACACTGTTTACTTATGTGTATATAAAAAAGGAAAGACCTTCTGACGACACCATGAAAAACTTTAGTTTTTGTTATGGCTCCAACCTTCTGCCCGTCCTCTCTCATGGGCCCTCAAAGTTTACTGAGCTCTCAGCACAAGAGCAAGACCTCTCATGAGCTGCTCTTTTCAATTGCTAGCATTAGTACTTTTCCCCTTTTCTGTATTTGGGTCTCAGAAACATATGGCTGGTTTTGCTTGGCCATTATGAATGATAGTCCCATATTGTCATAGCTGTCAACTTGCACAGAAAAATTCTCAAGTGTCAAATTGTGTTTACTAATATAAATAAACAAATTAAAGAATACAGACTCCTCCCTATGCCTTGGCAACCCTCCTAAAGAAACAGCTTTGTTTATAATCTCTGCCTCAGTTGCTCTCCTTTCATGGTTGCTTCAATTCATTTTGTTGAATTTGTATACCCAAAGGAAATATTAGAAACTATGCAGAAAAATTCATCAACATTAAAAATTGCTCAGAGGGAGCATCAAGTGTATCACACCCACTGTGTGATTTCAGTTTTAAGGGAAAGTATAATTTTTATAATCAGTCATCTTCAAGCAATGAAGGATATATTGAAAAATTTAGAGAGGCACAGGACAGTGTAGCTATTCACTTATTTTTAAAGTACTAAATTAGAAGGGCATTTCTAGAGTAGGTTCTTCACCTTTAACATATGGCAAATATGCCACTAACTTGAATGGATTCATTGTGGATTTTCAGGTAGTTTAAGTGAAAACACATTTTTCCTTTAATAATAAAGCGTGCTCATTAAAGTTGCTTTTTACTGTGTTTATACCTCTCCCCTTTAGCAGTGCCGCATTCTCTGGTATGTCTTTTTTTCTCTCAAATAGACAAAGAGCTATGAAAGGGCAGAAAGCAGTTTTACTGTTCAAAACTCCATTATGCCTGAAAAAGAAAAATAAACAAACCTAAAGACAAACCCATTCCCTCTGCATTCAATCATCATGATGAGAGAAAATGCACATTTTTGTAATCAAAGCTGTATGAAGCCTTCAAGTTTCTGTGACATGTGGATGGCAACAGATTAGTGGGTCAGTTCACATGATCTGAGTTGATATTGCATGCAAACACATTTCTCTAAATATTTCCATCCATTTGTCAATTTTCAGCAGGGTACCTGCCTATTTTAACTTAGTTGGAATTAATGTAGCAAAGGAGCAAAACTTGCATCCTCTTGGAGTTTGCAGTTGGAACAAACATCCTCTTCTGGATCTAGACACGAAACACATAGAGTTTCCAATGGGCTTGCTCAGCTCATCTGTGGAAGCTGTGGGAGCTAAAACCCTTTGATTTTTTCTGAAACAGATTAAGGAAAGTTAAAACCAACTACTCTGCCAGCAAGACTATGGGGTAATAATTCTGGCAGGTTTAAAGAGTAACTGGGAGATATTGGGGAAAAGAAATCTCATTCCCTTGCATGGCTGGACCTGGAGGAGGACGTCTGCCAACAAACAGAATGACTCTGGACAAGAGGAGCAGCTCCACAGTGTTGGGAGCAGCAGCTTTCCAGAGCTGACCCGCTGTCCTCAGATGGATGGACTTGAAGCAGAACAGGCTTGTTCATTCCTGGTCTGAGACAATACCCATTCAAATGTAGGGAAATATTCCCACTAACACAGTCATGCTGAGCAGCCTTTGGCTACTTCTCTAAGACTGTTGACAAGGGCCAGTAGTTACTGTGGAATATGTGGTTCAAGATGAAATCCTTTCAGTGATTTTGCTAGGGAGAGAGGCAGAGAACAGGGTACAGCTGGTGCTGGAAACAGCTTTGAGCCCTGCCAGTTGGGATGAGGAGTTTCTCTTTGCTCCTGGGGGAGCAAAGCCCCCAGGGTGTTGTGCAGCATCTGTGGTCCCTATGCTCCCTCCGAGGGTTGGAAAGTCGCCTCGTAACCACTAACACCTGACATGCATGAGATTTAATTCCTGACTTGGAGGTGAAACACAGCACAATTACTGAATCTGTTTCAAATTACAACCCAGCTTGGGTAGAGTCTGCAAACTACAGCCCTCCTTGCTCAGCATTTGTCCACGGCAGACAGAAAGGCTTAAATAAAGTTTATACATTGAAGCCAGCCTGACAGCAGCTGGGAAAATGCTGGTGTAGGGTCAGTGTGGAGGCCAGCTCTTGCCTCTTCCCAAAGAGGGCAAGGCAGGAGTCAGATGGGGACTTTTCTGGGGGAAGCATCCTTCTCACCCTGTCCTTTCATGGGGCAGCACATGGAGCCCTCCACCAGGAGGAAGGCACACATGGGTGCCCACACCACTGCAGGACAGAGGCTGCTGCTCCTGCACGGGGGCTGGCTCTGCTGGCCACCAGCAAGGCTGAGCACCATGGAGCAAGCAGCCTCCCCTCCTCTTCCTCTCCACTGGGACTCTGTGCTTTGTCTCTTGGGAGCAGGTCAGGCACAGCAGTGGGATGGGCATTCATGGCCTCTGGGCTGTGGCAGAGCCTGGCTGGACCCGCTGGCAGGAAGATGAGATCAAAAAGCACTGGTGCATTGGCAGCTCCATCTAAGCTAAATCACAGCATTTGCAAATCCAGCTAGAAGCTGAGGCATGGTGCAGGCACTGCAGGGTGTTTATTCCCCACCACCTCCCTGCTGGTTGCTGACAGCATGTATCATTTTGGAGAGGTACCCCAGCATCTTGCTCCTCCTTGATGGAAAGGCACAGAGGCACAGCTGTGCTTGGGGAGTGGAGGCCCCTCTGCTATTGATTCCTGTCCATTCAGCCCTGCTGTGGTATATAAAGTAGGTTTAGTGTGAGCTGTTTGCAACAGGGTTAGATTTATTCTCAGTGAGCATGGCTGTGCCTGACATTAGGAACACAAGTTGCACAGAATCTCATTTTTAACATCCGCTATAACATACTTTGTAGTAAAGTGTTCAACAAAGGAAAGGAGGATTTTTGGGAATAAACAAAAAGTTAAGGCAACATGTTACAGCAGTTTCTGATGTAGGATACCTGCAAAACTAGAGCTCACCATATGCTAAAAGTATCGTATATTTCTTGTACCTATGGGAAAGATTTTTCTCTTATATCTGAAATGGACTGTATTACAAACAGCTTGTTAAATGTGTGACAGATCGGCTTGAAACGATGGTCCTTGTACTCTACAGGCCTGCACATTTGCTAATAAACTAACTACATATACAAACAGTCTGTTCCAGGGTTTAAGCTCCTATTACACTGGTTCATGTTTCAACATGCAGCCACTCCGTAGTTTGTGTTTTCAGCAGAACAAGTAAGTGGATGCATATGCATTACAATTCCAGACATCATTCCATACCAGATGTGGTGCCTTTATTTTTAGTACTGCAGGAGTGTCTGCTGACCCTTTCTCACCCCATGTCTAATGAAAGATTGACTGCTCTGGGTTTTCTTATGTTGAATTATATATTAGAGGACAGTGGATTTAAAAATTAATTCAAGATTAATTTAGGGAAGACTGCACATGGAATTATTTGGCCAACAGATGAAAAATGAAAATTTCACTACAAAGAAAAAAAATTGTAGAAGTGTCAAATTTTAATCCAATTTTCTATAAAGAATGATCATATTCTAAGACCCTTCTGAGGACTACAATTAATCATTCAGAGTGATACCCCTTTCCCACTTGCTATGCAAGCTCCCCTCTGAGCCAAAGCACCATCCGTGCTCCTCTGAAGCGGGGATTCATGTGCTCAGTCAGTAAAATAAATTAGCACTGTACCAAATGGCTCCAAATCCAGGAAACACAATGGCTGAAGCACACATTTAGGTCAAAGGAGGCACAGCTTTTTTTTTTTCCTGCATGGACTAAAAGGGAAAAAAATCAAGTCCCACTTCTAGCCAGATTTACAGCTTCTACAAAGGCTTGTAACTTTTTAGGCAAATGAGAAATGAATCAAAAGCCAGAAAATGGTTCTCTTTCATTTGAGGCTCTGTTAAATTTTAATGGCATTGCCAGATGTAATACAGACACCCCTGCTTCACTAAATCAAAAGGAACATACAAAAATTGACTATATTTTATCTAATATGTTTAACTGTTGTGAGATTTTTATATTAAATAAAATAAGAAGAGACTATAATGAAAAGCAGGCTAAGGTTCATGCCAGGAGCTCAATTTACTGAGTAAAGATACAAGTTTCAAAAAAGGAATAAATAATTCCTTTTAACTCATAAAATATATTTGTGAAAACAAGACTGTGTTAACTAAAACACTCAAATGGTCATTATTTCACTGATATGGTCCCATGTTTATTCTAATTCAGTCTAAGTATTTTAATCTTGCATAATTTTTAATTGTTTGTAGGAAACCTTTTCTGGATATAATGTATATGGAGGATGAAAAGAGGAAAACAGAGATAATACACTGTATTCTTCAACTGGCAGAATTATTTCTGGAGCTAATTTTTCTGTATTCTCATGTCCATGACTTCATTTGTTTGGTTTTTTTAATATCAGTTCTTAAAATTTTAAAGTGCCTATTTTTCAGAGTGGTGACTGAAATGTAGGTAATGAAGCCTCATGGAAATGAAACTGTAAACTGAAAAGAATTGTATGAAATCTAATGCACTTTCTATTGTAGAACATAGAAAATTTAAAGGCCCTGCTGCAATATATGAATAGTTCTGAGCACAAAGTATATGTTAATGACAAATTAACCGGGCAGCAGTAGATACAGGAGAAAAATTGCATCAAATCAGAGATTGCAGCCTGCAGGAACAGAGCAGCTGATCTGCATAAGCTCTCCCTATCTCCCAGCCCGTGCGTCACGTTTCTCTGGTTTGTTACCTTATTAGAGAGGAAAACATTTATAAAGGGACTCCTGGAGGCTGGCTGATTTCTTGCTGAATCAGCCAGCTAGCTATTGAATTGATTTCTACATCTTCCACCTCAGGAAAGCTAGAAAATGTTTTTAATTGAACATTCTCTTAATTTACAGGACATGCTGGTGCAGAAAAGGCTGAGAAAGGCAACTAATGCAACAAATGCATCCTCTATTTATATACATAGCAATGATGAGGTCTTCTACATATTGGAAATGAATGGTTATTTAATATGAGTTATTTACTGAAAAGCAATGCATAAACCATTAAATGTATGTAACAGGAGCACAGATGAAGTACCATTTGATTCTGAAAAATAAATGGAATCTAGTGTGGGGGGACGTTTTGAATAAGGATTTGCTTCCAGTGTACGGTGAATAAGAATAAGAATAAGGGCCTGTTCTTCCCATGATCAGACACCAGTGACACTGGAAATTGTTTTGACAATAAGATCACTAGTTTTCCAATTAATCTGCTGAAGCTCAAATACATTTCATTGTGCTAGCAGGAGAAAGGTAATTTTGCTAACTCTATTTTAATAGATCTTTTTCCAGTCAAAAACTTATAACTTAAAAATGCTTCTTAGAGTATTTAAGAAAAAGAAAACACAAAAATCTTTTCTCGTGTGGTGCAAGACGTACAGGTCTATTATTTAAAGCCTTATGATAATTCTGTGGAAATCTAAAGTTTCCCCTATGTACCCAAAGCAATTTTTATTGGGAGGTCTGGTCTCCCATACTGTCCTAGTCCAAAGTTAACACAGTAATACGGGTTGAATTTTTAGTACCAAAATTATCATCTATCATTTTTTGGAAATCTAGTATTTTTGGATGAAAGCAGTCAAATATATTGACCTCTGCAGAGTACTTGAGAGGAAAGAAGGGGGGAAAGAGGAGTATGTAATCAGTCCTACAAAATTAACATTTAACACATCTTAAATGCTTTAAGATGTAGCATCATTATCTAACACCAGCTCAGGGTGAGCAGATCCAAAGTTTTATTCCAACCCCTGGTACCAGTACACTGTGTAACCTTGGGAAGTTTGCAGCATGGGGGATAACTGAGCTGTAGCCTCATTGACATCAGCATTTGTATTTTCCTGCTTTTTCGGTTTTTATCCCAATCTGTAAATTTATAAGGCAAGAACAGTACCTGACTTCATAAGCAAGTGTTCTGGGAGGGATATAAATCTCCAGGCTTTGGGGCATAAGCCAGCCTGTAATGCTAAACAAGGGAAACTTAGCTTGCAGGCAGATTATCTCCAAACTGCCAGCTGTAGTGTTTCTTTGTCTGAAGCAGCTGGTACTGACCACTCTTGGAGATAGGGTACTAGGAGAGATGGATCACTGCTTTGATCCAGTATGGCAATTCCCAGGCTCTTTGACAGTGCCAATAATATTACTGGCATTCAATAACAATAATAAGATTACTGGGAGGAATTTAACTAATGAGATCAGATAAAGAATCAAAACTTGGTGAGGTGGGGAAGGTTCATCACATATCCAGATGTCCAAAACATCTTGAATGGAAGGAGGCTTTTTTCCCCATAGTAATTTTAAATACAGATTTTTAAGGTTCTACTTTTTTTTGGAGCCTCCAAAAGTAATATTAGTGGTTGTATAAAAAGAAACTTTGAAGGGGCATGAAGTACAATTAATGGATATGAAAGAAAAGTGTGAGGAAAGAGTAGAAAGTTTGTAAAATTTTGCAGGGTATAAGTGTGCAGGTTGGAAAGTGACAAATTACACAAGTAACCACAAATGGAGAGGCAGGAAATAGAGGAAGTATTGTTGCACTGTCCTCAGAATACATTATAGTGTGTTTTCCAACAACAGAATCTGGGAATCAAAATCATGCCAACAATTAGCAGCCAACATCTGAAAGCTGCAAAGCGCTGAGTTCCCTCTGATGGAGGTGGACGTGTGGAGATTTTGAGCACTCGGAGGATTTGAGCCTTGATTAGGGGCAGTGGCTTTTGGTTTGCTTCACTTTGCTGGTGAATTCTGTGGTAGGGAAGGAGAGGGAGCCGTGGCTCTGCTGGAGCTGCGTTAGTCCGTAGGTTAGAGCACTGCGATCCCAGATGGTTGAAGCAGCGCCAGCTGGTAGCACTTGGACAAAGAGTTCAGTCTGATGAAACACAGCCTGACAGCTGGTATCAGATGCTGCAGAACTGTAAGTTTCAGTGAACGTGTTGCTATTGGAGCCATGACAGAAATTTCAAGGGAGAAAAAAAAATTAAATTTGAGAGACATTAGTAGAGGATCTCATCTGCCTTGAAAGGAGAGCTCAGCCATGCTTTGCTGATGTTGCCAGCCAAGGACTTGGCCTGAAGTTTCTAACGGCCTGTTTACACTACAAAATAGCAGGAACTTAGTGCGATTTCTTGTTCAGAGGAACCACTGACACGTTCCAAAAACAAGCTTATACTTGAGGCCATTAGCTCATTTGCTAAACGCTGGATCCAGTTGCATTGCATTATTTTGGCAATGGTCCCTTACTTTCAGTTGCAGTGCTAAAGGGACACAAAATCAGGATTCAAACTTTATGAAGATTACAGATTAAAAGTCAACATTTTGGACTGCACCTAAAGATTGACCAGAAGAGCAAGGAGACATATAAAGGGAGTGCTCTGCATTTTGTGACCTCTGGGCTTCCAGCAGACACAGACTTTAATAAATTATGTCATGGGTAATGAAACTGAGATGTTTGTGAGACAAGAGACCACTTTGAAAGAAAGTGTCTTGGCTTGGCACAGGTGGAAAGACAGCCAGCCACACATTCGACAGACACTGTGCCCTGGCCATCAGCAGTTGGGGAAGAATCCAATGTACACCTCCCTTAATTTCTTTGATCATCTGTGTCAGTAGTTTCTGAGTACTTTACACTTAGAGGTCCCCATCCCCCTGCCAATATTTCTGGTTTTTGACATATAATCCAAGACTCTCTGTCTTTCCTAAGCAGCCTATTAAGCATATTAAAACCTGTTGGGCTGGGATTAATCTGAAATTATTTTTGCAGTCTAAATGATAGGCATCAAATCTAAGCATCTGGGCTTTCTCAATAGTTAATTGAGAGAATAAAACATGATTGAAATAGGTGCTGTGAATTGTCATTGACAGATGCCTATTGCCCTCCTTTGGGTATAGAAAGAGAGTATAATTGCTTTCTCAGTGCAGATGTTATTAGTGTTTGTTTGGTTAAAGTCTGGGTGGGTGAGTCCCACTGTGTTTGATATTTTAAGGCATCTCCCTCTTGGCATGATTTGTTTTGTAGGTTAGGTGTGTCCCCATTCATCACATCACTGCAGTGACTCCTGTTCACCAACAGCTAAGTCTTTCCTTACACTGTAGGAAAAGCAGCATTTTACTTGGGGCTGGGACTCTTGTGGCAGCACTGTGCCCTGAGATATCTATGCCCTTTTTTGCATTTATCTCTAAATACCAAATGGACAAGATATGGGAAGTCTTAGAGCAATTCAAAAGACTGGATACAAAAAGAGGCTTAAAAATGTGTGTCCATGCTGATGCACCAGGCACATGCCTGCCACACACAGTGTTCTGACATATAAACTCAGTAAAGAAAACTTCTTTCAAAAATGGTGCATGAGTTAACCTCGGCCAAGGGCTGCACACCCATCCAACCACCCAATCACTCCCCTTCTGCAACAGGACATGAGGAAAAAACAGGATGAGAAAACCCCTCAGTCAAGAAAAAGACAGAAGTATCACTTAGCAATTGCCATCATGGGTAAAACAGGCTCAATGAAGGGAAAAAATTATTTCCAGTTAATATAGATTTGAGTAGTGAGAAACAAGGGAAAGCATTAACCAACACCTTTCCTCTTCACTTTCTCAGGTTCAAGTCCAGACCCCTCTCGCTTTCCCAAAGGCACAGGGTGGGTGGAGGAGATTACAGTCTGGACAAATCTCCTCCTCTCTGCAGATCCTTCCCATTCCTGCCTTTCCTGTGTAGGTTCCTACTGGGCTGTAGTCCTTCAGGAAAGACCTACTCCTTTGTGGGTTTTCCATGGCCTGCAGCTTTCTTTGAGGCACAAGATCCTCTGATCCATAGTGTGGATATTTACTCCACCATGGTCTACCAACTGTAGGGAAATACCTTCCATAGAGCTCTTCCTAGGCACCAACAGCTGGCACAGAGGGTACAGAGAAAGATCTTCCATCTACTTACTGTGAAGACACTTCTGTTTACATGTTTGGCTTTCAAATTTTGTCTTTCTAAAAGTCCTTTTCTAATTAATTTTTCCTTTTTTCATCTTTTCCATTTGACTTCAAAAATAAATGGTGGAAGACAAATGGCACACCACAAAAGGAGAGAAGAAGATAACTTATAAAAATGAAAGCCTTCAAAAGCAAAGCATTTTTTTTTTTGCAGTTTTGTCTTTAAAAACAAAAAAGCAAACAAACAAGCAAACAAACAAGCAAACAAACAAGTAAACAAGCAAGGAAACTAGTAAAACCTCCAAAACCAAAAACCTAAAGAACTTTTCCTAGAAATTATTCTATATTAAAAAAATATTTTTTCAATGTGTTATTATGAAAAGCCAACAAATCAGCCTTCCAAAGCACAGTAATGAATGATATAAGAAAACCTTTTATCTCCTTCTTTAAGAGTGTCATCAGACCAAAAGGGCAACCTCATTCCTCTTCCAGAGCTCTAAGGACAAAGTAGCTTTTATTTTCCTGGATGGCACCTAAATGTAATGAGATGATATCCAAATGCCAATCTTAGAAAAGCAATAACAAAATGCTTGCTCTCTATCCTATCTATATTTTGTAATTATGCAGAGTTATTCTAAGTCAATAATCAATGTCATTTATTCCAGTGAGAATTATTTAATGGCTGATGGAGATCGAGTCATAACTCATTGAATAAGTTGAATGTATTTCCTCTTTCCCTTGTCCCTCTCACTGTTTGTCACATACACCCATTGTATGATGCTTTAAATTAAATGGAGAAATTGAGGGCAGGGAGTGTGTTACTTGTATGTCAGTTTATCAAAATTCTCTTTTTCACTGGTGCTTTTAAATGCTGTTTCAACTGGAACAAAGAAAACTAGCATAATTTTAGTTCACTTAAATAAATGAAATATTTATTGCTTTAATTAATCGGTGGAGTTATTAAACCGGATTTTCTTTATTTTTCGCTGTTTTATTTTCGCTAGTGAAATATGTTGATTTCTCTTTTTTAAAATTTATTTATTATTATATTTTTGCTAATCGCTATGTGGGAATCCTTGTGTTACACTATGCAATTTTATCAGCATAGAAGCTTTTCTGAAAAAGCAGTAAGAGAGAATGAGATCCTAACACAGCAAATCTGCACTTATCAGAGCTTTATTTAGTGCAATTCAAAGAGCCATCGTTTTTCTTATCACTGCTTGGTGGTAGCATCAAGCTGCCACTTGCAGAGGTGCCAACAGCATGCACCATTTACTACCCTTCCAGCAGATGAATAATTTACCAGAGTACAGGAGTGAATGAGGAGACAGTGAAAGCAAAAGCTGAGCAAAATAAGAGAAATCAACACTGACCTTTTGCACTGCTAAAGTCCTTGCAGTTAAAGGTGGGGATGACCCCCTGATCCACCTGGGGAGGAGACAGGTATCATGGCACTCTGGAAGTGCATTAGAGGAGAAAAGAGCAGACTGCAAGCAGCAGCAGGAAATTCGGTTTCAGGAGATTTATGAGCAGAGGTGTCCAGAAACCCAGTGAGGAGCCTCCTGAATGGCAGAGCTGTGTTAGGAGAAGCTTATTCCCTCCTTCTTCCCCAGCATGGGCACACTGGGCAGGTGCTAGGACATTCTGATGTCTCGCCTTGATTTATTTATTTGATGAAAAATAATGAAAGGGATGATTCTCAAGAGTCCTTGGAGATTCCATTAACTCTGCAAATTGAGCATATTGATAAATTGGTGATTATTTTGAAATGAACTAAAGAAATTGAAAGGAAAAATGATTGTAGAAAAGGCCTGTTTAATGTGCAGAGATTTTAAAGTGTAGGTAATATTTCAAGTGTATCAAAATACAGTAAAAAGACCAGGGGTTAATTATACTGGCATGATAGTTGGAACCACATTATTATAATTCTCTTGGAAAGCACTGTGGAGCATATGGAGTGAATGAGGGGCCTATGTGTGCATAATAAGTTCTGTATGGGGATAAGGTGAAGGAGCAAGAGCTCTCTTGTGTGTAAGAGGCACTAAATAAGGGGAAGAAAATGATTTAACTACTTGATGAACCAACTTTGTACGTAGCAACACATTTGCAGTGCCCCATCTCTTAAATAGCAACACACATAAATTCACTCACTGCCATGATTCATCTTTACACAGCAAATACTACCCCAAACAGTTGAGAGAGCACATGCTGGAGAATTGGCTGTTCAAAGACATACTTACATGGCATCAGAAACTTGTATTTTGTGCTGTGCAGAGCTCTTAAGTGTTTGCATTACAAGCTTGCTTCCTTGCTACTGATTTTTTCTTTTGTTATTTCTTAGTAGATTTTGATTTTTCCAGTTGGAAGTCTGGAATTTTTAGTGTGTGCAGGGTTCAAACTTGACTCTTAGAGAGTCATCTCAGTAATGGAGACTGAGAGAAGACAAAAGACCTCCTTGAATTTACTCCTTGATTTGAAAAGATTCTGCTGGTGGCTTTGAGGTGCTCACCTCACTGAAAATTAATTTTAAGCATTTAACAATCACGTGTCAAAAAAATTTAAACCTCAGAGTAGGGGACTAATTTTTAGATGACTAAATATAGGTGCAGTGAATCCAACCCAAAAGACTGATGCTTGTTTAAAAGGAGAAATTACATGGACAAAGAATACAGAGAGAATTTACAGAAAAATCTAACCATAAAGAGAATCTTCAGCCTGGTTTCCACTCAGTAGAGTCTGTGCTGAGCAGAACCTTTAGTTCATGAAAAAAATATTCCACTAATAAACAGCAAATTACTCAGGAGATAAGAAAAGTAGCCCAGTTCTGTAGGTGGAGCTCTGAACTCGAGTCTGGTTCTCCTTTTAAACCAGTGCACCTAAATATTTTTAAATCTTTCAGGGACTCAATCACATAATCAAATATTCCATGACGTGAGATTCAGAAAAAAAGTGTGGAATTAAAGCAACAGAGGCCACCTGGATTTTTTGTCACCTACAGAGTGACTAGTATTGTTTCTCCTATATTGTTTTAGCAGAATTGTTGCATGCACTAATTAGAATAAGGTGTAGAAAGGCAGTAAATGCAGTGTTCACTGAAAATATTCACTGAGCTTTGCCAAACTGATCTCTCCTGCTCAGTTTATAGAATTCATAATACATTTGGGACTACATTTCCACTTTTCTTTTAATGTCTGCATTTACTTTCACTTCTAATGAATTGAGGATACCAATATTGATACTTTAACTGGCAAAAGTCTTCATTTACAACATTTCTACTATAAAATAGAAAATAAAAAAGTGCCAAATGTTTTAGAAACAGAAATCTGTTACAAAAACTCACTGTGTAGCTGATGCCACTTCTAGGAATCTGCTAAAATTGACTTAATCTTCCATTACAAAACAAAAGAAGAAAGATAACCTGGAGCTGTTTATAAGACTGTACCATATAAAAGAAGCATTTTTAGCAGTTTATCAGAGTTACATTGGGCACATTAAACCAACTGCCATAAAAATGTCAAAATATGTCCTGCTTCAGTAGTAGGATTATTCATAAAACCAGTCTTACACACACAAAAAACTCCCAAAAAACCACCCCAACCAAAACAAAAAAACAAAAACAACAAACAAACAAACAAACAAACAAACAAAAACCCAAAACACCATCATGTTCAAAATATAAGTTTTAAAAAAAAAAAGAAAAAGGTAAATCCTTGGTAGAAGATTTTCCAACCTCAAGAACTGAAAGTCTTTCTCCAAACTCAATCCTGTTCCTTGTGGAGAGAACAAGGAACCAGGTGATAAGGCATAGGGAATACATTTTAAACATTTTAAGGCTAATAATTGACCTTTCATTTGTCCAGATATAAGCTGTCACAATAATGCAACATTATTTGTGTAAATAGGTCATTATACTTAGGGTTGTACCTACTGCATTGCATCAGTACTCAAATATAGTGTCCACTGGAAATAATATAGTGAATTCCATAACAGATGGACAAATAAATTAGCAATTAGAAAATAAACGGGTAAATAAACCAAACCTGTTTGGCTAGATGAAGAGAAAGATGAAAAGTAACTTGGTCACAGTATGTACACAGTTAGGTTTGGAAGCTGAAAATAATTAGGCAAGGGCATTTCAGCCTCACTGACAAATGTATATTTATCTAACCTCAACTTTCAGCCAGTGTCTAGAAGCTGTTCCTTATGTAAAAAGAAAACTGTGCAGTGATTGGAAGCTGAAATTAAACAAATTCAATCTCAAAATAAGAAGTTATTTCTTACCAGAGAAAGTAACTAAAGATCAGAACCTGGTTTTGCTTCACATGAAGATGGTGAATTCACCATCAGTTTAAATGCAGTTGTAAAACAGGGACACATCAATCCAGCTTTTGAAAGAAAATGTGCAGCCTGTGGGAAATGCTGAAAAGAGAGGACTGATGGGTATTTGCTACAGGCTCTCTAATGGATTCCTTGTTATTGCAAGGATACAAGGCATTAATGGAAACTTTAGTCTGTCTTGTTCCTCTGAAGTGCTTTCATCTCACTCAAGTTCTCTGGCATGAGTAGATAGGGATAAGAGGATGAAACTCAGTGGCTCCAGAGTGTTGAGGTTAGAGTACAGCCCCCTGGACTCACAAGCAGTGAAATGATGGATGTGAGATCTGCAGCAGATTTACAAGGAGTCCCTTTATGCCTGAACCTTTGCACAAGCCACGGGGTGCACAGCTCCAGCTGGCCCACTGCTGGCAGTGTTACTGGTGTCCAGGTGGAGCTGTACTCTGGGCTGCCTGAGTTTGTACTGGGTTTACATGTCATTAGGAGACCAACCATTCTGCTGACACGCTTCACATGGGTGTTCCAGTCAGAAACACCCTTGGGGATCCAGGAGGCACAGTTTCCTAGAGATGAAAACAAAGATAAAAATGAAAGCAAGGGACTGGGGAGAGGAAGCTGAAGTTTGTTCTGTTTCAACAACTGGAGGGCAAAAGGGAGGCACCCAATTACATACAGTGAGACCAGTGCTTAGATAAGCAAAGGAAATGGGGGAAGAAAACAGATGTGAAGTGCCTTTCACAAGATCACACAGCTGACCAGCTGGGAGCCCATCCGGAGCCTATGAATCCTCCAGCATTTCTGGTGCAAGCCACTGAGTTGAAATATATTTATAGTTTTGACTCTTGCAAACAGAAGTAGTCAAGGGGAAAATGTCATCGTTTGCATCAGCTGGTTTCCATATCTGCATAAAACAAGTATTAGAGACCTCAGGAAAGACATCCTGACCATTACTAATTTTCAGTAGTGGTACAGTGATGACCTTAATACAGGAAAATTAATTATAGTATTTGTTCATATAAAATTTTGCCTTCCCTCTCTCTGGTGTCTTTTGTTTGATTCTTAGTGTAAATAATTGATTGTGTCATCTAAAGCTTATACCCTGTTTATTGGGTGGGAGCATAAAACAAGGCTCCAGATGTCTGATCAGGACGTCCTTCTTCTTCTCCCTCACTTATTAATGAAAACATTGAAAAAAAAGGCAATATCAACAAAAGTAAAATCCAACAGAGAGGTTCAGTGAACCTCTGTGCCCCTCCCATGCACTCCTGCTCTGCACATCCCGCTGTAAGTCACATACACGAACATTTGTAACACATGCCTCTAGCCAGGGGGAGTGGCTGGCAGGCATTCCCAGTGTGCTGCAATGGGTACAGCTCCCTGAAAAGTGAGATTTCATCTTCACAGCTATGCTGAGCCAGAGAGGGAGCTGGAACAAGAAATGCCACCAGCCACTCTTTAGCATGGTAACACACTAACTCAAGGTATTGTGAAAATATTACTTATAAGTAAAAAAGCTTGGTAATTTGGCTAGAATAACAGGGAACATGACGCTATTTCACTGTCTCTTCTCTCATTATTTTCAAAAGCCTCATTTTGGAGAACCAGAAAGACAACTTTAACTTAAACTATGTGCATTGTCAGGCACTCCAGCTGCAAGGCCAGTCATTTCCTCGGCTTTCCAGAAGTACGTTTTAACTCTACTATTCAGCTTCAGCAAGGACCCTCCATAACCACACAAAATCCAGCTATGATTTGATCTGTACAACCACCTTTCTCTGGGATAGAAGAGGGAAGTTAAGGAAGTAAACTTTTCAGCCTGTGCTAACATATTGATTTCATAGCTTCCCAGCTCCTGCGCTGTCACAAATTTAGTACCCAATCATGCTTGATGCACCTACAGAAATGAGCCCTGCTTCCTAGAAGCAAAGAGAGCAGCTGCAACTGCAGTGTGGGAAGGGGGCTTCCCATCTCTGTGCTGCTGCCTGGTGCTGCCCTGGTGGCTCCTACTTGGCTCTGTCCTGGCAGGCTGGGCTGTGCTGGGCTGTGCTGGGCTGGGCTGGGCTGCTGTGGGCTTTGGGGAAGCAGGCTGCATTCCCACATGCCCAACCCCTTCCCACCTGCTGTCCACCCACTGCATTGCAGGAGCCTGTAGGAAACTCCAGAAAAGGTATTAATAGGCTATCTCAGAGTAAGGGTCAACAGAGGAGCACACATACTGCTTAAATTAGTGTGCTATATTTACAGCAATAGTTGCAAGTTGCAGTCACTGGAAGCCTCTTGAAAAGATATGTGGCCTCTATGCCCATGACAAATCATTATTTCTTTCCCTGAAGTTATAAGCATGGACACACAGAGCAATGAGTTATCAGACATTTTAAACTAGGATTATATCTGTGCTTCTTTTTAAGGATGTTGTATATAACTGACTGATCTCAGTAGGAGATTAGATAGAACAAAGCAAAATATTCTAAAAATTCCTAATAAAGTTATATTTCAGTAATAAATAAGTACATAAGCAGGCCTAAGAGAGTTTTTTTTCATACATGTGATGAAAATAAATTATGTTAAATTAAATAAGTGGAAATAGATAATGAGAATCAGCATGGAAGTAATTTCAAACTTTTTTTTTCAGATTCTCACAAAAGCAAAACTTCTAATTTTAGTCTATTTTACATGCTAGTTCTAGAATCTCAGTGAACCTTGTGTGTTTAGAATTATCTAAAAGAGTGCAGTCTCTGGTCTTTCTACCAGTATCTCAACTAGCAAACTTTGTTGGTTCCATGGCACTGTGGTGAAAGTACCACAAACACAGGCATTTGCCTGTGAGGAAACATCATTTGGCAGATAAAACCTATGTATAACTCTTCAATACTTGTTGAATAACCAGATCTGGAGGATTTATTTCTTGACACATAAATAAGCTCATAGAGGAAGATGGCCACCTTTGGATCTTGGAGAGAAAATAGATTACTTGAGGAAACATCAGACCATACATAAAGTATAGATAAAAGAGAGTAAATTAAAATTAAGCTGGAATGGTTGATAACTTTCAGTTTGGAAACTCGGAGTGCTTTTTCTTGTTACAGCTGGCAATGGAATGTCAGAAAATAACTTCTCAGTTCTGCAGCATTCTCCATCTGGGCATCTCAAGCTTTGTCCATTTTATAATGTAGAAATAAGTTGAAATGGTGACATTTCACAGAATGATAGACTGAGTTCCAGAAACTTAGACAAAGTTTGACTTTTCAGTCTTTGGCAAGATGTGAAGACAGAAGTATAGTGTCCTCATGTGTAATTTCCTGCTTCTATAAGCTTGGCCTTTGTCAATATAAACCAAGAGAAATCTAAGCCCAGATTTCCTCCCACAAAAGAATATGCATGAGCTTATCTGAGAGCAGACTATGCTGCTGTTCTTTTTATAAGAAATAGTTCAGGCCACACCTTAATACCAAGCAATGAACATTTGTGGCATTTGAGCAATTGATTTCCCAGACATTTCTTATGGTGACTGGCAGAGGATGTTGTGTGGGTTTTCTTTCTCTTCTTGTCTTCCCCCACTCTCCACCCCCGCTGTTGGTCTTGCTGCTGTGTCTTTATCATACTTTGTATGATGGCATGTCTACTTTGGGAAATGATGATTCCAGTGTGGGTGGATGGAAAGAGATCTGCCAGAGGGTGCAAATTTCAAATTGCTACCACAGATACACCCTTCTGTGCTGTCTTCTCAAGATACCAGAAAAAGTCTCTAAGGAATGCCTGGGGCTTGACTCTTGGTGTAAAGATAGACACCTACACCATGCATTTTTCTTTCAATATTAAAGAAATAGACAGTATAAATAGAGCTAGTGAACTCAAATTGCTTTAATCACTTTTTCATGGAAGTGGCCATTATGAAATCCTTACTGGAAGTAATGCAATATTTGTATATTTGTTTAAATATTTAAAATTTATTTGTATAAATTGTTTAAAATGATGCTTCCAAGTTAAGGTGACTCAGCATTGATTTTTACACTGAAGTCAGACCACATGATTTTAAAATATCAAGAAGTACAATGTGTAGAAAATATTTCAAAGTGCGGTATAATGCTTACAACTGTAAATGGTTTTTTATGTGAAATAGCTGAGAAATAGAAATATTGGAGAAGTAGAAAAATTGTGCCTAAAATAATCATTAGCAACAATATACCATATCTTCCTCAGCAAATAACATGCTTTTCTCAGATGAGAAGAATGCCTGTCTCTAGCTGGGTAAGCTGATTACTCTGGTTTAGTTTCTGGTTCCCTGCATATCTGCCCTTATTAAAAGGAAGTGCAGAAGTTCAGCTGTGCTCTAGCCTGTGCTTCTGACTCTGTTTCAGGAGCAGGGCTGGAGGGAGATGATACAAGAAGGAAAACAAAGATTTCAGGGACAGAATATTTATAGTAAAGTGTTAACTCAAGAAGTCTCTTGCTTAGGAAATGTTTTGGTTAGATTAAAAAATATTTATATCTCTACTTAAGGTTTCTTTTCCCTCAGTGTGGTGTGTATTCTCAAGTGGATGTTTCACTGGAGTTCTGAGTAGCCTACAATGTCTGTGTGGATTTAATATTTTGTGCATGAAAACCTTTGGCTGATGTAACTGCTTCATCTTCCTTGAAGAAGGAGACCAGTAGGTCTAGTCTGCTTTCCATTAGCTTGCATAAATGTGCCTGTTACCTAACACAGCACTAATAAGAAAACTCAGCTAACTCATAGTTTCTGTTCACCAGAGCAAGTTGCAAACACTGAGGGAATAAACTGATCTGTCTGCTTGTTCTGAGTCCTATTGCAGATGCAGGCTGTATCCTTTGGATCCATTAGATTTCTTTTCTATGGCTATTAACTTGTATTATGCCTTCCTCCCAACAGTCATATTCAATCACTCCAAATGCATAATGATTAGAAATCACAGGACTTGTTAATAATAATATAGATGCAATTGCTTTCACAAATTATTGCTTGGAATAGAGCATAGTGCTTTATATCAGTGTATTTATTTAATACAGGAAAAGAAAAAAACAACAAAAACATGATCTATGTAGGGATTTTAAAATAGCATTATTTTATGAAGTAATCTTAGAAATGAGATTCAGCAAAGCTTAGGCAGTAGTAGCCTCTGGTTTCTTAGCTGAATTAGTGCTATATGCTGGTTACTGTGAGAGGGAGAAGCTATATTAATTTCTTTCCCAAAGAACCCAGATTCCTCTGCTATGAGAATGCTTTCCAGGCTGTGTTAGACTCCAGGAAGTCTCAAACAAGTTTAAAATCCATATTCAAGTAAAAACAGTATTCTCTTGTCAAAGAAAATAGCCAGATTCTGATACTATGTTTGGTTTTATGTGAACAATTTATTAGCAGATGTATGAAGACCTAATGTTTTACTGACACTTCTTTTTGTTTTATTCCATTGACATAGAAGGATTTATACAGCTATTCATTCTTACATAGTCAAAACCCCCACAAACAAACAAACAAACAAACAAATAAAACCTCAAAACCAAAAAAAAAAAAAAAACAAAAAAACAACCAAGCAACCAGCCAACCAAAAAACCCAAATCACCAAAACTCAACCAAACAAAAAACCAACCCCAACAACAAAATAACAACCAAAAAACAAAACAACAAAAAGCCCACAAAAAACCCACAAATAACCCAAACAAAAATCCACACAAAAAACCAACCAAACAAAAACAAAACAAAACAAAAACCCCCCAAAAAACAAAACAAAACAAAAAACAACAAAAAATAAACACCAAGCAATCAAAAAACCAGCAAAAAAAGAAAAAAAACAAAAAAAAAAAAACATAAACCTCAAAATAAAAAACTAGTGTAATGTGACATATGGAGTTATAATCACAACTTTGTTACAGTTTTGGCAGGTGCATCTTTGCCTATGGAGATATGTCCTCTTTCATACCTATTTGTACAATTGATGATGGTGCTGCTAATAGACATCCTAGTGGAAGAATCATATTAAACAAAGTCAGACCATTTAGATCTTACAAACTACTTAGCTCTTACTATCTTCACTGGAAAAGAGGCTGAAATTTTCAGATACTGAAAATTTAGAATTGCATATGGCTTATACTGGTAAAAAAAATATTAAGAATATGAAAATCATCCTTCTGTCTTACACAGTCATGAGAATAAAACTTTTGAGGTGGGGTCGAGCCAAATACAGATTGGCAAGATATTGGCAGTGAAAGGGAAAAGAAGGGATAAGCAGAGAACTAATTAGCTGTGAATATTTTAAGTGATTATTTATTTGTGAGTTTGTAATGGTGTTGATGTAAGATCTTATTAACATTATTGCTCTACCAGTAAAGCTCTATGTGTGTAGAAGTAATATACCTGTTCATTACACATATCTTTCAGTTTGTGTGCCCATGTAATGTATGTTTGATAAAGATATACAGAGCATGGTGACTCCCTATATGTTGACTTGTATTATGTTTGTGGGTATGTATATACATGCATACAGCAAGAAAGACAAATATATTTAAGCTGTAAGAATCAGACTTGACAGCATCAGTGATACAACACAGCTGTTTTAAAGTGGTTAGCTCACTGCTTATCTATTACAGCCAAGAACAATATAATTAGGAACATTATTGTTGTATTATAATAGCTCTAGATTTTCCAAGAATGAAAAATGAGGTGAAAAAAGGCAGATGCAAATGGATGCTGTTTGGGATTGACAAACTGTACGACATTTTTTAAACATGACAGACTGTACCTGAATTCTCAGTGGAATGAGGAAATAAAGCTATTGACCCTTAGTGTCCCAGTACAAACAAGGACAAAACATTTGTTTTCCAAAACCAGTTTCTGATCAGCATGCTGTGGAAGTGTCCTGCTCCTCTTGCACAGAGCTACATGAACTGTGAAAACAATGTGCTGCAATGTTGCTTCATTGGTATTTAGAAGGTCTCACCTTGAAAGACTCAAATTTGATTTTGGCACATCTCTAAATAAGCAAACAAGCCCATATCTATCCTTTCAAGCAAAAACATAGGACAATGGAAAAGTCCAATGCACAAATCATATGCATTTAGAGCATTTTTGAAGGATTTCAATAGGTGTTTGTGTATCTTCTTACTAAAAACATTTAGAAAGCCACTGCCATTGAAACAGATAAATCAAAGATGACGGAGTTGAAGCTACTTTACTTCTTAAAAATATTTATTATTGACACAAGAAAACTCCACTTTTTCAAGAATTCATCTGAGTTTGGGACCATAAATCTTTATATGTCTCTGAATCTTGTTAGTGAACTACCTGCCTGTGAGAACTTTAACCACAGTAAAATGTGAATCAAGGAGCAACATTGAAGCACTTTTGCAGCCTCATATTCCAAAGTTTTTGAATAATTAGATTTTCTCAAGATCTCCTGAGTCTGAAATAAGTATACTACTACTATATACTGACAAAATTAAAAAGACTATAATAGGATATTTTCTCACAAACACTTCAGTTATCGCAGTCGGCAAATTATTGCTTATCAGACATCCACAGTGTATGAGTCTATGTGAGCTGCTTGCCTTGTGTCTGCTGCAGTTGTAAAATAAAATCTATTAGCATAAACCTCCTCTTTGGTTTTACCATGTATTTGCAAGAAATGAAACATGTAGATGAGCCATTATAGCATCTTAGTTGACAAGTGGTTGCTAAATTCTTACAACTCGATTGCTCACAATGGTTATGTCTCTAACAGATCCTTTTCTGCTACAAAATTACAGTTCTTTTTCAGCAAAGGATTATGTTCCTGAAATTTTAATCTTCATCCAGTGAAAAAGAAGGAAGCATGTTAAGTATTGCTTTTTCTGTTTCACCTGAAAGCAGAGCTCCTGAGAATGCTTAAGAAAACAGATTTAAAAAATAAGGTAAAACTTCACAGCCCAAACCAAGACCTTCCCTCATAACAATAGTTACAGCAAACTACAAGGCAAGATGCTCAGGACTCTGATAGAGGGTTGTTGCTTCACTGAAATCCAGTGACATGGCTACACATTACACAAGCAGAAGTTAGACATAGCACATTAAATCCTTCTTGCACTAAACAGCTACAGACACTGACCTATAGAATCTTCTCCACTGAGACACCTTCATGGAAAGCATGGCAGAAGTACTACAAGAATGTCTGCTAGCTACTAAATTCTGCCACTACAGATGTGCCTGGACATCTCCATCTCCAGCTGGGCTCTTGGGTGACCAGAGTTGCTGTGATAGCCCTGTTCTGCTCACCTTGTTTTAGAATCTGAGTCAGCCCAGTTAATCTCACTGTCCTGCCAGGTTCCTGGTGTCTCTGCTCTTGTAGGGCAGTCCCACCCCTACTACTCTTAGACAGGACTCTCTACTGGAGTAAAAATCTTTCTAATTCTGCTCTGCATTGTGAACTTAACAATTATCCTCAAATAAAGTTACTGTAATAGCAAATATCTTCATGTAGACCAGATCTAAATGGATTTCTTATTTTCAGAATTGGAGGTTTGATGGAAGTCACCATCTATAATCTGGAAAATCCTTTGCAGTATGGATATGACATGGAAAGAATTAACAGTAGGGTTATGTGTAACATTTGCAATCAAGCCAGACAATACAAAATTGACCTCTTTGGGGATTTCATTACAAAGTGAGAAAAGTAGGAATGTGCTGCCAATAGTTTTTTTAGTGTTTGCTGGCAATACGGGTCAACCTTTTCACCTTGTGTTTTGCTTGTCAAGTCAAGAAGTGTTTGCAAGTTCTTGTGGCTTTTATGCCACATTTGATGTAATATTTTGTTACTACATTTTCGTTTGTATTGCTGAATAGATTTCAACTAAGGGCTTTGGAAAGAGAAAGTGAGTTTAAATAGCTTGAAATTGAAGCAAAAATTGTCAAGAGTCCCAATGAAGAAATATCAGAACGTTTCTCATAAAAAGAACAAAACCAAGTATTTTATCAAACACAGAAAGTGAGATAGCCCAGGTGTCTTAATAGTCTGTCCTCTGATATCAGTGAGAGGGGAATAATAGAAAGGGTTGTATGGAATTCAATTGAAAAAGATTCGAAGGATCAGAATATATTTAATGCCAGGCAAGAGAATCTGATAGAAAACAGGTCTTATCATAAAAACCTGAATTCATTTTTTGATGAGAGTTCAAATTTAATTGAAAAAGAACCTATGTAGATGCAACATTCTTAGAGTTTTGTTAGGATTTTACTTCCTGGGGTAAAAGGAATAAAGCATTGAATTATATCAAGAAGGCACATGGAAATGAATTCATAACTGGTGGACACACACTGTCAACTAGATATCAAGAAATCGACATTCAATCTGGACAAGCTGGACCAATGGGCTCAAGGTAAGGTTCAATAAGGCCATGAGCCAGGTCTTGCCCTTGGGTCACAACAACCCCAGATAATGCCCCAGGCTGGGAGCAGAAAGGCTGGAAAGCTGCTCAGTGGAAAGGGACCTGGAGGTGCTGGTTGGCAGTCTGTTCAACATGAGCCAGTGTGTGCCCAAGAAGGCCAATGGCATTCTGGGTTCCATCAAAAATGCTGTGGCCAGCAGGACCAGGGCACAGATTGTCCCCCTGGTGAGTCCACCTCGAATCCTGTGTTCAGTTCTGGGCCCCTCACTACAAGAAAGACATTGAGGGGCTGGAGTGAGTCCAGAGAAGGACAACAGAGTGGGTGAAGAGCCTGGAGCATGAGACCTATAAGGAGTGGCTGATGGAGCTGGGAGTGTACAGCCTGGAGAAAAGAAGGCTCAGGGGTGACCTTATTGCTCTCTACAATTACCTGAAAGGAGGCTCTAGCAAAGTGGGGGTTGGTCTCTTCTCCCAGTCAACCAGCTGCAGGACAAGAGGAAATGGCCTCAAGATCTGCCAGAGGAGGTTCATGTTGGATATCAGGAAGAATTTCTTCACTGAAAGAGTAATTAAGCATTGGTACTGGCTGCTCAGGGTGGTGGTGGAGTCACCATCCCTGAAAATTATGAAGAAATGACTGGACATGACACTTGGTGCTATAGTTTAGTTGACAAGCTGGTGTTTGTTCAAAGGTTGGACTTGATAATTTTGGAGGAGTTATCCAACTTTAATGATTCAATTATTCTATTCTATAGCATTTCAAAAAACAGCTCATGATGGTGACCCATCATCAGAGAGCTAACTGGAAGAGTTCTGCCAGGATCAGTGTTAAGACTGGTTCTATAAAACAACTTTGCCAGTGATTCTGAGTATACAGATACTAGTGATAAAGTTTTCCACAAAGATTAGTGGAATAATAAATAGCAATTAGAACAAGGAATTCAGAGAGACATCTGCTCTGCAAGACTTGTGGTTCTGACTAGCTTATTGAAAGCAAGACTCAGAGTGGGTTGATTTTATTGCAAATGAATCTTCATAGGAAGAAGATGAGCAATCCTGAAAGACAGTTTAACCAGGGAAAAAAGAGTAAAACAAAAATCAATGATAGAGCATTTTAAGACAAGTAAATTTGCATTACAAAAATCAGACAAAAAATTGATTATTTAGGTAGTCTTGTTCCTTTTGTTTGTATGTAAGAGGATCAACATGACTGATTCCTAATGCAGTATTTGTGGCAGCTCCATTACCTCCTTAATTTGGTAAACTGTCTTAATTATCAGTCTTCAGGAAATGAATTATGCCTGAAGGTTTTTCAGCACCTTACTCAACTCTTACATTCAGCATGGTCAATGTCCTTTAAGCTTTTTAGTCACAAACAGTTGTTTGCAGCCAGCTATGCCACTCTTTCATCTCTTCGTACTTGTCTTAGCCTGTTATATGAGGATACAGAATCTTTAAGAAATATTGATAGAAACCTTGGTTTAAAATGCTTTTGAAGCATTGTTGAACCCTTTTTTCCTTACATTGATATAACTGTTTTCCTTCTACTTTCATCAGTGCTGAAAACTTGTTAAAATAAAATTTAAAAAGATTGGCTTTAAAATTCTTGAAAGCTAGATAAGGACTTTGACACAGCACCTGTAGCAGCTAAGATAATTTTTCTTTATTAATTTTTAAAAAAGAGATTATTTCCTTCTGGGATACAGGAGGACATTGTCTTCAAGACCTTGAAAAAATTGAATGTTGGGTCTCATTAGTACTGTCAGGCAGCAAGATAATGATTTGAGAAGTAGCTCATGAATGAGAATATTTTTAAAGTAATTCCTTTGTTTTATATTTCAAAGGTTATTCTGAACAAAGAAAATGTGCAAACTCTGTCTTTCACAAAATGTATCAATATTAGAATAGGAGAGTGCTTTGCAATTTAAACTAGAATAATTGCTCTGCCAGACCATGAGGCCGTAGTAGAGACCTCAAGCTCAGCTTTTAGTGAGTCCTGATTTTTTAGCTGGACGAAGGCCTCAAATCCAATACTGATTGCTCCTCAATAACCTTTGGACTCCCAAAGTCTCTTCAGGTTAGCACTACAGTATATTACTGTAGTAAAATAAAAGAGTCAGCACAGAGAGGAAGTGTTCCCTCTTGTCTGTCACTGCTTGTTGTGTCTTCAGAGAGTGGGGAAAGGAGCCCCTTCATTTTGAACTTAACTGGTTTAGATACGTCATGATAAAAGCATGGACAAATTTGGCCTTTTGAAACACAACACAAATTTTTATTTTATATTTCATCTCTATTAACTATAAGGAAAAAAGCACCAATAAGCACCAATACCTGAACTCAACAAAAAGCAAACTATGTAAGGAGAGCCAATATGTGAAAAAGTAACTAGTTATTTTTCTGGATTAACACAATATCCCTTAAAGCAGCCTAATTTTCAAATACATGTTGCTCAGTTTGGTCTGAAACTCAGGAGTCTTTATAGTCTGTCCTCTGTAGGCTCAAAAATGGAGGTAATCAGAATTCCTAGGAATCCCAAAAATGTAGGTCAAGAGGTTTCTATAACATGAAGTTCAATATTCATTCTCAATTATTCATAATAATAATTATTATTAATCAGAATGATGAAATAGTTGAAATATCAATCTCATACCATTTGTTTCACATGGCAGTTTAGGAATGTCACCATCTGTTATTACGTACTACAGTGATTAGAGACAGGCAAAACTGAAGCCCTCCATTTCAGCAGTTTGCAGATCATGAATATAAGTCATCAAAACATACTGAGCAAAAAAACCTGCAGTAATAAGAAACTACTATATTCAAGTAAATAATTGTACAGCATCTTACCACTGAGTATGTAACTCCGGAATATAAAAAAAAGAATCTAAGAACAAACTCCTCATTTTATCACAGTGCCTTACAAAGTTGTGACAGAGTTATGGGGAGGTATAACGGCACTCTATGGTTTAAAAACAAAACAAAACAAAACAAAGCAAAAGCAAAGCAAAGCAAAACAAAACAACATCAAAAACCCAACAAAATAAACAAATAAGTCAAAACCAGCTTAATTTCCAGCAAGCTATTCAGAGAGTTTTCCCCTCACCCATCTATCCAGACTGTTCTCTCTTAATTGAACCATGACATATATGAATGGAAGAAGGAGTGCATTTCTATTTTAAAAGTCAGCCAGGGGAAGTTCTGTCCTGCAGTTGAATTCTTCTCTCAGATCTTTTCCACCTATGTATGGCTAAGGCCCAGCCCAGTCCTCAGGAAGGCTTAGGGCTAGGAGAGAGGTCACGCCCAGAGTCCCAGTAGGAGAGGGGCTACAAAGCTGTCACCTGCAATCTGTTTCCTACACACCTTTTGTGTGTCATTTTCCCTCATCCCACAGACTCAAGCTCAGCAAGTCCTTCCCAGCTCTGCACACTCAGGCAAGATTCAAACCATAATAGATTTATCACCAGTGATTTAGAATTTTCAGAGCACGTGCACTTCTCATGAAAATAGCATGGGTTTGGAACAATCTTTTAAACTTAAAATGCCACCTCCTCTGAAATGCAGGCTTTTATCATTTAAGACGGTGTTTACATGAAATTCCTCATATGACAATGTTTTAGCACCATCCAGGAGACTTTGGTTCTGGATAAGGCTAGACTGTACCAAGAAAACAGCTTTTGGGGCAAACAAAAAATTAGGCTTATTGTGTTATTTTATGCTGTCCTCAAAAGTGAGAGTCACTGCTACTGTAAGTGCTCAGTCTGAATAGAGTCTCTACCTGTTTGGCAAGACCCTATTATGTTCCAAATACATTGTTGGCCTGGTCATAGTCTCTTGATAATGAGCTGCATAAAGCAAGGATTAATTCATTGTTAACTGCTTTATCTCAAGCTATGCAGACATTGCAAATTCATCTGCACTTCAAAGCAGGGATTTGGTCAAAATATTCAGATTGGCTTGAGAACACCTGCTTTTCAGATGCAGTAAATAAGGTACACACTGTTTCTGGAAGGCAAATTTCAATCCTATAATGAAATTCAGTATATCAGAAACAGAAGGATGGGAAAAGGCAATAGTAAATAACATCAGTTTTGAAATGTGTAAGCAGCATTCTAGAGATTTTTTTTTTCCTCTGTACTAATGCACAATTATATATTGGAGACTAAGGTTTTTGCCAGGCCTGAAGTCATTTCAGCAACAGGACAGAAGCATCAGCATTAGGGGAGAAGTGTGTGGGGTTTGCAGTGCTCTGGCATGATGGCACCTCATTGAGGAGCTGCCCAGGGAGCAGCTGCAGAGAAGGGTAAATGTGCTGCCTCACAGCTCGTCATCTTCCTCACACATGAAGACAGCACATTAAAGGAAAAAGAAAAAAAAAGCAAATGGTATTTCAAGCAGTGCTGGCAGAAATGTAGAAAACAGCTGAAAGCCTTAAAGCTTTCTACATGGTATGCATAGGAAGCACAGAGGGGAGGAGTGCCAGGGCATCTGGAAATGATCTGGGTGAATTTTTAAAAGCCTGTTAGTAACCATCAGGAAATGTTTGACTCTAAAATGTAGAATGACACAGTGGGTATTGCATTTTTAAGAATCCAGTAAACTTAAATTCTGTCTTTTATTTGACTGAACATTGAGATATACATAAAATTATCTGAGTTTTATATCTTAACAATGGAAAAAAATGTTTTTAAATTATGTGCAATTTTATTTAATTTGCATATGTGTATTGGGTGGAGGACATGATGACTCAACACCAAGAGGTGGTGTATCTCTGATATTCTATCTGCCCTTTTGAGACACTGCTCAACTTTTGCAGTTAACCTTAATGTGCTTTATTTACCCCTTCCTGGAGCAGGGATATTTATCTCAAAAAGAAAACCAAAGCTTAACCATTTATGTTTAATGGATACTTGGATAGAAGGTATTACATGTATATACACTTCTCTGAGTAGAGATTGAATATAATTTTTAATAAAGCCAATATTATAACAATCACTGCCAACCAAAAGAAGCTGCCCACAATGCAACTGGGAAGCCACACCAATGCTCACACATGCAATGACATAATCCTTTGCAATAACTTTACTGAATTGAAGAGAGATATCTCCAACAGTTTTCTCGCTTGCATGTGTAAAAAACATTAAGTATTTGACTGTACTGTGCATATAGAATCATAACACTTTTGAGGGAAACTTCCCTTTGAACTGATTGTTCAAATCTAAGATGGTTCAAGAGACATTTCAGCTGATGCCTGATTGGAAAGTTGAAAGAAATCTTAAAAATTAGCTTTCAAATATAAGATTTAAAAACTGGATTTTTCTGGCCATCAGGAAATTTTCCCTTATAGGGAAATTTTCATGGATCTCCTCCATTTGCTCCTCAAACTTTCACTTGGGTCACAAATTAGTGAGATTATTGCAGATCCAGGAGAAAAATCTATGGATGTAGATTAGATTCCTCCCATCACAACAGGGGCCACAGGTACCTGTGCTACAAGGACAGCCAGCTGTGGCTGCCTGGGAGCCACAGATCTGTTGTTTTTCTGCACAGCCCTCTGCAAGAGTCTTTGTCTTCAGATATGAGGCTGAGAGAATGAGTCGACCATTTGTAATTGTTTCCCATAATTCACCTCACTGAAAGGCACAAATTTTAATGTAGTGATTCAAAAACTCTATTTCCATAAGTAATCCCACACCCACTTTGACTTTCTGAATTTGAGGGCACAATAGCAGACAAACATAAAAAGAAATAAATCTTCAGTGAAGAACTATATTTGTTTTCTAAAGAGGAAAGGGATTTGTTTGTTATTTTTTTCTTTAATCACATCAGTCAATTTTAGACAAATTCCTGAGGTCCCTATCAAAAGATGTTATTCCATGATTCTGTGTTTCTATTAATTATGGCTAGAACTAGAGTTCTCAAAAAATATTTTCTGCTTTATGAAGGCAAAATTACATTAAAAATAAAAAATAAAAAAAACTTCAGTCTTAAAAACTCTGACCAAAAAGACAGTTAGAATAACTTTATATATTTTTTTTTAATGATATGCAGGAAATAATTCAGGGTGGGTGAATAAAATCCGGTGAGACTAATTTTAAAAGTTTCTCAAGTTAAAAGTTTAGTGTCCAGCATTGTTTTAAAAGGAAACCCATTGTCATTTCACTTTTCAACACACATTTCTTTTTCATTTGTCCTAACTTTCTGAAACTGGAAGATATTTTTACTGGGATGAGGTAGACTGCCCATCATATGAAGAATCCCTGTTCAGTTTGGAGGCTTTTCTGAAAGACAGACTGCAGCTCAAGCAGGCATTGCTGCTAAAAGAGGAGTTATTGGGTGAGACACTATTGACTGAGTCAAGCAGGTCAGACTACATCATTATAATGACACCTTTGGCCTTAAAAATCTATCTCTACTTGCATAAATAATGCATCAATCTTTATACATAGTACACAATAATTTTATGATTAATTGTGTCTGATTTTCTTTACATGTGCTAGTCTATAGTTACAAAAGTTACTCCTTCATAAAGTTATGATGTTTGGAAAATTGAGGATATTAAGAAAAATGTGAGTCAATGTGTTGCACAGGATTTATGTTCATGAGCCGGATGATAATTTTTCTGACTGGTCTTCTCTTTTTTAGTTGTTTTTATCCTTTTTTTTTTTTTTTACCCCCAACTGATGAAAAGTAGCAACCAGGATCAACTAATAGAAATTTTTTCATGTAGGAATTCTCCTTTCTTTTCCTCTATTCCAATCTTTCTCCAAGTTCTGAAAGAGACTCAGGGTTTACCCACCAATGTAATTACCCATGTCCTCAAAAGAGTTCAGAGCTCATTTAATCATGAAACATGAGAGTTAGACTTTCAAAAATGTTCTCTTTGCATAACTCATGTTATGAAAATCTTATCTTTATACACATGCCTGTCCTTTGAGTCCAGAAAGGGTAAAAGGATTAGAAAGGCAGTAATTAAAAAACACAGATGAAATGCCACTAAGAATAAATAATTTTTGAAGGTAGTGGGGGAAGAAAGTTCTGCAGGGAAACCACCCCATTACCAGACTGAAACACAGAAATTGAGAGGTGTGAAATGCACAAGAGTGCTCTGCTAAGCCTTGCAGAGGCTGCTGTGAGCATGAAGATTTGTTTGGGGCTCATTTTTTTGGAAAAAAAAAAAAAAAAAAGCAGCACTTCAGAGCCATTCTCCAGACTCTTCTGATATGTCAAAGTCAGGTTTGGCATTACAGGTAAAAAAAGTAAGTTACAGAGAAAGACTGGTCAACTCATGCAGTTGGAAGTGGAAATCAATGGTTTCCATTGAAGATATTGATGAAATTTAGGTAGATTTCAGTAGGAAGGAAGGATGTCAGTGATCGGAATATTTCAATACGTGCTTCAACAAAAATAGCCCCTTGCAAGAGATGTTATAATAGAAAATAGAAAAAAAAATTAATAGAAAATAATGAAACCAAATAGAAACACCAGCATGAAGAACCTCTTGGAAAAATTCAGGAGAAAAAAGGGTCTACTATAACTTTTTTTCTAGATATCAGCCCACATCACAAAATCTGCTTCTGCTAGAAAAGTATAAAATTGCCACTCTCAGAAGAAAACAAACAAACAAACAAAAAAAACAAACAAACAAAAAAAAACAAAACAAAAAACCCTGCACAAACCAGCACAAGCAAACCAAATCAAAACAAAACAAAAGCCCATCCAAAAAATTAAAG
Organism: Muscicapa striata striata; assembly: GCA_030060385.1. Classification (NCBI taxonomy): domain Eukaryota; kingdom Metazoa; phylum Chordata; class Aves; order Passeriformes; family Muscicapidae; genus Muscicapa; species Muscicapa striata. The sequence goes on from JAREIS010000077.1 coordinate 2,065,061, forward strand.
GAAAGAAGGAACAAACCATGAGGCCATGAGGTATTAAGAGTTACAGCTGGAATCTTTAAACCTTTCAAGAGGATGTTTGATGTACCAGAAGGGTGTTATATAGCATCTGGCATGTGGCCTTCCAGTACAAGGAGGGTGCAATCCTGCTCCAGAGATACCATTAAAAGGTTTGACATTTATTTCAGTGGAGCCTAGTAAAAATCCAGACCTCCACCATTCCACCCATGGAATTTAAGCACCAATCTCCAGGTAATGCCACAGAAACCGAAAGCTTCTATGTGATATTACCTTACCATGTAGACTTTTGAAACTTATTGGAATCTTCCTGATCAACCTGAAAATTCCCAAGGTTTCTCAGCTTGTGTAGTTACATGTTTTCAGGAGCACCTGGCTGGGGATTTGGCACTGATTCCTACTTTAGGGCCAGTTTTCATCTAAACTGTGATGAAAAGTTCAGGTTGAGAAGTGCCTGAGGCTGCAGCTTTGTGTAGTTTTTTGTTTAATTTGGTGGTGCAGATGGCTGAGGAAATTCCTCCCCCATCTGTCATTCCTACCCCAGCATTGCAATTTGTTTTCAGTTGCTCTCTTGTGACTGTCTGTGGGCTTTACTGTAAGTGGGACATTTACAATGACACCTCTTTGGAAAAAAAAAAAAAATTAAAAATAAATGTTTCAATATAGCTGACTCTTGTGGTCTTGCTTACAACTTTGCTCCATGTGGAATTACATCAGAAAATTGGAGCAGGCAACAGTCTATGATGTTAAAGCAGAAACAGAGTGGCAAGAGGGAGGCAAACATGGTCAACAGGTTTTGCCATGGGAGGGGGTGACAGCACAGGTCCCTGAGGGACACAGCTCACAGCTGAACCCTCAGCATGACAAACCCCTGCTCTCAGGGCTGCAGGTGTTTCAACCCCAACCCATGAGCATCGATTCTGCAGCCAATACAGATCTATTTGTGGGGTTTAGGCCTTGCTTAGCATGATGGAACTTAAGACATATATTTTGTAAAATACCAGAATAAGCAGGTGCAAGGTCATGTCCAACTTGTTGAACTGAAAGTTTAGTTGCTTCTATTTTCTAATAATGTCTGTGCAGTGTGAAAGGGGAATAACAATGAAACTGTAGCCCAGCCCTGCTGACACTGCAAAGATAATTTGATGGTGTAATTTTAATTTTTTTAAAAGCCCTGAGTTTTACCTATGCAAATCATCATAAAGCAAATGCTGCTTTCTGACCTCTTTTGTCCTTGGAGAACTACTTTTATGGTAAAATTTACGTCAACACTAAGAGCATGTTTTGGTTTTGTCTCAGAGTTAGTTTTCTTCATAGTGTCTTGTGTGAGGTTATGTAGTGGACTAGTGCTGAATAGAGGGTTGATAATATAGAGCTGGTTTTGTTATTGCTGAGCAGGGCTTTCATAGAGCCAAGGCTTTTCTGCTTTTCATACTGCCATGCTGGTGAGGAGGCTGGGGGTGCCTGGGATGTTGGGAGGAGCTGGGACAGATGACCCAAACTGACCAAAGGGATATTTCATACTAGAAGACATCATGCTCAGTATATAAAGTGGGGGGAGGAAGGAGAAAGGGGTTGTGTGTAGTTATGGTGTAAAGTCCCTGTTACAGATGATGAGGCCCTGCTGTCCTGGAGAGGGCTGAATGCCTGTCTGCCCATGGGAAGCAGTGAATTGATTTGTTTTGCTTATGTGTGTGGCTTTTGCTTTCCCTATCAAACTTTTTATCTTTATCTCAATACGAGTTCGCCAATTTTTTCCTTTGCAATTTTTTCCCCAATCCTGCTGGTGGAAGAGTATGTGAGCAGTTGCTTGGTGCTTGGCTACTGGCTGGAATTAAACCATAACAGAGCAGAATCACTATTTTTTATATTTGGAATATAAAAAAATATATATTTTAAAAATTAGGCTCATTAACATAGTTCTACCCTTCCTGTGGCAGCCAAAGATCTTAACAGCAGTGAAATATAAGACCACATGTGAGGCTTTCCTTACTGAAAACTCAAAAAAACTGCTTATCATTTTGGGGCACAAGAATGAACAGAAAGTGGGAAAGAGGAGCTGCAACAGCAGTGCCTGAAGTCACGTTCTCTGGTGAGTTCCACTGTGCTAAACACAGGCTATAAATGCCTTGCAGCAGACTGATTTGAATGTTTCCATGTACTGCTGCCTTCCAGGTGGATACTTTCTGGCACAAGAAGTAGGTTAGAATGAAAACAGATTTGAGGAACTTGGCCTTCATATTGAGCTGCACAGTTAAATGTGCCAAACTGTACTTTCAGGCAAGTATTTTGAGGTCCAAGTTTGGTTCACTTCAAATGGAGATGGACTTGCAATTAGCATGAAAGTGGCTGGCACAAGGGAGTAAGTGATAGCCAGAAATGAAATCAGGAGTTTTCTATTTAGCAGAGCAAGCAGAACTTCATGGAAGAGAAGGAAGGTCCACCTTAATGACCAGAGGCAGAATTGTCTATCTCTGACAACCATCTCCTGTGCTTCATCAGAGTAAGCCATGCAAACATCTCTGAATGGCATCTTGCTTGGTTTTTTTTTTTGTTTTTTTCCTGTAGTGTTTACCTAAGATATATGATGCGGGATGAGAGCAGAGAAAGAGAGAAACAACCCCACTTTTGAAATAATTGAAAATCCTCGAAGCTTTTCAGGATATTGGGTGATGTTATCCGAGTGTGTTTGTCTGAGGGTAGTTGTTTTTCTCTGAGGAATCGGGAAGTTAATTAGACTTTTCTGAAGTAACAATGGAGATTTAAATCTCCTTTGTTATTCATGAGCAAATAGTCTAAAGATGGTTAAAACTGATCTCACTGGGGCAACTCACACATGCATAGCTAGCTTTTACCTCAGCATATTCTTAGCAGTTTTTAATTTAAGGTTTTCATGATTGTTTCAGAGCCTGCTACTCATCTGGATCATCTAAATGTTTATTTACATGTACATATATGTACTAAGAAAATAGTTAAATGATTGATGGAACTACTGTATGTATTTTTATTCTGTGTACATATTACAGTATTTTGGTTTTAGTTATATTCAATACAGTTATTACAATGCAGATAAAAGTAACAGAAAGTACTGTGCAGTGTTTTATTGTTTTCTGTCACTTCTTCCTTTCAGAGCACAATCTGATCCTAGCCTGGGAAGGAGCTCAAAGGTGACCTGCACAACACTTCCCACAGGACAAAAACCTGAGTCACAATATGAAGGCAGCAGAAAAAGTCCCTACATCACAGAGGTACATGAAGAAAAGTCACCTTTCATTAATTTCAAGCTGGGGTGATTTACTAACTAATAAAGTCCTGCTTCATATATTCAATGTCTAGAGGACAAACTGCCATGCAGTGGACAAATTACACTTTTCTCTGGCTGACACACACAAACACCATCTGCTGGCTGCTGGTTTGGAGAAGCTCATTACTGATGTTCATGCTACTAACTGGCCACTCAGAATTTTTTCAGAGAAATATTTTTGTGTCAGAAAAGTGCTGATGCACCGAGATGGATCCTCTTACAGGGAAATGCTGAGATAGACCGAAGTTTCCATGAGAAGGGATGCTCAGATGCACTCAGCTGTCTTATCAAAGTCAAACATAAAGAGAGAAGCTTTGTCACTTCCCCCTCTTTCACCCTCAGGCCACAAGCTGGCTGGCACCTTGCAAGCCCTTGTGTCTGTCCTGGCCTCTGGGAGCACAGCAAGGCCCCAGGACAGAGCAGGGCTCCAGCCCCTCCAGGGTCTGCAGGGTCCATTCAGGGCTTTCGCCCCAGGGACGGACGAGCCACCTCCTGCCCCCCACACACTGACCTTGCTGGGGAGCCCTGTGGTATCCATGAAAAAATGTCCTGAATGTGGCACAAGGAGGAGACCCATAACTTTTCCAAAATATTCATAAAACAGGGAAACAGATTATTGTTCTGCTGTTACCCACAGTTTATGGAACAGATTAGCCATGGTGGTTCATACCAGACAACTCCTCCCAAGATATCCAGCCAGGCAGTAACACTTGGTACTGCCTTACATTTAATGAACGTTTTGCATGGGCCTCTTTAGGCAAGCTAGACTTTTAAAATTAGACTTTCAGTCCACACAGCAGATTGAATAATTCATTCTGCTACTACATAAATGGCAGTTTACTAATTTCAGTTCCTGAACTTGAGTGTCGTAAAGAACCTTCTGGACCATTTCTCAGCAGTCCCTCCCCACAGGGCTGTGTGGAGGCACAAATATTCCATTCCCTGGCTCCAACCATCACAGCCGTTTCTCATATATATGTGTATTAATATAGACGTACAGAGCAAGGCAGGGACACATCACTGCACAGAAACAGCTTGGCATACTGTATGCGGGTGGGGAGTTAAAGTAGCAAAGGGATGGTATGAATATACAATTTGGGTCCTTTTAGGAACATTCCAGACTAACAGTTTCAGATGTAGAGCCTGGCTGGGATTTTTGTTTAATTTTTTCCCCACTATTGTCATAATTCTAGAAGCACATAAAAATTTCTAAATTAATGAAAAATAAAAATCAAAAATGTGATTTTTGTTAGATCATGGTAACCTGATACTCTTCACTAACACCTCCTACATCCAATGTTATTTTCCTGAAGCTGTAGAACCTTTAATACATGGACTTTTCCATATTTCCTTCCCACAAATGACTCCTTCACTCTAAGATCTGCAGTGCTGTGACACGGACTTGCAGCTAGGTCACTGGTAAATCCTCTCTACACCCACGACCTCAAGGCAACATGTGATGCAAACTCGATAATTCATGAGCCCCAGAGCTGAGCTGACTGTGGCTCCTGGACCTTTAGCAAGAAGGTTAGATCTGCCAGGAGCCCCCAGGGTGAACCCAGGCTGTAAGGAGTTTATATCTCGCTTGCATGGTCAGAAGTTTGTAAAGTCAGCTTTTGTCAATGATCTTCATTCTCCCTCCAACGTTTGGAACTCCTGCATCAGTCTTCCCAAGTTTACAGTTCCAGGGTAAATCTGGCAGGAAGATTCCCCCTCAGTGGGTATCACAGGTCCTTCAGACTCCAAGACTAGCTGATCCTACCCTTTAGTAGCAGCAAAATTAGAAATGCAATCTGCAGAAAGGTTTCAGCAGCACGCATTCCCTCAGAACAAATAGTGTCATTCAAAATTTGGATGTTAATTTGCCTTTTTTTTTCAGGTTACTTGAAATAAGCACATTGAAATTGCCGAACTGCAGATTCAGCTGACTGCTCTGCATGTCCAGTCACAAGCTGTGCAGGAGCAGTGAGGTTTTGGTGTGGAAGCCCTGATCAGCTCCAAGGTGTACACACCAGTTCTGTTTCCAGGGCAAGCCCATGGGATTCCGTAGGGACAAAAGGACACAAGAAGCACAGTTAGGGGTGCACTGAGATGGGTCTAAAGTAGTGACTGGGCCTTTGGACAGCTTCAAACCATATGTGTGCTGGTGATATTCATCCTTCAGTGCAAATTAAAGCCCCTGGACCACATGTGGTGCAGATACAGGGGTTTCAGCAGCGAGGGATTTGATCCACTGGTCTGCTTGTATTGTGCTAAATTGCAAACAAATATGGATGAATTCTTAGAGTATTACAAATATAGACAAAATCTTAGACTATTGAAACTCAGTCTGTGCTGAAAATCTCCAGGTTTGGCAAATCTGATCAGTTTTAATCTGTCAGTTCTTCAAAGTTAATTCATAAAGTGTAACAGAGAGTTCCACCTCTTGAAAAATAAAAGTGATTTTATAACCCATTGTGTCATTTATTTTTTTTCTGCATGTCAGATGAATAAAAATGGTCCTTCTCCTAATGACAGTGCTAGCCACTGAGATAAATCAGACCCAGATTCTGTCTAAGTTCAGATAAAAGGCTTTAAAAAACTTAAAAAAAAAAAAAAAATTCTATTACACTACTCACTTATCATCTTGAGCAAAAGTACACATTCATTTATAGAAAATGTTCAGTGTCAAAATCCCTGTGTGGACTGCCTGATTTCCTGTGTTCCTGTATAGTAAAGAACTATATTGGCAAAATTACTTTTGTGTATTACTTTTGGGGGTATCTTGTTCATTTGTGCCTCTATTTTAAATGTTTTGTTATCCATTTAAGAAATACAATGCATGTGACTGAAACTGAAGACCATATACCTTTGAAGGATTAAATTTAAAAAGTTAAAAGGAAGGAAATGCAAGTATCAAGCCCCACACCACTTCAGTGCCCACTCCAGTGTACTGGCAGTGGCTGATAGATTTGCTAAGTACATGCCATGAGGTACCAACTTCCCTCCCTCCTTCCTGTGGGACATTTCAGGCTGTTGCTCCCTCACAGTCATCCTCTAAGGTTTGCACTGAGTGTGCCAGGTCATTCTCAGATCAGTGGGATATGACAAAAAATGTTTAAGTGCTGCCTTAAGACACTTGACAAGCAAATTAGCCTGATCTGGGAATTAATGAAAAAAAAAAAGAATTTGAAGATAATTCGTAATTTGTTAATTATTTGTTTAAAGTCATCACTGCATATTTCTGAATAGCAAATACTTTTTAGAAGATTCAGGGCTCTCAGAAGTTATTCACACAAGCCAGAAATCACCCATATTACCTTAGAATGTTACTGCAATAGCTACTCTAGCCAGCTGAACTCATTGTTACTGCAGGCTGTAGGCAGGTACAGTGGTCATAGCTTTGCAGTGTGGGAACAAGTGCAAACAAATATAACACAGACAAGGTCAGCTAACATTTTAGTAATGTGATTTGGTCTCTGAACTCATAACGCCTTGGAGTGATTTCCCATATGGGAATGTAAAACATAAGATGTCTATTTTCTCTGGGTTAAAACATGGGAATACAAATACCTCAGCTATTATATTCCAGCGAAAGATGACAGTTAGTCAGGAAAATTTAAACAGCACAATGTTGTGGACAAAACTAGTGTCATACCAGACTGCACTAACAGAGGCATGCATAGTCTACAAGACAGATGAAATCCTCTTAGTAATCTCTGCAGAACAGCTAAGGCTTCAATTAAGCAACTGTTCAGTGTCAACCACAGGACTGCAAGGAATACAATAACCCATCACAGGTGGGAGCAGCAGAAATGATGAGAGTTATAATCATGTTAAATGATATTTAACTATTGCATGATATAAATGGAATTGCTTAATTAAAAAAAAAAAAACAAGAGAAAAAAAAACAAAAAACCTGTTAAGAATTTTTAAATGTGTAATAGGTTGCTATGAAAAGAAAGAGAAAAATAAATTTTTATCCTTGGCAAACACAGTAAAAGGGATACAAGCTTAAGAGCAAAGATTCAGGAAAGCTTTCTAGGAACAGTGCAGCATTAAAAGTGATAGTCTAGAGAGATTGAAGAATACACACCCAGCAACAGTTTGTAAGAGTATGTCAGGCAAGTGAAGGCTAGGAGTGACCAGGGAATGACATCCTGCCTTGGGACAGGTGAATTGGCTAAATGGCTTCTCCATTCAGAATCACTTTATATGATTGTCCTTTCCTTGATTCTTTTCCTTAAGCCTACCTTAACCAAAGTTTACTGACTCCTCTCTCAAGTGCACCAGCTGCAGCCCAAAGCATCATCACAGAAAGGTGCCAGTGTTTGTGCAGCATCACTGGCAACATAAGTCACAAGGGCAAGAGAATGAAAATCCTTAGGCACATGGGTAACAATTTCCACGATGTTCTCATCATGAGAACAGAAAAGTGTGGTTTTCAGTCCTGATCTGTTAGTTTCTGTATCTCATAAACAAACTAGGCTAAAAATAATTCTCCATTTTTCCCTCCTCTTTAGGAAAGGAGCCTTGAAACCTTCACTTGATAATTCAGCTATTGAGTAGTCTTTGACTCAGTGCAACTTTTGGCTTGAAAGCTCTGGGAAGAGCACCTGACTTCAAAACAAATTTTTTGTTATTCAGCTACTAGGTGGAAGTTCAGTGTAGCTATGCATAATGCACAGCACTGAAATCTTTGATCTTTTGTATTTCTGTTCACATTTACAGTTGTGGAAGTAATACACACTATTCATTTCAGATGCTTATGAAATTGTTTCCTTCAGCCTTCAGGGATGTTATATTTTCCTAATGCAAATGTATTCATTTGTTGTCATATTTCTTGATTTGGAATTGCTTTCCACAGACTGTCTCTGAAAAATAATGAACATGCACATTTTCTTATTAAAATCTCCCATACCCATTACCATTAGCAATGGAAGTTAGTGTCAGGGATTTCTGACCAACAATAATGTGTGAATTCATAACACGCTGTAGTACAGTCAGATTTTAGCATCCTGTCAAATATGTAAGTAGAATTTAATGTATTCAAATCCATCTTTTACAGTGCTCAAGTTTACAAGCTTATTAACATTGATGGTATGATTATATAAACATTTTCAGCTACTTGTACTGTAAAATAGTGAGAAAAATTATTTGATAATTAATTACATATTCTTTCAAAAAGATCTATTTGTCCCTCTCTCCCTAATTCTGTATCAGATTAATTTATTTTTTCCATACATTATTATTCTTCAGTTCCTATTATATTACTACTACTGCCACCAGTTACACTGAACAGCTGAACTTGAATATGAAATGACATCTTATTTTCCCAAATCAGTAAGACTGCTACTACAATTAAGTTTTCTTGAAGGAAAAATACAGTCTGTCCACCTCCTTTATCAGGTTCATGGCTATTCAGGTAGCAAATGTTGACAAGCTTATTTCTTTTAATTATGTGGGGTTTTTTTGGTATTTTTAAATTATGTGTTGCTTCATGAAAACTGGAGGTTTTCCTGTAATTTGTGGAGTTTGTGGCATGTTTTTATTGCCTCAGATATGGATTACTATAATATGCAGCCTTGGTGCTTAGTGTAAGAACATTTCTGAATGGCATTTCTCATTCAATAAGGCTCCTTTCTTATAATAGGAGGTTCTAAAGGAAAAATGTGTTTTACTTCTACTCCATAATATGCACTGACATCAAGTTGATTTTTGGGTAGAGTTTAGGATGACAGTTGTATTCAGTCTGTTGCATTCAGTCCTAAAAATGTGAAATAATTCCAACACTCGTATTGTCACCAATGTACCTGAAATTACATCCCTTAGTTTAAGTAAGAAATATTCTTCAGTAGGGTCCTAAAGTCTGGAATACCTTTGTTTGTTTGTTTGTTTGTTTGTTTGTTTGTTTGTTTGTTTTTCCTACATTCTGATAAAAACTTTGTAGGTGCTTCAGAAGCTTTTGCATATGTTTGGGGGAAAACATAGTAAGAATGTTGGTCATCTTGAAAAAGGAGAGAGGGAAGATTACATGACAGCAGAGTCAGGTGAGTCAGGTCCTTCATAGATATTTGGACCTGGTGGTGGAGAACTTGACTTTCCAAAAGTCTGAGTTTGACCTGAGCAGCCTTTGTTACAGCAAACCAGTACATTTCAAGTCCAGGTAGACCTCTCTAAAAAATGGCTTAGAAAGGAAAGATGCTCTGCCATCATGCTTTGTAAGGCCATCCTCTGTTTTGGGATACTTCTTAAAAATGGTGAGTGATTAGTTCCAAGGTACTGGGGAATCACATCCCTAGCAAAGAGAGAGCATGAGTCAAGTTTTGCAGGGTGACCTTTGTTACACTGGAGAGACTGGGAATAGTGCTGTTCCTGCTTCAGTCTGCTCAGATCTGACAAGGCTGGGGTTATAACTCTGTAGAAGATTAATACTCTGTGCTTGCAGTACCAGATTGATTGTTTTGATAAATATAGCAAAATCAATCAATCTCTCAATCTCTCTCCCTTGCAGTTTAGATTTATAATACCTAAATAGGAATTAGAATAAAACCCTTTTCTGCATTAATAAATGACTAAAACAGACCTACCTGGCCATCCAAAACCTGGGGGATTTAGGACAGAAATTAATTTACAGAGGAATTACCAGGATCTTTTCCCATTCCATTCTTCCAATAATAGTTAAGATATTTAATTATATTTACAAAAAGAGACATTCTTTTGCATTTGTGTTTCCAATAGTTACTGGGGAAATTAGATGTTAAAAAGACCTTATAGTTTTCCTGATCCACCCCCATGACAATGCAGAACAGCCAACACAGAATATTTATTGCTGTATTGTCCAGTCTGGTTTTAAATGTCACAAGTGATGGAGTTGTTCCTTTCTCTTAGGATATTATCACAAGCCTAATAGCATCTACTTTCAGGAAGTTTTATTCAGTGTTCAGTCTGAATTTTTCCTTATTCAGCACAATCCAAGCTGTAAAACCTTCCAACAAACAAAACAATCCTTCTACTTCTTTGTAAATGTGAGAAAAATCTGAAGAGGGTAATGAAAATGCTGACGTTTTCTACAAAAAAATATTTTCTTACTGCTGATTGAGAAGAAAAAATATGTGTGTGTATGAATATACATTTTTATCCCAACCATTGTGAAACTCAAGGGATTTTTGGCAACTGACTGTAGCTAGTCCAAATTTTAATGTCATATATGTTCAGAACTCCTCATAAAACAGGGGCAGGGTTTCAAAATGCTCACTTGTGCAGAAGATGAAGACCACATCCCTTCAGTGCTTGGAATTTGGAAAAATAATAACCAGTGCATAGAAAGTTTCCTTTACTTCAAAACTCATCTAGAAGTCTATCATGCTGGCAATCTTTTGGTACCTGACAATTTCAGTCAGCTCCTTAGGTCATTACCAGAGACAACATGTGAGAAAAGGAAGGCACCATCTTTTCCTATCTATTTAATCTTTGTTTAAATTAATTTCCTTCACCAGTTTTATCTTATTTTTCCCTGCCTCAAATTACTTCCTGGTTTGGTTTCAGTTTTCCTATTTATGTGATGAACCAGAAGAGAACTGTGCTCCCTTGGACAAGACTGAAACTGAAGTTGGTGGAAATGAGAACCAACCTGCTTTTATGTAGTTTTCCTTTTTTTTAATGACCCGGTCTAAACATTGAGGATATGTTTATTCCCAAACAGAATGATGTCAGCAATCAGGAGAGGGATTGAGAATTTTTCTCTATGTTTGTTTACTATTTCCCAGGTTTCCTTAAAATCCTTATTCTCCTTTAAAGTGAGATCGAAAGATTTTGTTTGAAGGAAACTTTTTGATATGCAGATTTTACTGGTACTGGATAAATGTGAGAAAAAACAACATGTTCTATGGCAAGCAGGAAGGAAGATACCTATTTACAGACCATATTTTCTGTCAAAACCAGATTTTGATGGGAGCACTTCATTGTTACATCTGACCCTCCAAAACTGTTTTATTTCTGCTTGTGTACTCAAATACTGCTGATTTATTTTTGCTACTGTTAGCTGTGAAGAGAAAGGAAAGATTAGGAGAATGGCTGGGGGGGGGGACTTTTCATACGTTTACATTTATTTTATTTATTTTGTTTTACTGGCAATTTAATTAATGCATTTTTGCTTTTTACAGCTTCTCAAAGAACATCAGCTGAGCCTTATGAAGGACTGCACAAAAATTCTGGACTGAGGATTGCCAATACTTCATTTTCCCAGCAAATCACATTAAGACAACAATCCCTTTTACAGGAATATTTACAGTCAGTACTCATACCAGTAAGGTGTCTGCAATGTGTATCCAACAGCAGAAGTTTACCTTCATTAATAGATTAACTGATAGGAGGAGGATGTGAAATTTCAGAAGTGCCAGCACATGAAATCTAGTTTGAATTTTGACTGGAGTACTCTGTTCTCACAAAGAGGGTTAAGCACAGAAGGAGTTGTTTGAAACGAAGCAAGATAAATCATCTTGGGGAGAGGATGGAAATGGCTTGCTGGATTTTTTTGAGTCTATACAAAGATACTATCCCCCTGGAATATGAAACCCCTGAAAGGTTATCTGAATCATAAAAGTTTGTGCCTCTCATGTTCAAAGGAATGAAAAGTTTTAATAAAAACTGGCACCTCACAGGCGTCACAACCAGCTATCCACAGGAGCAGCAAAGAGCCTCGGCTACAGCTGAAAAGCACAATCTTTCTTGCAGTGCCCATCTAAATATGTTGTTTGGACAGATTTGGGGTTTTGTATTGAACACACTTTGAAACCCCCATGACATGTGATAACACTTAGCTCAGCAGCAAATTCTCACAGGAAACTTACGTTACGTATTTTACATCCCTAATGTAATTATCAGGCCAAAAAATATACAGGGGAGCAATGAAGCTTGACCACTCAAACATTGCATTTCCAGTGCACGGTGTTATTCCTGACAGAGCCAAGGAGGGAGAGGAAATTCAGGGAGTGCTGAGCTGAATTTCAGAAGCAGATTCAGACTGATGGCAGATCATGGTTGGTAAATAGTGAGTAATAGTTGGTAAATAGCCAACCTCTGCTTGGCTGGTCCGTCCGAGGCTACAGCAGAGGGCTTTCATTAGGGCTGACGGCAATTTCTATTGCTAATTTATGATTGCCAGGACCTTTTGTTATGGCCACGCTTTACGGGGCTGTTTGTTTGGCATTTTTGGGGGAGTTTTGTGTGTAAAATCCAGGAAGCACAAGTGTGTGCTTTGAAAAGTCGCTGCAATCAGGCTAAACTGGAGAGAGGGTGTACCTAATAATCACCAGCCCTGACTGAAAGGGGAAAAAGGAAGAATATCATTGTGGCTTTTAAATATGACTATCAGGAGTGAAACTCTCCAGCTAAACCAGATAAAACCAGAAACAAAAGGGAACTGGAGTTACACTAGCAGCAGCTTAATAGCTGCAATTATCAGCCGGGCTCCCAGTTGGAGTTACCACCCATCAGAGCCCGAGGTGAAAAATGTCAGGGGGATGGAGTGAAAGGCCTGCCTGAAAATGCAAAACCGCAGAGCATTCACTTGCTAAAAGACTTGGATGAGCTTCTCGTTCTGGTCTTTGTGCTCTTTTAAATACAGCCATCTAGTTGTCTTGGAGACAAGCACGTGGGAAAAAAGAAGCCACTCAATATTCCTATCCCTGACTATAATCCCCTGTTATGGATCAGCTAAGTAATAGTCTAAATACAAAATGTATAAAATATTAACCTGACAAACGGCTCTGCTTAAGTCAATGACATATAGAAGATGTGGGTAACAAGAGGTTTATTAAAATGCTCCGGTTCAGCTGCAGCAGGAGTGACAGAATAAAAGCATGACTTGTAAAACAGAAAGGGTAGGGAGATATTAACACTGAAGTGCAGATGAGAAAATTTCCCTGGAAATCTCAGGGAAGCAAACAGCAAATGAAGTTGATTAAAATTACTATAATTGTGGTGACAAGTTGTACGCCACTCGAACACCCTACTGTACATAGTTCCAGATGCTAATTTGGGCTCTAATTTGCCCGTCCTTGAAGATAGTGATAAAACTCTCCTTGACTTCAAAGAGGAGCAGAAGCAGACTCTTCAATTCATAGGAAAGAAATAAATGTCTGGCTTTAACACATAAGACCAGCAGCCCTGAAATATATCTTGAAGGCACCCCTAGATTTTATTGATGATAACTTCATATGGATTGCTTTTAAGTTCTTTAAATAAATCGGAAAAATTGAATTACTTCTTATTTGCAAACGGTAAGTTTGAATCTCTGTAACTAAATAACACCAAGCATTTGTATAGTCCTTTTCACGAACATTCAGGAGTAGAATCTACATTTTCACAGGTAGTGACTCTGCAAAACTCATCTCTAGCACAGAGCTCTGCTTCAGATATGTAAAAGGGAATTACTCTCACACTGAGTTCTCACCCTAAGGAAGATAGTCCTTCTAAAAGGTTTTAAAGCAAAGCACTTAGAAGTCATCCAGAACCGTTAATCACTTTTTAAATTCTTGGCAAATGCATTTGTTTTAACAATTTACACCAATGATGTCACGATGTGTCTATGTTAATATACTTCTATTTAATTCTGAGACAGTCGCTGTATGTTTCCCATCAGTAGGGAAGGTATCTCAACCTCCCTGAAGAGGACAAACACGTTTTAACATTAGCTGAGTTAATGTTAATTAACTTAATTAACTGAGATGCTTTGCATCTAGCTCGTTATATTAAAATTTTTATTACTATCAACTACCAGGATATTTTTCTTCTTTGTACCTTCATCCCACAGAAGTTGTGCCCCAGCCTTTTAAATAGTGTGATTAAATCTACTGTTCATAGTTTGCAAACTGTCAAAGTTGTCTAAAAAAACCCCAAACAATTAAGTATTTGCTAAGATATTTTGCTATCATCTGCAATCAAGAAACATTACACTAGTCACAAAAGTTTGCGCTGTCAAAGCTATGCTGAAATGCAAGAAAGGAAACTGCAGTTAGGCTACTGCTTCTGGATGACATTTGTGCCTCATCTATTCACTACACGCGGTGCCTTGAAACGAGGGCACTTCTCTGAGACGCCACAGCATAACAGGCTGTGTTTATCTCAGTTTAAGTCTACTAAAATTAACGGAGATGCAGAGTCCTGATATTTTTCTTTTGGTGATCCATGAATGACATAAGCAATCTTAATCATGTGGAAAGACTAATAAAATCCTGCCTTCAGCAAGGCCTGTGAAATTTGAAGGCTATGAAAATATGCATACAATGACTGAGATTTCAAAAAGAGCCTGACTGCTAATGAAAAATAGTTCTGAATGCATTTGAAAGGATATTCAAGCTTGTGGTTTCGTTGATGCCAGATGTTGACGCAGAGAAAAGGGAAGTTGGGGAAATTTAGGAAAACTAGGTACATGAACCCTTAGGATATTGGGTTACAAGCCAGCTGGGAGACACCTGGAAAGCAGCGATTTAAATCCGTTTGAAGTTAGGGTCTCTTGTAGAGGGATTGGCCGGAGGGTCTGGAGAGCAGCAAAGACCCTTCTGTTCCCTCCAATGCCTCCCTCAGCCTGGAAGAGGCAACTCCCAGATCCTGGGCAGCCCGGGGGAGGCGCCGGCTGGGCTGCACTGGGACAGAGCTGGAGCACTGGGAGAGAGCTGGAGCAATGAGACTGAGCTGGAGCAATGGGACTGAGCTGGAGCAATGGGACAGAGCTGGAGCAATGAGACTGAGCTGGAGCTGGAGCACTGGGACTGAGCTGGAGCAATGGGACAGAGCTGGAGCACTGGGACAGAGCTGGAGCAATGGGACAGAGCTGGAGCACTGGGACAGAGCTGGAGCAATGGGACAGAGCTGGAGCACTGGGACTGAGCTGGAGCAATGGGACAGAGCTGGAGCACTGGGACAGAGCTGGAGCCCTGGGACTGAGCTGGAGCCCTGGGACAGAGCTGGAGCAATGGGACAGAGCTGGAGCACTGGGACAGGGCTGGAGCACTGGGACACAGCTGGAGCACTGGGACAGAGCTGGAGCAATGGGAGAGAGCTGGAGCCCTGGGACAGGGCTGGAGCAATGGGACAGAGCTGGAGCAATGGGAGAGAGCTGGAGCACTGGGACTGTGCTGGAGTAATGGGACAGAGCTTGAGCAGTGGGACAGAGCTGGAGCCCTGGGACTGCGCTGGAGCACTGGGACTGAGCTGGAGCCCTGGGACAGGGCTGGAGCAATGGGACAGAGCTGGAGCAATGGGACAGAGCTGGAGCAATGGGACTGGGACAATGGGACAGAGCTGGAGCACTGGGACAGAGCTGGAGCAATGGGACAGAGCTGGAGCACTGGGACAGAGCTGGAGCAATGGGACTGAGCTGGAGCAATGGGACAGAGCTGGAGCAATGGGACTGAGCTGGAGCAATGGGACAGAGCTGGAGCACTGGGACAGAGCTGGAGCACTGGGACAGAGCTGGAGCAATGGGACAGAGCTGGAGCACTGGGACAGAGCTGGAGCAATGGGACTGAGCTGGAGCACTGGGACAGAGCTGGAGCCCTGGGACAGAGCTGGAGCAATGGGACTGAGCTGGAGCACTGGGACAGAGCTGGAGCACTGGGACTGAGCTGGAGCAATGGGACTGAGCTGGAGCAATGGGAAAGAGCTGGAGCAGCTGGAGCAGCAATGGGACAGAGCTGGAGCAATGGGACTGAGCTGGAGCAATGGGACTGAGCTGGAGCACTGGGACTGAGCTGGAGCACTGGGACAGAGCTTGAGCAATGGGACAGAGCTGGAGCCCTGGGACTGAGCTGGAGCATTGGGACTGAGCTGGAGCACTGGGACTGAGCTGGAGCACTGGGACAGAGCTGGAGCAATGGGAAAGAGCTGGAGCAATGGGACAGAGCTGGAGCACTGGGACAGAGCTGGAGCCCTGGGACACAGCTGGAGCCCTGGGACAGAGCTGGAGCAATGGGACAGAGCTGGAGCAATGGGACAGAGCTGGAGCACTGGGACTGAGCTGGAGCACTGGGACTGAGCTGGAGCACTGGGACAGAGCTGGAGCACTGGGACAGAGCTGGAGCAATGGGACAGAGCTGGAGCAATGGGACTGAGCTGGAGCAATGGGACTGAGCTGGAGCAATGGGACAGAGCTGGAGCACTGGGACAGAGCTGGAGCATTGTCACCTCCTGCCTGCCCAAGGCTGGGCAAGGGTATGGCAGGGACCTGCCAATGGGGCTTTGGCATAAACATTCTGGAGGGACAGAAAGAGCCAAGGTGACTGCATAGACATGAAGCTGCTTCTGAATGTTTTAATATATTTTTTACATTGCTTTTATTTTTCATTGTTTTTATATTATCTTTACATTAAAAATAAATTATTTTGTGATGAATTACTGATTAGTTGGTATTTATTTCTGTAATTACTTCAAATGTAATTTCATTCACCTATATCCAAAAGACTGCTGCCAACTTTCATAGATTTGTTTTTTCAAGGTCATAAAATGCATCTGCATACATACATAAATACACAGAGAAATAGATTAAATTTGTTTAATTTCTACTTGTACTATTTATATATAGATGTATAATTAAAGCATTCTAATCTCCAGTTGCCTGAATTGCAATCTTGCTTAAGAATATAATCTTTTATTAAATATGCATGATATAGATTATATATAACATATGCATTATCTCTTTCCTTTTTTCAGATTTACATTGAAAACATTGAAAATGAAAAAGTAGTGCATTTTAAGGGCTATAAAAGTGAGAACAAATAAAAAATCTGTATTATTTGCAGAACTCGCCCAAATTCTGTGACTTTAAACCAATTTAGCATTTAAGTAGCATTTATTTTATCTCTACCACTGATATCCATGAAGCATAGGAAAACCAGTTGCTTTTTGGAGACTTTCTTTCCAGGGAATGCATTTTGATCACAGGCTTTTCCTGCCTCAGTTCTCCCTCTGTGAAATGAGGATACACATTTTCTCTCTACCTGTCATGAGATGCTCTGAGGAAATGTGCTTTCAAGGATATTTGGATATTAGAACAAGGAATCTGTATAAACATTTCAGAGGGAGGTAAACAGAACAATACAAAGCTAAAGTGCATTAATTGATTACCTTCTGCTTTGCTTTAAGGTTTTACCTTTTCGTGTGTCTACTTCTTGCCTTTGTTTGTAATTTTGCTGAAGGGATAAGTTTCTAATTAATGAGAAGCTGAGTTTTCTGATTGTGGCTCAGCATTTGAAGCCTAGCTCTTGCACTTACTATTCTCAGAAGCACAGTATTTTTTTTCCTGGGAAAAATCTAATTCAGAGTTTAAATAGCGAGTTCAGATATACTTTATTTTAGCTGAACTCATCTTGGTCACTTATTCAGGAAAATGTCTTGGCATATGCCAAGCAGAGCACCCCAAATACTAGATGACACAGTGGGGTGGAGAACTCTTCCACTGCTTTAGCTCCAGCTTGAGGAGGAGAATGTTCAGACACCCATTGTCCCTCTTGCCCCTTCCTGGTTGTTACTTATCTTTCTCAAAAGTGTATGCATTCAAAGGTAACAGGAGGTATAAGGTTGCTCTGATAAAAGGGCTTTTGTTTTTGGAAGGCTCTGCAGTTTCTTCAGGTGAATATAACCATTTTTTAAAATGCCTTCCTTAGCCTGGACATTTACAACATGACTGAGAAGTGCACAACACCATGCTTGAATCCTTCTTCTTCCTTCAAAACCCACCTGCTCCTTCACAAACTTCCTTTCCTTACACTCCAAATATATCTTCTGACACAAACCTATGCCTCTGTCCCAAAAAGGGGCCTCCATATGTGGTGTCTCCAAGCTTGGCAATGGGCATTTATGGCATTTTTGAGATAGTATCAAATTTTGATAGTAACAAATTAAAAATAATTTTTAATTTTTTTTTTTTCTGATGGACATTTTGTGTAGGTAATAGAAACTGTGAAGCATTTAATTCTCCACAGGAAGTACTTAAAAAAAACTTCTCTAGCTGATTATATCTGCTTTCCGTAACCCTTCCTGACGTATGCTAAGGGAAGATGTGGCTCTGCTGTAAAGTGATCCAGTTCTCAAAAAGAGCACTCTGATATTACTGCATTTTAACACTGCTTAATGGGTTTATAATTCTATTCAGCATTTTAACTGGAAAGCAGGAATAGGAAGTAGGTGGGAAAATATGCCCATGTAGCCCTCCCTCTTATTGATCATTCTGCACCAAACACCAGAAAGATGAGCAGAGGGGAGGGGGATCTGGCGTCAGTGGACAGGTAGGAGACACCAGAACATTAGTGATCATTTAAAACTTGCATTTTGAAACCAAAACAGCTGTGAATCCTCTGAAAAGACTGAAAATTTTAACACACATATTCTGTTCATAAAAATACTCTCTCTTGCCAGTGCTGTCATTTTATCCACATTAACAAAAAACATTATGAATACAAGTTAAACTGGCTATTGCAATAAATGAAAATGACAATTCCATTTACTTAATTGGCAGATATCCAATATCTTTTTATTCTTAGAATGAAACAGCTTGGATTGTAAAAAGTAACAACAACTCTGTAAAAGCTGCTACATGATATCGTTGGTTCATAGGAAGAAGACAGAGGTTCACCTGGCAGAGAACAGATGGCTAAAATACACATCATTAAAATATGAAATAAAAATAAATAAAATCTTTTGTCCATCCTACTTTTTGGGGAATAATTTTCTGGGTAACAGAGTCATTACTTTAAATATTCACTTTAAGATCCATTCTGTCACTGATAGCCCTGATGAAACTGTGTGATCTATAGATAGCCTCACAGGTAGAGTCTGGGGTCTTTAATCCTTTCACTTTTCATACTGGCTCATTATTCATTACAAAAAACCCCCATAGTCTTATTGATCAAAGAAATTATTTGATGGGTAGAATATTACCCAAATTAGGGAGGAATGTGTAAGAATTTGTCCATATTGGTTAATCTTTTTGCTTGCTCAGTTCCCCAGGTTTCATGGCCCTGCTTCTGAGTAGTTAGAACCATTTTTAGCAAGATGCCAATGAAGGATGGATAGCAAATGCTACATAATTAAAGATACTAGTGTGCAGATAAATGTAATGTATTTTAATTTTCTTCTTGATATCCCATGCCTCCTCAAATCCTTTAAGAAGGAAGGATTAATAGGTTACAGAGGAGGCCTGAAGGACAGACTGAAAAAAAAAAAATTCCTGGAAGATTTTTATCCAAAGATTTGTGGTGTTTTGGACAGCTGTTGAAATATCTACCATGGCCTTTTCCATTCTCATCACATCTAGTTCTTAATTTGAAGGCTCTTTGGAAGAGAGACTGTGCATTTGGGGGGGGGGGGCTCTGCCCTAATGAGAGTCTGGCCAAAGCATTTGTGTTTCTTTTAAGTAGCACCACAGATAGCATTAGGTAATGTCATAATGCCTTCTAAGTACCCAACCAGAGTCAGGGCTGTACCACCACCTGATAATACATTTCTGATGATGCCAGAGTAGTTTTGACTTTTCTCTGGAAATGTTTATTATTCACCCTAGTATACTTTTGGTCCACCTGCACAACCCCAGTCACATGTGCCTTAACAATATAATGAGAAGTGATATTTTATATAAATTCATAACTTTTCCAAGACCAAAAGGATTGTAAAGTTATAAGGTTATATTTCTTATGCATTAAAAATTACAATGGTTTTCCAAAAAAATTTTCTTTGCTGGGAAGCATAATTTTCACACTTTATTTTTTTCATGCCACATCTCCAAAGCCAGGTTGGTGCATACATATATACATATATACATATATACATATATACATATATACATATATACATATAAACATATAAACATATATATATACATACATACATACATACATACATACATATATACATATATACATATATACATATATACATCTATACATCTATACATCTATACATCTATACATCTATACATCTATACATATATACATATATACATATATACATATATACATATATACATATATACATATATACATATATAATATCCAGTTTCGGCATCTAAAGGTGGACAGCAAAACACATCAAATGTTGACTTCTTCAGTCTTTACCAAATGTTGCAGCCAAGCAGATCACTATTTGCAGAGCAGAGAAGATGGTGCAGAGGACCCTGCATCTGTCCCAGATACATTTTGGGATGATTTCTTTGAACCAGCTCTAATAAGGCTGAATGAAAACTTTATGTAAAAAAGAGACCAGTTTTGTGCTTTTTCTTAAAATATGCAAGTGTACAGTAAGAGCAGGTGGTTTGCTTTGGAAAAGCACTCTGGAAGTGAAGGAGAGCAAAATGATTGAAGTGATGAACTTTAGGGCCAGTAGTCAGCAGCTTGAGCTTGTAACAGGGTTTGAGAACAGGGGAAAAAGGAAGAGTTTGCCAAATTATTTAATGGTTTTTTTTTTTTTCAGGTTTGCATTAATATAATTGGGTTGAACTGTAGGTATTGAGGATTGACAATCATTTAGGTATGATCCCAAAATCACATGGAATGAAGTAATAGGAAAAAAGTGAATTACTCTACTGCTGTGACTTTTTTTTTTTTTTGGTACGTGTGTTAGACTCTCTGTTTTTGAATCTTACAAAAGATTCCAACAACAAAACTGAACAGAGTGGTATCCATAATCAATATTCAGCTAGTGGTTTTAAGTCTCTGAGTGAGAGCTTCCAGCTTAAATTTTTAAAGAGAAGAACTGTTTCATGGAAATGTCTCAGAACATGGACAAGCAATTAGGCTAACGTTTGCCAAAGTCAACAAAATGAATGAAACATCTTCCAAAACCAGAAAACCACACAAATAGCAGCAAAGCTAGAGAGTTGCTTCAATGGGAAAAATATAAGTTTAACTGCAAATGACTTACACCAGAGGTTCCTGGACTCCCTGACAATTTGTGCATTTCCAGATAAGGTGAATGAAATAGTGTGTCAGATCTTACTTTGCTGACAGAAATTGCATTAAACTACCCTTAGTGCTATGAGTAAAATGTTACATTCCCTCCTCCTCTAGAGTTTGGATGCAAAATTGAGTTAAGGATGTAAAACAGGTTGTCAGACGTTGGATGATAACCATAACTGCTTATAAATGTCTCTATCAGTTTTGGTGTGTTTTATTTGTGATGTAACGGGCCTTAATCTAAACTTCAGAGAAAGAGGTTAAATTACATTAATGTACATTTGGCCAGTCTAAGAGCAGAGACACAGAAATCCACTGCTGTGTGATCTGGGGGCAGGGAAGCCTCTTTAACATTGTCTTCTGCATGCTCCCTTCTTGTGGAAGAAAAAATCCTCATATGAAAACTGCTGTACTGTATAGATATTACTGAAATAGCTTATTCTCACAGAACAGAAAAAGACTAAACATCTTTTTTGGGAAAACTATGATAAAAACTGGTAACAGTATCAAAAATCAATGGGAAGTAAAACGCCCATGCAGAGAAGATGGGTGATTCGTAGCTGAAGGACAGATGTTTGGGATGTGCACAACCAGCCACACAAGCTTGAGAGTGGAATTTCCAGACAACATCAGTTTGCTCATTAAGAGTGCCAATAATGTATTGGGAAAGACTTTTCTCTTGCACAAGGAAAGCAGTCAGCAAAGATTCAGCATTTGGGAGAGACAGGCACGGCTTTTGTGAAGGCTGTGGGGGAAGCATCCCAAGGCAAAAGGAAGCCCCGTGGAGGCTGCGGTGTGTGTCAGGAAATGCCTCAGACCCAGCCAGGCAGAAGGCAGCTCCGGGTGAGAAAACAGGCAGAGCAGGGCAGGGCAGCCCACAGCTGGGAAGCCTGTGGAAAAGCGCTGCCATCAGGCTCTTGCGAGCCGGGGGCTGCCCTTCTCCTCCAAACCCAAAAAGGCAGTGTGCCTGCGGATCCACGACCCGCAGCACCTGACACCACAGCCGGGCAGGCGGCTCCGTGCGGGAGCAGATGTTGGCACAGCTGCATCTCTGCAAACACACGCAGGAGGCAGCGTCCCGCCCCTGCATCCACAAGCGCTCTCTACGAGCTGCTCTTACCTGTCACTCTGTCCCCCAGAATTTTCACCCATGCGTTTGTACTCCTTTCCTAAAATAACAGCAAAACAGTACACTAATGTCTTCATAATGGGACAGCAAACACGTTTGTTTTTTTTTTTATTTCTTGTTGCTGTATTTGTAGCTTGAATTGCAAGCATTAGAGCTCTCTGATAACATTGCCTAATTTAAAATTGTGCCTGAGAACTTTCTTTCAAGTTTTACTTATAGCTAGGAGAAAAATCATCCCTGCCTCCCCAATAAAAGATATCAGGCAGCTTTAAAAAAACAAAATATTTTGTTTAAAAAGTTATCAAAATGAAGTTTCAGCATTTTCAGGAGTCATTCTATTTGCTTTTAAAACTATGCAATAAATTATTTTCCTCCAATTCTGAACAACTCTTTTTTTGAATGTCGGTATAGTTTTGCTCATTGTATCTTTTGGACATGTTTCTGACAACATTAAATGAGTAAGGTAGGTAAATTGAGAGACAATTTTTTTCTGATATTTCAATATTGTGGAGTAAAATTGATCAAGGTGCAAATTAACTAACTACCTTTGTTTGATCTGGTTAAATTGTTAAACTGATTAGGAAAATACCTAGATTAAGGAAACAGGGCTGCCCTGCCTGCTGTCCTGCTATAATCCCTTGTACCAGCTTGGAAATGGAAAGTGAGCACCACTTAATAGATTTAGATATAGATTTCAAAAAATACTAAAAACTAAAAACAAACAACAAAAAAACCCAAACAAACCCAACCTTAACAGAAAATAGCCTGCTAGGTAAAAACTGAGGTTGTAAGGTCCAAATGAGATGAGAGGCCAGCCCACAGACAGTAATTATGCTGATTCTCAGTGATGTTTTAATTGTAAACCAGTTGCCTTACTCTTCTGTAGCCTGCAAGATCAATTGCTAGATCAAAGTGGTCTGTAGAAGAAGATTAATTGCAGCTGATGTTGAAATCTGGGGAAGAGCTCAGGAAGGACAGGCAGGTTTGAGAGCAGCCTTAGAGCTCCCCAGTACAAGGCTCAGAGACAGGAAGGTCTGTCCTGCCCTGTGTCCTTCACTCCTGGTGGCCTTTGGCTGTGCCAGGACCAGTCAGTGCTGCTGGGATATTGTGCAACTATTGCTGGCACACAGCCCTGATGGGAAAGAGTAAAGTTGCTTCCTTCCCACACTGTGGATCACATCCCTGTGCTGCATCACATGCTGACACCCCATTTCCCATTAAGGTTCCAATATTTAAGCCGAGGAAAAAAAAAATTAGACTGTGCAGATATATACTCACCCTGAGCTCTGGACAGCTATGCTCCTTCTCTCTTCCCACCTGACTCTCACCTGCCTGACCCTCTCCATTCCTGTACTCAGCACAGGCAGAGAAACACTTGAATGTCTGGTGGTAAAGATGTACCTCAAGTCTCTAAGAAAAAGTGAACTCTTGGTGTCTTTGGATTCAGCTAACTACCTGCACATAAACATTCAGAAACACAAATGCAAAAATATAAAGCCTCAAAATCTCCCCCTGTACTCCTTTCAGCTTTTCAAATCTCCAAACCTGGGCAGTTTGAAAGGAAAGGACAGTCTTGGTGGAAGCATTGACAAGAAATATCCATGCCAAGAATGGGCATGTCACAGTGTGATGATTTCATTGCAGCAAAATTAAAGTACATAGATGGAAATGGTTCCAGGCGGCTGAGAAAATCCTCTGAGGAGATATCTGGGCTGGAGGGCAGGCACTCAAGAAGACACAGAGAGAGCAAAGCATCTGGGCTGAAGGTGCTCACAGGCATATCTGACCTTGCTGAGATGAGACCTGCCATAGGAAAAGCAAATAGGTCAAAAGCAGAGGAAATGTTACCTTGTATTTTCATTTTACTCTAAATGTAGTTACCATGGCAGCAACAAGGAGTTTGGGGGTTTGAGTTCCTCTACAGACATACAGACACTTTTTGAACTTCTCCCTTCTTCCATTGCCATATCTGTCCCCAGGAGCTGGGGCTGAAAACTCACTCGTGTTTCCTTCCATGAGCGATGTATCGGCAATGAGAACAACAATGACAAAAGTACTATGAAACCTCCCTAAAACCTTACTGATAGTATTTTTATCTTTCCTTCTGGAACACTTAACCTGACCCTCCCACTTCAATCCTCCATACTTAGTCAGGAGTAGTCTCTGCACAGGTTTTGCTGTATCCCTTCCTCATGCAGTTCCTGTTTTCAGGGCAAGAAGAGAAATCCATCAACATCCATTTATATCTCTACTCATTTGCATGAGTGTGCAATTTCTCTCACCCTGCAGACCTCTTCTTCTGACTCCTTTTTGAACACAGCATTATTCAGAACTCTCTTTCACTTATGGGTTGGGCTGACCTGGAGAAAAACATTGGATGAGGAAAAGGGAAAATTCCAATATTGAGCCCAGCTGCAAAGAGGAGAGGACAAGCTCTCACATTGAGTCACCCAGTCATTTTGGTCACTAGAAGTCTATGATTGTGAAATATGGGCTATGAACCCCAAACCTAATACTTAACAACAAGAATCTCTGATTCTTAGTTGTCCCTTAGGAATCTCTCTTCTGGAGTAAAACCAAAGAATTGTCATCTTAGCTGCTTTTTTCTGGGTGTAAGTTGAGAGAGCAGAAAAAGAAATAATATGTGACAAGAGTCTGCTTTCTTTTGTGTTACATCTGAACTGACTACAAGATAATACAATAAACAAGATAACAAGATCAAAGAGAGCTTGAGAGAGCTTCTTTTCCATTCCCTGGTCCCAAAGGAGAGTCAATTATTTCTAAACTATTTTTGAGAGATGTTGGACTAATCTGATCTTTGCTCTGGATGCCTGGCTAGTATCCTTGATGCACCCATCGTTTCTAGGATATTGTAGAGACTTCTGGGCAATTAAAAGAAAAGCACAGAGTAAAAACATCAAAATATACTGGGGACATTTAAGTATCCAGGTGTTTTATTTATTTAGGATTAGACCTAATTTTCATTTTATTTTCAATTGATTAATTTATTAGCTAGTATGGTACATTAAGGCCATGGTGTTACCCTTGTCTGATGCTGAATCACACCTGTCCAGAGCTTGCCTTAATCTCAGGGGGGAAAAAAAACAAAAACAAAAAACAACACAAAAACCCCTGCTTTACAGTAGACCTCACTTTAAAAAAAAATAACGGTACTACCTTCTATTCTAAGATTAATTTTTTAATAGAATCACCTAATTTGTTTGGTTTACAAATGAAAAGCATTTCATAACTTACAGCAAGTGGGGGATTGTGGCAAAATGCAGTTAGGAGTCAAGAATAAATGGTTCCAGTGGCTGGAGTGGCTGGAAGCCACTGTGTCCCAAAGGAGCAGCCTAAAAACCTATGGGTTTATAGCATCTCAGGAACTGAGTACCAACTCCTAGGTGAACTTGTACTGTGAAGCAAAGGAAATAATGATCAATTCCACTTTGAAAGCCATGCATTTGCAGTGAGCACACTGCTTTCCTCCTCCTGCAGGGGAGGAATGTTTATCCAACACGTGAGGCAGATCCCTCTCTACACTACTGAGTGCTAATTTGTCTTGATACACACACCCTCATAATCCATCCACTATTAAATAACTGCAGATTGGTAACTTTAATTGCTGAGGTCTCAGCATTGCAGTTCTCAGCATGTTCAAAGGAAAACAAAAAAACCAAAACCAATCCCCCACCAAACAAACCCAAAAAATCCCCAAACAGCAACAACAACAACAAACCCCCTCCCCCCAAAAAAGTCAACTCTCCTGGGGTCTCCCCTTCCTAGACAACAATGCCAATTTTTCAGAAAAAGGAAGCATTGAAGTTTCAGACTCAATTAAATCCAAGCAGTTGGACTTGTCAAGGTGGAAGCTACTTCTGAGGCTACAAATCATTTTGAGAAGCTGCTTGGATTTCTAGGAATACTCACAGTGCTATTTTACAATATACTGAAGGTAAGGACCTGAGTGCAGCTCAGGGGTAAGGGTAGCTGGAAGGCTGGTAGAGCTTCTCCATAAAGCCCTGAATTTGTGTCACACCAAATGATGCCAGCTATTGTGTGAGGCTTCCATGGTCACTGCTCTGTTCTTCCATGATTACAATATTCTTGCCTCTCAGCTTTGCAGCCTACAAATTATTTCTGCATCACTGAAAGCAGGAGGTCAGACATCTCATGGCCTCCTGCTCCTTTGCTCTTCCACATGCAGTCCAGGGTTGGTGGTCACATATAGACAATTGCATTATATTAATTGCATGCTTCTTACTCCAACAGCTATGAGGTATAACACTTTGGTCTTTTTCTGACAACTGTCTAAATCTTGTCTGACAACTGTCTAAATCTTTTCTTCCCTCATCTTTATATTTCCCCCTTTTCTCTGGGGAAGTTCTTGGAAGATAAAAATTCTGAGCTCTTTTCCTTCCCATGGAGATAAATTAAACAGTTCCTTTAAGGAAAGTGACCATCCCGTGGATGCTGCAAGATCTCAGCTTCCACAAGGAAAAGAAATGTGACAAGCATTATTTCAGCAGCATTGGCATCAGGCCAACAATAATATGTCCATGGTTCCCAGTGACCTCTCAGTGTGTGCCAAACTAAGATGATTTTGTATTATTCCTTTCTCAGATATCCTTGACAAACAATGCAAAGA
Organism: Muscicapa striata striata; assembly: GCA_030060385.1. Lineage (NCBI taxonomy): Eukaryota > Metazoa > Chordata > Aves > Passeriformes > Muscicapidae > Muscicapa > Muscicapa striata. Next base: position 2,092,084 of record JAREIS010000077.1, read on the forward strand.
AAAGGCAGGGATTCAACTTTGGGAATGACCTTGTCATTGAAAGGTGAAATAGAGGCTACTTATCTAACATTTGCTTTACAGGGTTGAAAATGGGTTAAAGCAGGGTCTAGAAATTGTGTATTTGAACATTGCTTCTAACTTTGAAGCTTCATACAACCTTTACTTTGGTCCTGGAGTGTTGGGAAATGTTTTGTGGATACCATGTGTGAGAACTGTGGTATTAAACATTTATTGCATACATTCTATGTTTACAAGCATCTAGATCAATGGTTTAAGCTATTCCAGATCGATGTTTCTATCAACTGCTTTCTTCTTTTCTTTCAGAGAAGATACCTGAACCATGGTTTCAAATGGATGAAGCTTTCTGTTGAAAAATGCATTGAGAAAACTAAAAAGCTATTGTGCACGGGAAATTCTTCTGACACAGGGAAGGAGCCATGGACAACAACATGAAGAAACCTGTGACTTGAGTGTCCCACAAGTTGCAGGAGACTTTTGTTGGGGGAGAATGGCAAACTAAAGCAAAGTACCTGCAGTTATCTTTCCAACAATTGCCAAATGCAGCAGAAAGCAGAGTCTTTAAATAAAGTGTGCACTTTCTCCAGAATGAATACAAAGCTGCATCACAGAATATCACAACTGTGGATGCCAACAAGACATGAAACTTTCAAGAAGAGAAAAATGCATCTCAAAATTAAAGCACCCTGCAAGTTCAAGGAGTTTATTATTTCAAATGGGAGTATTATTTTCACAAAATTTTGTCCAGTCTTCATCTATGCCTAGTAACAGTTATGCCTCTATTTTCAAATAAGAAAACTGAGTGAAATAACACAAGACCCAACTACAGATATGGCCAATTGTCTTCGAGACCAGTGACACCACCTGTATTAGCAAATGCACAAGTGTCCCTCCCTCATTCCTGAACTGCAGTGGATTTCTGATAATGTATAAATCCTGTTAGCACTCTCCCCAGAACTCATGAAGACATCTCTGCCCATATCCTCTCTGCATCAGCCAGCTCAGCCAGCCAGCAGCTGCGTAATGAAAAGGAAATTAAATTCTGTTAGCAGCCTCCTCCAATTTGGGGAAACAGGGGCAGGCATCACATCTGCCTGCAGTACTCTCAGGACTTCTCATATGTTAAAATACTTTCTTAGAGAGACTGGTTAAATATGACTCTTAGCCCATGATTCAGACTGTGTGACTGGACCTTTAACATATTCTTTTCGACTGTTTTAAAAGTTTCTTGGTATTCAGGTCTCTATCACTAGTTTTAAAAAGACAGGAAAAGAAAAGATGCATTTGCTGAAGTTCAGCCCCTACAAAAATAATCTGTAAGACCAAGTGATTGGTCTTGATTGAAAGCAGCATGTTTTTGGAGTATTCTTGTACACTTCAGAAAAAAGGGATCAGTCACTCAGTATTAGGATGAGACCTTTAATATTAAACTTTGAATAATTCATTTAAACTACAACTGAAAAGAAAGCCCAACATTTCCCTTTCAATTAAGAAGTGTGTAAGAGAAAAGTAAAATGTGAATCAAATAAAGTGGAGTGCTTCCCTGTTTTTTTAGGACTTGGATGATAAATTATAAAATTAGAAATATTTAAGCAACTAGGTCTTGTTTAGATCTCACAAAACAAAATATTACCAGCTGCCAAACGAATTATTTCTTTTGCATTATATTTATTTAATCTGTCCTTGGTTAAAATATTTTAGTTTAAAGTTGAGTCATGACCGTGAGTACATCTGCTAAAATGCAGTATTGGAATATTTTGCTCAAACTCCTTTAAGCTACTATGAATTTATTTCAGATAAAATGAGATCAAGATCTCTAATCATAAAATCCATTGATAATGTAAATTCAATTTATAATATAATGCTGTGATTATACCACTCATGACAGTTTGGCCTCAACATTAGTCAAATTTGACTTAAAATCAAAATGAAGCAAATCTCAGCTGTGGATTTGATTGTAGGTGCTGTCTCCCATGTCTGTCCACTGAAATTATATTCTAGATATAGGGTTTGTCAAACAAAAAATTGTCTTTGTCCACAACCAATCAATCTAATGACAAATCTGCTTCAAAAGTGGCAGTCACCTATAGGGAAGAAGAAGGAGATTAAATGATCCTTAGGTTTTAACATGTTTCTTTTTTATATATAGTTATCTCATTATCTTTCAAATAGCTCTCTGCATTTTAAGTTTCCACATAAGATATGGCCATCTCGCCCTGTAACATTTTTCAAGGTAGCATTTTAAGAAACAAATATATTTTTGCTGTTAAAATCTTTCTCAACCCAATTTCCCACCCCCTGTAATTATCTTCAAAAATCCTCATGCTGAAGGGTTGCACCCTTACACATATTTCAGCCATTATTAACCACACTGTCGTTATCCCTGCTGACATTGTGGCTTCGGGCTGTGCTAAGGGCCTGCAAATTCTTGTTTTTAGAGGCTTCTGCTGCCTCTCTGAATGACAGGAGGAAAGGAGAAGCCAGGTAAGATCCCGAATTTCTTCGAAGATGAAAGCTCTAGAAAGTGTGTGGTAATCCAACATCTGTTCCTTTGGTCCTGGAGCAGTGGAGCTGTGCTGCTGCTGTGCCATCTGCCAAGGGGAGGAGGGAGGAGGCTGCTCCTGCACCAGCCGCTGTGATTAGGGCTGTCTGTGTGTTTGTGTTTGCTATGCTGTAGGGAAAAATTGATTGCACACTTCGAGCTTGGGCAATGCCATGTGTGATGTGTCAGAGGAAAATGTGGGTCACTTTACCTGCTCACATCTGGACAAAGCACAGGGAATAAATAAGGAAAGCAAAAGGCCACACACTTATTAACATACAAATAGCATCCATGCTTCATGTGCAATTCACACCAAAGTCACCCATCATTCTGATTTTATACTAGCAGGCACCCAATACAGCATTAATGTAACAATGAGCTTTAAAGGAGTTTTGATTTGCTCAGCTGCAGGGACACAGACTTCTGCACCCCCAGGAAATGGTCTCAGAGGGACGCAAGAGGTCTTAATGCAGTTTACAAAGCTTTAGCCCAGGAAAATTAGTGGTGATTCCTGTACCATTTGATAACTTACCTTTTTAGGTAAGTTATTAGTACAGAGAATAAATAGTTTTCCAGAATATACTATTAAGACATTGCCTGTTTCATCCTCACCACTAAAGTCTTTCAGCAAGTCTCTGCCTTCATGTGCAGTAATTGTGCAAAGTGTTCATGTCACTTGAACACGGGATATGTTGCTCTTCAGAACTAGGAGGAGTTCCTGCCCCAAAGAAATGACAGCTAGACAAAAAAAAAAAACACAAAACAAAAAAAACAAAACAAAAAAAACCAAAAAACAAACAAAAAAAAAAGAAACAAACAAAAAAAAAAACAACAAAAAAACCCCAAAAATTTAACATGCCCGAGTTATGAGCACTTTCACAAAGAAGGAACTCACATCAGACTTGATTTCCAAACTGTCTTTGGCACAAACATTTATGTGTCACAGGAAGGATTCATGTCTCTACCAGGAACCCCCACAAAATATACAGATCTGTGTTAATTTCTACCTTCTTGAAAGAAGGTATTTTAAATTTGCAGACCTTATTGGGTGATCTATATAAACTGTTCCACATCAGAATGAAATTATTCTAAATTTTCTCTAAATCAGATGTTTTCTGGAAGTTTCAGCAATTCCAGTGACTGGTACCCAAGTCAGAGACCTGAGCTTCCGCACATGGAGAACCTGATGTGACACCTGGAGGAGACACTGGGCTGTATGCTCTGAAGTCCAGACTTCAGCAGACTGAGCAGCAATTGCTGCCCATGGAAACATTCAGAATCTGGAGGCAAACTAGATCCAGGACCAGTCAAGCATAGTGGTAGTTGAAAAAGCATCGTACTCGTCTAGGACAGCCAGCCTGTTTACTGGACTGGAGAGAAGGCTATACTGAGACTAGTTCTTGAAGCTACAGCCGTGCCAGTAAGGGTGTGATTACCAATGGATGCTGCAGTTTGTACAGCGGGCAGCTCTTGTGCACAGCAGGGAACTGGGAATTCACTTCAGCGGGTCGGCAAAGAGCAGCAGCCCAGCGCCTGGGGAGTGAGAGTGAAAAACGCCCTGACATCCCTCTAAGTCGATGCGTGTGGGAGGCATCCCCGCGCTGTTTCAATGCAAGACCAAAGTAGAAAATAAGGCAAGGCTCGCGAAGGCAAGGTTTTCACTTTTCCCTCTGCTCCTCCGCCCCGAGCAGTCAGCGCTGCCTTCCCGCAGCCCCCCAGCCCCGCGTGGGCTCGCCGTGAGCGCAGCCGGAGCGCGGCTCTGCCGCTCCTCCCGCCGCACATCAGGTGAGGGGCTGGGCTCAGCCTCCTCCTGCCATTCGCTGCAAGGCATCACTCGAGGCGGGGAAAAGAGCGGCATGGAAAGGGAAGACTTTCTCCCTTCTGGGGCTGACAGCCCTGACAATCTGCCCCTATACTTACAGAAACACACGGCATTCGATTGTATGTCATTTTGATGTTTCTGAATAGCATCTCTCTGGAGATGAAATAGTAATCATCACCAGAGCTACAGATTAGCAACTGATAGAAAAAATAGGCATATCATTAAGCTCACACGCTTCCTTGTTATCTCACCACTTCTCATTCAATCCTTGTCTGCAAACAGAAGAAGGGAATCCCTGCACGGCTGCGCTGCTGGGTTTGCATATAATCAGGTGTCGAAGCCTGCCTTGCTTAGACCTTTTGTTCAGCTGCGATCCCTACTGGAATTTTCCTAAGATTTGTGCTTTCCCCTCTGGATAATAACATAACAAATAGCTCTTTGTCTCTTTAGGTTTGTTCATATAACTTGTATTAATATATTGACAATGTAATAAAAAGATGTACAAAGAATCCTCTTGTTTTCTCCAGCCACAGCAAAAGCGGTGACAATTATTTCTGCTGTGAAGCAGGATCTGACTCTAGTGGGTAAATGTGAAAAAACGTAATTTTTGAAATTCAGTTGTAGAAACAAAATAAATATCAGTTAGGCCTTATGAAGATTTACTTCATGTTTAGTAAGGCCCTTGTTATTAGGGCATTTATCAGGTGGTATAGTGGTTAAAATTAATACTTTTAAAGATCCTTTGATGACATTTTGAAAAACTAAACAAAACTTAATTGACTTCCAGTAAGTTTTTCAATGGAGCATGATTGTAAAAATAGGATATTTGAATGTTTCAAGCACTTTTATTGAAAAGGTTGATGTTAAATGTCATTTCGAAAATTATTTTGTGAGGGAAGAATATCAGACTGGGTTCTGAGGATAGTTATATGCTTTAAATCTCTTATATTGTGCTCCTAGCAAAGATCCCAGGTCCTTTTTGCTGCCCTAGTATTTTCTCACAAGCAGTGCTCCCAAGGAGTACAGAATTCTGTCTTTCTGGTAGGATGTGAGGCTTCAGTGCAGTGCAGGATGTCCTTTCTGCCATCTGAAGAGCAATCTCTCTCCCTTTCTCTGTTTCAGTCATAGCCTAGCCTGGTCCAAGTTTTGCCTGAATCTTTCTTTCTCATACCTTTGCCGTGCTTCTCACTCTAACACACAGGCACACCCATTCCATCATATCAGGGAAGCTGTCTTTCCAAATAGGTCAAATTTCTAAGTATATGCACATATGCCTTTAAATATGTGGTGATGTACACCTGTATTTTTGTCCCAAAAATTACTGAGGCTTCTCAGGAGCAGCCTAAATTAGAAACCACTGTTAATCTCACCAATTCCAGCCTACCTCAGTGTTGTACTTGGTAAGGAAAAGTTCTGTGAAACTGGTTGGAAAAATATCCTTGTTAAAAATTTAAAAGAAAAAAAAAAATGGAGGAAAAAAAAAAAAAGAACAGCTAGGCTTAAAAAATAAAAGGCAATATTGCTGACATGTAAGAGTTCGTATTTCCTTTTAATGAGAGAATATGGAATCCCGTTGTTTGGAAGTCTGTTGGTTCTGCTGTGGACTCATGATGTAGGACAGTTTTAACAAGCTGTGAAAATCCTAAATAATATTTACCTGCATCTCAAAAGCACTGTGAAACATAGTCACCACTATGAAACACTTTCAGATACACAAATGGAGCACTTGTCTGTAAGGAGTAGATTTCAGTGAAAATTTTGTTTTCACTGATACCAGTGGGAAGTCTACCATTGAGTTTGTGGGCCTAAAACTGACTCCCTTTGTTGCCTTGGTGACTTGAGGACAAGAAGAGAATTTGGACAGTAATTGGTGTTCTGTTGTATGAGGCAGGTGAAGAACTTAAGGGAGTCATCAGCTCCAAGGTTTGTGCTGTGAAGAGAAACTTCTGAAATGCCAACCTTTATGTTTTCCCTCCCAAACACATTTTTTCATGAGGCAAGGCTATTATTGGAGACAAATTCCATGAAAGTATCTTGTATAGCTGGTATTTGTACAGAAAACATGTTTAAAAAAAACTGCCATGGGATGAAGAATGCTGTGTGTATTACCTTGATGTCTCATGTAATTTTTAAATATCCAGTACTGATGGCCTTGAAAATTCTTTCTTTCCTTTGCACTGTTTTAACTATTACTATTTTTTAGTCTCTTATTTTTATTTTTAGAGGATTCAGTTCAGGAAGAGAGACGTTCACCTTAAAAATACATGTAAATACTCCTAAATGTTTTACAAGCTAAATTCACTTTCCTCATTATATTGAGATAATTCAATGAGAATCAAAAACTTGCCAGTTTGACACTCACATGCCAATCCTTCAATTACAGATCCAGTTCATCATTACTGATTATTATTAAATTACATACTTCACAGATAGGTCTGTAGATTCTGACAAAATGGAAAAAAAAACCCAAACCTAAAACCCCCAAAACAACAAGTTTTCAGATTATATGAATATTGTGGAGGCCAAACATTGTTGCTAATGCAGGTAATTTTAAAGTTAGTTGCATATTTCAGCATTCCGAATAAACTTATTTTTATATTTTCAAAAGTTTAGAGAGTTTCTGCTAAGTGTTTGGAAGAAAATAGAAAAGATTAAAATAATCTCAGTCAGCTCTACTTGTTGCTATAAACTTTAACTAGAGCCAGACTTTTATTGGTGTGTCTTGGGTTGGTTTCTTTATTCTTTGGGGTTTTTTTTCTTTGTTTTTGGGTTTTGTTTGTTTGATTGTTTTTGTTTTGGTTTAGGTTCTTTGTTGGCTTTTTTTAGGAAACAGTGGATTATTTGAAAATTCAGCTGGAAATTACTTATCTCAATTGTCATTTGGCATGAATTCACTTAAATAGCTTCAGCTGGAAAAAGCCCCCAACCAAACAAACAGGGGATCATAATCCACAAGCCTTGTGAATCTATTTGTTTCCAATTTACAAGATGCTTGGGGATCTGCAGAGTTCGTGGTGGCCTTGGAGGAGAGGCACAGCCTTGCAGGGTGGGCTGAAGGGAGGTGTTTGCAGCTGATGCTGCTCCATGATGTACAGGTAGGGATCTGCTGGTTCAAGGTTCCCTTGACATCCCAGGTGTCCATCAGGGCCTGATGCAACTCCCAAGATATGGTTAGGGCTTTCTCCCTCTCTTCTGCTGGTGCTGTCCAGTCTCCCAGAAAACACAGATATCTCCCAAGCAAAACCTGTCTCCTCTGAGAGCCCAAGTTGAACAGTCACTTTCCCAGACCTTGGGGAACCCAGAAACTGGGCTTCTGACAGCTTTTTGAGAGAAAGCACCTGCTATTTCTGATTAGTATGTAAGGCTCTCAGAGCTGTGCCTTATTTAATTAATTTTGGCAGCCAACAGAAATGACTAAATTTAAAAAAAAAAAAGGGGAAATCAACACATAGTTTCTGCAAATCTGTTGACTGATTACCCTGAATAAATGAGTTGCAAAGTGAGTTTCAGCTTCAGGGAGGACATTTTAGATGTCTTTTACACTTCATGATTCAAACTGAAACTCATGTTGTGATGGATGGATTTCTATTTGAAGCAGAGATTAGCATTTTATCTTTTTATTTGATTGTAGTCCTCCTGAACACAAAACCAAGTTGCCCAGAGACGTGGTGTTTCCATTCTCAGAATCAATGAAAATGAGACAGGGCATGGTCTTAAGCCAGCTGCCCCACAGACCCTGCTAGACAACCTCCATGGGTTGCCTTCCAGCCTGAGCTACTCCATGATTCAGTGAGTGCACTGCTTACAACTGATTTAGTTGGCAAGGTGGTATTAGGTCAAAGGCTGGACTTGATGATCTAGAAGGTCTTTTCCAACCTTAGTGGTTCTGTGGTTCTATGCTTAAGAAGAGAGAAAAAAAAAAAAAATCAATGACCGTTGTTTAAAATACTAAAACTAAAGACCCTGATTGCATTTTTGATATGACAGTTATTGGAGTGAGAAAGTAGTTGCTGGGCCAGACTTTGTAATATTTAATATTACAAATATAGAATAAAGAGCTATTTTCTGGCTCAGAACTATCGTGTGCCCTGCAAGTGTTATGTAGAAGATTTCAATGATGATTCCCCTACATGCTATTGCCAAATAAACCTCTTTATCAAACAGTTTCTTCAGACATGATTTCTTGTTGTTATTAATAGCATGTGGCTATTAAGTGCATGAAGAATTTAATGTTCTAATTGAACCCAGAGTGCACTCAGGTCACAAGTCGATTTCAGCAGTTTTGTAATGTCTTATCACATTGTTAATTCCCTGCTATTAATGGTAACCTTCTGCACTAAGTCCTAATATGATCTTGCATGGTTTGTTCAACATTTGTAAAACATAATAAATTCAAGTAGGGGCTTGGCAGGGAGAGATCTGTCAACAATACAGTGTTACTGACTTGTAATATAAAATAACATTTCCATTTTTTTAAATAGGCTTTGGGGCTTGTTACTCACAAGTTTTTTTACTTTTTTTTTTCTCCCCTCGTTTTGTCAGTGAAAAAAGCACCAATTACAGAATCACAGAAAAATCTAAACTGGAAGGGACCTCTAAATGTCAGCTGGTTCAATACTCTTTTCAGATCAAGACATGCAATTGAAAGTATATGGTATAAAGGTTTTAATCTGCTAAGTACCTATTATACTGTTCTTTCATTGAATAAATGTGCTTATCCAATTTTAGGTTTCTTGGGACATATCTTCATGGCTTTTATGGTTTAAAAAATTCCTTGTGCATTTTTTTTATGGCTAAAAGCAGATATAACTCAGATTTTCTGCTTTATACTGTACTTACTTTTTTGAACAGGATGCTTTAAAATTGAGATAGGCAATGGATGATGTAAAGGAAAAAGGACAAATGGAGGAAAGTTTACACCTTGGGCTCTTAACCCTGGATTATTCCAGTTGCTGCTAGCATGAACACTACTTTAGTAACTGTCACGGTGTGACTGGGGTTTGCCAATTTCAATATATTTAATTTCTCTTGGGGATGGGATTTAGGAGTAAAGACAAAGCAGGCTTAAAAGGGTATAAGAAGAAATTTATTAATAACACAAAACAATTCAGAATAAGATTTCTAGATTATTCCCTCCTCCCCCTTTCGTCATACCAGCAACCTACAGAGAAATACTTCAGTCAGTTATCTACTCAAATAATCCTTTCAGTTCACTCTAGAGAGAAAAGTCCCTTCTTTTAGTTTAGGCCTAGAGGGTGTCTCACTCTCATAACTTGCATCCGCCCGGAAACCTACAAATTTTGATTTTTTTCTTCCTCCCATTCTCACAGTCCTTCCAGAGCTGTATATGGGTTGCTGAAACACATGGGGTGTCATTTTAAAGGCAGGCTGCTGAGAACACAAAAGTATCTTTATCTCATTCTTCATCAAATGTCTCTGTTCAATATTCCAGTCCTAAAAACAGTGAGCTTCATTTCCTGAGGCAAAAAAGGTCTTCATTTCAAGCACCTAACCTCCCCAGTACATTCCACAGTTTAAAGGAATTTCAGTGAAGTCACAATCCCCTAGAGCCCACAAAAAAAGGTTTTCAGCTACTTATCAGTGGCGTCTTTTCATCTCTCCATCAGGAAACTCTGTCTTCATTCTACTGACTTCTGTAATTCTTCTTGCTTTATTCCTTTCGTACCGGAGAGCTCAGGAAAAAAATCTAGAGTCTCATCCAGGCACTGAGAGTTAAACTTGTATCCAGAAAGTAAGGAGCCAGGCTGAAGCCACGCTGTGAAAAACACGTGGCCACCAGGGGACCACGTGGAGACGGCTGGACCTCCTTCTGCCGCGGGCTTGGCTGGAGCCTCTCTTCTCAGAACAAGGGAAAGGAGAGCCTCAGTGGCTCTCCCATCCCTCGCTCGGCCATGCTGCATGGAGAGAGACAAAACCGGGCCGAGCAGGAACCGGGGAGCTGAGCCGCGGCCCCGCCGAGCCCAGCCGGGACCGGGTCGGGCCGGTCTCCGCCGAGCTGGGCCACGTGGGGCTGCCCCCGCCAGGGGCTGGAGCCGGCCAGACCGGGCCGAGCCGGGTCCCCGGGGCCACCTGGGACCGGAGCCCGCCGGGGCCGGGTCGGGCGGTCTCCGCCGAGCTGGGCCACGTGGATCTGCCCCTGCCAGGGGCTGAAGCCAGGCCAGACCGGGCCGAGCCGGGTCCCCCCGGGGCCACCTGGGACCGGACCCCGCCGGGGCCGGAGCCGGTGCTGGGCCGGGTCCACCCCGGGGGCCTTACCGGGCCAGAGCCCCAGAGCCGCTCACCTCCCCAACCGGAAGGCAAAAGACCGAGCTAACCTTTTGCCCCTGTGATTTGTGAAATCGAAACAACCTTTCAATTGGTTTGTTTGGCTGTCAATCACCAACCCAGGTCTCTGATTGGTCCCCACAGCCCCAGGGGTGGCTACCAGGAGGGGCGGGGACAGGCCTCCTCTTCCCGGGCCTCGTACTGACCCTCTAAGGGCTGGGCTCCCCTCCCCACACGCACATGTGACCAGCACAGTAACAAACACACCGAATGTACACCAAACTAACCCACATATCAAACATACCACTGCATATCAAACCAGCAGTTCCCTTGGAGACCTTCTGCTCAAACCTGAAGAAAAGTCTAATGTTCTTTCCTAGTGGCACTAAAACATGCCCTAGACCCAAGCAGCACAGTAAAGACCAGGAAAGAAGAGAGACACACTTTACCTGGTCTATACATGGGATCAGCCTGGTTTTAGTTATGAAGGTTATGTGATGGTATTTCTGGGATAACAGAGCAGGAAAGGAACAATATTTGCAAATCCATGTCTAAGTGCTCTAAGCTTAGTCACAGGAGCACACAAGCATAAATAATGTTCTTACTTTTTTATAGAATTTTGATATTCTACAATGGACAAGAGCTCTACATTGGGTAACTGCAATGCAATAGTTCTGATTCCTGCCCCAAAGAACTTGCAAGGGACAGAGCAGCTACATAGCTTCCTAAAGACGAAGCTTATTTTCATTTATGTTCTCAGAACATCTAGGAATTATATTCCATGCTTGAAACCTTGGACCTGAAGTGCTGGAGGGGAGAACATACAGGACTGGACTGGAAAAAAACTTGAGGATATAGATAAAACAGGTTGTGGAGCCCAAATTCTGAGGAAGGGATTGGCAGAGGAGGACTGTGGTCCCCACATTGTCATACATTGCAATATCTGCATGTCAGAGTGGAACACCTGCACCCCTAGAAGTGTTCTGGTCCTTGAGCAGAGCAGGAAGAGCTGGTCCCAGCTAGGGAATTTTTTTTTCAGAGAGATATGAGTGAAATAAATACTTCATAGTGTGTAACTCCAAGATGAGTTCTATGAATTTAATTCATTTGGAGTAAAGGGAATGCATTAAAAAAAAAAAAAAAAAGATTTGCCGTTAAAGAGCTTGTTCAAGTATATAATTTTATCCATTTCCAGGAGACTCAAATGAAAGTAAAAGAGGAATTTCATCCACGCAGAAATACACACTTGTATGGAGACTGGGGAGAATATTTTGCTTTAAATTATCAGTTGAAAAATCAGTTGAAAGGTATGAAGTGCCATAGCTAGCCATTTAGCTTCTTTTTGGCACAGTGAAACTGTGATTTCCTATGGATAATGTCAGCTAGAAAGGTAATTATCTGAGTTAAATATCATCTAATGAAAGCTCTTGGTAGGATAGGAATACTGATGGTGGTATGAAAAATTTGTTTTCTTTTCCCTATGCGATTTCTTAGATTCATGCTTCAGTCCTGCAGAGTGCACATACACATCCCTCCCATCCCCACATCTCGCAGCTTCAAGGACACATGAATGCTGCATCTAGATCTTGAAATGACTTAATGATAAAAATAAGCTGCATGCTGGTAACTAATCTGCATTTTCTTTTGGTTTCCAATGTTTACATCATTAAAAATTACCCCAAAAACTAACATAAACCAAACTGAAAATGATACTTATATTTTTGTGCACTTTGAGATGCAATTCAGCATTGGCCAGGCTTTTCATGCCCGGGTGTTCAGCAGTAGGATGTTCTATAGAAACTGTCACTTTTGTGGAACTGCCACAAAGAGAGGGAGAGTGGGCAAAGTATTTTTCATTCTTAAACCATTCCCACTAAAGTAAGCAGCAATCAAATGGTTATCATGATATTGACCTACTTGTGAAGTGCTTTGGGATATGTATTGTTATTTAAATGCTGTGTTGTTATTATTTTTATTTCATTTTAATTGCATTCTGTTATGTGCAGAACTTTTGAATTGTCTATCTCTCCAATCTAACATCTCCCTGCATGTTCTCTGCAGAACAGCACTTGATTTTTGTAAAGGCAGGGTAAAACATTTTCAGTCATTTCTGAATTAGAAGATAAAAAAATGTACTTAGAGTAAACCGAAGTCTCTTTTCTTCCTCATTGTTAAAGCTAACTGTGATCATATGGATTGAAAGGAGACAGAGCAAAAACCTGTGAAAATTGACTTGGGAATAATTCGCATTATGATGAAACACCTTTGCTTGAGCTCAGCAAGGGGAAAACAAGGTTATAGGTGCTCAACCACATCAGCTAAAATCTGAGTAGAATCCCTTCAACACACTTGCTGTGCCCTACATGATAATCAGGGTTAGCTGGTTTTCATTAATTAGTGGTTTGGGCAAGGACAGGGGTTTGTTTTTGGAACAATTTGTGCAAAAGACAGTCAATGACTCATATTCATAATTCTCCAAGGCCTGAAGCCCTATCTAAACAGAGAGTTTGTATTGCTTTAAGTATTTAGGTTCATTTAAAGTAGTAAAACTGCAAGTCACATCCCATCTTCCCCTTTTGAAGCCAGCTATACTGATATAAAGTGATTATACTGGGTAGTTGATTCCAGTGCAGGAAGGGAAATTAACAAGCTATACTGGTGTTAACATATATAACATGCTATGATTCTACCTACACCAAAGGTTCAAATGGCCTGTGCATAATGTTTAAAAATAAATCACATTCTTAACTGAAGCAGTTGAACTGATAGGGAAGCAGTTTTGATAGGAAATCTATTTTAGGCTCAGCTTTCTTTCCCTGAATGCCACCACTAGCAGCAGCAAAGGACCATAGAGGGGATCAAACACAGGAGTATTTCATTGCCATTAGGTATCCTGGTGAATACCGCACTAGTTTTAAACTTAGAACATACTTTAAGAAGGTTTAACCAAAACAAGAAGATACTTTTGTCTCTTCCTGCCATCCAAAGAGCAAAGATAGGCTACTTGGGCTGCCTTTAAGAACAGAAAAAAATAATCTCTTTTTTTTTTTCTTTTTCTCAGGGCTTCTGTAGATGTAGTATTTAACTTACTGACCCATTTCAGTCACCTCAAGACAAGTTCAATATTATGAGGAGTTGTGGTCATTTCTCAGCACAAGGTACCACTGTAAATTTTTTGGAAATCACATTGCCACTGATCCTTGAAATGCCTAAAGAATGTGTATTGCATTTACTGTTTTGATAGATTATGACCAGCCAACATGACCTTCTGCACACCACAGGTCAGAGAATTTCATCCTTGTCAGGTACTTTTCTCATTCAGCAGTTTCTTCTTCATTAGAGAGCATTGTGAAACACCAACATAGTTCCAGAAAGGCGATATCCCAGCAGTCAGGTCTGAGGTAAGCCAACAGCAAAAGACCATCCCATCTAAAGGTCTGGTTTTTTATATGCAGCCCAAGAGGCCACATAATTTGTAAACGTGCCACAACATTTTCCTTTTGAGTGTTCTTGTTTGTTTGTTTGGTTTGGTTTTTTTTTTTCAAATTCTGACTGCAGCTGCTTAATAAAAAAATCTGTTTTCTTCAGGGTTTTGTTTTTTAATTAAAGGGAATGCTAGTTTACTATTTTGTGTGTTTCCATATTTGCTTCTCTAATATTTTAATCATTTTTTTAGCCTCTGCAGTGTGGTGAAAGACTAATTTATGTGTGTATTATCAGAAATTGGCACTGGAAGAAAGAACTGCTCGAAGTTTTACAGAAAACTTGTCATTTGTCTTGCTATTTTAAACACTTCTTTTCACAAGTGATACTTTTCAGAGAATGTTTCTGTTTTTCTGGAAGATGTAGTACTAGTAATCTTAATGTCTAATGAAATCAAGATAATGTGACTGATAGAACCAGATGGACAAATTCTGATCTTTTCTGTAATTATTCTATAGAGTCTAATGAAATTTCCTTGGATTTGCAGCATGAGAACTGAGAGCAGCCTGTTCCCTGGTTCTTGCCACTCAAGTGTGTGGCCTCTCAATGTGGGGTGGACAAGCATTTAATCAGCTCTCAGACCTGGTGTTTTGGTCACCATGTCGTCCATGTGTCATACCCCCTTTAATCTGTTTAATTTGCTTTTGTTGTCTTTTTTCTGATTTAATGACTGATTTTTTTCTTCAAAGGTAAGAATGAAATAAATATAAGGAGGTATTGTAGCTAAACGCTGTCCTCTTTTTCAAACCTGAAGAAATTGATTAATGGGGGGGGTGAAAACCTCCAATTAAAAAATTGTTCTAGCTTTGTTTTTCCTAAGGAGACTCACTCACCTACAACTGCTAGTAATAGTTCTGGTTTTCCCATCATGTTTTCTTACAATTCCCGCCTCTTCTTGTATTTGTGTAGTCTTTTCACGCTGAAAGATTGAACTGAGTAAGCATTGACACCAGTCTGTGCAAAACAATTTTTTCATAAAACCCCCAAAATTTCACACAGGACTACTAAAGGATGTGGGAGAAGGACAAATCTAAGCCTTATATTATTACTTCCTAAACACAAGAACAATTCTCATTGTCTCTAATAGTCTTATTAAAAGCCTTGAGTTACCTGTGTAACAAAGACTATATGATTAGGCCCTGAACAAGTTAAAAAATGAAGGTACATAGTATTTTATAATTGTAAATATACCACTGTGTACTTACAAAATATAAATTTTACAAATACTAAACTCAACACGTAAAATGTACAAGACAAATATTCAAATAACAGCATTTCAACAGCTTGACCTCAAAAATATCACAGTAAAGGACATCTACAAAACACACATTTTCACTTTACATTTTTAATGTATCCTGCTGGCTGCACGGGCCCATCTTGAAATAGCACTTGCATTGAAATCAACACAATGAAATGTGATGTGTCAGATCAATGAAATGAACAGCACTTTTCTATGTGTAATTTGAAAAGGCATGCAGAAAGTTTATGCAGCAAGAATTGACAAAATAGATAAATTATATTGTTTGGGGTATTTTTTTCTGTCGCTGATTACAAAAGTGTTAGATGGCACATTAAACAGTAATATATCTTTTTGTTTCTTGGTCATTTTTTTTGTCTTGCAATAATCATTATCAGAAAAAAAATAAAAAGACAAATAATTTCTTAGGACAGTAAAAATTTTGTCTTTTCTATTTCTGTTTTTTCTTCTTAACCATTTTACATGTTATACTTGTTTGTTGTATTATGGTTTTGCCTTCTGGCAAAAAAACACAGGAAAGTATATTCTACACATAAACACTACCTCTGTTTTCATCTATTAAAATGAAATTATAATTCCATTTAATCTATTAAGGACATTTTCTTGCAATTTTAAGATATATATTGCATACCATCTTGCCTTAAAACCACTTCACAATCTGTAATCATCCACTTTCAAAAATGGAAGTGCTGCATTTATTCTTACTCTTTGCTTACACAGGATTCCTCAAAATACCACCAGTGACATCACACTTTCAAAGAAAAGACAATGATTTAATAGCCATTTTAATATAGATATTGTTGTTATTTCGAAATCTGATATTAAGTGCACTTCCTTCTTGTAACATTGAAAGAACAACACGTAAATTAATCTAAGCATAGGAACACATTGCTGCTTAAGGCTTTGAAAGCTCTTCTATACATTCTGCATACTTGAGAAACAAGAAGTAATTAAATGATTCCTTTCTTTAAACTAAGCTAGTCTTTAAAAAAAAAAAAAAAAAAATCAAAACCACAACCCAGTCTCTCACAGTGGAGTCTTTTATGCCTGTGGACAAATACAGAAGTAAGCATTTTTACAAATATTCCTTCCTGGAGAAGGCACATTGGGATTTAATATTTGCCCCCAACAACGGGTTCACTTGGCTAAGCATCACTGAGCATCAATGTTTAAATCCTGCACTCTCATTCAGAGCCACTGCATTTCCACAATATAAGTGCATGAGACCACATGCTGGTATTCTCCACAAAAGTCACTTGTTATTTAAATCAGAACTACAAACCTGCTCCCTCACCTCCCCCTCTCCAGCCCCTAGAGGAGCATATTCTCATTAACATTCTTAATGTTAATTGGAATTACATGTGCACATCAAGAGGAGAATACACCTCCAGATGCGATATTTGCAAGCTTCATATTGAGCCAGCCTGTGTTGAAATAAAACACAACACTGAACACATAGTCCTATCTTGGTATTGAAGAGTAAAATATGTTTTTACGTACAAAACCAGGTCTTACACACAGAGAAAAATAAATTCAGTATGCTACAACCACAGCCTCCATTACTGTAGCATCTGATCTTACCGCTTCTCACTCATGTGAAAAATCCAACTGCCTACGAGGTGCATATAGGCTTATGATCCAGCACATTTTTCTGTAATGGAAATAAGTTGCAAATCTGAACAATTTTTAAATGGTGACAAGAGAGCATGGCTTGGACTCACTTGTTCAGAAAAGGAGCTTCATGGTTCACTGCAAAAATTAATTTTAAAAAATTACAGGTTAGCAGCCATATTTTTCTAACCTTATAAAATAATGCAATTTTGTAATGAAAACTTCCAGTTCTCAAAATATAATCTTCTCAGAAATAAACATGAAAAGTATAAAAAGCAGCCAATATCAAATGCACTTCACAAAATTCTTTTAAAATTCACTGTAGTTTAACAGTTTGAATTATGTTTATGTAAAGTTCCCTACAATTTACGTTTTCAAAATGTAAATGCAGAGTAGATTAGAAAACAGTGCAATCTGAAATCTGGAAAGCCCAAATAGATTAGTTTAATCTTTGCAGAAAATTCATGGTGGAATAACCTTTTCCTTTTCCTTATTGAACCTTTCCGGTTCCATGAAATGGGAATTTTCTATTGTTATTTTTAAGCAGTTCACCCAACAAATCATAAACAGAATTAGATAAAAGCTTAGTCCCAGAAACAAGGGACAAATTTGACTCACAAGGCATAAACTGGAGTTTTATTCCTTTGCAGAAACTCTTCTAAAATTGTTACAGAACCATACATTGAAATAACATCAGATTCTACTAGAAATTCTAATAAATAAAACCATATGCTGAAGCATCTCAGCTAGAATTTGCCAAGGCTATAAAACACATACATACAAGTCAGACAATATCAAAGAAAATGGGGCTGGAGCTGAGGAAAATATTCATTTAGTAATGATCTTTCTTCCTGTAGTGACATGTTAGGTTTAAGCCCCTGACATATTGGAAGTGCTCATGTAAAATCTGATTTGCTTATTCTTCCTTGCTATTAAAGATGGCCATCAAAATAAGGCTTGTTGAGGAATAAGCAATGCAAACATCACATAAATCTTGCTAATATTATAGGAATAAAGGAGAGATGTACACAAGTATATATTTAAAAAAGAAAACCCAGTTCCCTCCCCACACTACATTAATATACTGAATGCCAGGTTTCAGGTATGTTGCAGTCACAAATGCATAGAAATGAGACAGAGAAAAAAAAAAAAAATGATAAGCCTTTCTAGGTCATCTATTCCATCCATCTGCTGGAGTAAGATCACTACCTACAATATACATGCTAAAGCTTTTCTCAGTCTGATTTTAAATGTCTTGTTTTCATCTGTTCAATTTGACCTTACCTATTTCATCTTGGATAGTTAAAATGGCTGCTGTATAGTGCAATAATTCAGGGCAACATCTAAAAAAATTTAAAAATCAACATGCAATAGTCCTCTCATCCTTAGTGCAGCTAATTTTGAAGATATGTTTACCCACAAAAGATCAAACTGGACAAACGATGCCTATAAGGCTGTGCCGTCTGCGCGTGAAGCGTCATCTTTTACTGTATCATATGGATTAGATTCTGAGCTAATCAGTCAGTTTCAGAGCTGAATGGCTTTGGGTCCATCTTACAATGCAAATATTGGGGGGTGGGGAATGTTCAAACGAAGTCTTCTGCAGTTAATGAGTTGCCTTTTCCATTCTTATTAACTAAAATACTTTAACCACTTTGGTTTTTTTAAACTTAAACAATTATATTAGATGTAATCATTATTTTATTAACATTTTTCTCCAAGGATTTTTCTTTCTGATTATGAGTACTTTGCAATTTCAGACAGTATGATGGATGCTACTCTTCTATGACAAGAATTTTAACAGCCCTTCTTCAGCACTCAATGCACACCCAATTATGCGTCTGAGCTAGTAACCTTGAATTTATGTTACCATGGCAACAAACTGGTCATGCATTATGGATTATCATTGAAATTCTACACCCCTACCTAGCATAATGAGAGTTGGGGACTTAATCAAATCAGCCATTCTGTGTGACACAAAGTGAAGAACTAGCTCTTATTGTTCAGCCTGGAGAAAGGAAGCAGGCCTGATGGAGTGGCAGCTGCAGTGCCGCAGCCTGATAGATTGCCCTTATATACATTTGTGAATGTATAGACAGATGGTTTTCAATGCCTGGAATTTCTGGCTTAGGAAGCAGCTGTTCGGGTAACCTCTGCCGTCTCACCTTGTTGTCATGGAGCATTGCACGGAGGCTGGGAATGCGGCCGGGGCCTGGGCAGCGCGGCCGGGCCTGAGGCTGCGGCTCCGCTCCCGGCTGGGCCTGGGGCAGCCGAGCGGGGCTGGGCCGGGCCCACAGCGCTCTGCTGCCCAGCCTGGACTGGGAGACACTGCTGTGGGAAATCCTTCCTGGGGGCTTCACCCGCTCAGTCTCTCCGCTTCTGTCCGGGCGGGGGTGGGTGAGTGGGGCTGGGCCGGGCCCACAGTGCTCTCCTGCCCGGCCTGAACTGCGACACAGCCCTGCTGTAGGAAATCCTTCCTGGGGGTTTCACTCGCTCTGCCTCACCACTCCTGTCCGGGACGGGGGTGGCTGAGCGGGGCTGGCCAGGAGCGGCTGAGTGGGGCTGGGCCGGGCCCACAGCGCTCTCCTGCCCGGCCTGAACTGGGACACAGCCCTGCTATGGGAAATCCTTCCCGGGTTTCACCTGCTCTCCCTCTCCTCTGCTGCCTTGCAGTCATGGTGTGACGTGTTATCCATGCACAGCTCAGCAAACCCCGAGTTCAGGTTGCCATGCTGTGCTCTGTCTGTCTGCGAGGGAGCACCAGCTTTGCTAAGGTCACGGATGAAAAAGGTTCACTGCCAGAAAACCAAACCCAATAGATATAAAAATTAGCTACCATTATAGACTTCTATGTGCTATGTGCCAGGATTATTTTCTAGCTTGCAACTGAAAATTCACTCCCTATTCTGAGAAAAAGCTAAAGAAATTGCCATGAACTCGTTAACTTCTTTTTTTTAATGACCTTGTAGTAAAACTGTAGCCATTTCTAGAAGAATTGGCCTATAATACACTCTTATAAAGGTTAAATTTCTTTAGTGTAAGCACCTGGGTATTACGTTCCTCAGCAAAAAGAAGCTGATTGACACAGAATTACTCATTTGTTCTTCTCTTTATTTTTTATTATTACAACCATAACCCCATTATTTTCTACCACTTAGTTTTCCATCCCTCAACTATTCAAAACCTTTAAAGTTTCAAAGCTTTTGATTCTTCATAAACACATACCTATTAAAAATGTCTTACTTTTCCAAAATACCGATTAACCAGTTATTCCAGGCCATCCATCTATTTTGGAAGCCTAGCTGCTGTGATATAGCTTATTTATTTATCCATACATGTAAGGTGACCATCACCATGGTTTCTACACAGGGGGTTGCTAATGTGGCTGTCAGCCTTGCCATTGCAGATTCACCAGACCTGTGATTTCAAAGCACGCAGCTTTATTTTCCCAGAATAAAACCTGGTATGGCAATAAGATTTCAAAGAAATTCTTTATTATAAATCTAACTGCTTCATTAACACTACTTTTCTTTCTGCCAAACTGTGTTTGTGTTTAGATGTATGAAGCATATAGCATGCATATGTTATGAGATTTAATTTTCAATGTGAGTGCAGGAGGTGAATATTTCCAGCTAGCTTTTAAAATGAGTCAATATGCAGGTTATTCAGGAGCTTTGAGGGATCATACTCTATCATCTATCCATCTATCTGTCTATCTCGTTGGGTAAGTAAAAACAGTCCCTCATTTTCTGTGCAACTTTTTCCTTTAGAAAGATCCCCTGCTGGTCTGTGTTGACCCATGAGATTGCAGCAGCTCCCTGGGAGGCTTTGCAGCCTATACACAAATGATTTGTGAACTGAAACCTCCCAGGAAAGCCTAGACACAAGAGAATGCACCCACTCGGGAGCCCGGTTTTGCAAGCCAGAGCTGCCAAGGAAGTTGATCATGCCCTCCTTTGGGGGTTTGTAATTTATGATTTGTTACTGTCTTGTCTGTAAATTTGTCTTTAATGCACACTGACAGTGGCAGACAGCAATTACTGTTTACTTACTAAAGTATATCAGGAAACTTTTAGAATTTCTTGAATTCAAATACAAATCTCTTTAATTCAAATTCAAACCAAAAACCCAACCCCAAAAATTCACAAAAAAATTATTAATTCACACAAAAGTGTCTTTGACAACATGGTGACTGCTTGTCTGAGAGCAAGGAATGAAATTCAGAGCTAGGAATTGATGGAATAAATAAATAGACAGATATCACTATAATCTTTCTCAATTAAAGAATTAAGTACCTTTTTAAATCTTTAATTTACAGTGCCAGGAATTTCCTTGTGTTTATAAATTTAAACCAAACCCTTAAATCTGATATTAAGATCAACTTTACTTCAATTAAATCTTTTATGGCTGAGTAGATTTCACTGTGTGGGCATTGTGGAAAATGATGTTACAGTTGGGTCTGGCAGAGTGAGCCAAGAAAAATAGTAGTGAATGCTTTAAATTAAAATCTATAGACAAGAAACAATAAATAAAAGCTTAATAACGTGGGTGCAGGGAAGTAAGTGCTTCCTTCTGTTTAAAAATATTCCACAAAAAAGGAGATATTTTAATATTTTCATTATGTTTTAAGAAATCAATTTTTTACAGGGCAGGCTAATTTCGAAAGCAGTGTAACAGGATGGTAAGGAAAATGACATTAGACTAAGAATAAATGCTTGGGCCTAGTACTTGATTTATGACTAAATTTTATACCTCAAGGAAAAAGGAGGTATGTGTAATACTGTTCCAAATATTATCAGCAAGGAAAGAAGTAAATGTGGAGTCTGTTTTTCCAACCTTTATTTAGGCTAAGTAGAATTTTTTTAGGATATACTTTGGTTGATCTCAGTAAAATTATTATCAGGAGTAATTTTTTCCTTAATATAATTTATGCTTCCAGAGTAGAATCTGAATATCAAAAAAATTAGAGTTCTGAAACATAACATTCTCAGTAGCAAGAGAATGTGAAGAAATTATTTCTGAGCTTTTATGGCTTTGCTTTTACATTAACTTGTGTCAGGCTTTGCTAACAAGTCTGTAGCTGGAAATATGCTGTAAGCATTTCTTTGAATACTTTAACCCTGTAGATTTAAAATATTGTCTCTTGACCTGTTTAATCAAGGAATCATCCATCCTTCCCCCCCCCCCAATAATCAGGGATTCTCCATTTCCTTCATAAAACAACTTAAAAATGACTGTTTTGTGGGTTGCATACTACGGAATTTTTCACTTTCAACTTTCAAAAAGGACACAGAACTGTAAAAATTTGAGTTAGTACTTCCAATTTTTTTCCCTTCATGTTATTCATGCACTTTCTTGAAGGGGCAAGAAAGCCCAAATGAATGTATACTGGGAAGGATTTTGCAACCATCTCGCTGGGCTGGGAATGGTGGCTGACGTTCACCTCTGCACTGTCTGATCTTCCTGGCCTTGGCTCTTCTCTCCACACAAGGAGGCAGAAGGAAGGCCACACCTCTCCTCTGTCTTTTCTGCCTGTTTCAGTGCAGTGACAGCCCAACTGTTTGCTTTTTAGGGACTCAAAATATTACACAAAATTCTTAACTTTGAAGGCTTTTCTAAAGAAATGTGAGAGGGAAAGCTACATTTCATTAATCTGGGAACAAGAGATGAAGAGCTCTGTAGGATACAGGTAGTCTTGGAATTTCAAGATCTGAGAAAAATGATTTTCCATTTCTGAGGGCCATGACAGTTGGTGAACCAGTAATTGCAGACTTATTTAAAGCCCCTACCTCTGTTTGAGTATGGAGATCCCCCTGGTTTGCTTTAATTCACCCACCTAGTCACAACCAGTGGTACCAGATGATGTATTTTGCTTCACTGTGAAATGGATTTAATCACAAGAACTGAATGCTTGTGTGGTGAGAACACTTTTATAATCTGCTGTACCAGCTTTCTCACTTCCAGGATCTGACGGGTGCACTCATGAAATCTTTTTGCTGTCACACTGAGATGTTTCATTTCTAACAGAGCACAGCTGATGAGAAACATCAGAATTTATGATTACTCTGACAGCAGGACTACCACAAAAATATAATTAAAATTGTCTTCTTTCATGCATGCATGTATGCAAGATGTTTAGGATGGTCACCTGAAAAGCCCAGCCTCAACATGCCTTTCTAAGGGTAATTTAAAAGCTGAGTATTTACAAGCATTGTTCAAACCACAGCCAAGAGTCTCTCGTGCTGTGTTTTCCTCAGAGCTGCATATGCTCAGGGTTCTGAAGATGCCAAGAAGTGTAACTGGGCTCAGCCAGACTTCCCTCACCCTGCCCATGGGTCTGGAGCCCATTTCAGCAAACCCCAAGGCTGTCTCTGCCCCAGCAGCATCTGCTCCTCAGCTCTGCTGCTCCCCTCAGTTCAGAACTAACAGAAAGCTAAGCATTTCTTCTGGTTTAACAGAATCCTTTAATATATGAAGTTTTGTGCTGCATATTTACGTACTATATCATGGTTTGGCATATTGAGACACATTAAATTGTGCAGAGACATCATTTACCAATTTGTGAATCCTGAGCACAGATGTGTGCAAGCACATCTCACTAATATATATTAATGCTCTTTTGGACACTTTTTTTTACTCTGTGAATACTCAAACTTGTGTTCTGTATAAACATTTGGGAGTTTTGTTCTTCTTTTAAGTCATTCATGTGCTTAAGGTGCAAATACATCGTTACATGTACATTAAGATGCTCCAATAAAAGCAAGTGGATGGGGAAGTAAACACAGAGGGAGGGGCTGTTCCTTGGTGTACTGAGCTGAGCTCTGGGCTTGTCTCATGGGTGAATGCTTCTGCCCCCACGAGGCGTCCTGCCTAATACTGCTGGCTCAGCTCCAGCCACTGCCACTGATTTACACCCACCCAGCTTCTGATCCAGAGGGCCAAAAGCCGATTTTCAGAGAAAAGATGCCAGAGAGGAGCTAGAGGGTTTGCAGCATAGCAGGCAACATCCAGAGGCAAGAGACTGCTCTGATTAAATAAAAAAATATATATATTAAAAAAACCCCAAAAGCAAAAACAAAAAAAAAAAACCAAAAAACCAAAAAAAAAACCAAACCAAAAACTCAAAAAAAAAAAAAACAAAAGCAAAGAGCAATTTCTTTGGGAGTCACTTTGAGGCAGTTTTCTTATACTAAAGTGCATGAGGCTACTCAGATGTCAGACAACCTGCTGCAGATTTAATGAGGCTAATTGGAGTAGCTAAAACTTCAGTAACACTGCAAAAAAAGGCAGCTTGCAATGCTCATTTAATCTGGAAATAGCTTTAAAAACTGGAATATGTGTCCCTGAGGACAGTCTCTGCCAGATTAACCTTCTGGACTCTGCAGCCCTCTCTGAGGTCGTGTTGTTATTTTACTTCAAACTTATAAGAGGAAGGCAGGCAGGACAGGCCTGGGGACAGTCTGAGGCAAATGCTTTACAAGGAAAGATACAGAGAAAGTAGAAGAGCTGTGTAAGCAACTCTACTTTTTACTTGAAGTTCATAATTTAGCATTAGGAATATTAAACACATCATTATTTCACTGCAGTTTTTCATTTAGCAACTCTCCTGGCATTACAGAGTCATTTAAGTTATTGTCAAGCCTTTTATTTTTAAGCAAATTTTCTTCCAATGAAAAAAGGAGAAACTTTCAAAATCACTTCTAGCTAGGCACAGACACAGAGTCTATCCACTTTTAGCACCAGTGCCTACCACTGTGTAATTCTCTGCCATACAAGCCATTTAGATAAATACATTGACACTGTGGAGTTCAGT
Source organism: Muscicapa striata striata (assembly GCA_030060385.1). NCBI lineage: Eukaryota > Metazoa > Chordata > Aves > Passeriformes > Muscicapidae > Muscicapa > Muscicapa striata. The sequence continues at coordinate 2,116,916 of JAREIS010000077.1, forward strand.
GTGTACAAAAGAGACCCCTTGGCACACTAGTAACAAATAAAGTGGAGTGGCATTAAACATGTCAGTTCTACCAGTGCTGGATGGCTGACACCCATACACATTTCTTTTCACACATTATTAGCCCTTCCTCCCTCTCCTCAACAGATGTTAAGTAAAAGGGTAAGATGGTTTCATACCTCTACAAAGTGTAAAGAAAGCATTAGGAAAATTAAAATAAGGTAGACTATAGAATAGAGTAGACTAGATTTTAAACATCAGGTTTATACAAAAACATTGTTGTTTCATGTGAATAGGCAACTAAATACGGTGATGCAATGAATGAACAAATGTAGATACTGGACTTCTTTTATACACTCTCACTCCTACCTCACCATGTATGTAATGTGATACAATAAAAGCTTTCATTTCATATACAATGACAGGGCTTAAATAAGCAGGCCAGTTTCTTCTTATAGACAACTGTCATGAAGATAAAGTTTGAAAACAGATACACAGAGCTTTTCTTGAGGAAATTAAAAAAAAAAAAAAAGAAGGTTTGGGGGAAGAGCTGTGAGAGCTGATTTTTCATTTTCTGAGTAGAGTAAATGAAAATTTCTCTTGGATATAAACATATCAAGTGCGTTCTTTCCATAGGTATGGATTTCATCTAGGAACAGAAAAAAAGAAATTATGCATTGGCCAAGTTACAGAACTAGTAGTAGGGATGAACTTTTGTAGCAAGAAGGAGCAAATTTGGTGTTGCAGTGCTCAGAAACTGAGCTCTTTACTGAGGCAGAAGTCATCCTAAAGAGTTGAGTGATGGGCAATTCTCTATTTGTGGACAGTGGTAGAGTAATTTACACAAAACAAAACTCCAGATCATCTAGAAAAGGGCTCCTGAGTGCCAAAAGAGGGGGTAAACAAAACCTTTTCCAATATTCTGGGAATACTCCGAACTATGTGGGATAATTAGTGAAGAGGAAACACAAGATCCAGCCACTCAAATCACAACAGCAGACTTCATACACAAGTTAGTGCAAGGGCTGGCCCAGTAAAAATAATGGGATATCATGTGTAGGACTCATGGCAGTGAAACCAGCAGCTATAGAAAACTGGATTCAAATTTTATTCATGTCTATATAAAAAACGCACAGAAAGTCTCTTCAGAGAGGCCCCGAATATTATTAGAAGTATTTGAACCAGCTGGAATTTCTGTCAGTGTCCTGCTTAAAGCCTTTTGACATGCTGATTTTGAAGACATGGTAATCCAGATGAATAGATAGTCCCCTCAATAGGGCTATGAAATGCAACTTGGTGTTGTACAAACCTACAGAGCAAGCCCAACACTGCCAAAAATGTCTCAGGCTTGCTGCTGGACCACAGTACTTGAGTACTGTGGGCTATGATGTGCAAATGGATAGAGAGGGGTCTGTGCTCAGCTATTGCATTGAAAATCCACAGGAGTTTTAGGACTTTTCAACAAGAGTAAGATACTACAGGTTATGAAGTCCTGGCTGTAATTCCTCCAGATTTATCCAGCATTCATCTCCAGGAGGGAAACAGGCACTTGGCAAGAAATTAAAAAAAAAAAGAAAAAAAAAGTAAGCACTCAAGCACTCAAGCAATAATCTTACTTCTCTAGCCAGCAGGTCAATCAAATTTTATGGAGTTTTTCTCAAGTGAAGAAGTATTAAGTGTTTGAGTATTTTATGTTTTTTGCATAGTACAGGTGGTTTTAAAAGATCCATAAAAGGAGAAAGAGCGGTGCTCTTTTCTATCATGCTAACCTCTCTTGCAAACAAGTTGCCTGTGCCTTGGCCCACCAGGGGTGCCTGTGCCTGGAGGTGGGGATTTGGCTGTCGGTGACTGCAGCAGGTGGAGTGCAGGGATGCTGGAGCACAGTCTGTGAGCCTGGCCTGGACGGGTGCCCACAGCGGGAAGGGATGACCCAGGTCTGGCTATCTTCAGGTTTAAGCTGCTTTTCTGACTTCTAGGTGGAGTACTATTTATATTTCACAACAGCTGTGTACCATACTCTCCATTTCACACCCTGTTATCCCTTGGGAGAGGGTAGGAACCACAGGCCTTGGTGGAAGCAGCCTGTGCCAGGACTCTATAAAAGATAGCTCCAGAAGCTACCTTTGCTCTTCCCAGAAAAGAGGCATATGTTTATAGGTCATATTCTCCTCCTGAGTTCATTTCTTAAAAATAAGTGTCAGAACCATGGAATTTCTCATTTCCTTCCAAATATGAAACATAGCACATAAAAACGCAGAGGTTTTAAAACAATGCACTTTGCACACTTCAGTTAATTTATACTTATCCTGTCCTGCAAGGAAAAAAACTCATTTTGCAGCCTCTTTCCACAGTGTTTAACTTTGATATAAATATGTGTAGTCCTCATGTTAGTTTTTTTTCCCCTTAACCAGAAGCAGTTGGGTGGAACATAACTTAAATTGATTTTTTAAAACATAATATAACATTATGTGCTATTATACAGTAAGAGAATTGGTTTGTGTCTTCTGCCTTATATTCTTTAGATTGGGACCATCTTACTGCCTTAGTGAGTCTATCCCACTGTGTGGCCTGCATAGCTGTAATCATACCTTGGAGCCTTTGATTACAGTAAAAGCTGATGCCATAATGAAATTCCCTTTAATACTTAATGTTTTGAGACTTGCTGAAATGATGCAATGTCCTTCTTATGTGAAGTGTATTACCTAAGTGTGTCTGTGAATCAACATCATTAGAGCTGCATGAGTTCATCCTTAAAAAGGATTAAAAAGTGTTCCCACTTCTGGGGATGGGGGACAAACAGTGCTAATAGCAATCTCAATTCATTTGCGGGTTATGACTTTTCTGTCCTTGTTCTGCTTTTCCTTTCACTTAAAGTATCTACCATTTGAGAATAAAACTGGCCCATAAGGATGGACAGAGAATTTTGGTGTCCACTGTTCTTTTTCTGCAAGAAATTCTTCAAAATTCCTTGTGCAGAAGGGAGTCCAGAGTCTCTCTATATATAGTGTGTGTGTGTGTGTGTGTATATATGTATATATTTTCCCCCTGGTCAATTCTTATCAAAACTGGTTAAATTGATTTAACTATGTCTGCTGTCAGAATGTGCATGATGTGACTTCTGTGGATACTAGTTTACTGAAAGGACAGCAAAAGAAAAAATAGCATCTTCTCTGCTATGTAAGCGCCATTAATAATTCTAGTTAAATGTATGCTGGAGTTTGCACTGAAGCAAGATTTTGTTGTTGTGTTTAATACAAAGAGTTTAATTTATAGTGGCTTTTTTTTCAGTTAGAGAAAATTAATATAATTCATATTCAAGTACAAATTACATTTTGTCTTATTTCTCTGTGTAGAATTGTAGGGACATATTATTTAATATGGCTTTTCCTGAAAAGAAAGAATTGTAACTTTTCAGTATTATAGATCTCCTTTGAAAATATCTCAACCTTTATTGGATTTTGCCCTTGCCCCAGCATCTCAGAACATGATTAAAAAAAAAAAAAAAAAAAAAGCTGTGTATTATTTTGTGATGAATGTCATGAATGTCATGTGATATATAGAAAGGCTTTATTTGTGAATGATAGATTGAAACAAATTTTATGCCCACATTTGAATTCATCATTGCTGGTCACTGTGGATGAGCTCTTGCTCATCCACATTATTCTTTATGTGAGTTCCAAAAGCTCTTGCCAGTGTGAATCGTATGAATAACTCTACACTACTGTCTCACACTGGTCAAGGTAACAAGATACAATTTTCCCCTTGAAGCATTTTTGATGGTATTTTTTTCCTCTGACCAACATTTTTTTTCTCATGCTCTTTTACTTGTATTACTGGTTGGCGTTTTGACTTTGAATAGTATTAGAGGTCCAGAATTTTTCTGAAAATTAGAATTTTTCAAAAGAATTGCTACTATTGCCAGTTTTTTCAAGCAATCAAAAAAGAAATATAATATAATATTATTTTTTCAGAAATCATATGGCAGTGTTATGCCATCAATACATGTGCATCAGCCAGAATGTAAAGAGTAGACATCATCACCAATATCACTCAGCTCCAAATCTGAAATTCACATAAGTGCTGTAATTACTGTATGTTTAATCTATTTTAAAATAATATAAAATATTTTAAAGGAAACAATTAAAGAAAAAAAAGCCTTTTGGCTATATGTCTAGTCATACGTTTTGATTCAAATGTAGTTTTTCTCAAAATCAAGTTACACTTGATTGAATTGGGTACCTCAAACATTTGCTGTTTGACATTATCACATGTAATCTCATTCGCATTACTGTGAGTCTGATAATGTCACTTGCCTGGGCTGACTGATACTATAGTGGAAATACAATGAAACTTCTTGTGGAAGCTGTTCAGGAAGCAAATACTGCACTTGCAGTGAGTATGAAACATATGTGGAATATGTTTTTACATGCACACAGTGACATGCTTATCTTTACTGAGTTTTGCATCAGTTCTGCTACATTAATGATTTTTTTTTCTTGCTAAAGAATAAAAATAAATAAGAAAAATATAACCATGCCAGTGAGCAAGTTTGTTGTACAAGATATGCATTTCTTATGGGTTTACATGTACATGGAAAACAAAGAAAATATATGGAAACAATACCTGCATTAACTACACATCCCCACTCCTCCAAAACCAGTGATCAAGCTGCTAATGCTGTGTGAATACAACCTTCTAGGATCACCAATACTTTATTTTGCCTCTACTTATATCTCCAAGTCACTTTTCTGTCATATCTGATCTCCTTGGGGCAGAAGTCTTCTTTCTGTCCTATATTTGAATAGAGCTGTGCTCTGTGATAAGATCTCTGTGCACTGGTACATAAAAATAGTAATGTTACGAGGCACTTTGAAGTTAACAGGATCAAAAATGGCATTATGAATGCTCTAGATTTCTTGGCAAGCCTTGGACAACCATGCCCCAGCTCTTCAGCATTTTATCTGGAAACTATCACAGCAAGAGCAGCTTTCAAGAACAGCTCTTTAGAAGAAAGAAGAATCTGATGCTCAGAGATCTTTCAAAAAGTCTGAGGCACAAGTACTGAAACCTTCAGTGCCGTTAAACATTACTGGATTTTACATCTGATCTCATTTCTTCTGTTGGGAATGAGATCTCACTGCTGGCAGCGTTCCTGTCCAGTGAGCTCATCTAGGAAGAGAAGTGGAGCAGGGTCCTGATCCACAGGGCTGTCAGTGCCATTGGGATCTCCCTTCCCCTCCAAGACACTGGAAAACACTATAACCTGCTTGTCTTACTGACCATGCAGTAAACCCTGACAACTGGGAAAGGGAAAGGGCCTTCAAAGTTTCTAGGGAAACAGAGGGATTTGCTTTAAAACATAACAGTACAAAAAGATATTAAAAGGCACCACTTTGTTTATATACTTCCCCCTTGGAGTAGTGCAGTTATCAGCTCATCAGCTGAATAAACTGAAGGAAACTTTTGTGGGAGTTGTCAGTAAGTAACACAAGGTTTTTTACTCTTCCTTCAAGAAGCTATATTATTCATTTCAGGGCCTTACTAAATCAGGTATTTAAACTTGGTCATGCTATATAAACATGATATGAGAAAAAGTAATTGCTTATTATAATATAGTCTAGCTAAAATTAGACACTGATCCTTCAGTATCTCTTTAGCATAGGCCATTAATTTTAAAGAACTGTTTTCAAGTTGATGTTAAATGGTAAAAAGAACCAAATGTCATTTCCAGAACAAGTATTACAAATGTAAGGCCATATATTTAATACTTTTAGTTTTGCATTTTCTGGATTTAAATATTACATAGATTCTGAAAGGGTCCCAAAAACAAATGCTGTATTGCTGCTTTTAATTAAAAAAAAAAAAAAACAAAAACAAACAAAACAAAAACCCAAAACAAAGCATGATGATTCTAGAGTTCTTACCCAAGTAAATCATAAAGGCACAAGAGATAAGTGATGTTTGCAAAAATTTGTTGTGAGGAAAAGTGTTAATTATTTGAAGACAAACTTCCTCTAGGAATTTAACAGGTTTTTATAGTCTTTTTATTAGGAAAGACTGGTTAAAAGTCATGGCACTGTACAATAGTCATCAGTTGGAATATCCATCTGGCAAGTGAGGAAGGATCGTAGGAACAAGTTGAACTTAAAAGTGGATAAGTTAGAACAGGTACTGTCCAGAGTTATTCTATTTAAAGGCAATTGTTTCTAACCTCACAATCCTTGCCTCCTTCCCTTCAGTAGTCAGCTGCCATTAGAATTAGTTGTAGAGACAGAGTAGGCAATTGCCTGGTTGTGGAAAATGTCACAGCATCCTCTGCAAAATACAAACAAATTCCCCCATGTTGCAGCGATGTTCAGGGACTGTCAGAAGGTGTATTAGTCCCCCCAAAAAATCTTGGTTAATTTCACCTTACACAACTGAACTGAGTGAACAAAGAAACATCAAACTGCAACATCCATCCCCAAAGCTGGGGTTTGGTTTTTCCGCCAAGAAATCTGTGCTGTCAAATTGCAATTAATTCATAAACAGTCAGAAGACAGCCTCTTGATAATAGTGGATGAGAGATATAATATGTTAGGAAACTGTACAACTCCAGGAAGAGCTTAAAACCCTTAAGGACAGAGGAATTGCAAGTGTCCAAGGAAAATCTCTTTATCTCTTGTGAAGTCTGTTAAAATACCTTTCTACTAGTGCCTCTCTCTTACTCTCACTCATTCCAAGACTGTGAGAAGTCCTTCTAAGGGCTTATTTTTTTCCTGGTGCTAGAGTCTATGCTAGGAAAAGTCTTGGGTATGTGCTTATACCCTGGACTGTTCTGAAACCATTGCAGCAGAATTCCCCATTTGCATGGGAGTGTGCAGCCATGCTGCATTCTAGTGGATCTCTGCATTTTTACAGCTGGGTCTCCAGGCAGATGGGACATGCTGGACAGGGGACCTTTCCTGACAGACTGGCATGAGTTCTCTGCAACAGTCCGAGGACTTCAGCTCTTCAGAATGGAAAGACCATCAATCTGGCTAACGACCTTCTGGCTGTGAGTTATTCTGAAAGCTGCAGAAGGTAGGGTAATCAAAAGTGAATAATGCTCTACTGTTAACAAGCAGAGATATAAGAATTGCATGTTTAACTCAGTAAAACATATAGCTCTTCTTCATTGTTATGCTTCTCTCAAAAAGCATTGTTATTTTTCAGGTGTCACATTGCCTGAAATAAATTCCTCTGAAGCCAAACAAAAAAACAAGCAGAAAGAAGTCTGTACTGATGCTACCCTTGGTACTGAAGAAACTATCTCAATAGCCTTATTTTCTGTGTTCAGTCAGAAGGAAGAAACTCTTTTTCTGCAGCTTGTTTCCTTTTCAATATCTAATGTATTGGTAAGAAGAGCTGAAAACAGTCAAAAGGATCACTTTGCCAGTCTCCTCAGGGGATAATGAATGTTCAAGTACTTCACCCTCCATGTTGGAGGCTGTGATAGAAGAAAGAGCTGTTCCATGGTGCTTTTGTGCCTTTCCCTCTGCTCTGCTCCATCCTCCTGCATGTTTGCTGCAGTTTCATCAGCAGCTTAAACAGTGGAGAGCTTGGAAGGCTGCAGGAAAAGGGCTGAGCTCCCCCACCAACACCACTTTCCACGGTCATAAGTTCACGAGCATTTCTAGAGTTTCAGACTTAGAACCAAATGTCTGTGGGACTTAAAAACAATTTCCCTGTCTGACTCTGCCGGCTGCTCCCACTCATTGATTTATGCTTGTGATGCTTGGAGCTGTGGCATAAATCTGGTTATGTAATAGAAACTTGATAACAGAGAAAGTCAATACAGGAGGGCAATAGAGCTGAAATTACATACTGGCACTACTTTTATTAACCCTTTCTTAGTTCTCCTTAACTGCTTTGCACAAACAACTTGTCTGAATTTAAGAAAAAGGCTTTCTGGATACTTACAGCAACACCAGATTGACAATTCTTCCCTCTGTCTTGGTGGACCCAAGCAGAGCAATTTTCTAGAAATTTCATCCTTTTGCAACAAAAAGCTTTTAATATCTTTTCTTCAGTTAATTATGTAATGAAAAATGACCATTTCTTTCACATCAGGCAGAATTTCTTTATAAACAAATTATTTAAACAAACCTAGATATTTCATATTTCAGAGTATTTCCAGCTTGGGCAGGTTTTCTGAGGAAAACTTCTTTACCAGATTATTTGTTTGTTTGATTGATTTTTGTGGCACTTGATTAATTTCTGAGCCACAATTTCACAGCTGAGCTGCAGGATCTGTGAAAGCAGGAGGCTTGGCAGGTCCACAGAAGAACTTCTGACTGCTACAGTCTGCATCATTCCTCATATTAAGTGATAAAGCAACATTAAGGTTGCAGTCTTTCATTCATACATGAAACTTCCTCTTTATGTTCTCATAATCTGATTCCTGCTGTTATTAGAAACCCCGTTGTTATTAGAAACTCATTTATCACAGATCTCTTTATTCATGGCTTCATTATTTGAAGTCCTGACGGTGATACAATTTCAGTTTTTCTTTATCTTTGACAGAAGCTAGGGGATTTGCATATTTGATATGTGGGATTTAAGAAGAAACATGGAGATGAATATGAATAAAATCATTATCTGTTCTTCAAGGTGAGCTTTGCTTCTCATGAATATAAGTAAAAAGCATTTGATTTTAAATGCATATGTTCTTTATAAAATTCTGGTAATAACATGATCCTTCTGTTTCTCGACATTAGATGACCTGAATCATCAATAACCCTAATATATGTGAAAAACATTAACAGAGTTGATATAAAACAATATTTCATTAGTGTCCCAAGAGCAGTATTAGGAAATATGAAGCTAAGACTGTTACAAAAACTTGTCTGGAAATGATTACTTGAAGACTGGAAGAAGGCTAAAAATCCCACTTTGTCCAGGTGCTCCTGAAGTTGCTTAGCAACTGCCTCCTTAATCATGCTCTCCAAAAACGGGAGGTTTGACAGTGGATAGTAATTAGATGGTTTCTTGAGGAGGGTCAAGACCTCGGCATACTGTAGGCAGGATGTCATTTTGTCCTTCAAATAGAGGTGTTAATGAAATGCCCATCCACTGGGAAAGTGCTTCCTCACTGACTTTCCTGAGCCCAATGGTTTCCTCACTGGGGCTCATCTGCTCCTGGGACAAGGCACTGCCAAAAATGAGCCCTGGATGTGCTCATGACCTCTTGTTCTGACATCCCTGGTTGATAGCTGACAGCTTCAGATATGAATGATTTTGCCTATTAAAAATATGAAGACAAATTCACTAATTTCCTGTGGCACAGACAAGGAACTGATAGGGAACTCAAGTCTCCTGGTTAAATTTGCCAAGCAACTTTTAACTGTATACATCATAAGTGTAAATAACTATTCAGACAGAAATTTGGAGTGAAAGAATTCTAGTGAAGTACATCAGGAAATGTGATTATTTGGGGGTAGGGGGTATTAACACTTTGGGAAAAAGTTTCTTATCATCACAAGAAATACCAAATTGTAACTTTATTCATGAAAATGCAAATATAATCTTGGTTCCCATGGACATAAAAAAGTGAAGTCCTCTTCTGTAGTTGGAGAAGACTGAGAGAAAGGTGACACTGAGTTCCTTGGCCTTGTCTGTCTCCCTTGGCACTGAATCATCATTCTCATCAGCAACAGTTCAACATATTCCTTGTTCTTTTACTAGTAATGTACAGGCTCTTCTTGTTGTGTACCAATGAACTCTCAAGTTCAGCTGAGCTCTGGCATTCCTGGTACCTCCCTACATGTGCAGGCAACATTACTGGATTCCTCCTATGCACAGTGTCCTCCCTTCTGCCTCTTGCTTTTTTGCACTGCTTCTCACTAGATATGGACAAACCTCCTTATCAGGTCCAGAAAGAGGCACCAAGTTAGTCTGACTAGGCTAATTTTATCAATGCACCTGTATCTGCTCATTAATGAGTCTTTAAATATAATTTAAAGTTGTTAGTTGTGAGTGCTATTCTGTATTCCTTTATGTTTTTTTTCTGCATCTCGTTTAAAAACATGACTTGCTTTGTAATAGGGAAATATTTTACTTTGTTCCACTTCTGCTTAAGACAGTATAAGCTTTTAAAATTATTCATTTATTTATTTATTCATTACAAAGTAACACTTCTTTCTGAGTCACTTATATTAAAGGTTTTCATTCCTTGGGTTTAAATGTACTACAGAATACTCATGTGTGCTGGAAAGGGCTTTCAGAATATTGCAGAATATTACTGATTTACCTCCAGACTTTAAGAAAGGCACTTTCCAGTTTGTTTGAGGCCTTAAACTTCCTTATCTTTCTCAGCTGCAAATATATTTGTTCTTCAGCCCTCTCTCCATCTTCAGTTTTTAATTTCATTTAGATAAATGCATCTTTGTAAAATACTTGTATGATCTAGATGAGAAATGTATTTTTACCTTGTGCAGCATTATAGTAGAAACCAGAATATTTGTAACAATGTGCGAAGGAATGTGCAAATCTGACAAAACTGAACAAAAATATGGTTTTCAAAGTCATTTCTGCTTGCACTTTTTAAACTTAGGACATGTGTTTATGCTGGCTGATCATACATAGAAAATAATAAAAATAACCAATAAATATAAACATTATAATATAGATATAAACATTTACATTGTTTATTGTAAAACACCCACATGTTTAAATGCTTTCTCACTTTTCCAAGTCAATGACTGATCTCATTTCCAATGCCTGCAAAACCGAAAGATCCAAAAAAGACCTGCAAAATGCTCTTCATTATCATTATTTTTAACATTGCTGCTCATTCTTGATTGTAAAGCCTCTTGAAGAAGATAAGCATTCTCCATTTTTTAAGGAGAAAATGTTGTTTTGTAGCAAAGCCAGAATCTATAGATAAGCTTAGAGGAGCCTGACTTGCAATGCAGTCAAAAACCTTGAAAGTTGTTTTGGAAGGGTGCTTCCATAACCTTAATCAGAACAACAATTCTCAAAATTTATGAAGGGAATGTTTCAATGAAAGGTGAATGTTTTGATGCTTTATGTGATTTAGGATATAATTGTTTACATTAAATAAAAATTTCTCTATGTGCATTGGTATATCACTGCACAGTACTAACATATTTGATGTGTACAATTAAAGGTAATCAAAATGCCAGTAGAATTCATCAAGAGAGGAAATAATATGCACTCTAATAAGAGTTCTCTACAGAAAATGTTTGCTGTTGTTTATGCTGTTATTCAGGATATTTTCAATGGAGGTTGCTTTTGTAGTTTTGTAGAGTAAAACTTTTTGTTGTTAAAGTAAAATTTTTCTATATCCTTTTTCCTCTTTTTTTTTTTTTTTTTCTTTTTGTGGTATTTTCCCGCTACCTGAAAGTGCTCCAGTGATTTATTTGGAACATTTGAAAAAATAAATTCATCTTTTCCTAGGAAAGTCCTAAGCTTATGGTAGAATCTTGTAAATTGGGAACTGAGGGAGGCACAGAATAATAGAGTAAACAACACTTAGAATGTTTTATCCCCTCATTAATGATTAAAAAAAAATATTCAAAGAAATCAAATAAACAGCTATCTCAATAAATTTATTTTCTGTCCCTTCAAGTGCTGAAAATCTTTTAAAATGTATTGCAAAGATTGCAGTTGTAGGCTATGGCTGAGAGTTCCTTCTAGGCGTAAGAATTTATGGGTAGTTAAGAGATAAACTGTATATTTATCATCCAGTCAACCTCATCAGAAAAAATATAGATATTTCTAATGCATCTTTCCTCCTCTTGATGCTTCCCTTAAAATGGCTAATAGTATAATTTTCCCCAGGATTTAATGGTATTTCCAGAGTCTGCTGGAGACAGGAGTTTCCTAGAATGATCACAGTCTTTTACAAACTTGAGCCTGGTTGCAGTCTGCTTTGTAAGGGGGTTCTGTCTGCTCTTCAGGGAAAGTGGTTAGATGGGTCTGACATTTTTGCATTTAAGGTTTGTGCATTAAATCATGTACCATTGCATCAGTAACACACCCATTGCCGTGAATGCTCACGTGGATAAGGATCATTTGTTCACTAATTCATTCATTCATTCATTCATGCCAGTGAAGGCGTGAGACTCAGAAATATCAGGGTGGGCTTTCCATTTTAAACTTCAACATTTCCAAGGTGCTAAAAGTGCACGAGCTCACCCACTGCAGTTCTCACCCCACAGAACTTGGGCTCTCTGCATGGCTGTGAGAGGAGGATGAGGTAAGGATTTGGGCTCGTTTCTGAAGATGTCTTTTTCTTTACATGGACTGAAGGTCTGATAATCTCTGAAATAAGTGCCCTGGTCTGCTTTGTTGGCATTCCTAATTCATTAGAGTATTTAACTGAACCTTCTACCACTAAAAATACAGGTTTGAACCTTCTAGTCTTAGGCACTTTTTCTTGTACTTGGATTATTCTTAAACAGTTTAGGAACTAGTACTTGGTATACTATAACCATGTTGGTTTTTTTCATTATGATCATCAGTAGGCAGAGCTATCTGCTTCAGGAGGTAGTCTTTCATTTTAATAATCTAATCAAGACATACACAAAACTCTGCAGGCTAAAAATGTAAAATATGCCTTTTATTATCTTTGCTTTTCAAACTATGATCTACATGTAACCAGTTTTGTTAATAATTGTAAGGATTCTGTTGGGTAACATGTTTACCAGTAATAATTAATAATAGATCATGATTTTGATTATGAATATGATAACAACTTTCAACATAGAATCAATTCTCATGGAATAATGGGAATATTATAATTACACACTTACATTGGTATACATTTTATAATGAGTATCTATGAAACTTCAGAAGTCTTATATTTTTCATTATTATTTTGCTTCATTTATGGAGAAGTAGTATATTCCAATTATCTGATAATTATCCCTCTTACACAGAAAATCATATACTGAAACATATATTCTTTATATTTATTCAAATTTAAGAGTATCCAAAATTGTTCCTTTCATTTGTTTGAGAGTTACTTTTGTAGTCCAAGTTGCTTTGTGGTATCCTAGAGTACAAATTACTAATGGATCAGTCGTTCTTTATTAAATGGTTGATTACTAAGATAAGAAGTTTATTGTATAAAGAGAATATGCAGATGATCAGACAGTACTAACTGGATAACAATTGAATGCATAATGTCGTCTGCCCTCTTGTGACTTTTCATGCATCCATAGGCTTTTTCAAAGGAACATTTAACAGCATGATTAACTTTATATGTGCCTGCAATCCAGTGAAGTTAATGAAATCAAATATGGATGGAAATCCACTGTATTCAAGCACAGAAAACTTTATGCAATGGTTCAGGTAGTTACTGCTGTGGGGAAGAAGCACAATGGATCAAAAGTGTAAAAGCAGCTAAATAAAGTTATAAAAGAGGAAGAACAGAAGACAGGGCAATGTTCAGACATAATGAAAAGGCAACAAAAACAATACACATTGTGTTCACCTCTTTAAACTTCCTTGGCTCTTAGTAGCAGAGCTACATGCTCCACACCATCTGCCAGCTGTGAACAGAAAGAAAATCACACATACAGGTATTGTAAAATATAACCTAATTAGTGTACTAAAGCTTAATATATTTGAGATTTTTTTTTTTTTTTTGTAAATACAAAAACAATTATAATGGGACAAATCTATTTCTGTGACAATATAATGAAGAGGCTTATGCTTCTGTAATGAAATGTTTCATTATTTTGCATCATGTCTTACTGAATATATTATATAGCCTCATGTACAGCAATTAAAATGGTAATATACAGGAGCAGACACAGAATCTGAATCACTGTAGAGTGCTGAGCAGACTACTGAGATTTACAAACTTTTTCATGGAACTGTCACTCTGAGATGTGGCTTGCTCAACATTTGTGGCTTTAGATAGTTCTCTTCAACAGCAACAAGCAGTAAAACCTTTGCAATATATCCAATAGTAATTGTTTCTTCAAATTAAAAAAAAACATGTGTAGCAAATCTCTTTAATGTATAAGCAAACACGTTATTTTTCCAGCACTTAGGCCATCCACTCCACAGGCTAGTGGAGAGAACTACAAATCCACATCAGGGAAGCAGCAGTGATGCAGAACAGCTATGGAAAGAAGTAAATTTTCTTGCATTACTTGCAAGCATCAGTTTCTTACTCCTGGCTGTTCAGGAATTATGAGATACCCCCTGGGAGCAGAGACGTCCAGGAGGAGGGCTCTGTCTGAGCAGCTTCCAATCTCCACGATAAACACCACCATTCACACATCGTTTTAGGAGATCAGCATGAGATCACATAGGCTCCCCTTTTGTGTGGGGGTCCAGTGCAGGTTTTTTTATACTTTTGAGAAGGTAGCCGGGACATTTGTGTAAGAGTTAAATTCAGTTCTTTAAGAGTGGCAGACGTCCTCTACAGTTACTGTAGAGAAGTTACTCTCAGCCCCTTGATTTAGATGCAATGTACCCTTGCTGTCAATTAAAGATAGTGACTATCACATAGCTAGGAAGAGTAGCAGAGTGTCACTTGGACTTGGTTGTGTTAGAGATCTTTTTCAGCCTAAATGATGCTATGAATAAGCAAGGAGAACCTCGGGTCTGGTGCCCAGTGGTTAGGTATTCATCTGGTACAAGGCATGCCTTGGCTTCACTTGAATCACATGAGTGTTCCTGTTTTCTTCGCAAGAAAAGTATATAAATACTCCAAGGACTCATAACCAGAAACATACCCCAGAGTACCATATTGTGAAATCTACATTAGGGACATGCTGTAAAACCAGTAACAAGCAGTTCTAGATTAAATCCTTTCCAATGGAGAATTGCTGGATCCCAAGAGAAGACCAACAGTTTCCTGGAGCTGATTTTTAATAACCACTTCAACAACAGATCAAATTGTCTTTACAACTATTACTGTAAGTTTTTTGGATTTGGAACTTACTTGTAAAATTCAGACGATTTTGGCAGTCCTGTTGGGGTGAGGGAGCTACATTTCAAGAATTGCTGTACCTGACTTAGGTCTCTAAAGGCAGTGGGCTGGAAAGTCTGCAGGCTGTGCTCTCTTGGTGCCAAGGGTACAGTGGTGCATCAGCTGACATCACAGTGCATATGCTTCTGCTGGAGCATTTACTTTGGAATTTACTCTTGTCTGCATGAGACATCACAGTAACACAGCAGCAGAAAACACAGTATTTTTGTATTTTACCCCACAGCTGCTCAAGCAAGAGGAAGATTACCAGGCCTATTTGCACAATGCACTGTATGAGCAGCCTTCCAATTACTCCAAAAGCAACAAGGAGCACTGTGGATTATAAACCATACTACATATTTTATGGCCCTAGTGACCAATACGAGACTGAAGCCACTGAAAAAATAAATGAAACACATTCAGACTCATAATTAAAATAAAACATTACCATTGTTTTGCTATAGGCCCAGTGCTTCTAAGCTCAATTGTAGTTCTGACAGCCACCTCTGGGATATATACCATGTGGTCATGCCTCCTTTTTCTTGTTGGTGCATAATATGCTTTACTATGGTTTTCTTTTCTTTTACTTTCCTTTTTTAAATAACCCAAACACATACATTTGAAAGTCAGTACATTTTTGATGTACCGTTAAAGGGAATATCTGGGACAGTATTTGAGAGGGATAGAAACATTTTAGCTGCTCATGTCCACTGTACTTGCCAGTGGCCTCAGAACAAACCAGATTTCCCATAAATTATGTTGCTTTGTTACTAACCATGACAAATAATTTTCTGGGAAAATTTAAAATTTTATTCCAAGAGAAAATAAATTTTTTAAAGGTGTTATGTATTCCTTATTATTAAACTCTGGAAATATCTTTATAACTAATGCAAATACAAACTATCAGTGATTTGATTAATTTGCTGAGAAATGTTTTTATTGTGATACTTGACATTAAAAATATTCCCTAGAGAACTCTTGGGGATAGAGGCGGGGAGAGAAAAAAAGTAAAATAAAAGTATAATAAAAATATAATAAAAGTACATAGAGAGGGGTCATTTTCCCATTCCCAAATTGGTCAATGCTGAATAAACAGCTGGGAATTTCTTGCAGCAGCAGCAGCCATGGGCTGACAGGACAGGGACAGTGAGATGAAAATAGGAATAAGAAACATAGGAGACTGAAATGTCCTTGATGAGAAGTGTCTGGGAAGGACTAATCTGGGATCACACAATGCTGATGGGAAGACACAGATATTGAAAGAGAAATAGTATAGTAGTACTTGGAAAAGACAAGTCTGGAACGCCATGAACACTTTCCCTCTGTAAACTGCATGCTGGCTATTCTCTCCTATTGCCAGATCTAGTCCCACATCCACTGTCTTTACACCCCAAACATAGCACCATATTGATGCACAGTCCTGTAGCTTTGCTAAGAGGTCAGTTCTACTTCAGTAAGTTTTTGTAAGCTTTATTTAAACAAGGTTTTTTGTTGTTAGCCACCTGGTTACAACAGCAAAAATAAAAAAAAACCCAAAGCTTACTTCAGGGAAATTATCAGAATGTACACTTCTTCAGAAGACTTTTGAAATTTGTTACTCTTGAGAACACTATTGAAAAGTGTCCACTTTACATTCTGTAAAGTAAAAATTATATTAGACATTAATATCCATTTTCAGGAAAAAAACACAATGCTTGATTTTTTGATGTTCTATGTCCTGTTGTGTTTGTGAAATTTGCTAGAGATCAAGAAATCAAAGTTGGCTTACTTTTCTCAATATTTGACAACACACAAGCCTTTTGAAAATAAAAGTACAAATGAACATTATATTAAAATACAGCATAGGCATGGACAGGTTAAATTATCTTAGTGTGTTGAAAGTGGGTTAAGTTTATTGGACTGTGAAAGTTAAAGAAAATGAAACCAGAATAGGCAGGATTCTGAATCTTTCTAAAAATAAACAGGACTGTAATATACAGCTTGTTTTAGCTTGTGGTGAAGGATAGTGGTTAGGGAGAGTGATCACAAGGCTTTTGTGGAAATGAGGTACACCAGAGTATGTTAGAAAGAGATCCAGAGCATAACAATCCCATTGCTCAGTTTCTCCCATTCCCCTCTAAATGCAACCAGTGCATGAAGTCTCGTCTCACTGTCACTGTGGCTTGAATGCTTTCCAATATTTGATGTGTTCCAAATTATTATAGATTCAGCTTCCCATAGAAAAGTCAGAGCAATGCAACATGCTTTTGGTGTGAGACTGAAAGCAGACATGGATACATCCTAGCTGGTGGACATGTGGTAATGAATTTCATATAAATTTCAAACATTTGTTAAACTCCTCCTGAGCAGTTTTACTTGCTACTAGTAAAATATAGATGCCATAACTGAGCATTCACACTGATGATTTTAATTACAGTGAGACTGAAAATAGAGTATAATATTGAAATAGTCTGTGTTCTGTTCCACTAGCCTGCTGCCCTTAAAAATTTCAGAGTAAACTTTCTGTTTCTCTTCTTTCTTGATTTATCACTTAATTTATGATTAAAATATACAGTTTCATAGTTATTAAAACTAGGCTGATTTGATTTCTTTGAAAACCAGATTTCACCAAATCTGTATTCATATATTTATCCACTGCATTTGTCTGTCCCACTGGCTCATATTAATTAAAAAAAAAAATAAAATGAGGTGAGGCTCAAACAACAGGAACAGTTTAGCAGAAAAGGACCTACCACACTAGCTCAATATTTAAGAGTGAGCCAGGAACTCAAGTCCTTTCACTTCAATAGAATTAAGTTGGTTCCTCCCAAAGGAGGTTTTGCCTGTGCATACTCAGAGCAAGTAGCAATCATAGCAGTTTGTAATTATACTAAATTTAATTACATACAAAGTATGGGAGCTGAAACATTTGATTTTGACTTGTAGAAATAGAATCAGCATGTCCTATTTTCAGTTGCCCACTTATGTTTTTTACTTCTTTCCTCAGTGTCCTGAAATGAGGGACACTTCATCCAACATCTATCAGCATAGGAGGAATGGAAGATGTAGTAATGCCTATTATACTTTTGGAAAGCCAGTAATTTGCACTAGCTGCCAATGAGTGCAGTAAAGATTCTGCTTTTCATTGCTTCCATCTGCTGGTTTCCTTTTGTGTTTAACTGGCAAGACAAACAGAATCTCATCAGGTGGAACTGGCAAAATATTATCTAACAAGAAAGCAGGACTTTCCTATTTTGTATCATAACCTGCTGTACTTTGTTAATAAATAGCAAACCACAATGATACTTAAGCAACATTGTAAGCTGCTAGTATGTAAGATTGCTAAAATTTAGCATGATATTATTTTCAGTTTCCCCAATTTTTTTAACTAAGAGATCTTACACAGGAACATGCAGTTTTCAAAAGCATGCTTAAAAAGTTTTGCACTCCTTGAGTATAGTCAGCATCTTAAACCCCAAAAAACCCTATAATTTAACATTAATTAGTTGTTTAGCTCTAGGCTTCCAAGTCTTAGAAGCTGCAGCTTTTTCTACCAGTAATAAAAAGTATTTTAGTAAATTTTCAAACATATCAGCATTTCAGTGACTAATTTGTTGACTGTTGACTGTCCAGAACTATGTGCATGATTTTCTTTTACATTGTAATGTATGTGATTAACCAATTTCAAATGTTATTTTTAAAAATTTTACAAACTTACTCTTTAGTGCTAAAAAAAATCCACTTTTTAGACAGTGTGCAATATCCTCATTATGCAGACATTTGAGTGATAGAGGTATTCTCTTTAGATGAAGCTTATAAAACTTCAATATCTGAATATCAACTGGATGTGATGCCTATCTGTACACAGACAAGATTAGTTTATAAACGGGCACTCTAGGATGCCTCGCTCCCACTCCATTTCTGTTTTGATTTCATAAAGAATAAAATAAGACTCTAAATCATCCACATGTCTTGAAAAAATAGTCCTCAACATATAAGATGCAATGTATTAGATCTAGCTATAAATGTTGATAATGCAGGTGCCTATGTCTGAAGTAGTTGCCTTAGATCCCCTTACATGTAATTGGAGTAAAACATTTTAGGAGAAGAATTCAACTTACCTATCTTAGATTCTTGGTTTAATGCAAAAGGAATTATTCTGAATAATTCTGACTCCTCTTTATTGTCTCTGGTGAGCTTGTAGACAAATAGCTCACCAGAATAAATAAACATACAGGCATTTTTCAGTCATCTGAGTTTGGATGGGCACATCCTGTCTGGAAGCAAGGTGATACTTGTTAAACCCTCTGTTGTCGCCAACAGCCATGACAAATGGAAAAACAATAATGTGTGTCCTTTAAAATGTTTGTGTTTTGAGAAGCTAGAATGGGTCACAGTTACAAATGCAAAGAAAGATGATGGGAGATTTTCAGCAAGTTTTGCTTACACAGTTTCATTAAATCATGCTGTCCTGGCCTGAAAACTTCAATGCAATTTGCCAGCCACAAGAGAGCAAGAACAATGTTTTGACCTATTACACAATGTAATCAGTTAACTAATCCAAAGAACTTTTAGGACTTAAAATTAGGATAAAGAATGTGGGGTTTTTTTCCTTATTTTTAAATTTAGTTTATCAATCACCAATTTAATTGCAAAAAAAAAATAAAAATTACATTCACTACTATACTGTTACAACAAACAAAGACGCAGGCAGAATGGAAAAGAGTAGTTCTAGAATGAATTTTGGGAAGATGTTACCAAGCCCATCTATATCTCATAGAAAATTCTGCCCACTCTTTCAAAGATATTTCTATTTAATGTAATTATGTGCATGATCTTGACCTGTTATTCACCTCAGCCTTATCTGAGCCAGTCGTGTTGCTAGATGGGTCCAAACTGAATAGACAGATAATAAATCTCAGTGTACAGGTGTAGCAAAAGTCTTTATGCAGGTCTGGTTATCTTTGAACCACCTTGTATTATAAGAACCTCATTATATGGGGAAAATCCCACCATTCTCAAGAGTTCACTTGCCTCTAAACAGGCTGTGATGGGGAGAGACTAACCCTGACAGTCTGAACAACAGGACCAATCATTATGCTGTGGCAAAGCTCTTCCTGGATCCTCAGAACCCCAGAGGGACATCATCACAACTCAAGAAGCCTGATATGAATATTTAATCTATCTAAAATTGGGTGATTATGCAGATACTGTGCATCTGGGAGAGTTGTTCCCCCAGGGGCTTATAAAAATAAATACTATGCCTAAAATGTAACAGCCAAAATGCAGGTGGTGAATTCTCTCCCTGTCACTTACTTGCAGCTCTTCTTGGCTTGTCCTGATGTGCCACTGAAACAAATGGTCCTTCTCTGAAAAACAATTGCTGAGGTAGATGAACCCTCCACAGGGGATCAAGGGGCTCAGCACTGGAATATGAGGTGCTCCTCCAAGCCATCTACTGCAGTATGGCTGATGGGTCTGATGATACAGGGAATAGTTTATAGGTTTTCTTTTTAGTGCCTGGTATATTAGAGTCTCACATTTTAATGAATTCCATAAATAAAAGATGATGAAATGCCAGTGTTTTGTGAACTACATGCAGCTAGTTTCATCTTGAAATCTGGCTACATAAACAATGCTGTAACCAACATTTTTTACCTTGTCTTCTGTGTTGATGTTCTTGGAATTACTAGTTAAACAGCAATAGATCACTTTCATTACCAAAAATAAAATATTGAGCTAGCATCATTCTGTTTTTTGTACTTTCACCTCAGCTTCATCAGTCACGCTGAGAGCAATTGATCTGTTCTGGGTAATGGAGACCTGTCTTCGTGTGGGAAGCAATTTGTTGTTCTAGCTGAGGCCTTTGGCACACTTCACTCTAGTGCTCTAAGAGGTTGTGCAAAAAGGGGCATTAGGCTCCACGCCAGTCACCTTGCTGTCTTCTCCATAGCCTTTGGTACCAGATTTCGGAAAGGTTATAGTGGAGAATAGAGGAACTGAGACCTAGACAAACCTGCATCAGGAGGGTTTTAACAGTGGCTTTTAAAAGAGTGTAAACCATCCCAGAAATTATCTTTTTTCCCCCCTTTTTGGATGAAAATAATGAAACATTCATCAGGGATTCTGGTTCTGTCAGGAACAAACAGCAGCTTGATGAGCTTCTACAACTGCTGTTCGTGCACATACCCTGAGGAAAAACAGAGAATTAATAGCTTATTTGCTTTGCTTGGTGGGAGAGAAGCTAGGGCTTGTAGGAGAATAATTCAGTCAGAGAAATTGCTAATAAATACATCATTTCTTGCTTATTTTCAGAGAAAAAAATTATTTTGACTTCATATAGACTGATCTTTGTGAGTCATAAAAGCATGCAGTGCAAAGAGGCTGCTCCTGATGGTAGAGGCTCTTGATCCCTTTTTAAAAAGCAGTGTTTGTGCTGCGGAAGCATTCAGCATATTGCCATGGAGAGAGGAGAAATCTCGGACAGTGTTCTCTCCCCATCAGGTGTCTGGGCTGGAGCGCGGTGTCGCGCTGCTGATCAAAAGCAGCGTGTTTGTTCTCTGAGCTCTCTGCACCCATCTGCAGTAAGGAAGCAAAGGTCACAGAGCGGAGGGGGTGCTCTATCTGCCCCAGCCCAGCAGCTCAGCCTCTACAAACACATTAGTGTTTAATTTGTCATCCTGCGGGGCGGCACCGGCTGCTGTCCCCGCGCTCCCCGCGGGCAGCGGGCCGGGAGGAGATGCCCTGGCCAGGAAAGCATCACTGCAGGGCTGGGTCAGCATCCCTGGGGCTTGTTACCTTGCCTTGGACACTGATTTTAACACACAGCTCTGAGGGGCAGCCGGGAAGGGAGGGGAAGGCAGCGGCCACGCCAATGAGTGGCAAATGTTGGTTCTCTAAACATCTCCCCCTCTCCTCTAGCCTTGTCTCCATCCTCCCCCGCTCTGCAAACAAAGAGTGTTTTGATTGCTTGGATGACAGCACAGGAATTTGCCTTTTCAAAAGCACTCGCTACATATACACGACCTAAGTACTGTAACCAGAAGAACCTTTTAAAATCTTCACGGGTAATGGAAGCTGCAGCAGTGACCAGTTGCATTTGGAACCAGAGTTTCTAACGAACACATAAACCACAAAGACAAGATTGCTTATTAGTCCAACGGCATGATGGGCAAGAGTCAGTAAAAAATTATTTCATAGGTTGCCAAAATTGTTCTTATTACCTTTGGTTATATCCTTCCAATGTCTCTGTTTGCAAAGTCCTATGTTTACAAGGCTGTCTGAAATATACCATTTAAATTCATTGCATAATGCACAAAAATCAATTTGCTTGTTCAGCAGCCAAAGGGCAGGAGGACTAATTTTTGTGCATTACAGCATCATTTCAAACTGGCCCATTTGTGACAGGTTTTAAAATGTGCATTATGCCAAATTAGATGAAAGGCACCACAGGGTGATTACATACATTAAAGGTATCTGGAACAGCAGTCATCTCTCCTATAAGGAGAAAAGATTTCTGGGAAGTCTGAGGAGCATGCAGACAGGTGAGGAAATCTCTGTGCTGCAGAACTGCTTAGTTTAAATGCAGTCCTCAAAGTTAAACCATATTTTACACAATTTACCTCCCTGAAAATACATGTGCTTTTTAGTTTGCCCACCTCCTGCTCCATATTAAAATCTGATTTCTTATATGCTCTTTTTATTCCATCGTAGTTTCCCTTGTCCTCTCCTAATGCTGGTTCTCTCATGTCCTGCCTCTCTATTCCCTTGCCAAACTTGTTTCTCAGTCTGTCAACCATTCTGACTCTAATCTGTTCTAAACTTAACTCCTGCCCACCCAATACCTCAGCTCCACTGGACCAGAGGTGCCACTGTCCAGAGCTCTCCCCTGGTCTTCACCAAACCATACAGGCCTTTTGATCCACCTTCCTGTTCCTTTTCCTGCTCTCTTTCCTAGCTTTGTGGGCACCACTTATTCCTACACTTCATCTGCTCTGGAGAAAGTTCCTGAACTCTAATACTACTTATGAATACAACTTTTATAATTTCTTCTCTTTCGGCCTTCACAGTAGGTCTTCAGGTTTAATTTTTGTCCTCTCCAAACTTTTTTATTAAAGGTCTGTACAACCTTCAGCTTTCTTTGCTTAGTCCTTGAACTTTCTGGCATTTCAAAAAGTAACATTGACAGAGTCATGCACAGCCTGTCTGTGTCTATGCTATTAATTTCTCTTTACTACCTTTTCTGTTTACCACAGCCATTACCATTACCATTCCCAAATGGCTCAGCTCAAGACCACCTACTTTTTTCTCAATTCAAGCTTCTTTCTTTTTTGCCTCCATCCTGTCACATTATCAACCACTTGCTTTATCGGTAAATTCCTCCTCTGTTAACTATACCTTGCTGAGCTCTTTGCCACGGTTGCATCTCGCCCATCTCTCTCTCCTTGTTCACTGCCCTTCTCTCTCTGTCCTCACTATGAAAGGGCTCTCTCTGCCTGAGGGCACACACGATGCTCTCTGACTCCTTCCTCATTGCTCTCCAGCCTTGATTCTAATCTACATGTTATATAGAATTTGCCTTTCCAAAAGTAAGAACTTCCTTATTATCTACCTGTAAAAAAGACTTTTCTGTTATGATTATCCCTCTCCTGAGTTCACTCCCCAGCTTCTCTTAACTAGTTCTTTCTGAAGTAAAGTATCTTTTCACTTTTTTCCTGTTTAAGAACCCATTTATAGAACCTTCTTCCCTCTTCCCTCAATTCCCACTACTCCTGTGGTGATACTGGCTTACTCTTTTGTTTATACTGGTTCCTTACAGACAGTGAGTTTTTACACCATTCATGGTAGTGGTTCTCATATATTGCTTAACATCCACAAACTCTTCCTGGCTTATCAATATTTTCTCATAACTACCTCAACACTTATTGAAATTAAGAGTATTCATTATAAAATCTCAGCATCATATTTTCATCTACCTCCACTGCTTTTCCTGATTTTCTAGTAGGTTTTGTTGAAAAATTCTTAATTTCAGATTATTTCCTACTTCTCTCAAGTCTTCTTCCCCATTTATACAGATGAAAATTAATATACTTGCTATCAACAACATATGTAAAATTCCTCTTCATTCTTTTTCTTTTTTGAATCAATTTTCTATTTCTTTATATATTTTTAGACCATGTGTTTTAGGCAAAACCACGAGTTTCAAGTGAGATTAAGACTGTAGAGTTCTGAGTGGCCATGGACACCAGGCTCTATGGATTATTGTCTGGGATTTCTGTGAGCTGATTTGTTTCCAGTGTAAATGAGAGTTAGGCATAGTAGATCAATCTATGTGGGTCTTTCATAATAACTTTTACAGCTTTGTTTAAATACTCACCTTTCCTCTAAGCCTCCATTTGTTTTTCCTCTTTTGTCAGATGCCTCCTGCAACAATGTTATCTCTTAAACTCTGATCATTAGAAAAAAATTACTGTAACATTCTTAATAAAATAAGAAGGCATATGTCTAAACCCTTAAGCCAAACACTAAAGGATTCTACAGGCTTCTTCTCTCCACTGATGCCCATGAGCACCAGACAAATAGCAATTAACTAAAAACTCTAATTTTGGCTGCATAAGAGAAGATATCTATAACTGATTAAGAAAAGGTTAAAGAACTTTGGAGATTAAAGATCATGTGGCAGCCTCTAAAAAGTCCTCCACTTTGTTGTTCCATTCTGTATTGCTCCAGTTTTGATTGTAAAATTGATTTTATATTTTCGAAATATACTAGCAATATCATTATAAAATAGCAATACTGAAGGGAAAATTAGGGTTGTTGCAGCCGGTTGAAAAAAGAGTCTCAAGATGTCAAGAATTTAAAAGTGTTTATTTCCCTTTATGGGACTTCTTTCAGATGGACAGATAAACTTTGGAGTGTTATTTAATTCTTTGTAAAGGAGATACGATCACATCTCTTTGACCATCGGAATGTAAGTTGGTGTCGACTTACCCCTTTCAGATCACATTCAAAGCCCTAATTACCCTGCTGTAAGAACTTTATTGTGGTTTGATCAGTATCTCACAACACATGGTTACTGTATATACTGATTTTATCCTAT
The DNA here is from genome assembly GCA_030060385.1 of Muscicapa striata striata. Taxonomy (NCBI): domain Eukaryota; kingdom Metazoa; phylum Chordata; class Aves; order Passeriformes; family Muscicapidae; genus Muscicapa; species Muscicapa striata. Next base: position 2,141,962 of record JAREIS010000077.1, read on the forward strand.
GAGTGTTTTAATAAAAAGAAAACCTGTACAAGCAGTTGATTTTACTGGTACTATTAGTGCTACCTAACTGTTTTATTGGTCTTACAAGCCCAATAATATGAAATATTATTATAAAATTTGTGGGGGTCTTGGTTATATGATAAGGAATGTGCTAAATTCATTAGCACATTAAATCTGGAGGTACACCGGTGATATGCTATATTACAGTCACTCAGATGCAGAAAAAGCCAATTTAGTTACTAGAAAGTCAAAACTAAGAAGGCAGTAAAATCTTTGCTATGAAGTTCTGGCAGTTAATTAATAGACAAACTCTGATTTCACCCTGCTGTTTCAAAATGGAAGTGTTTTTATCCTAAATTAATTTCTTGACCACAATAAATAATACTCGCACAATAAATAATTTGCTGCTAATCTTATGTAGATAGCAATCTAGCCCTTCAGTTGGCACTTGGAGGATAGGGACATCTCATATTTACAATTAGTTTGACGTTTTTAAAAATATTAATCTTTAAACAGATTGCCAGCAGGATATAGAAAGACAGTTTGGGGGAATTTTTGTAATCATTCTTGTGCAGGATTTGCTTTTCTTCTCCCCATGATTTCTTTGAGCTTAACAAAAAACAGAGTTTAGAAGATTTGTTTGGTATTTAACTTGATTATTTAAATAAGAGATAAGCAATTGCCATTACAGCAGCTAGGCAATAATTTCCTGGGGTCAGGGTCTCTCCTCTCCTGTGTACACCTCTATTGTTAATGGAGCTGAACATGCACACAGGCATTTTTAGAAGGGAATGTTAAACAGTCCCCATTTATTTTACAGTGTAAATACTTACAAGACAAAACACAGACTTCAGGAGTCAGTCTGAAGACTTTAAAGAAAGAGCTTGAAGAACAAAGAGATTTAACAACCTAACCATCACTTTTTCCTCACAAATTCTAACTTTAGAACTTCAAAACAGTCTTTAACTATTACAACCCCACTTAGCTGTCACCTAACCATAGAGAGGTGGGGGTCCAGGCATCAACTTTTTTTCTCAGCATTTCTTCAGTGGACTAGCTGAACTGTCCTTTAAGAAACACAGTACATCTCATTAGACAGAGAGCTTAGGTACAGATGCTTATCAACCAAAAAGTAACTCTTACTCTAAATTCCCTAAATGGGCATAGACCAGAGAGGTTTCTTGTTTAGCTGGGTGAGTATCTGTAACAGTTTTAAGAGTCAAACTTTGTGTGCCCAGGGACATTTGTGTGGTGCAGTGTGACCCCAAAACAGGAATGTCTATCAGTCAGAACCAAATCATTACACAGGACCTGAGCTTACAGCATGAAGCTGTGTCAGGGGAGGTTTACGTTGGATATTAAAGAAAGGTTCTTCACCCAGAGGTGGTTGGGCACTGGAACAGGCTCCCCAGGGAAGTGGTCACAGCACCAGCCTGACAGAGCTCAACAAGCATTTGGACAGTGCTCTCAGACACATGGTGTGACTCTTGGGGTGTCCCGTGCAGGGCTGAGAATTGGACTCAATGACTTTTGTGGGTCCCTTCCAAATAGGATAATCTATGATTCTATGGCAATTTTTTCCCTTTAATACCGCTGTATGTCTCTAGTTGCCTTTCAGCTACCTTTCAACATCATAAAAGTTTGTGTTGCCTCTGTATTCTAGTCTGCATTGGTGCCTGCAGCTGCCACTGAGCTGAAAGTTGAAGTGCAGCAGGTGGTGGATGCTGTTATCAAGCCAGAGCACTGCTGAATCCCAGAGTTGAAAGGCTCCCATCCCACACTATGGTCACCTCTTCAACCAGAACAATAAATCTGACTGAAGGATTTATTACCTGTGCCTGGGGTTCACTTAATATAGTCCTCTCCCTATATACCTCCCCCACTCCCAGGTTAGAAGCAACTTAGTCCTTTTTAGTGTTGACAGAGAAATTTTAAGAAGCTTTTGATTAGTTCTGAAGGCAACTTCTACATTTTTAGCACCTGCATTTTCTAGAAGAGTGTGGGTTTTTTTACTTCAGGCAGAACAGGTTTGCAAGCTGCAGTAGCTCAATATCTTAAATACACTTTGCAGACAGTTCTTCAAAGATCTATGACTTCAGCAGAAGGAGCTTTCCTGAGACAGCCAACTTTACAATTGCTTTATAAAGAAAGAATATTACCCTCTTGACATTTATCAGTAGTAAAAAGTATGTCTCAGGGAGGAAAATATTGTGACAGAGTTTAATCTGCTCAGCATTCAAATGACAGAGATTTTACAAGTGTTTACTGTTTATCAAGAGTAAAGGTTCTGCAGCCTTTAATGAGTTGCACTGCTAAATACCCAAGAAAAATCTTGAAAATTTTGACCTAATGATTCTTGAGGATGGTTCTTGTGAGAAATTACTTCTGGAGAATGGAACACATGGCTCATCCAATAGGGTTGCCTGTTGTTTCTCCTAACCATTCTCTTCAGCCACTGTGCAGAAGATGCACAAACCCCTGACAGGCATGGCTGAAGGTTTTCCTGTGCATGGCACTCAGTTTGGTCTCAGTTCTATTTTCTTTCTTTTCACTGTTCTACAGAAATCTGTGTAACTGACATGAGAACAAGTTATGCAGCTTGGAAAATGTGAAAAAGAAATGTAACAATGCTTGTTAATCAACCAGGATTTATTTGCTATTATGATATGAGAAGACTCTGTGTTAGATAGAGTGATATTGTTTATCTTTAATAATGACCTAGAAGAAGTAATAATATGCTAATGAAACTTCAGGTTTCATTGTGAAAGATATTCCTCTGTAAATCAGGTGAGCTGAACAATTGTCTCTGTAGTAGTAAGCCAGGACAGAAAGATACAGTAACCCAAGTGTCTCAGGGTGTACACAAACATGCATACCGCTGCACACACACATTTCCTTTCTTAGAAATCCAAAACTTAAATTCCTAAACTGAAAAGAATGTTATAATCTAAGAAATATTGAAAGGAGTACAAAACTCCAACAGTCTACTGTGAAAAATATGATATTCAAAAGACACAATAAATCAAGACATAAAAACTTTGCAGAGGCTATGCCTCACCCTCAGAGAATGCATATTGTCAGCTATAAAATGTCATATATCTCAAACCAACACATAAAGTTTCTTACCATGAATACAGAGGTGTTCATCCTTTGTTATAGGACAACTTGTTAAGATGCATGAAGTTGTCACTCCAGCTGGAAGAGATATGCTTCATTTTGCACACAGAATATATATAAAGAGAAAAGTGAGACCGCTTTATTTGACAGTTGAAGTTGGTCTAGAAATAGTGGAAAGTCCTGTCTGTATCTGTGTACTGCTTATCTCAATCTCTGGACAGATTTTTGTGTGAAAATTGATATAAAGCTTTTCCACAGATTCTTTTTTAGATATTCTAAGCTTTCCTGACAATATGTGAGCATTGCATTTAAAATTATGAAGTTTTCTAAGCAAAGGATTTTAATGCACAGGATGAAAAACATATGACTGCATTTTGCCTGATATCTATAGCCCATTATCTGAAAGCTCTTATGTCTTTGACATAATAGATAAAGTTATGTTTTTGACATAATAGACAATGGACTTCCTGCTCCTTTCAGTAACACTCATATAAATCTGGAGTAACACCTTTGGAATCTGAGATGAGTTCTGCCTCAATCTCTCTCTTTTTAGATGCTGGACCATGGCCAATCTTTTACTTTGAATAACTGCCTCCAATGTTGGGATTGCATTCACAAGTAATCCTTAGAAGGTGCATTAAAACACAGCCCTAAACTTCGGGAAGTGCTGGACAACTAAAGTCCATGTTATCTTAATTAACCTAAAGTGTAGCCCACAGCTTTAAGGGATGTATCTGGGTGTGTGTCTGTGCAAGTGGCTGAGGAGGAGACGTGCCTGCACAGGGCTGCAGTTCAGCCTGTCTGCAACATGAGGTTGCTCCTGCTTCTCAAAAAGAGGCAGCGTCCCTCTGCTCTTCCCTTTTCATGTGTCTTGGATTTAAACATACTTAAGTGAAATTAAGAAATGTACCACAAGCATGTAGAGCTTTAGACAACCTTGTTAGACACTGCAGGTGATTGCACATTTCATTTATTCACTCGTTCTCTCTGCTGAGAGGTGACAAGTCACACTTTTCACAAATTGGTTCAGTTCTGTGCTTTTAAAACAATCCTATAAATCAGATTGATAAAATTACCCAGATAAAAATGAAACAGAATAAAATACTAGAAACAGAAATTTTAGAGTCATAATTTTACTGCCAAATTATTTCATAACAAGGAACAGATTTCCTTACATTTTTGCAGAACCTACCACTTTGCAAACAGTTATTTATAGTTATATAAATATCTATGATGTATAAGTCCTCTGATATTTACAGGTCAAAAATTATGCTGTAGGGAACTGACTAGACAGAGGTCTAACAAAATGTTTGAAGCTCTTCATGTCAGGATCAGAAACATCCTCCTGGCCTTTCTTGTGCATGTGTGTGGAAGTGTATGTGCTAAATTCCTCCCCATGATCATTTATTTGAGTGGGAAAAAAATCACACATCAGCATAATTTTCTAGTCGTGTGAATTGTGACATTTCATTTCTTATTAGGAGTATTTCCTGTCTTTACTTACACACCAAGTTTGAAATGTCTTTTCTTGCATTTAAGGGACAAATACATAGGAACATCATTGCTAACTGCTTAGCAAATCATGTATAATGTGCTTCTCTTTTCAACAATTCCCACTACTCAGCTCACAGTTTCATTAATTTTTCAGGTGAAGTTTTGCTGATATATGGGCAAAGGATTGAAAACACTGAAAAATATTGCACTGTATTTCTCCACTACAAGCTGCTGTTGGAGTAATTTACTTAGTGTTAGTACAACATCACTCCACACCCCAAAAAGTGAAGGAAAAATCACATTTCTGGAGACAAGAGCTGGTAAATCAGTTCTGTACTAGCTCAGACAGACTTTTCCAATACAAACTTAACTATAATATTAAAAATTAAAAGCATCAAATTCTCCAGAAAGCATTATTTTTCAAATTGAGAGACTTTTGAGCTTCTGTTTAGGGAAGAAAAGGGAAAAAAGTTAAGGTAATAAAACTGAAAATGTTACATTTGAATTGATAATGATTAATAAAAGAAGTAAAGGCCTTTGTAGCATCCAAATCATGCTAAAACAAGATTTGGGAAGATCTGAAGTTGTGCATGTGACAGAGGCTGCCTTGCAGGACAGTGTTCCCATTGGAACTCAGCTGCCAGGCCAGTTGGGCTCATCTGGAAACTTTTACCTGTAGTTAGAAATCATTACAGCTTGAAATAGTACTTTTTAAAACAAAAATAACTTTCTATGAAGCAATCAATGTCATCAATCCTTCTAGACATGTCAGAATCACTGGGTCTAATTCTGGCATCCACATGCATCCTAGTTTATACAGAATCATCAAGGAATTGCAGAAAAACAGAGATTTAATCTCAAAATGTAGCCTTAAGCCCTCAACTACCTGCTGAGACTGGATCTCTCTTGAGTAAAATGACTTAATTCTATCTACTTCATTATGTTCTGGATGAAGCCCAAAGGACTGTACATTTTAAATGTAAGAGTATACCTTTATTTTTCACCACACATGCACCTGCCATGGAAACCTGAGTTACTTCCACTTGAGAAGGCAGCAGTTCCCAAAATACAGTCAAATAACAGTACCTTGCAATTCATAACAAGCAGATCAGTGACTGAAGAGGAGAGAGATATTGCATGGAATAGTCTGGGACCAAGGTTATGATTATGGCATAAGGGAAGTGCTGAGTTTTCCCACACCTTGCAGTCAAGCAACATGGTGAAGATTTGGCTTTGTCTCCCCAAAATACCTAAACCTTGAGGAAAGCTTGCTGCAAAGCTGTCTTCTCAGTGACTGAATGAAATGCCCTGTGTACCAAAGCTGTGGTGTCTGTAGTGCTTGTGATGGAGAAAAACCCCAGACCTGCCAATTTAAAATATTGTTGAGAGGTAATTTAATAAAGAAACCCTGACTAGGGCTGTCCATTAACTGCTCAATATTAGAATATCTTTTTTTTCTTTTTATTTTAATATAAAAACCAGAGCTGAATGGAAGATGTGTGTGTGCCTTGGCAGCAGTACTAAAATCTGCCAGTGAGTTTGGGGAGGTTTTCAATTTCGAGTGGGCATGGTTTTCCTTGGGCCTTCCCCATGCTTCCCAGGTGAGGCCATCCCACCTGGGAAACCAGCAGTGGGATCACTGTGCTCCCATGCCAGGGTTGCTGCACAGATGGGGCTGCTGGATGCTAAAAGGGTGCATTACCTGCACAGCCACAGTGCAGCCCCAATCACTGGGGGTGCTGGGTTCACTGGCAATTCGAGTGGCATGATGGTGAGCAGCAGCTGTGACAGATGGCCAGGCTCCAGCCACCTTGTGGGCAGCAGGATCAGAGCCAACCCAAATCTTTCCTTCCCTCTAAAGAAAAAAAAAAAAAGAAAAGAAAAATCAAAGAGAGAGAAAAAAAAAAGGAAAAAATCTCTAAAACCCCAACACAGTTGTCAGTTAGTTGTAATGTATAAGGGAAGGATCATATCTACAAAGGCACTATTTATCTATTCTCTATTAACCCTTACTTTCAGCTTTTTGAAGTCAAGATTTTGTTTATTTATTACATACTTCAAGCATGTTTTAGCAGGATGTTCAACCCAAAAGACAGTTTACTTTAAACCTTTGTTCTGAGGGAACTTACAAGATGCTTTGCTCATAACAACCAGTTTAACCCAGCTTTTAGATTCTTATTTGGAGAATTTTTTTTCTCTCAGAACTATACCAGCTCTGTTTCAGGCACAGCACATTAAGATAAACCTAAGACAGAAGTTATTGTCTCTGATGAAATCCAATTCTGTTTATTAGCTTAGGGTGATATTTACCCTGTGTTAAAAACTGGAACCATAGCACTCTTCCTAATCTCATCTGAGCAAGAGTCAAAGTTCTCTCCAAAGGGCTTACACTGCTTTATTTCCAGGTGATTTGGGGTGTTGAGCACCTCTTTGTTCCTCTCTAGGCTCACCCACAGCCAGTATAATGTGTTCTTGCAGGCACCAAGAAAATGCCTTAAACTCTATCACAGAACCAGTGTGGAGCAATCAACACAAGTGCAGCCAACATGTGTCACATCTCGACAGCATTCTGCACCAAACTGCACTTCCTGCACAATTCAGGCTGTGACAGTGCAACACTTACAATCTGGTCAGAGGTGTGCTTGGGGTTTATTCACACCACGTGTGCTACAGCAGTAGCAAAAATGCAGCTTTCTGAGGTTTCTGCCACAAGCAGGAGTGGTGGCATCCCATCAGAAGAAGTGGCCTCCTATTTCTCCAGCAGCCAATTTGAAAACAAAATTACAGGATATTTCAGAAATTGGGTGAAGATTGTTTGAGGTTGGATAAAAGTTGTTGTCAGGTAGTAGGTATAAATCAAAGAAGGAAACACATTTAGATTCTTTGTCAACTAAACTGCTGATTCTTTCAGCAAAGCAAGATGAAAACAAACAAAAAAGAGTGGATTACTTGCATGTAAGGTTTAAACTAGACCTCCTGTAAATGCCAGGACAAACAGATTTTCCCCTTAAGATACAAGCAGCCAACCAGAGATTTCCATCCAAAAGACAAAGCATTTTCAACTATCCAGAGCAAAGGAAATCTCTTTTCATAGAAGAGAAAAGTTGAGGTAGGCTAAACATGAACAGAGCTACAGGATCTGGGCACACAAATTTAGAGCAATATGTCACAAGTGAAAGACAACATAACAGGCTTTCACCAAATACTGAAAAAGAGAAGAAAGGAAAAAAATTAATCAGAGGCAACCCCAGTAGCATTACTAATTACTATATATTTTGTGACTTATATTATAAGGGTGTCTTGAGGCCCCTATCTAGAGTTAAAATTTAAGCTTCAGTTATGAGCTGCCGTGTGTCTTGTCAGTTAATGCCCCGAAGGCAGTGAGAGAAGGGAAAAATTTTAATCTCTGGTTGTTAATAGTGTTGGCAATTGAGTGCAGTCTTAAGACAACAAAAAGAATTTTTTTTTAAAATGTGTTTGTTTTTGTTAATATTAATTCAAGCTTTATGGTAACTTTTTGCTAATAATAAAATAATTTCCTTAAGCTGGAATCAACAGTGGAAAAGGGGCTTAATGAGCTCTTACTGCTTAGTATTTGTGCTGCAAAGGTTTAATTGACTTACTCAATGTTCTCCTTATCCATTAAATAAATAAATAAAATAAAACTAGGTTGTTATCCTATTATAAATTTTATTGTTTTTCTATGGGGAAAGAAAAAAAGGTTTTTTTTGCTTAACCTCTGATGCAGAGATTGTTGGTGATTGAGAATGGCAGAGCAACCTTTCTTCTCAAGTATGCCTAGAATTCATCTCAGTCTGTCAATACCATATTTGCATATTTGCTGGTAAATTCTCAGCAATCTGAGATCAGTGATGTATGCAGAGTAGATGATCCCTTATGGCTTTATTTTTGTTTTTCTGTGGACTATTCCATTCACACTGCACACTGTGAGCAGCCACTGTACCCTTTCTCAGAAAATACTTGTGTTCCAGGTAGGCAGAAAAAGACAGAGATGAGGGGGCAAGAGAGCATCTGCTGCTTGGGATTTTCAGGCAAAGACTTGATACACAAAGAGAATAAAGGAAACATCTGTGATAACACAAACAACATGAGCAAAACAGGAAAAGAAATGCAGTTCTTCCAGGTTCCTTGTGGGCATCCTAATCACATAATAATTTCTCATATTTGGAAGGACAAGCAGGTCAAATAGTGAATGAACAATGCAAGACCTTTAAAGAGAAGTGAGTATTTGCATTTACTCGCATGGACTGTGGCTCATATCTCATCAAGAGATATATAAAATGATTTTAAGAAAAATAACCTACTGACAAAAATAAATTGTACTAAAATGTAAACTACAGGGTGGCTTTGGATGCAGTTTCCTATATCAGATAAAAACTGGATCAGAAATCCCTTCCTTACCTACAAATAGTAACTGTACTCTTTATTTAATTGAAATACTGAAAGACAAATAAATTATTAAAGTATTGTTAAAAATGCCAACAATGGTTTAATAATTATCATTCATTCTACTTTGCAATCAAACTTTTAAAAATGTGCTTTGCAATAATTTTAAATGTATCACGGAAGTTCTCCATTGGCAAATTATATCACATCTGTAGTTTTCAGTAGAACAGAAGCTGAAATCTTTACAAAGGTAAAAGTCAGATTTAAACTTAAAAGATACTTTCAACATTAAACAGGTGAATAACTTTACACATGAGAACCATTCCATTTGGCACTATTCATGTGTAAAATCACATATCATTAGGGTGGAGTTTAATTCTGCTAATCCTTATTTTGGGCTGGGTCACACTGCTAATTTTTAAGACTCTTCATCCATTTCAATAGATATTTCTATTATGATGAGATCATTGATTTAAAAACATTGTCAAGAAAACCTCTGAGAAGCTGTCCCTCTCTTCAACTGTAAATAGATGGATAAATCAATAGATAATTTAGTAGGTAATTGATACAGACAATATACAAATGAATAACCACACTGCAGCAATGGAAAAAAAAAACAAAACAACAACAAAAGAAGTCAAGCTTGCTTTTTTATTGAAGGGCACTTTGTGGCTCTTCATTAACTTGCAGCCTCTGCAATATCTTGTATATTGTTGACATTCCTTAGCTTGGGCTAACAGTAACATGATTACAGTACTCCCATCACACCCTTCACTAGCTTAGTCAACTCTATTCATGTGTTACACACCTGTGCATATTTGCAGTCCATTAAACTGTGGTGTGAGAAATATTAGCTTTCAAGGTGGACTCAGTAAAGAGGCCTCCCCCACACCCTTTTTTTACTTCACACACACTAAAGAAATAGTTAGGAAGCCATAGGCCCTTGTCTTGCATAATTCTTGTATTTGATGGTCTCATGGAATTGTATCAATTTCACTTCTCCAAATAGGTAGGGATGGGAGTACACCAACAGCAACCATCCCCCCACAGCCCCACCAGGCAGTATTTGGATCTTCTCTCAACTGTGCCAGATGGTCTCATGAGAGACAGAATTTCTTCCTCTTGTATCTGAGATTATCATGTATATTAAAATGTTACCACCCTGAATGTTCAAATCTCATAGGAGCATCCTAGTACCATAGGGAGACAAAACTTTCAATGTCTATACATTTCAAAATTGTATCAAATACCACGGGGAGTTGTTTAAAGAAATCATGAGATTATTAATGACATCAATTAATAATTTATGTTAACTTTTTACATTCAGTTCAAATATCTGTATTTGGTTATGGCAGATTAAATGCAGTGTACTTTTCTTCAGTACTATCAGTGGCTAGAAGGGATGTCACTATCTGCAGTCTAATGCAGTCTGCACTTAAATGCAAAACACTTTTTTTTCCTTAATGTCTGGGTGTCCTGATGTAAAAATATGGTGGTTCTGGAAGTGTTTATGTATAGTCAGACATAGGAGATATTTTGACAGTTAACTGTCTTTTATTGACACAATGGGTAAATTCAGCAAAATGTAATCCCTGAGTTGAGGTTGAGTTGAAATCTGTCATCTGACTGCTGCAGTTCTAGCCTCTTCCATCATTAATAATTTGTTTGATTGGAATGAATATCCTCACAATTCCAATTTATCCAGAAATTTGTCCCAGATAAAGCCAAGAAAAAGTTATCGTTTTTTTGCAAGTGAAGGTAACAATTATTCTCTGATACAAGCTACTTCCTGTTGGCTAATAGAATGATCATAATTATTCAGAACTAAAAGAAAGTTAATGAGCAGGTAAGATATCTACTTAAAGAAATCTTTTACATAATATACCTACATGTATTTCCGATGTTGTTTAGGTGTCAGTGCTGGAGAAAACAAAATTTCAACTTAAGCTTTGGGTCAATTGGTGAGTTTAAAACCACTTTGAAAGGAAAAACAATGAACAATTGGTAGCATCCTCTCTCAAGTGTTTGGTGAATTGTCCTTTCTCATGTTAATTCTCAGATGGCTCAAGGACACTTTCAAGTACTGAAGGTATGCAAAAACCCTAAGTCGTGTTTCAAAGGCTTGCCCTCATCTGTTTTCCGATTTACCTTTGTGTCTGAAGCCTTTTATTACATCTTACTTCACCATTAGGGGACACTGTGAGTGGAATTACTATTGAATGAACAAAAGTGGAGAATTAAAGGTCTAAATCCTGCATGACAAGCATGGAGAAAAGCTGCAAGGTAGCAGTTCCTGAGTAGTGAATGGACTCCCCCTTTTCTTCCATTCATAGAAAGCAGTGAAATTCATAAAGATTTTTAAAACAAGATCTTTATAAATTTAATATGGGTGGAAAAGAAAATAGATTATAGATATTAATTCGTCACAATTCAGTGGTATTTCACTAAATGAGCAGATAAATCTTTTAGTATTGCCATTTCACTGAACCATACCATAAAGTCCCCAAAACCATTGTTAGAATACTGCAGTGGGGGCAGTTTAAAATGACAACTCTGAGATATAAAAAATAAGAAGAACTGATACAAAATTAATTATTTGCAAAAGAACTGTCCCAACACCAACCTATCTTCATTTTGCCTTGAATTGGTATAACGGTTATGAAACTTGAAACAAAACAGTACAGAAATGGTCTATTATTTCTTCTGAGGTCATGACTGAAATGCAACCACACTTGTAAGTTTTAGGGAGCAGAGGTTCTACAATTGCTCAAGGGAGTAATGTTTCAACCCTTCTATGTTCTAGACCATTTATTTCTGACAGTGAGATGATGAAAATGAACTCAAAAAAGCCAATTTGAAAATTATTAATTTTTTCACTGCAAATTTGTAACATTACCATAAAGGTGCTGAAAACATAAGAGCTTAAAAATTAACTATTCAGTTGTGCCCAGTTAAATTTAAAAGGTGCTAATAAGAAAATTTTTTAAAGACTCTTTTACATAAAGAATGTATGTGCCAGTTCTGAACAGATGTGAGGTCACAGGGTATATTATTTTTGAACAATCTATAAGTAAGATATTGTTATAACTCAGTCTTTGGAAAGATTTTGAAATATTTGTGTTGCTATAAACTATGTACAAACAGAAATGGTGCAAAGTAGTTAATGAATTTTGAGATTAGTTTAGCAACCTTTTTGTATGTGAGACTAAGACACCCCTCAGATGCTTTCCTTCACTGGTCACTGGTGTAATTTAAGTGCATCCATAAGAAATGGAAGAATTGCTAGTCATACTAGTTGGGAATTTGGCCAATCACTTTTCACATTTTTTAAATGAAATTCAAATATATCTACAACAGAATTTTAAAGCAATTTCACTATATTCTAAAACATATAACTAGGTGCTGTAATGAAATAAGTATCTTAAAATTATTTATAAGAAATAGAAATAAATTACACAGTCATACCAATGTAGGTATCACACAACTTTAAGAATATGTAAAACCTGGTGGTTTTGACAGTTTAAATGGCACATCTGATTTCAACAGATATCCTTAAACAAGTAATTGATTCAGTAATTGCAATAAGCAAGCTTGGAAACCTAAGGTATGATCTAGAATTGTTGACTGACTTAGGTTCCAAAGGACCTTAAAGATCATCTAGTTCCAACGCCCTGACATGGGCAGGGATACCTTCCACTAGACCAGGTTGCTCCACACCCTGTCCAACCTTGAACACTTCCAGGGATGGGGCATCCACAGCTTCCCTGGCCAACCTGCTCCAGTGACTCAGCACTCTACAGTAAATATTTTTTTCCTGATATCTAATTTAAACCTAGTCTAAGTTTGAAACCATTCCCTTTTCTCCTGTCACTACATGCCCTAGTAAATGGCCTCTTTCCATCTTTCCTTTAGGCTCCATGCAGGTACTGGAAGGCCACATTAAGTAACTCAGAAGCCATCTCTTTTCAGGCAGAGCAATCCTATTTCTCTCAGCCTTTCCTCACAGCAGAGGTGCTCCATCCCTCTGACCATCTTGGTGGCCTCCTCTGGACTCTCTCCAGCAGCTCCACATCCTTCCTGTGCTGGGAGCCCAGGGCTGGCTGCAGCTCTGCAGGTGGGTCTGAGCAGAGCAGAGGGGCAGAATCCCCTCCCCCCACGCTGCCTTTGACCAGCCCAGGACACCTTTGGCTCTCTGGGCTGCAAGGGCCCATGGCTGGGTCATGGCCAGCCCCTCACCCCCTGCACCCCAAACCCTTCTCAGCAGGGCTGCTCTGGATCTGTTCATCCCCAGCCTGTCTTGGTACCAGGGGCTGCCCTGACCCAGGTGCAGCACCTTGCACTTGGTTTTGTTAAACCTCCTGAGATTCCCAGGGGCCACTTCTCCAGCTTGTCCAGGACCCTCTGGATGGATCCTGTCCTTCAGGAGGGTCACTGCAGCACAGCTTGGTGTCATCTGCAAATCTGCTGAGGGTGCACTGATCCCCTTGTCTATGTCATTAATGCAGATATTAAATAACAGTGGTCCTGTACAGACCCCTGAGGGACAACACTTGTCACTGATATCCATCAGGACTCTGAGCCATTGACCGCCACTCTGGATGCTTCTAGGAGGATCTCTTCCATGATCATCCCAGGAACAGAGATAAAACTGAAAGGTTAGCAGTTCCCACGATTCTCCTTTCTACTCTTTTTAAAGATGGATACAATGTTTCTCTTAACACCTTAAGGTGAGTCCCTTAAGTCTCCTTAAATAAAGGCGGTTTATGGTTATCTTATTTTATGTTTATAATGAGGGAGCACACAAGAGAGATAGTGAGTCACCTCAACATTCTTTTACAGTCAATGGATTTGGACCATGTTAATTCATCAAATTCAGATGTATTTGGGTAACTTGTACAGTGCCTTGGGATCCATTTATTGTGTTGACTCAATCTCCAGTTACTGCTTCAGCAGCCTCACATGACTGACTCATGTTTTACTGGCTACATTGTGAGCAACCATCCTTAGGGATGTGACTCTCATCTCTACTGTCCATACTCAAAGTTCTGTTTAACTCATTGGTAAATTTGCTATTAAAAGTGAATACTGTGGTTTACCTCCATACACAAAGAAAAATATCTCTCCATTTCACTACAGGTTTAGTACTAGAAGCAGAAATCCATTGAAAAGTGACTGTCTTGGGTCCTGGTAATTTCCCACAGAAATTCCCAATTATATAGATTTCTCAGTCCCACCGTGGCTTCAGCCAAGTATCACTTCATGCTGCAACTGGAGTTCCATGTCTCTTAAACTTCAGCAAAGCACCTAATCACCTGATTTTAAATGTCTTTACTTCATCCAAGCTCATTGTTCTCTTGCCAGCTAGGATCATAAATTATAATTTATTCTAATGTTAAATATATCCATTAGTCTCACAGTTAAGCAAGGCTGCAAAACAAAGAAACAAAAAGAAAATCACTGAAAATCACATTGTTAAACTGGCAGGAAACCCAAACAGCTCCAAGCATGTGATACCATGAAATGAAAGAGAATAGCAATAAAATTCACAGAGTTTTCTCCAGCAAGACTGAATTTAACAGGAGCTATTGACATCTGCAGGAGAATAAAGCCTCCTAAAATTATCTATTTGATAATATTCAGAGAAATAGTACAAAAGCACCTGCCTGGGTTTTAAGAATGCCCTTGATATCTTTTCAAGTGAAATCCATGGTAACAATTTAAGATAAATTATTCCTTTCCCCCTAAGCAATTCTGAAGTATTAGATTCAGAAAAGCCCTGTTAGGTCAGAGTAAATGTCCTCAAATCCTGCCTTGGAGAGTGGCCAAAAGCAAGGGAAGAGATTAAGAACAGGGCAAAGCTGTAGCCGTGCTTTTGCAGTGATTTAGTGCTAAGGGGCCTCCTGAGGAAAAATTATTGTCTTTGCATTTAGCAAGTTCCAGTAGCCATTGCTTCCTTTAATTTATGCAAGTTTTTTTTCATACTTTTTTTTCTTCAAGAAAAATAGAATGAAACAATTTTGTATTGAATGCTTCAAGACACTAATTACTTTATATTTCTTTAGTCATATTTCTATTTTAGCACTTTTTGTCTTTTCTTTGTAGGTCTTAGTCCCTCTATTCTTTCCTTATACAGAAGTTAGTTCATAATTTTCTCTTTCTTTCTGGTTTTTTTTTCTGTATATTTTCCAGTCAATCTATAGTCAAAATCATGTCAATCTGGCTGTTAAAAAAGGATCTGTATGTATGGCCATATGCTGGACTTATTCTGTTTCACTATTTTTACCCTAATAATTTTTAACATTTGGTTAGAGTTTATTTGGTCACTGATGAGTGTTAATCTGATGTTTTAATGATATTATTATAAAGTGTGTACATATATATATATATATAATATAAATAAAAATTGTAGAAAATATATAATTACAAAGTAAAACTTGTAAGTTTTAAAATATATATGTACGTGTGTATATATATATATACACACCTCAGTATTTGCTAATATTACTTATTTTAGTTGCCCAGGAACATTTCACAGCATTAATTTTTGTATTGATTTTCCTCCTCAGCCAAAGAGGAATGCTGGATACTTTTGTGGAGTAATACAAAGCAGAGGACAAAGCCATGTCTCCCTCTCCACTGACTGCAGGAAAAAAATGCTATAGATCAAAATCCTAATTTTGCTGATGTCTGAAACTGTGTAACATGAAAACCACTATCATCCCTGGTATGCTGATGGATGAAGATTCCTTTGTTTGCTAGAAAAGCACCTCCATACTTCTCACAGCACATCTGCAGATGTTGGATTAGAGTTATGTCAAACTAACAGAAAGTGCAAGTGCAAAGCCTTCAGTCTTTGGGTGTCTGCATAGTTTACACATAATCATGCAGTGCTTGGTTAAACTCCCTGTTTCCATCTCAGCTTAAGTAATACAGTAGTTCGACCTCAGTCCCTTGTTAATATTTAAAACATTTTCCCTTGCTTCACTGAGACATCTAATATAGTTATCTTTGACCTATTGACTGGCCTTATCTATATCAAGTATTGTTCTTGATGCTTGAGTAGTCTTGTTCAAATCAATAAAGGTAAAGGTGGCATAATCTGACTATAAATGGAAGATGTCCTTGCATATTGTATGCTCTGTCATGCTGGCTACCTAAACCTTTTCTAATTTCACAAAAAATGTAGGAATATATTTCAGTGGAAATCCCCTGCAAGAGCCAGTTTTAACTGTAAATGTTTTTTTTTTTCATAAAAATAAGCAGTTTTGATATTATCTAGCACCTGCACAATGGCAGAGCTTAACACATGAGCTGCATTAAGTTTCAGCTTAGTATTGATACTTAAGCATCTCTGATTCATGCTTCAAAATAAATCATGGTGCATTCGAACTCTGCTCATTTTGTTACACTCTGAAATACTTTTAACACTATTGACAAACAGTTGAAAAGGAGCTGCCTGTAATCTATGGAAACTCAGATTACCTCCCTACGATTCAGTTTTTAAAAACATATAAAATACATAAAGAACTATATAGATAGAATTTTATGATTGGCTGATTATTAATGGCTGATATAATTTTATTATTTCTTTATTAATAGTTAAAATTATTTCTGCTGTCAAAATCTACAATGTACAGCAAGATAGCTTTTATTTAATGAGGAGCTGTAGCATCTCAGAAGTCAAGAAACATCTAGCAAAATGTGATCATTTATCAAAAGGCACATATTTGTTGAAGTCAGATTGTGTAAGAAGAATCATCTACAGCAAAGGTGCCACAGCCTGGCAACAAACTGTGAAACTGGAGAAACTTCTCAGATAAACTGAGTTCATTTGAGAATTGAAGCCTCAAGGCTGAGATTGTGTAACCTGCAATAAAACAGACTGTCCTCTTCCTCAGGGCTTCCTATTTCCTACTACAGGTCAGCACAGACTTCAATTTTGCTAAAATTTCACTTCAGCAAAAGCAGCAATGTTTTGGAGTGCTTTTTGTTCCTAGAGGCAAGGAACAGGGTGAAACAGCAGTGACAGCACCTGGTGATATAATACTAAGAGCAAAAATATTTCTCAAGATTCTGCTGCATGCTCATTTTCTGTCTTCCTTCTGGTTCTTATCCCTTTCCTGGTTCTCAAGTGTCTAAATGCCATTTTACTTCTTGCATGCTTGACAGAAATTCTCCTGTTAAAGCAAGAAAAATTGCCAAACCTGTTCAAGAAATTTTACATTATCTTGGTCTGAATCAGTGAGTTACCCATTCCTGTTTTCTCAGAGAGAAACTTAGGGATATGAATAAATCCATTATTCCAAGGATACCCTCCAGGAGGGGCAGTTCTGCTTGCTCTAAAATCCTGCCCTAGCAACAGTGAATTTAAATTGTCAGCTACATGCTTATCCCAGACAGGAAAGAACAACAACAGAGATGGCAGTCGGAGAGTCTGGGTTACAAACACAATAGAGGGTGGGGGGATCTGTAATTGCAGGGATCTGCACTGAGAGAATGGGTGATGACCTTCAGGTAATGGGAATGCTTTGGATGAATAAATAAAAACTTGTCTGCTCTTGTGGCTTCACAATGTTCAGAATTATTAAGAATATTCTCAACGAAGCTTTTGCTAGATATGATTCCTTCATGCACATTGCTGTATAAGAAAAGGATAGCCATACATTTTATAAACTGTATTTTACATTAAGATGTGCACGTGTATAGATTCTTTTAGCAGAGTAGCAGTGGTTACATCCTATGGAGAGAGCAGGTGAACAGACTGGGCACACAAGTGTACCATACCAAGAGCAAGAATCCTGTCTCAGTTGGATCCTCTTAGAACTAGATACAGAGAAATATTGGCAGTAGGAGATATTTTATTTATAATACAGGTAATAAAGGTGGGACTTTTTTTCTGTGTTGTGATACTTAGATCCATAACAATTGACAAATTCATCAATTGCATGAGGAGTTTTCAGCTGCATTTTACACGAATAGGCTCATATCAAATTTCAGTGTAACAAATCACAACAGAAGAAGATTTTATTATCTTTATAATTATTAACTGCTCCAGTGCTTTCACTGTTTGGGAGGTTAATCTTACTTGAAGCTTTTGATTAAAAATCCATATCCACTGTGGGTTCTACATCTGTTTTAAACAGCAACAACATTGTTTCAAAGAAGTGGATCATTTTAATGTGCAGTACAGATTAAAGTTTCCTTAAGTCATTGTCCCATGAGGTTATCTGTGGTTGACCCTTTTCAAAAATGTTTTTTTTTTTTTATAGAAGAACAAAACTATGTCAGTCAAACTGTATTTGCTCTACAAGATTGTAAATAATAAATAAATAATTACCTTCTAGACCTTAGGAGTATATGTCTGGATGTAAGATATCAGGCCTGGTTTTCATTTTACTAGGATGAACTAGCTTTGAAGTTTTTCAGCTTCCTATCAAGACACTCTTCTACTAGTAACATATAATTATTTATTTACTTTGTCCACTCAGTCTGCTTTTCTTGAAGATAATGGTGACATACCTTCAATTCCAGTACCGACTTAGTTTGCTTTACAAAACACAATAGGGAGGGCCATTAATGGCACAGAAAACAAAGTTCAAGACTCCAGAGTACACGGCTTTAGTAGAAAGTCAGTCCTGATTATCTCATCAGTGAAATTGAATTAGAAACATTTTCTGTGTTCTAAGTGCACCTGTCTGTAATCATAAGATCAGATACTCTAAACTTGCATAGTGGATTTGACAATAATTAGATATGTGGTCTTCAAGAACTACTTTTATAAAGCAGATGTGAGGAGTTTTGGCCTCTGCCAATCAAAGTTACAAATCTCCTCAGGGCTAGCTAGGCAGGTTTTGAACAACATTGGTTGTCTTAGTATGTGTAACAGTGTAAAGCTGCAGCATCTTTCCCTAACTTAGAGTTTTAGCTTCTAAAATATTCTTAGGAATATGAATGGAGTAACATTTCTACCATCCACAACATCTTTAATAAATTTATTAGTTCCTGTTCCTTTTCATAATCATTCCTAGCTTTTAATGTGCTTGAAACCTAATCCATGTCTAGGAAGTTTAGAAAACAATCTTTCTAAGAAAACACTTTCATCTGAAGTCAGGCATATAAAATTAAGAATGCTCATATGTACGAAATGAATACTTCACCTTATTCATTATCTTGCCTCCAGTCATGGCCAGTAAAGATAATTCACAGGAAGAGGAAATATGTCTTAAGAACAAAATGAAACTTTCAGGTCTGCTCTGAGTGAAAGACAGTACCTGTTCTTCATTCTGTATCTATTTCTTGTTGGATTTTGCTGGAGGCATGATTTAGCCTTGAAAAACAGCTTTTTAATTCAGTGTCTTAATTCCACCTTGCTCAGAATGGAAAGATATAATGAGAAATTTCTGGGTCTCTCTTTGAAGAAGGTCAAGAGTTCACTTAAGCTCAAACAGACGAAGCATTTTAAGGCTCACAGGGGCCAGCAGCATGCACATGAATCATGCAGCTGATATTACCTCTCTCTGCCCCCACTAGAATGACTCACTGACAATGTGGTAAGGGGAAGGTAGTCAGATGCTCAAAATTGTGTCTTTAAAGAGACTGTAGCTATCATGCTTCTGCACTTTACCTTTTCATATGAAGCTTCTTGGTATTTTCATATTGTGCTAGTATTCATGGATATCCTGCACTTTTGTAGCTACCTGTTCTTCCCACTTTTATGTCTAAGCATTACACAGAGAGTTTTAGGAAAGTGAGGAATAAGGCTCTAAAGGAATGGAATTATGTTTGTAAAAACCAATGAAAGTAATGGAATTGGGAGTGGGCTGTGCATTAGAATTATTGGAAGCAAGAAGTGAATCCTTTTAAAGACACAATTGTAGTGTTAAATTATTTTTCTGTGATTTGTTTTGTTGCACCTTGCCTACTTCTTTTACTATAACTGCACTCTGTATAACATTACCTAATCCTTTTCTTTGTGATACTTAGCTATCTTCTGTCTACGGCTATAGATAATTTAGGACTCTAAACTTGCATAGCCTGTTGAACTCCCTTCTTACCTGAAATAATTCTACCTGTATCTGTGAAAAAACACTCCAGTTGTTTATATCAGCTGGATCCTTCTTCAGCCTATTTTAGATTAACATTTTCCCCAATATATATTTTAATTCAGAGAAAACTAGACTCCACAAACTACTGAAAAGTAATTCTAAAAGTAGACAAATATTTCAATGATGATTCTAATAACTGAAACCTTTTGGGTTGTAAGTTGTTATACAGGTAGAAATTCAAGTTAAAGCAAATGAAGCCATATGCAGTAGTCCAGCTGCAATTTATGCAGTAGAGATCAAGTTCTGGACTAAGATATATAAAATATGTAAGGCTAATCATTACCTGCTGTATATATGTCACTGCTGACCACAGACATATCTTGTTCACATACCTTGTACTGGTTAAGGAGGGGTAACCTGCCTGGCTATACACAACCTTAATTTGCCTTCTTGAATACTGATGTCTTATTCATGGTAATCTATAAAATGTGTCAGGGAAGGTTTAAGTTGGATATTTGAAAAAGGTTCTTCACCCACAGGGTGGTTGAGCCCTTGAGAAGGTTCCCAGGGCAGTGGTCACAGCACCAGACTGCAAGCACCAGAGGGCAAGAAGTGTTTGGGCACTGCTCTCAGGGACATGGTGTGACATGGAGTGTCCTGTGCAAGGCCAGGAGCTGGACTCCATGATCCTTGTGGGTGCCTTCCAAACCAGCATATTCTGTCATTCTGTGAGACAAGGTGGATTCTTTTTGAGTCACTCACATAATTCTCCACTGTGAGCTAAAGAGAGTTGCATAAATCACGTATGGAGAAATTGGTTAAACGGGCTTCTTGTCTGGGTGTTGGTGTAACTACATCCACTAACACCAGTGCTGTGTATACTTAAAAAAAAAAAAAAGTGTGTGTCAACTGCAATCAGATCTAAATCCTTAAAGGCTTTCAATTACCTGAATAGTATAAATGTGCAGATCTGGCTCCAAAATACTAGTAATTATTACACTATTTGTCTGATAAATTTCTAAGCCTTCATCTGATCTCCACCACTTTACTGACATTTCAGTTTGCTTTGGTGTGATTCTTTGAAGAAACAGACCCATTGCCACTGATTTATATACTCTCATTGGGTGCAGCAAACCCCTTCATTGCCTTATTTTTTTTATTCTAGGGCACCATGCAGCTTTATGCACAAGCCTCTGTAGTTTGTGCACATCTGAATCTTAAAAAAATTGCAAAAGAAAGTCTGTTATGTTTGCACTTTTAATTTAACATTGGTTGGGATATCTGCCAATGCAGATAGGCACTTTTCTGTGCACTGGAAAACCCAATTAGGACTTGTTCTTAGTTTGATTATCAGTCAGAAACATGCATACAGGAATATTCATTAGAGACCTACTGAGAGCTGTGATAAAGCAGCAGACAGCTGAATTATAGAGTCTGTCAGTAACCCCACTACAATTTTACATTTGCTTGATAAAGGACAAGTAACAACATATCTAAGATGTAATTTGGAGCCTACTGGAACTGCACTTTATTATGGTAGATATTGTTCTGACTGTCTTCAGGAGGTTGGTAAGTGTTTCCTGACATGATATTGTGCACAAATGATAAATCACCACTGTGCTGAGCACAGAAAGGTAACACACATGTCAGCTGGAGATAGCCTCTCAGTCACAGCCAACACCAGCAATTTGAGGGCTGGTAACACAGTACATGTTACAGAAGCTTGGACCCAAAATGTTTTTATGTTTAAAGGATGATGACTCAATTGACCCCACTTCTGCAGTTCTTTACAGTGCCTAGAAAAAAAAGAGAAGCAAAATAATTCCTCTTGGGTAATTTAAAATACTTCAGCTAATGTTAAATAGGTATATTTCTTAGCTTATAGACATTTTACTATTTGCCTTAACTTCTAGCTACCTAACCCATTGGCACTGCAATACATGATCTGAAATTATATCAAGTTTTCAATAGAATTGGGAAGGACATATGCATGGAACTAGGATACCAGTCAGCTAACTAGATCAAAGTCTCTCATACAGTTTACTTAAAAAGCACTTGGGAAATCTGGTTCCAATAATGGCTTCAATGTGTTTTCCTTTCTAAACAGAAATAATACCCTGTTTGAAAATGGAAGAAATGGTATTTGATCCCTTTATTGAATGTGGTGTTTTAGTAACAGAGTTGTTCAAGATACGTAAACTCCCATCTAAAATTAAATTATTGAAATAAATATTTTTAAAAAAAGTTAATAAGAATGCAGAATAAAAGGTCTGTTCAATATTATCAACATGAACCAGAACTATTGGCACTGTATGGGCTGTTACAGTCCCCAAATTGAGCAAAAATAGTAGTAGTGTATAGTGGCTCTTCTGCAATTGAGTCTCACTCAGATTAGGATTATTTATCAGTCTTTATTTCACAACATATATCACATCATCAAGTTTATAATAAACACAAAGCAGTTCCTAAACAAAACTGTTGAAATATCAGTATCGATTTCCCTAAGGCATGCTGGCTATGTGTGAATTCCATAATTGTACAGTATGCTGTGATGAAGGATTAAAACCAGTTCATTGTATGAAAGTAAGAGAAAGACCCATGCCCAAATGAACCACTTTAAAACATGCACAGCTTTTGAGCAGAGGACAATAGTAAAATACAAATATTTCCTTCTTAGCATCTTAATAATTTTGTAACTGGGAAATATATGTATATTTTGGCATAGTAGCCCAAGATGCTTGACTGGCACATCTTGCTTCAGAGCTTGTAAGTCTCACAAGCTGTGAAAGCATTTCAGCTTGGAATGTGTTTCCCTGTCATTTGAGGTAATGCAGTTTTCCCCAAGTTCCCAGACAAAGAGCAGATGCACAGAAGCTGTGTGTAGGTGTACATTAGCAGGTACAGGCCGAACTGAGCTTGGTCTTCCCATGCTAGTGTTGGAATTGGAAATATGATGGGAAAAGACACCAATGTAGGCGTCTGCATCTAAATTTTTGATCCAGACTGTTCTAGTCACATGCTGCACCAGAGCTAACATGCTGGGCTGAAAGTCTGGAGGATGACTTCACAGCACAGGATGGAGCTGGAAGGATGGTTCAGACCTCCCCTTTTTCTGCCTGTCTGTTCTTAACAATTCTCTTTTGTCTGGCCTGAGTTTATATATGTTTATGAGTGTATGTATGTATATTACCCAGCTTAAAATGTGCACAGCAAAGAAAAATTATGAGTTTTCATTTAGGTCAAATCCCTTCTTCATCTCACTGCAATGATGTTTCCTTCCACTGGTGCAAGGCAAGTAACAGGGACTTGCAGCCAAGGTGGGTGGGGCTGAGCTACTCCTCCTGATAGCACCAATTTAACGAGGCATAAAAAAGGAACACCATGCACAATATATTGGCATGGGTGTAGCACAGGACTGCCCCTACCAACTTGCCCAGAAGTAGAAAAGATTCCTTTTAGAGCAAGACCTAGAGCCTTGAGCCTTGTCTTCTCCATTTTAGGCCACCCTTCTGTTCTCAATGATCTTCACTCTATCTTGTATACCTGCTTTTTGGGAGATATCATGGCAACTTCTCCATATATAGTTGAAAATTAAGGAACATTTACTTAGGAAAAGCACTTTTGATATATGTTTAAATTTAAATATTTCTCTGCAGAAGGATGGTCTCAGGTCTGTGGTCATTCGCCATCCTGAATCAAGAACCTCAGCCTTGATACAAAGCTCAAGCAATTAATAAAGGGAGAAAAGGCATGTTAATTTCTGTGAGTCTTGTTCAAAACAGCTCAGTTCTCCAGCACTTGGACACATTTTTGAGTATATATTTAGACTTAGGAAAATGACACATTGCCTGTAAAGTTCATATACTGTGAATCTACCCCAAATTTTGTGACTATGTTCAGTCTTCTTGTACAAAAGAATCTTCCAGAGGACACACGTTTATACATATACCTGATTACCACATTTATACCTGTGGGACTTGAGTGGGACTGACATTGTGGTTAAAAATGCACAGCATAGAATTCAACTTTTCTGTCTCAGACTGGGTGGGGTGATCCAGCTGTGGGAACTGTATGGAGTCTGTAAGGATATTTGAAAACATGGTTACTTACACACTAGGATAGTTCAAGTTTCTAATATTTTAGTGTTCCTTAATTCCTAATCTAGTTTTATTTTCATTTTAAAGAACCATATACTTTTATAGAACCATAAAGACATATATACAACTATATTAGTACCTTATCATATATTTTTTCCCAACTGGCTTTTGCTCTGAGAAAAACGACAAAGCTACAGCTGAATACCACATGAAAAATATTTAGCCTTGCAAGCACTATTTATATATCAAAAATCTTTATTAAAATCATGGGAGCACACTGCTGAGTAAAAACATCTGTCATTTCCCCTCCATCTACTTTTTCCCCCTTAAACAGTAACACCCACATTTCAAATGGCTGAAGAGTTTATTTAAGTCATGCTGAGCATATGGAAAGTCCCTGTACCATCCATACACACACAGAGACAGCAGTGAAACTCTGGGATGAAAAGCCCTAAAAGCACTAGAAACACTACAAAAAGAGTAAAAGAAAATGCAATCATTCTATGTCAGCATTATACTAGATAGAGTAGATCTGAGGATAAGTGTTGAGTACAGTTCTAGGAGATGACCTTTTCCCCTCTGTCATTACTAAAGATTGTAGACGGGTGAGGCGTCTTTCTCAAAATACATATTTATGCTTTGCTGACAATGCTGCTTTTCATGTTTAAAAATAAAAATGTTCCTTATAATAGACATATAATTATTCATACTCTGGAGGCTTCAGTCTCAGTATGTGGAATATTGGAGAAAAAAAAAATGGTAGTCTGCCTTGAATAGTTTATGATTTGCTCCATAAATCTGTCATTCAGTATAAATTTAAAAAGCTGGCCATAGCTTTTACTCGTTTGAGCCTGCTTTTGCTTATGTTGCTTATATATTGATACTAAGCCTCTAACCTCTGTGGTCCTGCTCCTGATTTATAGCAGTGCACCTGTAAAGGAGCACATTGTGTCAAAAGTCTGCTTGGATGAGCTGGGCTGCTTGGATGAGTGTGAGCTGAGCCACAGCACAACGCCTGGAGTAGGGGGAGCACTGGTGGGGCAAAGCAGCAGCAGCAGGAGCAAGAAGAATGGCAGAATGGCAGAATGGCAGAATGGCAGAATGGCAGAATAGGGTCTGCCTCTTCACTGATGCACAGATGAGGTCTCCCTGCTTCCAGGACTCCAGTAATTTCCCATGATTTTTAAAGGGAAAATCTTCTTATCTTCAGCAACAGCATAATTCTTGATCAGACATTACATGACACTTATTTTTCCAGAACACAGGGACCTGGCCTCCTGCCAGCTTTGCATTAATGTGCTGCTTCAGCCTTGGCTTATTTGGAGAATGAGAATGAGAAAAAAGTGTTATGCATATACTACATATCAGAGTTCCCACAGGACAGTGCAAGTGCTGTGTATAACTGTGCTTCTAGGACAGTTTTGCATTGGAAATAGAGATTCTCCTCCCCCATCTCCTTCTACAGTTGGTCTATACAGTTCTATAATCTGAAAATTTTTAGATTTCTCCTTTTAAAATTTTGTGGTAAAAGTTTATTTTCTAATAATTTTCTTTTTCCTTGATAACTGCATGACTACCTCTACATTTCCTGAAGTTGCAGAGGGCTCTGCAGGACAAGAAATCATCTCTCAGACACACAGAGGACTAGTTTTTTGGCTGGAGTGACATAATCCAGTTCATTAAGAAAGAAGTGTAAATTTCGTAGTTGCACGTGCTTAAATTTTAAGAATGTTACTGTTTCTATTGCTAAATCTGACAGGATTAAGGTCAATAAAAGCAAGAATAATTTTAATTTGGGGACTTCTCTACATTTCATAAGAAAGACATACATGAAAATTAATTTAGTCTGAATTGGGAGCAATAATTAAGCTACATACATTGGTTTTAAATATTTCTTAGCAGACCAAACACGGTGAAAAAAACCTGCACATTTAGAAAAATGTTGGTGTTCCATAAATATGTCAGATATCTAGGTGTTTTCATCTTAAAGTCTGCTGTGAAGTTTCCATAAGCCTACTTGTTGGAGCTTGTGGTTTTAGTCCCCACAAGTCTTCCTTTCCCTCCACAGCTGTTATACCATGACATCCACTGTTTGGAAAAGAGCAGACACAGCTGGCTGTTTCTTCAGTGCTGTCATTGACCCTTACCCTATCCATTAATTGCCCATCACTGCTGATATCTGGTCTCCTACCTCCTCATCAAACACTTCCATATCCAGATGTGCCTAATCAGTTCTCAGAGACATGATGGATGGAAGGCCAGCCACAAGTCCAGGTCTGGGCCATGGCATGGCAAAGGAGCTGTTTGCAGTACAGATGATGTGCTGTCCACCTTAAGCAAACTCTCCAGCTGCAGTAGTTGGCATCTGTGATGCATTGAATCTGCAGGAGTACATGATGGAAGGGGAGGGAGTGGTAATTATTCTTTGAAAGATATTGGCAGGGAATGTACTTTCTGTCTCAGAGTGAAAACTGAGGTGCTAGTAGAGGGGAGCCACAGTGGAGAAGGAGATGCACAGCTGTCTGCACATTTGAGCAGAACAAGCTGGTCCTGAGAAGAATCTTCTGTCACCAGAGTGGAAATAAATCAGTCTGAAACAAACATTTCTAAGGCATCCAGATTTCACTCCATTTTTATCCAAATGATAAAAAAACTGCATCAAGTATAGTAAAAATCATCAAAGTATCCTTCCAAGACTACAACTCCATTGTCTAAACTTCTTTTTTTAGAAAAACCCTGGCACGGGCTTGGCCCAGGATAATGAGCAGTTCTGGAAGCAGTGCTTGAGTGCAGTTCAGGAACCAGCACTCACCAGGGATCTGTTCAGTGTGAGACATGAATGCAACCATTTCACTCTGAAGGCCAAAAATGTTTAGTAGTCTGTATAGAACATACCAGGCAGTTGACTTCAGCTCCAGAGCCATATTTAATTTACCAATACATATTTCCATGCTCTTGCAGTTGCCAATGGTTCCCAAAAGAAGGAGGAAAATTTCTTCAAACTGAAGTCCTTCTTCTTGCAAACAACAGAGTGGTACACCTCTACATTTATCTTTGACACAGATTTTCACTTTAAGGCAGAACCTAAAACCAGGACGCAGGCTTGCCTGGATCTGTTTTCAGTGCCTCTGAAGAAGGTCAGATACTAAGTCACACAAACATAGGTAGCACTGCCCCTTGCAATAGACAACAGCACACAAGGAGGTGCTAAACCTCTGCTCCTATCAGATGGTTAATTAAATATCCATTGAAGCCTGGTCAGACTTTGACTTAACTTTGTAAATTTAATCTGAAAATGTAAACTTTTATCACAAGGGACATTCCACTACCGTTACCCTGTTTAAATATTGAAGCAGACAGGCTTTCACTTACCCTGTAGAAAAATAAGAGTGGATTTAAGAAAATGTAGGAGGACTGATTCCTAATCCAAGATAAAACCCTCAAAAATGCAGCAGCCAGCTTGTGCTGTTTCCCATTTCCCGTGCAGTTGTCACTGTGGAAGCAGCTCTCTGCAGGTGGCAGTGCCTTGCTGCTAAATGCCTGGAGAGGGATCCAGGGCTCCTGCCAAGGGAAGGAATGTTCCTGCAGGTGCATGAAAAGGACAGCAAGCATAGGGGGTGGTGGAGAACCCTGGCAGCACCAAGAAAAGGAGACTGAGGAAACACAGACTGCTGAGGTGGAGGAATAGAGGTGATACATTTAGAAGCAGAAGAAGGAAAATCCAGATAAGAAAAAAAAAGTGGAAACTTCCATTATGATTGCTACAGGGGAAAGGAAAGGGGGGGAACAAAGTGAAGGCTTACATGAAGGTGAGGAATATTTCAAAGTATTTCCCTGCCATGAATGCATAAAGAAGTAAAAGGGTGTCAGGAGGCTGATGGCTGGTTTACACCTACAGATGTCATCTGTGTCTCCAAGTCTCATTAAGAACACACCTACTGAATATTTTATAAGGATGGAAAACCTCAGATAGATTTGCCCTTAATGGGCCATACTAAGAAAAGCTAACAGATTGTCCTCCAGTCTTTTCCCTAAGCAACTTCACTGCCTTTTCCAAAGAAAATGAGTGATTTCTTCTGAATTCATGATCACTCAGCTTATCATTTGTTAATGCTTTGATAACACAGATGGCAAAGTATTTGGTGGAGCAAATAAACAGATCCTATGTGGTAAGAAATCTATGAGCACCTGAAAAAAAACCTATCCTAGCTTGGTGAAAGGAATGTTTGGAGTATGTATTTTTATCTGAAATTTTGGTCCAACTAATATGCATATCCAATTATATGGTTATTCTTTGCTGCAATCTCTCTCTCTCTTTTTTTTTTTTTTTTTTTTTTTTTTTTTTCCTTGACTTCAGGGAAAAGGGCCCAACAGGAGGAGGAGATGAGACAAGGAGGCTGGAGAATGAGCTAAGGAATTGGTGAGGGTTTGTAAACTTGGACATATGACCAGAGTATTTCTCATTGCAGATTTAAATTCATTTTATTTCTGACTCTTTCTTATGAAAAAATTAAGAGTTCAAACAAATGGACAGCTGTGTTTCATAAATAGTACCTCTTCTTATACCCATAAATTGTTCTTTAAATATAATTGTTTACTAAATATTAAATAATTATTTGGGGAGGGAGTTGTCTTACAGACTGTGTAATTATTTACTTGTTCACAGCATTTTAGTTGTCAGCTGTTAGGTAATCTCAGTTTTTTCCTTGTTCTATTCTTGTTTAATAGTAAGTTATTATTAAGCAGTTTAAGTAATTATGAAGCAAAATTCTTCTGCCAAAAATTATGAAATAACTCTTTGCTTCCCAAACTAAATGGCTAATTTCACAGCTTGTTGTAAGACTGGAGAGGTATGTATCTTTCCCAGAGAAGATAGGGAATTGTGGGACTCACTAACAGACCTTAGGGAGCTGGACAAATTGGCAGTGTACAAAACAGTTGCTCTGAAAACAATCGTGTCTCTAAACCATCAATTCTCATTCATATGTAATGTCATGATCCTGCTTCTACTGAAATAATTGGTAAAGCCTTTCCTAGTTCCACTGGGACTAAGATTGGTCTTTTGGGCTTCCATTTGGCAAACAGGCATGCACATACTGAACAGACCTATTCACATGATTAAGTTAAGCATGCAAATAAGTCTTTTCACTTGCTGTTTGTACATTACTAATGTTGGGAAATGGAAGAGCTCCTTTTCTTCCTGAAATCTTGGGGCAAAAAAATTCACTGTTTCCATTGAATGTAAGTAAAAGATTGACTTATGAGCAGAAAACAGCCCTTATCTATTTATTTATTTATTTATTACTTTTTATTTGTTGTGTGTGAGTGGGTTTATTTAAACCCCAGATATGAGAAACAGTGGTAACAAAGGGCCTTTGTCCCCACACAGATTTGCTGCAGGAAGAATTTCATTAAGTTGCTCACTGCTCATGGCCCTGTTCTTTCTAGATGGTTCTGGAAAATCCAGAAAACCCTCAAGTAAATACATAAATCCAGAAAAATATATTTGAAGACAATAATAAAAAAAATGTTCTACCAATGTGACACTGTTCAAAATTACTTGGTGAAAATTAATATCCTTCCAGGATCAGATGACTTTTTTGAGGCATCATGTAATATAAAGAGAAAAAAAAAAGAAATTAAAATTATGAAAGGACTTCCTAGCTTTTGTATCTTGTGCTACATGCTTCTTTTCTTACATCTCTGCTCACTAACCACTCTTCTCTGAAAATGATTCACATCCCATTTTCTCACTTCAAAATCTGGTTAACTGTACATACTAAATTTCTTGAAGAACATGAGAACTCTGCCCACTAATCCCACTAAAATAGGAGGATTTATGGTAGCATTCCAAACCTTGAGTAAATGTCAAAACCACTTTTTATCTACGTAAATAAGGTTGTAAAGGATTTCCTTTTTATTTCCTGCTTTCCAGGAAATATGAAATTCCTCTCTTTTGGCTGATAGACTGACAGATGTTGGAGAACCAAACTAGTGAGAATTAGTATGGCATTATTGCTGGGGAAAAATTGTGTTCAGGAGATGCATGCTCTCAGCAATAGCTGGTGTTATTTTACCTGCTTTGAGGGGACTGAATTTGCCTCCATCTGCTGTGGGCAGTGCAAGGGGGAGCAGCTGAACTAAACCCCTCATTCCTGCTGTAAAGGTTTGGGGAGACATCATGAGTCTAAACTGTGCTCACAAACTCAGATGGGGGACATGAGCCCTGGATTCTCCCTGCCAGTAAAGGCTTGTTGATACATTCTCTGTATATTTAATGCACACTGTATATAAAGGACTTGGGGCAGAGAATAAAATCATCACCTCCCTTGAAGCACTTACATATGAGTCTGTGATTTCTGACTTCTGCTTTCACATTTTCCCCCTATTTTTTATTGAAATTAGTCTTGGACTCTTTTCTACAAGACATCTCAGTTTCAACCATTTTTTTTATTGTTGCCATGGTAACATATGTGAGGTGAAGAAATATTTTCCAAGATTACAAACTTCAGTTTATTCAAAGATGGATTTTTGGTTGCTTCTGATCTAAAGTATATTTGGTCAGATTGGGCTAAAAATTTTTTATCTCCTGATTGGCTTTAACATTGCCTGCAAAATTTTCAAAGTTTCTGATATTCACAGCTATGAAGTACAGCTTTGATCTGAACTTCAGATGGGATGTCCAAGAATGAGATGATAATTTGGTGTGGATTGGGGTTTAGGAAACGGGGACTTATCCTCTAAATATGTACAAATTAATCTTGCTGACACACATTGAGGTAACCCACTTTCCAAAAGTAGGTACAGATAGAGAGTCAGATCAGCAGTTATTAGGGTTGCTGTTTGTATTATCACCTCCATAGCCCACGGTGTGGACGTCTGCACTGTGGAGAGCCTGAGGTGCCTGGCTCAGTTTCCTAGGACATTAGCATTCCCAGTTCTCTGCTGGTGGCACAAGAAAGCTATTGCCTTATTTATTAAACACAGACTTTAAGAGACTTCTGGGAAAAGTGCTGCTGCTTGCAGAGTGTGCTGAGAATAGCTGTCCTCACAGTGTTTCTGAACAAAACAGCCCTACACATTTCTAAGTTTCCAGAGTACTTCAGCTGATGACTTGAATGGCCTCATCTCTTGCTGTGCTCCTCTTGTCACTTAAACTCAGCTGCTGGTTGGGAACTGAAATGAGCCTTTAAGATACAATTGCAGCTCAGCTTACAAAGAAATTGCAGAGTGGTAAGAGTCAAGGTGGACTTATAAAAGATACTAGCTGCAGAACTTTGCTTCAGGAGAATTCTCAGTGCAGTTAAAAACTCTTCAGTAAGCATTAAAAAAACCCACAAAAAGAGTCAGAAGTAGCTTCTGATTGGGAAAGAAAACTAATTAATTTTATCTAGAGAGAATTACCTTGGCTACCAAATGGATTATGCTTTTTCCAGTCTATTACATCCCAACAGGTGGATTTCTCCAAAAGGCACCCAAGGCACATGCACAGATGGATGAATTGCTGGTCATTGCAAGGGAGCTGAAAACAAATGATTTGCCAGGTGCACCTCAGGATAAATAAGCCTTGCAGACCTGACTTGTTTCTTTGATTGCCAGTAAGCATAGAAGATTAAAGACAGCAGGTCTCAAACACTGATTTGTTATCCTCCAACTAAGAAGCTTAAGTTTCCAAAAGTGTCAAAGGCCTCTTGGGCTAAAGAATTTGGTGCTGGAGCTTTCTGCTACTATTGAAAACATGTAGTCTGAAGTCAGTTAAAATCAGGCAAACACCATAAGTTTTGTCCCAGTTTTCAAAACAAAGATTTATAGGCTGTTGGCTTTCCATAGGTATTTAATAGGATTGCAGATACCTGACAAGTTTTTAGAGTTGAGAACTTTTTGCATGCCTGCTAGAAAAGAATTAAAATTCTATTCTTAATTTTCAAGTTGTTAAGAGACAAGGGGGACCTTTTTGCTTTACTTTTTATATGCCTTCATTGAGGAATTTGTTAAAATACATGATAGTTTATATCTGGCCTTCATGACATAACTTTAGGCCCAAACTCAACTACTAAGAAAGCATCTGAAGGCTCATATGTTGCTGCAGGCATTGAATCAAGTTAATATGAATCAGTAAAAAGCTACAGCAGAGGAAGATGCTCTCTGTGTGTTTCTGATGCATCACATAAACACACATTGCAATAATGCTATAATTTTAGAGATCCATTCTACTATAATTTCATATCTGTTTATATTCCTTTAAGGATTAGATTAGTTTGGCTGAAAGTGTGCATGTTTGTATGAAGATATCTGAGCCACAGAAAATGATGTTTCATTCATATATTTATATGCTTATATGTATGCAGATATATGTGCATGCACACAAACATTTTCACACTAGCTATTTTAAGACATTTAATGTTAATAGAATCTGTTTTTAATAGAATAACCTAATAACTGCTGGCAACCAGGTACTTCTGTGAGAATTTACATATTTTCTTCATATTTTTCATAAAGAAAACAAAGCAAATTTAGTTATAGAGTATCAACCTCTTTCCCCAAGCATCTAACCTTATGAACATATGAGATCATATATTTCATTACTCAGTGTAAGATTACACCAATTTTTGAGCTGAAGCCTGACAAGACTGAGCTCTAAGTGGTAATCAGCAATAATGTATAGCTTGTACCTTAATGTCACTATTGGTGATTTTGTGATTAATTATCTGACTGCTGTGTAGTGCTTAAAATAATCTAAATGCATAGGGTAAATTAGTTGATCGGGAGAAAAGTCTGTCATGCAAATTCAGTTCTTACAGAACCTTCCTGTCACACTCATCAATGACAGCCTAAGTGGGTCACCAGAGTGGATGGCCCCTGTTAATTTATTTTCTCAGACATGCAATACATATTCATGATATCCTGCTGTTTGTCTGTCACCTCAAAGAAACTCTCCATATCCTCCAAATTATAATTAATGAAAATATTCACAGTTAAGCTTAGAGGCTTGGAAGGAGAGATATTGGTATCATGTTGCAGGGGGGTGCAAGGTATTGGTATCAGCAGTTGTTCTCTAATATAGTAGAGGAAAAATATTATTTTGCCTGATACAACCTCTTTCATTTTTTTCCGAAGAGATGTAAGGGATCATGCATTAAAAAAAAAAATTAAAAAGTATGCATGCGTGTGCATATATATATATAGATATATATATAAAAGAATGAAAGTATACAGTCTTTAGTCCATATACAAAAGCTTTTAGTCTATACTATTCCAATATAATTTTTTTTTCTCCATACAATCACGATTACAGATCTCTATTCAAACTATCCCCATACACTCAGATTTTTCAGAATCCTACTTGTCTATTTTGCCTAGGTTGAGTACTTCTTGGTGTGTATGCATTTTTATCCAGAATTATCTGTATTAACACCAGACATTTCCTGTCATCACCACAACATTTTATGATATAGGAAAAGATACATAATATGTTTTTTTATATTATCTTACAGACCTAAACAGATGCACTTGTACCTAAACTAGTGAAAAGACAGAGGCAAAAACATGCAAACAAATACACATTACTGCATGAGTAATGGCAGTAGCAAGGGGATAAATTTTATAGTTGTATGATAAATTGCTAAACTATGATATAAATAAAATGTATCTTGTGCTCCTTCAATTCATCAGTTACCTCTGTCTATCTCATCTTTTTCCTACTAATCCTCTTCCTAAGGAGGAAGTTCGACTAATCCACACCTCTACACAGCTTCAGACAAATTTTTGTTAAGTAAGAAAAAAGAAAATCATACTACCACAGGTAAGATTGATCCCTATGAGCTTTTCCAGCACTAACACCAGACAAAATCCCAAAATGTGTAACTGAATCTGCAAGAAGTTGTGG
Source organism: Muscicapa striata striata (assembly GCA_030060385.1). Taxonomy (NCBI): domain Eukaryota; kingdom Metazoa; phylum Chordata; class Aves; order Passeriformes; family Muscicapidae; genus Muscicapa; species Muscicapa striata. Next base: position 2,176,008 of record JAREIS010000077.1, read on the forward strand.
TCACATATTTCATTTTGCCTTGTTCTTTCCCCATTCTTCTCAGAATCACAGGTTTGCTATCAAAACTTAATTGCAGTGTGATCAAGCCTTTGTTTCAATGTTGCCTTTACTCCCTGTTAATGAATTAAACTGACTTTATATTTACCAAAATAAAAGCAGAAAATGTTAATTTTACGTATATGTTTGTAGTCTTTTTGGATTATTTTTGGTCAGAAAGAGAAGCATTAATAGAAAAAAAAACAAAAACAAAAACAAAAACAAAAACAAAAACAAAAACAAAAACACCCCACCAAAACAGGAATAACAAAATTGTAACAGTTCCAGACATTTGATAAATATTCTTCTTTTGATAGTATGCAAGAATTCCATGGGAGTGAATTGGAAAGATTTTATTGCTGACCTGCATGACTTAGTTGTGGCTTTGTCACTCATAAATAATGTATTCAGCCCCAACTCATGCCACTAAAACATTTATACCACAACACATCACTGTGTATGTTATATAAATATTTATTATGATGAATTATTAAAATGAGCAATGAATATTTATTCCTCTTGCAGCATGAGTACATGCATGTATGTATATTTTGTGCTTATATGAATACCCACATATAAAAATATTTCTGTAGCTCTCTACACATGAATATACAGTTTCCCCCATATACGTACATATATGTGTATATACATCCATCCACACACAGGGATGTGCACAAACAGCTGGAATTCTGCAAGGTTGTAAACGTGCTCTTTATAGATGTGCATTATTTAGAAATGGAAGCATCTACATGAAAGGTGGAATTATGTACATTTAATATTTTTTATTATCTATGATTAATTCTGACAGGATCATGGCTTAGATGCAACTATCATAACAAAGGCAGGGCAAAGGCCTCTGCCAAACAGCACCCAAGGCTTTGAGAACATGATGAATTTCATTAGCCAAAATTTACAGCCCAGGAGGTTCTTTCAGCTGCTGTTTTCATGTTCATCTGCTTATGGGGAAAAAAATTAAAATTTACTATATAGCATCTGCAATACCCAAAATATATTTAAAGGAATAATGTTACACTGTGGTTCAGATGTCTCCCTACAACACATGCCTGTTGAATGCTGGAGCCTGTCTGGGTACATCCATCTAATCCTATCTGATTTCAGACACTTGGCACATTTTTAAAAACTTGCCAGGAAGTCATATGATTGTACAGAGAGAGGGAATAGAGAGAAAGCTATCTATGAGCAGTGTTAGGGGAACACAGATGAGGCAAAGAGCCTGGGGACCAGACATGAGGTGCATTTTCCAGTCTCTGAGAAACTTTTCATTGCACACCACAACACAAAACATTCCAAAGCGTGTTGCAGATTTGAAATATTAATAGGAATTCATCAAGCTCCATGGGCTGACGCTTAGTTCCCCATTTGCTATGTACAAAGCAAAGGATTAACACCACTGGCAATATTTGTGTCAGGCCATACTGATTAATTTAATATTCTGATTGGATGAGCAGTAGAGCTTTAATGGCTGTTAACTTTCTGGCAAGAGGGGCTGAGAAGGTGATAATGAGATTAACATTTGGAGGACCTGATTTGCTTTTGCGCCGTATTTAATTACTACTTTGACACCAACTGGTATGGATTGTGCAGATATGCTGATAGATGCCCATATTTGCTAAACTATAATATTTGCTTTAAAGAAATGTGTTAAATTCCGATATTTCAAAACCACTTTGCACAGACATGAAAATTACATAATCCTATGTTCAATTAATAGCACCTTAAAGAGGATATTTGGAGCAAGCAGAATGCCTACAGGAAATGAAGAAAGATATTAATCAGCAATGAAAGCTGTACATTAAAGTTTAGGAAAAATAGTAATAATATAGAAACAATATAGGTTGCCAAAAATTGATGGAGATGACCAAGCTGACTTAGATTTTGCAAATGAAATAAAATAAGTCTTTAAATGATCTTGAGCTCTATAAAATAAAAGGAGAACAGAGAAGCAAAAAAAAAGACATTAACACAATCAGGTCTGCTTAAAGATTTTGTCATTTATTTCTTCCTCTTAAAAAAGAAACATGGTTTGGATTATTCTTCAGAAAGAAGAGTCATGTAAAGTCATGTAAAGCTTATGCTGAATGTTGAAATACAAAATAATTGAGCATAGGATAAACAACACAGGGGAAAAAATGTAGCCTTTTCTTAAACAAACTCATAATTGCTGAACCTGGTTTTCTGAACAAGAATGTGATATTGACCAGCCACAGATGAAAGGAGAAAAGACAACAAATAAGACCACTAAGCTGGAGTGTATATTTTATAGAGATAGTCAACAGTTCTTCCTGGGACTTGTCTCAAGGACTTTTTCAAGGAGATTTGCTAAAAGCAGGAAGATAACTTGCTGAATAAAAACTTAAATTTATACATAAGAAACAAATGCTATTACTATTTGGTTTATCAGAAAAAGCTTATTAGGACTATAGCTTGTTTATACATGTTCAGGGTTTGAGGAAACATAGGGTTTTAAATATGTACAATCTAAACACACAATTTGCACACAATTTGTGTGTACAAAATCACATACATCGTTCTCAGTTTTCACTGGCTGAGCAAAGCATTTATTTAATTATCTTGACCTCCAAGAATGAAACTGCAGAGAAGCCCCTTCTTCAAAGCTATTGCTTTGGACCCGACTTCAAGCTGAAACAATTATTGTGGAAAAAGCTGACCACACTTGTGCTGTTAATACACAAAGTGTGTCCTTCAGAAGCTTTCTCCTCTTAAGAGCAAGTGTGTTGGAAGGCAGGAAACAGAGAGAGAATCCAATTGACATATATATAGTAGCCCATTTTGATGTTCTACACCTGCAAATGCAATTTTCACACACTATATAAGTTCATTTGCACTGTCATTGCAGTGGAAAAAGCCTTAGGCTAAAGGAAAACAAGGCATTTTTTTCTTCAGGTACTGCTGTCTGCAATAACTAATTGATATCCCTCACAGCCCTCTTTTACTGATGAAGTATGCTCTTAGGTATCAAAGGTCAGGGGCAGCACGAGATATCCTGGGAAGATTTTCTTTCTCTTCTATTGGTTATTTGTGATATATTAAGCATATTATTTATTTTAATCTCACATTTATGTTTTTTTTTTTTTCCCTTACAGCACTGAAAAATTTACTTGCAATTTGCTTGCTGGACCAATGATGTGAAATGACAGATCACAGAGCAGGAGTGCAAAAGAATAGTTATCAGTGCTGCTGTGAAGTGGTAATGTGTAGATCCCAACTTACCTTTCCATCAGATTTGTGGAAACCAGGACAGACCATCCAGTTTCAGCCTTTGCTATTGTTTCAGCTTTAATGTCAACTTCATGGAAGTCTTTTGACATAACTTCAAGGCTATAACAATTAAACAAGACAGCCCTGAAACAGCTGAAGGAGGATCTGTTGAGCTGCTGTGACTGGATATGTTGCACAGGAGCTTGTGCTAGAGGCTTCAACAGCATCATTCTGCATCATGCTGGGGACACTGTGTCAACTATTGCAAAAGTCCAGCAAAAGGGTGAAAATTCTGATAATTATGGGATTACATTTGCTCTGCATCTGTCATGGTTTTCATTTATACAAATACAACCATGAATTTTCAATGTCCATAAGGAAAAAGGATATCTTTAATCTGAAGCTGATTAAGGCAATATACCCCACGTTTCCTTCAAATCTGTTACTGAATGACCAGAAATGTTTGTTTCTGAATGAACATTCTGTTTCTGAAGGACCAGTGCTCAATGCCCCTCCAAATACAAATCTATCAGGACAAACAAGAGAAATAAATTTCAACAGGCAAGGAAGGAATGAATAAAGCAATTACATGTAAGAATTTCCATCCACTTTGCTAGGTCTTCAACTTTTGGTTCAAGTCTACAGTGCATTGCTTTGCTTCAAATCCATGGTGCATTCCTAGGAAATCTTAAAGCTGTAAAAAAATAGACCTTGGGAAATATCACAATGCAGGTGGAAAGTGTCTAGACTAACTTGTTTTTGGCACTATAAGAGGAAGATTTTCTGAACTGTTTTGAATGACTTTGCTGACTGATCATTGGTGGAAGTCTTTTGGGGCAGTTTCTTCCTGAGAAATTTGACAGACACTGCAGAGAGATTTTCTGAGCTGAAGAGACTGAGTAATTGTTTGGTGAAGGAATGGTAAACATCAAGACTGTCTAGACCTAGAAAGCAAACCAAGAAATGCTATAAAGAGAAGAGAAATATGTTAATAATTTTAAGAACAGATTATTACTCAATAATACACAAAGGACAGGCAAATAGCCATCTGAGCAGCTGAAGTGGCCCCATTGCAGATTTATATTCCTAACAGTGCCTTCCAGTCACACCCTGGACATTACACATCTGTCTGCCCACTATAAGCCTTTTTTTTCTCTTTTTGTTTACTTCCCTAATATTTGAAATGCAATCCAAGGCATCTTGCTTATTAAACTGGAGAGACTTCAAATTTGCTTTTGCACAATAGGAGCTAATTGTCTGAGACAATTTGCATCCATCAGTGCAGTGTTTTATGGCTTTCAGACTCAGTGTAAAATGAATAAATAAGAGAGCTGAAATCATTACTCTCTTTTATTACTGGAGATGTGCTGGCTAATCTGGAAGTAATTTGAATGCTAGAGGCATGTCAAACACTGGACATCTGTCAAGCTCTATCTACAGCCCACAGTTCACAATCTGTGCCACTTCATAGCCTCCTCTTTTCCTATCCTGAACATTTTCCAGGCAAAACCAAAAGTTGGAGTTAGTTGTTTAGCATGTGTAATTTTTTTTGTTTGTTTGTTTCTTTCTTGTTTGTAGAATTTTTTGGAGAGATAATTTTACTTTTTGGTTAAACCTGGTTGAGGCTTAATTTGCATGCTTTTGGAGAGTGGTAATTTTTTATGACCATTCTAAGATTTCATTGCTATTTTAACATCATTATCAGATAGAAAAAGAGGCCATCTGTCTATTGCCAATATCGATTTCCCTCATCTTCCCAGAGGTTGTAGCTGCTCTACACAGAGCTGAAGAATTGTGCAGGGGAAACAAAAAATGGAAAAAAATAAAAGGAGGGGAAGGGGGAGGATACACATCTAGGATATATGCCATAAAAATAACTGTGCGGGACAGACAGATTTAGCAACAGAGGAAACAACACTTGGGAGATATGAGGAAAATAAGGGTGTAAGATATTTATGCAAGAAAAAAAAAAAATCAGACAGAGACAATGTTTATAAGTAGGAATTTGGAAATCCTTGTTGAGGGCTAGGAGAAAGAAGAGGAGACCTTTTAAAAAGAAAACTATAATTGCCAGTAGAATAGAGAACATAGAGAAATCAGTTGGCTAGAAGTGAGGCATAATAAGAATGAAGATTTTAGAAACAGGTTGCAGATAAATTCTAAAGGTTAAGAAAATTTCAGTTAAGGAGATTACAGTCCCTTATATGAAAAAAATCACATTTTTAATTCTGAAGGAGAAAAACAACGTGTTTTACTCAAGAAATTATCTGGACTAGAATCACAGCTGCAGTGTTACAGTAATTTATGTAATATGTAATTGGTACCAGAAATTCCACAGCAGACTTATGCTATATTCTCCCTATTTTCCCTGCTTTCTCCAGGGCAACAGATGCTTCTGTATTGGAAGATATCCTGAGAGGAGTTTTCCCTTGTATATCCAACACTTTTACACTTTTAAACATGTCATTGATTTATGGCTGCAGAGCTCAGAAAAAGAGCAGGCAGTCAACAATCACCTGGTGCCAGAGTGTCTCCCAGGCCCACAAAAGGTACAAATTTCATGTCTGATACCAGCTTATGTAAAGCCTGATATTTAATGTCAAAATGCAGGATATTCTTACCATAAAGGTCACTTACTCTTTGACTGAAGTGTGTCTGGGTTTCAGCAAGGAGAACACATCATCTTATTATCTCATGAAATACACTAAATGTCATAATAAGAAAAAAAAAATCACAAATGTCACTAATAAAAATAATAATATGTATAATTTTTTCATGCCCCCTTCTGTTCATTCCTAGCTAAAAGAAACTATCTCTTTCTTTTTGGCATGCTATGAGTTTCTTTGCACAGGTTCAAATATCCTTGCTGCCCTTCCCTATAGTACCTTTCATTCTCTGCCTCTGTTTAGACCAGGATTGACCAAAGCATTTTGGACACAGCTGCCACTGAGATGAGGGAACCTGTTGGTTGAAATAAAGACAGTTTAATAGGTAAAGCAAAAGCTGAATGCAAAAGCAAAAGCAAAACATGAAATTTCACCCCTTTCCATAGGTAGGCAGGTGTTCAGCTGGCTTTATATGTTCAGCATGACATCACACTGTATGGAATATCCCCTTGGGTCAGTTGTGGTCTCTCCTGGCTGTATGCCCACCCAGCTCCTTGTGCACCCCCAGCCTCTTTGCTGGGCAGGCTGTATGAGGAGTAAAAAAGGTCTTGACTGTGGAAGCTCTGCTCAGCAATAAGAAAAACATTTCTGAATTATCAATACTGTTTTCAGCACAAACAGCCCCATACTAGCTACTATGAAGTAAACTACATTATCCCAGCCAAAACCAGCACAGGGTCATTATCAGTAGCAATGCATTACAGAGCCCGTTTTACATAAGTGTCTCATGTTTCTCTATACATGTACAATGTATGAGTTTCCTGGTGCTGTTCATTATTCCTGGCCTGTAACGTGGAGATGTCGAGGTGGTAAAGCAGTCACCCACTGTGTTTGGAGTGAAGCCACCTAAAATTCTCCCAGGTAATTCAGCTGTGCAGTTTGGAGTTATTTCCTGATGGCAGCCTGCATGGTGGCCTGGAGGGCAGCAGAAAGGAGTGTGTGGCTGCACTCTGTGTCAGCCAGGTGGCTGCAGCACCACAAACTGAAATTGAGCTCCCAGGTACGTTACACCTGCAGCTGTAGATGGAGGTTGTGCTCTGGCTGATACACTGCCCAAAGCAATAAACAGTTATTTCTGAAAGAGATTGCTGTGAATAGTGAGAGAAGCAGCAATACCTCCTTCTAACTAATAAGTAAGTGTGAGATGAGTGACTGACATGTTTTGAAAATCAACTAGTGCATCAAAATAAATTACTTTTACAGAGCTAACCTTACAGAATCTATAGCTCCAAGCTCATCAGTAAATATCACAAGAAAGGAATAGAAAGAGTAAGAGCATTGGGCTTTGGATAACCCTGAAAATAAACAGCTTTGTTGTGGTGAAAATAGAGTTGTTTTGATAATACAGTCCCAAATTTCTTCAAGAAATCATTAACTGCATGGGGAACTGAGTCCTGTTTCCTGGATCCCACAGATGTACTGCTGACATTTGCAAATACTCTCTCCTACAGTGTGGAGGGTATGTATATGACTCAGATTATACATGACTAAAATACAGCCTATATATATATATATAAAACATATTACTGTTAATTTGTCATTAAGTTTAATTTACAGTGTGTAAAATGTTCTGGGATTTTTAAATATTCAGAAGTATGACACTGCATTTTTTCATTGCACAACTTTAAATATAATCCTTTAACAACCAAGTTACAATACATAATATTATTTTTTATGAACTGTTGTCTTTTGTTTCAAAAGTAGACTGCTCTTTTTTTTCAAATAAAAAAAGAAAAAAGTGAAAGGAAGAGCTTAGTAAATCTATTTTACAGATGATTTTCCACTGAACTCAAGCATTTACACCACTGTAGCTGTGATCAGATTAAAATTTATTTTAGTATAGATTGATGCTACTTTAGTGACCTGTGCAAAGCACGGAAGAGGGATGACTAATAGTAATCTCTGTTTGAGAAATTATGTGTCAGGTACAGTATGAGGCAAATGATCCTCTGAGTTTGTGCTTCAATTAGACACATACAACACATGTGCAAGGATAAGGATTAGTGAATTATTTTTAAAATAATCAGGAAATCTTCAAAACCTGTACAATAATAGACTAGATCCTGTAATTCTCAGTGTGCACTGAGAACACTGAGAATCCATAGCCTCAGGTTATGAACTGACTTTAGTGGATCTGCAGATTAACAGTAGCTGAGGCCTTGGGTTATTGCATGGGGTTTTTCTGCCTCAGACACCAGGGATTATTAAATCTGTTTTATGGAATGGTCAGGAATAGATACTTAGGGAGAGAGTATAAAATCAAGGTAAATATAGTTTCCTTCTGTCTTCTTGAGAACAGAGCACTACATCTGAAAATGGATGCTGCAATTAGACTGCTAGGGGCCAAGGAAAGGAGGGAGATCTCTCCACTTGGATGTACCATACAAACATATTTCATAATGCTGTCAGAATTTAATGTGAAAAATACTCCCAGGTTTCGGTTGTCCTCTTGTCCACATTAAGCAAAGCTTAGTTTATTTCTATCTCCAATATTGTAATGAACAGTCTAGTTCCTTCTTAAAAAAATCCCAAATTTATATTTCTGAAAATATTTTGAACTAGACTGATTTTATCATTACCCAGTATAGAAAATGCCATACTTGTTTTAGCTCTCTACACAGTCTTCTAGAACCATTTCACTATGAAAAATTTCCAAATACTCTCATGCTATAAACTGAATAGTGTCACACATGCTGGTTTTTCCATGTCATAAACACAGGAAAAGTGGAAAGGAAAGTGGTATCAGCAGCATCTCTACTCCTCTGTATTTGTACATAATGTCAGAATGTGTCTCAGCTCTATTTCTATTTGCATTTAGAGAAGGAATATTTCAAATCAAGATAACATCTAGGGAGATATCAAGAGGCTACCTTAATACTTGTTTCTTTGCTTGGGTTAAGCTGGTGCCTTTTCATTATTCTTTATTGCATAGATTGGTCTTTTGGTGATAACTAAAGCTGGATTAAGGGTCCGGTGTCAACTGATTTGAGAGCATATTTATAGCTGGATTTTGTGAGGTCAGGGAGATGGTGCTAAAATTTCATCAGATTGTCCTTTTGTGTAGAGATTAGTTATTATAATAAAAAGTTTCCAGGTTAGACTAGAGTTTGGAAATGCAAACTTTAACTATCTAGTTCATTACTGGGTTCTCTAAGACAGAAATAAGTATTCAGAACTTCTAAAATCTTCTGGTTTCCTGTAATCTATTGTAAACTTTCACAGGTCTTGGAGAAAGGGAGTGACAATTGATGAGGATAAAGAATGTTTTTTTTTGTTTCTGCTTTTTTGTTAACTTTCTTTCTCTTTTGTTTGTTTGATATTTTTTTTTGTATCCTCCCCTTTTTTGAAATATACAGTTACCAGTCTATCTTAGTATTTGGATTAGATTTGTTATTATGGCTTAGTAAAACTAGTAAGAATTGACCACTCTGCTACAATTAACTTAGAGCTAGGGCTGCAATTTTGAGTAGAATTTTTGAATATAAAGCTTCAAAAGTTCATCTCATTATTGCAGAGTTAGAAGTTAGGAAAAGGGAATGCTGTGCACAGAAAAGAGTACCATATGTTTCATTAACTGTAGGCTGTAAGTAGAGGCTGGAGTAGAGTGTGAGTTTGGGGAATAACTTGGGAATAAACCTTCCAAATTACATTTTATTAACAGTCACTGAAGGGCCCACAGAATTAGGTAAAGGTCCAATGACTCATGTTCTCTTTTAAGATACAACTGGTACTTCAATAATTAAAGTTAAGTTTAATTAGGGTTAGAATTCAGGGGTGTTGTTAGGGTTAGAATTTGAGAATGCACACATTCAGAGTCATGATTACTTCTGGATTCAAAAGTGCCTACAGGGCTAGGAAGAGGCCATAGTGTTAATAGGATTGAAATAATAGGATCTCATTTAGCACAGGGATTTATTTCCTGGCTCTAATTACCATTATAGTAAGGATAGGGTTAGGAAAAAAAAGGGCTTGGAAAATCTGTGTTTTCCAGCTTACTAGTGAGACTTGCAAGGACTGGAGCCATGAAGGAAGTTGGTTTCTTCATAGACATGGGCATTTATATGGCCTGTGAGACTGGTTAAGGCTCTTATGATTGCAACTTGATTCTCTAATTTGTTTGGGAGCTTTTATTTTGGCATGTACTGCAGACTCAATGGATTAGGAAGCTGGTTTCTTAATGAGATTTATCCTCTTCCTTAAGGCCCTTTATTGAGGGCCCTGCACAAGCTCTTAGGGTTTGAGAATTACAAGCTTCACTGGGCCACTTAACCAACATACCTGCCAGAATTTGCAGAGTGAAAAATAGTGTTCATAACCAGCAGGGTCTCAACTTTTTTTAAGGCTTTGGATGGATACCTTCACCATGGACTTAGAGTTTCGGTGAGATCAGTGCTGGAATTCAGCCTGGATGCTCCCAGTAATGGAGAAAGCACACCAGGAAAGATGACAGTGACAGTTCTTTTACAGCTGTAGTCCTGCCAGTGGCCATCATCAGAGCTCACACTGATGGTGAAAGTGTGGTGATGATGACAGTCTCCTGTTCAGGCTGGAGAGGAGTGCTGGCAGGGGTGATATCTGTAGTTGAGGGCAAGATTTGATGATGTTTAGGATGGTTCTGAGAGTGATTTAGGGGTTAGGATTTCTCTGTTCATCTCCTAAGGGTAGTCAACAAGTCACTTTAAGGTTATCAGATCTCCAGAAGATCCTGACCAATTTTGATTAGAATTGAGATCCTGTTTCCTAACCTTAAATCATTCAAGCTGTTGTGCTCTCATCAGACACTCTGAAATAAGAAGTGAGTAAAACTTGTGAGGAAGTACTATTCAATTTGCTTGTGTAATGCTTAGGTGTGAATTTAGAAAGAAATAAAAATTTCAGGCAAAGATAGTGCCTTGTAGCTTTAAGGTTACTTGGAATCACAAAAGGGAACACATTGTCTGCAGTCTCACTCACCTCATCTACTGAGCCCAGCATTTGTCTCAGGTTGTATTGAGGGCAGCTATCACTTCAATGAGGTTTTTGTTCTTGAAGCTCAAAGAGTACTTGTAGGGATTTAGACTATGAGGGTCTGTAAAGCCACTCCTCTTACAATGGTTGTCATGCTATCAGATTTGCAGACAGAATTGTCATTTGTATTATGAGTGGGCAATAAAAAGATGTAGGAGCTCAGTGCATTGGTATATTTTTGCAAAGTTTCTGAGCTAGGAAAAGGGCTGATCTTGAAGGTTGCCTTTGTATCATCTTCCAGGTGATGGACTCACCAGTTCTGTATTATGAGCTTTAAAGGACATGGAATCGGACTCAGGACTTGGAAAGGCAATCCTTTTGGGGACTGGTTTTGAGGGTATGCTGAACACAGGAGGGTAATCATGTTACCACCATCAGAGCACAGCTGCAAGTCCTGGCAGATGGGAAGTTTAAGGAGGATTCAGCTCAGAGGTTGAAAGCTTGTGTGTCACTCTTCAGGCAGCCTTGAGATTGAGTCAGAAGCTCTCTGTCCATTAATACAAAGAAGGCATCTACAAAGAGCTACTTCAAGTAAGTGAGGATAAAATGGCTAAAGCCAGATGAAAGAGACAATGCAATAGAAAAATATGTTTTATAATGAGGAAACATATCAAGAACATTTTGATGGATGTCTCATAAGTCTACAATTGCAACTTCACTAATTATAAGATTTTGTTAAAAAACAGATATAAAACTAAGAAAACTTTAAGCATTGATAGCAGGAGAAAGTAAGGCAATCCAGCCAATAAAGTTACAGCAATTAAGAAACATGTATCACCAGAAGAGTGAAAGAAACTTTAACTACTACTACTACTACTACCACCACCACCACTACTATAACTAAAAAGCATGAAGAAAGCACTGAAGGAAGGACAGATTTTCTAACTAAGTGCAGGAAAGTTCTTTAGGGAACAGATATTGTTCTGGACATATAAAATTACACACATTTTATCTAGTGGTAAACTAATGGGAATATAACATATACTGAATGGACTAGAAATGAACAGGGTGAAACTGTAAAAAGAAATCATCACTGAGTTGTTGCAATTGTAATTGTAATCTCTTGGGATCTATTGATTTGCTACTTTTAATGGCTTGTAAGGAAACATGAATGACATCTAGTATTACTGTGATGCAGTGATTGAGGGCAGGTGACCAGTTTGGAATAAACTAAATCTCTCAGAGACGTGGCAACAAGTAAAGTGCATTGTGGTGTATACCCAAACACAGACTCATGTAGGCAATAATAGAAAGGGTAGGCTATGCTTGAAAGCACTGAAGGGGGATCTCTCTGTGACTACAGATTCCAAAAGGACTTTGGGGACCATGGTAAAATTTTCAGCAAATTAGTGCTCATCTTGCAGCAGGGACAGCAGGGCTCATGCCAAACTCACAAGGGAATCTAAGGAGGAAAAAAATTCCATGATCGTCACACTTCCAACAATTTCTTGTAAAATGTCTTAGCTCCCATATTATCATCATAATGTTTTACTTTATTACCTTATCTCATCTATGTATATTTATTTCAAATATAATAAAATAACATCAATGACTAATGGAGCTTGGTAGCTTCTCCTTTGCTGAGATAATTCCAATATTGCTAATAACTTTCATCTCTAAGAGTGCATTTTGGATTTCTTTTGCCTTTATGAATCTTGGCAACAGAAGATTTTTCTTAGGTTAAAGAACACTCAAGAGCATCTTCACTCTGACTGAACTAAAAATCCAGTCATAGTTGGATTTCTTGAGTTTTTGTAAATGATTACATGTCATAGATAATGTAATTAATACATTATTGACCTTTCCCTTCAGTAACAGGGGTGTTATCAGTATAGAAGTGGGTATATACCTGTGCACTTATTTCTAATACATCTATGCACAGACAAGTTCATCCTTTGCAGAGAGATTCTGTAGTGCAAGGTGTTTCTTTCCATCTCCAGCCTCATCCACTGGATCATTTCCATGATAAGACTGTATTTTTTCCCTTTCCAATTAGAGAAGTCAGCCTAAGAGGAACAACAAGATTTCTAAAACAGGCCATTTGTCTTCACTGTTTATATTCCACAATAAATTCTGACTGTAACTATTGAGAAGATAAAATATTATCTTTTCTTATTTCACTGAAATAATAATTGCTCTCAAGTGCTGGAATTGAGATATTTACTTTCAGGAGTGGAAATAATTAAAATATTGACTTTTTTTTTACTATACTGAAGTCATCTTCCTTCATGCAATCTTCATTTTTCTCATAATTAACTGTCTTCAAGTCTTTCAGATGTATTGAGAAGGCAGTTGGAATAAGAGTTTTACTGGGAGAAATGTTTCTTCAAATGGTCTGTCATCAAGTGAGTTGCCATCTCATCATCTTGTAATTTTGTATAACATAGTGGCATTAATATTTGGTGAATTAATATTGAACTTTTTACATTCCTTTAACAAAATGTATAGTGGATTAAATATTTTAAGGAGGATTTCCCGGATTCCACTGTTATTAAACATTGGGGGTTTCCCAGTGTTTACCACTGGATTGAATGTGTTGAGTTTGTAAGACAGCTTATTACTTTAGACAATCTTGATAAATTTCATTGAGAAGAGTGGTCAGCACCTGGTAGAACAGGTTCAGGGAGCAGTGCAAAATGTTATTGCAAGTATGACTCACCCAAGAAAAGAAGAGTAACCTGAAGATATGCTGACTGCAAGGAGTTCTGACACTGCTGCATCCATGACAGTGATGAAACTCTCCAGCTCAGCACCAGTGCAGAGTAAGGGAACCAAAAGTGAGGTTGGCAGGACCCCTGAAACTATCAGCATTCAAATTAAAGGAAAGAAAGCTCTTATTTTTAATAGAATCTGGGGAGAGGTGAATAATTTCAGGCATAGAAATCTCTTTTCTGCAGCTTCTTCAATTTCTAATTCTGAAAATGGACAGATTCCTCTCTGGAACTCTGCTATAACTGTAAGTGTAAACCCTTCTGTTCTCTATTTTTGGAATGAAGACATAGGCAAAACAGTATTTTAGAAAAGTTTCAGTCTTACTGTTGTAAGCACAACACTGGAAGCACTAAGAGTAGCAAGGAAAATGAAAAAAACTCTTATGATATTTTCATACAATTTTGTACCTTGTGAAAAAGCAAATAGACATCTTTTTCATTTTTCATCGTGGGACAAAAAAAGGATCAAATAGTCATATAGAGAGGCATCCCACTTCTAGGGATGTAGGCTTTTGAATATTATTTTTTCTAACCTTGGATCCTAGACTTAATTTAAATCTGATTAATTAGAGTTCAATTTACTTATATATTCAATTTAACCAATAGATTTTGATGGAATAGTGAGATTGAATAGAAAGCACAGATATAGTATTACACTGATACAGGAGTAATTGTTCCTCTTCTTTTCCTTTTTTTTTTGTGTACAGAATCCATCCCAGAAATATCTGTTATTTTGCCTGTGTTAGGGACTCTACAATAGATACTGACAGTTTGATCCTTTGACATTTAAATGAATAAGGCAAAACAAGACTTACTTGATTTTTGGTCTGGTTCTAGACTTGACAATAAAAGATCAAAGAAGTTATAGAAGTGGGAAATGAAGGAGGTGGAGAGGAAAAAGGAAAGAAAAGTAATGAGTATTGAATATTCAGTCATCAAACACGATTAATGCAAGTGATTTAAGGGAAAAAATGCAAAATAATAAAGCTTTGACTGCTGTCCCGATATGGCTGTTATTAAACATGAATCAATAGTTGATTACACACTAAGATCAGTCAAAATTTTCCAAGTAATAATAGAGTGTAGGGTTGATTATGGCAAGACTTATTCAGACTGAATAAGACTTCAAATGCATTCCTTTTTGGCTATTTATAAAAAAAGATCAAAAGCACAAGCCTAGAAGGACTGATAGCTAAATGTTAATAATACAGTCAATTTATTTGTAGGGAGGTCAACATTATTTTCAAGTTCTTTATTAATTATATAATTTGTCCAGGGCAGTACTAAAAATATTATTTGGAGAAGAGAAAGGGTAGCAAGTAGCCTAGCTCTGCTTTATTGGAAACAAAAGGAAGGCTGAGCAGGGAATGTATCTGGAATGCACCAAGAAGACCATGACAGACCATGTCAAGCCACTTGCAGATAAAAAGACCAGTTTCCAAAAAAATAACCCCAAACCCAAACACATTAAACATCCATCTTTTGGTTTTGAAAGTTCTATTTCGCCCCTTACTCTCCCACAAGGCTATTTGATTCTAAGGATAAAATGTTCTTTAAGAGAAATTATCTTGTCTTTAGTCTAATTTACCCCTTAATTCCCATATGGAAATTAGAGTTGTATCATACCAATATGTAAGTACCCTTTATACACAGAATTATTCTGATGCATTGAATCCTACAGGCTTGTGAATAGACAACCCCACTGTTCTGATAACAAAAGCAGACCCTGAATTGCAGTTTTCACTGCCCAGGTGACCCCACAGAGTGGAGGAGGGAACTGTATATAGGGTGGAAATCCTCTTGTGCCTTCACTGTTGGTTTCAGGGTTTTTTAAAAGATTCTACTTTTTTGGTGGCATATTCCAGATATATTGGATAAATGGCCAAATCAAAATAAGGATTGATACAAAATGTTCCTTTTTAGCAAAAAAAATTAAACTATTAAACACTCAGGAAGATGAAAGAAAGAAGAAAAATAAAAAGTAAAAGGAATGAACTGGAGTGGACATGCTGGACCCTGTTAACTCCTGAGTGTTGCACAGTTTATTTAAAATGCTCTGTACCTGTGTAGTGGGGCAAATTAGATTCTGCTGATCTTCAGCTTGGGTCACTATTTCCCCTACTGTTAATGACATAAAATCTCCCTGAATGACAGAGTAGCCCTTAAGATTAAAGAGCAGCCACCTAAGTGATGGCACAAGATAAATGATGACCAGACAGGTCTGAGAGAAGGGAGCACAAAAGGCAGCAGAACATAAGGATAGAGGAGTGAATAAGCAAACCTGGAAGGCTTCAGAGTGACTGATGGCTCCCAGTCTGTGGAGGGGACAGACCAAGATGGCAACAAAAGCAAATATGGACTTAACTGGATAAACAACAAATGGTAACAATACAAAGGTGCTTGAAATAGCCTATTCTCAGAGCATCTAGCAGGAAATATTGGCATTAGGATGTCACCCTTATCTGGGAATGGTGTCAACTGACTTACAAAAGCCCACTTTTCTCATCTGTGGTCACTAACAACACTACATTTGTATTTATCAGGTTAAACAGTTATAAAGTGAGAGTTCAAAGAAAAAAAGTTAGTTAAAAAAATGTTATAGTAATTTTGTATATTTGCTTTTCAAAAATAATTTGTTTTAATATTTTAGTGTCATATGGATTTTCTAAGACTTTGGGGACATTGCAACAGCAAAAGATTAACTTTTTTTTTTCTGAATTAAATTTAAGTCTTTTTTTATTCAAAGCTGGAAACAGAAAGATAGGCCTTCAATACACAATCAGCCATACACACTTCTCACAGCATTAAAATGAATTTTAAATTTTATTATTATTGTTACCTCTTCCAAGATGAGTTTTCTGTTTATTTTGGGGCTGGGTTTTTTTTTGCCTTATGGCTGCTTTTGAAAAGAATATCAACCCATTCTGTCTGTCATATGGCTTATTTGAGAGGAGATTAAATCACTCCAAATCAATGCTACATTTCTTTTTTACCCCCACACACATTGATGTTTAGTTTCAGCATGGATAGAATTAATTTTTTCACAGTAGCCATGAAGGGGTGGAGCCTGGAGCTGTGTGAGGATGTGCACAGGCAAAAGAATAAATAATTACTTTTGAGATTTTGTCTCAAATTAATCAAATGTTTTAGGCTCCCAAAGGTTGCTCTTTTGGTTTTTAGGGACATAGCTTTTGCTTTATAAGACATGTACTTTCTATGTAATTGTTTGGATATAAATGCTGGCAAGTGCTTGTTCTTGAAAATAAAAAGCCTGCACAAATACTATATATAATATAACCTGCAGAACTTTTGTCTAAGAATCTGTTTGGTGAGCTAGGTACTTCAGCATATTTTTGGCTTTCACATTAAAAAGTGACTGGTTTTGAGCTACTGCTTCAAAATTAACTCAGAATTTGATTCCTGAATAAAGCACTAGTTACTGGAGAGTCCTACCTAATTTCAGGATACAAGTACAGCTGCATGACCATCACTCCTGGCTGTGGTTTCTCTCTATTTGGTGCTGTACAGTCTGTGCTGCAACATTTCTCCTGGTAAAGAATCCACTTTTCCTAACCTCATGTGTAAGAGTTTTATATTCCTCTGACCCTCATTCATACCTGACAGACTTTTAAGAGTAGAGACTTTCTGGTGTTTCAGTACAGCAATGAAATAGGAAGGCATTTTTGGCCTTTTATTCCCAGATTTATGCTGAATGATAACTATGAAAAATATGCCTGGAGTTAGACACTGCACAAGAGTTTCTGGGATACTAACACTGTTTTACTTTTTGTATATTGATGCATTAGTGTGTCACATGGAGAAAAGTGTAGTAATATAACATTATTGACCACCACATAACATTCAAGTTATTTTTTCCTTTTGGTGATAGAGCTAGAATTGTTGGCTGTGGGGCCTGTGTGAATAATGTCTGCCTCTAAATATTGTTTAAATGAGAAAAAAAGTCAGCTTTTTACAATATTATCCAGTATTTCACATGGATTTCTAAAAAGCTAAGTCAATATAAAACCATGGTTATACAACTCAAGACTGGCCAGGGGAAGAAGGATGTAAGGTACAAGTGAACACAGAAACTTCTGGATTGCATACCATAATGGTATGTATATGCACAATACTGTGAACTGCTGGATAGAACTGGAACTGCTCTTAAATAAAATCATTACAGCTGAGTAATAACAGCCTTCCATGAGCAAAGGAGCAGAGAAAAACATGAGCTTTTGCTGAGAGTGATATCCATCTGCAGGTCCTCCCACTGACTGTGAGGCCAAGAACTGAACAGAGGGGCAGCAAACATTGATGCTGTGTCAAGGAAGTTGGGGCAAACCAGGAGATGCAGCTTTGCTAGTGGGCTCTGGAATTATTATTTTTTTTCCCTTTTTGGGATACTCTCACTGACTACTATGTCCCAGACCCTGTCATATGCAAAGTCCTCTGTGCCCCAAAATCCTTTAAAAGAAGACAAGATAATTACCTGTAGCTTATCTTTGGAAGTTTTCCCAGTAAACATGTGCAATATTTCTCCCAGATTAGTATTTTCTCCTGTAAGAAGTTGGTGTTGTGCTGGTTCAAAATGTGGAGCTAGGTAGCCCATTATTGACAGGTGAAAAAGAAGAATGTTGAATTGATTAGACAACTTGTTTCTGCTTGGCCTCCTAATTAATCAGGTGATAAAGCACCTTTGGTGCTTTAGCATGATAGTTCAAGTAAATAAGAACATGGGTAACTGATTCCAAATCTGAAAAGGCATAAATGAGCAGTGCTCTGCTACAACAAAATGGAATAGTCTCTGCTGACAGTTTTATTCTTGCAGTTTCCTGGAAGCCAGAGAGACTGTGTGATGTTACTGCCACCAGATTTAACCCACCGTATGTAAACCAAATGGAGATTTTCTGGAGACAACTTTTCAATTTTTCAATGGAGACAATGGCTAAATATTTCACATGAAGTAAATCCACAAGACTCCAAAGGAGCCAAGAGAGGTAGGCTGTTTTGCACCCCATATGGCTGCTGGCAGCAACATTTCAAAGGAAGGAAAGGATACCTGGTCTTGGAAAAGGCTGGGAAAACTCTAATGGAGATGTATGAAGGTTGTACTCCAGATAAAATATTATCTCCCTTCCTTCCTTCCTTCCTTCCTTCCTTCCTTCCTTCCTTCCTTCCTTCCTTCCTTCCTTCCTTCCTTCCTTCCTTCCTTCCTTCCTTCCTTCCTTCCTTCCTTCCTTCCTTCCTTCCTTCCTTCCTTCCTTCCTTCCTTCCTTCCTTCCTTCCTTCCTTCCTTCCTTCCTTCCTTCCTTCCTTCCTTCCTTCCTTCCTTCCTTCCTTCCTTCCTTCCTTCCTTCCTTCCTTCCTTCCTTCCTTCCTTCCTTCCTTCCTTCCTCCCTCCCTCCCTCCCTCCCTCCCTCCATTTTTCTGTCTTTCCCTTTTTTCCTTCTCTCCTTCTCACTCTTTCTCTTGGTAGCTTCTTCCAATTTTTTCAATTCAAAATTCTTTAAAAAAGAAATATTTGTAAAGAAAGTGGGACATGGACTGAAAAGTGGGCAACACACTACCACACAATGAATTTTCATTTACTTTTTTACAAACTCTACCTATAACCTCTCAAATCTGTTTTTTATGTCAGGTCTGTGGAGACACACAGCAGCTCTTTGAGGTTGCTATTTTACTAACATTGTTTTAAACCTGCATAAAGACACATGAAGTTAAAGCTGTTGCCAATATATAGAAGTTTTAGCACAGTGTTCCCCAATGGCTCTGCTTTGTACCTAGCTTTCTGTGTAGTTAATCTGGGTCTAAATGCTAATCTAGTAGTGTAATGTGGCTCTCATCCTACTTAAACACCAGAAAATTATGTATTTAAGACAAATTTCTTATCCATGCTCCCACTGTGGTAAAGGAAGAGAGACATGCTTCCAAAAGAATCATTCCACCATCTAAAGATGGGAGTCACATATGTGAGACTTGTAGGGTGAATTGTCCCCAGGAGATAAAAAAATGACTGTAACTAGAAGTGGCACTTTAGAAAAACCAGCTTCCATTTGGGGTTCACATAAATATAATGGAGGCAGACATAATTCAAAAACTCATCAGTCAATGTCTTTATGATGTCCCTTTCC
This sequence comes from Muscicapa striata striata, assembly GCA_030060385.1. Taxonomy (NCBI): domain Eukaryota; kingdom Metazoa; phylum Chordata; class Aves; order Passeriformes; family Muscicapidae; genus Muscicapa; species Muscicapa striata. The sequence goes on from JAREIS010000077.1 coordinate 2,195,799, forward strand.
TAAATTTGGAAATTAATCTCATAATGTAAATCTTCATACTGTATTTTGCTCACTGATTTTTAGTATGCTGGGATTGCAATGCACAACATTCTCTGCTTTGCTGGCAAAATGGGAAAATATAATCCAAAAGTCCAGTGCATTAGGAGCTCTAGGAGTTCTATTTTACAAAAGCCAGAGTAGTTTTCAGATCAAGTAGTGTCAGTAGGAAGACTGACTGCAGAACACTATAGACCAGTGTGTTACAACCTGAATATGTATTAGTGTATTAGCACAGGTACTGACACCTCTATCCACACAAAATTAGTTCTGGATGAAAGCCATGCAAGTTATTAAGCAGAAAACTGACAGCTGAAATGCAAAGCTTCATGGGCCTGAGTTTGTAAACTCTACAATCTCACTTCTGTGAGGTGACCATTTTCACCAACTGTCTGACTCAATGGAAAAAAAAAAAAGAAGAGCTGTTTCAGAGATTGATTCAGCTGAATGAATCAAATATTATATATCGTGTATTGTGCCTCTTGATTTGTGAAAGTGTGTTGCTCAGACTGTTCTCTCCTCTTTATGTTTTCTCAATTACTTCTACCTTTTTGAGACATTTAGATGAGAATTTAAATATATTTCATTTACATAGTATGTTTTATCATTCTAGAGTACTTCACAAATTTAAAAACAGGAAGCAGAAATTCTGAACCAGATTGCAGCTGGCTTTTCTTACACATACAGGACCAGACTTTCCCTCCAAGGCCAGTTCTAATCCATAAAATCTTCTGACTGCAAAGATTATTACACAAAAACACCACCTGGACAAAGAAGTAGTAAGAAAGAGGAAATATTGTATGCTGCTTTATTTGACATGAAGTGAGTGTTTCCTGCACAGGGGAGTGCATAAACAATCTTCTTTGCTGTATACTGGTATAATTTCCCTTGTAACTCACAAAAATCCTCAAAGAGGTCACATATATGTCTGTTTATATATGTGTGTGTATGGGTGTCTGTACATATAGATGTGTTTACTTTCATAATTTAAAATTAAAAGAAATAATAAAATAGTAAAGGATTTTCCACAAGCTCTGCTGTCAGTAATGTGTTACAGTAACACACAGCAGTTTAGGATGACAGTTTTCATTTGCTCTTGAAGCAATCAGCAGATTTTAGAGAGGTGAAATATAATTACCTCTTACAAACTGGATAACAATGCCTTCATTAATTCGTTTGACTATTATCTTTCATTACAATAGCTCTACAGACTCTTACAGGTATGAACTTTGAATTTTTCCACTGGAAAGTGAATTTTACACTGGAATGTGTAGCTTATGACCTCTTAAGTTTAACCTTAACTAAAAAGATAATATACATAAGCTTGTGCTTATAGACTTGAGGAGTCTAAGTGAAATAGTTCTATTGGCTAAGTATTTTCAGTGTTCATTAAAGGAACACTTAATAGTAGCAAAAAATTCAGGAGGTAGTATGTGCACACAGTGTAACATTCACGTGGTGTCTCTGACAGATTGATTATTTCCTGTTTTATATCCCTCTGAACTGCATGAACAGATATTTCTAAATTAATATATCAACTGAAAAAGGAAACAACAAAACCCACAAAAACCAAAATCAAACAGTGAACAAACAGATTACTTGTGGAAATTACCTTTTCAAAATGCTGAAGGAAATATTTCTTTAATTTGGGGGTAGGTATTTGTGGAGCTAGAGCTTTTCTGTGCATGATGCTTAAGTCAGCTTTCAAGAAGGATAAATTGTCTTTCTTTTCATCTGCAAAACTAATCTGAAATGCATGTAGGCTTCAAAAATAAATAGATGGCTCACCTACCACTGCTAAACTCGGAATTTTCTCTACCAAGAACACTGCTTTTCTTGGTGAGATTCAGAGGGAAAATGTCCATTTATGCCAGTAGGATTTACACATCTAAAATGTTTGTTGACACTTACAAAACACAAACTGACTGAAAAACTAAACTCAGATGAGGTTCTCTGCGACAGGATTAAAGTGATGGGAGGAATCTGGGTGGAAAGCAGCTGCCACATTTTGGGCAGCAGTCTGTAAACTGCCCCTTCTGTCTGAGGTGCTGTGTGGTCTCTGCTTCGGCGCGCCACGCTGCAGCCATGCTACAAAGGCAAAGCTGAAAGCCAATATTCAAATGAGGCCTGAAACCGAAATACTATTTCTCTCCATTAGAGGGTGGTCCCTCCTCACCATGGTTCGGCTCCACTGGCAGCAGAAGACCTGCAATGCAGTGAGCTGCGTCGGGGATGACACATGGATCAGGAGATGCCTGCGCCTTCCTCCCCACGCCCCACGCTCCCTTTGAATGTGGCACTCAGAGAAAAGAAGTGTGCCTGGACCAGACCAGCTCCAAACATACATGCAGCACCTGCTTTTATCCATGGGTCATGTATGCACACAAACGAGGGTGCCTGCACATACATGTAGTTGTGCCATGTAAAGCAACATAAGAACAGCTTTGCTGTAGCATCTGGAGCTGAGTTCGCCATTGCACAATTTTCCTCCTGTCAATAACATCCACTTCATTTCAGCCATGCTAATTAACTGTACACATTTAATAAAAAACAACAACAACAACAAAAAAACACATTTGGCACATGTATATATAGGTGCATGCAAATGATGTATTAAAAATAAAACCTTTACATTAAGGTAAATTTTTCTTAGGAGTTTGAAAGACAGAAAATACCAAAATGCTACCTGCCAAACAAATCTTGCTGCACTCTCATGTGAGCCTGAACAATATAAAAAGCCTTTCACAACATGATTGCATTCATTATTGTAATACCCTAATTCCATGCAGGCAACTCTATTCATTCATTTTGTTTTGAAGATTATATATACATGAAGTAGAATTCTGCAATGTCTTTTTACAGCTCAAATTCAATAAGAAGAAAAAATTTTCAATAGAATTTCCTACTGTAAAGCATACTATGGAATAAGTATTGCAATAAAATATAAAAAAGAATTGCTGCTGGCATAATGAAACCACTTACACTTTGTATTTCATTAGCTTAATAGTAGTGAACTGTCTCATTCACAGCATTTCCTATTACAGATTGTACATGACATATAAAGCTCATAGAAAAGGACTTTGAAATTCTTTCTTTCTTTCTTTCTTTTTCTTTCTTTCTTTCTTTCTTTCTTTCTTTCTTTCTTTCTTTCTTTCTTTCTTTCTTTCTTTCTTTCTTTCTTTCTTTTTAATGATAAAACACCCAGAATTACCTTCAATAAAGAACAAAATAGAGAAAGCTGATTGCCAAAGGAAGTTTGGACACTGAGCAATCATGAAAGCAGAGTGCTGCAAACAGATAAAGATGGAAGTGCAGGGTAACAATGCTTCTGTTTTAAATTGACATTGCTACATTACAGCACTCTGGGTTTGCTCCCTCAGCACAGCATGCTGTGAGGACATTGAATTCTAGGAGAGGAGTCTGCCACTGGAACCAGTGAAATAGTGAAATGCTTCATACTGCACACATATTTAAATATTCCTGATCAAGAGCAGGGTATTTGTCTCCTCCCAGAAACAAGCATTAACTGCCAAGCAGTCAAACAGATTTGTTTTCTAAATGTCAGTTTTACTGTCTAGTCTACATCTTTCGGCTGCAAGTCCAGAGAGAGTGTCCCCTATGAACACTGACGTGAGGATTTTTCATAAGGTTGTCATAATCCCCTCACCTACAAATCAAGAAGCAAATGCCAAAGGTTTTGTTATGCTTAGAAATTCCTATTCAGAAAAGATACCAATGGAGAATAGGCATTTCTTTTACCCCTCTCTATTATTCTCCTTCATTGTTATGCTAAAAGAGAGCATTTCATACGAAATATTTTCTAGATCCCTACAAACAAAAATAAGTGAGAGACATACATTTGCCTCAGTAATTCTGCATGGTCAGATTTTAAGAACTCAAACAATCTTTCCAGGATTTTTATTTAGCTTTCAGATTTCAAAGCTGCATGGCATATGAGCTTTCTGTCCATCAGCTCAGCCTGTGAGCCCCAGACCTAATAAAACTGCACTTTAGGAACAGCAAATGAACATTTCCTTGTAGACAGTATGGCAGAGTAGCAGTAATTTGTGAAAAATGTAGATCTGCACAGTGCACACTACAAAACAATTTGTGTTGTAGAAGTGTAAAGCAGTGATTTTATTAGAATAAGACCATTCTCATTCAGTGAAAGACTCAGACAGCTGCTGTATGAACAAAGCTTAATATTCTTTCATTTCCCATGCAAGCCTATTTTTCAAGGCCATAATGTCCCCAGTCCACCAAGTTACATTTAAAACTACCTGGAGAGGTTTTTCACGCAGAGCTTGTGTTACTCATTCTGCATATGGTGTGAAGTTCACAGATGAGAAATGTGAGTGCCTAAAATAAATACTACATGAAACCTGAGAAGCGTGAGGGCCCTTGGGAGTTCAGCAAATGAAATGCCCATCAGTCTCTGACACAGCAGACGCTCCCTACAATTGGCAGCTTCATGCTTCATTATGCATGGATCAGATATATAGGTATGGCCCCCGGCAAACTCCCTGGTTTTAAGGAGAGGTGCATGCTGGGGAAAGGCAAATGCCATTTGCCTGTGAATTTGAAAGATGAGGGGAGAAGGGGAATAGAGTTGATTAACCAAATGAGGGGTTTATTTTGTACCATTTATCCTAGAGTTTCCTCACGGAGAGTTGTTTCCAGCATTATATGCATTGCACCTTTGATGTTTTGTGGATTTAACAATGTCTAAAAATGCAATTATTCTTGTCCATCCAGCTGAACATGTCCAAAATAAACAACAAGCAGTCAGGTTTTTTACTTCCAGGATTTTTTTTTTTTTTTTTTTTTTCTGCCTTTTGTAACCTTTGTATTATAACCTATGTTTACAGCACAAGGTCAGCAGACAGACTTGCTGAAATTGTTCAGATTCTGTTAAACATCATTAAAATATATCATGCTGCCTTGATGAATAAAAATTATTCTAGAGACTCAGCTACTGCAGGATGTTAGTCATGGGTATTTCCTGTACAGGAAAAAAAAACCAAACCAAAAACAAACACCTAGTAACAGATCAGTTTGCTTCACATACATGTAGTTCTAATTAGAAGAAACAGTGAAAATGGTAAATCCATCCTGATCCACAATTAATTGAGGTGTAAGAGAGACGAGGGAAAGAATAAAGAAGAAACTTATTACTGACAATCTCTTAAGAAAGCAAAAAAGATTAAAATGTTTGTGGGAAAAGAAACTGTATTTCATCATTCCTGAGAAAATTATGACCCTGAGGGATCAACTGAGAAAAAGTGCTACTGAGTATAGGTGTATCTTAATGAAAACCCTTCTTTCCTCCTGCAGCATTTCCACTCTGAGATTTCAATCATGCTATGTTCTGTCAATTAAGTTTTAAAGTATAATAGTAAAGCTTCTTTCTACCATACCAATAACAACCATATCACATTTTCTTTGAGATCATTTATATACATGCATACATATGCATACACACATTTATTTACATAGGCTTTTATGTAAGTATGTATCTCTGTGTATGTGCATCTTTTTCACTGCAAAAATTCCATGGAAGAACAGCATGGAATTGTTTGGAGCCTAAAAACATAGATGAAAATAAAGCAAACCAAGTCTATAAAACTGAGAGACTTAAGAAGATAAGCCTTCAGCAGCTGTAACAAATAGAATGACAGAGAAAGAAAGAGAAAAAGAATGCCACTAATGTCTCTCAATGCTCTCTCCGTGTGTTCAGACAAGTTATGGCTAGGAATGTAAAACTTGAATTTAAAGAAACTGCATCTGGTGGAGATTAAAAAGGATAAAAGAGGAGAAAATCGGTTTGATGTACACTTCAAAATGCTGCTCATAATATAGTTTGTTCTATTACTTGAAAAGAGAGTATCACTGTTCTTTTATGTCTACTTTTTAATCCTATGCTTTTAAAGTATCTTTTATTTGCTCCTATTTGAGGTGAATTGCCTCACTTCAAAAACTTAAATCTAGTTTGAGGATTTTGACTTTAGAGTGGCTTCCTTTGAATATTCTTCTGAAGTTATATTTTATCCTCCATTTTAACAATTCTCAGGTTTTACTGGGTAGTTGTGAATACAAGGTCTTCCACAGTGAGAATCACCTGCAGGCTCAAGAATGCACATTTTATACTACAGCTGTCAATGTGTTGTGTCAGGGTCAGGAGAGAGGTATTTTCTCAACTTTGCTGAATTGTAAACATGAATATTGTCACACTGAGTCATCTAAACACAAACCTCATTTTATTGCAGTTTTTCTATTCCACACCACAACTATCATTAGCTGCTACAGGGAAAAAAAAAAAAAACCAAAAAAAACCAAAAAACCAGCATTAATTTTGGTCAAGTTTTGGAGCTTGTTAGAATTTAAAACATGACCTTCACTATTTAATTGTGAACCCACAAATCCCCCTGAAATCAATTAGAATATTTATCTATTGGTAAACTACTTAGTCTTTTACTAACAAGATGATAGAAACAACAAAAAATTTGAACATCTGATAACACATCATTGAATGAAGGCCATTAAACTGGACTCAAAGGGCAAGACACCCTTTTGAGCAAAACATGACCATCCTAATGAGTTGTTGAAAGAGTTGAAACAAAAGCAGAAGCTCCCTCGGACTCAAAGGCCCCTCAGATATGCTACAATTTTTCATAAAAAATACAGTGAAATTAGGGATTTTCCTTTTAGGACTTTGTGTTCAATTACTGTGGAAGGTCTTTGTGATAGTTTCAATTCTTTTTATTCTGTGTTTTAGCATCACTTTGCTTGGTGGTATATTGGAAGATGACCAGTGCCTGTAGTTCAGATACAGAAATAATAAAATGTAAAGAGAAACTATAAAGTCATTGAGGCATGACCATCTGAGATTTAGTGTTTCTCACCAGATTCATTTATAAGTTCATAATTCAAAATACACTATGTATTGGGTAAGATTCTTATTGTCATTTAAGCAGAGTGGTGCTTGTCTTTCAAGTAAACATAAATTGAATCCAATATAAAACCCTCTACACTGCCAGAATTCTATAAAGCATCCTCAGAAAAGGGAATTCAGGCTATTAGAAGGAGCAATTAAAAAAAAAATTATCAGAAAAAAAATTAACTAACTTTAATTTCTCAAACTTCTTTGTCATGCTTCAACTCAGAGGCAAATATGTTAGTAGTGTGCAAATTTCACTGCCAAAGGAAAAGCACACTTATTTTGGGGTTTTAGAGGTACCTGATTCAATTCAGTCAGTCATCTTTATCTACCACTTAGCTAACAGTCAAGTGTAGAATAAATGAAATGGACCTGATGATATGAACAACAAAAAAAAATTATTTGCAGAAAAGGTACTCATAGATTCATATATTACAAGCTGGGAGAATAAAATGGCCATTTAATATGTAACATTTTTTTAATCAGTAATATTTTTTCCCCACTGGAAACCTATTCCAGTTTTCTGTCTTTCTATTTTTTCTTTCATAACAGAGACCCAACCATAAAGGCATGAAAGTGCACAATTACAACAGGAGAGAGCACCAACAGACTGACACTGGTTTATGTCAATATACACACATACAGCACAATATACACAGCTGTCCATGCACAGCAGTTTTACAAATTTTAATGCAGATGACATTAAGACAATAAGAATTGATTCGTGGAAGAGTGCAAGACCTTTGCTGCCACATCTAGTTCTCTTCTTTGCAACTCTTAATATTCAAGTACTGGACTTCTCCCTCTCATACAGGAAACCCAGCCACATCTCAGTTGTAGATACCTGCAAGACTCAGCCACTTGTATGAAAAGACAGTGTCCCACAAATAATGAGCTCTTAGGCCTTATTGTGTCTTCCAATAATGCCCAAGTTTAGTTAAAAAAACCCCTCTCATCTTGACTAATTTTAAGCACGACTTCAGCAGAAAATGTTTGAATAGATTGTCCCATTTTACAGGGAAATTTGAGGTTTGTCTTTGCCTTATTTCCTTTCTGAAAGCAATACATCAGCTATTATCTTCCTCCACTGTCCTCAGAAACCTTTTTTTTTTTTTTTTTTTCTGACTCATGTTTTTTTCCTTGAGGTTTAGAGTGCTGCTGGTTCAGACTGATGCGTGTGACTGGCACTGTGAACTGAAATGAAGGATGGTTACATGCTAACGAGCACCCTTCTCACTCCATGTTTCACACAACAGCAGCAGCAGCAAGTGATTAATGGAGCAGCTGGAAGGGAGGTTTGTGTCAATGGCTGAAATCATCCTCTGCTGCTGTCAGGATCCAGGGTGAGCAGCAGAAAAGCATCTACCTATATTTACATCTCCCTGTTCTGCCTCAAATATTTGCTGCATACCCTTTGTCACAGTTTAGCCCTATTCAGTATTTTCACTCTCTCCTACTCTCACTTCTCCATTAGATATCTGTTTTTCTTCTATCTCTCTCTAACCTTTAACCTTTGCTGCTGCTTCCCAGTGTGCAGATTTATAGGGTGAGGTTTGTCTGTGAGCCAAAAGCAAGCACTAACCAGGGGAAGGCCATAGCTCTTAAATTGTGAATGCTCATGGTTCAAGTCACAATACAAATTACTCTGCTTGTACAATTGCTTTAACTGCCCCAGTACTTCTTAAGCAGAAAATGACTGGAGGGGAAAGTGGGATCAGCCAGGACTACTGTGCATACTGGGGAATACTTAGAAAGGACAAGATAGAACTGAAGATACTTTTAGCTCAAAAACGAGCTGTTTTCCTTGTCTAAAGCTGCAACTGGAATCACTAAAACCTGTCATGCATTATGAAGGAAAATATAATTCTCTTTTAAATTTTCTTCAGATATAATTTGGGAAGTACATCATGTAGCCATTATCCACAAACATGCTGTCCCTGTCCTGTCCCCTTTGCTGTGAGCTCAGCTCAACAGCATTGCAACATGCACAGACAACTACTCTGCTGCTCCAGGACTGGTGACCATGGCTCTACAGTTCCTGATTTGCAGACTGCACCACCTTTTCATAATTAAATCAGAAGCAGTTAAAATGTAGTCATCAATTCTCCTAATAAGTAGAATGAACTTGCTTGGGGGGGCTCAATCAGCTGGATTTACTTTTAATGTTTTCTTGTACAATATAAACTTCCCTCAAACTGGAAAAATACTTATTTCCATCCTTCAGTGTTAACAACCTGAATGACTTTCTGAAATGTCTAGTTTCACAGTGTGACTAGTACTTTACTGAAAATCTTCATGCAGAATCATGGTCACATAATTTCTGCTAAGAAAACCAGCCTTCAAAGTGATATGCTTACCCCAGACTGGAAAAGATTTTAAGGAATACCATTAGAAGTGAGTTATTGTCCATTTGCAGGTTGAGAACCCTGCAAACTCAATAAACTTTGCAAAATTCCCTTAGGTTTTGCAGTAATCTTCACTAATGTTAACTTCTGTCTTCTATATTCTCAATGTACAACACTCTGAGAGAAAAAAGTATTGTTTTTACCAAGCTAAATAAAAAAGGTACTGTTTTACAGGGATCTACATTCCAAGGATTTGAAAACTTATAAACTGGACATACATACCATGTCAATGCCATTTCACTCACCGTAAAAGAGGCAGTAGCCATCCTTTCCTGCTCAGAAGGTCCTTTCCCAGGTTTCATGTTACTTCTCTGATTAAGTATGAAAATATTTTAACTGTCAGTTTCAACCTTGTTCTAGTTGTATTGATGTATGATCCCAAATCAGCACAATTCAGCATGTTTTAGAAAAAGTGCCATTCAGTTAGACTGTGAGTGTGAAGTGAGATTAAAAGAGAATGGAAAAAAATTATACCCTTTGCAATGAGGTGTTGTTTTTCTCCACAAATGACAAGGGTCTACCGTGGCAGCTGACATTAGCAGAGATGTCAAACCTCTCTGATGAGCAAAACCCTGTATAGAATACAGCTTGCACTTCTCACTTACGAGCCTTGTTAAACCTCTCATCAGTGACATACACGCTTTTGGCAATAAACTTCTGCAGCAAAAGTTAAATCTCTGTCTCTAGAATGTAGTGAAATTTCACCTAGTGAAATTCAGGAATAATATTAATTTAATTTGCTTAGCTGCTGTGAGATGTGTTTAGGGACATCTGCTTCCAGGCCTTTAGAAAGAGCTTTTGTTGTTTCCCAGGATATGACATTACAGTAACTGGAGTTACAGTGTGTGTAACATTAGAAATGGATGAATAAACATTTACTCATCAGAACTCCAGAAGGATGTAGCTTTGTGGGGTAGTTTGGAGACTGTTGCTCAAGAAATTGTTTCAGTGATCCTTAGTGTAAGAATGCTACTACCTTAGAAAACTTCACTGGGGTTTTCCTCTTTGTTAATACATACATTGATGCTTCATTAATATATAAGAAGGGTGAATTAATGGGTTGATGGAAACGAGATAAATAAATGCTGTTTATTTACATACTGACCTTACAGACATTTTTCATATTTGCATGTATAAAAGATTAATTCCCCAATCACCACCTCTAATATGATAGAAGGCTGTCCATGAAAACAATTATTTCACTCAGGTTAATGGACTCTCCTTGAGAAGGGATTTGCCAAAGTCTTCCCTTTAGCAAGGGCTTTTTTTCTCACATCATGCATGACAAGTACTCTGACTCCTCTCAGAATCCAGGCTGGTGGTAGAGGTGATCTGTTGGTCTGCAGAAAGCCTGCAGAGATCTCCTGACACTGTGTTAGTGCTGGCATGTCCTGATCATGACAAAAAGCCCCAAGCAAGTCCTATTACAGCACAAAGAAGTGGATAAGACACATAAAAAACAGAATCTTCCTTCTTCAGTTTTCCAGCCTATCCAGGGCCTTTCAGGTGTTTTTCCTGTCTTCTCATTAGTAACAATACTGGTTATTAACAAAAGAAAGACAAATAAACAAAACATACTTGAAAAAAACATACCTATGACAAAACAAACAGTGCAGCCAATATTAAGGAGTACTTGTGGGCAAAGCTGTTCTGAATTACTACTGGTTTTGCCACCAAATCCTTCCAGTTCCTCACTGAACACTGACAAATCTGACAATCTGGGTTAAACCTGACCACATTAGGGGTCCTTCCTCATCTAAACACTGGCTTGAAACCAATATCAAAGACATTTGTGTTGTGTTTTTTACTTTCTGAGCTGAATTACTGGATTACACTGTGGTGGGAGTGTAGCAAATCACTTAACTGGAAACAGGAGAGAACAGTCAAAGAATATGTCACCATCTTTAAACTGATACATTGCTCACAACAAGGAGATGGCAAGCTCCTGGTAATCCAGAACCTTTCTCTTTCCTATCCATAGGTTGCCTGAAAAATAAAGTCACTTAGCCAGAGCTAAGTGACTTAACTAGAGCCAAGCTCTCTGGTCCTCTCCTAGTGTCCCCAGACTCTGCCTTTGCCTCTATGAAGTCTCTACATCAAATTTTCCATTTTTCTTTCAAATATCTCTTATATTGTTATACAATTATCTTATCTTCCAATGCCAGACCTGCTGTGCTTCACCTTATGGATCCACTCTAAAATAGCCAACTCAGAGACTTACACCTTTGTCAAAAACATTGCTCTCCTGCTTCAAATCTGTGTCATCCCATCTCTCTTTTCCAGTAACATCATTCCTAAGTTCATCAAGATCCTCACTAGTATCCACAGATCTAGCAGAGCCTTTCTTAATTCACAGGTTTAACTTTCCTTCATTCCTGTATGGTTAAAGTCCATTTCACCTGGTCAAGATGTTCTTTTCTTAGGAGTCCTACCTGCAAAAGCTGAAGTATAGCAGAATTAGTGGCCTTGTGCAAATATAACCTTCTTAGGAATTAATCTTACATCTAAATATCAACAAATAAAAGAGTTGATGCAAAAGAACAGAAAATTAGGGAAATGAAACTCTGAATGCTGTCAGGGCCAGCTCTATCTATTTGCATTCCCCAGCACAAGAAGGAATGTTGTTCTTAAGGAAAGAAGGAGGGTAGAATGATGGGCTTATCCAGAGATCCTCTGCTGGGGATGGACTTGTGCTGGAGGCCCTGTTGGAGGGACTGCAGGAACAATGCCTGGAAGGCTCTGAACAACTGTAACTGCTGTATGAAAGATTTGAGGGCTCAGGTTCAGAAGTGTTTACAATAAGACAGAGCACAGACAGCTCTTGCACACCAGCTGACTTGCAGCAACTCCTTCTCCAACAGCATTGGTCCCTTAATGACCCTAAGTGCATGCTTTGAGCACCACTATTGCCAGACCTTTTATTAAAAGTTATTGGTTTAGCACTGGAAACTCTGTTAGTTTTACTACATTCTAGATGTAGTTAATATATTTTCTTCAAAGCTGGATGAAGTAAAGGAAGAATAATTTTCAATATTTCAGCCAAATTCATGAATACTCTTCATCTACTTTGTGATAGCCTGAAGTCATAAAGCAGTTACTGACCAGTCACAGCACAACAGACAGCACAGACTTACTGTTTCCTTGCATCACTGGAGTGGCACAAAATAGTCAGAGCCTGCCAATAAATCTCACTCTTTAGTCATGTTAGCATTGCAGTACATCTACACCAGTTCTGAATTTTTCAGTATTCACAGAACTGCACAGCTTCACAACTGATTTGAAAACATTCATAGGATACAGAGATATCTGAGGTACCTGGGTTCAGATCACAAATAAAAGTGTTAAAGACTTTTCAAGTATTCTTATTTGTGTACAATGATGAGATTCACTCCACTGTAACAAATTGCTAAATTGCAGGAATGCTCTATAAAAGTAAGAGACAAAATAACAGAATTCTATATCTGTAAGTACTACTCAAACAGCTCTAAATTCTGTATAGCTCATACTGTGGTATTCAAGCTTTATGGGCTTCCAGAGAGATCTGCAGCTAGAATTATTGTTGATCTTTACAGTATGTCTCCTGACACTGAAATTGATGTGTACTGGTATTTAATTTTAATGGCATTGAAGATGATACTTATGTTGCTGTAATAAGTATTGTCTTCAGGACTCACAGAGCTTAAGGCTGGATCAGAGCTCCCATTTAAGTATCAGTGCTAATGCTGCTAATACTGATCCTATTAAACTGCACATAAACTGCTTTAGACAATGGAAAGTTACACATCTCTTCAGTAACAGAGTTCAGTGTTACTTTGGATTGCTGTGTCCAGGACACCAGCAATATCTAGGTTGCTCTTGGAAGACAGTACATTTGCCCTTACTTTTTCTTCCTTTCTAGGAAATAATTGTAAATTATTTTTCCTTAGAGAGGAGTAGCTTTCAGAAAATGGAATTGTTTGGTCTGAATCCTACAGTTCTAGAGCTTCAGACACTCATCAGACAGATAAGCAAGTTTCAGACCCTATCAAGCTTTCTGAAGTGTTTGATAACACGGTAGCATCCTAAAAAGTCCAGATTCATACTAGATTGTAATACAGTCACAGCATCAATAGATGGAAGATGACATTTCAGTAATGCTTCTCCCACAAATCTTTAGTTTATGGTTTGCATGTGCCTTCAAGGACAAAAATGTTCATTGCTGAAGAATATGCAATGAAAACATGGCATGACAAGTCATTTTGAAAGAAAAAGCAGCTTAACCACCTCAACATTTACTTGGGAAAGAACTGCATTATTAATACCCACAGGAACCTAGTGAAAGTCTGTCTTGCACAGAGGCATGATGTACCTCATCACTTTCCACTAGGTGCCAAAAAGGCAATATCTTGTTTGGCTGTGAGACAGTGCCTTCAGACTCCCCACTCCCTTTGAGTGCAGACCTCAGTGGGAGCCTGGATCTCTGCATGAACACCTCACCTTTTTATCTTATGTGACAAGGTGTGCAGGAAAAAAATGGTTGAATTAGGCATGGCCTTGGTAGTCCCACCAAAACTGTCCAAAACTGTCAGATGAAGACCAAAGCAGAACACCAGCAGCTCAGCTATGCTGGGTGCATGGGCCACAGATGAACCAGTGCCATGGGGGGGGGTCAGGCTGTATTTACTGAGGTCCCAAACCTTTTGTGATTACATGTCAGAGTGCAAAGTGTGTGTGAACTCACACCAGCTAGGCCTGGTTGTCTTCTTAAGCTTACAGGTTTCTGAAGGATCCAAATTATGGCCCCTTCTTATTTAGTTGAAAAGCATAACCAAGTACTTTTGTTCTCAATTGAGAAAACATCAGTTACACTTGTGTCTGAAACCCCCAGTGATCAGAAAAATTGAAGGCATCTGCAGCTGCAGGTTGAAGTTTCTGACAAGATTATTTTCTGAATGATTTGGAGTGTGATTAAAAATTCCCTGTACTCGCTATCCCCCATTTTTGGTTATTAGAAAGCAGTGCTAATACTGAAATGCAAAAGATCTTATTCAAAGAGCCTTGTTACCTGTCAGCAGTGCTGTGTGGAACCTTTGGAGGAATGATGTAAGGGAATTGTAAATGTGTGTCATACTGGGAACACTGAGACGACTGCCATCCTCTGCCTATGGGAAAGTATTTGAACATCATGTGTCAGCATCTTCTGTGCCTTTTGAGATACTGAACAAAACTGAACAAACTGCTAGCCTGGCCATTTCTAATTAGATGTGCAGCACAGATATATTCCACACAAGAATATTTCATAGGAAACTGTGCAGTTTATTTAGCAAAACTACTAGTACAGTTAGCTTATCAGTACTGGTATATAACTTAAAATAATTTGGTTGCAGCATCTCAGATCTTGCGCAAAGATGCTGGGACAAAATGGAAAGGACATGTATGAAAATCCAAACATGAGGTACAGCCATTTGAAGCCTGAGAAGTCTGAATTCCAAAACCAGTAGCATTCTTCTCTTTTACTCTTAATTACCCAAAATACCTAGAGGTACACATTTGTAGATGCTCAGAGTTTGCTTTGTCCTGGAAAGGATAATCAGAAGGCAATTGGCTCACCCTTAAGCTAGCTAGAGTGAACCAGAATGTGTCTTTGCCCTTATTGTTTTTAATAGTCCAAAGAAGCTCTGCAGTCAGAATTTAGAAAAACATACTTCTCTCAAACCTATATGATACACTGGGCTGTACTTACAGGTGCAGTGATACTTCAGCATGCATACATGCATTCCTGTCTGGATTTTGTCTGTTCCTTTGTTCCTCTGTGGCCTAATAAAAAAGTGAGCATTATGAATTATATATTGTTCCCCTACTCTTACAAAATGGCTTTCAAAATGATCTTCTGGAACTACTGTTTTACAAACTACTTTATTACATGTTCATAATATTAATGCTACACCATCTGGTACAATAGACTAAGTTGTATCAAACCAAAACTTGGAAACGTGTTTTCTAGAAGAGCTTGAGTGAAACCACTGCCCTATGTTGCTTTCAGCAGTCATAATTGCAGAGACAAACAAAATGACCCATACTGAAAAAGCAACCTTCCCTGCAGCCCCCAGTCTGCTGCCAAGACACAGAAGGAATTGATGGCTCTCCCATAGCAGGTTGTTCCTGCCACCTTGCTGACAATGCCCACATGTTGGTCATACTCAAGTTAGGTATTTCCCTACAGTGAAAGTGGCTTTATGTCCCTTTCAGAGGCATATAAATAATCCTATAATCCAGTCCCTAGGAGGCAAACAACCACACTAGGGGGTTTTGGTACAAACAGGCATCCTCAAATCAGAATTTTGGAGTTCCCATCAAGGTGGTCTTGTGGGTTCCCCCCATTGTGCTAAGAGTGTCTCCATGCCACACATCTAGCCCTAAGTTTCTTTGCTCAGAAATGAGAGATTTTTCAAATATTATCTCTGGCATAATTAACTCATACAATGTATTGCGTTGTTATTTTGGAAACTTGGGCATGGCACTATTTGCATAACAATGTTATTTCTAGAAAGGATACCTTTTATGCTTAAGGAAATACCATTCTGAAAGTGTGCTTATATATTAAACAGACAACAAGAAATCTGTCACTGCCAATTTGTTCTAAAATATCAGTCCAAGGCATCAAAATTGTGTTGGACTAATTTGTTTTGAGAAAAAAAAAAAATCCTTTTCTTTAACCTGTAGCAAGCGTGTAAAATAAACTGCCATTAAAAAGACACATCTTTCCAAGTTTTCAGTTTTACTGCTCTTCCATTTGAGTTGGAATAAATCTGAAACAAAAAGAGATAAAAGGCCCTTCCTGTAGGAGTAAATTTTATTTATGCCATCTACCAATCCTTTTTACTGTGCCAAAACAGTCTAGTGTAATCTGAATTGGGTATTCTTTTAGTCTACTGGTTTTGTGCTTGCTCTGCCATTCTCTCTTGCTTTTGTGAAATGTCTGAAGATCTCCAAGCTAACAGGCTTGATTCTTTGGTCTGCTGTATCTTCCTACTGATGGCTTTTTCTACCATTCCAAGTTCTTAGTTTATGTTTTGTTTAATGCAAAGTTTTGTTCTTAGGGCACAGTAAAATGCTCTGAGAGAATTTTATTCCTAAAATTTTCCTAAGTATAGGAAAATTTCCTAGGTATCCTAAGGAAAATCAGATCAAATTGTGGGAATCCCCCAGAAGTGACACAGTTCTTCCTACAATACACCTTTATATCCCTGGAATCATGTGATAGGTTGAACCAAATTCAAAACTCAAGATTTCTTGCATTTGAGATGCTCTTATCCTTGGAAGAAAGAAATAGGGATATAAGAGTAAGGAAAGAAAAATTCTCTGTCAGTTAAAGAATACCAATAATACAAGTATACTTATGGAAACATCTACAACTGAAGAAGAGAACATAGGAAAGGGAAGAATCCAGGCTGTGACTTCTGATCACAGGAGCACAGGGAACCATTTAGAAAGGAAGACTTCAATTCCTGTCATTAAGTAAAAAATTCTGCAAGTATGAAAGAAGAAAAAAGACCTTGTAAGTAATGTAAACGATGTAGGCAACTTAAAACATTTTATAAAAAATAATCACTTTGCGGCCCAGGACCAAATACTTGGGAAAAAAATCAAGTGAATTTTGCACAATTACCAGTTGATGAATAGATCTCACTCCTCATAAGTAAAGGTGAGGGAATAAATTCAGGATCTACTGATCTGCTACAATGATAGTCCCAAAAATCAGCCATTTCTTCCTAAGAAGAAAATGAGAGATCTCCAATCCAGCTAAAGCATTTTCCCCTGATTAAAACAACAAGGCAAGTGGAAAATGGAATTTAAACTGGATTTTGTTTTCTTCCTCAGCCTTCTCCAGAATGTGCTTGAGGAAATGCACATGACTGCCTATGTGTGTATGAAAACTGACACTGTAAACAGGCTAATCAGCTCCAACCATGCCTTTTGCAATCAGAATCTCCTGAGGACTGCACACACTTTTCCCACCCTGTTTCTTTTGAAATCAAGCACTCGTATTACACAGACAATCTGCACTGAATTAGTGACAACTCTGAGCAAGCACCAATCCAACCAATTTAGGCAAGTCTGCTTGTCAGCTTTGTTTTTTAAATCTCTGCAATAGCACATGTGCCCCTTGCAGCATTGCCTGGGGCTGCTCTCTTAGCTTCTTAGGCTCTTTGGAATGGTATACCCACAACATGGCACATTTAAGAAAGAAGTTTAGTTATAATTGTTTTAATATCAGCATTCAAATCTTGACCTCTTTCTTTCCCAAGCAGCAGAACCTGGTAACTCACAAAATGCCACAGTACCTAGACAGTATTTGTCATGAGAAGAAACTGTGAATCTTTACAGTCAGGACATTAACCTAGGGGAGAACACTTGTCCAGAATGAGCAATGTGGGGAGCACCAATATTTCCTTGCTGACTCCATCCCCACCACCTGGCATCCTAACATATGGGCACATCTTTTGCATGGCTGTGCCACATGTTGCTAGGGGACAAGCTCTGCAGGGCCATCACACACAAAGTGTGGTTCCCCTGGGAAGCTCTACTGAAATACCAGATTTATTAGGTTTAGTTTAATCATGGTCTGACAGAATTTGGTGCCAAAAGATTTGAGGTAATCCTCCTGTAAATAAAACCTGGCATGGAAGACACTTAAATTTGGAGGTTGCTTTTGTGTTAGAGAGAAAAAAAGACACATCCTTCCCCCTTTTTTTCCCCCTCCCCCCTAGCATTTTTGTATTTATTGAGTTTTCATGTCTTCATTCTGTATTCTTAGTTAAGGACACTAAACATCATCCTATTAAGATTTAGCTGAATCTGCACAAGAGAGTAGGAATGTCTCCCACAATCATGCTTCAAGGACCTGTGCTCTATCTGTGTACAAATTGTGTTTCATCCTGGACAATGCAGTCCTGACCTTGAATGTTCCCATACAGTGTCATGCTGGAGTGCACAGCTTGAGAAAGGTGCACATCTGCTTTTCCAGTGTAGGGAAATCCAAGCTCACAGGCTTGAAGCTGTCTGCAAAGAGGTCAAGTCAATGGGGTCCAAAGCAAGCCACAGGGCTGCCTGCTCATCTTGCTGGCTCAGCCATGAGCATGTCTTGCCTGTCAATACAAACTTTGCTCCATTGCTTCTCCATTCCTGATTAACTCAGGTCCCTTTTCAGTGAGCTGGGACATGAAGAAGAGGGCAGGTTGTACTGAGAGCCTGGGTAGTAACTGAAGCAGCAGACGAGGTGATTTGGTGAGTGAGGGCTGTTGCAGTCCTTGGCCATCTTTGAGACTACAGTTCTCAGGAACCAGCAGTATGATTTTTAGTTTATTAATCAACTCAGGGACACATAAAAGTAAAGTATATTACGAATTAGAGAGCTTTATTTAATCTGAGATTTTTCTTATATTATAATTATAATGATTCTGTGTCATAATTAAGAACTTAAAGAGAATTTACTTTCAACAAGTTGACTATCTGTGTAGTAACATTGGTTTTGACTGACTCCGGGCTGAAAATGCTGTAGGGCCATCACAGTAGGTGGAAGGATATTTCTGTACTCTACTATTCTAAAAAGCACCTTTTCTATTTATTTGCACCCTATGGTATTATTTTACTTGTTGCAGCTATACATTGAATAAAATGAACAATTGAATGAATATGTATATATTTCATTATTACTCAAAAATCTGGGTAAAGAGATAAAGAAAACATGTCAGCTAGTAAATGGAAAAATGTTTCCTTTTCTTACTCACTTTTTACCAACAAAGAATCACAACCCTCCAGAGACAATATCAATGAAAAGCTCTATGAGCAACTTGCACTAAACCAGTAAAAGCTACAGACACGTCCTCCCTGCTTTTATATATGTATCTTAGGGAGCAAACTTGCAGCAAAATGGGCTAGCAATCTGTCAACATGCTTAACAGGCATCCCATGAGGAATTTTATGGGACATAACAGATGCCCCTGCCACCAATCCTTCAGTGTCAGTCACACTAGCAAGATGAAAGTTGTAGAAGGCTTCCCTACCTGTACTGCCTTCATCTGTTATAGAGATATATCCCTTAGAAAAGGATTCAGAAAAGAGTGAAATTGAGTCATGCTGAAGAACTGCTTCTGTTAAGGCTACATATGAGAAGCATTCCTCAGCCAAGATGCCACATACATTAAAATAGCTATATACAGGGGTTGGTGATAGCTGCCCATTTGTGAGAATGAGACAAGGTATTACTTTCCCAAAAGCAGGCAGACTGCTTATTACATTCAACTTGCTGCCTGTGTCTTGTGGCAGTGCCAGTGACAAAGAAAATTGCCTGGGCTTGAGCCATATTGGAAGAAGAAATGAGGTAAACAATGACATTAAAAAGTAATTCTCTGCAATGGCTTTTCTTTTTAGTAAGTCATTTTAATATACTATTCTGCACATGTAAATTGTGTGGTATAGTCATAAAAGGCTCTTGTCTTGAATTACTTATATTATTTGCTGGACTTTTCAGGCTGTTAGTGTAACGGGTATATAGTCAAAGTGGCAAGGCACAGTTATTTCAGTAGATTGATAAATCTGTCAAGTAAAAGACCCTGAGGTTTTGAATCTTCTAGTGTAACCAGTTTCACACTACAGGGTATGGTGGATTTTCATACTACTGGAAATATATATTCTAAAGTAAAACACATACAGTTAATTTGAATGCAGCAAGAGCTGAAATACCAGCAAGTCAAGAAAGACGTTGGTAACTTTTAAGAAAGTATATCCTTTCCAACACAGGAAGTGAGTCTGTAGTCTATGCCTCTGATATAGTCCAAACCCCAGCAGCCAGGAAGACTGTGATGGGAGAGCTCTAGTGACTGCACTCACTGGTGCAACAACTAGCTGATGGACCACATCCAAAAAGTAGGAATTAAGCACCTGAATCTGAAATTGGACTTTCAGCACACAAGTTCAAAATGATGTGGTTCTTGAAGACCTACCTGCACACCAGATTTTTTCGCTTTAAAAAGAGTGGGTTCATCAAATCAAATGAAAATAGCCAGTAACCAACATTCACACCTTCTTATGACTGCATTCTCAACTCACTGCTCCTGCCTAAACTTTAGGAAAGTCAGTAAAGAAATGTCATTGATTATAACCTTAAGGTAATCATTATAGGAGATACTTTTGAAAATATGCAGTTGTTAATATCCAATTAAGAATCATCATTAAATAAGCAACAGCTATTGCTTCTTTTTAAAATGTTGGGCCAGGAGGTGAGGAGTATCTAGTGACCTAGCTGTTTATTTCCCTCCTTGGACTGAGTCAAATCTACCTACCTCTGATGCAAAATGCTAAGCAGAGCTTCAGCTACCTTCCTATGCTTCTGCCTGTTAAAATAGCTACAAGCAAGGCTGGGGGAAGCAAAACACCAGTGGCTCCACCAGTCTGACTGCTTGACCACTATCTCCATTGAGAAATTAATAAAGCCATAGCTGAGAAAATGGGAGAAATTCTCTCTCACCTTCCCCTCCCCAAACCCCTGATGTAAAAGAAGTATTAGTGTGGCCTGAGACTCATTGAAGTAGTAGTGCATCTGGCAAGTCAGCCTAACATTTGTAATTGGACTCATGACTCTCTCTTCATGCCTGAGAGCAACACACTTTGCCATTTGTGCACTCATCTACGCTAGTCCAAAGGGGTAGATAAATCAATGGTCTGGAAAATAAGGCTTCATGCCTGTTTTATATTCATTTTGCATAGGTATAAATGACTGTACAAGTGCCAAATGATAAAGCATCAGATCTACACAGGTGTTAAATAAACGGCAAATAGTCACCCCCCGCTTTATTTCCAAGTATAATCAGTTTGATTGAGTAGAAGAAACTTCCATATAGCTGATAGCTAATACATGAATAGTAATATATGAAAACAAACAATGCTTCTATTAAACACAAAATACATACATTTCTATAATATCTGAGGACAATAATGTCTGGGACTGATATAATTTGCATTAATCATAAAATTCTACAAATATTGAATGAGTTTCTTTTCTGCAGCAGTTAGAATATAGTATGGGTTACTAAAATCAATAGCTAATTGAATTATAACACCATGATTACATTACATGACAGCCATGTACTTGTCAGTCAGCTGTAACTTGTGTTAATAAGATTCACAGAGCTCATTATCTTTTGTAGACTGTTAATTTCTGAAAAAAGACCTGCGAACAGAAAAGATGTTTTCTTGTTAAGCAAATGCTAGATTGTTATTGAACACTCCACAGGAATCATGAAAAGAAATAATTTCCACAAAGAACCTGAAATTATTTGGTTGACTTTTATGATTTCCACTCCTTAACACAGATAAAATTGGAAAAGGGAAATCTCTAGATCCAAGCAGTACTAAAAACCTTTCAAGCTTTTAATAAGTTGAGGAATAACTACTCTAGGAAACTGTCTACACTTTACACAGACTTTTATTTCTTGATGAATGACACCCATCTTGATAATCACAGAATGGGTAAGGTGTCTCCTCCCTACTTAAAGAGTCATTCTGGAGCTCACTGTACAGGATTGCATCCAAACCATTCTTGAATATCTGCAGGCAGGGAGACTCCATAGCCTCTCTGGGCAATCTGTTCCAGTGCTCAATCACTCACACAGTGACTATAACCCTCAACTCATGCCCATCCAGTAATAAAAATTAAGTGCCTTAAAAAAATCTATATTATCCACTTACTTCAGATCATTATTATATACATCTTTGTGCAAGAAACTCTCATTTTCTGCCTTCCTTTGCACAACAGACAAACAGCATTCACCACATGTACAAACTTATGTACTGAGTGACAGTTCAAAAATCTCAGTACACCATTAAAGAGCATCAGATACGACTGAACACATGAACTACAGCCCATGGTAGTGAGACAAAAAAGTGCTTCCTAAGACTCTGACCTTGGTAAAATAGCTTCCTGCTCCAGTATCTGGCAATCATTTCAACACTGAGCACCTGAAGGACACACCAGCTAAATGTGAGTTTCCCAGTATTATGATGCACTTCAGAGCACTCCACACAGATATAGTCTTGTGAATAATTCTCACTGCATCTAAGGAAGGAAACTAACTTGTGGGGAGAGGGAAAAATATTATTTTCCTCACTTTTCTTCCCTTTCTTACATGTGATCTAAAGTTTACAGTAATTCAAAATATGACAAAAGTATTTTTTCAGGATAAATATATAGCTATGAATGTTTATTACATTCTTTTTAACTTCTTTTCAAGAATATCAGAAAGTCTTATCTTTAAGGTTTTATTTTGAACATCAAATCCCCTATAGTGTGTCATTTACACACACTTAGTAATCTTCATCTTGAAATGATTTAGGTCCCTAACACTCCTCTTGAAAAGTTGCTGAAATTTTGGATGTGTTACCATTATGAAATTTCTGAATTTCCAGGACCAATTTTATCATCTTTGTTTTCAGTTTGATTGTTTTATTGAATTTCATTTTTCTCCCCTTTACTATCAGAAATTGGTGGGTTTTTTTCTTGTACTTGGTCAGCAAAATTTTGACTTCTCATTTTCCTCCTGTAAGATTTCACCACCTGTCCCTTGCACCTGCTCAGAAGGTGGTCAATCCCTGTTTTTTAGAATGGCCCGTCAGATTGCACCAAGCACAAAGAGCCAACCATCATTTTTGGCCACAATCTCTCCTTCAACCAGTGCTGCTTCCCTGCAGCATTGCTTTAGTCACTACTGCAATATTAATAAGCATTGATCCCAGAATCTTAATCTGTAGGATACCTCTATTTTGTGATAGAGCTCCTTTTCACTACAGACCACCAAGGCCTACCCTAAACATTTGTTACAATTCTTACATTAAACCTATTCACCCTCAACTAAATTGCTTCATCTTCATCTTCATCTTAATCTGTTTTGCTTGGAAGCAACCCAAATATAAAACAAAACCCACTAAATTTTGTTGAGATCTAGTGGCACTCAGTCAGCATACCATCCTATTCTTATTATTTTCCATTGGTAAAATTTTTGTTACTTTTCAGACTAGTGTCTCATCCATAAATTCATTGAACATTATCCACTGGTCTTGCCTAGTGAAGAATCACCTGCTGAGTTCAAGCATAGCTTTCCAGTGCCTGCTAACATCTGAAATAAGAATTACTGCAAAGTGATACTACCCATTATGATACTTTCACCGAATTTCAAAGTCTGGGGTCTTTTCCTCAGGATGTGCATTTTCATATATTGGTTTCATGTCATTTCAAGAATTATCATTCTCAACTCCATATGTCTTTCTGTAGAAGATAATTTTTCATAAATTTCTGACTGTAAAAAGCCCATGTAAAAGTTGCTCAGGGGAAGCTTCAGTTTGAAATGCTCTTACATGGCAATTTCTAACTGAGTTTAGGACTGGCAAATTTTGCTCTCTTCAATGTGCTCTTCTAAAAGTGTTTAGTGTCACAAACTAACCATAACTTTTTCAAGGCCTCTAAAAATTAATGGAATTGCAAAGTGTACTCTTCAGCTTCAAATAATGCACAAACCCTTCTACATATTTGACTGTTATGTGTGTCTCTTGGTAGGAAACATCTCTGTCAATACAAAGAGCACAGAACCCTTCACGCTGAAATAAGATTTCAGAGCTGCCTTCTTATGACTTAGTGAAAAGTAAGAAAACATCAAGTGCCTCAGAAAAATAAGTTATTAGAAATAGGGCTGAGTGCCTTCCTTTTGTTTGCACTTGGTACAAACAGAAATTCAAGCACTGTTGACATGATAGACGTGAGACAATGGTTGGATCATTTCACAGAATCACAGAATGGGTCAGGTTGGAAGGGACCACAGTGAGTTATATCATCCAAACCCCCTGCTCCAGCAGGGCCATCCTGGAGCACATGGCACAGGATTGTGTCCAGACAGCTCTTGAATATCCCCAGGGATGGAGATTCCACAGCCTCTCTGGGCAATCTGTTCCAGTGCTCAGTCACACCAATGGTAAAGAAGTTCTTCATATTTAGGTGGATCTCCCTATGCAAAAGTTTCTGCCTGTTGCCTCTTGTGCTTTCTATTTCAGCAAATGTTTTAGAAAAAGTAACCTGTCTTCACCTGGTATCAGTATTTTTAGTATTTGGCAAAGTTAAAATTTGATTGAAAGCAGGCTGTGACTATAACAAAAAGTAATATTAGTAATGGTTTTAGACACCTGAAGTAACTAATTTAGAGTGCCAGTCTGAAAATACAAAGTCTTACATGCAGGAAAATGAAGAAAACTAATTTCAAATTAGTCAACATTTCAAAAATATTCTTTAAAACTTACTTTAGTCTGCATGCATCTTTCCTAGTCAGCCTTCCAGAATAACATGGGTAAGAAATATTTGTAAATCTAACAGTCCATATTTGTAAAAATAAGGTTATATTAAATTAATTATATATTTCAATTTTAACACACTAAAATACCAAGTCAAAGACTTTTCACTGTCAAACAGACCATTCCTTCTCTTTTATATAGTCAATTTTAATTGACACTAAGAGTATTATTTGTCTTATATAACAATAAGACCTTGTATGTATTTTTCTTTATAGAGGCAAACAGAAAATGTAACACGTAATATTGCAGAAATAATTCAACTTTGCTGTATTTTCTTTACAAATTCTAGGGTGCTTTGGGGGTATTTAGTCAGGTCACTGTAACAATGCATCCCAAGTCAGGTCATCAAGTTGCCTG
Source organism: Muscicapa striata striata (assembly GCA_030060385.1). NCBI lineage: Eukaryota > Metazoa > Chordata > Aves > Passeriformes > Muscicapidae > Muscicapa > Muscicapa striata. The sequence goes on from JAREIS010000077.1 coordinate 2,220,909, forward strand.
GCAACCGTATTCAGGATTGATAAAGGCAAACTACCTTACCATTTTCTTTTTTTGCTTCCCCTTTAAAATCAATATGACAAGCTTGATATTGGTGATGTGAGATTAGCTGAGAAAATGCATTAAATTTTTCAAGAAGTGCATTGCTCAAGATATTCAATTTTGAAGGCTAGGCCCAAGCACATCAGTCTAACACAAAGTCTTATTTACAGAGATGCTATTTCATTTAGTACGTGCTTCATCTCATCACCTACCTTTTTTTTCCTTTTTTTCTTTTTTTTTTTTTTTTTTTTTTTGGTTGGTTGATTGGTTGGTTGTTTTGTGGTTTGTTTTGTTTTTTGTTTTTGTTTGTTTGTTTGTTTGTTAGTTTAAGTGGTAGGGACTGTTTAATTAATAACAGAACTCAGTATTTCATAATAGTACTATTATGATGTTTTGTCCTGTGTAGGAATTTTAGTGTCATAGGAAGAGAAATTGATCATAGATTGGGTTAAGGTAGCTCAAATGTACTATTATTTGCTTTCAAGAATTCAAGAAACTTTATTTTCTGAATGCAGAAAAAATACAGTGTATACTGTTTATTCATGAATCCAAATGCTCTTTCAGCCATGGAGCTTTCTGCTTCTCCCAGTCAGTTTCCAAGGGCTTGATCAGTGTTTTCTTTTACTGCTGATGTCTTCATCTTCCCTTCAAGCTTCCCCAGTCTCTGCAATATTTTCCATAGAGCATAAAACATACCACTTAAAGATGGTGAAAAACCCCACAGACCCTCTTGTTAATTTGAAATCACTTGTGTCTTCACTTGAAACAAATACTGCTGTTTCAGCATTCCAATGTGCATCATTTTGGGCACCACCAGAGTCAGAAATAAATCTAAGCCAAAGTCCTTACCCTAGTTCCAGTACATTGCAGTGTCAGCCATGCCATGTACTCCTAATCAAACTGCCCTGACACATAAGGGCATCTTCTGTTGCCTTTCTGTCTAATGACAGGCAACCTTGAATATCTTTACTCCCCAAAACAAGGTTGGAGCTGTTTTAAACTGATTTTCTATCAGAAAAACAGCAGGTAATAGTGATGCCCATGAGTTGTACAAGTATAAGAAAACTGAAGAGTGGCAGGAAAAGATTGCATTAATTTATTATAAGAATTTCAGTATTATGGGATACTGTAGAAAGGAAGAAAAAGGGTAATACAATTTTGATTTTAACAAAACTGAGTTATGGTAGCTAGACATTGAATTTCCCTGTGTTGACTGTGTAGGCTGTTTGTGTGTGAGGTATGGACTGCTTACCACTTGGTTGCATTATTGGTTATTTTGGTCATTATGCTTTTTTTTTTTTTTTTTTTTCTGCTTTCTGGTCTGAGAAATGAGAAAGGACATTAACAAAAGACAAGGGATGAACAGTGAAATCCTTACTCAAGTCTGCAGGTAAAGATGGCTGTAGATGCACTCCTAATATTTTCTGTGAGTGAAAAAACTGCTGTGAAAGCTTTTGGCAGTTAGCAAAGAGGCATAAAAATACATATGAGAAGCCATTTATATTCCAAATCAGTATTCAGAGAAGTTTTGCTGAGGGTATAAGAAGCTGAGCTGAACCTGAAGCATCAGTATAGGTACTTTGGATGGAAAAGTATATTTGTTTATGCTCTGATATTAGCTATGCTTCTACCTGGCTGTCATCTACTTTCATGTTTCCCTTGCCTTCAGAGACAAAAACAGCGTGTTTTTCAAAATTCTGACAGAGTGCAGCTGCCCATGCAGAAAAACTGATTTCTAGGCTATTCTATTTTGCAAACTGTGTGGAAAAGAGCCAACCATCACTCACTGCCCCCCTCTTCTGCCCCAGCCTCCAGGAGGCCCTTTTCAGGTCCTTCTGTCTGGCTTCTGTAACCAGAGCTCCCAAGAGAAAGGCATTTGCTCTCACAGTCTGAAGACTCCCTCCTCAGAATGCTGTCTAATGGAACCTAAATTCTTCTGCTAACACTGATTGACAGTCAATAGAGTAAAAAATTAATCAGATAGACAATTAATAAAATAAAGAGCCCTGGTTAGGACTGAAATTTCTAGTGTAACAAAAGCAGGAGATGGTCAGCATTATATTTGGCCATTTCAGTATATGTATTTTTGTAGTAAGAGACAAAACACTTGCATTAGGTTTACAGTAAAGGACCATTATTATTATTATTATTATTATTATTATTATTATTATTATTATTATTATTATATTTGTTCAAGCAAGAACAAACCATGTTAGACACTATTTTTTGATGCAGAATTGCTTTGTAAATGTGTTTAAACTCAGAAAAATTTATACTGTACAAAGTGTTTAATCTGGTGAGTTTAAGTGATTTAGCAAGAATTGCCTCCTTATGTGAAAAGCACAGCTACAGAATATAAAATGCTGGTCAACTTTGAAGACCAGAAGTTGTTTTCACATCTCCACTTGCTAGAAATCCCAAGGAAAATCTCTCTAGACCCTAGGAAAAAAAAAGGAAAAAATAAAAAAGAACAATATGCTACAATTTTGTTTTTTTCTTTCTTGTCACCATTCTTCTGAATACATCTATTCACATTTTAACATTTGGAGCTCACTCATGAGACAAATTGAGTACACCAAAAAATTCTGCAATTATTGTTTCATACTAAAGAGGGAACAATACTACCAAACTAGTCTAATGTAGTTGATATATAACAATTGGTGACTGCTATTGAAACCTTCTATCAAAGACGATGGTGAAACTGTGAGTTACAATCTCAGCTCTTCCTTTGATCTTTCATCCTGGTGAAAGATTGTTTGAGACTCTCACAATAATCACTGTGAGTGAGAACATTCAGTTTCTACTAAGTGCAGAAATACAGGTGTTGGGTTTGTTTTTGGGGGTTCTTTAAAATGCCTAAAATACAGGGGAAAAAATAAGGACCTGTATAAGCAGTAAGATTATATCTGAATCAGTTCTGAATAACGTAGCCAGTGAACTACTTACGAGCACACTGAACTCACATTTCCACAGAATGTATCACCCTTTAAACATAATATCCAAGCCTCACATTGCAAAGAGTTTTATCAGCTTTCCACTTAATTCTGCCTTGTGCTATTAACTCAAAATGCAGAGATATCAGTAGCATTTTATGGTAAGTTAATAGGTATAGATAAAATCTTCTATAAATATTCATTACATCTCATTATTTCAAATTAATGAGAAAGATTCTGAAATTAAGGTTAGTCCAATTTGGAGATATGTATCAGTTTTCCTACATATGAGACATAAGAAATAAATTATTCTCTAAAGCAAAGTTCTAGTTTACTCCGAGGGTGGCCCAGAAAGATTGACAGCATATTGTAAATGGGATAATCTGATTGACTGGGAAGCAAAGAAAGAACTGCTCCTTGGATTTAGGTATGATAAAGAGCACCCATAGCATTCATTTTTTAGTAGTTGGATCATTTCTTACATTCCTGTGTCTCATACTCAAAATATTCTGCTATGGTGTCATGGCTGAATCCCTGCCCTTTGCAGCAGAGGCTCAGAGGGCATGGCTGAGGTCATGGCTGATATTGCCCCCATTAGTGGGCTTTGAGAAAGTCATTTAGCTCACTTCTGGGTCAACTCTGTCAGCTTTTATCAGAGGAGGCCAGAAGTCACCAGCTTTTTGAAAGTACCCAGATTTACCCATTTTGCTTGGGGGATGCAATGTCTTGTGTGACCTAGCCAGCCTCTACCTACATCTCTACATTTGCAGTGATGTTAAGTGACTTCTGACACTGTGAAAGAACTTGGAGATGATCAGAATTCAAAATGAATGTTGGTGTTCTTCAAGGACAAAATTGACTCCTAGTGGTATCTTTGCAGGACTACACAACTCTGAGTTGTCTAGAGAGGTTCAACACAAGTATTGTGTGGATGCCAATGTCTGCACGTGTGCTGCAGAGATGGCTGTGCTTGGAGAAGATGGATCCAGACTCCTCTCAGAGGTGCTCATTGATAGCAGAATGGTCACTGGACATAAGCTGTCACATAATAAATCAAAATTAAATATTGCAAAAAAACACCCTTCAGGGACAATGGAGTAAAATACTGGAACAAATTACCCAGAGAAAATGTGGAATAAAATTATAGAATTATAGAATCAATAAGATTGGAAAATACCTCCAATATCTTCCAGTCCATCAAACCTTTGATCAACCTTTTGATCAAACCTTCTCCCCAGCCCATTGATCCAGCCTGTCCACATCCCTCTGCAGAGCCTTCCTACTCTCAAGCAGATCAAGCCCCACACAAATCTCTGGCCTCAAAGATTCAGATGGAAAAATCCTGAGCAGCACAAATAAAATTGTCCCTGTTTGGGGCAGGATGTGGAACCCAGTGTTATCCAGAAATCTCTTCCAACCTAAATTATTCTATGATGCTACAACAGCTCAGCTTTATAAATCAGAGGTCAGTCCTCCAAAAGTGGGATGTCTTGAACTGAAATCTTTGATTGAGACATTTCTTAGCTCTTTAGGGTTTAAAGACTCTGAACACAAAAACAAAAACAAAAAAAACAAAAAAAAAAAAAAAACAAAAAAAAAAAAAACCAAAAAAAAAAAAAAAAACAAAAAACCAAAAAAAAAAACAAAACAAAACCAAAAAAAACAACCAAAAAATAAAAAGAAAGAGGAGTTTGAGGTTATGGGGAGGAGGGACTTCTAATTTATGTAGAAATGCTGCAAATACTAAGCCAGTCTGAATAAAAGAATATTATACCTTTTTTTTTTTTTTTTTTTTTTTTTTAGAATAAAATCATAGTGCAGATTCCACCTTAATGGGCATTTGGACCCTCAATATCAGTTGCACCATGGTCTCCAATTTCAAGACTACTGCAGAACCACAAGACCAGGCAAAATAATGTCCCGTATTTCAGAGTATTATCACTAAAATTAATAAATGTATATTCTGCTCCTGAAGCAGAGTGCTTCAGGGTCAGGAAACTCAGCAGTTAGGCTCACCATGCTCAGTATTCTTCTGGGGTCCTCTGGAAGATAGAAAGCTGTTCTTCCCATTTCAGTGCTTGCCATGGACTAGCTCTTTTCTGTTTAACTGGTTTTGCCTTCTTGTCTGATTCTGTCACTAATCCAGCAGTGGTTTTCCTCCACCTCCCCATTCCACCCACTGCTTTTGTGTGGACACATCAGTTTTCTGTAACCTCTGCAATCTGAGGGGGGAAAAAACCAGTTTTCTTCATTTTATAGACCCCCTACATACATTATTTTCAAAGCTCAGACAGAAATATTTATCTTGTAGTCTTGCTTAATACTACCTTTATTTCTTCTGTCTTTCCATTTTGAGTTTATACTATGATTTAACTCCAAAGTGTTCTCCCAATTAATATCTAAATCATAAATAAAACTACCTTTTCCTCAAATTAATAAAATAAATTTACAGTATTGCAAGAACTCCTACACTTGATAAAATTATTATAAACATTTTCACTCATTTATCTGAAATGCAAATATGGAAATAGATTTTGACTCACACTTAAGGAATGTGTTTTACCTTTGCCATCTATCAGAAAGATGTGGGCATTAAAAAATGAGATTCATATGAAAGTGTCCATTTAAATCCTGGAAACCAAATTCTGTGACCTCTGTTGATAGGATTTTCGCCTGATTAATGAAAGAAAAAAAGACTGAAATATTTTGCTCATATTAATATCAGCACAAGAGGTACATTCATTCCATCCTCTGTTGTCAGTGGATGCACAGACAAACCTTTGTTAGATGGTACCCATCCTCCCTTCATATGGGCAATACAAATCATGTCTTTCTCATGAGAAAAAATTCTTCTGTGCTCTTTCAAAAAGAAAAATTTAATACATTTTGGAGGACTTTCTTCCCTTTTTATGGATACTGCTGGTCAAGAAAGAAATATTACTTAGGACACAGAACAGTTTGAGTGTGTAAACTTGCGGTGCCATACAATATGTCTTAATATTGCAGGTTTAATACTAACTGTGCCCCAGTAATTTAATAATTCTGTGGGAAAGCTGCTGGGTTATAGAGGATATTTGTCTTGTGATTTCTTTGTGGCAAATCAGAAATTACAGCAGTGCTCAAAGGAATAGAAATCTTAGATACTCATGACCTTCACTGAAACCCCTTTCGTCACTTGTCAGTTCTTTAAGGGGCAATTTAATTGTAGCTCTTTGGCGGTGACAAGGTAAGTGCTGGCATTTTGGCACTGTCATTCATTAACCTCATGCAATGTCAGCAGCACTGCCTCAGACATGTCACCATTTCCCCAGTGATGGCAAGCTGACTTTTAGGACATATGTTATTTCAGAGATGCCTGCTAGACAAGTCTGCATGCTTCACATTCTTTTGCATGGCATCATTTGTGTATTGTTTATGCAGTTAAATAGCTTCAAGACTAAAACCAAATAGTTTCAATCCAGGAAAATAAAATCTGCAGCATGCCATGAACAGAAAACGACCTAAATGATTTCTCTTGCTCAGAAATTAAAATTAAAACAAACAAACAAACCTCCAAACAAAACAAATGAGATTAAAAAAACAAACAACAAAACACCAACCGAAAAAAATCAAAAACCCTAGAGTATAGCCCACAAGGAAAAAAAGAGTATTATTAGAACTATACCTGAAGGTCAAATAATATCCTTTCACATGTAAATTTCTTAAAGCAGAATTGAATAAATAAAATGCCAGGTCACAAGGTACATAATTTACACTATAAATATTATTATTTATTTTATATTTCATATTCCTGAATGTGTGTGAGAACCCAAACTACTAATACTAAATGGGTTGGAGAGATTTGATGCTGAGAATTATTTGCTGATGACAGCATTTGCCAATGCCTAGAAAAACAGTATATATTTGCCTGCACCTTTCCCCAGCTACTTTATTTGGACTTCAGAATGACTGGTGTTTCTGTGCAATTCCACCACATAAATTAATAGATATTATTATGATATAAGTATAATAATGTAACATACATTATTAGACATTTATTATGTATTTGATATATTATTAATAATAACAGCAATAATCATAAAGAACTTGATTTTCACTTTGCAAATTCACAGAAAGAGAGTAAAGGATCACTCAAAAATAAAATAGTTGTTATGCTAAATCATGGATGACTCAAGATGCAAACTCTTGAATTCAGATTTGAAACCCTAGAAATTTAAATAATTTGAGTCTATCTATTCTTTAAATTTACAAAAAAATCTAGATCCAGGTTGAAGCTGGATGTCAAAGTATTCCTATGTTTCCACTTTATGCAAAAACCTAGTCTGATTAGTCTAGAGCTTGAACTAGCATAGCCAGCATTTAATTATGTCCAGTTCCTGAAGCCAGAGAGTGAGAAGTCAATAATTGGACCTCATCGCTATTAAAAAAAAAAAAAAAAAAAATAAAATTATTCATTTCTCTAGCCAAAATGAAAGTGTTTACTACTGTCACTGAAAAATCTCCCCAAACAACAGGTATCAAGGAGCAACCTAGTCTTAAAAGATGATGTAATTAAATTTACTAGGGATGTCTGAGTAGTACGTTGAAAGAATTTCTACCAAAAAAACCCAAGAAATTTTTTACAAGTATTGATCATACCAATGTGATTTTTAGGGAAAAAAAAAAAAAACAAACAAAAAAGTTATTTATTTAAATCAGCAGTTTCCAGAGAATAAAGCATTTCAATGACTTATTCATATCACTACTACTGACTTTAATAGAAGCATGTAGGTGAAAGCAAGGGCATTGCTGAGAATGTATGAGAGTGGTGTGTAAGTGGAATGGCTGAAACTTGGGGCAGATGAGTGATAAATGAGTTGCAGCAGAGTGCTGAAAGCCAGAGCAGACATTCCATGCACTGTTCCAGTGCACCTGTTAGGAAACAGCAATCACTTCCAAACACTGCACTGGGTGCAATGGCTCACAGCATTGTTTTGCAAGTAAAATTCTGCCCATGTTAAAGGGCATGTTAAATGCAGAGTGGCATCAGTAGGAAAGCAGTAATGACTGTAGCAGAGACATCTCCAGTCAAAGTGGTGTTAGGTGTAAAGAGAAAAATGAAAAGAGCACAACACATCCAATGAGAGAGCTGGGATCTGTGGGCTGAAAGCAATCCCATGCTGGTGCAGCAGATCCAGCAGGCAGTATGAGTCCTGTTTTCCAATAGCAGCTCAGCCCCACTCTGAGAGCAGCACTTTGCCAGGAGAGCCTGCTGCACATTCACACCAGCCACACTAATTGATCCAATAGTCTTTGCTACAGCACTTAAAGAGAATTTAGATTCTCTTTGGATTTTGCTCTCCCTTCCCCCAGGGCTAGCAATACAGATGAGTGATTTCCTTTCGTCATACATAAAGATTTGGAAACACAACATTAATTGCTCTCCTGACAATTTCCAATTTAATGAACAAAAAATTGAACCAAAGCAAAAGCAAGTGCAGGAATGACTGGATTGAAAATCACGATGAATCCCTGAGTGTTGGGTCACCTTTTACCAGTTGTCCTGGCACCTTTCAGGAGCTAAACTACTTCTCACATTTTTAGCACAACATTACATAATTATAAGATTTTCTACTCATAAATTAGACATTTCTTTCACTGCAAAAAATAGCTAAAAACAAATTCTCAACAGAAGTAGTAAGTTAGAAATGTAAGAAACTAATGGGCAAAGCTGATCCTAAACGATATTGATGCCTTTTCTTCCAAGTAAAATGTCACATTCTGCTCTACCTTACGTTTAGATTGGTCACCACTTCTGTGCTATCCCACTTAAGGGACTTCTCAGATGATCTGTTCTCAGGTAACAACGTACCAGATGGCTTCCATCAAGTCCTTTCCTCCCTTGAATGGCAAAAATGTGATACTACTGGCCCTTGAGAGCCAAGCAGGTCAATGGGAGGGCAGAACTGACTCATTATCTTTACTTTATACACATTTAGCTAAAAAGGTGAGAGGATCTAAATGAGGTGGTGTTGTGCCTGTGAAAACTGTCAGGGCAGGAAAACAATGGAAGGAAAGCCTTGCTTTATCAGCTCCTCTCAATCAGCCCTATCAACCTTGCTTTGCTTCTTTCCTGGGCAGAACTTGAAAAATTTAGCAACCATTAATTAGTTATCCAGGCATGCCTTCAAGAAAACAGAAATCTCTACTAATTCTAGGACAAGCAGAAACAGGAAACAGATGTAAAATTTTTATCCTTCATTTAATCAGAATTAAGTGCTTGACTAGTAAGAGGTGGTGGTGAAATTTCTTTCCAGATTTCAGTGTGTGACTGCTCATATTTAGGTTGCCTAAAGATAGGAAGGAGTCTCTACTCATTTGACCTGCCATAGCACATTTCTGAGGGGGAGCTGACAGATGTGACACAAGCCCTGCATAAGTCTCATGTGTCTTGGAGCAGCCCATGTGGTCTCAAAATGTACCATACAATCCAGCATAGGTGAGTTACCCAGATCCCTAAACTTATCTGTTCATGACATGGTTTTCTATGTGAGCCACAAGCAGCTGCAGACAAGGGGAATGTGGTCAATATAGTTAATGGAGAGGAAAGGGGAGTTCAACTCACCTGTAGCACTGGCCCACCTGAGTTGCTCTCTAGGCTTCAGTGATTGCAGAGGTCAGATCTTTACGGATTCTTGCAGAGCTCTGAAAACATTCTAAACTATTCTTAAGTTTTCTATAAATATTCAGACTCTTTCCCTTGAAAAAGCTTATAACTTCATCCTAAAATATAAGGCCTAATTTTTCAGCTACTGTGAATAAACTGATTATTTGGGGACACCATAAATATATCAAATATATCAAAATAAAGTGTTTTCTTTTTACAAGAAGTAACAAAACACATTACTTCTGATTTTAGATATGAATTTACTTCACAGCAGAACCAGCCATTTACTGTCATTGCTGTATTTGAGGTCTCAAAGAAATGGGTAATATTTAGGTTGCTGACATCTTATTTTGTTAAGACTCTCTTGAACAGGGCTAGGAGAACCAGTAATTTCAAATTTTGCTGTAAAGTTGAGAGTGGAAAATACCCAAAGGCTGACAAAAAAGAACAATCACAGATATAATTTTGAGAGACTCAAAGAGCAGGTCAGAAAGCTTTAAATGGGAGACAGGAAGCCTAATGTATGTTTTCATAGCAAAATAATCTCTTGTAAATGCAGGAGAAGCCAAAATCAAAGTAAAGTAATCTACAACAAAGGGAGGGAGTGAAAGTCATGATTCAATGTCAAAAGAAAACATTTATAGGAAAGAGGAGTCAGGGAACCATGAAAGGATGCTGTCTTTGGCCAAAACTCCTGGAGTGCTGAGAGGAAACTGTGATAAAGAAATGTCTGTAAATGTGCTCATTGTTTTCTACAGATCTGCACACTTCTCATGCTAAAAAAGAACAAAGATGTCTAGGGAGATATACATTTGCCTGCATGCTGTCTTAGCCCAGTTTGGAATTAAGCAGTAAAATGGAGTAGCTAGGGATCTGTTTGTGCTGGTGTGCCTTGTTCTCTGCCTCCAAAGCCAGGTGGAATGGCTGAGCTCACTTTGTGCACTTAAACCATTCTCAGAGACAAAGCAGAGTGGTCACTGCCCTGCTCTGTCCCAGCAGCCCGAGGTGGCTGTGACCAGAGACATGGTGTTCACCCAACCCTGCTTCACTCACACCACCCACATGCCTAAATGACCAGGAGAGTCCTGGAGAGGTGCTTAAGTCACCAGAAAATGCTAAACCACATGTGCAGGTGGGTGAGGCAAAAGATGTTATTGGTCCAGACTTACAAAACAGGTAGAAACCCCATACCTGTTAATATTTGCCAACCTCATAATATTTTAATGAATTTCATGACACTGTTGTCCTCAAGAGTTTACCTGCAGAGAGATTATCAGTGCAGATTATACAGGAACAGGGTGACCAAGTTCCAAAAAGTTTCTGCTTAGAGAACAGCACCACATAAGCAAAGGTGTACTGCCTTGAGATCTGCACTGCTCTCTGGTCCCAAAAACCAGACAAGTTGAAGCCTACCTGGTTCACAAAGCTTTTTGCTCCCAGAATAAAGTGGGCTGTCAAACAGAGTGCAGTATCATTGCTGACCACACTAAAATAAGACAAGGTTCTGCTGGTGGGGTGGCTACAGGGATGGCTTCTCTGAAGAGCTGCCAGAACCCTGCAGAGCCAGCAGAGTTTACCTGGCAATGTTTACCTGCCTCAAGCTGACCTAGTGCTTGCACATCCAGTCAAACTAAAGCTGACTGATTTTTTTCAGCTGTTTTCTAAAAAAACATAAACCCAAACCAAACATTTATTATTTTCTGTGATGAAGACTGATTCAGGAGTTGATTGCACATGGCTTTATATCAGATGAAGATCTCAAGTAACATATGTACCCTTGCAGGCAAAATCTGGATCCAAGAGGTAGTGAAACACTCCTCTATTCCAACAGGTAGATAAAATCATTGTGCTGCTAACTTCTTGGCACAACACGTCAGGTCTTGCTGTAATCAGAGTTCAGTGGCCTTGAACTGTTCTCTGTAATTCTTCAATGCAAAGAGTGCAGTACTTAACTTTTTTTTTCCACATCAGTTTGTATTATGTCTTTTTAGTTAAGAAATGTGAGCATCTTATCTATCTACAAAGCCACAGAAAATTCCACAAAAGCAACAGGAGCCACAGGTGTCAGGCTTTGTTTTGTCACTGTTTGTCTCTGTGCCAGATGTAGGTGAAGACTGCATGGGTAATCCTGCCATTGCTCAGTTGGCTGGCAGGTTTTTTCTGGCCTTCACTGAAGAGAGAGTGTCATTTCTGGGGAGGGATGCAGGGAATGCTCTGATAAAATGCTGTGTAGGGTTACAAATAACAGCAAGAGGGAGAAGGCAGTGGGGAAATCAGTAAAAGGAAATTAACATTTCTAATAGCACCCAAAGACAGAACAGGAGCTCAAACCATCAAGTCTTCACTATGATGAAACAAACCCTGTGTCTTTACCAACCTTGAAATAATTCAGCTATTCCAGTGATCTTTTATAACATGAACCCTGTGAGCAAATGAAGCATCAGAGGCTGGAGTAGATTTAAACACTTTCATAAAATTTTCTAACACTGCAGTGAAAATATATAGGTTGGTTTTTTTGTTTTGTTTTGTTTTGTTTTTTTTTTGGGGGGTTTTTTTTTTTTTTTTTTTAATTCAATGCTTTTGACTTTTGATTAATTTCCTAATTTTTTATTCATTGTATTAGAATAGACTGGAGCTTGATACTTTTTCAATTAAAGAAAAATATATTATTATTTGCTGTTCCTTTTTAAGTTTCATGTGCACATGGAATAATATGTTTATAAACCAAAGCAAATAGTTATTTTAAAAATAATCTGTCATCCTGTAGTATTCCTGATAAGATTTTGATCCGAACTCAGTTTGTCCTGATCTCTCTCATTATTCACTGTTGAACTGTTTTATGACAGACTTGCAGGCCAACTGGTGTGAAGAGTGCAGGGAAAGTATTATTTTACTGCAAAATAAAGTTGGATGTCTCATTTTAATTATTCTCTTTCACACCCAAGATAAATCCTGAACTCTGTCACAGTGGCCCACAGAGATTAAAATAAAAAAGATACAAAAAAACCCCAGCAAATGAAAGGTTTCTAGCAAGGTGTATTAAGAAAATCAAGGTAATACTTTTATACTTTCTAGCCTTTTGAAGTCTTTGCAGTAAGACTACTCTTTTGTAAATTAAAATGGTTTTTAAGGAAACAGAGAGAATCTCAGTACCATTGAGATAAATAGTGAAATTATAAATAAATTTGCCAGGGGCAATGCTTCTTGCTTAGTGCCTTTTCTATCAAACTTTCTAAATTACCTCTTTGCTAAACAAGATGACTGCCTTCAGCAGGAGCAGTTTTCTCAAGTCCTCCAGTGAAAGCAGTGTTCCTTCATAGCGAGTGTATATATGCATACTTGGAAGCTTCCCACCAAAGTTAGATAAAATCTGCTCTTGATTAAGTAAATAAATAGCATCTGCTGAAATCTTAGAACAGGCATGACAAACTGCAAACTGAAACACTTGCACATACTTGATGATTTGCACCAGGCAGATCAAGCATTGCTCTATCAGTAGTTCTGAAAATAAGGGTCAAATTCAGCCAAGTGAGGATCACAACCAGAAGTGGGAATTATCAGAGGAAGCCCAGAAACTGCTGCTTTGTATGTCAAGCCTAGCTTGTATTTTAAAGATGGTTTTACATGCTGACCAATGTAGATTTCTTTCTCCAGACCCTGACTTCTTGCTTTAGAATTTTTTTTATCCGGTTCTTTAGTTCTAGGTTTTTACTTACAGGCAACACTTGTCTTAACTTATTTGGAATGCAACTTAACCTCTTTTCTGATTCATCCAGTTCCCTCCTCCCCACATAACTGAAAGGTAATACCTTCACAAAAGCCTCCCCTTTTGCCTGCCTTCCAACACTAATTATCAAATTTCTCCTCTTTGATACAATAAAAAAAATACAATAGTCTTGCCTTTCTTGAAATATGTCATTGCTCTTAAGAGATTTTGCATGTATGTGAGAGGAGATGTCTCTATTTTTCTCTTTTGTTCCCAGTGCATTAGAACATACAGAGGAGCAGTACTGACATATTTGTCTGGATCTATCAAGTTACAGTTACTGGTACAAGTCTTCTGTTGTCTATAGGACATCAACATATGCTACAATTATTGTTCCATCACTGCCCTTAAGAGTGAACATCTGCTCCTACCCTACCATCACAGTTTTAATCTACTTGTAGCTCCTGTTTCCTTGAAGAGCTATCCAAAAGAGACAGACTCTGTCTTTTACTTTTCTCATTTTTTTAAATAGCTTACAGGCTTTCACCAGAGTGAAGTGAGTACCTCGAGCTCCCACCAGTATTCATTTAAATGGAAAACTGAATTCCCTGTAGCTGTGCTTGTGCCTGTAAGCAGATGGAGTGAGGTGGGAATCCAATTTCCTCACAGGCACAAATACAGAAACAGCAAATTGAATTTGCCATTCAAGGGGTGGGGGTGTCACAGTTCTCAGAGAGCAGCCACAGCCTCTCTTCAAACTGTGTTGAGTGGGGAGCCACAGGATTTGCATCAATACTAGAGTGTCCTCCCACCAGGGCATGGACATCCCACTCTTTTGCAGTCTTTCCCAGCTGTGATGGAGGGGCTCCATTTGCCCATTCCACCCTGACTCACCTCTGTGGTTTATACACTTGGAAAAAATTTTTGTTTGTACCTTTTGGACAGGATAAATTTTACCCTTTGAAAGCAGCAAAGGAAGAAACAAATATAAAGTATTCCCTTTATTCTCAAATAAAGTATTCAGTAGCTAAGAGTATCCCCAGGCATATAAAATCATGCTTTTGCATTGGTTTATGGTTGGACTCAATGATCAGAAAGCTCTTTTCCAATCTAAATGATTCTGTGTTTCTATTGCCAATAAACTTCTGTGGTGGCAATGCATAACCAAACATGCACACCCCTCTTGGCAGAACTAAGAAATCTTTGCCCTTCTAGCACTTATCCCCACCTGATGACCACAGGAAATACTGCATTCATGAAACACAAACCCCAAAATATTTAATAGAATAAGTTCCAATTTCAAGCAATGTAAAACTGACTGGACACAGAGCCAAAATGTTAAATGTGAAAACTGTATTGCCATCAAACCCTTAAATTTGACAAAAGTATTTGATTTTTGAACAAACCATAACTTGGATGAAAACACTCTGGGATACTGTGATGTATGAAATCCACATCTGAATCCCCCTTTCTGCTTTCTTCTCTGACTGTCCAGGATTTAAGCTTAGACAGACCTGTGGTGTAAAATGGCATTTTCTCTTTTGTTATTGTTCACCAGCCTCTTCTCTACTGCTTTGGAAGACAGTTTTGGAAGCAGTCTTCATAAGACCTAAGTCTCCTATGCAAATTTCTGCACTTTAACTTAAAATTATTTTCTCATAGTGAATCTCATACAACACCAATGAAATAAAGCACAAGTGACAATTTCAATACCATATATTAATCTTATTAATTACTTGGGAGTGACAGCTGTCTGTGCTTGGAAGGACTTTTCCATGTTACACTGCATTCTACTATCCTTTATGGAAATACTGTTTATCTCTTCTTTTACAGTAAACTCTTCATGATATATTCAACAATGGAAGAAATAATTCCTTTACATGTCCTGTTGTCACGGTGTGACTGGGGTTGCCAATTTTAATATATTTAATTTCTTTTGGGGATCGAGTTTAGGAGTAAAGACAAAACAGGCTTAAAGCTTAAAAAGGGTACAAGAAAACTTATTCACAACACAAAACAATTCAGAATGAGATTTCCAGATTATTCCCTCCTCCCCCTTTCTTCATACCAGCAACACACAGAAAAAAAAACTTCGGTCAGTTATTCATTTAAATAACCATTTCAGTTCAATCAAGAGAGAAAAGCCCCTTCTTTTTGTTTAGGCCTAGAGGGTGTCTCACTCTCATAATCTGCACCCACCCAGAAACTACAAATTATGATTTTTCCTCCCATTTTCACAGTCCGTCCAGAGCTGTGTATGGGTTGCTGAAAACACAAAAAGACTCTTCATCTCACTTTCCACTCAAATATCTCTGTCCAATTCCAGTCCCAAAGACAGAGAGCTCCACTTCCCGAGGCCCATTTCTCAGGGCAAAAAAGGTCTTCTTCTCAGGCACTTTTAACCTCCCCAAGTATATTCTACAGTTTAAAGGAATTTTAAGTAAAGTCATGATCCTCTAAAGCCCACAAAAAAAAGGTTTTAAGCTACTTATCAGTGGCGACTCCTCCATCTCTCCTTCTATAAGAACTTGTCTTCCTTCTGCTGACTTCTGCAATTCCTCCTGCTTCATGCTTTCCGCTCTGGGGAGCTCAGGAAAATCCGAAGTCTCATTCAGGCACTAAAAGTTAAACTTGTATCCAAAACGGTAAAGATCCAGGCTGAAGCCATGCTGGAAAAGACGCAGCCACAGGAGATGATGAAATGGCTGGACTTCCCTCTGCCGCTGTGCGAGGCCTGGAGCCGGGCCGGGCAGGGCCGAGCCGAGCCGAGCCGAGCCGAGGCTGCGCTGGGCCCCCTCCCCAGGGCCATCCCGGAGCCGGGGCCCGCCAGGGCCAGAGCCGAGTCCACCCCGGAGCTTTCCCGGAGCTGGGCCCTTCCTCCTCCCGGAGCTCAGCCCGGGCCAGGCCCCATGCCGGGACCCGGAGCTCCTCCCAGCTCCTCTCCCCTGCTCCACCGAAAGCAAAAGACCCAAACTAACTTCTTTCCTGTGATTCGTAAAAGCGAAACAAGCATTCTAATTGGTTGTCTGGGCTGTCAATCACCAACCCAGGTCTCTGATTGGTCCCCGCAGCTTCAGGGGAGGCTCCTAGAGACAGCTCTTGCTCCTTTTGTCTCAGCAGCATGTGCGTTCTATGGGGCTTCTATGGGGGATGGGCCACCACCCCCCAAGCTCCATGTGTCTCCAGCACACCTGTAAAAAATATACTTTTTTGTTGCTGATGATAAAGACTGAATCAAAGCTACTTGCAATTTTAAATCATCAGAAATAACTGATATTAACTTAATTTCTGCTTAATTTATACCTCAAGAACATCCTCACCACTTTAACTTAAAAAGATCTGAAAAGCTTGTTTTAAACAAAATTTAAAACTGATTTTAACCTCTTTTTCGGAAAAAAAGAAAAAAAATCATATGTGATTACACCTCTTCAAGTCAATCTCTCAGTTTGCCCCTTGCTTCACACCTTTTCGCCAATTTCAACAGACTGTGATAGGAAAGGATAAAGTTCAAGGTTATTAAACTCCTATTTCCCAAAGGTAGATACCATACCATAGAGGAAAGGGAGACAGACAAGTCAGAGTGATCACTGAAGAGATGAGGTTTGAGACAAGAACAGCCACATGGAAAAGAGTCAGGCAGCAAAATGCCTGAAGTTCTGCTGCTTGTGAAAAATTTGTTTTTGAGAAGAGCCCTGGAGTGCATTTTAGAGGATTTTGCCACAGTAGATTTTGTCATGCTCCTGATACACCTAGCACTGAATGGAGGCACTGAGAAGTTGGGAGGATGGTGGAGTGGCACAAACTGGTCCTGGGGGCAATCTCAGAAAGGTGTCTGCCCCCACCTTCCTCTGCTGTCCATCAGACAGAATGATGGCACTCAGAGGCTGTGCCTGCCTTGCACGAGCCACATCCACCCTTCCTGTGTGGCCCCATCAAGCACAGATCAAAACCTGGCTGAAATGGGGGTCCTCATGCCATGTCTTTGTCATCTGCAAATGGTTGATAACTGGATAAGAACTTGTCAAACCAAGTTTCAGTATTCAGCCCTGGTCACACTGAGCCAACACAGCTGTGATACATGCACAGCACAGGACATTCCTTTAGGTCACCTCCTAGCAGGCAGAGGTGTGGTGAGGCACAACCTGGCTCAACATGACACCTTCATTAATTTCTAGTGAGAGCCTGAATATTTTTGAAGCAGTATGTAGAAATTAACATACTTCTGAAGAGAAATGTTTGCAAATCATAAAGAATATTCAGGGAACACAAATACTAAGAATACAGGTTGGTGACTGGTAAATTTGCAAGTTTTTAAATTATAGAGTAAATTCACTGCTTAAATAAAAAAAGGTTGCATTTCAAGTAGCTGCTGTGTGACCTCTGTATTTGCCCTCCCATTACAACCTTGCTGCACTGGTTTTTCAAACTAATGTTGAATTTGCTTTTCCTTAAAAAACCCAAACCTAAAGCAAAGAATAATTTTCAGCCTATATAGCCAGCCAGACCAGCCTTAGCTAACACAAAAGAGATAAAAGGTATAAAGGAGTTGTTGGTAACAGGAAAGTTGATGGATTCCCATTCCTCCCCTGAGATTAGGAGGCAAGAAAATTCAGAGCAAGTAAAAAATGTCTCAGTAATTCCTTGTAGAATTTTTATATTTCCTAATGCTTAGATCCTTCTTACTCTCAGAGAAAAACATTGCTTATCATCCTAAACCAAATAAGTCACAAAAAAAAAAAAAAAATAGGGAAAATACTGCTGGAAACTCTTATGTTCATGGCTTTACACCAGTTGCATACTAGTTTAACCTGAACATTAATTGTCCAGTGGAGCAGAAATAATCTAAATGATCCAGGAGGTTTGGTAGAAAGATAGTGATTGCATGAACTTTTAATATATTAAAAATTTTAATTTCAAACCAGAAGGGAAAATATATTTTTTAAAAAATCAAATAAAGCAACTTTCTGCATCCTCTGAAAAGACTGATTTTATCTGGATTAAAACATGGTATTTTGATGGGCTGGTTTCTTGGTGTATTTGTATTTGGTTGGTTAATTTATCCATTGCCTAAAAAGAAATTGCTTTCAAATATCAGAACAAGGTATTTATCAGAGTGTTAAAAAAATAAAGGAGAAAAGCTGAAGCCTTTTCAACAGTCTAGAGATAGTTTTTTGCATAAACAAATTGGATTGCTCTTTGAAGCCACATAAATTATAAACTGCTGAAGATTTGCACTCTGAAGTTACTCTTGCAATCAGGGAGCTCTCTTAATGAGTGCTATGTAAAACAGGTCCTTTACTGTCTGGATACCTGCTATGACTATCTTTAAAAAATATACTGTAGAAGCAAAACATATATATCTCAAAAGACTGTGTTGGAGGTGAACAGGAAATACCTGCTAAATTCTTCCAAGGAAGGCCATTTGAACTCCACTCACGCTGTCAGTTGTCCATGAGTGCTCTGAGAACTGCTTTGCAGCCTTGATGTTTGCTCTCAAAAATTCATTCAACTTTCAAGTTATTTCCATTAAACTTGTGTGGTCCTGGGGAAAATTTCCTGCTTGAGCAAGCACCATGGTACACTGCTCTTTTGCCACTCAAGGGTTAGAACTTCATTTTCCCAGGAAGTACAAGGGATGAACTAAAGAGAAGTATGACAAATGCTTAAAATGAGAGACAAATACAGTAGTCAATGGATATATATTAAGATGAGAATAATTACAGGGCTAAGAACCTGAGTTGTCAATACAGCTACACATAAACATACAAACACATGCAGACATACCTTTCATTGCAGATACAAAATCTTTGCAGGAGAACTTTTTGATCCTCTGCAACATATGGGTTCAAGCAACATATGTGTTTTGATGGTAGAACTATGGTGCTGTATGTGTATATGAAGAGTGTTCCCAGGCAAGCCATTAAAAATTTTGACTTTTTTCCTGGATTTTCTAAATGTATAGGATCATACACTTTAACTGCTCCAGAAACCACTCAAACTGGCTAGACTGTACAAGCAATATATAAACAAGTATGCATGATGATAATATATATGATTATAACAATGATATAAAACCTATCACAAAGTGTTTATCCTGAAAGATGAATATTCTCACTACTCAGAGATCACCATGCATGCCAATAAGATGTAAAAGTAACAAACACAAACTGCAAAAATTTTCAGGCTCGTGAAAAGTGTCTAAACTTTTGCACAGATTCCTGAATTAACCCTCACTTCAATAGAAATCTAAAACCTGCTTCCTCCCTCCCTGCCCTTTGCTCTATGTGCCATGATAGGCCCTGCTCTTTTATCTCCACAGCTTTTCCTTTTCCTATGTTATTCCTTCCCTGCAGAGGAGTAGCTTCCCTCACACATTCCCTTTTACAACGCCAAGGCTTGGCTTGCACTGAGTAAGGGTGAGGAGCATGATTAACCCTGTACTTGCTATAAGGCTTCAGCTAACTTGTGCTGGTTATCTGACTGAGCAAGAATATTCTCTTAGCTCCAGCAGAAAAATTGAGAGAAACCTTGGAACATGTTTCCATGTTTGCTTTTATTTTTTTTCCAGAGTGCTTATCAAATAGAGGTATGATTTGAGAGTTCTCTTGCAAACCAAGGAACTTTGGAGTTGTAAAAGTCGTGACAGATTGAAAGAGACCTGAAAATAATGACAGCTGATTGCCTTTATGGTTTACAGAATCTTTCATGAAGGAAAAGTATCAGTTGTGTTGAAAGAAACAATCCATCTGTGAAATAGAGCTGTTTTGAAGGAAAAATGCAGCTAGAGTATTTTATGAGTTTTTCTGGCCCAGTTAATAAGTTAGGGGCACTGGGATTCAGGTTTTCAAAAAGGGGAAGGAAGATCTGTTTACTCTGTACCAGAGTAGTCTGCCTTTCCTTACTCCTTAAAAAAAGGTGTATGGCCTCCGTGGTCCATCCTGCAAGTCAGCCTGTTTGTTTCTCTGTCTGATAAGCAAGTGTCTGATAATCAGTTCTAAGCCAAAGGATGAGCGTCTCAACCCCTGGAGCTGGGTGAGCTCTAGCCCAAAGAAGACAATGGCATGTAGTAACACACCAATTTTTGTGTGGCTAGGAACATCTCTTAGGGAAAGTGGTCAGCGGCTTAGCAAAACGGGACACCTCTGTCTGAAAACAGAGGACTATGATTCCATGTTTATTTGAACTAAGTGTTCATTTCAAAATGTGCTATAAACCTGTGAAAACAGAAATATTGGCACTCAGTAAGTCTATAATAAAGAGCTTTATGTTACAGTTATGTCAATGGTTTTGGTGCTCTGCCTGACACATCCCTAAAACGTACAATTAGCCAGAAATGCCAAGAATGCTCCTTGCTTTAGGAGAGGAGTAATGTGAAGTATACAGGGATCTACCCCAGAACCAACTAGGAAAATAAGCACCCAAACAGTGATCTTAAAGAGAACTTAAAAACCCAACAAACATGCAATGAAAGAATAAGTCAATTAAGAGTCCATATTTATTTAAAAGTTTTTTAAGTTTTCTCCCACCATTTCCTTATTTTTTAATTTTTTTATTGCACATATGTAAATGACAAGAATTGCAAAGCTGTGTGAAAAATGTTAAAGAAAAATCTTACCCATACTAATAAACTGCTGTGCACACTGCACCAGACTGAAATCCACAAGTTATTAAGAATAGTCTTCCATCAAATAATACAAACAGTTGGACACTATTTTGTTTATAATTTAGAAAATAAGCATTTTAAAGGGGTCCCCAGGAATGGAAGCACATTGATCTGTTGGAGTGAGTCCACCATGGTAATTAGAGAGATGGAGCACCTCTCCTATGAGGGAAGTCTGAGGGATTTTAGGTTGTTCAGTCTGGAAAAGAGAAGGCTTTGAGGTGATCTAATTGCAGCCTTCCAGGACCTGACGGGAGCCTGCAAGAAAGATGGAGAGAAAACACTTATAGGGGTATGTAGTGACAGAACAAGGAGAAATGCCTTCAAACAGTAGCCATTAAGCCTACTTCAAACAGGAAATTTAGATTTTATATTAGGAAGAAATTCTTTAGTGTTAGAGTGGTGAGGCACTTCAACAGATTACCCAGAGAAATTCTGGACACTGCATCCCTGAGAGTGTTCAAAGCCAGGTTGGGTGGGGCTCTAATCAACCTGCTCTAGTGAAAGGTGTCCCTGCCTATGGCAGGAGGATTGGAACTGGATGATCTTTATGGTCCCTTCCAATCTGTGATTCTATGATTCTAGCAATAATAGAAATTATTTTTGTCCCATAATGGAGTCAGAGCAATCTCTTCACCTGAGTTCTTTAAACTATTGCCTTGAGGAATTTCTGGACCAAATTTGATTTTCTTGTTAGGTATTCCACTGGTTGGGGTGGAGGAGAAGATCACTGCATCCTCTTTATTTGTCTGGAAGCTACTTTTCCATTAAATCCAAATACAATCCATTTTGTCTGTTTGAACTACAGTTGAAAAAAAATGTGTGCTCTTCTTGTCCTCCATATTTGCTTTTTGTGCTTCCAGAAGCAGTTCAGTGTCTGGAATGTGGAAGAATAACTTTTACTCTTCCCACCTTTTCCCTAGAATACAATACAATACAACTTGGTCAACTGACCAGTGATGCAGAGAAAGCTTCAGAAGGTTTGTCTACAGTACTGCCAAGAAACCTCTCAAGAGTTAAATGACCCAGTCAAAACTCTTTTGGCAGCTTGCATGTAACTGCAGCAATCAAGGAACTTTGTAAGTTTATGTAATACCAGTCCTGGAGGTGATAAAGCTCTATCAACTACAACATTTCTTTTCTGATACCCAGCATCTCACTGTTGGTGTTTTAACAGCAACACTTTTCTTGCCTCAGCAAGCAGCTGCACTGACTGTGTGACAATCTCAGCATATAAAATATTCTATCTTGAGTCTATTTGGAAAAAAAATAGTCCTTGCTGAATCAGAGTATTTCAGTTTGAACCTTGTAAATCTATATGAACTTTAATTTTATTTTACTCACAGTTCCAAAACTACATGGGTAAATCTGCAGTAATTTTGGGTCAATGATCTATCCTGGTTATTTAAAACTATACAAATGAGAAATTAAGGACAATAACATTGTGCAAGATTATCAGTAGTACAGTTTAATCAGAAAATCTACCCTTGTGTTTCTAATTTTCTTAATTTTCTGTTTCATAAAATTTTATATGCTGGCTTTTCAGATGGCATGAATGTGCATTGGTTTCTGTCTGGCATTGGTTATAACAGATCCTGCTGTGTGCTCACAGTACTCTCATTCTCTCCTGTGGAACTATCATGTCAAGCATGTAGAGTATCCATTTTCTCGAAATGGAATATGATTTACAACTAAAATATAGAGATAACTGATCTGAGGATAACATAAACTATGCAACAGAATGTGTGTATTTATGGGGCTGAATCCTGTCATTTTTTTTATCTAAGCAGTGCTTAACTGCTGCTTTAGACTCTGAGCAATGGTTTATAGTATACAGAAGAACATGGGGTAGAAATCCCTGAGTTAACTCCAGTACAGTGCTCAGCAGATGTGTGGTAGATAATGAAGGTAACAATTCTGCAAAGAGCTGCACACCATGCTCCATACCAGGGCATGCTATCACCCAGATATGTTCTATTTATGAATCCCTAAACTTTCCAGAAGTGGCCAAACCTGTCACAAGACTATTTTATCATGTATATCAGGTCCAAACAGTCTTGTTTTCTCTATTTTTACTTTTTCCCCCCTGAAGTCCTCTAGGATTATCAAGTCCAACTGATGCCTTGGAATGGCCACCTGAAAGAGAGGCTAGACAAAACTAAGAGAATAAAAGCAGGTATTATTGAAGGCCTTCAATAGGTATCCCTTGGGCAGCCAAAAGCCTTTGAGGGGCTATACCCAAGGTGGATGATGGTCCCGAGTTTTTCAGACAGATATAAGTTTGGCCCATTTACTCATCAGGGGTTAATCCTGCAATTACAGCTTCAGGTAATGAAGTCATACACCCCAAATTTGCTCCCCCCCAACTCACTTTTGTTTATACTTTTGGGGCCTGAGTCCATAAGGTGTCCTTGAGCTTCAGAGCTAGAGGAATTGTTTTGTTTGACCAAAATGTGAAGACAGTAGCTAGCACTCTATATGGAATTTCAGAGTTATACACTAAAGCAGTACAGGATTTGAAAAACATAAAAGCTAAAATCCTAAGGCATCACAACCATTAACCCAGCATTGTCCACCACTGAATTTTGCCCCAAATGCCACATCTACACAACTTTGAATACCCCAGGGATGCTGAGCAGCCTGTTTCAGTGCTTGACACCTTTTCAGTGAACAGATTTTTCCTAATATCCAATCTAAATGTCCCCTGGCACAACTTGAGGCCATTTCTTCTTGTCTTGTTGTTTGTTACTTGGGAGGAGACCACCCCCAATCTGGCTACAGTCTCATTTCAGGTAATTTTAGAGAGTGATAAGGTCTCTCCTGAGCCTCCTCTTCTCCAGGCTAAACACCCCCAGTTCCCTCAGCCAAGCCTCACCAGATTTGTGCTCCAGACCCTTCACCACCTTCGTTGCCCTTCTTTGAATGTGCTCCAACACCTCAATAACACAAATTTCTGTGTACTTTCAATGTGGTAAGTTCAACAAAACCCACCTCTCTAAAGAGTATGATATTCAGAATTTGGATTTTTCTACCTGGCCTAGATCTGAATCTGTCACCATTGTGTTCAGTGAAGAAAAAGATGGAAGAGGCCATCCACAGCCTCACAGAGCTGTGTCCTTGCAAATGAGACATTACCCTCTGTAATAGGTTTCTTTGGGGACCATATGACATTCATAATTTAGAGAAGCCTTGAGGCTTTTCTAACTTGCACCAGGCCTCAATCAGTCATAGTTGGGGTAATCTGGAAACAGCAGAAATTGTTTTATTAACAGATCCACAGCAAAGGAGCCAACTGAAGGGTGTTGCAGCCCTTGGTTTCCATAGTGCAGACACCAAAGCTCTTGGGCTGGTGCCCAGTACTATACATGGGAAAAATGGGTAAACTGTTCCTCACAGACAAAATGTCTTTTAGTGTAACTCATCTGTTACTGTGCTTCTAAATTATTAAAATTTTTAAATTAATGAAAATATGCAAATTAAGAAATGGCTGTTGAAAAGGTAGAAATATATTTCATTGTCAAAATTAATTAGAATAAGTAATTACTTAAACATTATGGTTTAAAATTGAATAATATCTTTGATAACAAGCTGAATAAGGAGAAAATGCTTAATATGCATGATATAAACTACTGTCCTAAAGACAGTCTTTTTTATTCTTTTTACATAAAATGTATATATGCTTCACAAAACCTCAACATTGGTATCAGTAATTTTTAAGGACATCTTTGCTTTGCTTATTTACCTTGTGGCTTGATTTTTAAAGAAATACAGCTCACTAGTATGATAAGCAAGCAATTATACAGACACCTGACTTGTAACTTTACAACAGTATATGGACTCCTTCCATGGCTGCATTTACAATTTGTTTCCAGGCTTTGCTGGGTCACAGCCACTCACTAAAGGTATATCTCTGTTACTCAGAACACCTAATTTTTTTCATTCCTTCCAGAAATCAATGAAAACCTACAGATTTTTTAGGACATTTTCCTGCAGACAGCCATGTACACCACGCTGTGTATGTGTATCCTCAACAGGCACAGATGAAGGACTTAATCTTATCCTCAGCAAGGTGTGGTGGCTGCTCTGGTGCTCTGATTAATGTCTCTTGTTTCTTCTTTCCTGCTTCATCTACTTCCTAAGAACCTAATGCCACTAGATAAACACAGACTCCCACACTTTCATCCTCCTCACTGGCTTAAATACTCTTGTCATCTCTGGCACTGCCTATCACTGATAACACCATCTACAATGGCTATGTTTTTCAAGCTCACAGACTTTGTCTAAGTGCTCCCACTATGGTGAGGATAGAAATTTCCTGCTGTCAGGTCTGTCTGGTGAGCAGATGAGAGGCTTCCCACAAAAACCAAGGGAAAGAGAAATACAGTATAGGAGAGCACTGAGTGGGAAATGTGAATCATTTAGGGACATGATTTAGTGGTGGACTTGGAAGTGCTAGACTCAGTTTTGGAGATATTTTCCAAACTCAGTGATTCTATGATTTCTATATCAAGTATGGAAAAAAAAGATTTTAGTAATAACAAAATCTAAAAAGATCCTGTCATTAGTTACACCATTCAATAATAGCTCCTTTACTGATAGTTCTGCATTTTTCATAAGCCTAGTGTAAGTGTTCTGTCAAACTAGTTCTTACAACTTTTATATTGAGAGCGTACAATTTCTAGGACTAAAACCTGTTATACAAAAGTCAAAAAGGAGTATCCCTTTACTGCCTGACTAATCACCTATTTTTGTTTCAGAATATGAATGCATTGTCAAGTATCAGAAAAGGTCTGGGTCATAAAAGAGTTGAAAAAGCAATAGAAAACAGGAAGGTTTATTCCAGGGTTTTTCAGCTGTTACTGTGCCTGTGCTATCCTGCGAGAGGAAGGGTAGAATGATGGAAGCATAAAGGCTTTCCTTGATTCTCAGCAGATGGCTTGTGAAATACAATCCTATAGGGAGTACAGGGCCCCCGAATATCCTGGATAAAGAAAAATGCATGACTGATATGTTGAACTTCATAGAAAGAAATTTTTGTGAAAATAGAACTTTAATGATATGGTTAGACTTTTACAGTTAAATACCCAGACTTACATTCTTTCACTCCATGGATTATCAATCAGTAGGTTTTGGACATCATCAGGACTATTGCCAGGGGTCAGGGAGGAAGGACTAACAGGCTATCTGACCAAATTGCCCTGAAGTACTGCACCAGAAAGGTGCTCAGAGACTGAGAATTAAGGCACCTAATCAGCTCAGTCTGAGTAAATTAAATGATGCATTCAAGTCTGAGTATCAGAGACATTGCAGAATTATCATGCTCCATCACTGGCTTTGAGCAGACAGTCAGATCTCAGCAATTCATTGCAAACTGTAAATGTTTGTCTGTTGGCTCTCTATTAGAAAGACCCATCATCACTTCTCCCATAATTATTCTCTTGAGATTATTTCCGCAGTGTTTGCTGCGAAAGACATTCATAAGTTTGCACCTGTTGATTTGTGGCAACAGTTTGATTTTCTCAAGTAATTCAATGAAGTTCTGCCAGCACTAGGATATCAGAACATGTGAAAAACCTGAATAGACACATTTGTCAATCACATTAGGTGTCCAAGATGAAAAGAGTGAATAAATGAAAGCCATTTATCTAGTGAGCAGCTGCCCTGATTACTAAAGATCCTGTTAAGATTAAAGCTGTGCTGCTAGCTTCTTTTTCTTTTTTTTTTTTTTTTTTTTAGTAAAGGAAAATGAAAGCAAATTTAATACTTGCAACAATTACTTTAAAATAAGAGAGCTGAAAATACTTTCTAATAACTAGATTCTTAAAAACAATTTTTTGCTTCACTTGAACCACATTTACCTTGAATGTGAGAAGCTACATTTAAGTTTAAAAAAAAAAAAAAAGATAGTAAATCAATCAATAATAGCAATAAAGATATTTCTTTATTGTTGAAAAATCAAAATGTCAGTACTTTATTACTGTTTTAAAAAGTTATTTTCTATTTACACTAAAGCAATTGAGGAAGACCTCAAATCTTTCTGAAACATTGATACTGCCAAAACCAGAGGACTCACTGAAAAAGATGCCAGTTCAGAGTGTCACTCAGTTTATAGCAGCCTTCAAAGCTTTTGAACAAGAAACATAATTTCTGTGGGTGTACTTAGCTACAAATGGCAGCATCTGGTGAGCATAAAAATTATGTCTAAAGGAAAAGTATTAGTATTGTCTAGCAGTGTAAATATTTCTCATTTCCTCAAGTAAGGGTGAAACTTAGGAGGGCAGAAACAGACAGGCCAACCCAAACAGGTGAAATTTTCAAGGATGAGTATAAGCCAACATCAGCCATATCCATGCAGCTTCTGAGGAAATGCAGCTAAATGATGGATGATACTGCCTTTCAATGCTGGCTTGACATGAATTGTACAGAAAACTGACCTTGTTCTATAGAAAGAAGAGAAGAAAAAAAATAAATATTTTTGTCATCAGTTAAATGTAAAAATTAGTAGAGAAAAATCTTCTGAAATTTTTAATGTTGAAATAATAAGGGCCAGATTTTTAGCAGGCATAAATAGTCAAATTGCAAATGCTGCACACAAAGTTGTTATAATAGAAGCTTAGAACTGCATGTTGGGTTGCAACAAAAAATGACTGTGCAATGATAAAAGATTATACATACATACATACATATATATATATATATATATCCTTTGAATGTACTTTTTCTGCATCTTTTTCACACACAGACACTTTCACTCACTCATTTACATTTCAGAAGTGGCTTAAATGTTTACATGGCACCAGGAAAGACAATTTCTTGCTTACAGAAAATGTCAAGACTGCTCATGATTAAGGACTGGATTCTTTCACAAAACTCAGCCAAAATCTTTTCTGTCCACAAAGCCTGGGTCATGCTGTGGTGTGAGTGCTCTTGCCATGCTAGTGACAGCCCAGGGACTTTTAAGTCCCCTCATTTGCCTGATGGATAAATACCTGCCCTAGTCACCATGCTTTTGTTTTAATTTTTCACTGTGAGTAATCTTCACCATCTTTTAGGGCCACCTTTAAGCTTGAATTTCCCATGCTGCTTTGAGAGGATGAGAAGCCCATTTAAATGAAGTGCAATTGCTAATGAAGCTGCTCAGAAATGTCTTACTGTGGTACCAACTCAGCCTGCTTTCTGCCTGTATATGTGTAGTTCTCTTTTATCTTAATATTTATATTGCAAACTTGTTAAAGCAGAACCCTTTTCTTTCATGTTCTCTTTCTTTACTTTTCATTGATTTCACAAATTCTTTTTTTAGTGCAGCAGCTGTTGTACCACGGTAGCCATGAAAACCTCTGTGGCATCAATGGTTTGACTAAGAAGCAGAGAAAACATTGTAATTTTCCTTAATCTTCCTTTGAATTTTGTGTTCGCTGAAACCTGAAGCTCAGAGCTTCAAGCTGAAAAAGAAATTCATAGTTTGTGGTATAAAAACTACTGGAAGTTTCTGAGGTCCAGTACAATTTTCCAAAATTTTAACTGTAATTTATCTTGTAATATATATAATTTAGAAAGCATGGTTGTGTGGGTCTTACCACACAAAATAATAAACAGATTCTGGAGACAGTAAAATGCTAACTTTAGATTGCCTCATCTAGCTATGTCTATATCTGGATGACTTCTAGAAATTATGTGGATATTGTATTAATATCAGGATTTTTATGTTTCTAAATGAAGACAATATTTACCATAAATATAGCAGATTAGAAAGGTATAGCTAGTTAATTTTTAAATTTTTACCTTGCTTTGCTGAGTTTCTATAGAATAATAAAATTAGAACCTGAGTATAATTTAGGTTTGAATGGATCCATCTCAATCCAAGCTCCTGCTTAAAACAGGCCAACTTCATAGTTAAATAAAGAGTGATGTCCCATTAAGTTAAAACAATCTGAAAGGACAGAGACTGTACTCCCTCCTGACACTTTTTTGTATGTATACAGTTGGAATTTCTTTCAACAGGTGACCAACAGGTGATTTTTTTGTTGTGCTCCTCAGATGAAAGTCCATATCCAGCTCATTTGCTATTTGCTGAGGCTAAAATGTCTTCTGAGGGACTGGGTACTCATCAGCAGTCCTAGCAATAGCTATAAGAGACACCAAACAGGGTTGTATCCCAGCATCAAAGTCAACAGTTTTTGCTAGCTGCAGGCTTTGTGGCTGTCACTCTTTTCATAATCCCTCATTGTCTGTCCAGATCTAGAAAGACTCAGAAGACTTTCTGCTGCATTAGCTCTCTGAAGAAGATCTGAATAGATCCATAGCCAATTTAAATAAAAAAGGCACAGAACAAAAGTTTATTTTCTCAGGAAAAACTCTGGCATAACAACAAAATCCATATCCATCAGAAATACTGTAGAGAACAAGCTACTTTGCCTTTAATTTGCCAAAGTGTGAATTTGCAGTGATAAACTGCTACAGCATTTTTTAACAGAAGATGGCAAAAATGTACTATATCCATTAGGCCTTGGCTGCTTTTGGCTGCAGAAGCAAAATCCTGTTCAAGTCAACCACCATTCAGAACAAGCTACAAATACAAGCCTTTTTAGCCCAAGAGTACCAAGGAAGCTGCTTTTTCAGACAAATGTTTTGGCTGCCTGCCTTTTCCAGTGTTTTGAACTGCTTTTCCATTTTGCTCTTTTTCACCTTTATAGCTCAGTGTTTTAAAATAAAAGCTGGCATAATTGTCCTCCTTCTGTTGCCCTCGTGCATTTATGTTTCCTTCTCAAGAGATATTTCTTACTCTGTACATTCAGAACCCAAGAAACCACTGAAATTGTGTTTCATACAGCCAGTTGTAAACATGCTGAATATTGATCATGTGCTCAAGCACTTTCCTGAGTTGCAGGCAATGATGTCCCCTATAAATTGTCTTGTTTTCTTGAATGTGACACCTGCCACCCTGTTCACCTGAGTTTTGAGAGACAAAGGGCAATGCCTGACCTTCATTCCTGGATGCTTCAGCCTGCCAGACAGAGTGAATGCTGATACTGCCAACATCAAAGTTGCTTCTTGCCTGAAGTAGAGGGTGAGCAGGGAAGTATTTATGTCTTGCACAGGGTTCATGTGTGCTGCACAGCTCACCATACTGCAGAAACATCTCAGCTAGCTCTCAACAAGTGCACTAAGCACCATTTGCCTCAGCAGAGGCTCCAGGCAGTTTTATTTGTCTCCTGTTTAAGGGTTAAAGTGCAATGAAAGTCAAGCTGCATTTAAAAGCCTGACTTGGATTTCAGAGTGCCTTGAGAGTGTTTAGAATATAGAAATAAAAGTTATCCTTCAGTCAGGTGCTCCTTTAGTAAGGTTAGAGCCTAAAATGGCTTTTAATTTATCTTTTAGCTATCTTTTGAGGACAGTACATCTTTGACCTACATAAAATGAATTCACTCCTTTGTCCAAAGACATTCTTTAAACCAAAGAATTGGTTTATTTTGAATATCAGTATTCAAATACAACATTTTTTTGTTGTTGTTGTTCTGATTTAAAAGTCCTAGTACTGAGCTTCAGCTTGAGCAAGTTCCACAATGGTTACCACAGCCCCCAGTCACTGGCTGTGCAGTGAGATCAGTGTTCTGCAGAAATATGGCCATGACTACACTAATGAGCAGCAGAGTCTGTGCATGGACAGAAACATTCACCCTGCTAGCTAGTTTCTGGCAGAATTTTGGATGTAAACCACTTAACACCATCACAAACAGTCCTGGGCCATGATCTGGAGGGTGATGCACTTGAGGATTGCTCCCAAAAGGCAGCATGGATTTTGTTCCCTTGTTTTGAGAATTAAGAGAGTTTAGCTGTATAAATGTGGATTGTGCCATATCATTTGTCCTCTGAGACAGAGAATAGTCTCTGGCCTATTTTATTTACTAGTATAAACAAAGCTTTTAGAAAAACTTGGCAACAGTTTTTTATTTGCTTTGTGGTTCCAATAAATCTCTTTTTCTCTCAACAGCACCGTTATTTTTTACTGTAAAGCCATTAATCTGAACAGTTCTTTAATAATGATTATCAAAACCAGGATTGCAAAGGGAATAAAAAGAAACCAAACAGTGGATTTTTTTAAATAAATTGCCTCTATGACATACTAAAGTTAATAAAAGTTAGTAATCTCAAGAGAAGGCATGTATGGATATCTTTTTAAATACCTTAAACAGTGACATTTAATTAAAATATAGTGTGAATATAGTGGCTTTACAACATAGATTGGCATATGAGCATAAGATATGAGAAATAATTATGAAACTTCCCATCTTGTACCTACGTGTCTTACTTATAACTTTCATATTGCATAAATGGGTTAATTGGACACAATTATTTAATCTTAAGTATAATGATTGAAATTGAAACAACAATAAGGAAAAAAAAACAGAAATCCACATAAAGAAGAAGATAGATAGTTGTAACATGAGGTTTGTGCACACACAGCATGACCTATTTTACTCAGGAGAAGGCCTCAAGCATAATCCCACTACATTTTTGCTCCAGAAAAGGCTGATGGCATGAGTAGCAAATTGTTTCCTCTCCTGTTCAACCTAGCAGAAAATTACTTCTTCTTCTGTTGTCTTTGTTGAACACTGTAGGGCAGAGGGATGTGCAGAAAGACTTATCTGGGTGCAAAGTACACCCATGCCAGCAAAGAAAGGGGAGGGGGCAAACCCTGAGAAAAAAGTGGCATGGGAAATGCTCCTTTTCTTCACCCTTAAAAGTAGCAGTAGTATCCTTGTGTCACTTCTGGCCATGACCTAGGAAAAGGCCAGCTGGCACAAGTCAAAACCCTGCCCAGGAGCACACTCATAATCAAGTAGTATAAAGTCACAGATATCAGTCAGGCTCAAAGCCATACTTTCTCTAGAAAAACAAATATAAATATTTTTTAAATTGCAAGAAGAAGAATTGACCCTCAATTTGGAAGGACTTGTCTTTTTCTGTTGTCTTCCCCATCTGCACAGTCTGATTTCAAAGGTGGCTGTTGAACTTTGTGGCTTGAAAAATGCCCTTATTTGAAGGGAGATAACTTGGTCTGTAGGCAAAGATACCACGTGCAAGGAATCCACTCATGCAGCCAGAAGGAAATTGGTACTGATGAGGTGGGATGCCAGCCTAGAGAATGAGATGATAAATTGTAGGAAATGGGAAGGAGGTGGTGGATGGGGGATATATGATATGACAATGATCCTAACACTAAAACTTATGTCAGATGAGGATATTGTTAGTACAGTTTGCAGTAATATACACCATTTAGTCCTTGCATGAATTGTATGATTGGTGCTGTCGTCCTGTCCTTTGAGCAATTTACATTAGGTTTCCAAAACTCTTGCAATTATCAGTTTTAAAACTGATTGTAAGTTTTATGGAAAGGACTACTAAATGCATTAAAAATTACTTTTGAAAAGGGCTGAAAGAAGTCCTCTGAATCACTGCTAAAAAGATAACATTCTATGCCAATTTTCTGAGACAAACCTCTAATCTTTAATGTCTTTACGCTTGGTTTTATCTGGAAAAAGAAGTTACTTGTGTTAAGATTTTTTAAATGTACTAATAACTGCTGTAGCATTACATTTCAAATATTTTATGAAGGTAAAAGAATAACACTTTTGAGAAAACAGTAAAAAAATTTGATTTTGAACTGCAATGTTTAGCTAAAAAACCAGATGTGAGACCAGTTCAGACAGTGACTGAACAGGAAAATTGCCACCTTAGTGTTTAGGGGAGAAAGAGTATTAAGAAAGTTGCTCTTGATCTTTCTAAATATCAGTCAGGGCATAGATTTAAGTTATACCATAAATAAGGCATTGAGGATGTAGAAGACATCAAGTCTTCTTGGACAGCAGGTCCATTAGCTTCTCCTTCCCTGAAAACAGAGGTCCACAGACAAGGAATACACCCACTTCAACAGGAATAGGAGGCCTTGAGCTTTTGTGGGGGTAGAAGATATCTCTTACAAAGGGGTACCTTAAGGTATTTCCATGATAAGATGATTGTGTTGTCCTGGTTTAGGTATGTATTCTCCAATTTAGTACTCCCATTAAAAGGTCCACACGCCACTCCTCCTTCAATGGGAGGCACAAAAGGAAAAGATCATATGTTAAGAACAATTTAGTAAAAACAGCCATGAGATAAGAAAACCTTTGTAACTGCAAAAATACAAATAATAAAAGGTATAAGATTATGTATATCTATGTATAAAGAAACTATTTGCACAGAAAACCCCCTGCCATGTTTCCTCTCCTGTCCTGACAATGATGGGAGGTGGTATCTAAAGCCTTCAAGCTACTGCAGAAAGTTAATCCTGTCCTGGCCAAAACCAAGACTGTTTTGAACTTAGCTGATCTTGGAAGCAGAAAAGAAGAATCTGAGTCCTGGAGAAAGCCAGAAGAAAGCACTTTGCTTCTTTTTGTGTAAGTGCCATCCTGAAACCTGAAGGACCCCTAAAGTCCTTGCTTCCTTCCCTCCTGCTTTTCCCTTCATAAGGAACTAGGCAGAAGGGAGATTATTTAGCAGAAGAGTTGAAACCTCTTTATTACAATAATGTATTTGGTAAAGTTAAGCGTACTTTATAAACTATCTTATCTGATCTTGATATTGCTATCTTTGCATGGCTCCGTGGAGTTGATGAAGTTCAGGTTCTATCATCCTCTCAAGGACACTATTCCAGTGAGGATTGTCACAAGAGGCGATGGCATAGCTTCCCTATGGAGAGGCCAAGAATAGAGTCTAATACACAAACTGCCAAAAAGGAATACCTAAATTTAGACCTGTAACGTAAATATAAAGGTGGTGTGTTATTCAAGTCTTTCTGAGGCATTTAATCTCTTCCACTGCTTCGAGTATTCCATAAGACTTCAAATGGGATGCAGAAATGAGAATGTGTTCTTAAGAGGATTCCCTGCTTCATTGCAGAGAGGTTTTCCATTGGGCACCTGAGTTCCTGAACTCCCATTGATGGGTTTCCTCTAGGTGCCACGAGTTCAATCAATGCTAACTGGCAGCAGACACATGGCAGTGAAAGAACAACTGCCAACACAGTTTAACTGACCCAGAAGAATCACCCTAGGGTGACACTATCAGTCCCCAACAGTAGAACTTTTTTAGACTCTGTGGTGGTAACACTCATGGTCATTTCTGTGTTTCACAGGAGTTTACTTCATTGTAAGAAAACAGCCACAAATCATTATAAGCCAATAACACAAACACAAATCTATAAAAGATTAATTTGCTGCCATATGATAGTGAACTTCATCAGAAAGGAATGGCAGATTCATTTTTAAAAAATCGTTCTACATTTGTCATTTCCAGTAAAATATATGGTTTAGCTTATTATGAACATAGATTTTCCTTCTCCCTGCCAAAAATCAGGAAAGATATTAATCCCTTCACGTTAGTCTTGGATCAGTACATTACCATTCAGTCTGAACTTTCAATGGGAGAGTGCAAAGTTGTGAAGCATGACAATAGCTCCTGTGTATGCACACATGTAAAGAAAAGAGGAACATGCCTGTGTAGATTTTTGTGAGTGTGTTTTAATTGTGCATAAGCATATCACAAATCTCCAGTCCATATTACAACACTGAGCAGAAGAATTCAGGAAGCTTATGTGAATGCTTCCATTTTCCTCCTGTAAAGAGGTTTTCCAATTTACTACAGTTAAACATCAAGGGATTATTTTTGGAAAAGAGTCATCAAAATTAATATTCCTTGAGGTGATAATCGTAGACACTGAACACTGGAAATAATTAACTTACAATTTTGAACAGTTCAGAAAGGCCAGTTTAAATTGCTGCAATTTTAATAGATAATATAATTTTTTTTTTCCTTTTAAGAAGAGAAAGCTTCTAATAACAATATTATGATCTTTCTGACATCAGTTAGACAAGAAACATTTAAGAAAGTGAGTCCAAATAGGAGAAGAAGGATGAGGTTAGTTGCTTCCTGGAGACTTCTCTTTGAACAACTCCATAGCCTTTGACAGTTTTGGAGCAGGCAGATTCACCTGGTCAAATGGGTTATTGTTGGTATCTTGCTTTCTATTGCATCAATCTAGATCTATTTCCAATGCATATAGAATTTTGCTACAGGAGATGGGAAGCTTGTTTGAGATGTGCTACTTGACAGGGAAAGGAAACAAGTTTCTGCAGGACAGAAATTCCAAAATGGAAATCTTCAAGGTAAGTGACTTCTCCAGTCAATAGCAACAAAGTTTCCTACCTGCCTATTTTATTCTAAAGTGGCTAAAAGAAAACTGCAAAATAAACCATTATCCTTGTCTCGAGCAGCTTTTTATTCATAATCACAGAATAATGATTCTCACTGATTCCCTGCTTATTAACATGGGCTTGTTATGAGCTCAGGTCTATTAATCTGCATGACATTAAGTAGTTCTTACTCCTCAGGTAGTGCATTGGAAATCTGTGAAATTGCAGAGCTTTTCAGAAGACTTCTTAAATATGGACAAAAAAAAAATCCCATTTTGACAAGTGATGTGTGCATTCATATCCACTGAAGTACATGTCCTACATGCACACAAAACCAGAAATACTGGTAGGAAGGTAAATGAAAATGGGACTTTGCTTTCCTTTGTCCACACAGAATCACTGCACCACTCCCCAAGGTTGGAGGACATTGAGAAGAGCACTTCTTCTGTGTTCACTGTGTAATGCATTTGCATTTTCAAGAGAGCTGGCATTTTCAAGAGAGATGTGTTCTTTCAAGAAGCATGTGTGTAGGATCAAGGCAAAATTAAGTCAGATTTTACCATGTTCTCACATGAGAGGTCAGGAACTAGTGATGACATGAAACAAAGATACTGATTGTTGTCCCCACCACCTCTAAGACTTAATCTAAGAGATCTGCATTGTCTTAAGGATCCAGCAACAAAGGGTCCTTGGGGATTACTGAATAACTAGGGAAGAATAAAATCAGAACAAATATATGTGCTAATTCACCACCTTCCAATACTCTCCCAACACCTGTTTTCCCCTCAGGGGATTCTCTCGATGCCATGCAAGCTCCTGGCACCCCTGGGGCCCTTTGGGTACTGTGTCAGTCCTGAATAAGATCCCAGGAGCACATGGCACATTGGAATGGGACATCAGGATGGCACATTAGGATGGCACGTGCTGGACCAATATTTAAGTGTTGTTTCTAGAAATATCACTGACAATATGGATGACTTCTGAAACAAGCCATGGAATTACACTCTTTAAGCTGCCCTGGCTTAGATAACAACTGATCACAAAATAAAAGAGCAGTAGTATCTTCAGTGCTGTGTTCCTGCCATAATCACATGAAGACACCAGTCCTTATCACTAATAATTAAGTTTGTCACTCTAGATAAAATAAATAAAACGGTCTAAAAACAAACATGTGCAACATCATCAGTTAGAACAGAAAATAATCAGAAATGCATGAATGATGACTGGATCTTTATTACACAGTCAGAAAACAAAGGACAACTTTAAAAATATTAGCACAATCTAATGTAAAGAGAATTAACAATAGCTTTAAAAATTAACAAAATGGAAAAAAAAAGAAAAATACTAGTAGCAAATACAAATCAGAAAATTGGATTTGTAGAAAATGGGTAAAGGAAACAAGATAATTCCTGGAAAAATCTATAGTCAGCAGAGATAAGAGCAAGAGTATGGAGGGGACATTTTAGAAACAAAAATAATTCCAGTAGTGGCATTAATTCATTATTAGAGCTGGTAGAATTCTTATTAATAATGATGAGATCTTAGGGAGGGCAGAAATGGTCAGTAAATACATCTCTTGTGCCTTGGGAAAACCTTGATAGCAAGTTTTATTTCAGTCATTAATAACCAAACATAGAACAATAGTTAAAAAAAAACAACATGTAGGATCAGCAGGTCTGGAAAACCTGTGGAAAAGAACTTCTAAAGAAATATTGTAGAAAGGACCTCTCTGGACCATTAGTGCTCATTTTTTGTACAACTTTGAAAGCTTGGAAAAAACTAAGAGAGATAAAATGTGCCACTAATTAGATGGTAAAACATAAGATACTTATCAGGCTGTTAGAAACAAGCAGGCAAAATAATCTGATAAATAACAAGGAACCAGGGTAATGGAAGGCAATTAATGAAAATTCACAAAGGTTTATACAAGTGACTCTTGTTTAACTAACTCACTGGTTTTGTCTAAAAGATTAAAAGTTGTGCTATTAAATACACATGTACTGGTGCTTCTGCCAGCATCTCACTTAGCAATGCAGGACATTCTCATTAATTTAAAGAAATATAAAATTGGCAAAGTAAAACAAAAGAAAACAAGACTCTGTTACATTTTGAGACATGCTAACTAATTCCTACTAAATATGGGTATTTCATTTATATATTTGAATTTCAGAGAAGCTTTAGAAGTTTTCTGAACTAAACCAGAACATCTCTATTGATAAAAGGTAACACAGCATAAAGGTAAATAATGCAGAGGACAAACTCCAGACTTTGTTGTTCAGGAAATATACTCAGAACCAAACAATGTAAGAGGCAACACCAGGAAGAAACTTCTTTGATTATCCCTGAAATCAAAAGTCCAGGAGTGTTTCTGAATTCCCAGATAGAGGTGCTGACCCCTGCCTCATCCTGGCTTTCCATTAGCATGCTGTCTGGAAAGCCACCAGCCATTTCCCACATCCCTGTCTCCATGCAGGTGAAATCTAAGCACAGCATCTCGTTATACAAGGAGCAAGCAGGGTCTGGGGTATCTCCTGGTGTTCCCTTGCAGTTAAACTTAGATGCAGCCTTTGAAAAGGAGTTGCTGATGGTAGAGCCAGTTGCAATTGAAGGGTCAAAAAGGTGATCCTTGGGTGTATAATTACAGAAGGTGAAGCAGCAGAGGGAGATCAGATTGCATCTGCATTTGGCAGCAGTTAGCATTGGAATGCTAGCTCCTTTCGTCTGAGCACATTGCAGGGATGTTATAGAATTCAAAGATCTAGCAGGAAAATTTGAAGGAGACATTAAAAATGGAAATGTTTCACTGCAAAATCAAAAGATGATCAGTCTGACTTAAAGAACAGAAAGATAAAGCCTTACTTGATTGCATTCTATACACCTTATTAAATTTCCATTGTCCATATAGATCAGGAGTTCGAAGAAGTCTCCTGAATCTATAAAACTACTTCAAAATGAGATTATTAAGCAAAAGAAGATAGATAGGTTTGTCTAGTTTTAGAGAGACAGTATTCAGACAGAAAAAAAGATTAATTCATGAATTCTATAATTATAGGGGATGATGTCGCTGTAGATGATCACAGTGGACGTACACAATAATCTCTGCATATAAAATATCCTTAAACCAGGTTTGAAACCTGCAGGTGCCAGATCATGTTGAAAAAAATGGCCATTTATTCCTTTTCACCTCCCCCATGCTTCACCTGAAATACACTGCATATAGCCTTGCACTAATAAGGTTAGCTATATTTTAATAGATAGCTTAGTCAGTGCTTGAAAGTGTAAAAAAAAAAAAAAAGGAAGACAAATTCTATCCTCAGTTATACCTAGTTATCATCATTAAGATTAATATGTCAGCAAGTATAAGGGAGACCACAATTTGAACCTACAGTCGTCACATGTGAACACTACATCTTTGTACCTAATTAGTTAGAACTAATTTGGCATGTATTACCAAAACCTAGGATCACACCTATGCAAAATAAATTACATATGTAGCTAAACCAGGTATCAGCACCAGACCTGTGCTGTCAGGAAAGAATAAACCCTTCTAACACCATTTTCTGAAAATGCAGCCAAAGCTATCCACTTCATTGGTAGTACTATTTTCTTGAGTGTATCTAATTATAACTAAATTAAATTTTATTATTGTTCAGCAAATTTAGAGTATGGGTAATTTTCACACAACATGTATTGCATTATTATCTCATATTCTGCAATTTTTCTTCATTAGCAAAACCTTGTGTGTTAAGATTGTTTTATCATGACAATAACAGACAAACTGATCATTTGCTTTATATGTCCCCTGCAGAGGGTTTAGATTGCTTTCTTCTAAGGTGATGGATCATTTTTTTAGAGAAGTAAAAATGGATTATGTATAAAATAATAGCAGAGTGAAATAACCAGATTGTTTGGGAAAGAAAAAGAAACAACAGGATTTTTCAAAACTCTGGAGAAAAATGTTTGTTTAAGTGTCATGCCAAAAAGAAATCATCATTCCATTTAGCATTTTCAGTATATTCTCACAAGGAAAAGTCTGACTCCAGGAGCAAGATAAATAATTTTGAATAAAATAGGGGGCCATGGGAAAAGAAAAAATGCAAATTTATCTTCACAAAAAAGATGAAGACATCCTTGTAATTTAGAGGACTACCATTTTCCAGATATACTTCTGTCTTCAGCAGGGACTCTGCTTTATAACGTCACCTTTTAGGCATATTGAGAGGGAAATTTGCATTCATATTGAGTTGCAATAAATAAGAGAGGAGTTTTTTGGCTTTTTTTTTTGTTTGTTTGTTTGTTTGGTTGGTTGGTTGGTTTGGTTTGTTTTTGTTTGTTTTTTTAAGTTCCTAAATCTTCAGTTATTTAATCCAAAGGGAAAAATTGTATCTTCCTTGTGTTCCCCTAAACTATGCTGCATGTATTCACCCTGGGTTAAATACATTCTGAATTAATGATAGATGTCTGGAACTCTCTAGCCATCTAGAGAGGTCTGGATTTCAGTTCTGGAATAATTGTATAGTAATTTACTTGAAATCATAGTGGAAAAGCACCTAAGGAAACCCTTTAGAGAAGCACCTTCGGGTGAGACATTCTCTGTGTCTTAGTTACCCATTAATAGCTTTCAACAGCTATTTCAATAGCTACAACAAGCTTTCTAAAGCAGACAAAAAATTATTTACTTTTAACTATAGTGATTCTGTCTGTACATCATTGAGCAATGCTTACAGTTAGATGAATTGTATTAACTTTCAACAGCAGATATATGCAATCAGTTGTGCACTGTGCAGTGACACCTTCGTGATCTGAATGTCCCTGCTAATGACAACATTTTGTATGCAGGAACAAAAGTGCACTTCTGAGTCTTCTTAAATAAATATGCATTTTTGTATTCCATGGATTCTTTTTCAAATGAAGATTAACAATAGGGCTTATTTATTTAT
The DNA here is from genome assembly GCA_030060385.1 of Muscicapa striata striata. Taxonomy (NCBI): domain Eukaryota; kingdom Metazoa; phylum Chordata; class Aves; order Passeriformes; family Muscicapidae; genus Muscicapa; species Muscicapa striata. The sequence goes on from JAREIS010000077.1 coordinate 2,261,064, forward strand.
TTTAAAGTAAGTCTTTGAGACGAGAATATCCTGTGGGAAGTCAGAGTAGGAGTAACAGGAAAGTCCATGGGCTAGGACTGAACCATTCTTTGGAGCAATGCATGAATTTTCTCTTCTACTTGACATTTTCCAAAATCTTGCTATCATTAGAAAAGAGAGAAAAGAGATTTTCTATATTAGAGACAATTTTTCTAATGAGAGATGAACATAAGGAGAATAACCACAGCAGTCTAAACAGGCTGCCACTACTGCTGTTGTATATAGAATACACAACCATAACAATAATATTTAAATTTCCTAATTAAAAGTGGAAGAGATTGCTTATTTTTTTGCGTTTATACAAGTATGTGGAATGAAGTAAAAATAACTGATAGAGGAAAAGTATTCTTGTCTGTTTGTTTTAACGTGAATATTTTTCCCATAACACCTACATCTTCTGTACTTATCATGGAAGCTCTAAATACAAAAAATCATTCAGCTTTTCAAAGATTTCCATATGCTTTCTCACACATGTTGGGAAAAGATCACAACACTCAAATGTCAGTATTTTACGTTAAAGTTAAAATATTTTGAGAAAACTCTAGTCAATACAAACATATTTACAGACAGTCCAGGCAGTATTGAATCCTGATCTGATTATTGAAAAAGTATCTCTGTTAATGATACTGGGGAGCAAATCTTTCTGCCCAGCTCTTGTGCCTCACTTATTTATTTGTCTTTATCTTTTTGTTCACTTAGTGTGATTTGAGAACAGAGTAATTTGCGAGCTTGAAGCAATCAAGATTACAGTGGCTTAGAGTGAAAAACAAGCCAAACTGGCCATAAAAGAACGTTTTGCAGGACAAAGTGTATATAGGAATCATTTTTCACCAGGAAAAGTTTCAGTCTCTTTCCTGCTGCATTGAGGAAAGTATGCAGTAACCTTACAAATATTTTTTTTTTTGTAAAAAAGGAGAAGACCCATCCTACCTATTCAGATGCACTTTCAGAATATATTGAAAGATAAGAAGTTAAAAAAAGCTGTACAAAATCAGTAAGTATAAGGAACTATCTTCTAAGGGAACAAAATCATTGTGGATTCCTCTGACAGCAAACACTACATTTATTTTTCTACCAGCTCTAGAGAATGGGCCAATTCTCTCAAGTGAGCTACTATGAATGTAAGAAACAGTATTGCTCTACACTGTGGATCTGTGTAGAGAAGAGATGAGGGAAGGAACAAAAATTTTATTCTCATCATTCCCATAAAGGCTAAGCAACCACAAAATGCAATCAAATTCACCACATTGTATCTTTCCTTTGCACAACAAAATCACATGCCTATTCAACAATCATGGTCCCCTAAGCTCAAAAAGACACATTTGAATGCATATGCCCTTCAGCATAATACTAACCTTGATTTTGCCCATTGCAGTTTAAACCTGGATCTGGACATTTGCTGTTAAAGCAAATCGTAATGCAGTGTATGTAACCACTTTGCTTCCATTGAAAAAAATGTGCCAACTTATCTGACAGAAAATACTGTGCAGTTTGAATCAACCTCAAGACATGTGACCCAAGGTTTATTTCTGCAGTGCAGAATCACTGTGCAATCAATGAAGCCAGTCAGTCAGAAGCGTGCCAAAATAGAGGCAGGAGAGAGGAGCAGACAACTGACTTCACAGTTAATGGGCCATTTGGATTTGCCAGTGGCAGGCCCTGGAACAGGGGCACATTAGTGATGAAAATAGTTTTACAAAACAGAGAAAGGAGGAAAGAAAAGCAGGTCACTGCCAGTGTCAGTAAAACTTGCATCATTGCACATATATGCTACTCCCATTAAAAATCCTAATTTTGCAGCATTTTTTCCACTTCTGTCATTTGCACGAGGATGAAACAAGTTTTGATCATAAAGTAACATTTTATACTCCCCTTACAATGATGTAAATACTTTAATGATGGGAAGTTACATCCCTAGTATTATATAGAGCAGCATGTCAGAGCAAACTAAGCAACAGGAGCTCTCCACAGACAGAAAAAAAGGCTGAGAGTATGCTTTATAGAAGTGAAAGGCAAATAGTCAAAAGCAAAATAAAAAGTCAGTAACTGGACACAATTGAGTTTTCTGACTGAGGAAAGCACCTTCAAAGAGCCCCAAAAGTCCAGCAATCACCGCTGGTCCTCACAGTCTTCCTATGTCAGAAAAAGTAGAATTTTAGGTGGTGGCTACAGTGTTTCTGACTAATGCTTAATGTGCTTTGTAGAAGGTAATTTTGCTTTTTTTTTTTTTTTTTAAAGATCTCATCCTGCATTTTATTATCTTTTTCACATTAGAGAAATTAAGAAGACTTCCTGATTTATTATGTTTTGCACAGCAATGGTCAATATCTTTAATGCATAATTTTGAAAAGTGTGTTGTTAAAAGAAATAAACCATTGGATTTTGGTCCAGCCTAGAGACATCTGATCAGGCCAGATAACACTCTCTAAATAGCTGTCAGATTGCAGATATCTGAGGTTTCTGAGCAAAACTGTGATCAGCATGAAGCTTCATTAATCTACCCCATTCCATTCTTTTCATATGTCATATAATAATGGTAATGAACCAAGAAGCGAGTATTTGTAGACTGCACAATAGACATAAACAATTTATCATTTTCTGTTTAATTAAAGAACAACAATGAAAAGAAAATTATCCATAACAGTCCAGAGTCTGCAGAAGGATTCAAGATTAACATGCAGCTAAATGACTGTGAAGCCCTCAGTGACCTCCACAGATGAGCACTAGAAGACTAAATCAGCCCTGATGCAAGAAATAAAAAATTTTGTGCACAATATTGGAGCAAGTTTGAGTTGTGATAGAGATGTTAAATAAGTAGCATTTGCAGTTTGAAAACTAAGAGAAGCAAGGAGGGAAAGGAAATAGCTAATAAACAAAGAAAATAGTTTTAGAGAAGTATTTTCTCTTTACACATGCAGAAGCATTCACATGTGCTCCCAGTCTACATTTTGTGAAAAAAAAAAATATTCATTTAGGGAAAAAAAAAAGAAATCCTACCCCATAATTACCAACCAGTTTAATTGCAGTCACTAAACTGCTCTTTCTGACAACACCCTCCAGTCATGATTTTAATTGGGCTTAACTGTCTCATAAGCACAACTGTACACGGGGTGAAGTGCAGAGCACAGGGACACTCTCTGGGAGAGTCCTGCTGGTGCCAAGACCCCTTTTTGCTGTCTCTGGTGCCTTTTACTGCCACAGATTGACATGGGAGTTTCTCCAACAGCCAGGGGAATGCTTTCTGTCTCTGCTCTTCCCAGAAACATAACGTTTGATTCTTCCTCAGGGGATGGCACCATAGCAAGAGCAAGGGTTCAAAATGCATTTCTTCCCACACCTATTGGTTAATCTTACTTTATTCATAGCTTGTGCCAAGTAATGAGACTATAAACTCATGCTGCATGTGAATAGACAGCACAGCAGTTATGCTTGAATGGAAAGGTGCCCCAGGAAATCTATGAACTACACTTACCTTTTCAAAAACCTCCTTTCTATCAAGCTAGAAATCACAGAGGAAGCAACAGAATAAGCTGAGGACACACAGGAACAGTGTATTACTTCTCTAGACATCCCTCAGCTTGCAGGCTGCCCTTGGCACAGAGGAGGTGTCAGGTGCCACTTCCCAGAGTGAGCCAGGGAACTCAGGGCAGCCAGCTGCTCAGCAGCAATGCTGCTGCTTTTATTGGCTCTGTGGACTCACTGAATATTCATTCCTAATTCTGCAAAAGAGTGGTCTTAAATTTTAAGACCAGTCTCATAAAGAATATTTCTAGGTGCCAGAATTATGTCAGGCCTCAATATCCTTATCTTTAAAATGGGATTAGAAACACAAAATGGCTTTCAAGGACCACTTTCTTGAAGGCTTGTAGTTAAGTCAGCAGGGTAGCTTAAACAGAGTAGCTTACCATTCAGAAGTGTTCCTATTTTTTTTTGTGTTACCTTTCTTCAACCACACAATAATTTGCAGATGGTTTAGCTCGCCTAACAGTGGTTTGAAAGTTATTTGCCTGGTTCAAGTTCATAATCTAAACTTATCTCTGGTAAGTGAAGTGACAGAGCCACATACAGGAAAGTGTCTTGTTCTTGCTGTTTGGGATACCTACCCTAGAATGGCAGAATCACTTTCTGCAGAGGCTTTCCTCTTGCCAGTGGCTATTGAAAATGTAAATATGGAACTTGGAAGGCACACCTTGCATAAAGCAGCAGAAATTATTCTGCTTTTATTTTATCTTTTCAATTTATTCAACTTCAAAACAGCTTGTGTGCTGTTCTCCTTTGTGAGTCAGGTCTGCGGTCATCCATCAATGGCTCATCTGAAACACACAACAGATGATTCTTCTACAGTCTCTATATTTGCATTTTCTCACTATGAAAACAAAAAAGAGTGTGAAATAATAGGGCCAATGATGGTGTACAGCAGGACTTGTGCAAAATTAATGTAACTGATTCCCAGGCATATATCCAGAACCCAAAACAGAAATAGAGTGCAGCTTACCCAGGAAAAGAAATAATGTCAGGTGAGTTTGGATACGCAAAAAAACCCAAAAAAACCCCCAAAACTGGAAAAAACAAACACACACACACACACAAAAAAATCAAGCTGAATAGCAAAAATTTATTATAAACTTCTGACTATGAGCACTCATCTTTGATCAGATCCTACATGATTATGATCCTGGGTATCTGTAAATATTTCACAGCTAAAATTAGTGTAATCAAAATACCCACAAAAAAAGACCAAACAGATAACAGGACTCATTATAGAAAGACAAAGCAAGTGCCCTTATTTTGTATTATATTTTTTAAATTCTTGTTAATAGATTATTTAAAGCAAAGCAGCATGAGCTCACTGCTGTATAATACTACATCTTGTCAAAATTTAGTAAAGATTCTGCAAACATTAATACAAAATATCACCATACTTAGTGGAGTATTTGAAGATTTTCCATTTTCCTCCTTTACCTTTGATAGCATGGTGACTTCATCTGTGAACAGAGAGAAAGATCCGTAATAGTTGTCAGAAAGTGGATGACTGAAAAGTATATTTCAATAATAGAAGATTTGAGGTTTTGTTAATACAGTTCCTTGTCAAAGCACACTGGTTAAGGGCAAAACTGAGCCCATTTCTTTACTCCATGTTTTTAGCAGTAATTGTCACCCTCAGATAAGTGGAGATGACCCCAGGCTGAGAACTGCAGCACCTAAAAGTTTCTCAACTTTATTCAGGCACAGGATGAAGAGTCTTTAGACTGGAATGAATCACTAACTGACACCCACATCCCAGACTACTTAGAACTTTTTAGTGCCAGTTATCACCACCACACCATAGCAAACAAAGTAATAAAGTTTTAAAATGAATATGTGAATCAGAATTAAAAGATTTACACATTATAGGCCTTTATCAAAAAGCTTCCAATTGAAATATCTTTCAGACTTTAAGAGGGAATGTATCCTGAATGTCCCAGTGTCCAATGCTTATACAGATAAATCCCAATTTCCTTAGCTTGCACATGACGGACACAACTCTGGAACTTCTTTGAAGTCTAAAGGACTGTGGTTATCTGAAAACTGCCGTAAAGAAAAAAAAAAAAAAAAAAAAAAAAAGGACACTCCCACTGCACACACACTTTGTATGAAGCCCTCAATTATTCCATGAAGAGAATCACAGCCTCATCATTCTGGGACAGAGAAAGGTACCATCTCTAAATATGGATGCTTAAATGCTGTTAGCATCTGAAGAGCACTCCTTAGTTGGTCATAGTCCTCACCAAGCATTCAGATAAAATATTTTGATAAAATTAAAACCTTTAAGGGCAGTTTCTACCAGTCAAACACTATGAAAACACCTTCCACATTTTTACATGGGCAATAAACTGGTAGTAGGAGCAGGGTGAGGAAAAAATCTATAATCAGAAAACTCCATTTTTGAATTTTTTCTGTCAATTTAATGAAAGAAACCAAACAAACAAACAAGAAAACCAACAACAAACAAAATCCAAACCAACAACAAATCCCCAAAGAAAGAAACAAACGAAAAACCCAACCCCCCAAAAAAACTAACCAAACCAAAAAAAAATCAAACCACAAAAAACCCTGACCAAAAGCCAACAGCAAAACCCCAAAAGCCTAAAAACCACCACAAAAAACATTCCAGCATCAAAGCCCTTGCAAAAATGTTTTTAGACATTTTATTTTTAACTCCAGTCTTTCATATAAACTCCTGCAATTAAATAGTATTCCTTTATAGTAACTAAAACACTTATCTCTTTTCCTCTGTGTTCTGTGGATTATTGTCTTTAATTTTTACAAGCAGCAGAAATGCAAAGATGTGTGTTTTATATACATAAGAGAGGTTTCATCAAAGCATAATTATAGCAGAGAGAAGAATATGGAAATAAATTGGTATTCAAATATGGTATAGTCAATATGGTGCTTTCAGATTTTTGCCTTTTCTAGTTTCTATACTCCAGGAGCTTTGTGCAAGCTGAAGCAATATCTTTCTCCAGCATGCTGCTTCTATTACATAAACAGTGTTTGGCTGCTTTCTTGCATAGGAGCATGTGCTCAGCTGACAGTCCCCAGAGAATCAGCTTTGTTTTGTTCAAGGCTCCAGTGATGAGTAATGGATCTGGCTAATCCTGATAATGTATGATGTAATTGTCAGAGGGGTTTAATTATCAGTACTTTATGTGTGGGATTATTCTGTAGTACAGTTTTTTGTTCACATACAGACGTTTCTAAATTTTCAAGACTTGTGATGAGTTGTAGGTATCCAATCAGCCCTCATATTAACACATCTTCCTACCATGTTTAGGAGCACAGAGACAGAGCACAGAAGCTCAGCTTCTAACTTACAAAAGTAAGTGGTCTCTATCATTCCATGAAACTATCACCAGAGCACTTTTGGGTCTAACATAAATCCTACTCTCCTACCAGAAGTTAAAATAAAAATGTTTGTAAGGTTTCAAATCACTTGGCAATCAGACAAACAGTAGAAATTTTTTTCTGTAAGTGAAAGTGATGATTAGTCAGCGTTAGCCCTCTGGCAGCCCTTTTGAGGTCTGACCCTCAAACACTATTTTTCTTCGTTGTAGGAGATCGTAAGATTGAGGAAGGACTGAGAAAGTGAGATTATTCTCTGCCTCCCTGTAAAGGCACAGAAAAAGGTGCTGTACCTTTGCAAGCTGTTGTACAATGTGGTGACAAGTGTCATCCACAAGAGGCAGGAACCAAGGCAGCATCAGCTCTTCAGTGGGTGGTGTCACACCAAAACCAGTGGGATGACTGGACTAATAGGAAACACCAAAATCAAAGTGGCTAAAAGATGTGTCTACATAATTTATTTGTTCAAATGTCCCCTTAAAATATCTGAAACAAATCAACTTTCTCAGACATGAGCAATAAACATTCCCTAAATTCTTGATGTCAAGAAATGCAGCTTTTTGCCAGTTCTAGCTGTGGTAGAGTATTCAACAGCTAGCCCTCAACAGTGTTCTTCACTTCCATAGTCAGGAACATAGGATGTAGGAATACACTTGTGATTAAATAGCTTGAGATGTCTGGGCCTCTAGTTCCCCCAGTGCTGGCTCCAGCTTTGCTACTGACTTTATATCACATCTAAAGAAAAACTGTATCTCACATCTTAAGAGAAAAAGCATCTCTGGGAATTTTTTTTTCTTTTTTTCTTTTTTTGGTTAGTTAGAAGAAGCCATCTCTCTGGTATCTATCTCAGTATGTCACTCCTGCAATAATTTTAAATAGAGGTGAGATTTATCTTGTGAAGACAGTAGGCACTAGAATAAGAAGGATGCTGTGTTGTTTCCTCTTATTTTATTGTCTATAAACCTATCAGGTTAGAGAATGTAGGCAAAATGTTGTTATGACTGAAGTTATCAAAAAGACTACATCTGACTTAAGTAGGAATTTCCTTTTGTGTAGCAAATACAGTTATATAAAATACAGAATGATGATCCCTGAATTCTTCATCAGATAAATATTTAAAATGTAACCTCTGAAGATAATTATTTTAATTTTCCTGAATATTATTATGCTGCTTAAAATAATTCATTTTGGAGCATTGGACCACTTAAATAAAAAATGTTTTAATGGCCTAAGTGCTAATTTAATATTTTCCTCTCCAAATTAGCTACACTAATCAATAATATTAATTCACTCCACAATGTGTACAAAAAGACAATATTTTTTTACTAGGAAATTATATTTGGAGGGTTTAGAAGTGTTTTTCTTAATATGAAATCTACAAATGCAGCAAATTAGTGAGGGCCTCCTTGCCAGCAAACAAAGCTGAGCTTCTTCTATATGCCTTAGCAATAGTCTGGGGTAATTGCTGAATCTGAGTAGTTTTACAAAAAAGTGCAATCTGACCAGGTCCTGTCATGACTGATGATGTCCTCCAAGGCAGTAGTTTAGTTTACTCACCTTTGTAAAGCAGTGTCTTTAAACTCTCACAAACTATTCAGACTTTGGACATTTGTCCTCAGTTTTGCTTTTGGACCTCCTTGACTACAAGGCACTACATGGCACTAGCTTTTCCAGATGTATCAGTCTTCTGAATAGACATAGAAATTAGTTTGGCATAGATTTATAGAGCAATTCAAGGTGTCACATGGCAATAACCTAAGGCTGTGTGTACAGAAATTTTTTTAAAGGTATAATTTAAAAGCCATCTTTAATACTGCTAATGTAATTTGCAGTTGCTGCAGGGATTATCAGTCTAATTCAATAGTAATTTGTGAGTCAAAGGTGTTGCAAATTGATTTCTGGAGTTCTGGTTCTAGCATCTTGCTATCTTCCAGCACTTCTAAACCAGGTTTTTTCTAGATACTGGCTAATATTTCTCTACAGAAATTCAACAACCTGAATATTTTATAATTTTATTTGTGTTTCACTGTAACTTAGACTTCTTTCTGCAAAAGTCTTACGAAAATACTTGATATATTCAATTAAATCAAAGTTCCGTCTGTCTTTAAAATAAACACTAAAGCACAAATAACCTAATTTCAAATATATGCCAAGAAAAACAAGCCCCTAAGATTCTTTCACACCAGACCTGCTTTTAGTACCCATTATCCTAATATATTTTAAAGGCAGTTCTGATACCAAAGAAAGGGCACTCTGTGAGATGGTCCTTTTGTTTCTTGTGTTATAGCTCACATAATAGATAATTTTAGAGCAAAGAAAAGATGTATTTGCAGTATTTGAAAACAACACATGACATCAAGCTCAAAAATTATAAGAAGCCTCAAGAACCAAAGTCAGAGGACCGTTAAAATGCAATTCATACTGGTTAGTACAATCTTTCCATATAATTTAATTTCACAGATCTTTCTTCTCTCTTGGTGTTACTTAATGAAGAATTAAGAACTAAACCAGAAACCAGAGCTATTTTTTTCTTGGCTGTCTTGATGTTTGGTGACAATATTGTAACTCAAGTCTGTAACATGAACATAGGACTGGAAGTGAGCTTTGATAGAGCTAAACAGAGTGCCCAGCTCTTTCTTCATGAAGCCCCTTCATAAATTTGCCAAGTTTAATAAAACAAACACTTGGGTTTTTCCTTCTCCTCCTGTGGCAGGAATGGAGTTGTCTTGGCACATCACCATTGTACAGGTTAGGGACTTGCTTCTTATTTTTCTGGTTGACGATCCAATATTTTTCACAGAATCACAGAATCACAGAATATTGAGGTTGGAAGAGACCTCCAAGATCATCGAGTCCAACCTATGTCCTAAACACCTCAACTCAGAGTATAGACTATAGCATGGCACTAAGTGCCATGTCCAGCCTTTTCTTGAACACTGTCAAAGATGACGATTCCACTACCTCTCTGGGAAGAGCATTCCAGTATTTTATTACTCTTTCGGTGAAAAATTTCTTCCTAATATCCAATCTATACCTTCCCTGACGTAGCTTGAGACTGTGTCCTCTGGTTCTGTCAGTTGCTGCCTGGTGGAAGAGACCGACCCCCACCTGTCTACAGCCTCCCTTCAGGAAGTTGTAGAGAGCAATGAGGTCACCCCTAAGCCTCCTCTTTTCCAGGCTAAACAACCCCAGCTCCTTCAAACGTTCCTCATAAGGCTTGTGTTCCAAGCCCTTCACCAGCCTTGTTGCCCTCCTCTGGACACGTTCTAGCATATCAATGTCCTTCCTAAACTGAGGGCCCCAGAATTGGACACAGCACTCAAGATGTGGTCTCACCAGTGCCGAGTATAGGGGAAGAATGACCTCCCTGCTCCTGCTAGCCACACAATTCCTAATGCAGGCCAGGATGCCGTTGGCCTTCTTGGCCACCAAGGCACACTGCTGGCTCATATTCAGCCGGCTGTCAACCAGCACCCCCAGGTCCCTTTCCTCCTGTACACTATCCAGCCACACTGTTCCCAGCTTGTAATGCTGAAGGGGATTCTTATGGCCAAAATGTAGAACTCGGCACTTAGACTTATTAAATTTCATGCTGTTGGATTCTGCCCATCTATCTAATCTATCTAAGTCTCTCTGCAGAGCCCTTCTTCCTTCCAATAGATCAACACAAGCTCCCAGCTTAGTGTCATCTGCAAATTTGCCAATGAAAGACTCAATGCCCTCATCCATGTCGTCTATAAAAATATTAAACAGAACTGGCCCCAGCACAGAGCCCTGAGGGACACCACTGGTGACTGGCCGCCAGCTGGATGCAGCACCGTTCACCACCACTCTCTGGGCCCGGCCGTCCAGCCAGTTCCTAACCCAGCACAGAGTGCTCCTGTCCAAGCCGTGTGCTGCCAGCTTCTCCAGGAGTATGCTGTGGGAGACAGTATCAAAGGCCTTGCTGAAGTCTAAATAGACAACATCCACAGCCTTTCCTGTATCCACCAGGCGTGTCACCTGGTCATAGAAGGAGACAAGGTTGGTCAGACACGACCTACCCCTTTGTAAACCCATGCTGACTGGGTCTGATGCCCTGGCCATCCTGTAAGCGCTGTGTGATAGCACTCATTATGAACTGCTCCATTATTTTATCTGGTACTGAGGTCAGGCTAACTGGCCTGTAGTTACTAGGATCCTCCTTCCTACCTTTTTTGTAAATGGGTGTCACATTGGCCAGTTTCCAATCGTCCGGAACCTCCCCAGTGAGCCAGGACTGCTGGTAAATGATGGAGAGCGGCCGCAAGCTCATCTGCCAGCTCCCTCATCACCCTGGGATGGATCCCATCTGGTCCCATTGATTTATAAATATCCAGCTGTCTCAGCAGTTCTCTGACTGCCTCTTCTTGGATAACAAGAGGACCATTCTGCTCCCTGGCAGCACTTACCAACCCATGAGGACAGTGGTCTTGAGAACAAGCTGTCTTACCACTAAAGACTGAGGCGAAGAAGGCATTAAGCATTTCCGCCTTCTCCTCGTCGTTAGTTACTAGGTTGCCTGCCTCATCCAATAAGGGACAGAGGTTGGTTATACCCTTCCTTTTACCGTTAATATATTTGTAAAAACTCTTTTTATTATTTTTAACAGTAGTTGCCAAGTTAAGTTCAAACTGGGCTTTGGCATCCCTAATTTTTTTTCTACATGCCCTAGCAACTCCCTTAAATATTTCCTGAGAAATCAGTCCCTCCTTCAAAAGATTATACATCTTTCTTTTATTTCTAAGTTCATTCAAAACCTCCTTGCTCATCCAGACTGGACGCTTGCCTCGTCGACACGTCTTTCGGCACATAGGGACAGTCTGCTCCTGTGCCCTCAGGAACTCTGCTTTGAAGCGCATCCATTTCTCCTGGACTCCTTTGTTACCAAGAGCTGTTTCCCAAGGAACTCTTTGAATAAGTGTCTTAAATAAGCCAAAGTCTGCCCTCCGGAAGTTCAACACAGAGATCTTATTCATATTCCTCCTTATGTCACCAATTATTGAGAATTCTATAATGTCATGATCACTGTGCCCCAAGTGTCCTCCAACCTTCACATCTCCCACTAGCCCATCTCTATTTGTGAACAACAGGTCTAATATAGTCCCTGCCCTGGTGGGCTCCCCCACTAGTTGTGACAAGAAGTTATCTTCCACACACTCCAAAAACTTTCTAGACTGCCGTTTTCTGCTCTGTTAAGGTCCCAGCAGATGTCTGGTAGGTTGAAGTCGCCTACAAGAACAAGAGCTGATGATCCTGGAACACTCTCCAGCTGCTTATAGAATAAGTTGTCCACCTCTTCATCCTGGTTGGGTGGATGATAGCAGACTCCCAGTATGATGTCAGTCTTGTTGGCTTTCCCCTTAATTCTTACCCATAGAGACTCAACTTCATCATCATTAGTTTCAATACCTATGACATCCAAAACCTCCCTAAAATAAAGGGCTACCCCTCCACCTCTTCTCCCTTTCCTGTCTCTCCTGAAGAGTTTGTAGCCATCCAGTGCAGTGCTCCAATTATGCGACTCATCCCACCATGTTTCTGTGATGGCAACTATATCGTATCTCTGCTGTTGCACCAAGGCCTCCAGCTCCTCCTGTTTGTTACCCATGCTGCGTGCATTGGTATACATGCACCTCAGCTGGGCCACTGATTCCTCCCCCAACACAGTCTTATCACCCTTGGGCCTGCTTCCAGATAGGCCAGATGTATCCCCTTCCCCCTTCTGACCTAGTTTAAAGCCCTCTCAACAAGGTCTGCCAGTTCATGAGCTAGAAACCTTCTGCCCTTAACAGATGGATGTATCCCATCAGGTTCCAGTAGAACAGGTGCCATATAAGTTGCCCCATGATCATAGAATCCAAAATTTTGCCGATGACACCAACCCTGAGCCACTTGTTAATGACATGAGTTCTCCTATTTCTTTCATAGTTTTTCTCTGCTACCAAAGGGACTGAGCAGAGCACCACCTGTGCACCTGTCCTATCAACTACTTGACCCAGTGCCCTGAACTCCCTTTTAATCGCTTTGATACTCCTCTTTTCAATCTCATCACTGCCAGCCTGGAGTATCAGCAGCGGGTAATAATCAGAGGGTTGAATCAGCCCAGGAAGTCTCTCAGTGATATTTCGTACCCAGGCCCCAGGAGGCAACAGACTTCCCTGTGGGATGGGTCCGGTCGACATATGGGGCCCTCTGTTCCCCTCAGAAGAGAGTCACCTACTACAATTACCCTCCTTTTCTTCTTGGTGTTAGAGGTGGTGATCCTTTTTACAGATGAATCATAGCTGGGAGGCTCACTGGGTAGACAATTTTCTTCTAAATTATCTAAATCATCATCTGTCTGGCTCACTATTTCCAGGGCCTCATACTTGTTCTGAAGCAGCACCTGGCTGGGGGATGGGGAAGGGTTTTTATTTTTACCTCCCGAGTGGGGACCCATTTCCACTCCCCTTCATTTACTGGGTGCCCTTCTATTACCTGAGAGTGGGAGGCGTATGAGCCTTCAGACTCTCGGTCAGAGGCTTCCCTTAAAGATGGAAGGGCTGAACTCCACCAGTCAATTTCCCTTTCACTTTCCCTGATACTTCTTAATCTGTCAACTTCCTCCCTAAGCTCAGCCACCAGCAAAAGGAGGTCATTTACCTGTTCACACCGCAGGCAGGCCTTCTCGACTACAGCCCCTGACACTACTGATAAGCTCAAACACTCTGGGCAGGAATGAGTCTGCACAGACACATCCTTTTTGGAGGGTTCCTCTCTGTCACACACACTCACACCAACCACAGTTTTCGACCGTGTTGAGACCATTACTAACAGAAACCTCAAAGAAATGAAAGCAACCAGCAGAGGAAAAAAAAAAAAAAAAAAAAAAAAAAAAAAAAAAAAAAAAAACAAACCAAAAAACACACCAACAACACTGAGGGCACCTTACTAGCAAGAAAACTTCAAACCCTGCCTGCTTGCCCTGCCTGCGCGAACTGCTGCGCAAACTGCGGTGTCCACAACCCCGCTCCTGTTCGCTCGCTCCTGTTCGCCCGCTCCTGTTCGCCCGCTCCGGGTCACCGCGCTCCCCAGAGGCCCCTTATCAGCAGCAATCAAAGGAAGTTCCGCCCCTCGTTCAGGAGTGACTCACAAATGCAAGCAAGCCACCTGCTCAGCAATCTTATAATCAACCACTCAGCAACCAAGGAAGCTCCACCCCTCGTTCCCCAATCAATCACAATAGCAACCACTCACCTGCTCAACGATCTACTACCAGCCACTCAGCAGCAATCAAAGGAAGTTCCGCCCCTCGTTCAGGAGTGACTCACAAATGCCAATTATACCCATTGCTCCTGTGTGAGAAGTATCCCTTAGCTTCAATAATTTTTCTCCCTAACTGGTGATTAGTGTGCTATAGCAAAGCTTGACAACATATCATCTAGAGTGTATCCATAAATAAACAATGACCCAGAGAGAGAAGCTGATGGCTCAGTGTTATCAAATAACCTGTATGTCTTCCTCAGCATCTTCTTCTGCCTAGTGGTTAGACCCAGAATTCATCCATGTGCATCTAAACCACAGCATCTCTTAGTAAGGTCCTTTTCTGTCCATCCCCCAGATGTTTCAGAAGTGTGTGTTTTATCAGTGTGCTATTGTCTCAGAGCATTGCACCAGTCCAATTCCTCACCCATATTTATGTCATGGGAAATATCTACTTGGAGCAATCTGCTGAGTGCTCCACAGGAGTGTGACTGCCTCGCTGGTGTATCAGCCACAACTATCTGTAAATGCACAGGGAAGATGAAAGACAAATAGTAAAAAAAAAAAAAAAAATTGATCAGCTGGAAAGTATAAAATTTATTCTGAGTTTATGCTATATTTTGTCCTGAGGAGTATTTCTGCTTACAAGAACAATATTTCTCTTGTTCTAAGGAGCTTAATACATACTGTGTAGAATGAACTTCAGCTTTAGGGTCTGTTAAATGAAGATTTTTGAGCACAGTTTTTAATCTCAGAGCTCTTCAGTTGACAAGTCAGTCAGATGGAGACAGTAACATTAACCCACCTTTTAGAATATTTCAGTGGGTAAAGCATGTTTAATCAGTTGCTCAAAAACTCTAATTGTCACATGAGATTAATTTCTGCCATCAGAGTATCACTCACAGAAGGAGGGAGACTCTTCTCCATAGCTGACAGATGTGTGCCCTCAATGTTCAGTTTGTTTCATAGAATATGATGGAGCATACTCTTTGTAACCATCTCTTCTCTGACTCTGCCTCCTCAGAAGGGAAAGTCTGAGAATCCATGACCTCTACTAAACTTTTTCTTGACAAAACTGTATTGCAATGTGAAAGATCAAGTCTTCTAGATTGAGCTATACAAGAAAGTACCACGATTAAACAGATAATCAAATTGCATAAAATGCCTTAGTCAAATACAGTTTTCTGCTGTCAATTCCCTTTACTCTCTCTATCTTAGCAATAGAAGGCAGAAAAAAAGAAATAACTTTGAAGTTTTTCCTTTTCCCAAGATTTTGCAGCTAGGTTTAGAATAAACTGCAACTTTCAACTGACTTCACAGTTCTTTTTCTTTACTGTATCCAGAGGGATCTAAGTAGATTATTGTACAAAATCATGGTACCTTCCTGAATCAAATTATGTCCTGTAAAGAACAAGAACCCTTCTTGAGAGCACAGAAGAGGCTAATGCTATAAAAGCACATAAAACTCAGATGTTATCATCTGATGTCATGATTATTGTCTTCTGTAATTGCAGAGGAGATACTTAAATAAAATAATAAATGGCTAAATAAATAAAATGGCTCTCTAATTGAAAGGCATCTTTGTCTAGACACTGGATGTGGCCAGGCTGCCTTGTCATGCAGTGAGGGTGACCATGGGAAGCTCAGTGAGACCCTGCTGAGCTCACACCCTGCCCAAGGGGACTGCTGGATTTCTATAGCAAAGTCATCATAGCATGGAACATGCTGGGCACTGTGGGCACACAGGATTGGAGCAGGTGATTCCTTAAGTTATTCTGACTAAACCACTACCAAAGAACTAATCTAGTGTATGGAGAAGCAGGGAAAACACTGCTAGCCCTCACTTGATGTTGCATATCACTGCACTCTGTTTATTTTCTGAGTATAATGAAATCACAATGTTGTGATGCAATCAAATATGACATTTCATTTTGGCATCAGGTATCCACTACCACCTCTCAGAGTAGGCATCAAAGCAGATTTTCTGCTAGAATTACTGGACATTGTGAATGGAGAATTAGATAAATCAAACGGTAGCTTGAAAATAATCCAAAAATATTTCTTATTTTTTCAAGTAAGAAAACCTTTGAAATCCCAAATTCAGCATTTTCTAGGAAGAATATTTGATATTTTGGATCCTTACTGCTTACTAAAAGCTCCTCTTTAAGCTGGAAATAGAGTTTATTATATCAACAATGCAAAATATAACCTAGGGCAATAAAAGTCATTAGAAAGAGAAAAACATTTAAAAATAATAAAAAAAAAAATCTGTTCTTTCAAAAAACTGCCATGAAATTGGCAGAATTTAATTTTATATTATATATACATGTATATATGCAACCACTGAAGTCTTCTCAACTCAGTGAGTCTTTTTTCTTCTTTCTTTCTTTCTTTCTTTCTTTCTTTCTTTCTTTCTTTCTTTCTTTCTTTCTTTCTTTCTTTCTTTCTTTCTTTCTTTCTTTCTTTCTTTCTTTCTTTCTTTCCTTCTTTCTTTCTTTCTTTCTCTCTCTCTCTCTCTCTCTCTCTCTCTCTTTTTCATCAAGCACACTTCTGATATCAAGTATCTAGATTTCAGGTTTATCATAGTCTTCATTTAAAAGACACAATGACCCATCTTGGATACAGACACTACTTGTAGTTGTGCAATACTAACTAAAATATACCAGTTATGTTTTTTGACAATAATCCTGGACTTTAAAACATGTAAGCATGCATTTTTCATTGGAAAAACATAACTGCATTCATTATGCCTCATAGTCACAAGTGAGGAGAGAAAAATATCATCTTTACTATCAGCTACTTAATTGAGGCTTCTAAAATGAGCTTACACGGTCAAGTCTCACACTGAACCAGACAAAGTCATTAAAAATAACATCTACCATCACATAACTGGATTTGAACTCAAGTGCTTCTAACAAGGTCACAAATCTATTTCACTACAGTCCTCTAGTACAGAAGCATAAATCTGATTTTCTTGAAATAATGTAATCTCCAGAGCTCCTATAGGTCAAAAGCTTTCAGTAAGATACAGCTACTAGGCCATTTTTAGGGTGACACAAATTTATTCTGGCTATAATGGTCAGAAAATTTGTAAGTGAACTCCCTGCATTTCTGGCAGCAGGTAAGGGTTAGGGTTTATCCACTCAGGCACAGCACCACACCAGCAGAGCCACACTGCTGCTGCCTGATGGAGTGCAGGAGTTACTCTGGTTTGTAGGACTGGGCACAGATGTGGCTTTATGCTGCTAAAGCTGCTTGGACACTGCCCTTCTATTGCCATGACTTGGCCTTACACACAAGCTCCCATCCCTCTGCAGGCAACTCCTGAACCAAGTGCAATGGGGAGAAACACTTGTGAGAGAACGTGCTGCACCAGGCTCTCTAAGGGAGGAGAGCCTGGGGAAGGAATTGCCCATACAATATCTCTCAGCTGGTGTAGAACTCCAATTCCTGCACTGGATGAAGCAATCATTTAGTGACAAAATCAAAAGAAGAAACTTTTTCTCCTTCTTTGGTTTTTTTGTCTGTGCCCACTGAGAGAAAGAGTGAACACATGTCTTGAAAGGTTTAAGTATACAAAGAAATTGGAAGCTGGAAAGCTGTGATTGATTTTATTAACATTTTGGTAGTATTTAACAGCAGCATAAGTCTATTAATATTCCTATTTTCTAATAAATTATTGTTGAAAATTGTTGAAACCATATTCAATAATTGTTGAAACCGTAAGTCTATCAGTTATTGATCTTTGTATTCTTATCTCAGATTCTGTTCTAGAAGTAGATGGAGCTTTAAGCTGAGCAACTGCAAGAAATAAACTTAATAAGCATACAAACACCATTAGCCTGTCTAATTGTAAGTTTCTGAAATACATCTCTTTTTAATGGATTAAGTTTTAACCAAGCTGCTGGAAAAAAAAAAATTAAATATTCAGTAGATTAGACACTAAGGAACAATGTTCTTTCAGTTTAATTTTAACTGTCCAAATCTAGTGGTATACTTTACTGCTATGAGTTTCCTCTTCCTATTATAAAACTTCGAATTTATTATAAGAACCATAGAATTTAATTAATGTAATTCTAACAGTGCTACTATATAATAATAAATAACGAATAAAATTCTGCACAGATAAAAGTACCCTGTAGTAAAATTAATATATCAAAAGTAAGTAAAGAAAGTCAATAACAAACTACACAGAATATAATTACCCCCAAAATCTTGCCATCTGAAGGAAGAAAAAAAAAAAGAAAATTATTATGTCTACATAACCCACCACACTCAAAGAATACCCAGCTGATTCAAAGATTTCAAAGATTCAAATGATTTCAAAGAAAGTGAGTAATTTTCTCATTAATTGTGTTATGGTTTTAAATTGTGGAGGCCAGAAGCATTGCAGGCTTTGAATTGCATTCAGTATTTATACAGATAATGAGAACATTCATGATTCCACTAGAGAGAGTCAAATGATTTTTAGATGAGATATAGACCTGAGGGCTTCAGAAAAAAATCAGCCTAAAAGTAGATGGGCTTGAAAAACTGACAGAGTTTAAAAATGGGAGTATTTTACAATTAGGTAAAAGAGAATCTATCTACTATAGTTTGAATATATGTAACTACCCAGGATCCAAATTCTAGTCACAAATAGATTATTTACTGTAATTTTAGAAGCACTCTTCAGATTCACACATACACATATAGATAATAATTTCCACTGTCTCCATCTAAAAGTACTTATTTCACTATGAACATTAAAGCAATTTCGAAGTCAATAAGATATTTTAAATACAGACCAGCTCCTCTAAAGGAACAGAATAATAACATAGATGAAGATCATTTATTTTTTCCCAGTTTCTACAGGACTAATGCAGAATACAGTAGAAAAACTATTCTATACCACTTACCATAACAAGTGTAATGCCAAATTTTCTTACACCTTTATTAGGAAATTTTGAAGAATTGCATATAAAAAACAAAGTAACCAACCATAGTTACTTGTACCACTGATCCACTTTTTTTTAGAAAAGCAAAGTGTTCCATTCTCTTTGTGTAATTTCTTTTTTTGCTAAGCTATCAGCAAAAGAAAAATAAGGAAGTAAAATAACTAACTGTTTCCAAATAACATAGTGTTTCTTATCACATGAAAGCCCTGAATTTTGTCAGTGGGATGCCTGGTCCTGGAGACACATCCAGCCCACTTGAGGTGCCACCTAAAAATACATGAGCCTTGGCATTTAGGTCTCACTGAAGTCCCACTCTGATTTCTGAAAACTCCATTATGATTTCATGTTCTTTGATCTCAAATGTCCAGAATGTCCTTTCAGCCATAACTAAGAATTATTTAAGAATAAAGTAGTGGAACTGCATATTCTGAAGTCCTATATTTGAACTAATAATAGCATTCTAGGTAATATTTATAAATGTATATAAGAGGCTTTATTTCCTTTGTGTGTCCAGACACACACCCACTATGCAGGAATCTATGAAAATCTGTGGCATTTACTGTGAAAATGCCATATAAACATATTTACTAGACAATGAACTTAATTTTTTTTTTTTTTTTTTTTTTTTTTTTTTTTTTAGTTTTATTAAATAACAAATTTTTATTTCAGCTTTTAGGAAAGAAGCCTTCCACTTAGAATACTATTTTCAAATATAGTAGAAATATTTTAAATGAAATAAAAATTTCAATTGCATCCTAATTTAAAAAACATTGGTCAAAAGTTATTTTATATGTCTTTATAGAACAAAAAATACTCTCTGTTTCTGCCTGTAGTCTCAGTTTCAAGTGTATTTGATTTTTGCATGTATCCAGGTATGATGTGCAATGAAGTACACAGTACTAATATCTGCTTAGAGATGTGAATACATATTTAAAATACACAGCTGATGAAGGTTCATATATACATTTGAAATGATCTTTTTTTCATATGTCAAAAATGCTGATGATCTTGTAACTTAATAGAGCAATTTTCTATTGACCAATATTAAAGTTATAAATATGCAAAAATATACTATTAAAATAAGTCCCTTCTACACAGGACTTTATAAAAGAGCTGAGTAGAGATCATATTTGCATTTTCATCTTTGTGTTGTCATTTAGATTCTTACAATTGCTTATGTCTTATTTTTTATTTACAGTTTTTTTTTTTTCAAACAGCAAAAGTGTCTCCATTCCTTGACTTCTGAATTTCATTTCCCAAGTATCAAAGACAGCATTACATCAAAACCTCAGCATTTTCACTAAGAAACAAGTTTGATCCTGAATCTACATTATGAATTTATACACAAGTTCTAGCCTGCAGATGTCTCTAACTGGTTTTCTCATAGTCAAAACAAGATAACTAGAGAAGAAACATAAATTCTTCTTTTAAAAAAATTTTATACTCTTTATACTACTCTATTTTAAAAACAATTGCCTATGATTTCCAGACTGTATGTCAGTCCTTCTGGTTGGATTTGGTTTATCTTTTAATTTCCTTCTTCTAAACTACCACAGTATGATGGATTTTTGGTGAATTACCCCATCCTTCTTTGAAAGCAGGGATATCTTGCATGTTCCCCACTGCATGAGTGCCCATGCACAAATACAGAGATTACTTCAGTGTAGCTAGTTTCCAGTAAATTATCACCTGTACTTCCTGGGAACTAATTTCCCACGTAGACAAATTCTGACAGGCTGATGTCATATTGGTGATTTATAGAAGTTGTTCTCAGCGACCTTTCCTGCAGAAATTAAAGAGGTACTCATTAATTCCCAGGCTTACTATACTGGGAAGTCACTCATTAAAGGTCTTAAGATTGTTCAATCCATCTGACTGTTGTATGAATAACCAAATTTGCATGTTCATGGTTTCACATACAATATAAAGCTTATAAGAGAAGGAATCTAGAAATACAGTCAGGATTTTTTCCTTCTTAAAGAACTCTCCCACCATCAGAATCTCTTCTAATATTTCATACTGACTCATTAGGAATATCTAGGCCAAACAAAATTTATTTTCTAAGTGAATGCTACTAGCCATAACCAATGGCCTTGGCATCTGTCAGTGCTAAATGAATGACAAGTCCTCATTTACTTTGCTGCAAGGGAGGGATTTATTTATGAGGAATTTATTTTTGCATCCATTCACTTTTACATTGACCCTACTGATTTCTTAATCATCTCCTGGATAGAATTCAAGCTCTTAATTTTTCCTTCCAAAACCAGTGTACAAAGCCTGCTAGGGTACAATTTATGGACACACTTGTATCCTGTGTTCTATTATCCTCTGTTGTGCACTCAGACATGGTTCAACTGCTGCTGGAGCAGTAGTGGCACAGTAGTGAAACATTTACAAATGTACATTTGTACATTTACAAGTGTAACTACCATTCCTACTATCATTTGTACAGTGGTGTCTAGAAAACCCAGCAGAAATCAGTGCCCTGCTAAGATAGGCACTGGGAAGGTTACCATCTTGGTACTGAAAAAGCTCACAGTGAAAAAGGACAGAAGTCTGGGAGGTTTTTAGAGCCAAAAAAAGCTTCAAAGTGACACAACAGATTCTGCCTTAGACAGGAACTGATCCTTGACTCTCTGCCCTGAAGTTGGGTAATATTGTGTTTCTGTATTTAGCAGAAATAACTTGGAGGCTGGGCTGGCTTTTCCAAGTACTGAAGCCAAGAGCTTCAGAAGTTTTAAGACATCTGAGCAGCTGGTGGACGACATAATATTTTTGTGACTTCTGCACTCTACATTCTTATCTTTGAGAACCTTTTCATATTTAAATCATACTTCAGGATGTTTTCCTTTTGCCTGTTTTACTCCCCCAGAAGCAACAGATAAAAATCCTCTGTGTGTATCAGCACCTTTCTAGATTCTGCTGCAATACAGCTATTCTGAGAATGAGGACTTCAAATAATGTGGTAAAGAAAGTTCAAGGAAACAAGAATCCAATTTCCTGTAAAAGGAATAACTGTATTACTGGCATAAAAACTAATGAACTTTTTAATAGCTTAAAATTAGCTTTATTCTGAAATCCCATTTTTTATATGTCTTGTTATAAAATTAAAAAAAAAAAAAACACCAAACACATATCAATCTATCTTAATTAATTAGGAAGAGATCAACTACAGAATCTGGGATCTTCATTTCTGTTGAGCTCAGAAACTTGTACAACATGACCAACAGGTAATTCATCCTGAAATTGTCCTGGAGTGATTCCTTCAGGGAGTCATTACTCAGCTGTTTGGAAGCTGAATAGGTGTCTCTCATTTTAGCTAAAGCCAGGACCTCAATGTTATGTCTTATGAGAAAAACCATTACAATACACAGGAGAATGATATCTTGCCACATGAGCCTAGAAGAAATTTTGTGAGAATGGAAAATTTCCTCAGTTTTTCGAGGAATATCTGAGTAATATTTCTAAACCCCAGAAAGAGACAATATAGAGATTATCAGTTCATGTAAAAATCTTGTGCTTTGTTTTCCTTTTAAATAAGTTTTATACTTTTTTCTTGTTCTCATAGGAATCACAGCATGGTTGGTTTGAAAGAAGAGCAAAAATGAATTATGATGGTGATATGAAACAGAGAGTAGCTGCATGAACCATTTCTTAATATAAGGATACAAAATCCAGGGATGATGCTCCTATGCTGTGGTTAGTGAAGGCATTTATAGATACTAATATTTCCATATGTCTAAGTTATAACATCATGGAATCATAGAATAACTTATTTTGAAATGGACCTTTCAATATGTTTTAGTCCAAACTGGTGCTCAAAGCAGGGACAGCTTTTAAATCACACCAGGTTGCTCATGAATTTGTTCATCTGAGTTTTTGATTTAATTATTTGAGATTTTAATACTTAACAGATTGTAAATTGGCATTTTTTAGTATTTTTATAATGGGAAAGGAGTGACTAGAATTTAAAAAATATTTTCATACTTTAATAAATACATTGTTATAAAAAAATCGATACTGATAAGTCAATACTTTCAATACTTGATACAAATATATGTAAATATTTGTCTGTACATTATGGAAGATGAAAAATTATTGAGATTATTGCATGATTACATTGAAGCAAATTCAAATTGAGAAGCTGTCTATGAAGAGGACAAATCCTTACAAACAAATCTAATTTACATACAGGATAAACTTAGCTCTAAACACATGAATACAAGTCACAGCAGGCAGCTATGGTGAGAAATTTAGATGCAAATCTAAATACTAATCTTTTGTCTGTGTGCAAAAGTAACCAGAGGAAAAAAAATCTGAGGAAAAAAGCCACAGTGGATGGTTATTATATGATACACTTGAAATGGTGAATAGGGGGTAGTTTAAACAGTTTTACTGCTAAGCACTCATGCATCACACAAATTCACAGAAAGTTGAAAGTAAATAGTAGAGGTTGGTTTTACAGTATAAAATCGATTTTACTGGAGATGGACTGACCATTTTCCAATGTTTATTCATCTACAGCTGCCTTCTAAATTGATACAGCAGTAGAGAAAAGATAGAGTTCAAAAGGTTGTCTGGATCTCCTTTTATTCTCTCTATTTTAAAGAATTTATGGAAACTGTCACTGACAATACAAAGAGGCTTTTTCTCTAGGTATGACTGTGGTCTGTTTAGGCTATTTCTAGATTGTGTGTGGAGCAAAGCAATTCATCAGTACTTTTTAGGAGAAGAATTATTAAAGTGTAGTCAAAGAAAAAGGAAAGGCTTTGAATAAAGTGAAACATTCCTTAAAGGTAGAGGATTTGCTTGAGTATGAAAGGAAGCAATCTTAGGCTCAAAAGGTTATTAGAAGATCTAAGAAGCCCTGCTGCCAAAATCTCTATAGCACTATTAATAAACATACTTCAGTGGAAAAAATATGAAATAAGATTATAAGGATAAATGTAAGAGAGCACAGATCCTTTGCAATACCTAGTTTAATTAAAAGTAGCATTACTCTTGATTCTAATGCATTGAAGTTGAACACGGATAAGGTTTCACTTAATGTTATTAAAAGCATGCTGATATGAAGTAGGTTTTTTTGGAATAATTTTAAAGAGATGTTTCATGTTAGGCTAACACTGAAGTGGACAAAGCTCTGCAATTCTGTTGCTAGTTAGTGAATTTGAAGAGTGGGCATTCTTTGATTTTGGGGTATATTCCCCTGACAGGTTTAATAGGACTTTTAGATTGCATTTAATAATGTGAGCAACAAATGCATTTGTTAATATTTTAAGCTTATTTGAAGCAAGAGGCAAAGCTCATCTATTTCAAAGTCATAAAATATCTGTATCAGAAGAGATTCTAAGAATATTTTGCTAGATTTCATGTCTGTTACCAGTAGAAACTTATCAAAACATATATTACAAGATTAATCTGAGCCAATTTTTGGTTGAATATGAATAAATTGAGAGAAGTGGGAAAATATCCCTCTCAAAAACATAAATGGGAATGTTTACCACCATATCTGTTTTGGAAAGGATTTGACTAAGCCTGAGTCTGTGTTTAAAACTGGAAATTACCAGTAAAGCATCAATGACGTTGAATCTATGTAAAATGAAATAAGAGCACCTGACAGTGTGGAAAAAAGTCACTGTAGAAGAAAATAGTTCTGACTTCTGAAGCTGAGGATTACTCTGTTCAGTTGTGCTGACAGGAGGCTTGGTGGAAGCAGAAGCTCTTATACATAAAAAGGAAGAGGACTCCCTCTCATTGCTAAGAGCAGTATATGTATGCTTGTTTGAAGAAAGTAATTCTTTAAACACAATTAAGACATTTGTATATACATATAGGGGTGTGTGTGCAGCATAGGAGGAGAATGGCCTTTAGTCCTCTGCTACAATAGATTTGTTCTCTATCTGGCTAACCAGTGGCTGGGGTGAGGAAGCCTCAGCCTCCCCTTCTCCAGAAAGATGGGCATGATTCATCTCACCTGGACACCAATGGCCAAAGCAGAAGAACATCACCAGTCTCATTTGTTTGTTTCTATTGCCTAAAAGGAAGATTAAGGTGACTGTGTTAAAGATCAATATTTGCATTAAAAAATGCCTAAAATCAAGTAAGACTAAACTTCTGTCTCCCTGATGGTGCTCAAAGAAATTGTGACATTTTGGGAAGTTCTTCAAATAATCAGTGGTACAAACTAGCCAGACAGCACAAAGTAATCTGAAATGTGTGGACTTGCACACATTGTTCTGACCTCTCACCTGGCTTTCGTGGTCTTTTGTATGCAAACAGTTTTTGTCCTCAGTCTTCAAGTGTTTATATCCATGTGTACAAATGAGTCCTTCTGTGTCTGGCTTGGTGTACCTCTGCATGAATCAAGGGCAATGCCACTTTTAATTAAACTCAGTACTGCAAAGGATCTGTGCTCTCTTACATGTATCATTATAACCTTATTTCATATTTTCCCACTGAAGTATGTTTATTAATAGTTTGTCTTGATGTACCCCTGTATGTGCCATCTATGTCATTGCCCTTGTCCCTCCACCTCTTTCAGAGGTTTTCTTTCCTTATTTTGAAAGGAGTTACACTGTATTAAGGAACAGTGTTCCATGGGTAAAAACTAAGCATATTAATATTGGCAGAATCTAGTCTTCAGAAGCCTGCTCTTTCACCTACATTCTTCCTCTAATGCATTATAGAAAGCTAAAGTATGATGCAAATTCAGGGCAAAAAAAAGAAAAGAAAAAATTCAAGTCTTAGATAAACTGAATTATTTCATAATGGGATAACCCATGGATATTCATTCCAGCATACTTAGAGGACTGGCTGAAATAATTTCAGA
The DNA here is from genome assembly GCA_030060385.1 of Muscicapa striata striata. Taxonomy (NCBI): domain Eukaryota; kingdom Metazoa; phylum Chordata; class Aves; order Passeriformes; family Muscicapidae; genus Muscicapa; species Muscicapa striata. The sequence continues at coordinate 2,287,014 of JAREIS010000077.1, forward strand.
GCCGTTAGTAAAACTTTTTTTCTGAGAAATTGTGGAAGACAGAAGAAATTCCAAAAACTGGTAAGTCAGGATATTGTAGAACTGTTATCTTAACTTCAGTTCCTGAAAAAAGCAAGGAACTTTTCAACAGAGAAAAAAAGAAGAAATTACTGAAGGACCCATAAGAAGGTAAATAGCATCAAGGGTGGTCTTGTCAAAAACATGTCAGAGCAAGCCGATTTACTTTTAAGACAGGATAACAAAGTCTCATGGACAGCAGAAAAACAGAAAATGTCATATATTAGTGTCTCAGGCTTTACACTGTTTCAGACAATGTGCTCATAAAACCAGAAAAAAATGTCATTTTGAAAACAATTTACTGTTAAGTGAATGCACAGTTGTTGGGAGTTGTTGCAGAGCAGTTATCAGTGCTGCAACCCAACAGATGTGGCAAGTGGGGTCTAAGCTTGGTCTGGAATTTGTCACTATTTTCATTCGATGATTGAGTAGAGATTAAAATACTGCATTAAGTGAAAAATGATAAGTCATCTTGTGAAGGGCTGTCAGGTTAGAAGTTCATCTACCCATGCTGTAGAAAAAAGCAAAAACCAGGATGAAGTTTCATATGCACAAATGAAAACTTCAAGAATAATGTGCAAGTAGGACAGGGAACAGTGGAGCAAGCAGCAGTTCTGCACAGTAGAATAGGGGGTGCAGCTGACAACAATAACTCAGAAGTTGTGACTAAGAGTGTAACAAAAGCAAGTTCTTTTCACAATTCTGTGAAATTTCCTAGCTGGTAAAATTATAACAAGAAAGTGCTACAAGAACTGTGATTTGTGCAGTGCCTGAATACGTGGATGGAAAAAACAATATAGACAAGAGCTTTCTATATATGTTACTGCTATAATTATCTGTCTTTGAAATCAACATAATTGTGTTTTGGCTAGGTATTTAATTTAGCTTTGTTTTCTTTGCTTTTGAGTGTTTGGTTTTGATTCCTAAAATAGAACACACTAATTATAATCTATAATAAACTTTCTCTCTACAGAGCAAATGCAGTTCTCTTCTACTTCAAATTGTTAATTCAGCCTCAACAAAATGTATAGAAGAACTTCTGATAGTTTTCTACAACTTTATACTGATGCAAATGATTGTAAAAATTGACTATGAAGATACGGAAAGCATGAGCTCTGTTTACTCAAAGTAGTCTACATCCAAGCAGGATGCCCACTGTAGTTTGAATTTAACACAGCAAATTACCAGTAATTTCTGGGGTTGCCAAAGAGATGCAAGGCTGGTGCTGATCTTAAGACTGTTACAGTAATAATTTCAAGTAAATGGAAAATAGTAATAAATAAACCCCAAACATTTCCTAAGTGAAGTGACTTGTTACCAAATTAAATAAAGCCAAGTAACAAACAATATGCATTACATACAACACGAGCACCTTCTTGCTCACAAACTCTTTGGCCAGGTTTCAATTTGCAAGGCAAGAGGGATTACTGTGGCTTGTACAATAGCTGTCATCCCTCAGTTCCCTCCTCACTTGTGCACAAACTCCTTTCTAGTATGGTATTTACTTGCATTAATTACAGTATTTTTAGCAGGCAGCTGACTGTGCTTAAATATCTTTGAAATGTAAAAATACAGGTAAAATCAGTATATGTTTCATTTTAAATTTGTTTCTTGAAAATACTCTGTCTACAACAATTTGTTCATGACAGTATCATTGATACCTTTTTGTCACAAACTCTCATCCACAGTGAATAGGTGTCTGAGACCAAACTTCTGATAGTGTGAGAACGTTCTCGGTAAGTTGGGTTTTGTTTGGTTGAGTTTTTACGTGGTTTTTGTCTTTAGTTTTAATGGATCTGAATTGCTTTGAAAGCTGTGCACAGCTTGCCTTTGTCCAGACTGCCTGCCTTGAATCTGCCCTGCATGTCCTGCAAGAGTGCTTGGCTAGCAGAAGCCAAGGGGAATATGTCAGGGATTAAAAAATCAACAGTAAGGACTATCATGCATAGTTCTAAAAAGCTTACATTAGCTGTGTTTTTTTTAAATTTAGCAATTACTCAGAAAACATCATAAATCTGATCCTTGATTTAAAATTGAAGGTAATGTCCATTGTAAGGACACACCACAATATATATAGTGGTACATGAATTTGTAATATTACTGCACATCTGTAATCTGGCACTTTACAGAGAGGAGATCTTAATAGAAATAGCTGTGGGTTATGTTTGTTTGTTTTAATAAACCAAAACTTTAGTCTAGCCATACTCAAAATGAACTGGGCCGTAGTCCAACTATGTCCAGGTCAAAGACAAATTAAAAATTCCATGCAACAAGGTCACATACATCCACGTATGAAAAACATTCATGAACAAATAAGCTGGTACTAAAGAGTAATTTTTTGTTATTGGTCAGTATATAACTGATTTAATTGAATTTGGTAAGGAATGAAACTGAAAATGAATGCAGAATTTCCTTTCAGCATTTAGCAGAAACTAGGGAAAACTAAAAAAATATTTTAAAATAAATCCTACAGTCTTAATAGTATCTAGATCATTAATACAGAGGCACAAGAAAGCCTCTTTTTTTCACATACTGGGATCACTGACACTGTCAGACTTTATTCCTTATGTCAGAGTTTTGTTCAGTGTTTTCCCCCTACAACAGTAGAAGACCTACATTTTAACTAAACTTTTGCACAGTTATTCCAAAGAAATTTGAATTCAATTTTGATTACTTTCACACTGTATTTTCAGAGACACTAACTGTGTATTCAGTTGGAAGCATTAAAAAACACAACCACATCTGAAAAGAATGCCTTTTCCTGTGACCTCCGCCGTCAGCAGAAGAAAAACACAGCTGGGAGCAGTATCACAAAGCAGAGGAGCTGGAGGAGGAGAAGGCAGCAAGCTGTGCCTCAGTGGGGCAGGGGCAGCTGCAGCAGGGAGCGGGAGCAGCCGGCTGGGGAAGCCAAGCCAGCAGCAGCGTGGCTGTGACAAAGCTGTGGGAAGCTGTTTGAAGCCCTGACACGGCTCCCCAAGCAGCGTGGTCCATTGAAAGAGAAGCACTGCCCAGGGCTCGGTGGCCTGAAGCTCTGGGGAGGAGAGGCAAAGCCTGAGCATGCCAAAGGGCAGGAGGCAGCTGGCTGCAGCAGGCACTGGGAGCAATCACTGCCTGCTGCTGAGCCAAGCGCAGGGAGAAGAGCAAAGCCAAGGCTTTGCTCAAACTCAGGGTAAGGAAAGGCTAATAAGCCCTTTATGCAGCTGGTATGAATGGTATGCAAATTCTATTGGGATAATGAGAAAGTAAATTAATTTTTTTTTCCTTTTTTTTTAAAGTGTATTTCCACAGGAGATTTAAAGACTGGATGGGGAGACCAAATAAGCTTCTGGCAAGAAACATGACAAGACTCAGCAGAGACTGCTCAGTTAAAATGGAGCAGCACCACTATCAGTATCATCAGAAAGAGAGACACAGCCTGGATGATAGGCAAAATCCATGTTTCATGATCTGAAAGCAATCCTGCAAGGCTGGCTTTCCATTATGATTTGTAGTGGTTTTTCTATAACTTAACTAAAAAAAAAGAAGTGCAGAATACCTTGGTAATGGATACAAGCAGAAAAGACCCTACCGGTGACTAGGATGACAAATGTCTTTGGAATAGCCAGGTTTTGTTAGGTGAAGCCATGCAGAGACCTTAGGCTTCAACCACAGTGGCAGATACATTATAAAGCAGTGTCAGAGCCTGCAATTGAGTCACAACAAACCCACACAATGCTGCAGGCTTGAGGAAGAGCAGCTGGAAAGCTGCACAGCAGAAAGGGGCTCAGCTACATTTTTGACAGCAGCTGACCACAAGCAAGCAGAGGGCCCAGGTGGCCAAAAAGACCAGTGACATCATGGCTTGTATCAAAAATAGTGTGGCCAGCAGGGCCAAGGCAGTGATCATCCCTCTGTGCTAGTGAGGCTGCACCTTAAATTCTGTCTTTCATTTTTGGCTCCCTCAATGTCCTTACAGTGAGTGAGTCCAGAAAAGGGCAAAAATCTGGGGCAATGTCTGGAGCATACATCCTCTGGGGAGCAGCTGAGGAAGCTTGAGGAGGACAGGATAACTCCCTACAACCACCTGAAAGGAGATCCTAGCGAGGTCAGGGTCGGTCTCTTCTCGCGAGTGACAAACAGTACGACAAGAGGAAATGGCCTCAAATTGTGCCAGGGGAGGTTTAGATTGGATGTTGGGGAAAATTTCTTAGCTGAAAGGGTTGTCAAGCATTAGAACAGGCATTAGAACAGGGAAGTGGCGGAGTCACGGTCCCTGGAGGTGTGTAAAAACACATAGATGTGCCCTTGGGACATGGTTTAGTGCTGGACTTAGCACTGCTGGGTTAACAGCTGGACCTGATGACCTTGGAGGCCTTTTCCAAACTAAACGATTCTATGATTCTATAAAAACATATCCAAGCTGACCATGGAAAGGGTCAAATCCAATCCTGGGGAGAAATTTAGCATGAACACTATTCAAACAGAAAGTTGCAGCTATTCATTCTCCTGTAATACCCTCCCTGCTGATTTCTCTGCCTCATTTACTGTAAAAGCTGTTCAAAGCATTATCACTCCAGGGCTGGGTTTTTTTGGGTTTTATATTCTGTAGTTGAGAAGGCAGTCTGATAGTAGCAAACAATAAAAATAACACATAAAGTAAAAATATGAACACCTCAAAACATTTTTAGACCCTTTAAAAGTGGAAAGAGACTTACTATCTTTCCAACACAAATGAAAAACAAAAAGAACTGAAATAGATGGTTATATATCACAGGATCAAATAAAGCTCAGATATGAATTGTCTAAAAGATGCTGCAGTATAAAGAATAAGATTCTCCACAAACTTACAAAACTTAGTTCAGAGCAATTACAGAGATGCACAATATACAAGAGCTACTCTTAATAATTAGCACAAATTTCTATTCCCAACTGCCAAGCAAAAGTGGTCAGAAAAAATAGCTTGTACTTCTGGCCACTCTTAGGTCACACAGGACACTGCATATGGATATACTTGAATATTTTTTGTCTACTTAAATAACACTTGGAAATCTTTCAGCTTAAGTTTTATGGCTTAGTCTTACACATAGGTAAAACTGAAGGCTAGATATGTTAGATAGGACATTTTCCCTGGATTTTTTTTCTTTTGTTTTTATTAAAAACTATCTGAAAATAAGATATTTCTTCTTATTTTTGCCTTTTACTAAGAGAGTACTTTTTCCAGCAAATAATTTAGAAAAATATACAAACCATTTTTATCTATGAAGTCATTGGTATAATGTTTGTAAAGAGGAAATTAAACCCCACTTGTAAGAAGAAAAAAAAAGAGATTAATTTAGACTGTGTTGTGGTTTGTTTCTTGAGAACCTCACAATGTCCAAGATTTGCAGGGCTTTCTAGGAGTGGTTGGGTTATGCAGGTTGTGGATTTTAGACTAGGGATTTTTAGTGAAGCCTCTTTATGAAGCTCAAGAAGTGCAAATTGGTGTGGATTTCTGAGTGCCAAACTGCCTTATGAGAACCGCAAAAAGCATTAATGCCAGCACCTGCATTAGGGCTTTCTGATTTAACCAAGTCCTTGAATTATTTGTAGATGGGAGGCAACAGTATTTTCTTCTCCTTTTTCAGTAAGAACAAACCAAGAGAATCTGCCCTCTTTGCCCACTCATCTTATTAGCCAAGTCCCTGAACATCACTGCAGTATCTGTGAGCAACATCCTCTTCAATAATATTCATTATGGACTAGATTCAAAAATAAGGATTTAGAGAATGCATCCACAAAGCCTGACAAATTTTATCTTACTGTGGCAACACAACTCAAGAGAACCAAGAAGAGCAAAGTTTGCAACAAAACATGTTTTTTTAGTAACAGGACTACACCAGCAGACCAAGAGTCACTGCTGAGTCATCTTTCTCCATTTACCTAGAAGAGGATTAGTGTAGTGACCTGAATCTAACATCTCCATCATCCATGTGATTTGAAACTATCCAGAGGACCAAACAGTGGATCAGGCCTTTCTAAGGATTCACAATGTGTTTGATAGGCACTTTCCAAGCATTTTCCAATTTAGTTTCCCCTAGAAAGAATTGAGTTACTCTGTACCAAACACATGTGCAGTAAGTAAATATTATTGGGTGATTTCCCCAGATTTATCCTGTTAATAGTCTTGGGAATAGTGACATACAGGACTTCTTAATCATCAGCTTCTGTGTATGTCAGACATGATTCCCCATGCAATTAATAAAAAGAAGCATTGATAAAGTCTTAAGTTATATTTTTATAGTGAGCTGTTTTAATGATCACTGGTTTAGGTTTCTTTAGATTCAAGTTTAAGACTTCTGCATCCCAACTCAAGTGTTTTTTAATCTTTAAGCTGTCATTTTTGTCATAAAGTTTCTGGGTGGTAGTGACACAGACACCCCCCTTCAGTGTTTCTTGATGTTTAGCTCAGGTGATCCCTGCTGTGCTTGCTGGCTTCTGTCAACCACATTCATGCACACCTTCATCTATCTAGAGATTTTTCAGGGAGACAATGTCATTACCTAATGCCTGATGACTTTTCTATACTGATCATGCACTTACATCAGTTATTGCATCCCAGTCTTGGTGTCCCCTGGAGCACTTGATTTCATTTAAATGCAGCCAAAGGTTCTCATCTTTGGACCATATGACTTCTTTAATTGTTCAATGTGAATTAAGTCATTCTAAGTGGTTATTTCTTTTGCCATTGTCTATCTTGAATTTCCCTTCGCTTTTCTTAAAAATATTAGCAGTCAAATTTCAAATATTAAAAAAAAACAAGCAAACAAAAAAAAGCCCCACACATTTTTAGCCCTTGCTTAAATGTGCAATAGCTTTAGGGGCACTTCATATTCAAAGATCTCGTCAAGTGACCAATTGAACTTACTCCATATCCTAGAAAGGTTAGGAAAGTGAATTTGAGACATTGTTTGGGTTCCTGACTTGATGGCTGAGCTTCCACAAACATGAACCACAGGCTTAATTTAGTAATGAAAGTTTCATGAAAATTCTTTTGAGAAAGCAGCTGTCATACATGAATGGTGCAGAGAATCAATCTTTTGTAAAATTTTGGGAGTGGAAAAGTCCCTTCAATTCCCATGTTGAAAAATAAATGGCAAAACTGATAGGTGTTAGAGTTGAAGTCATGTTTAGGGAAAAAAAGCCCACTCTGAATGATGTAATCTACCATTATGTCTGATGAATAATGACAGAGGAAGCCATGCCAAGATTGTACTGCAGCAGTTGTGGAAAGCAGACAATGTTTCAGCAGTCTCTCATTACTATCATGAATCCTATTGAAAAAATTTCTTCTGTAATACATATACATATATATATGCATACACACACAGAGACACACATATACATATACATATACATATACATATACATATACATAAACATATACATATACAACAGTGTTTATTTATTTATTGAGTTTTGTAATCCCAAATGGCTATATATAAAGAAAGTTAAATTGTGATTTTATTGAGGAGAGGAAGAAACCCATATGGTCTACAAGTGAAACCAGGTGTATTTTAAAATTCTGCTGAGTTCCATAAATTAGTTTAACACAGTTGCAAAACTGTTTTGCCACAGTTCAACACATTTGAAGAAGTACTTTAGCCAAGGCTTTGCACAGCACAACTATTTATTGTAATGCTAGTCTAAATATCAACAGAATTTCTCACCTGTGCTCATCTAACACTATTAGAAGAGAAGTTCTACCACTGAAATGCTGTACAATGGACTCACATTTTTGCACATGGCTCTTGAGGTCACAGAATCAAAGACTTTACTGTGCACTTCAGGGAGAAGAAATAGCATAAATATCTAGCTGGGATCCAACAAGAAACAAAACAAAACAAAAAAAAAAAAAAAAAAAAAAAAAAAAAGAGCTTTTACACTGAAACTGAAAAAAAAACTTGGTAAAATGTTAATGTACTGGTGACTGAGGGATATCACTCACTAACAAGCAAATGGAAAGCTTCCAAAAGGGAGGCTGTGTTGAGAAGACTATGTTCTCATTTACAAGCATTCTGGCCTCTGTTCATTTTTTAATAGATGCAGCAGTTACAAAAACAAGATTACAGAGGCCCTGTGTAGACCCTGTGGCATCTGGTTAAGTGGCCCACAATCTGTCTTTTTTTTTTTCTTATTTGAAAGGCCTACATCAAAGATGTACTCTATTTATCTTTGTGTATTTGCTATGCAAGTGACCAGACTTACCATTTAAAAACTTGACTGGATATGTGTCAAATTCCACCTGGAGGAATCCTTTTGTCTCCTGTAGGGACATGTTAAATAGATCTCTGGCTTTAAATCTTTCTCCCCAGATTTTATGAAACAAGTTCATTTCAAAGGTTTGTATATGAACTCCAGCAGTCATATGGCTGTTGCATTTTCTGTTCCCTGACTGTCAGTCGGTCAGTGATGCATTAAAGGCATACAAAAAATAAAATCACAATAAACTCTATACCATGAAAATACTACCATCCCAAAGGATTGAAAATTCTGTTTATAATTTTTAGGATAATCAAGACATTTACAGGAGAAAAATCTGCTTTCTACTGTTCTTACTTCAGAGAAGAATTCCAATCCATTTGATGGGAAAGGATATGTTTAACAGCTAACTGGGTAAAAATCAGAACATGCAGAGAGTATTTAATTGGGAAACACAAAAAAATAATTTAATCTGAAAACACAATGCAAAAGGAGTTTAAAATGTATAGTATTAGTATAGGTATAAAAAATATATCAGCATTCCCTTCACTATGTGTGAATTTTTTTGAAAAGGATAGTGTAGTTGATCAAAATATAGGACATAGTTGTAGTCTTTCAGCACACTGTATCAAAAAAGTAAACTACAGTCTCTATTAAAAGGAAATTAGTATTGATGTAGGAATACCTGATGGTAATGAAACTGACTCTGGTGGGAGCCATGAAGTGGGCCATATTTATGGTTCAGCTGAAATCTTTACCTGATAAGATGGATGCACCTCTAAAGAAAAGTAAGGAATGCATTTGAGTACCACACACCTGCTAATGACATTGGAAGCTGTTAGTTTTTTACATCTCAGCTTAAAAGGGAGCAAACAGAAAAGTAAAAAAGTCATAAAAAATACTAACAGAAACATATAATACATTTAAGGCTTTGTCTTCCTTTGCACAATTTCAAATTATTCTTTCATCAGTAGACATGGGGAATAACTGCTTAGTACAGGCAACTTTAAACAGAGGTAATCCAGGAGAAAGATAGTTGTGGTGGTTTCAGTCATCTCTTTATTATTACTACTGACAGGTAACTGAATTTCTCCTTTGCCTGAAGCCATACCACCTGAGGTTTTAATCTTGTCAGATTTTATGTGCTGAGTGTGTTTGAGAGAGCTCTAAGGAACAACAGGTACTGCAGGAAACGGTTATTCTTCCTCTTGACTAGTGACACTTGCCAGTGCAACTTTCCCATATGCACTTTCCCTCCCAGTGACTGAATACTTTCAATGGTATTACAGTAATAAAGGTATTTAAAAGATTCAGTGCTATGATCTAGGAGTCAGGCCAGGGCACTTAAAATCAAAAAGTATCAGCTTTTCTCACCATTTTGCCCATTCTACCTGTTTGGAGATACATCAGGAAAGGACAAATCAGGGTGACCAAGGACAGATGCCCATGGGTCCTGTCATGCTTTGTCATGTAACTGCATAACACACCCATTTTGTAAGGAGAAGATTCTGACAGCAATCCACTCTTTCACTTGGTACAACTTGAAATGAATTTGCATACCAGTTTAGTCTTCCCACACTATGATCAAATTTATCAGAATATTGACAAATGAGAGTTCATAAAGTGAGCTCCAGCTTTGGACAAAGGGAAAGAAGATTAAACTTCTGCAGTATTATTTAAATTTTTATGTGGCATTGTTACATTAAATAATAGAAAAGAGACTTTTAATGATATCAGTGTTTTTCCAGTGTGGCAAACAGTGATGATGTCTGTTTAAAGGGGTGGCTATGTTTGGCAAGCAGACAAATTCTCAGAAACCTTGGTCTGAAGCTATGGGAAGGAGTATGAGGTATTCCATTTCTTGGACTAGAATTCTTCCTGGAAGCATTGGCTGTGATTTTTCTTTCCCTTCTTTTTTTTTTTTTTTTCTTCTTTTGTGTGTTCCCAGTTTCTCTCCACCATTGCTTTTGTCTGTCATACATTCTATCAGGTCCTAACAGTATTGCTGGAAAACTGAAACAAATTAATTGAAAGACTGCCATCCAACTTTGGATATCCATTTAACCTTAACATGAGGTTTAAGTTTTACCAGGGGATTATAAGGCATCTAAAAAACACTCACCTTTTTTTTTTTTTCCACTAGCTTTGCCTTCAGATCAATAAACTCAGTCAGAGAGGCTGTTATAAACAACCAGAAGGTATTTTAAACACTTTTTCTTGCAATTCATGCATGCCCCACTAGCCCAACTTCTTGGCTTTAATAGTATCATTGTAAATCTAGAATGCAGTGAAGCCAAACCTTGGTTCTACTGATGGAAATGAAAAGTTGGAAGGCCCTGACTGGCTGACTGTATTTTCTCCAGCCTGAGTAGTGCTTGAATTTTTGCATCATTTCCTTAAAACTGATGAATCTCATATCTTTAAGGAAGAGGGAAAATTTATTTGCATGTTACTCATTTGATGATCATAACCCTGTACCTACCAGTGTCTCAAAACATGTTGGCAGACAGCAAAGACACCTTCATTCTTCCCTTCTCTGAGCTGTCATTTTGGTTACGTGGTTGACTCAAGTAACATGTCATATTATTATTTATGTCATATTATTTGATTTTCTAGATCCATTATTCTAGTATTTAATGAAAAAATGTGATTTTCAAGGTACATGTTCCAAACATTTACAAGGCTTTCATTAAAGCATGTACAAAGTAAAGAGGATATGAGTATATGCCATACTTGTTTTACATTTGAGGTATGGAATCCCTGTCATAGTCTAATGAAAGAGATGCTTAGTCTTGGCTCCTCAAAGTCAATACCAACTCAAACCCATAAATATTACAATGTAAGATCTCAAGCAGGGGCTAAGATCAAGTATGGATCATATAAATTCCACAGCTGCATGGCTTGTTGTTCTAGGCTGTAGGTGTTGAATGAAAGGCAAAATTCTACATGTGAGGAGACTCATCACCATTCACTTATCATTTGTAATGCTCTGGATAAGGCTAAAAGAATATTCAATGTAGATAACTTGCTGATAGAGCTTGACAGGTAGGAGTCAAAGTCTGATGGTAAACCACAGTTATGAAACTAACATCTATTAAGACAAGACAGAAATAAACCTGCCTGGAGAGGTAAAGAAAAAAAAAAAAAAAACAAATCAAAGAAAAAGGAAAAAAAAAAAGAAAAGAAAAGAAAAAGAAAAAAAAAAAAAAGAAAAAGAAAAATAAAGAGAAAAAGAAAGAAAAAGAAAAGAAAAAGAAAAAGAAAAAAAAAAAAAAAGAAAAAGAAAAGAAAGAAAAGAAAAAGAAAAGAAAAAGAAAAAGAAAAAGAAAAAGAAAAGAAAAAGAAAAGAAAAAGAAAAAGAAAAAGAAAAAGAAAAAGAAAAAGAAAAAGAAAAAGAAAAAGAAAAAGGAAAAAGAAAAAGGAAAAAGAAAAAGAAAAAGACCACCCAGGATTTAAAGATAAGAACTGAATGTCTGTAAAAGCACCTGAAGGATTTATGAAACAGATAACAAAAGGACAGAGAAGCTTTTCTTTCTATTCTTGTGGGAGAGAGAAATATTAGTAAGTACTTATTACCTTATGTCCTTGGTTTTGCTAATGTCAGGAAAGATGTTATTTGCATTGAACTTTTAAAAAAAGGACTTTTGTTTATTTTTACTGACTGAAATCTGTGATAAAAGTGATGTAAGTGCAACATTGTCACACTGGAGCTGTGACAATCTTCAGGAATGGGGAGCTGAAAATATTCAGTGTCACAGTACCCAGTACCACAAAACACTCTGGAACTCACATGTCTCCAAATGACAGATTTAATCCTATAATCCCATTGTGACTGGTTCCTTCTATACTTCTATTCCATTTCTCACCTTTCTGTCGAGCAGAAATAAATAAAATACCTGGGGCTTTGGAAAAACTGACTATAAATATGGAATGCTGTGATGAAGTAACTTAATAAACACTAAGTAAATCTTGTTTTATTTAGTCATGCACAATTCCTTTAACTGGGTTACTAACAAACAGCAAACTGGAAATGTTCTTTTCTTGGAATCTTGGATTTACTGTTATTGCCTGAGGGTAGATCTGATTGTAAAAATTTTAGTGAAAGGGAAGTGCGGGTACAAAACAAGATTCTTTGCTGTCTGCCTTAGCTTCTCCCTCCATAAAGCCTAGCACTATCCCCCTAGTTGAAGCATGTCTTCCCAACACTGGAACCTTGTTCTGCTTTAAAAAAAAAAAAAAAAAAAAAAAAAAAAAAAAAAAAAGGATGATTATGTAACAGTGCCACCTGGTGCTACCTGCCAAAATAAAAGCTTTAACATGGAATGAAAAAATTCTGCCAAAGAATCAATAGGGATCAACTATTTTGTGACATTAACTATATAATGAAATATTGTTTCAGCCCTTGTGCTCCGCTACAGCTGCCTTTTGCATTTTATTTTCAGGATGCTTCACACTGAGATTGTGTTTTTTATTTATTCTGAGAGAGAATTGCTAATAGGTTGGACTGAAAACTTACAGTAAAATCTCTGAGATTGTGCAAATTATAGATAGAGCTATTATACCAAAAATTATGTTTTGTCTTATTCCTAGTATCTGAAACATCTTCATTACAATCTGAGACATTTTCTAACTACCAATTCAAAAGCATACAGATGTTTGTGTGCAACTCAAACAGATACTGGCTAAGTGTTCCAGAGGGAAATCACATTGTGAACAAGTTCAGCAAAAACTTAATGTCAGCTAAAAACTCAGTCTTTAGCTAATTATCACACTCTAGTACCTTCAGTATAAATCATCCCAAGCCAGGGAATAGCCTAACAGTGCAGCATATTAAAAAAAAAAATTAAAAAATTCTTTATAAAATATAATTTTCTAAATTCTCTTTTGCAAAGGTGATTTCTTTCTCAAGTCAGTTACCCTGGATTTATTTTTCACTTATATATTTATTGTATGTATGTATAGATATACACACACACACACGAGATATGTGCAAGAAATGAACATCAACCACAAAAAAGTTATTAAAACTCCTGTTGACAATCCTCTTGATTTCACATGGAAGCATCATCTGAACCATAGGAGGTTTTCTTGTTTTCAGCTTTCTCTGTAATAACATGAAGCACAGAAATACTTCATTCCAGGCACCAGATGGGCTGGTAAGTTTGTTCTAGTGTCTTGCCACCAGCTTGCAGACACAACAGACTACAGATAACTGTCACTAAAATGAAAATACTTATTGGCTTTTGAATGATTGTACCAAATCTGTTGCTGCAGTATGTTTCTGTTTGTCCATAATTGCACTGAACCTTTAGTTCTTGTAATTGCAGAAACTTGAAAAGATACAATAACAGAGCTCTCCTGGGCCATGAGTTTGTGCTCTGCTGTCTTTGTTTGTACACTGTTTGTCTTGCATGGCACCAGTCTAAAGTGAGCAGTGCTCATTAGAAATGGCAAACAAGACAAATTGACTTTAAAATAGAAGTTTTTCATAGAGGTATCCCAGCAACTTCCATGTCCTGAAGGCTGGGGTTTTGCTTAACTTCTGTCACTACATCTCCCTGCACTCACTCTATTGCTTTGCTCTTTTTGAGGACCAAGGACCTAAGGTGGGCAGTGTCACCTTAGTTCTCATACTGAAGGAGAGTCAGATCGAGATCTGCTTGGAATAAACATCTCCAATCAACAGATGGCCCTGGGGAGGCTCAGCAGCTGATATAAGTGCTGAGAGTCAAATCATCCAAGTCTGATCTTGCCATGTCTGCTATTTCCTACTCCCAAACTCAAAGCTGATGGAGAAGTTAGAAAGCCACCATTCTTCAAACAGGTCTATATTCCCTAACTTCCAATTTTGAACTCAAGGAGGGTAATGATTACAGGTCTGGAGATAAAGAACTGTATCTGGAGATAAAGAACTGTGTTCTCCATTTTTCTTCGCTGGACAAGCCAGGAGTTAAATGCCAGGAGAACCTGGCATTAATTGTGTATTCTTAATTCACACTGGATTTATACCAGATGGGATGGCTCAAGATCCAAGTGTTTTCCTTTCACTTAGGAATTTTATTCCTATTTTTTATTTTTTTCAGTGTGTCCAGTATTGCTATTACTCCTAAAATTAATTTTTGGTGTACTATCTTGTTTTTTTTTTTTCCCTTTTGAATAAATTCTGGAAAATCATAATTTTAAAAGAGTAAAAGGAAAAGTCACATTTTGTTTATGTGAACATTTAAATGGACTAGTCCTAAAGCTGAAAATTTAGGGTAAGAAAGAAAAATAACAGACAAGGTTGAAAAATGGGTTATTATTCAGGGATCATAGACCTCTAAGGGCTAATCAATGACTGCTTTTATTATGCAAAACGGCATCTGGTGTTCAGCTTCCACATTTGAAAAAAGTGTTGTCTAATGAACCTCCTATTCTACATTTGCTTTCTACTTTTAAGATCCTGTTAAGCACACTGATGGCTTATCTGCAGTAAGAATCAGAGTTTTAAAAGGAATTAAATTAATCCATCCAAAAGTACAGAAATGTAAATCCAGTTATTAGTTAGGTCATTTGACAGCATTAGACTACCCATTAGTTTGCTTTTTTTTAGGAAGAGCAAGAGATGCACAGATGTGAAAGGGGAAAAGTGTCACAGCGTTGTCTTACTCTCAGTCTTTGCAGCATGGTATGTTGTGCCCTGTACTCAGAAAGGAAATCCAATCCAGTGGGGAAAGCCCAATTAAAGACAACGACTGTAATGCCATTTTACTTCAGTGCAAGTGTTTTTTTTAGGAGACTTGTCATATCCACTGGAGCTGTTGCAAGCGAGACAGGTAGTGACATTGGTTGTGGATTTTGTGTTTCAGTAACTCTAATTAAGATCTAATCTATTCACCCCAGTTCTGTTCTCCTTCTTCCCTTTTCTTGCAGTACACATCATTAAAGAGTGGTAATGAGACCCAGACAGATCTTTTACATAGGACAGTAGGGACATGAGCTCTGTATGAGACAGATGAGACAGGGTCAAGAATTGGAAGGGATATGCTCTGGAGTTCGTGGTTTGCTTAGCCAAGGACAACCACAGGCTGGGCAGAGATCGAGAGCAGCCCTGCTGTAAAGGACATGGGTTTGGTGGGGGAGGAGAAGCTGGACATCAGTCAACAGTGTGCCCTTGCAGCTCAGAAAACAAACCATATCCTGGGCTGCATCAGGGAGGCATGGCCAGCAGGAGATTGTCCCCCTCTACTCTGCTCTTGTGAGACCCCACCTGCAGTGCTGCATTCACCTCTGTGGCACAGCATAAGAAGGATGTGAACCTGCAGGCCAGACCCAGAGGAGGCTAGAAAGCTGATCAGAGCAGGGCTGAAGCACCTGTGAATACCTGAAGCATCCCTTGTGAGAACAGGCTGAGTTAGGGCTGTAGGGTGCCCACATAGCAGACTGCCAGTACCTAAGGTGGGTCTACAGAAAACTGGAGAGGGACTATTTACAAGACCATGTAGTGACAGGAGAAGGAGGAATGGTTTTAAATCAAAAGAGAGTAGATTTAGACATATATTAGAAAGAAATTCTTGACTGTGAGGGTGGTGAGGCAATGGCTCAGGTTGCCCAGAGAAGGTGTGGATGCCCCATCCCTGGAAGTCAAGGCCAGGTTGATGGGGCTTTGAGAAACCTGGTCTAGTGGAAGGTGTCCCTGACCATGGCAGGGGAGTTGAAACTTGATGATCTATAAAGTCCAATCAAACCAAAGCTATTCTGTGATTCTATGGCTTTATGTTACATGCTCAAGTTAAAAGCATTTTGACTGTAAGGAAATATGGGTGTGACTCCAGCCTGTGCTTCCTTGTCTGTAAACGGAAGAGCTGTCAGGAACCATCTCGTGGAACAATAAAAGATATGCCAGGAAAATGCTGTCAGACTTCAATATTGCCCTGTGAAGGTGACAGGCAAACTATTCAGTGGGTCACTCCAGGACCATTCCATCGAGCAAGCACGTGATTACTTACTGGCATGGTCTGAGTTCCAGACAAACAAAAAAAGCCAAAAGATACAGTGCACAACTTGAGTTTTGCAAGTTACTGGATGCAGGGAAACAAAACTTCACTTCCTCTCCCCATTGACAATTTACATAAGCACCTAGATACAGGGCTTGAACTCTCAGAGGGATTCATCTGACCAAGCAGAGACAATAAATATGCTCATCTAACCATGAACTGGTTATTTTAATGGATGCCCTGCTACCAAGTGACTCAAATAGGTCAGCTGAATCCCCTCTTAAAAGTGCTTATATCTCTGTTGACTACAAAGTAAGTCCCAAGTGACTAGTTCAGATATAGATTGGCTACAATGGAAATGCCTAAAGTTAATGAGATGGATCTCAACTGTAAGTGTCCTACCCACTTGGGAACAGAAAAAGAGTTTGGGAGCATCTTAATAAAACATCTAAATGAAAATGTTGTTCAATTTCAACACTAATTCCAAGTGTTCCCAGAAGTGAGAATGTTAAGATCTGTCAGAAAAATAGTTTAGCTGCTCTTAGAAAGCACTGACAAGTTGACAGTACTGTTGCTGCTCCTGTAGCACTGTTACCACAAGTACAGCACACTACCAATGGAGATGGGATGAAGCTTGGGGGAATTATGTGCCATTCTGACAGTCACAGTAACATCCCCTGATGGGTTTAGATCTAATGCATTGGAAAAGAGATTCTCACATTAGGAAAAATGAGCAGCATGCAACATGAGCTAGCAGAACTCATTTTTCCATTTATTTCTTTCTAGTCTGAGTTTCTGCAAAATAGAAGACATAATGGGTGCAATGATGTCTGGGAACTTAGCTTCATATTAGATCCATTATTAGTGGTTCAAAATTATCTACACATTTGTGTATTATTTAGTGGCCAACAGTCTTTTTATTCTTAATTAAAGTTTTTATTATGTTTCATCCCTATTTCATTTTCATAATAAATCAAGAAGATGGGAGATTTTTTATAAATAATTTTGTTCTTTGGGGAAGCCAGGCTAAAGTTATATATCTTTATTTGAAATATATCATAAAAGACATCCCAGTTACTGATGAGGCATGAATGTATCTAATGACATATGCTGTAGGGTGATTTGTTTTAATTGTCACAATGAGACCTGTTATTACACAGTGGTAGAATGGGTCACTGCGTTATAAAATTAAAGCTGATGCAAGGCATTCATTTCTAGCTTATTTGTAAATTCAAGTATTTGGGATAAAAATACCCTGACTGTAAAGACAGTGTATGGCAACATGCACAGCAGTGGCAAACGTGTCTTTATAATAAACAGCTGTGTAAGGTCAGGTGTTAAGGAAATGCAAGGCAGTGGCACGCTGGGATTTTGTCATATGTGCATTAGCCCAAAGGAAGTCAAGGGAAAAGTATCTGGGAGTAGGAATAATTTCTGTTACCAGAGGTTACTCTTCAAGGACAATCAAATGTGCTGGCTCATATTCATGTTGCTGTGCCACAGGATGTGCAAAATAAGCCAAAACCTGCTTTAAAATGGAAAGTATTACAATAATTTATCTCAATTTTCAAAGTTTAGAAGGTAATAATTAATCATTGAATCAGTGAAGAAAGGATGGCTTTTCTGATTACTTGGGATTTTGGGGGGTTTTTTTGTGTGCTTGTGACTTTTGTTTCTGCTTTGTGATTGGATATAATGTTTTGCACCCAAAAGTATTTCAAAAGCATGTTGTCTGTTCAGGTATGCATCTGCTGGTCCTTACTCAACTGGCAGGATTTCACTGATGTGAACATCTCTGCTCAATTCCCACAGAAAGGAAAATAGGAATCCTACTGCTCAGTATCTCATATAGAATTATTAGTTTCTGTAAATATAAACAGGAAGATTATTTCAGGCAATACTCAAAATTTGTGAAGACACTGATTCAATTTAAATCTTTCAGCTGACCTCAGAGAGTGAGATTCTTTGTCCATTTATCCAAATTCCATGGTTTTTTTCAATGAACCATGGCACGAGGCATTGGAAAAATCTACCTCCAGAGATATTTTAAATTGGTATCTGCTAAAAAATCTTCTGTTATCTGTTTGTCTCACTCTAAAATTACTTTGTTTGCAGCTCAAGTACTGTACTATATATGGAACTGAAGAGTAAACTGAATTCTCTAATGGACTCTCCACTTTCCAGAAAGTGAATCTTGATTTGAGTGACATCATAATTCAGGTACTATAAGATAGAGGTTACCTCTGTCTTTTGTAGAAGTTTACTGCCATTAAATCAGATGCTGGGCTTATTAAAACACCAGAAATAATGAAAATGCAACTTCTGATACCGAGTTGCAGGAATGAGAGAAAGAAAGAAATAAAAAAGGAGGAAAAAAAAAAGGTTAAAAGTTTTCTTCATAAATACTTCAGAAATATTTTTTCCCTTTTTTTTTTTTTTTTTTTTTTTTTTTTTTTTTTTTTTTTTTAAGCTCTGGGGGATAAATAACTGTTTCCTTAATGCAAAAATCTGAGGTCTTAGGTCTTTATTCATGTGTAAAATATTGCCAATTGCCAAACCTGAGATTTGGTCTGTATGTTTATATAGACATATTCATAAAAGTGTACTTCTATAAGCAAACATGCTTATCCAGGGAACCACAATACCAACAGTGGATCAGACCTAGGTCAATATCTTTCTGTTTCTGATTCTTGTTTTCTTCTTTTTCTATGTCCTGTAGCAGGACTGTATGACTCTGGTGGGACTTCACATTCAGCAAAGCTGACTGCTGGTGTGCAGTGATCTCCAGTGCCATGGTTCAGTAGAAACACCACTGTGCAGCCCAGTGTCCATGTGCATTCCTATCTCCTAGAGTAAAAAAGTGATTATTTTATGTCATATTCTTAGAAAATAATTTTTATTAGAATCAAACACTCAAAAAATTTACTTCTCTTATGGTATTTGCTAAATAACAATGCTATGTTTGTAGTAGCAACCAAAATTCTCAGGAAAATAATTTTGTACTAGCATACTGCATTATTGGGCTCACTTGATGCAGCTGACATTTAACTACTATATTTCCTACTTTTCTTTCTCATTTATCATTACTTCATTATGATAAATCATCTAGTCATACAACCAGAGGTGGGAAAGATCTATGGGATCATTAGTGCAGCAAAATTTTTCTTCCTTTCTTCCATCTAGCTTTAAATAGGGTTTGAAACGAGATTCTATCCATGTATTTTAAGAGCTACAGAACATTTCTGACTTCTTAGTTTCACTTTTTTAATCTTGGCAGGGGATACTTCTTAGTAGTACAAATACTTCACAAATGGTCTGTCCCTTTCCACATGAGATTTATTTAATATGTGAGAAGTGAGGTTTAGTCTCTTTCTAATATTTTAATCAGAGGGAACATATAGAATAGCTGTGGTTTCTCAAATCTGAAAACACATGCCAAAAAAATTTCCTTCTCTGTTATCCTTCATTTTAATCTTTTTGGTTGATTTCATTACTAAAATCACACAAATTTAAATTTTTAGAATTTGTATAGAGTTCATCATCATTCTGCTAATGTCTGCATCTTGTTTTCTATGGAAGTTTCTCAGCATTACCTAATCTTTGAAAGTATTATCACCTTTTCAAACATTCACTGTCTTACATTGCTTTTTCAGTTCTTAGTAGACTGCAGAAAATTGAAGGAGAGGTATTACCAGCAATGACAACTATCTAGGACCTGCAGATAAAGTACTTTCCTTAACCCATTTTGGATGAATTGTGTATTTCTGCCTGTTTTATAGGTACCTGACAGCATGTCTGTTTTCTTTGCAAGGCAGGTCACCTAACAGGTCAGCCTATTATTGCCCTGAATTGAGTTTGCTTTGTGGAATTGCTCATTGCACTGATGTTTCTGTGGCCTCTCTCTTTCCTTAGTTTCACTCATGTTTTCTGGAAAAACAACAGCAACAAAAGATATTATTAGGTTTAAAAATACAGCTTTATCAGGAATACCTCAAGTAAACCATTAGCTTTTGTTTCAAACTGTTGGATAAGTCAAAATGGATTCAGGCTGGAGCACAATGGTGACAAATGAAATATGTGGACAAGTTTTTCTTTTAAAATATCAACATCTGATTTCTCACTTATCAAGCACTGGGCAGTCTATGGAACCTTTAACAAACTTGCTCAGTTATTGAGTTATTGAGTTACTGAAATGTTATTAAAAACAATCAAATATTTTAATGTGCTTTTCCCTGCTAATAAGTTTTATAAATAAATAAATAAACCATTTTCTCAACATGATCCTACAGCTGCAGCAACTGATATCTGCACAGAGTGATAAAGCTACAACTTACAGGACTGGTATACAAGAAATGATTACATACTTTGCAGTCACTGGTACAAACCAGGTACCTGCAAAGTGGGATTTAGGTGAGCTGTTCTCTAGAAAACCCTATAGGCCACTGTGGACAATAAGGGAAGTTCAAGGGTAGATTTTTACAGAACAAATATCTCAAACCAAATTAGATGCTTCTCACTGTAAAAGAACATGTGCCACCATGATTTTGAAGTTAAGACTGGATTCTGTGATGTTAGTTCATCCTAAAGATTTTTGCCTCAATCTACTCCTCAAAGTTGTGCAGTGAGATTTTCTGCAGCCAGCTCTGAAGGAAGTGTTATCTAATGTTATCCATTACAAAAGCTCCAAAGAATAAATGTGGAAGGCTCCTCTCCTCCACCCCTCTAAATCCCAGTTTGTATGGCAAAAGCCTTACCATTTTATTAAAACAGAGAGCAAAGCAACACATTTAGTACAGAAGTCTCAATACTGGCAACTCTAAGATAATCAGCATATTGTTCAAACCTTCCCCCTGAAATAACCTCTGGAAGGCTTGATGAGGAATCACTTCTCTGTCCTAGTAGTGCTTATCTCATCCTATTCAAAAACCAGATTAACTCTATTCAGAAAATAATAAGCCATTAATTTTGCTGCCAACAGCAATGCAGGTAATTGTTAGTTTTATGCCTCCTTCATGGAACCATATGATTAAAATTTGTCTGCAAAAGATTCATACAAAATAAATGTAGATGAGATATAAGTAATTTTGGGCTGAAAAAGTTTTCCAAGGAATTGATCAAAACCATTGCTTCCTATTGAATTTAATAATAATGAGGTGATTGACTGACACCAGTGAATAACTTAGTAAACCCTCTCCCTCATGACACTGAGTTAGTTGTCACTTGCCTTTCCCAAATTACAAGTTCCTTCATTCTTAATCCTCTATATCCAGGATTGAAGTGAATTTTTATAATTCCTTTCTTAAAGCTTTTTAAAATGCCTTAAAAGATAATTGATAGCACTGAGGGTCCTTCAGCAGTAAAATATCTCATCTTTTCTTCTTGCCTTACATCTTTGGAGCTTTTCCTTATATTACAGAGCCAAAATATTATGCCATCTCCATCAACTCTCCTGTGTTGCTTCCTAGGTAGCCTCACCATCACGTGGCTCTATCCTTAGTCAGAGGTTTTGAGCACTGGGCCATTTTTCATGAAAGAAACCTGCCAAGAATAGTGCTGAACAGTTGGGGTGGGAGGGGGAGTGGTGGTGGTAAATGTGTGTGTACAACTCTGCAGCATCAACTTATGCTTAATTTCAGGAAAGATTTAACTTGTCCAGGAAAGAGAAAATATTTAATATCTGCACTAATCATCTGAAATATATATTGAATAGGTCAATAGATTAAACATACATTCTAATGCATCCTAGAACATAAATTATTGGTTCTTTGCTTCAGGTTCTTTCTGGCATTTATAGTAATTGCAATAGCAGTTAAGCTAAGTTTATTTATAGATGTTGATTCTTTAAAAATTTAAGGGAGGGAGGGAGGGAAGAGGGAGGGAAAGAAAGAAAGAAAGAAAGAAAGAAAGAAAGAAAGAAAGAAAGAAAGAAAGAAAGAAAGAAAGAAAGAAAGAAAGAAAGAAAGAAAGAAAGAAAGAAAGAAAGAAAGAAAGAAAGAAAGAAAGAAAGAAAGAAAGAAAGAAAGAAAGAAAGAAAGAAAGAAAGAAAGAAAGAAAGAAAGAAAGAAAGAAAGAAAGAAAGAAAGAAAGAAAGAAAAAGAAAGAAGGAAGGAAGGAAGGAAGGAAGGAAGGAAGGAAGGAAGGAAGGAAGGAAGGAAGGAAGGAAGGAAGGAAGGAAGGAAGGAAGGAAGGAAGGAAGGAAGGAAGGAAGGAAGGAAGGAAGGAAAGAAAGGAAAGAGAAAGAAAATATAGTCAGTGGACTTAACACTTTTAGAATGAGCAGAATTTAGACAAAATCAGCAAGTCCCAAACTCAATAAAAGTGATGTTTTTAGTTGTTAAGTAGAATTTATAATCCTGATTGAGGCATCTAAACTAGAATTAGGCACTCCATCTCCAGAGCCTGAAACAGCTTGAAACACTGCATAGCCAAAACAGTAACAGGAAAAGAAGTTGCAAGTCTGCATTCGTTCTCTTCCCCTGGATAATGATAGCCCTGGATTCTTGTCTCTGTTTCTGCTGCTTTTGCACCACCTCTGGCATTCTTTCCTTTACTATAAAATGCATAAACAGACTCTGGAGCAAATATTCATCATGCCTTCCCTCTGTCATAGTCAATTAATTTCTTTGATGTGGTTGGTGAATCAAGTTTCTTCTTGCATGTTCACTGCCTGACTTCCTGGAATGATAAATTTCCCATTCCTTGAAAGACTTGGGCCAGCAATGGTGGAGGCTGATTGCGTAACAATCACAGCTCTACAATATCTCTGTCTTGATCACCATGTCCAGGTAAAACTCTGATTATAACAAATTAGTTTGACTATGAGCATCCTGTTTGATAAGAGGTACATTGTTTCAAGTCAACTATTGAAAGATACTTAGATTCTTATTGGAATCACAAGTTATGTGAGATTTAGACAAAAAACCCCAAGTATATAAATTTTGTCTTCTCAATACAAATTATGGGGCATTAAGATATCAGAATGATAGAAGTTGTTAAAGAATTCAGCCTGAAGAGTTTTCTAATGGAAAGTCCTCTTTCCTTAGTGACTCATAAGGCAATGTTTAGATTAAGTTTTATCTCAACTATCAAGGATAAATTGGGAAGGTTAAGGCAGTATCTTCTCCTTCCCTTTTCATGTTCCTTTCTCTTGACTCATTTTAACAAATTGTGAAAACTCTTCTGGAATGTCATGAGTATTTAATATGTCTTAGGGAAAAAGTCTCTTATTTTCAAGGTTGCCTTCTCACTGGTTTCCTGACAATGATCAAAAGCTACCATTCTGGAGAAAATATCATAGGTATGTAACTGAGAATCTTTTTTTTTTTTTTTTTGGTGTTCAGTTCTCTTGTGTGTTCTTTGCATGTCACATTAGGAGACACATCAATTCTGAATGTTTAGTTTATACTTTTAACAACTCTTTATTTTATTTGTATTTCATTTCATATTTCTCATTTTTGCTTGTAGACTGTAGAAATCCACCAATTTCTCTTTACTCTCCTTTACTCTTCTTCAGTCATATGATATTTCAGCCTCTACACATTATAGTTTGCATATTTTCATTTCTTCTATGATTTACTGTTTCTGATTTCAAAACAAACACCCTGAAAAACAAGTCCTTTACTCCCTTCCTGCTTACCACTTCCTCATCTTAAATTTATGACAGAAGTAATAAAATAAAAGAAAATATAATTTTTTTTCTGAAAACATCTCAGAGAAGTCATAATGGTAGGATTTTTTTCTGTTTAAAACATTATGGCTCTTCATATCCATTGATTCAAAAAGAAGGCCAAATTAATACTAACACCATAATACCAATTTTTTCTCCTGAAAGGGATTATGAAATAGTCTCTCAAACTGCACTTGAATAGTACTCTCTATTAATACTGGACACTTCCTGCTGTCCAACACCTTTTCTGCTGAGATCCCTTCCAAAACAAACCATCCTATGATTCTATAACTTGGAAAGGATGTATACCATACTAAAGGGCTGGTTAAGAGAGGCTGAAGCCCTAGGATAGGATTGCATATCAAGAGTACATCTGCAGATGCCAGCAAAGACAAAGGTACTTGTTTGGAAATGACAAATCTCTACTGGGTTCAAGCCACTTTGTTCCTGTTCTAGGAAATTCAGTTTTTATGTGGGATTTGACTGGCTGTGGATTTTGTTTACCTGGATTTTAATCAAGCATTTGGCACTTCCTCACAGCACTCTCCTGGAAAAACTAGCTGCTCGTGCCTTGGGCAGATTCACTATTCAACAGGTAAAAATAAATGGCTAGAAGGCAGGGCCTAAAGAGGGTGGTGAAAGGAGATACATCTAGTTGGTGGCCAGCCAGAAGTTGTGATCCCCAGGGCTCGGTATTGGGCCAGTCCTGTTTAACATCACCATCAATTACCCAGAGAAGATCAAGGGCTGCCTCAATCAGGTCACAGACAGTACCAAGTTGGGTGAGAATTGTGGTCTGCTGTAGAGTAGAAAGGCTCTGCAGAGGGATCTGGGCAGCCTGGATTGATGGTCTGAGTCCATTTGTGTGATAGGAGCTGGGTGACAGCACCTGAACATGGGACAGTGTGTCCAGGTGGTGGCCAAGTATCAGCAATAGTATAGTATAGTATAGTATAGTATAGTATAGTATAGTACAGTATAGTATAGTACAGTACAGTACAGTATAGTATAGTGTAGTATATTACAGTATAGTGTGGCCAGCAGGGAAGGGCAGCTACGCTCTCCCTGTGCAGCACTGGTGAGGCTGCACCTCAAGTTCTGGGCTCAGTTTGGGCCCTTCACTAGAATAAGGACATTGAGGGGCTGGAGTGTGTCCAGAGAAGGGCAGCAGTGCTGGTGAAGGGTCTGGAGCACAAATCAATCCTATGTGGAGCAGCTGAAGAAACTGCTGGAGATTGGACTGACTCTGCTCCCAAATAACAAACAGCAGGACAAGGGGAAGTGACCTCAGTTTGTGCCAGGAAAGGTTTAGATGGGATATTAGGAAAAAATATCTTCACTATAACTGCTGTCAAGCATCGGTACAGGCTGTCAAAAGAAGTGGTTAAGCCACAAGTCTTGGCAGTATTTAAAAGACTGTGTAGACATTGTTTAGTGGTGGAGTTGATAATGTTAGTGGTTAGACTTGATGATCTTAAAGGCTTATGATTCTAGGTGAATACACTGTCTAGAAAGGTCATGATTCTGCAGAGGAAGTCGTGAAGGAAAAAGAAATTAGACTGAAGAAGTCAATGCACTCAGGAAATAAGACAGAAAGAAAGAATGGCATAGAATAAGAAATAAATTTTCATTGTTTTCTCAGGATCACAAATGAAATAAAGATGAATTTGAACCTGCCCCTCCCATGGCTGACATTAGATCATATCTGACATTAGATCATATGTTTCATTACCTTTTCTTTCTGCTTTACTTGCTAACTAGCAATTGCATCATTCTCCTTTTAAAATTAAAAGCTTTTACATATTCTGATTGTAAAAAACTCCACTCACTTTAGTTCCTCCAATTGCCACCAATTGCAGGAGTTGATCTGGGGACTTGTTTTTTCTCCTTATATTTGAATTTCTGAATGGCAACAGTTACACTGTTTGGGCCCTTCTCAATCTATTTATCATAGCTCCACATGAAAAGACCAGCTATTAAACTTCATTGTTCAATGTGAAAATCTCACTTGACTGAAACTATTACTAATTTGGACTCAGATCAGTGTGTTTCTTACAGTGATTGTTTTTGCAAAATTTGTTTACTAGATTGTCTTTTTAAAATGACACTTGACAGAATTATTTGATTTCAGATTCTGAAAATATATTTCATCTTCTATTCTCAAATACCGATTGTTTATAATAAATTACGGTGCTTTTTTCTAAAATAAATATTTCTTTTACTTTCACTATTGTACATTTACTATGGAGCCTAGCGGAAAATAATTCACATCTGATAAAATGTTTGAACAGGTTATCCATGTTGCTTTTCCTCTCCCTCCCTAGAGGGAGTCAAAACTCACCTGGCCAGTGCCACAGGGAGCCTGAACTTATATTAGTCCTCCTTTGAGAAGGGGTTAAGCATCCCAGAAAGTCAAAGAAGGTGATTATGATTCTCTGCTCTCATGAGATCTTTCCTAGAATTCTGTGTCCAGCTCTGGGGACCCCCCAGGAAAAATGGACATTGACCTCTTGGAGGGGTTCAGAGGAGACCACAAAGATCTCCTCCTATGAAGAAGGGCTGAGACAACTGGGATTGTTCAGCCTGGAGAAGAGAAGGCTTTGGGGTGACCTAAAAGCAGCCTTCTAGTACCCAAAGGGGATCTGTGAGAAAGATGGGGCCAGAGAATTTTGTGGGGCCTGTTGCAGCAGGAAAAAGAAAGATATGTTTCAGCTGAAGGGTGGTCAATTTAGGTTAGCAATTAGGAATTTTATTTTTTTATAATGAGGGTGGTGAAACACTGGAACAGTGTTTTCCCAGAGAAGTGGTAGATGCCTCATCCCTGGAGACATTCAAGGTCTGATTGGATGGGGGCTCTGGGAAACCTGATGTAGCTGAAGTGTCCCTGCTCATTTCAGGGGGTTGGACTCGATGACCTTTAAAGGCCCCTTCAACCCAAACCATTCTACGATTCCATGATCCCATGAGACTCCTTCTAAACTAACTGTCTTGTGAGCCTATAATCCATGTTCTCAGTGAGAAGAAATGAATTTGGCTTTTTCAACTGCATTTCTAGATCCAGTGTGATGCGGACAGATTAATCTTCTAGAAGCTGTAAAATATGGATTTCTCTGGACAATGACTTTCCTGCTTTAGACCTTTACATCTATAAATCCCAAAAATTCTGTCTATGGTGTAAGGTCATTGTCCACAGCTTCAGAAATAGTAAACTGAAGAGTATTGCTTCACAGAATTGAATATAGACTAAACCTATTAACTAAATGGAGTGTACTAAGAAGGCATAGATTTTTTTAGCAGAGAGTTGTATGGGTTTTCTAAATCATTCTACAAAAGTATACCTTAAAAACCTGCTACTCCATTAAGTTCTACAGTCACAAGGGAAAGAAATGAAAGGGAAGGAAGGAAGGAAGGAAGGAAGGAAGGAAGGAAGGAAGGAAGGAAGGAAGGAAGGAAGGAAGGAAGGAAGGAAGGAAGGAAGGAAGGAAGGAAGGAAGGAAGGAAGGAAGGAAGGAAGGAAGGAAGGAAGGAAGGAAGGAAGGAAGGAAGGAAGGAAGGAAGGAAGGAAGGAAGGAAGGAAGGAAGGAAGGAAGGAAGGAAGGAAGGAAGGAAGGAAGGAAGGAAGGAAGGAAGGAAGGAAGGAAGGAAGGAAGGAAGGAAGGAAGGAAGGAAGGAAGGAAGATTTTAATATATTTTCTTCAAGAGAGTGCACAAGTTTAATCACAAGGGAAGGATTTAAGATTTAAGTGTTTCTTTCTTGGTCCATTTTCCATGTTCAGTTTCCTTATCTCTCTCTATCACTCCAGAATTCATCTTATAAAACTTCTTAAACACTGTTTACCAAAAGAGAGCGTCAACATGAGAAAAGGAAAGCTCACTTGACCACTAAGGACCAGACTATGAAAAATATACAGCAAGTCTGGATTGTAGCTCCAGCTTAGGAGCTGGATCTGGTATGGTTCTGAGCCTCAGTCCTAGACTCAAGGTTAAAGGGGCTCACCAAGTCCTGAATACTGCCCAGAATGAGAACATGCACATGGACCCAGAGAGGAACTCAGCTGATAACTGGTTATTCATTTTAATGCTACTTAACTATGTGGTTGAGATGGTAATCTGAATTTTTTATTTAAAAACAAACAGCTTTGCTCTCATGTATGACTGAAAACTACTTCTTTACAACTCTCCTTAGGAAAATATCTCCTGGCTAGGTACTAGGAGACATTATGGAGATGTTAAAATAAAACATATCAAAGAAGTGGCCGGTGAAAACAACAATAAAAAATAATCCTAGTATATATTGCCTGCTTTTTATTTCCCAGAGACCTAAAATAACATTGTATAGATAAGGAATTTTCTCTATTTCCATTTTTATACCTTCACTCAGAAACTCTGCCACTAGGCATTAATTAGCAAAATCCATATATTCACACCTGTAAAACAGATGTTGCTGAGTATACAAATGGAGCCACAGTAATTCACACATTGCTACCACATCATAGGCTAGTAAATCATTACACTTTAATGTTTAAAAAAATAATAAGATAATAACAGAAAATCTCTCAGCAGCTGTCATTGTGGCAGGAACAACACACCATTGCTAGACAGCATTAGCAATCCACTAAGTCTTAGTGCTTTGGACGACTGCCAAAAAGCTTAGATCACCATTTTAGCTGTTCTTGTCCTACGGGTTTGTTACAGTAATAATGTAGTTTACAAACCATCAATGCTGGATTCTTTTAAAAAAAAAAAAAAAAAAGAAGAAGAAGCCTGAAACAGCAGTGTCTGGAATCTACACACTATGACATGGAGTCAGTTAATAATGTGACATTCAAATAGACAGAGCTAATCTAAAGAGACTGTTATTAAATTATACTTCATCCCTTGGTAGTGGGAACAGGTACATCTGAAGTCCCTATTGTGGTGAATTAAGTTTCATTTAATAAAACCTTCATTATTTCCCAATTTTATATGAAAAGAAAACTAAATAGATTGCTTCTAGGCACGTCACTGAAAGTAATCGCTATTCCCTGGAAGTGACAATGCCCTGAACATGATTAACATTTTTAGATTTGTTAAACAGCTCCCATAGCAAAGACTGAGGTTATTCTCTTGCTCTTCCAGAATCACTGATGACTTCAGTAATGCAGGGCTGTTTCTGAAAATACTGTCTTTAAGCAACAGGAATGAGCAATAAACAGGCTGATTATCAGCTAGAAAGGAATGACTACATTTTATGCTGGAAGATAGGGGGAAACCTCATCATCTTAAGTAGATTATGACAGAGAATTAGGTCAATTTGCAGTGAAAGTGTTATAAAGCTCCTTTGTGGTCTGCTGTCAGAATCCATCAAAAATAATCTTGCTGTTTCAGTAAACTACTATCTTTTCTTCCTGTTGATCTTCTTCTTGGTTCCATCAATTTTATTCCTTTCCTTGATCAAAATAATAATGACTTAAGAACTTTCTCTGTATTAAAAAATACTATCTAGTTATACACAGACATACACATAAAGAGAGGAAATAGTTCTGAAGATTTTTCTTTTCAGTACTGGAATTTAGCCAGTGGGGGTGAAATATAAAGATGATTAATTTACTCAGAGCCATGCAAATTGTAATACAAATCTGTGGAACAATGCAAGGAATGATGATAAATTACAATTCTAAAAGCAAGATTCTAAAAATGGGCAATACATTTACCAAACTTGATACTTACTAAAGACACCACAGCTATTTATTTCCTTTAATTTTTATTTTATTTTTTTATTTTATTTTTAATTTTTCTGTGAAATTAATCAAGTACCTAACCATGGTGTCAAGGTTTGTAACATTTTAAGGAACATCTCCTAAACTTGTAATGATATATGGACATTATGCATTCAGGTCCCAAGATACTTCACTCCCATGTTCTGAAGCAACATAACTCTGATTAGTTCCCAGCACAGAATGGCATGCACTTATAGCAAGATGATAAAATAGAATTTAGGTATTGGATAATTTTTGGAGTTATTGATCCTACTCATTAAAACATCTGCTGCAGACTCTTTTTGAAAATAATTTTAAAAGCATCTGGGAAACATTCTGAGACACTACTAAGAGTGTTAATTGCAGAACTTGTATGCCAGAAGCTGGTGGTTAGGTCTCAGGGAAAAGAACCACTTTCAACAGCTACATGAAATTTCTCCAAGAATAATACAACTATCACAAATGTTGTGACAAGTGATAAATCTTCTTAAACAAAACATGTGCCATTAGACTGAAACAAAAGGAAAACAAAAACTATTGAGTAGCATTCATTTGATGACTCACTGATCTCTGAGTTGCCCTCCATTGTGCTTTTTCAGTGCTGAAATGCAAGTTGATATCTGTGAATATATCATAATTGAATAAAATACAGCAATAGCACATACTGTGTAGACAACATAAGATTTTTTTTCCTGAAAATAAGCAGTGTCTTCTCACTCAGAAGCTTCCCCTAGTGCCTGGAACAGGGCATTTCTATGTAAGGTGTTAAGTGGCATAAAACTGTGAGGAGTGGCCTGGACCTTGACAGGCTAGATTGAAGTGCAGAGAAGAGTCTTCTGAAATTCAAAAAGGGCAAATGAAGAGTCCTGCCCTTTGTGAGGGAAAACCCCATGGACCTGTACGGGCTGGGGGCTGATCTGCTGGGAAGCAGCTCCGTGGAGAAGGACCTGGGGGTCCTGGTGGACAGCAAGCTGCTCGTGAGCCAGCAGTGTGTCCTTGTGGCCAAGAAGGCCAAAGGTATCCTGGGGTGCATTGGGAAGAGCTTTGCCAGCAGGGCACAGGAGGTGATGCTGTCCTTCTGCTCAGCCCTGGTGAGACACATCTGGAGTGCTGTGTCCAGTTCTGGGCTCCTCAGGGCAGGAGAAACATGGAGCATCTGGAGAGGGTCCAGCATGGCAATCACTACTTCTGGCTGGCCACCAACTGGATGTAACAATCCTGCTTGAGCAGAGGTTGGACCACGAGACCCACTGCTGTCCCTTCCAACCCAACCCATTCTGTGATTCCGTGAAATAACACAGTCAAAACTAAGTCTCTCTCCAATGAACCTGCATCCAACTAAAATAATCAAATACTTTGTCTTGTGTTTCACATTTCCATCTTCCATGGAAAAAAGTGCAATTCAATGACCCAGAGCTAGGCTCAGAAATGGATTGAAACTGGCTTTCCTGTTTTTAGTTTTCAAGAGCACATGTATAAATTAATAAAACCTTTTTAATTTGTACTGCTCAAGCAAGAATTGATCCCCAATCGTCTGTTCTGTTTATGGAGGACATTAAAGCTGATCAGCCCTGCTTTGGACCAAAACTCAAAAAAAAAAAGCACTGGGATCTCATGCCTGTGGCTCACTGGGGCCTGGGATGTGGCATTTTCTGGTGCTGGAGGGATTGAGAGACACTCAGTGTGCTGAAAAACACTCACAGAGGACTCTCTCTGAACTACAGAAGGACTTTCTGAATTTACCATCTCTTCAGAATGGAGAGGAGTTATACTGTTTAATATTTTTCATTTTTTTATGCTTTGCTTGTTACATAAAAATTTTTTCCACTTTTCTCCCCCAACAGGTGGGGGAAAGGGCCACTGAATTTTGCCCTTTAGGGAATAATCCCTTTGGAAGTTCCCTCCCTAAATTTACACTAAAACAGGACAGTATGTGCCTGTACAGCTAGAATTCTGGGGAAAGCATACATCAGACATGTTTCAGTTATGTAATGTCATGGAATTGAATATATTCCTCTTACAACTCCCTCCATTGCATTCAATTTAATTTAATTTCATTTTAATTTTTAAGTAAGTAAGTGGAAGCATCTCTGTCAGAGGGCAATCATCATTGTTAGTTTAGTGATGATATTACACCAGTTCATAAAATGTTTTGTAACCAGATGGAGAGTGGACAAAAATTCCTGGAGCTGGCCATATTCTGAACAAATGTCTGCACAACACTTGTTCTCACAGTTCCAGTTCGTTCTCAACCATTCTAGTTTTCATATGTCAGATTCATAGGAATTTATGCTATCTTTGATTATGGACATTGTTGCATATATATCCTGTAAATATTATGGTGGTAGGATCTAAACAAATGAAGTACAAGAACTAAGAAGCATTAACAACCCCAAAACAAAGCTTAGAGTACTCTGACCACTTTCTTCAAGATGAATGGAGTTTGCTTTTGTCTTTCCAAACTCTGTTTCTTGAGTATGTACAGATATATGCATTGAAAAGTGGAGGAAACACAGATTTGTGTATTCAACAATATTTTTTTACCCTTTCCCTTTTTATCTGCATTGGAGAAAGAGTGAAAAATAATTTAAAATTCTATTCATAATTCCAAGTTCTGTTCCCAATAAAAATATAGATATAAAGTAAAATAATAAAACCCTAACAGATCATAGAGAGGCATTATTTATGTTTTCTCACTCCCATATGAATATTTTTCCTTTTTTTGGTAGAAAGGAAAGAGGGTAGATATTAATAAGTTTACAGAGGCTGTAAATCTCAACATTTAGGTGGAAGAATAGTAATATCAAAGATCTAAGAATATAAAACAACAAAAAAGCAGCAGTGTCTGCAGCAGTGAGAGTAATGTTTAAGGAGACCCTGCATGGAGAAAATGATGGCTGTTATCTGCCATGCAGTCCAATCTCCAGGTTTCTTTTATGACAACCTGCATAAGCAGTCTGCAGAGGCAGAGAGGGACAAAAAAGTGAATGCTCTGCTGGCTGACTGCCATTCTCTGTGCAGTGACTGATAATAATACTTAATCAAATTCCTATCTGTGGTCTTTATCTCGCACTAGTGTAGGCAGTCATTCACTTGTTGTTTGGATCACGTCTCCCTGTTGCTAGTAACAATCTGAAAATTATAATATTTGCTGCTATTTTTATTTGTTTTCCAGAGAAAAATATGCTTCTACCTCTTTATCCTCCTCTCTCACTTCCCCAACATACATGTATTGGATTATTGACCTTCAATTGAACTCTGTAACTGTGAACAAGTTCCAGTCTTTTCCTTGCAGATTAACTTTTTAACAGAAATGTTTCCTGTTTATGAAAATTGTGAATTCGTATACACAGCTGAACTCAGCTGCATAAGGGGTTGAATGTCTAAGAGGAAGAAACAATAGTGGTTTACTGTTAAATTCTGAACACATATCTTGACAAGGAAGTATCCCCACATCACCAGAACCAAGGCCTTATTCTGAAGCATATAGGGTAAAAGTCCTTGGATAGCAAACAAAGGTGGAAATTTAGGAGGCACATTTAGTTGAGCATTCCAGGATCCACTTAAGGCTGCCACACTAACAGTCTTTTCTTCTCCTCTTTTGTAGATTGACAGTCCATGTTCTCCTTCATTGTAGGTAGTTATACATGGAATTGCAGTAAATCCTGTCTCAGTTCTGGATCTATGGTAGGAAAAACCAAGTGAATTATTTAATGAAATACAGTATAAATGTAACATACTAAGGCAAAGCATGTCTCTGTATTTAGAGGGAACTAGATACACCTAGTAGACTGAAGTTTAAGTTGCCTGCTCAATATGTTTTGTGTAATATCTGGGTCTGACAGTACTGACTTCTGTTTATCACTACTCCTCTGTAACATACAGTGACAGATAGCTGAAGATCAAGTAATGTAAATATTTCAGAGTCAAGGTTTAATGGTTAATTAAGGCTGCGGAAACACTCACTCTGCCTAGGATGGCACAGCATAGCTTGCCCTTTCTTTTTATTCCAGTGCCCCCTCATTAAGCAAAACTAAGGTGGAAAGAAGAAGTCCCATGACTTTGCAAAGAAAGTCCCCTGTTTCTGAAGGGATAGAGAGCTGCACTGGATTAATTTCAGGTGCAAATTAGATTATGTTCTCCCTTTCTAGTAATCAGGCTTTATTCTGGTATTCAGAGCTCAATCACACAACAGCCCTTGGAAGTTCTCTGAAGATTTGCACTAGGCATTTTTCAAACATTCAGGAGCACTGGATCTATATCCTATTATCTCCTTGATGTGAATAATGTTAGGAAGGTGGTGGTGGTTTGT
Organism: Muscicapa striata striata; assembly: GCA_030060385.1. Taxonomy (NCBI): domain Eukaryota; kingdom Metazoa; phylum Chordata; class Aves; order Passeriformes; family Muscicapidae; genus Muscicapa; species Muscicapa striata. The sequence continues at coordinate 2,320,980 of JAREIS010000077.1, forward strand.
GTAAGTTCTCAGTTTGCTTTCATATAATTCACAATTAGCTGCATCTTTGGTGGGAACTGGCCTTGGACCTGAAGATTTTCATTAAATGAGGAAAAGGGAAAACTGAGTACCCCCACACTGTATCCAGCCACAGCAAGAGTGAAGAGACATTTCTGGCAGGAGTGGACAAGTTAGCTGAGAAATTCAACAAAACAGTCTGAATATCAGACTTGTCTTAAGCCAGGCATCAAGCTTGTTTAGGGTATCAACTGGAGCAATTTGGGCCCAGACCCAGATTTGGGGTTAGTTTGGTTTTGGCTTTTTTTTTTTTTTTTTCTGAATATAAGTCACAATTTAAGGTTTGAGAGTCAATGAAAGGTCAATTCTGACCCCAGAACAAAGTTACTAAAAAATTACCTTTTCTGAAAAATTTAGAAAAAAAAAAAAGCAGAAATCACAAATATCCAAAGCATATTGAAATGGATCAGCTTGTTTTTCTTTATTTGCCAAACCAAACAAAACTGCAAATGAGAAACAAATGTTATAAAACCTAAATGGCAATAGAGTAGACTTAGAAAGGTAAAAGGATGTGACAAATTAATATGCTCTATCTGCTCCATCTCTATATGTTCCAGAAATAAAATAAAATTATTCTAAAAAACAATCCAACATAAGACAAAATAAATTTTATCTTATCTTTTTGCATTAATTTTTTACCTACAAGAAAACAATTTTCCACTAGCAACATGCAAACATGAAAAGATCTAATATCTTTAATGTAAAAATAAGGTAGAAATGCACAAAAATAATCTCAACATCATTAACTTGAACAAGAAATAACAAATTCAAATTAGTTAAATTATAAAAAGTATTCTCAATTGAAAATCTTCAGTCTCTTTGGCTAGATCTTATCAGCAAGATTCCAGCTAAACAATTGTTATTTTTCAAATGCATTATTTAGTCTATCATAATGGTTTTATCTCTGGGGTTGTCCCTAATATTCTATAATTTATAAAGTGCCATTGACTGCACTGAGATTTCATGGATCACCTGAGAAGAACACTTATGGAAGTTGATAGTAAAAAAAAAGAAAAAGAAATGGAAGTTGATGAAAATTAGCAGAGGAGATGGCCAAGTGCTTTGTAAGGATAAGGGTCCTAAGAAGGTCATTCAAAGTCCATTGGTGTGACATGAAAGAGATAAATAGGAGGAGAATTCACCATTGGGAGATCAGAGTCAATGCTTAGCAAAGAAAATGCTACTAAATATCATTGATAAGAATTGACATTCACATCAACAGAAGTCAACTGTCTGAGTTCAACTTCAGAAAACACAACATTTGAAGGGAGGGAAACGCCCTCCAAATTTACTTTCAAAACTGGCTGTTTCAAACACATGGATAGGAAAAAGATGTATCAATAATTTGATTAGATTTTTATATCTAAAATTAAACTAATATTATTATTTATGCCCATATTTCATAAAATTTATGTGAGACTGTATTTTTTTAATATTACTGATCTTGTCACTAGTTACATTACTGATCTCATCACTAGTTTTTTTCCTACACAATCACAATAAAATATAAGATGAGAAAGTACATTAAAAGTTCATTGCTATTCATCACTCTAATTTTCAGCAATAATTATTTTTTCATTCATCTTAGAAATCTTGTAATGATTTCATTGTCATGGATATGGGAAAGTGTTCATTACTAACTACATATGAAATGATGCTTCTAATTCTGGCATTCTGAAGTGGTAGTAACCCACACATTAAATTATGGCAACTTTTTTCTCACATGGTTTCTCCAGAAAGCAAAGTTTTGAAAGCAACTTAACTTAAAGTATTAACATATTTAGTTGAAAAAGTATGCATTTTACCTATCTCTTTGAAATTAGTTTATAATTTTTTGTGCATATAAAGTCTGTATCCACTTTCTCCCCAAGTTCTTTGCATCATTCATAGCCAGAGTATGTCACCTTTCTCCATTTTCATTCTCTTTGTATAAATACATAAACTTCACTCCAGCCACTCAGATGAGTGTAACATGAGTGCAACATTTCTTAGAATGCATCAATCTCTTTCCATGGATTCTAGAATAGCTAAGAGAAATTCTAATTTTGGTGTCTTTTGAAGATTACTCAAGACTACTGGAGTTAAGTGAACCATTGACTAGAGCAATAGCAACAAGAGATTTGTGACCTGAATTTTTTAGTCTATGATCATAGAATTCAGTGATGTTAGACTAAAGCAAGAATAGTTTGAGTGGGTAAAAAAAATGGTATCATTAAAAAATGTGATAATTTGTCAATTAAATTGAAAATCAAAATGAAACAAAATGAAGAGAAGAAGGTAGAATAAGAAATAATATAAATGGTACATGTTAAATAGCCATAATACATTAATCCTTAGAAAACAAACTATGAATTTGAATCTAACTGAATAGATATCATTCCTGTCATCAGAAACATCCACAGACTTTTAATTCTTCTAAAATACATAGTATTGTGTGTATTGATACATTTGATTACTTGTATGCAGATTAATCTGTCTACATTATTGCTGTGCCTGAGGTAAAACTTTAGTAAAATTGACCCTAAAGTGTATTTCCCTCAAGAAGTGTTCAGTTTTACCATATCATACTGCTGACCTTGTCTTCACATTACCCTTCTGTGAGATTTTGTCTTCAGTTTATAAACATGTACATTGAAGATAAAGTAATGCTTTGGCAATCCAAATGTCTGCTAGGAAGAAGAAACATTTTAATAAAAATATAAATGGATTCTTTCTTCTACAAATGGTAATTGGTGGATTGGGTTAAGCAATTTAGTTCCAAAGCAATAGGTGTCACTTTCCTAGTGTATTCCAATGGAAACATAAATTTCTTTACATGGAAACATTAACTCATTAACATTGTGTACAGTTAATAGAGACTTGTTTATTCAACATTTTTAATAGACCTGATATCTTGAAAAATTTACAGATACTATTAGGAACTCTCCAGGTCATTTATTGCAAAAGAGTTTTACATACTTTATCAGCCTAATATTAAGAAGTCATCTCGATCATCTTTTGCAATGTTCTCATTTCAAGCAGAGAAACTGATAGCTGTGTAGCCTGTTCAGTGATGCAGTGTGATACAAATAGGAAAAATAATAGAATGGGTTGAGACAGAGTGAGAAAAACAACACATCTAATTGAAATAGCAAGAGTTAAGCAAGCAGAATTGAATTTACCTCATCTGTATTTAGCTATTTTAGCCCAGCTGTTAGTAAGCATGCTTATCCATCCAAATACTACTTTGCTAACAAATAATCGAGTCCACAGTTTCATGACTTGCTGGAAAATACAAGGTCAATCTGATCTGTGATTGCTACTGTAAATAAGGAATAGGTTCATTTAACCCAGTTGCATTCCAGCAGTGTAAAGCCAAAGAAGACAGAGATCTTGCTGAGTTACTGTCTCTAACACAGGTCTCTGTTGTGAAAAAGCAGGTATGTAAGTATACCCAGCACTCAAACAGTTGGGATTACCATAACAACCTCCTGACCTATTCTGAAATTTTACTTTACATCCCTGTCTTTGTCCTCATCAGACTCCAGCCTGATTATTTTCCGAACCTAGACTAAACATTGACTTTCAGCTAAAAGTAGTCCTCTAAAAAGTCTTTATTTTCCTATTAAAAAAGCCCATAATACTTCTGCCATCGGTGTCCTACCTCAGAAGCTTGGTTTTTTGTAGACATTCTCTAACAGCTAACAAAATCTGAGGATCCTTTTTGCTAACTATAGTGGGAGATGCAATGATCTCTGGTGAATCTAAGCCAAAGAAAAATAACTTCAAATGGACATTGTATTAAGCCCCAAAGGAAAAATGGCACAATTCATTATATTACTTAATCTAAATTTAATACAAATGCTATTGTGCAGCCCAAAACTGAAATTACATTTTCTATAAATTATATGTTTTAAATTATTTTATTTTATAAATCATAAAGATATATAAAATGTAAATTATATAAAAATATCTATTAAAAAAAAAAACAAACTACTTTTATAAGAGCACATTATAAAGGCTATTTAAATCTTTCTTAGGAAGCCCTTAGGTAACAGCTAGCTATAAATTGAAGTGTTCTCTGGAAGTAGTGATATACACTTGTCTCAATTTTATATGCTCACAAAGTGTTCACAGAAGCACAAGTAGGTGCAAGATTTTCCTTTAAAGATGTGTATAATTTTACAGTGGAAACTTAGGAATACTTTGCATTATGAATCGTTGGAATAATAGTTTTGGCCTGAAAGGGTAATCTGGCAATTACGTGTACAGATCCAGCATTAGCACTTTTAATGTCTATTTTTTTCATTTGTAACATTGAGATATTAATACTGAACTACTCTTAGTTCAGAGTGATGAGAAAATAATCAGGGAGTCTTCACTCAGCCCTTTGAAAGTGTAAGTGTAATGGAAATATAGAGCCTAAAATGTGTTGCTATCAAATACCACAACATTTAAGGATACTTTTTCAATGCTCTCTGGAGTGCAATAATTTGAGTAGCCATCAGTGATTTGCTGGAAGGGGAGAATCTATTTAAACAGTGAATCCATGACAATGAAGGCAAATTTAATTGTACTAAACCTTGTCTATTACCAGGACACAGTCATTCAAGAGGTAATTTAACGTTTGTTAAAAACTGTTCATGACTAAGGGAAGAAAGGTTTGTTTTCTTTTTTTTTTTTTTTTTGTTTTTTTTTTTTTTTTTTTTTTTTTTTTGGTAATAAAATAAACTTTGGCTATAGAGTTTTCATTTTAGGGTGTTTCTTATTTCTCAATGATGTTCAAATAATTAATCATCTAAGCTTGTACAAAGAACAAAATTATATATACATATATAGACGGAGGATTTTACTCAGACTCTTAGAATAAAGAAACATGTCTAGTATCTTTTTCTCTAAGGAATTATTAGGAGCATTATTTCATTTTAAATGTTTTGATCACATGAAAAGGAAATGGAAGAAATTTAAGATCAGTAGGCCACATCCACTGCTAGTGTTACTCCAGAAAATTCAGGGAAAATACACTTGGGGAGAATTTGACCCAGAAAATCTGAATCTTTTTGCATATAATGAAACTGATTAAGGTCAACACCTGAAGTCAAGATTGTTACAGCACAACTGGAATTATTCCAATGCCTTCCTTTTCTTTTTTAAGACAATTGCATTTCCATAAAGTAATCTTCCTAACATACTTCACTCCGTTTTTTCTATTGGACATAAATATACAGAACCTTTAAATCCAAAGTATGTTATTTCCCCGGCATCAGAATACAGATTTTAACTTAAAAATACTAGGATATTTGTCATTATTCGATATAGATTACACAAAAATTTAAGAAAAAGCAGAAACAAAGACATGACCCAGCAATTTCAGTTAAGCAGTTTTTCTTCCTCTTAGCCTGTGTGGACAGGTCTTTAGTTAGCAACAGTTTGCACAGCTGTCCTAAAGGAAACAGCTCTAATTCACTTGAAAATCTGATGCTGTAGGAATGAACTGGCGCATACATGTGCATTTTCTTAACTGCTATTCTCTACCTGAGAGAACAAATAAGATCCAGTGCACATTAAGTACTAGTGCTTGATTAAGCATTTGAGCTGAAGCTGCTTCCTTTTTTTTATTTTCTTTCAAAGCTATGATATAAAATGCACACTAAAGAACAGATTCTGTAAACAGGTTGGGATTTCTTTCCTTGTAAATTAAATTTTAAACATTTAAACATTTTTTTGGTCTAAAATATTTCCTTTGAGCTGTAAATTAAATTTCCTTTAAAACTGCCTATTTGTGATATGGTGCATGGAATACCTAACAGATACCTAGTAATGTTGCTATTTAATTTACACTGTCTATGTGCCAAGGATATAAAAAGATCTATCAAAGGTATTTCTGTATCATGTTGACAGAGCCACATTTTTGTGAAATGCTACCAGTCAGCTAACAAATTCTATTCAATTCTCCTTAAGGAATAAAAAGACATCCTGTAACACAATTATTTGCATACAGATTACTATACTAAAGTTTCAGAAAATAAACAAAAAAATAATAGTTTCTAATGTTATGAAAATTATTGTAAAGGTCTTTAACAGGCATTTTTCCCCTCCATACTAAAGAAATAGTGTTCCCAGAATGATAATAATCTTTTTTTTTCCTCACACTGCTGAGCTGGGAGTGACCTCACCTGACCCAATTGAAATTGATTTTGTTGTTGAACTCCTTGCTAGTGCAAATTAATCTTAGATCCACACAAGATCAGGGAAGCAAGACACAGAGTACAAAGACCTCAAGTACTGAGGGAAAAAATTAGCTCTGGAAAAAGTATTTTAAGTTTGGAAAGATAAATGGTCACAATGACTCGCTTTGATAGAACATCTGTAGAATAGAAGAGAATGACAAGAGCTCTGTGAAAAAGCTGTAGCTTAATAGCCTAATTTCCTGCCTAGCCCCAAAGAAATATCTGTCTGTTTCTGACAGTTGATGAAAATGCACCAGGATTTGATTTGCTCACCAGTGTGGGACAAGTTCAGTCCCATCTCTCCCTCAGTTCCCTTGAGCTATGTGGATACAGCAGTCAGATTCTATTACTGGTTTCCATATTTTTTGTTATGAACATATGACTTGCTTTTCTTTTCTTTTTTTTTTTTTTTCCTGAAGATATAGATATACCTGCCCCCTTTTTTAACTGTTTCATATTTCTCTTTTTTCCACCATAACAGCTGATCTCCCTTCCCAGCCATTTGAAACAATATGCATTTCAATAAATTCCTGTGTCTCAAGAAATGTCTAAAGGCAAAAAGAAACCTTACCTTTGCAGACACATGATGTCATTCTCACTTAGAGCATCTGTTCTATGCTACTGGGATTCCCCTGTAGTGAATGCCAAATACAGCCAGCACAATGTCCTCACTTTTGCAGTCTGTGTAGGATTCCTCTGCACACCGTGAGCTTTGATAGAACTCAAAGTTATCTGATAATGCAGGGCCTCTGCAGCCTGTGATACTATAACTGACAGCCACTAATGCCTGATTTATCAAGCTAAATATGGAAAAAACTGTGTAACAAGCAACTTCATCTTGAGAGTTATACACTTCTTCTTGAAAAAAAAAAAAAAAAAAAAAAAGTCCATGATAAATGTTATATCCTGAAATAAAATGTTCCAATATTGTATAAATGAATGTTAAATAATTTAAATGGAATAAATTAAGACTCCGCCATTGTGCAAAATCATTCATTGTAGATTTGGAAAAGATCTGAAGTTAAAAAAAGGGGGAGGGGGCAAGGAAAAAGCCAACAACTTTCCTAATTTCAGTGTGTGAACTGAATGCATCTTGATTTGCTTTTTAGCTGTTGCACAAACAAATATAAGCATGAATGCACCTTTTATTCATTGACTTTTACAGTGAAAAATAATTTTTGCTTTAAAACTAAAACAATTTTGGAAGTAACTTTTGATTAACAAATAATTTTAAAATATGAAATTAGAAATATAGTCAGGTGTTTAAGTAAAGAACAGCAAAAAACAGAAAACCCACACAGCATTTCTGGAGGCTACTTGAAAACCCCATGAACTATAGATCTAAGCTGTCACAGATGAATGTGGACTGAAATGTAAACCAGGACAGAACTAGTCAGAAACTTCAATGTAGTCTCAATGTCCAAAGAGGAAGTAGTTAGGATGTGATAGTTTCTAGAGAAACTTTAAATTCCAGTCTATTCAAACACAAATTATTGGAACAATCAACTATATTAGATGAGAATATCAAGCTCCAGTGGATAAATAGTCAAATCAGTTCACTTTTGTCCCCTTGATGTTCTCCTTTATCCTCCCTACATATTTAACACACACACTTACTTGCACAGACCTGCTAGCACAGATCTATTTCTTGCTGTTCTTCCACTGCAGAATCCTGATTTTAGTCATAGGGCACTATTTTGTTGCTTGTATTGGCCCACAACCCAGAGCTAAATGAACATTTCCAGATTGCCTTGAGCATGGAAGACAGAAGAGGGATGTGTAGAAGGACTGCTCCTCACTAGCAGCTGACATGGTCACACTTGCAGGTAGAGATGTGCTGTTCACAGCTCTAGGACTCAGCTCTGCAAACACAGTGAGCTCAGGGAACCCCACAGGGTTTGGGGACAATGCTGCCATCCCTCAGTTTAAAGTACAGCCCCCATCTCTACCCTGAACTCACAGTAACTTCTTAAGGGGTAAACATGAGAAAATGAGAAAAATCTAGGAAAGACAGACAGGCCTTCTGGGTCAACATAATAAACTAAAGGGAAATCTCCAAAGACTTGGGAGTTTAGCCTGGATGAGGCAAAAAGCCAAAGATTCCCACAGAGTAAGCTTCAGATCCAGCAAAGATCTGTATTTTATTCTCAAATGATTTTTTTTTCAATAGCTTAAATAATATTTTATTTATGGGACACTGAGGCCATTATGATGCATTTCTATACATAATGATGATAAATACAACAAATGTAATATGTTAAGAGTTAACAAGAACATTCAGTAATAAATATGCAGCCTGTGCCTTTCTCTTCCCACATCTCAGAATAAACTGAAAAATATGTTTGCTTTGCATCATGAAAGAGTGATAATTTTAGAAATTGGATAATATTTCATGACAAAGGAATTTGTATTAACATTATGGAATGCAAATTATGAAGCAATTTGCTTGATACATTTTGCAAAATTCCACTAATTTCACTGGAAATATGCTAGCTTGTGCCTAGGCAGAATTATTCTTGCAATAAATGTGTTTAATTTCAGAGATTTGGAAGCATTGCTAGAAAAGCACTGCTTATGGGAACAGTTCTAAAACTATCAGTAGTTAGATGCACACAAGAAAAATGCAATTATCCTTCAGGAAATCTAAAAAACTGTACAAAATAGCTAGAAAATAAAGGATGTTTATTGATGACTGTCTCTATTCCATGGCAATTCAGTAGTTATTAAAATCCTGTTTTTTTAAATACCAGAGATCATGTCTGTGATGATAAATAAAGTACTGAAATTTAATATAAAATAAATCCAACAAAATCTGGCAACATTATCTTCTCAAAGATATATTCTAGTGTTTACCCTTTTTAAGGGTTCTATTCATCAACAGTCACAACCATAACTGATGAATAATCCAGAATTCACTGAACTACCTCAGTTTTCTGAAGGAGAAGAAGTTTACATTGAGAGGATATCACCCATGCATTCATTATGTCCACAGAAGCAACAAACTCTTTTTGTGTAGGTTACTCTCTAAAGAGAATAAAATACTAAAGAAATCAGAGGATAGTTCCTAATTGGTGATTTAACCAGTCAAAACAGGTTATGTTCATCTAGAAATGGACTAGTCATACAGATCTAATCAACACTCTAATTCCAACAGAGAGAAAAGCAAAGAGGAAAAGAAGTCACAAAAAGTTATTGTGAACATGTCTGTTTCTGCATATTTTCCCCACAAATTATATAGTTTTTATGAAACAAATTCCTAGTGTACAAGACAATAGACATGTCCAATAATGTCAGAGAAATTTTAAAAGTTTTTTAGTCTTTAATATTTTGAAATATCTCAAAAAAGGTCATTAAAGTAGAACTATAAAATTCATGGTAGTAGTAAAGAATTAAAGCACTGTGGAAAAATTCTTAAGACTTTTAGCAAGCCTAAAACATCTGTGGCATATAAAAGTTTATAGAAAACACAATAAGGACTTCTCCAGAGTCTAGTTGCCATTTCTGTTCTAAAGGAAGTAGTAAACTCCAAATGTGGGTGTTACAATATATTTTTAAACCAAGGCCCAGTCCCCAGAGACCCACTTTCCCAAAGAGTTTGCCAGGAAATATTGTTCTGGGTATCAGTAAAATAAATTGGTTTGATCAGCTGAATATTGTGAAGAACTCATATCTTTATCAGTTCTGCCTTGCCTGAGGAAAGAAAAAATGGTCTTGCATGTGGTCTGTGAAACACTCTCTCTGTCCTCATGATCAGCTGTTAATGAGGTTAGAACAGAGCATTAAGCTGCCACTCAGGTGGGTTCCTAACACACTTTCTCAGGTTTGCTCTTCGAGTAGTTAAAAAATGCTGACTTTAAATGCCCTTAGGATCTTGGCTTGTTTAGACCATAACTGATCTGCTGGCTGCCATCACGAGATGGGAGTGCTTTGCATGACCAGGACTAAAACCAACTTTCCAGAGGAAAAGTTAATTCAGACATTTGGAAAAGTGATCTTTCAGCTTGTCCAACACAACCGTGGGAAAACTATATGGGAACCTCTTCCAGTATTAAAGAAACAACCCAAATGCCAGACCTACCAGTAGTTCACAAGGTAATTTTGGGTTTAAAAAATAGGCAATTTTCTGTTGTGGGATAACAATACGCCAAGGGGGCAAAATCCATGCTAATAAGTGATTGGTAACAAAACAATTGTCATTTCAGTTATCATAATTAGGTTTCTGAAACAAATGGAAACTCTTTCCAGAACTGGAACCACAGTAGCACCTGATCATATAAGTACAGGGATTCTGTTGTTGGTTGCAAGCCACCAAAATAATCACACATATTACACAGGAATGACAGAAGTTCTTGTTTCCCTGACATTCTTCTTCTCCATTTTTACCTTTAAACTAGTATTGCCTGTGTAGTTACTGTATCAAGTGATTAAAGACCTCTGTACACATAGATGTGAAAATCTTCATTATAGTGTTTTCATGTATTATCCAGATTTGAATTAGCTTCTAGTATAAGGACCTGGTCCCTTTCCCTCATCATCCACATTGGATGCCAATTCAAAAAGCACTTCAGTGTGGTTTTGAGTGTAGCTGGTCTGAAGCACACAATAGTGGTACTAGATCTGATTCCCTCTGCCATACCTTAATCAGTATCTAATCAGATTTTTGTGTCCTTAAACTCCTTCACATGCTCTCATGGCACAGAACATAGCTTAAGGCATGTAGCACATATGCAGGATTTTGTGACATATACAAGCCCAGTTGTGTACCCTTCAGCCTGGTGCTATGGTTCATTGCCAGAACCGAACGAATTTATCAGGAAAGATGAAGGTGATGGGAATGGTCCTGTCCAAGGTGAGCTCCAAGGGGGAAGAAGGACACAACAGTAGAGGCACAATGGTGAAGGAGCTGTGGCAGAAGGGAGAATGTTCCACAGATGAGTCACTTTTGAGTTAGTCTATCCCCTGCTGCTGTAGTACAGAATTCCAAACAGCTTATAGCAGCTGATAAGAAATGGGAATATCAACCCTTGGGGGATAAACAGGATGAGGTGTTCCCAGCTCCTTCCTCACTCCACTACTCTGTTTCTTAGGAATATAACAGTGCTAAAAATATGTTTCAAGGGAGTGGAACTCCCTGCAGTGGGGTTTTGTGGAGACTTTTCCATCCGTTGGAATATTTTCATTGCTTTAAAAGTATTCTGGATTAGATTCTACGTCTTTGTTTCTTTCAAGACACAGATAGTCCCACTAACATTTACCTGTAACTAAGTGCAGTGTATTTGCCCTCCTTTCATACAATTATAGTATTTTTCTGTGGCCCCAGTGATATTAGATGCCATCCTTAAAAGGGCACACTCTGAATAAACACAAAACACTCATGTTTGTTACTGCATAGCATGTAGGTAATTTTTTCTTGACAAGGCTTTAGTGTATCAATGGCTGTTAAACACATTTTTACCAAGGATCTGCAAAGCATCTAATTTATGGCCATTGCCTAACAGACTGTTTAAATGTTAATGAATCAGGTAGCTGAATTACATGCATGAATTGCTGCATATAGTTATTTTAGACAGGCTGCAGTGGATGGAATTACCAATGCAACTCACCTGCCACTAATACTAAAATGTGAAATTTGTTTCTAACTTACACATGCATATATTCCAGCCTCAGCATCAGTAGCATTGGTTAAAACTGTGTGGTTGCCAAGTTAATGAATTTTCTCCTGACGTTTTGCATAAGCCTTTAATCGTGTGCTAAGAGGGAATTGCAGGCAAGGGAAGAAATTGCTTTACCCCTCACTTTCTCAGGTGGAGGCTGTGATTATATGTATGAAGGGTACACTGAAAATTAATCAATTATTCAGTTTTAATAATTTTATTACACTATTAGTGTAGGATGTTTCACCCTTCCAAATCAGAATTGCTCTTTGTTTCCCTATTTCTTCACCTTTTAATGCAAATCTCTAACTAGAAGGGCATTTTCCTTAATCATATGGAAACACTGAATCAATTTGTTCTTGAGGGGCCTCAAATAAAAGTTATGAGTTTTATGGTCGATTGATCATTAAAAATATTTCTGCAGATGACTCAGAGGTCCAGAGCAATTATAAAATTCTACAGGATTCCAATTTGAATAGCTATTTTGAGAGACAGAGTCTCAAAATACTGTGTTCATCAAACACAAACAATTACATTGCTTTTTTTTTAAGCCCAAAGGGAAACAAAAAAAAAAAAAAAAAAAAAAAAAAGAAAGGAAAACATGGAAGCTTATAAACTCTCTTAAAATAAAATTAATTTTAACACTTGATTTAAAATCCTGCAAAAACACAAAATCAGAGTTGGCACAAACATCCTGTGTACTTAAGTCATTTAAGCATATAACACAAAATACTAGAAGGAAAAAAAAGCAATACATTTCTCATAGGCAACAACAGATTATTAAATCTAACAAAGTTCACTCATATTAATCTTGAATTTGCACATGCAAATCAGGCACTTCATGGCACCAGTAAAGGGAAGGCTCATTAAAACCCAAATAAAAAAAAAGCCTAAAGGGGAAACACTTTATTTACTAGAGAAAAAATCATAAGTATTTTGGCCTTTTTCAACAGCCCATCTGTCATTAAATACCATCCATTAAAGATACACACAACAGAGTGGATATAAAACACGGATGCAGAGTTTTCCAGGGTATTTTCCAGTATTTTGAAGGTTTCTGCTGTAGTAGGTTTCTTCCCTTTCCCCTCTGCTCTTCTCTGCATCCACTGCTTTGATATATTCCCATATTAATCTATTTCACCACATCTCAAGCAGTGCTGACACTTTCATATTTCCCAGTTGGTCACACATTTAGGCAACCATGATGCAAAACCCCCTCCCACAGACAGGGTTTAAATGTAGTCTCAGCTCTTCTTCATGCATTTGCATGCCTAATTGCTTTAAAGAGGAAGGAGTCAAGAAAAGTTACTTCTTGATATTTTTTTCCACCTGAAGAAAAAAAGAAAAACCTAAACAAAAGACTTCAATATCTTTTTATATTACAGGTCCAGCTGCATACGACTATTGGCTAAAATAAACATAGCACAATTTTTTTTTATACAATAAATTATGCACAAGGAACCTTTATTCCTTAAGAAGGCAAACAGTGAGCTACCATATTATTGATAAAAGTTATGAACAAAGTAACAATATCAGAGGCAGCTGCATATATTATTGAGGAATTAAGTATAAGATTTTCAGATACCCTTGGGAATTTGAGGATTAAAATAGGGCTCAGTATTTGAAACTCTTCATAGTGATTTCCTTTATGTATCTGAAGGGGTGTGAAGTACCTAAATCAAGGCAGAACTTTTCAAAATCCTACACTGCTTTAAAATCTGGTCTTAAAAGTCAGTAGAGACTTGACTGCAACATAGATCATGTGTAAGCTGGCTGGAGCAGCATGCAGCATGAATTCTTATAAATCTGTTAGTGTAAAATTCAAATATTGATCTGCAAAGGCTGTATGTAAAAAAAATAAGCAACAATTAAATGTTAAAAGCTCCCTCTTCACTGGCAAGGTCATAGCAATTTTCTCCTAGTTTCTTCTAGAAATCAGTTTTCTTCTATCCATATCCCCAATCATTGTCAACACCTGGTACTTCCTTAGGATTTCCCAGTGAAGATGTACATCATGAAAATGATCCTACAGCTGCAAAAAGCAAAACACACAGTAACCTTTGGCTGCCATGCAGAGCTGTTCCCTTTCAGAAGAAAAGAATATACTCAGAATGACACAAGGAAAAGCCATTTATCTCACCCTTAGCCATTAGTCAAGGGCATCTATAATTACCATTCTTTGCAGTTTCTCCTTCATGCTGCTGCTTGCTTTGCAGCAACCCTCTAATTCATGCAGGAATTGCATTTGGGTAAATGTTATCCTCGCCAAGTCTCATGACTCTAGTTCTGAAAAAAATACTGACAAACAAGGAAATAACATTATTTGGTTTTGCTTCCATCTTTCAGGGTTTACCTTCCCTTCAGTGTTAGCTCTTCTACTTTCTAATAGAACCTTTTAATGAATAAGCAGTTGACCACCCACATAATCTCTGGTGAGAGCACAATGCCCACTCACCTTTCAGTTAATGCTGCATGCACAACACTAGAGAAGAAAAGAAGCATCTGAAGAAATATGTGTGTACTGACAGAACTGAGAAGTCATTAAACTAAATAATTTTTGCAGAGAAGCAATTAAGACAAGATACGAGATCCTTATTCAGAAGGTTTTTAGCCTTAATTAGGTAAAATTGCCACCAAAATAAATTGATTTGTGGAGGAAGAGAACAATGTAAAACATTATGGGAGGATTTAAAGACATAAAAATAATTCTTGTGGATTATATTCTCATTTTTAGTTGTCCATTCCATGGCTAACTAGAGGACTCTCAAGGGCGAAAGACAAAAAAGTATCTGCAGGATACAGTAAAAGATAAAAACAAATGTTTGTGAAATTAAAGTGTGCTTGAGTTTCCGTCCAAGCAGCAGGCTGCTTCCAGGATGTCAGATAATGGAGAGTTCTGTGCTCTGAATGCCAGAGGGCTTTGCTGTCAGGCAGTACTGGAGGCCTCCATGCTGGGTTATACATACAAAATTTTTCTTTTCCAAAGCAAAGATAACACAATGCCTTTCAATTTTTGTATAGCATAAGGTCCTCATAAAGCTGCATTGATGAAATCTTTTCTTTCCTGGGTGAACTTCTGAACAGTTCAGAAGTGCTTTTCAAAATGAAGTTCTTAATATCCATCTGTAAATTTCTGGTAGAGAAGTACAAAGTGTAATTGAAAACAACTTCCCTCTTTTGTAAATTAGTAAAAGAACCACATTCACTGCTACACTCTTAAGCAAAAGCATGCACAAAAAGGTAATTTCAGACTCCAGTCATACAGTCATGTTAGCCATATAAATATTCACTTGTTCATTAGTACATGGCCACTATTACTAAATGGACATGTACACTATTCACACTGAATGCTGATATTTTGGTATTTTGCATAGGGACTACTCTACCCAATTTGGAGCTTTAGACTTGTACAAGTAACACTTATTTTAAAATGTGTTCTCTTGTGTGAGTGGCAGTCGTTTCAGTCAGGACTAGTGCATCACTGATACACAAATAAACATTTCTCCCATAACTTCCATATTTGATTTCTGATTTTAAAGGAAAACCAATTTAACTTGTCATTATTTAGTCAAACATAGGGACAGGTGTAAGGCTGAAATGTAATTTCCAAATTTGTCTTTACTCCTGCTACCTTTTCAACCCATTTAAACCCTAAGGTAGGAGGAGAAGGAGAGTTGCAGGCAGAGATTTTATTGTTTACCAATAAACCCCCAGACAGAGGATTATGATCTGCACTTTCTAGGTCTTAGCAAAATAGTAAGTGTTAGCAATCAAGTCTTCTTTAGATGCAGTGCCTACTAACATATCATGTATCTGGCAAAGGTCTCCTGAAATGTTTCATGTAGGAACACCTGAGAATGTTTGGAAGGGCACATCAAGTCAATACCATAGCACTTGTTAAATCAACTATGAACTGAAAATATTTTTACTGAAAATTTTTGGTGCAAGAAGACCAAATGTAACTGAAAAGGATGTGTGCAAAGGAATAGCATCTAATATAGTTTTTTAAACTGATGAAATTGAGAAGATCATATGCTCATCAAAGCAAAGTATTCTTGCTGTTTCCTTGCACATTTTTTGTGGAACCAAGCTAGAGGATCTTTTGCAAACACTTACAAAGAGTTAGTTAAAGTTGTCTTCAAAAGGTTATTTAATGTTTTAATTATTGAATATACTTAGGAAGGAATTACATAAATATATACAAGGGTATATAACCCTTAAAATCTTTCCTTGGTTAAGTTTCTATCTCTCTTCTATCTTCCTTTATTCAGTCTGCTATCAGCGATTTCAGTAATTTCACAATTTCACAACTTACTAATTTCACAATGAACTAATATTTTTACCCTCTTTTTTTTTTTTTTTTTTTTTTTTTTTTACTTCAAAGAAATAAACTTCATTCAGATTAACATGGCTCAAGGATTAAATCTAAATGCGTGTGAATAATCTTCCTTGCACCATAAATATGTAGAAGATCAATCTAAAAAATTACACTTTTCTGTAGATGTTTTCTGCCTGGTTCTCAGCTCAACAGCAATGTCATTGCTTCACTGTCCTCACTGTGGATACTTATGACTTATTTTTCATTTATTCCAGAATTAACTTCCATGTTGTCATAGATAAATTCCAATTTTACATAAGTAGTGCATGAAACAAAAATGCTGGAAACAAGATGGCAATGTGACTTCTAGACAAAGGAAAATCTAATCTGCCTTTTCTGACACTTTCTATTCAAAATTGTCTTTGCTACTTAGAGTGATAATGCAGTAACTGACTGTGAGAACTACCATACAATAATTTTCAAATAGAAATCACTGTGCTTTTTAAACACTGATTGTTCTTCTTAAATCAAGCTTAACAAAGTGTGAAATTAATCTAGATAATTGTTTCTCATATTTCCCCTCAATGCTTCCCAAAACTAAAAGGATATCATAGTTTCCATTTATTTCCCAGTGTGCCTGTATTTAATAAAAGGCACATGCTCACGTGTAGAAAGCACAGACTCACCTGTAGTCAGCAGGAAGGTCAAAGGGCCCAATGGACAGTGAGCTGGATCTCCCTTCCTGGTGGTCTGCAATGATGAGAGCAAAAGCTGGGCAGTAACAAGATCTTCATGAGTACAAGGAGTTAACCTTCTCAATTTGATAAGATTTCACTCCCATCTAGAAAGGAGCACAATCACTTCTTTGTGCAACCACTATGACAAATTCAAGTCTACTTTGTTTTGACCCCTTTCCAAGCTCCACACTCAAGCTCTATTTTGTTTTATTATTAAAATTAATTTTAATTAAAAATATTTTTATTAAAATAATTTTCTTTTAAAAATGTGGCATGGGGGTGGATTAAAACTGAGTAGTCATACTTGCATAACCCAGGTATAAAAACGGTGAGCACCAGAGGGAAGTGCATTTTGGGAAACTTTGATTGTTGCTGAAATTTTTGGAGTAGATAAGTGCATTTGATATCAGTCAGGTTCAGGGTGCATAAAAATCCGTCTTGGAGCACAATTTCAGTCCACCTAAAGTGTCTGGATGCTCTCTCAGGGCCAGATTCATTTCTCTATTTCAATCACACTGCAATGCAACAGTGCTGCCAGACAACACTAAACTGAACTTTCTCATCACTTAAGGCATACCACAGCTTTTCTCCACACAGGAGACAACAGGAATATGTATGAATACAGCCTTCTTGGGGATATTTCTACATTGAGAAAAATGTTAAAATGTCACTTCACTGTCACCTATCACCACTCACTCCACTGTGTCACCTCCATCATGAAAAGGAAACTGATCACCTGACTATAGAATTTTATCTCCTTATGTCCCTTTCATTCTTCACATTAGGCAACAAAGAATCAGCAGAACAGACAGTTTGCAGACAGCCAACTTTAATTTCTTAATTCTGAGAGAATGAATACTACTAGAAGTTTCATTTTATTGTCATATCAAATCTTCACATTTAACACTATTATGCCTCTATCATTCATTCTGTGGATAAAATGTACTTCTCCTTTATATTTGACTTCATGCTTTAAACTTCTGTTTGTCTGGTAAGAGCTATCCATATACTTGTTGGAAGAGTATGGGATGAACATATTTTGTGTGCACAAGTTTCAAGGTCTAGTATCGTTCAAGTCAATATCCAACAAGGCAGGTCCAATTGTAAATCTTTAAATGCAATACAAGCAGACAATTTGCTACTGTAGTCAGGACATCTGAAAGAACCAGTCTCTGGCCTTAAACAGAAAATGAAAGAGATTTACTCCCTACTCAGGGGACAATTACCACTTCTAGTCTTCATTTCTGCTCTAACAGGCAGTAAGGAGAAAATACACTGGAAGCAGTCCAAATGCATGGAAGATAGGAAAGGAATCATAGGATTAGGATGAAATAAATTACCCTCTAGCCTACCTTAATTGACAATGATTAGGCTAATACTGAATTAGAACATCAGGAAAAGCTCTTGTTACCATGTCTTACTGGAACCAGGCATATATCCAAGATTCAGAGATCTGAATCTTTAAGGCAAAAAATGGATTCTGCAACAAAGGAAAGAACCATTCCATTCAAAATCAGCACATCTTAGTCATAAGTCTAAAATGTTCAGGAAGAACTAGGAAAATGTGGTCTCCATGCAGTTAAAGGATTTTCAGCATCTGCAAACACATGAAATCCCAGACAATGAGATGTCAAAAGAGTGATATTATTAAATGGGTTTACAGGTGCACAATGTGCTTGTAAGACAAATAACTTTCAAGCTAAAGTCTTTGGGTTAGAAGCTGAAAATAGAATAGATTTAAATGGTGAATTATTGTATAACATTTGGGTTTAGAGAGGAAATACAAACTCTTTAACAAAATCTAGAAGTTGATTAATAAACACTGGTTTTTAAATTAGTAGCTCATAGTATTTTAACATTTTAAAATCAAGGAAAAAATCAGACAACAGGTGTTAAGTGGGTTGAAACTCACTGAAGTATTCTCAAAAAGTGATTGCATGTAGAAAGGCCTAATCTTATTAGTTTCTTATAACAGTTTCAAAGATCAGCCCTCATTCAGGTTCTTCATAAGGTTTAACACATTGATTTGTCACATGCAGGAATAAGGACTACAGGTTTCCCCTATTTAGTAGATTGTCTTTTGGAAAGCAATGATTCTAAGAGTTATGTCAGGTAATAAACTTAACATGAACTGCAATGGAGTGGTTCAGACAGAAAATCAACTCCAATCCCTCAGTGTGAGTGAGAAATTATATACAGGATTTGAGAGATATGACACCTGTGTATATAGGAATAACATTACTGGATTGCAGTGTTTAGCTGTAGTATCAGGTACCTGAAAAGCCAATTGGCAAACAGGAAAGTCTGCAGAAATGTGGAGAAAAAAAAAAAAAAAAAAAAAAAGCATTATGACAAAAAATACCTCACTAAACACTCTTAAATGAAGATGATGTTTAAAGTCTTTCAAATGCTGTACAAGTTGTTCATGAGAGAAGAAAGATATTATTTAATAGCATTTTTGAATTATCATCTGACATAATCCATAGAGACTGGAATCCGAGGCCAGATCGAATCAGATTGCAAATAAACCAAACAATCTAACATCAGTAGTAATCAATCATTAGAACAGTTTACCTAGAGGTGTGATGGATTAGCTATCATCTGACATATTTACTACCAAATGTAAAGCTATCCATCTACAAACAAAAAAGAGAGGTCACTCAGAGTGTGCAGGTCAAACACAGAGGATAAGGACCCTATCCTGACATGGGGTGGCAGGACTTTTAGAGATCTTCATGGATTAGGTGCAGAACATGAGATCCTTATACAAGATGCTGCAGTCAAGAAAGCTAGCATGATCACCAACTGTATGAATAGAACACAAAATAAAAAAATGGAGCCAATGCCTATTTGTCACTATTACCACAATGTGACACTGGAGTAATTTATCAAAATAGTAAATTATTGAGAGCTCAAAGGAGGCAGCTAAAAATTGTTAGTCACATTAAACTCTTACGCATTCCAAAAAGAAATTATTCTGCTTTTCACTGAGTCTAAATAAGAATTAAAAATATTCAGTGCTGATTTCCAGGAGTTCTCCATTACTGGGATGGCTGTTTTGGATCCTATTTTCAATCAAATAAATGTTGTTTCTTTTCAAGGGGGAGTGTCTTTGTTCATACAGAAATTAATATGGGGAAAATACATGTCCTGCATTATATGATATGTCAAACTAAGCATCTGTGAGGGTCAAGATTCTATGTTTTCCAAAATAATAGCCCTTTGATAGTGATACATATGACCACCCACATGGGGGAATTCTATATCCAGCTTGTCAGATACAATACTCTTCTGGCATTCTTGGCTTTGAAAAAAAGTTTTCTTAGAAAAAAAACCCAACATTTTAAAAAGTATTTGTTAAAAGAAACTATTACAGAATCTACATGATTGAATGAAAAGCTTTTGCCAAAAATTATTGATGAAATAAGGTTTTTCTTTAAGTAAGAGTCAAAAAAAGTATCTCTTCAAATCATTAGGTTTCTCTAGGTATCCAAAAACGCAAAGTAGATAGTTGTTTCTTACCTCATTTAAAAATATTTTTGATAAATACCCTTTTTTTTTTTTTTTTTTTTTTTTAATAAAAAGCCATTGTCATTGAAAAGTCAGCCTTTGCTCATGGGACATTTAGAAGAGAATTTTATTGCTAAATTTCTTTCATTAAAAAAAATCAGATTTTTTCCACTTCCAAAATTGCTTAACAAGAGTATTTTGTACTGTAAGGTAATCCAGAACACATTTATTCTGCCTACACTGTGAGCCACTGGAAGCAAGTGAGCCTTGACCCCAAATCTGCCTGTGTCCTCAGCAGGGGCACCTTGGTGTGGCTGCAGTAGTCTGTCCATCCTCTAAGGGGACTTCACACCATTTGTGTGTGTGCATGTAACCCCCCATCTGGGCTGGTTAGGGCAGTGAAGGCCACTTGGTGCTCTCAGGGTCCCAACCCTTTCCTTACTAAAAGAGCCAAAAAAAGACGAAATGAGAAAGCGAATTAATTTTGTGCAGAAGATGTAATGTATCAAATTCTTATTTAATACGTGACAAGCTCTGTATTATTTAACATGAAATTATTTCCAAGTTTGAAAGTAAACATTCATTATCTTGTTTATACCCCTAGATAAGCTTTCCTTTCCTTTCCTTTCCTTTCCTTTCCTTTCCTTTCCTTTCCTTTCCTTTCCTTTCCTTTCCTTTCCTTTCCTTTCCTTTCCTTTCCTTTCCTTTCCTTTCCTTTCCTTTCCTTTCCTTTCCTTTCCTTTCCTTTCCTTTCCTTTCCTTTCCTTTCCTTTCCTTTCCTTTCCTTTCCTTTCCTTTCCTTCCCTTTCCTTTTCTTTCCTTTCCTTTCCTTTTTCCCTTTCCTTCCCTTCCTTCCTTTCCTGAAACTTCCCTTCCCTTCCTTCCCTTCCCTTCCTTTCCTTCCTTCCCTTCCCTCCCTTCCTTCCCTTCCTTCCTTCCCTTCCCTTCCCTTCCCTTCCCTTCCCTTCCCTTCCCTTCCCTTCCCTTCCCTTCCCTTCCTTTCCCTTCCTTCCCTTCCTTCCCCTTCCTTCCCTGAAACTTCCCTTCCTGAAACTTCCTTCCCTGAAACTTCCTTCCCTTCCCTGAAACTTCCCTTCCCTGAAACTTCCCTTCCCCTGAAACTTCCCTTCCTTCCCTTCCCTGAAACTTCCTTCCTGAAACTTCCTTCCCTGAAACTTCCTTCCTTCCTGAAACTTCCTGAAACTTCCCTGAAACTTCCCTTCCCTGAAACTTCCCTGAAACTTCCCTGAAACTTCCCTGAAACTTCCCTTCCCTCCTTTTTCAGTATTTGAAATCTACATCAACTCAGCTTTCCTTGTTGACGTTTAAAGTGCTCTTGCTGTTACCTAGATCAAGACTGAGATGATTTGCCAAAATGCAGGTTTGGAGAAAAGCCAGTTCAGGAATATTTTAATACATGGCCCAAATATGACTATGGGAAAATATATTTTTATCTTTGATATGTGGTTAAAGGGAAGTCTCATTTCACTTGTGAGATTACTAAGTACATATGAAGTATACAATGAGACTGAAATTGCTACTGCCCTGCTAAGGACAAAAAAATAAATAAAATATTGATAGAAAAAGAACAAATTTATGGAGATTCCTTTTTTTTCCCCCTGGTTATACACTGTTAGAGAAAATGGATTAAAACAAATGTCAATATAATGAATCAGATATAGTTAAAATAGTTTTTAAATGTATTTTGCCACCAGCTTTGTAAAGACTATTTTAGAAAGAATAAGAAGGTAAAGATACTAAAATAAATTAATACATATATGGAAATAAATGCCAAGCTCTCACAGAGTCTTAGTGACAAATAATAGAAGGATTGTCTTGTTATTTGCAAGGTACAAACAAGAGTTCCTTTTCACTTTCAAAATGTAAACCTAAAAATGTACATTTTGAGATTTTGTTTTTTAATTCAAATACAAATACATATCCAGAACAACCAATTTCACTGAGTGGAAATGCTTGAAGAGGTCCTCTGATTTCTTAGTGCTCACTGCAGAATTTGAGGTTTCAGGTATCCCTAGTAGCTGCTAAAAGGTGTCAATGGATGATGAATTTAATAATGCAGCCATTTTGCTTATGTACCTGCATTAATAGCTCCAAAAGATCTGATTTTAACTATAAACATTTCAAACTGTAACTTTGACATATATCTCACAGATGCAGCAATTTCAATCAAGACAAGGAGTCTCATGATTGTCTGGACTGTTTGTCTGATCATCAGTGAGCCCTATACAGGCAAAATACCTGTACTAAGTAAAATGCACAATAAATTGTCTTTAGGCTTGCTTTTTTCACCTTTTTTGTTTTTAAATACATGTGCATATCTGCCGGCTGCCAAAGTGATCAGCCTATAATAGCAGAGCAAAACCAGAACACTTCAAACCCTTTACATGAAGTTTTTAATAAGACTTCTGATATGATGAACAAAAAGACATTTATTAAATGTACTTAACATCATCTCTGAAACAATTAATTGTTCCAACTTTCTTTAGAAAATTATGCAATGAGTGAACAAGTACTTGTCAAATCACTTTGTAATTAAATTCATGCATTTGTTCCTGTTTTAAAAATGGCCACGTATTCCATCTGCCCATGCAAAATGCTCAAGTATTTTCAGCCAACTTCCCTGAGTAAAGCTGTACAGCCGTCACAGCAGAGCACTTCACTGGTACAAGAGCCACAGCTGCAAAGTATCCTAATCAAGGACAAGAAATCACCTCTCTTTGTTGTTCAATTTCTTTCGTTAAGAGAATTTCAGAATAAAAAAGATCATAGACCTTTTTTACAAAAGAATTGTTATTATTTCTGGAGCTGGCTGGAACTGATGTGTCACCTGCTTTGAATGCAATAACTGAGAATTTTTTCCAAGCCTTTTTCTAAAAAGTTTGGAAGGCTGATCAGGGAGAGAGAAGCCAACTTGGTGCAAGCTACTTTGTACTGAAATATTCTCATGATTGTGCACACATCTTCAAGGCTTCAGGATGTTCTGCCTAAAACAGGAAATCCTGAACAAAAATTATTATTGAAGACCATGGTGACTCTTCTCTCTTTCTCTGGCTTCGGCATTTGCAGATGCAGTTTTGGCATTTGGTGCAGTTGGAAGGACTCCCCAGAAACCATCTTTCTGTAAGAGCACTCACTTCATTTGCAGTTCTTCAGTCAATGCCACAAAAGCTAAAAACACACAGAAAATTCAGCTTCTTGTTAAAACCTTCAGGACTCTTAACTGGCAGAGAAACAGTAAGAGCTGCTCCTTCAGACCCGAACAGGGAGAGCTGATCTTCTGGTTACTTACAGGGTATCCTCTGGAGAAAAATAAAAATCAAAGAACCAACAAAAAATATGAAAAGGAATCTGAAAAAAATAAAAATCCTAATGTGGTAGCAGATGAACCCTGGTGATGTGGGTAAGAATGAAAAATTATTACAGAAAGCTCTGAACACCCTGGTGAATCACCACGGGCACTCCCCAGCCAGCCAGGCAGAAGTGCTGAGCTGAACTAAATCCAGATGCTGCTCTGGATTTTCAGTGGTACTGTTATTTTTCACCCCGAGGAAAATCATTAAAAATTCTTCCCCAGATCTGCTTTTTGCGTATCAACCCCGTTGTACTAAAACTCTCAATTCAGCATTTCTGGGTGGAAAACTGGGAAATGGCAAAGTAGATTAGATCCACACAATCACAGATGGACACTTAGGTTGGACAGCAACTGAAGAGATCATCTAATCCCATTCCTACTCCTCAGAGAAGAAGTTGCCAGAGAAAGTTGCCTAGGACCATGTCCATCAGGCTTTGAATATTTCCAAGGATGGAAACTCTGCAATCTCTCTTCACAGCCTGCTCCAGAATTCTGTCACAACTTCAGAGCTGTTGAATTCAACAGTCAACAGTAAAAAAAAAAAAACTTCAAGAGTGACTCAGCTGAATAGTTAGAAGGTATCTTCTGATTCACCTTCTGATTTAAAGTGAACTGATTCACCCTCCAAGCTCCAACAGAGCTGAATACATATATGGTCTTGAACTGTCTCTACAAAAAAAAAACAAACAAACAAAAAAAACCAGTAAAGTTATCCAGATGATCACTTCACAGCAACTCTTAGAGGCCTCTACAGTATCTTTTCTGTTTATGATTCCAGAAGTATACTGCGGGTATAAATAAATGGAGGTTCAGTCCCCCAAGATTTAGCTTTCTGAGGTTATTGCTCAAAATTATTAAGATACAGAGCTGGAAGAACCTAAAGCAACCTAGTGCATTTTTTTGTTTGATACTAAATCACTTTTATTCAATTTATTTTCATGATCTTTATAAAATAACTCATAGCAAAAGCACAGAACTACATGCTGCAAACCTATGCCCATATACTTATTTTTCATAAGTGTCTGCTAACCTACACAAATATTTCCAATTATATTTCATTGGCCAAGCATACTGGAAACTTTTATCTCACTGGAACAACCATTCTGTGGATTTCAATACTTGTTGATGGGCCATAAGGCAATTTCTCAGGTACAAACTATTAGGCTGACAAATTGTTGACAAAAAAGACTGTGGGATGTAGGGTGGCAGACTGCAGAGGGCACAACAGAATGAGAAACAGACAGGCAGTATAACCTGCCAACTGGCAAGTTTCTGAAGTGTGAAGGTTGGTCTCACACTCATTCTAGCACTCAGTGCTGCAAATTCAAATACTTAGCCCTGGGGTCAACATTTGCCAGGAGTAGGAGTTAGCCTTCCAGTTCATATTCACAGTAGTAATAGTAGCATAAAGAGGTGGAACAGATAAAAGGGATACATGCACCACCACTAACAAGAGAAATAATAAAGGAGATCCAGAAATACATAACAAACACTGAAGTGAAAAGAGATGAGAGGCATTTGTGAGACATTGCATCAGCCTCAACCCTCTGACTATATTGAGTGAGACTAGTGACAAAAAATGTAGATTTTTTTAAAATAGAATCATAATGTGCTGCAGAATTATAAATATAAAAAAATAATCTGGTATATTTGATACAAAGTTACATGAGATAAAGGCAAAATGGGTAAAAAGTACCTGTTTAGTAAAATTGTAATGATTTAAGAAATCAGCCATTAATTTTCATGGGCCTATTTCCAAGCTGATCCTACAGCTGATGAGATTTCAGTCATTAGCACAATGAACACTGTTAGGTCTAGTCCTGGATTGGGGTTATGTTGGTTATTACATTAGATAAGGATGTTCAGGTTAAATATTAAATCAATTAGGAGCAATTTTATTCCCTTAATCAAACATGTGGCAATAATCACCTGTATGTTAAAAGAGAAGGTAATCAATCAGCAATCACCACATACATATATATATAATTTTTTTTAGAACATTTTTGATGAAACCTGTGAAGTCCTGAGTTAAGCAACACTCAAATTATTGGAAATTAACCACTTGTCCTTAGAAGTTTAAGCAGGGAAATAGCAATTGAATATTCTCTAATCCAGGTAAATTTTTATTTAGGGAGTCTGAGTACTAATTTCTAAGGTACAATCAAAGGACAACATAACAGGAGGTTCTTCTGGACCTAGTGTTGGCTGTTTTGGCTTTAGTTAATGTTTTGCACCATGCCAAAACATACTTCTCTTTAATCCTGTGACTTCTGAATCTTGGATACACATAGCCAGTTCAATTCTGAGCTCCAGAGGAGGAGTTTTTCAAGTCAATATTTGACTTGAGCTCATTAGCTCAAAAATTATATGTTCAAAGTTTAGATCTGATCTTTTAGAACATCATCTGTACACATGTGAATATCAGTTAATAGGGCCAAAAGTACCACACATTTTCTCTTACTGTAACAGAAGTAATTTGCACTCAGGTTAGTAAAAAAAAAAAAAAAAAAAAAGACATCTCCTAATGAAAAATTGGAAGTGCCAGGTGTATTCAAAATACAGGCAAAGCTGTGCCATCCAAGAATACCACTGAGTATGTTTACAGGCTGTATGTTTTGTTTACTGAATATGTCTACTCAGCAGTCCAAGTTTGTCCAGTGTGGCGAGTGCCTGTCAGATTCCAAAAGCTGGGTGATTTTTATTTTGCATTTGCTCTTACTTGAAACCCCAACTTTTTCTGTTCAGGGCACTGAAATACCATTTCCAGGTCAATTTTGATCCCTCATGGAAGAACAGAAATTGAAGCCCACTAATTCTATTCAAAATTGGCTTACCAGAAGAAGGTGTTACTTGCAAAAAATATGTGACTTATTCTCTCATCTCTTATGTCTGCACTGTTTTCTTCTCATGGTGCAAACCAGAAAGAAACAATCCAGTTATTAAAGCAAACAAAACTGGAAACAAGAGTTATTCAAATATCTAATTTGTAGAAGGAGAATCACAAGGTAATATTTAAGATTTCTATTGTCAAAGTGTTTTCAGGGGGAAGGTTTGATAGCTAAAGTAAACCCCTTCAGGAAGAGCAGAGGGGAGGAAGGTTAAACAGGAGTGAATTCTCTGTTGACATGTGGTTGGGTGAAGAAGAGACAAATAAAAGGTGTCACTCACCAGCCCTGAAGCAAACTTGATTTAGATATGCTGTGCTACTATGTGAGATGCATTTCTGTTAAAGATTCATATTGTAAACTAGTGCATAGACATTATGGTAAACCAGCATCCTAAATATGACTGAGGTAAGTGCAATCAAAGATGAAGATTATCGTGCAAAAGTTAACACCTAGAAGAGAGTAGAAAAAAAAAGGTCAGTGATTTGTGCCAAGATCTCTTGCAAGATCTGAGAAACATCTCTACAAGAATTGAACAATCAGAGAGGCTGGAAAAGCATTATGTTTATGAGCATAATTTGAGATGAAAAAGTGCTTCGTTTCAGTGCTGTCTGCACATTTCCAAGGGCCAAAATACCAAAAGTAGAGTTGTAGGGGTTTGCTAATGTGTCTGAGAGGAAAGAATGGCAAGAGGCACAACTACTTGGTGTGGCCAGCACAGGAGGTACTGCACTGTGTCCTTAGCAGGAACAGCTAGTGGAAAAACACCTCAGAAGTAATCAGATCTTTTTTTCTCAGGAAATCATGATAAAGTCAAAAAGTGAATGAACATTAAGACAGGAATATAACAGTAATTTGTTCAGCCTTGTAGTTGTCTCTTCAAGAAACAGGCTATTGTAGCAGTTTAAACAGAATAAAAAAACCCCAAAACTTCCTAAAATGTATCTTTAGAATTTATATTATTTTTAGAAAAAAGAAAACACCTGTTAAGCTGTATGTTTTATGTTTGTTAGCAGGAGAAAATTACTTCATGACCACACACAACAAAGTCTGGTGGTGAGGACTTGAACTGCTGCTTTGCTGCAATTCTGTTAAACCAAACACAGACTGTGCATTGCTCCTAATTAAGTTTTGGGAGACAAGACATCTTCTAAGCCTCAGTTCTTGAGTTTTCCACTTTTGATATCCACAAGTAACAGCAAAAAGGGTGGTTTTTTACTTTCTTTTGTCATGCTTCTTGACATCTCACCAGGCAGTTCAAAAAGACAGAATGAGTTGATTTCTCAAATAAAATGAGTTGCCTTCTCTCCTCTGCCCTTTTCCTTAATTGCATGATCCTGCTCTTTTCTGCAGCTGTACTAGATCTACACAAGAGATTCTTTGCTGATTCAATTTTGTTCATTAAGCCAACAGAAAAATTATTCCATTCTTTTTGCTTGTTTGTTTTTCTGCCAGCCCAGTGACCTGAATTGGCTTGTCAAAGGGTCAGGCAGTGCCAGAGCAGCATAAAGTGGCAGGAGTACATAGCTGGGAACAAGAAAACAACCCTTTTACCAGGAAAAAGACATTAGAGAGGCTCAGCATGTCCTCACACAGCACCCACACAGACTCTAAGTCCATAAGCAGGAGCAACCTGCAGTAAATCAGTACTGATCTTACCTAGAACATGTCAGCTCACAAAGTTCAGTATTTCTGCAACTGATCAGCAGCAGCTAAACTGTCCATACAACAGCAGATGGTAAAATCTTAAGTCATCTCAGTGTCAGTTACCCTTGTAGATAAGTCAAAACCCCAGTAAGTAATAAGGGAGGAAAAAAATCCTGTCCATAAGCTAAGCTTTGCTGACCATCCATGTGTATGATCTCAAAATTCAAGTTAATTCAAATTTGCTTAGTCTTTTGTTACTGAGACAGTATTTTCATTTGCTGGGGCTTAGGTCACACAGAGTTACCATAAACCTGCTGACACTCAAGTTTGCTTGTGTGTCCAAGCCCCTAGAATTGTTTTTGTATTTTTATTATTTGCTCACCTTCTTTCTCTGCTCCATTTTTACTTTTTACTTTTCCTGAGGATGCTCTCATGCTACCCATAGCTGCTTTGCTGATCTTTCAATGAAGAATATCATATTAAACCTGATATAGGTGTACACTTACAGGCAGCACGACATAAAGTATTCCAAGTAAAGTTGGGCAAATATTTGCAATCTCCAAATATTTCCAAATATAATCCCAGTTTAATGTTAGGCAATACACTTATATACATCATTACTTTCAGCTGATTGAAACAGCAATTTAAACTGTAAAAAGCATATCTAAATAATCATGCAGTAGAACCCAAAAAGAAAATTATAATTTTCTCTTTTGGAGGTATCAGTGCAGCAGTGAACATGATTCTAGCCATTGCACCTATTTTAAGCTCATATAACGCTATTGAAAAAAAAAAAAACAGCTGATTTGCACCAAGCAGAGAGAAAAAGTCAGGGTAAGTTGTGGATGCTGTAAAAGTCACTAGCTGTTTTAATTGCTTGGATGAGAGACCTTTAAAAAGAGGAAAAATTTCCTGGATGGATGATTGAATGTGTATACAAGAGATTAAAATAATTAAATAAAAATTACTAGTTTTCCAGTAACCAAACTATAAAAGAATGGATGGTGCCATGAAATTCAGCTTTTGAAATAACATGAAGAGGCTTATGTTACTTTCACTGCTCAGCTACAACTGAAATCCAGATGTGGGAATCAGTTATCAGGGGTTGGTGATTTTGCCATAGAGAATTAATTAATAAAGACTTGGTTTGGAATAGCCATTTTTTGAAAGCAGGTAATAAGAGAATATTTCTGATTTCTATTAGATATACATTTTCTAGTTCCCTAGACGTTATACAACTGTGGCATACTATGAAACACTACAAATGCCTGTAATAGGGCCCAAGGCTAAGGAATTATACCTTCCACAACCAGAGAAAGTATTCTAAAGTGAGATTCTATCTCCTTCCTTAGTTTTACCCTTTAAGACAAACAATCATTTGTTAATCATTTTGCACAGTTTTACAGCACTTGAGAATCTGTCATATGCTGTACAGAAAATATAAAAATATAGAGAAACAAGGTCATAACCCCAGAGCTTGTTACTTGACTACAAAACAGACCTGAGCAAGAGCTACAAATAACAGCACAGGATTACAAAATGATAACAGCATGCTTCCTCACAAGTGACAAGAAGGCTGACCAAAACCAGGGCTCCAGACATCAAGATGCAAAGCCTGATGATGCTTGCTACATTTCCTCCAGCTGCAAAGTAGAGTGATAGGTTTTCTTTTCCACTAGGTGATTTGCTGCAGGTGCCAGTATGTCTAACATTTGACTAACAGCCAGATGCTAAGGCTTTTACCTATGCCATCCAGCCCTCTCACTTCCAAACAATGTCTCCTGCTCAATTTTGTTTGTTATTCTTTTTATGCTTTCTCATTGCTCTAACAGCCAGGTTGATGAAGACAAACTGCTGAGATGCTTTGCTTTTCCCTGACTAGTAGTTTATTCCATTTCTCCCTTTCTTATAAGATAGTGAGTATAGTCTTCAAGGAAATTGTTTTTGCATGGTATCCCCTCCAAAGGTTCACCTTTGCCGAAGGCAGCTCTTCATCAGTGAGAAAGCACACAGCACAGAATACCCTAAGTAACATTTTGTTTGGGGGTAGAAATATTTATTAAAAATGAAACAAATCCTGCTCAAAATACCTAGAAATGTAGCGTATTTTCCTTTAATAATAGGGCAACATAGAGCTGTAGACAGGGTGTAGAAGAGGGGGGAAATCACAGGCATTTCAGTTTCAAATGATAAGCAGAAATGTGCAGGTGTTGTACATTAGATGACTTTCCTTGTGTTGGTCACCATTCATCAGCACTCTGCTAGCAGCCTTACCTAGGGCAGCTTGATGGTCCCATTTCTCATGTCTCCATACAGGAATGATTGCAATTCTTAAGCATGTGAAGGCTGGCTTTCAGGCTGCTGAGGAGAGAAATAAATTTACAAATATTTGAGAGGTGTAAAAGCCATCAAAAGAGAAGAATTACTGTAATAGACTAAATTAATAATAAAGAAATGTGGACTGTAAAGTCAAATCTACCAAGCAGTTGTAATAGTCTCTCACTCAATGGTATCTCTGGTACCTTTGTGATTTTCTGGAGAAAGAGGTTGAAGTATGGATACATTTGTTCTTCATTCCAGGCATAGCATGTAAAGAGGTTATGGTGACATGACACTTGTGCTTGTGTATGCATGCCTGTGACTCAGACTTGACAGCAGAAGCTGTTAAGTGACCTATAACTGATACTGCTGATTTAGAACATCCTTTAGCTTGGGCTTGCTTTTGTAACTTTTATACAACAGAGGAATCAGGGTTCTGCTACTGCCTGGAAATATTTGTGACCTAGACAGCAAGTCAAGCGTTCCTTCTCTGAGACAGACAACTTTGCAGAATGTCAAAGAAATGTGAGCAGATGGAAAAACAGTATTCCCACCACAAAAGTATATTACTAGTTAATGAATATGAAATTAAATTATTTTTATATGATATAACCATAATTTAGGATTTTTTATGTGGAAAAAGTTTGAATCCACTTGGATTTCTGGTTTGGTTTTGGACTTAGGTCTACAATATGAAAATAAGTAAACCAGTTCCACTTCAGTTTATTGTAGTGTTCATGTCTGTTGAGGAAGTTAAAAAAAAAAAAATCTGAATTAGATTAATAGTTGCCCACAACTGAAATTCATCACAGAATTTGAACTAATGCAGATAGTAAAAATTTAACTTCTAGGCCCTTGCAGCAGATGTGACAGTAGCAGGACCTGAAGGTGTCCTGGCTCTTCCACCCAAAGGAATAGGAGATTGTCTATTAAACAAAAGTCTGTTGGCTTTTACACTGTGTAAGATGCATAAATGCAGGACAGAACTTTTTTTTTACTTTCTCTAGCTACTACAATATTCTGAAAATAATTTCAAAACGCAGCTGAGCTTGGGACACTGCGGCAATTTAAAACATTACTATGCAAAAGTAGGATTTTAAATTATTTTTTAAATTTCCGATTTTTTCAGTTTCTGTGAGCACCTCTCTGGTATTTGGAGTTCAGCAAGTGTGGTTTTGCAGCAGTATGTCTGCCCCACCCCGAGGGATTTCTGAGACATGACACGGGATTCCAACCCAACAGGCTGAAAAGAGCCTTTGTTTGCCTTTAAGTGCCCTGCCTGGCAGCATTAATGTTCCACCACAGATCTCTTTCCTTCTATCCCAGCAAGTGCAGCTATAATGCTTCCTTCCCATTCCCTAGAAAAACAAACAAACAAACATACCTCAACCCAACAGCAGCAACAACACAAAACCCAATGCTATTTCTGAAAAGTAAATGACTGGAAACTGCTGGCTTGTACTATCGAGTCTAATGTTGTCTGACAAATCCAGCAGGCAGGTACAATCCATAGGAAATGTATACACTGGTCTACCTTTGGAGAGAAAGCTATTAAAAATTAGGAAGAGCACAAATTGTATCTGAAATTTCTTGCAGCTCTGTACTGGGATCAGTAGAATTGAGTTTCCAGATTTGGTAAATGCTTCCTGAATATTTTTGAGCAAGTTATTTATCAGTATTTACCTCATCTTCCTGGAGAAAGTTTCAGGCCTTTTTCTCACCCTGGTTGGAACTTGGGTTCAGCTGTGTTTAGGAGAAGTTTGAGATCAGCCAGCACCTCAGGTGAATGCTCTGCTGGTGACATTAATGATACTGACCATGAAAACCAGACTGATTTCTGTTCAGTGGGTTCATAGAATAAATCTATATAGAGTTAACAGATGTTCAGTTAGCTGACTATTCATGAATATGTTTGTAAATCTTGACACTTTGAGGAATTTGCAATGAATGTCACTGCCTTCCTATTTGCTATAGTCAGATTGTCAGTCATCTTACTGTCTGCAAAGTTTGACAGCCTTCAGAAAGAAAAAAAAAAACAACAACAATTAGACATTCACAGAAGTAAAAAGTTGAGGTGAACAGTTCAGAAACAAATTGCAATCTGGCCAATTTGCTAAATCTGAAAAGCCTAAAAGACTTAGCAAATACTTACAAACACCAAGTACATTCTCAGCTTATGGAAATAGTTTGGAAACTATTCCAGAGAAAAAAAAACAAAAAAGCTGAAATTTCAAACTTTTTTTTGGTTTGACAACTACACTTTGAACAACTCTTACCATAAGTAATCACAGATGTCTCAAGAAAAACAAAAGCTACTCATGTTGTGGGTTTTTAATGGTTTTAATTTATTTCTTTTATAACAGAATGAGAAATGTCAATCAGTCTATGCATAATTACACAACTTGACCTTGATTTCTGACTTTTAATTGATGATTGGTCTTGAACTCATGCAGTCATTTAACTCACAACTTTATCCAAAGAGCAGAGCATATTCCATCCCAAGGTGCTCAAGCGACATCTGTAGAGGGCTTGAAAGTCATCAGAAGTAAAAACAAGGGGTAAGAGTCACAAGTCACAACAGTGGAAATTCCAATTAAGTGTAAGAAAAAAATATTTATATGTGAATGCATACTCTCTTGCATGGCAAGAGAATTTTCAGAATCTCTGTTCTTGGAGATTTTCAATACTTGCTTGGAAAACTACTTGAGCAATCCAGCCTGACTGTGAATCTAGCTCCACTTCAAGCAGGACACTACATTTCATGTCCTCCAGAGTGTCTCCTCCTACTTAAATTTCTGATGCTTAGAAATCTGGCATTGTAATGAGGTTTTTTTTTTTTTTTTTTTTGTTTTTTTTTTCTTTTTGGGGGGGAGGGTTTTTTTTTTTTTTTTTTTTTTTTTTTTTTTTTTTTTTTTTTTTTTTTTTTGTGTTATTGACTTTCCAGTATCTGAAAACAAGATGGAATAATTGATATGGAAAGACACAGAAATGCCCTAGCATGTGTACAGGATGACAATAAAGGAAATATGAATCTGGGTGCTTGCTGAATGCCAAAGGAAGCAGCAGGATTCAGCATACAGCCAGTTTTCCACATTGTTAGGTAGAGCTGTGAATTCTTTTCCAAAATCTACAGAAAAGCATGCCTTCTTCAGCTACCAGTGTAATATCTGTTATCTTCCACTTGAAAGAGGCAATAGAGAGACAGAGAACTTCGGGAACATTTTCATAAAATTTTGGGGGCTGGACAAATTTGTGTCAAAAGGTCAGGAAGATATTAAAAATGTATATCTAATTTGCCCTTGGTTTGACATTTTAACAAACCACTCAGAGTTGAGGTACAGTGTTTCATTTTTTCAGGAGATTTCAGTTGAGGCTGTACTCACTAAAGCCTGTATGTGGCTTTTGAATAGAATAGAATAGAATAGAATAGAATAGAATAGAATAGAATAGAATAGAATAGAATAGAATAGAATAGAATAGAATAGAATATGACATTTTCAGTTGGAAGGTACCCACAATGATCATCTAGTCCAACTCCTTGATTACTTCAGGGCTGACCATTAGTTAAACCATGTTGTAAAAGGCATTGTACAAACACCTCTTAAACACTGAGAGGTTCAGGTCAGCAATCACCTATCTAGGAAGCCTGTTCCAGTGTTTGCCCACCATTGCAGTAAAGAAATGCTTCATAATGGCAAGTCTGAATATCCACCTGGGCAGATCTGAGCCAATCCCACTTGTCCTGCCACTGGATACCAGGGAGAACAGCTCAGTGCCTCCCTGAAACCTTCCCCTTAACCCACCATTAGACCAGGACATTCCCCAAAATCCAGACCTGCACACAGCTCTCAGATGAGGCAGCCCCAGTGCTGAGTACAGAGGGACAATCACCTCTTGTGACAGGCTGGTGATGCTGTTTGTTGAGTCCCAGGGTGCAGTTTGCCCTCCTCCTGCCAGGACACACTGGTGATTCATTTCCACTCCTTGCTCCTAGTCATGAGCACAACCCTGCTAGGAGAAAAGCTGGCTCTGAGCCCTGCAAGGCCAATTGTCTGACACAGCCTCTGGGAAGGCTGAAAAGTTGTAAGCCATGACTAGCCCTCTTCTCAGACAGCCTTGCTGGATAACAGGAATTGCCTCATTGTGTGAGCTGTGATACACAATATCCTGGCAAAGTCCTGTCTGATTTACAGTCATCTCAGATGGACAGGAAAGAGATTTAAGGAGGCAAACAGGCCTAAGAACAGTTTACTGGAAAGAGTATCCCAGAGAGGGAAAAAAAGCCAACCCAAACAAAAATAAATCACCAACCACTGGAGTCACCATCCCTGGAATTGTTCAAGAAATTAACAGATGTAGCACTTAGTGTAGCAGTTTAACTGACATGGAGGTGTTCAGTCAAAGGTTTGACTTGATGATCTTGGAAGTCTTTTCCAATATTAACAGTTGTATGTTTCTCTTCCAAAAACTGCAATTTGATCTTCATGCACTTCTCTCACAAAGAATGATTATTTACATAAAGCTGTCTTCTGTGAAAAAGAGACCATTAGGAAATATGGCAGGAGTGACCCCTAATCCCATCCAATACATAAGTACTTTGATACACTGACTATTAAGGGACTATTTTCTTTAACGACTCATACAAATGTCCAGTATCAGGCAGGATGAATTGATCAACACCAGCCATTCTCCAAATACTCCCATTATTCTCTCCCCCACATCCTTGGAACACTCATTTTGAGGGCAGCCTCAAAAAGAGGATGCTTGGAATGATGCTGAGCTCTCTCAATGCTGTAGCCTTTCCTCAACAGTGAAACTAAAGAAACTTCCTATGCACTTTCATAGCTGAGATCCCTACATCTTGCAAGAAATGCAGGATATGTTTCTGCCTCAGCTCACTGTTAGCCTTGGGATGGAGACTATTTTTACTAAACTCAGCAGAGTTAGAACTAATTAGCACCAAAGTGAGAGATTTTAAAATCAACAGCTTTGCAAAGGAGCAAGGGTGGGCAGCTCATGCATTAAACATCTTTACAAGGCAATAGTTTTTCCCATTGGGAAGTCACCTTAAACACAGCCTGAAATTACAACCTTCTGAGCCTTAGAAGTTCCAGAAGTCCTTCCAGATATTTTTTCTTAGGTACATTCTATCTGCATCCACAGAAATAGCAAGGCCATTTTCTACCCTGGATTCTATCACACATTGTGCTTAGGATAGTTTAAATAGAAAATTCCAAGTATTTGTTCTTCTCTTTTACCCCCATGTTAAATCAAAACCAAATCTTTCTAACCATTTCAGTTACTGTTTCTAAAGTAAAGTTTAAAGTATGATTATGGATACTGACTTCAAGCTGACCTTCATTCTTAACATTAAAAATAGAAAGTTAGAATATGACTTTGCTCTTTGGAAAAATGGATATTCTAGAAAATTGAGTATAGGAAATAATTTGGACTTTTGTGTCAACAGTATTTTTCAAGGAGGCTGATGAGAACATGGAGTGTTCACAGTTTCAAAGAGCTTTCATCATTAATACTGTCAGATTAGTTTTATGAGGTCATTTATGAGAAATTAACTCAAGAGGCACTGAAACCAGAAAAAAAAAAAAGGATCTCTGCATCCCCCATGGATCCCCATGGGCTGTGGGTGGATCTCTGCATCCCTGTGGATCCCCATGGGCTGCAGGGGAACAGCTCTCTCACCATGGTCTCACCATGGGCTGCAGAGGAATCTCAGCTCTGATGCCTGGAGCACCTCCTGCCCTCCTTCTGCACTGACCTTGGTGTCTCCACGTTGATTCCCTCACACGTTCTCACCTTCTCCTCTTCTCTGACTAGAAGAAACACTGTGTGACTTTTTCTTCTTAAAGATGCCATCACAGAGGCATTACCAACCTCTCTTACTGGCACAGTTTTGGCCAGCAGCATGCCCATCTTCAGAGCCATCAAGGATTGGCTCTGTTGGACATGGTGGAAGTTTCCAGCAGCTTCTCACCTGCTACCAAAAACCAGCCTGTGCAAAAACAATACAGGTCTCCAATGCACACAAAACTGTCAAGGCATTTTTATTTTCTAAAATAAATTTTTCTAATTCCTACAAAACAAAAATATGCATATGGAATAAAATTATTCAGAAGCAAAAAAGAGAAGCACTGTATGCACAGGTTTTATTTTTTTGAAAACAGAAAAGAACAGTTTTTTTCTACAAAAACATCAATTAGTAGCTGTCTTTATAGGGCTTTTAAAACCTAGGAACTGAAATTAGCACTTGAAAAATTATATTTATATATATAATTATAAAAATACATAGAAATGAGAGATACTGGACAGCATGAAAAATCTGGTGTATTATTTATTTATCAGTGTTGACAGCTAACTCCCAAGTGAAATGGTTGTGCTTAATTAATTAGATGCAGAAAAAAGATGCACAAATTTATATTCATCAATTGTTTTCAAGTGTTCTTCAGCATCATCAAAGCAAAACATAGAAAGAAAGAAAAACAGTCGGAGGCTTTCTAATATTATATATGTGACTAATTCTGCACGAATCTATTACATTAATGTATCTTTAAAGTTAAAAATAATTCAAAATATATATTTGAATCCAGCTAACGGGTTTTAATTGATATACAAGAATCGGACTATTGATGCACTCTCAGTTCATTCAACTGTGTAATTTGTATGAAAATCAAAGGTAATTAGTTCTGACACCATGATGCAGGGTAAAACATTTATGAGATCAGTTTAAAAGACCTCAGTGACACTCCAAGGCAACACCTTCAAAATTAGCTACTGTAAAAGTCAGTGAATTTTGCCTTTTTGCTCTAAATTGAAGAAGGATTAATATTGCACAAATGTATGCACCTGTTAATGATGAAGTCTTTGTCCATTAACTGCATGGGAAGAAACAAACTATGGCTTTGAATAATAATTTCTATAAAGTAAGGAATATTTGTGTAAAAATATTTAGGATAAAAAGAGAGATTTTTATGTATACTAAGGAAGGTAAAGAGAGGAAACCAAGTTATACACAACAGAAATGAACAAAGACAGTGACAACAACTAGGTGTTAATTCTAACTGTCCATATTTTTCTTCTAATTGCCAATTTAAACTTTCACGATGTATTTAGCATTCACTTTCTCCATGTGTTTGAATTGAGGAAGAGAAAGCAAACATAGTTTTAAAAGTTAATGAAACAAGGAGAAATGCAGAAGACACTACAGTGGATGCTGCAAAGGATTAGGCTTTTTCACTGAAACCAGAAAAAGATTTTTCTTTATTACTTTTAAGTGACTCTTCTTTCCTTCTCCTCCCCCACCTCCCTTTTTTTTTTTTTTTTTTTTTCTTATTTTTTCTTTCCCTGGCACTCTTTTGCTGTCTGGAGCACTCAAGTTTTGCATAGAAACCACCTGTAGACACCAGCTATCTCTGCCACTATTCACATGGGTCAAATTTCCTGGTATTATCCTTTGTTTTTCTCCTCTCCTACTCAGTCTCTGATGCACAATCCCCCTCTATTTTTCTTTGTTTTTTTTTGTAAAAAACCCCAACAAGTCCACCTCTTATCCCTTTCAATTTCCTCCTCTACCAAGAGCAAATCTGCAGGATTATAGGGAGAACTTGAGAAGAAATTAGAGCAAACAATACTTTGGGGGCTATTTATGGACAAGGAATAAGGATGGAGTGGGTGAATCAGCTCACAGAAACTGAATCAGTTCCTCTTGCCTTTCTCAGCAGGCAGGTAAAATAATGATTCATGAGCTTTTGGCCTTAGGGAATCAAAGCAAAACTCAAATGCAGACACTACAGCCTGAAAAACAGACAGTTCTGTCAAATACCTGTGGGAAGTATTTTGTTAAGAGGTGCCTCATCAAAAGTCAGTGTAATTGCTCAAATACCTTAAAGAGGAAATTACCATCCTTTAAGAGCTGTCCTGAAAAGCCTAGATTTTTTTTTTTTCCAGAAATAAAATTCATATACAAACTAGACTTGGTTGGCATTTATTTTCTTTAATCATATGTTCTGAAGTTCTCATTTCAGATTTTAGATTTGAAGGAAATTTCCTTTCATAAGTATCATGAGTATTTATTATTTTTTACCAGCTCCATTAAATGTTTGCAGACATCTATGCAATTTATTCTATCTTTTGAAGGTTCAGTTTAACACATAAGCAGTCTGTGATCTGTATTTAATTGAAATATATTGCACACCAAGATATATAGTAATTTGAAACTAAATTAAATGAAAATACAGGCTCATGATAGAAAATCTAAATTAATTCCTTGATATAAGGAAGGGTTCCCAGACAGGAATATTTTTCTAAATGAAACTGGCCAGAAGAACAGCAAAAGGAACAAAAGATTTATTTTTTTAAAATTAAAAAAAGAAGACTAGAACAAATAAAGAGTCAACCAAAAACTTGAAGAAAACATTAAAGCACTAAGTTCTTCAGAGGACATTAACACTTCAAACAGCTTTAATATGTGGGGATTGGAAGGTAATAAATGTGATGTCAAATTGTAAAGTAATGTATAGGGAGCAAGAAATCAAAAAAGTAAAAATTCCAATTAAACCAATTAAAATGGTTGAAACTATGAGTAGAATTAGTAGATATTAGGTAACTATGATTTGATGAAGGAGAAATAGCTTGGATACTGTAATGGAGAATCACTTGTTGCAGGTGTGTTGAGAGTTCTTGGAAGAAATGAATAATCAATGAGCAACAGCAAACCCTGAAATTTTACTAAGAGTCTTTTTCAAAGGTCTAATTGAATTAATTCCTGGTTGATGAATAAAGCAAAAGGTAGGAATCAATGACAGCTTTTGTCAATAGAAGTTCCACTTAGATCCCAGTGGCATCTATGCCTGGATTTGGTTTTGATTACATTGAGATAGAAAAGGAACAAATAATGAAGTGACTAAGTTTATTTATTTTTATTCAGAGTGATAAAACTAAAAGTTGTATGTTGAAATTTGCAGGAACATTTTATAGTATTGAGTGACTGGGCAATAATCTGACAGCCAAGATTGGATGGTGATAAATGCACAGTAATATAAAAGGAGTAAAACAAGCTTTGATGTACATATAGAGTGATGAGCTCTACTCTTTCTATTCCCATTCAAAAACAAGATTATAATCATATTGAAAGTAGTTCTATGAAGCCAACACGTTAATAAACATTTGCAAAATAAATATTAGAGATTATGAGAAAGCAAACAGTGAAAGACAAAAGAAAACATCAATACCACTGCTTAAATCTATGACACAAATTCATCTTGCATATTAGATGTAACTATTAATTTTCTCACACTATTAAGACATGAGAAAGATTAGAAAGATACAGTAAAATATTAAAATGGTTGTCAAAACCCATGTGGCTTTCTGCAACACTAGGAAATGCAAGATCTTATCCTAATGTAAGCAATGATTGTGTTGTCATTTACCAATAATTCCTCTTACTGTCAAAATGTTGAGCCTCAAATAAATTATTTCAGAATTATTTCATTCTATTTAAAATAATTGCACCAGTGTTATAACTTTTAATTTCTTGCATCATCTATCATTGAGGAAGAGTGGCAAGACATAAGTGTGAACTGAAAGTCCTACATCTTGTTTCATTTGGACAGGAGACTATCAGAGCCCTTTAATGGAGCAGATGCAGTTGGAAATTTTGAGTATTTGGTGCATTTTCTGAATGTCACTAGATATCTGATTCTGTTCTTACTATGCTGAAGATTGTCATGGGAAATGAGAAATAGAGCAAGGGAAAAATGATCTCCCTAAACAAGATCCTCAGACAGAATGGGAAGGCGTCCATGAAAACAGACAGAAAGATCTCAAATGAAAGTCAGAGATTTTACATTCAAGACTGCAAATCAATAGTGGATAATTATGTGGGTTCTTGATAGATCTTAATCTCGATCTCTTCAGATCTTTCTAACTTGAAAATTAGCTCTATTAAACTGCAAAAATCCCACAAAAGGATTTGAGACTAAACTGATGGAAGGATAACATGATTAAATCATTGATTAACCTGAATGACTGCAGGAAATTGAGAAGGAAACTAGTGCTGAATGAAAAGAAACAAAACCCTTTAATTAGTGATCAAAGATAGAAATGTATCATGTGATAGCAATTTTGAGACATGTATCTGCATGGAATTATTTTTGCAGTTCTTTGAGACTTAACTAGAGAATGTCCTAAAAATGTCTTCATAATCACACCCTTTAAAATAAAATTTTCAGCTATTTTGATGTTGGTTGTGCCTGTGGATTTCAAACTCATTCAGAAGTTCTCAGGATGGAAAGTTTTGGAAAAATCATGGCTGACCGGGTGATATTTACACAGTTATTTTAAAATGTCATAGAATCATAGACTGACTCACATTTCACTACACCACTTTGCAGTATAATCTATTAATTTCTAGATCCTGTGATCATTCAGAATGTCTAGGCTGAATTAGGGGAAAAAATAATTACTATTT
Source organism: Muscicapa striata striata (assembly GCA_030060385.1). Classification (NCBI taxonomy): domain Eukaryota; kingdom Metazoa; phylum Chordata; class Aves; order Passeriformes; family Muscicapidae; genus Muscicapa; species Muscicapa striata. Next base: position 2,362,172 of record JAREIS010000077.1, read on the forward strand.
TTTCTGAGGCTTTATGAACTTCTAAGAAAGAAGAAAGAAGGAGAGAGTTAACAAGTGAAAAAAAGTCAGAATTCATAGAGATATTTAATTCTTTCATAACAATGCAAAATAAAATTCAACTGTACCTAGATATTTTTAAGAAACAAAACCTCATGAATATTTAAACTTCGTTATTTAAAAGCACAGGACATTTTTATGGGTTGAAGATACCCAGGCCCCAGCAGCAGCGGCAGCTCTACGAGGGGAGACTGGGGCTGCCCCAGCTGGATCCAGCCGGTTCCAGCCGGATCCAGCCAGTTCCAGCCAGTTCCAGCCGGATCCAGCCGAATCCAACTGCCTGCCGCAGGGCACATCTGAGCCCATGGCTGGGACTGCCCCAGCCAGACAGAGCCAGTTCCAGCCAGTTCCAGCCAGATCCAACCGGATCCATCCGCCTGCTGCAGGGCACAGCTAAGCCCATGGCTGGGACTGCCCCAGCCAGACAGAGCCAGTTCCAGCCAGATCCAACTGGATCCAACCGCCTGCCACAGGGCACGGCTGAGCCCATGGTCAGGGCTGCCCCAGCCAGACAGAGCCGGTTCCAGCCAGTTCCAGCCAGATCCAACCGGATCCAACCGCCTGCCCCAGGGCACAGCTAAGCCCATGGCTGGGACTGCCCCAGCCAGACAGAGCCGGTTCCAGCCAGATCCAACCAGATCCAACCGCCTGCAGCAGGGCACAGCTGAGCCCCATACACAAGGTGGGAGTAGAACTGGGGAAAATATTTAAGAATTGGCAAAATCACCAGATGACAGAGAAGAGCAGGGGGAAAAAGAAAATGGAAGAAACAACTTTGGGAACACTAAGGTGGGAGAAGAAGGAATTGGAGAAGATTGTCCACATGCTGGAGCAGACATTGCCCTGCAGCCCATGGGGAGACCATGGTACAGGAGGTGTTCCCAGCAGCCTGTGGAAGCACCCACACAGAGGCAGGGGAAATGTGTGAGGGGAGGAGCTGTAGAGCAGAGCTATTATGGTATTAGCACAACTCTCATTGCCCACCCTCCTGCACCTCATGGGGTAATGGAGTGAGATTGAGCCTTACAAGGGAAAAGAAAAGGGTGGGATGGAGGTGTTGATTTTTTATCTTTGTTTCTCATTGTACAAATAATTTACTTGGCAATAAATGTAATTGTCCCTACATTGAGTCTTTTTTGCCTGTGGTAAGTGATTTCTCTGTATTTATTTCTAACCATGAGCTTTTTCACCTTTTGTTCTACCCTCAACATCCTGTTGAGGAGCGGCAGTGAGAGAGCATGTGGGTGGCGGTCTGACTGCCAATGCCATGACACTTGTCAAACCTGCAAGTCTAAAATCCAAGCACGGTCATCTGTGAGGACATAGCAAGATTAATCTTCAGATACCACATATAAAATTCAAATTCATGTCTATGTGTAGACCCAAGTGGCAATAAATTTGAAGAATTCTGAGAATTAAGTTTTGATGTATGAAATACAAACTAAGGAGAACATGAAAAAATTTAGTTTGATTATGACAATACAATCCAACCCTTAATATTTTCTCTAAAAAAAGATGTGGGTAATATATATATCTACACTTAGGACACTCCCACTTACATTTTCCAAGTGATTTTTCAAATCTCTTGGGAAATGTTTGAGTTTTAAGTATCCAAAGTATTTCAGTTGGAGTTATAGCACAATTATTTTAACTTGTTGATTTTAAGTTATTATACTTCTTTTTTCTCTTTAGTAGGTGAAAGAGAATATAAGTTTTAAAAAGTGATAAAATTGGATAACATTCCATAACATTCAATCAGGAAACAATGACAACTAGCAGCTATTATCATTTAGCTAAAAATAATTGCAGTGTTAGAATACTATAGATAAAGGCTTTTCATGTCATAAAGTGAGATGCTCTAATATTTTGGTATTATACTATTACCTTTAAAAGCTTTAGATTCTATGGCAGTTATTTTCCATGTAGCTGATAGTTACACTTTACTGTTGGACCCTTTGGGGAAGTACATTTTAGAGAATAAAATTATTTTGGAGCCTATTACAAGCCATTACATAGCACAAATATTAAAATTGCATGAAATTTGTGCCTGCAGTTGAGGGAGCAAAATACAGAGGTTGAAGGATCCCCACAAGTGTAATTTCACTCATATGAGGTGAATGCAAGAAAACTTGAGTAGAAGAAAAGTGATGCCATCTCAACTCAAAATGTAAATGGTGAGAAGCCCTTTCAGTTTCACATGGATGATAATAGGTATATTTAAAATTAATTTCAATCAGAACTCACATTTTCAATCAAATTTCTTGTTTAATAAATTGTGATACTATCATAATGAGAGTCTAACATAAATCTCTGAACCACGTGATATATTCCCATGTAGTTACTGGTACTCATTACTTGTTACTGGTAAAACAGCCAGAAAAACAATTCTAATATTCATTGGTTTGAAATATGATCTTTTAGCTTTCATTTTTATTGACAGCAAAAGTCTTGAAGAGACACTTTTAGCTGCATCTTTACTTATTGTGAACTATACACATACACAGACATAAATATGCCAATAAGCCCTCTTCATCTTTTGTTAATTATGGAATTTATTAACATATGTTCAAACAAAATGAAAATATTTTGAAAAAAATGCCATTTCAACCATTTTGTGATTGCAAAGGAAGCAAGTATGCAAAAAATACATATTTCACATGGGAAGGGGCAAGAAATGCAATGGCCAATATTTTTCCTTCTGATTCAGTAGTGGGTCAGGGGATCAGCATACTTAGACAACACAACTCAGTCTATTGGTTAACTAACACAGTGTCAGCACCTATCCTGTCTTCCCAAAACTGAAGGGGACCAGATTGTTTCTGCTCACTCTCCAGCATATCTGGTCTGATTTTTGGGAATGTTTCCTTCCCTATGTTAACTCTCAAATTTGCATACAAAATTCTAGGAAGATTGCCTGGAAAGACTCAGGCCAAAACTATGTCAGCAGTCATTCCAGAAATATTGTGGTACTGACAGGAGTACCTGGAAATGCTTGACTTATTAATATAGACATAAATTGTTCTTCTCTAGTGTACATACAGACTGGTTAAATACTCTGACTACCTGTCAGTATAACCTGTGCCCTATATTTAGCATTGATAGGTAGTTCTGTGAGAACAGATATGGCCTGGGCATTCAGTATACATAGGTCCTGAACTCCAGAGGTTCTCAGAGATTTCAGTTCTACTGACTTAAGTGACAGGCACTGTGGGTGATGCCTGCCAAATGTTTGCTTTCTTATCCTTGTCTGTGAGAAATAGGGTGGGATATGCTTTTGAGCATTATTTTTTTTTTTTTTTACTTTTATATACTCATTCATTTTCTGAAATGTGTTAAGGATATAATATGCACAAGAAAAAAGGTCACATTGCTGGGTCAGTGGGAGCCATTCTGTGCCTTGCTGTCTGATGGCATCAACCATTGAGAAAGTTTGTTTTTCACACAAGGACATTATGCTCTCATTGTTCTATGTTCTGGAACTGTGTGTGGTGGTACCCAACACACACAGTTAATCACATCATAACTTTAATTAATCTTTTGGTGTATGTGCTTCTGAATAGAGGAGCACATTGAATGGAAGGAGCAAGCAATTGAGTGTAGATATTGAAGGTAATGCTACTGAAGAGAAAATCATTATTTTCTGAAAGTGAAGGAGTATTGCTGGTACTGAACAGTCTGTATATATAGACATTCTTCCAGTCTTGTCACAGAAGGCATCTTACCTCCTGATATCTGTCTCTGTACAAAGTACAGGAAAAGGAAAGTTTAGTGAATATATACTTGGCTGACTTTCCACCACTTCTGGATTTTTTCCCAACAACAAGCTATCTATTGCTTGATAGCTCTTTAAAAGCAGTTTTGACACCAGTCTTGGTTTGACTTTGAGATCAAGTTCAGATGTTTTTGAAAAAAATTTGCACACTTGAAAATTCTCTTTCTTTATACTGTAAGCACATTTGCAGATCCCATCCTACTCCCTCTCCCTCCCCCCAAAAATTTTCTACCTCTTATTCAATTTATTGACCAATGCCCACATCCTATAACCTTGTGAGCATGGACAATATTAATCATATTTTTCAGATTTTTACTCAAGCACCACTCCCTACAGATAATGAGTTTTCTAGCAATGACCCTTTGAACCTCAGGGAGGAACTTCCACTTTTCTAGAATAAACTCTCTGCCTGCAAGGAATGCCTTTGAAGTTTTCAGCAGGGAGGTCTTGACATAAGTCTGCAGTCTCAGCATTTGCATAAAAATGGAACAGCCCCCACACTCCACAGTTGGAATCATTCTTCATCTTATTCAAATTACAGTTTAAGTACAGCCCTCAATTTCAAAGTATCTTCTATTTTTATACTTGCAAACCAAAATTATTCACTGAACTAATTTTGGCCATAATTGAATGACCCCACAAGCAAAATAGCTTCTGAGAATCACCAGGGACTTCAGAGCAGCTTTCTGGCTGTTTCTTCACTCTCAGATCTGGACTTGCAGAAAGCTCCTCGGAGAGCTGATACCAAGAGGCAGGAAGTTTACTGCACACTTGCACATTCCAAATGTCCAATTCTGCAGAGTGAGGTCACCGAGTCCTGGAAAGACATCTGAGAGAATTAAACTAGTCTCATAAACTGACATCATCTGAGAGGAATTAGAGAAAGATGTACAGGAAAAATAAAGTTATTGGTATTATAGAAAAGCCACATAGCACAAATAAAAACAAGCATCTAAAATGCCTCCAGGCAGCTCAAGTGATAGGCTGAGTGATAGTTTATAATTATCTATGGGATGTTTTTTGTTTAATTATGACTTCATTTCATCAAGTTGAAAGCTAGCATCAGTATGAAAGCAGTAGGAAGCCAGTTTTAAATGTTCAGCAGAGGAAGCTGAGAAATATTGTCAGAATCATCAGCTTAAACCTGAAAATATCATGCAAACTGAAGAAATTCAAAACAGGTCATGCACTTCAGGTGACCTCCAAAGGGCCCTGTGTATTATATATGTACTATATGGCACTGGGACAAGTTGGTTTTTGTTTTGTTTTGTTTTGTTTTTATTTTTCTTATATAGTACACTGTATTTATGAATTTAAAATAGGAAATTGCTGAGGGCAAATACATTCATAAAATATCCATGTCATTTGGTTTATCATAAGAAAAGAAGGAGAACTTTAATCTCAAGTCTGAACAACACAGCCATGCTTTTGTCTTTGACCGCATTATATTGGTACAGTAAAACAGTTTCTTTTATATATAAAACAACTTTATTTATAAAATGAAGCTAATCTGAAGGCAAATAAAAGAGACACCAAGATTGTGGCAGTGTTGAAAACAGGGGGGGGAGCATCTGTACAATATTTGGACAAATTTCCACCTCTAGCATGGAGAGACATGGATAAGATTTTTCATATACTTTCACATTAGAAGACACAAATCATGATATAGTCCTGGATCAGTTAGGACTGAATGGTTGACACAGTCAGGATTAAACCCAAACAAGCTAGACTGAATGGAGTCTATGCAGTGATAGCATGCAATTAGTTTTAAAGTGCTGCTGAGATGATACTTGAGCAGGATATTTTCTAAATGTGAAATATAAACATTGTCAGAGCCATGTGAAGTATCCATTGGCTTTAGAAAAGTTCACAGAGTGAAAAAGGCCTTATTTTCCACTTTCTCAATTAAATTGCATCTTAGTGTTAGAAAGGTGATATGGAACATTTACATAGAAAGCCCTGGCAGGTAGAATCAGCTGTAGGTAGAAGCCATAACCATTGATTCTTCAGAGATCTGAAACAAATTCATCATTCTTGAGTGCAGTATGGCATCCATCACCACAATCAGGGAAGAGTGAAGCCTCAAATAAGAAGACCTCTAAAATCATAAACTGAGATTAGGCTTTACCAAATGGTCAATAAGGTTGTTCTATGCCTGAGGTCTGCATGCTGCTGATAGCAGGATAAGACATGATCTAAGGCTACCAGCATGTTCTCCCATCCTTTGAAATGGTGTTAGAGAAAGCAATTGCACTGGCTGTGGTACAGTTTTCTTAGTGAAGTCAGTGTTGCTCTGCTTGCCAAATTATATCTTGAAGAAAAGCAGATGAATCTAAAGGATTAAGTTAGCTAACAGCCATTCAGACATGAAGAAACCTAAACACTTAGATTTGGTAATGAAGATTTTTTTATGAATTCTGAACAGGTGAAAGTAAATTTTTTCTATTGGTAGTGTGACTTTAGATCACAGTCTTGAGAAACCTCCTTATGAAATAGATAAATAGCAAATAATTTGGAAGAAAAGCACTGAAAATTAATTTATAACATTCACAAAAGATGTTGTGGAAAGTGGAATGGCACATGAAGCCTGAAATAATGAACAAATAACTACATCAGTAAATCACAAATCAAAGTTTATTTTCCTTAGAACTGTGGAAAAAAATAAAGATGTCACTGTCACTTCGTATGCAGCAATTTATTTAATGCTGTTAAAAGAAAAATATTCTGTATGGGAAATAATGGATGAGGAAACCTGATCGAGAATAACCAATCATATTTAAAATAAATGGACTAATAATTAACCACTTCAATCTGAAGGTTTGTGGGATAGGCAATTTGGATAAACACACTCAGTTTTTTTAAGTCCTTCTTATCCTATAATCTCTACATTTCTTATGCATTAACATTTAATTTATAAGCTATAAAAATATTGCAATTCCATATATATTTTGAATCCCAAGCAGGGATTTTTGATTTTATTAATATTGCTATACATTATTAGTATTATGTACAAAGTATGCCTAACTGTTAAGACTGTTTATTCCAAAGTGATTTGTAGCAATATATCCAGGGTGTCTCCAATTTTCTTTCATCAATATTTGCTATCACATGAAAGAAAATAATTTATCAACACTCCTGGTATGGGGACAGTTTCATTCATATGAGAGACTAAAGAATGTATGAGGCAAGGTTAGCTAGATTTACTTGATTTCTGAGAAGTTTCTTGAAAGCCTCTTTCTCCCTTTTTGTGCCTTGTCTGAATTCTCTACTTCATTCCTTTTAAGGCAGCTGGACAAGGTGAGGGTAAGATGCTAAAAAAATTTGTAATCTGTGTAAGAGGAGGAAAAGAATGTACATGAACATCAAGCTCTATCTAGTTTTTCAAATGGCCTTTTCATCCAGACTGATGCTGGCTAGAACAGGAGGAGGCAGTGCTGCCTCATGTCTCTGAAATATTTCACTTTGATGTTAGTAAACCATCCTGTTACACTGGCACATACACCCCAAAATTTCTGAGTGCAGATCTAACACAGACTATGAAAGCAATTTTGTCATTGTGAAATAGATATCTGATGGTGGTAGACTGAGTAATTCCTTAGAATCCACTGATCATGCTGACTAGTTTTCAAATAACTGCATAAGAACTTAAGCATGTAGTGTGTACATGTCAATCCTTAAATTTAAGAATCTGCTTGCAAATCATAGCCTTGGGTGTGTATTAGTGGCCTATGCAATGGAGGTTCAGTTCTACTGGTACTGTAATCTGCAATTTATCTGTGCCAGTTCTGTATGGACAGGAGTTATGGAGAGCATGTGTTTTCTATAGCAAGATGTAAGGCTACAGTTACTATGGCTATTAAAAAAAAAAACAAATTATCTACTCTCTATTCATAATCACGTAAATGACATATATTTCCAGTTAATCCAATAGTTTTGCAATGGTTTTACTCTACCATGAAATGGAAGAGAAAGAGGATCCAAAAGTTAATTCTTCTGTCATCTAGGCTGGTTTTACAGAATTGGAGTTTTTGCTAGTTTCAGCTGCATTACTTCTGATTTATATCTATGCAACCAACTAGAGAAACTGAGATGGAGATAGTTTTTAAAATAATATCTAAGAAGTACTGGGTAAAAAAATCACATCAATTGAGTGTTCATGTGCAGTCATTGAGAGAAGTTTTAGCAATGTAATGTATTAATTCATTGTTTCAAGTTAAAAAAAAAACAAAAAACAAAAAAACAACAACAAAACCAAAAAACAACACCCAACTGAAAATATATTCTATTTGTTTGGAATGGTTATTTTTTGCTAATTTGGGGTTTGTTAATTTGAGGCTCATTCTACAGAAGGACAGAGCAAACAGCTATGGCATAATGTGATGTCTAGAGTATTCCCAGCATGGCAGAAGTTCCCTGCAAGGCATTTGCAGGAAATCTTACTTTTTATTGTGATGCCTAGAGAGAACAGAGAAAAGAGGCTAGACAGAGTTGAAGGAATAAAATAGGTATTTATTAAAAGGCCTTCAAAGGACACACCTTGGGCTGTACAAAAGCCTGGCTGAGGCTACACCCAAGATGGAGCACCGGTCACGTTTTCACACTTTTATAAGTTTTGGTCCATTTATGTATTGGGGTAAATTGTCCAATTACAGCTGCAGGTGATGAAGTCACATTCTCCTAGTTTTGCTTGTGTTTATACTTTTGTGACCTGAAGCTGCAACTGTGACCTTGGTTCTTGGGTTGGAAAAGGATTGTTTTGTCTAACTAAGCTGTGAGGGGAACTTGCTAACACTTTATATGAAGTTCAGAGTTATTTACTAATGCAGTAGAGAATCTGAAAGTTATGGAAACTAAAACTTAAGGCATCACTTGTTCATCTTCAAACTTCAGGCTGATTTTACAATTTCAAATAGGCCCCTTCTAAAAGATACATTCAATTGCAAATTTTCACTCTAATTTTCCCTTGCATAAAGTTGCCATTACTACTTGTGTTGTGATTACTATAATACTGTAGCATGAGCAGAGAAACCTATGGAAGTGGGAGTTTCCTAATTCCATTAATTTGGTTTGATTCTATTGTCTGATTTATAGAGCACTAACAACTTTCTTGCACCTCTCTTTGTAAATGCAGCCTCTTTCACTGCTGATACTCTCTTGTGGGTGAGGAGCACAAACTTACACTGCCCACTTGACTGCAAACCATTACTGTGAGTTCAATTTCTGTTCACTTAAGAATCCAGCTGTTCACTTAAGAATCTCAAAATACTAGCATGAACAAAGCAATGCCTTAGACCCAGCAGCTGAACCAATTTGTACAACTTGAGAACTTTATGACTGATGGATTGTATAACCATATTATCCGACTGCATATGCACAAAATTTCCATCTCAAATGATACATTTTAATCTATAAAACAGTAGAAATAATCCAAACTTTAAAATATCAGTTGTTTTAAGTCAGGATATTATAAAAAGATACTTGTGGCAGAACATGGTAGATATTTGTCAATATGTTTAGGTAATCAATGAGGACTCCACTAATGTGTTTGCTCTGCACAGGATCTTACCTCCTTGAGTGCTCCTGTGAGGATCAGAAGGACTGTGGAAAGTCTCTCTCACTCAGTTGCTCAGACATTTACCTGGAGCTCTCATGGCATCTAGTCTGTTCTCCTGATGCCACTGTTCTCCCAGACTGGTCTACAAATTATTTTACCTTCCTGGGCAACAGTTGCACTCTTCTGGCAGCCTGACAAAATTACTGCAATCACATGCCTGAAGGAAAATATTACTAAATGTGACAAGGACATATTCTGAGGCTATTAAGGTATTTTTTATTTTTTGAAGCAATAGTCATTATTTAAACTACATTATATATGCTATTTTAGAGATTGATATTCTGTACCGGTTTGACACTTTTCCTAATTTTCTGGCACACTCTCAAGGGTTGAAGTCTCTGGATATACCCCTCAGGCAAATCTTAAATGTCATTAAAACCTGTACAATGTTAAAAAAACCTACAAAATCAGTAAATTCCAAAACATCACCAAAAATTTAGAAGTTTAAAAACAAAAACTGAGAGGAAGGCTGCATATCTCAATGAGAATAATTGAATGTCCCTAATGCTGACTGAGCTTTGACTTGAATCAACAGAAGAAAATGTCTCTGCTATTTAAAAGCTGTTTGTTTACCTTCAGTGTAATTCTAGTTAGACATGCCACCCTAACAGCTCAGTGACTCCAGTACTTCTACCCAAGGCCATGATCTGACAAAACAAGCCTGAGAAAACAAAATTTGTTCATGAAAAATTTTATAGAGGTTACAATTTCCACTGGACAAGTCTGCAGAGTGTCCTTGGAAAACTCTGCTTTTTGAGCCAGTTGCAAGTAAATGCACATGAACTGAGAATGAGCTGCCAGGTGGCTAGGAACATAGCTTTTACAAAAACAGAGCCTGCACTGTGCAAAAAAGTACTTGGCACTAAATGCTGTAGCAAAATGTGATTATTTTGAAATTTATTATATAGCATCAGTAAAAGAAATTTTAGTCAATTTAGACAAAGTCAACACACAGTTGATACATAACACCAAATAAAGACATTTAACCAGAGTAAATTCCTTGTACATAATTTTAGAGACACATCATTTGTTTGCTTATTATAATGTTATGTCCCAAATAGAATAGATGCCAGCTTGTGACATTCATTTCAGCACCAAGGTAACAAAAGGAAAGCAGTAGATTCTCTGCCAAGTCCCTGCTTAATCTCACCCTAGTAAAAGAGAGTAAGTTGATGCAGTCTTCAAACACTTTAGATAATGTTACAGGAGAAGCAGGTAGGCTCTGCTTACTGCTTTCAACTTGCCTTTTCATTGAAGTCAGTGAGAAGATTATGCCAGTTTATTGTTCTTTAGCTTCCAGAATCTAAGAAAGATATTTTTCTCCCTGTATTCCTTGTTGCTCAGGGCAGATTGCATAGACACAGACAGTAAAGCCCATTTCATGCATGCAACAGCCAAATATACCTTTAATGAAGACACCTCAAAACTCTAGACACAAGAAAGTGTCAGCTTCAGGCACATAGCCTGGCTACAGCTGAGACTCAGAAATTAGTGCCAATTTTTTTTTTTTTTTTTTTTTTTTTTTTCAAAATTTTCACAAACAGCGAAGTCTAACACCAAGACGTGGAAGCACCTCTCTGCAAGACAGTCTGTTAGTTTTTGCTGTAATTTTTGAACATTTGCAGTGATTGCTAAGAAGTTTTTTATTTTGGTGACTACTACTGCTGTATAAAACCAGATTGCATTATCCCCAAGGCAGGGGCCTGAAGCAGGAAGCTAGACACACTCAGGGAAAACATATCAGATCACTTATACTGTTATTCCCATGGCACTATGAACCCTCTGTCTCCCTGTGTGCTGTTCTCAAAAATGCAGGCTATGTCTGCAGCCAGCAGTGCCTTTGCTCTCTACCAGCCAGGTTTTCAGTAGTGCATCCCAAGTTACTTTGAACTCACTGGAAATCCAGAGACATCATCTGCACTCACAGAATAAAGACTTTGCATTTGGACACTGGAGCCCCCATAGCCAGCAGAATGCAGGACCTGAACAGCCCTCTCTCCTTGCAGGTGATGCTCTCCCCTATACAGCAGGACCCACCATGCCAGGAGAGCTCAGCAAGGAGGGGAGGCAGCTGTGATCTGGCACTGGTGATGGACTTGCCAGGGCTGATAACTCAAGGCTTCAGGGCACTTCTGAGATGCTCCCACCTTCTGCCAAACTGCTGAAGCTGGAATCAGACCCCTGTTTTGAACACAACATGGTACTCACTGGAGTTCTTCCTGAAAGCCATTTATATCCCCTCGATTAGCCCAGATTGCATTGCTGTTTAAAGACAGCAGATTACCCAAGATTCTTGCAATTATAATGTGTTCTTTAAAGCTATCAGACATCCTCAGCAGTGAGAAAGATCAAAAGCTGTGAAATGTTGAGCTATGCTTCCAGCCATCAGCTAATAAAGGAAACTGAAAAACTCACCAGCAATCAAATTGTTAAAAGTAGTACTTCTGATGCAAGCCTGCTGCAGGTCCCTATCATATTGCCTGACCTTTATACTGAGCCTAGATATATGAGGTTTCTTCAGTATCACCCTGAGAAGCAGGGTAAAGCTGCACCACCATGATTTATTGTGTCCTGCATATCTCTTTGCTACCTCTTTTGATATAAAATTTTAAAAATGAAAAAATCAAAATAATAGGTTCTTGCTTTTCTTTATGCATATTTTCCATGCTGATTTATGGTTTATTTCCGAATATTAACTATAAGGTATAGATAACTCCAACTGCACACTGTGTTTGTTACAGGACTAAGGCATTAGATAAATGTACTGTCAAACATCTTGCAGCAACATGATGTTCATATCACTTTCTTTTAACAATAAGATTTTTTTTTTTAAATTAAACCAGACTATAACAGTCTTGGTACTGATTCAAGTTGCAGCCATTTTTAGAAGATCTTTGCATCCCATCATCCTGTTATTATAAAGCCTTTTGAAGGAAATAGTGTGGCCAAATATCCAGCTCCCTCATACCCTCCCTTTTCAGCATTTGGATGAAGTAGTTATCACACTTGCAATTCACATCTTACCCTACTCCAAAAAAATCACTCAAACTTTCAAGTGTAGAAAAGTCTTTATTCCTGCATAATAAATTTGTGATCATGCTTATGAATTATTGTATAATAATATGTAAAATGACCTACAGCAATTCATGGAACTCCTCACTCTGGAACATGGATATTAAAAAAATAAAAGCAAAACCCAACTTCATGTATTTGTGAAAAGTGTATTGGAATAGAAGATGCATTTAACTTTTGGAAACTGCTGAGATGCCAAGTCTCTTAGCTGGAAATAACCAGCTGGTAAGGATCACAATCCAGGAATAAATAGGAATTAATAAGGCCAAAGTGAGCAGAAATGCTTATTTCAGAGTTAATAAGCATAGAGCTAAGAGATGTGCTCAGGAAAACAGTATTAATTGTAATCTCCAACATTCCTTTAAAAATTCCAGTGATCTTTATCAGAAAACTAAATGATGGGACTGAGCAAAGACTGAGAATTTTTTTATCCATTTATAGACTAGAGCATATATATATGTGTATTCTTTTCAATTATAGAAAATCCTTTTTATTGATATGAAATTTTCTTTTAAATTAAAAAAAATTAAAAGCATCAACTTCTCTGTAATAAATATTCATCAATTGCAATTCAGTAGATTTATGGGAAAAAACCTGGTATGCTGCAAACTGAATATCTTGTGCTATAAAGAAAAATGTGAAAAGGTTATGGGAATAAAAAAAAACCTGAATGATGGTAATCTATCAGCTCTGGAAACTATAAATATTATAGAACTAAGATAATTTTGCATTTTTACTGTGTACAATATTAAATTACTACTGATAGCTATTTTCAAGAGAACACACCTGCATTGCTGTTTTTTGTATCCATTAGAAGCAGAGAATTACAGAGTCAGGCTTTTATATCAAAGTCATTGAAGCAGAAGTATTTTTAAACTGCTCATGTAAAGCTCCAAATGGGTAAAAGCTAATGCAATCAAGTTCACATTTCTACTTGACATACAACAAATAAATATTGGCCAGAGGCTGATAGCCACAGTATCCAGGAGAAATAATACCACCAAAATGGTGATGGTGAAGCAAAGACAAGGCATCCAGAAAGAAATTTAGTGACCCACTGTCCACAGGGCATGTATAGCTGTACTATAATTCCAATAAATCTTTTGGAGGAGAGTTCTTATAATTCTAAAACTTGCTAGGCAATGCCAGAAAGCTGCACAATGATGTACCTCCAGCTGTATTGCCACATACCACGTGCTCTAACTTGTTATCCTCAGATCAAGGCACTAAAAAGTGTTCAGTATCTGAAAGCAAAGCTAAATTCATACTACAGTTAAGATGTACATTTTTAAATTTTAAGAGTGATTAAACACAGGAAAAACTTCTTATAGATACAGTGTTTTCTTTCTAACTTAAGACCTTTCATACCATATTGGCTGCACCATTTTCAAAAGATATGCTATAGATCACTCAAAAGACATAAATATATCCATTCCACGAACTGCTTAATGAAATTGCATGGCTTGTGTGCAGCACAATCATAACCTGTGGCCTCAAGGCTTGAGAAATCATGAAGCCATTTACAAGTTATTAATGCTTAGTCTGATTTTGAGTTAAGGGATAAAATCACTCATAAACACATATGGGTGAGGAAATCATGTGAGGAATAGGTAAACTTCCTCAAATGAGAAAATATATATATTTTTTAAAATGAGATTTACTTCCATGTTCTTCCCATGATGAAAATAGCATCTTCATTAATATTAATACATTTCAAGTAATGCTATTTGTTGTTTGACAGATGTTAACACAGTGCAACCAGTAGGGAAAAAACCCAAATAAGCAAAGTGATCCTATTAAAGCATGTGCAAACATGCTGTGTAAACAGCTGTTTATTACCTGCATCAAAGCAAATCCTCCTCTCTTAGCAACTGAACCACTAGAAGACCTTCCCCACCATGTCAGATTTTTCACCAGGCAGAAATGAGCTGTATGTAAATAACAACAGCCTGTCACTCAGTGGTAAGGTTGTCCCCTTCATTGATAAGATCTGCTTGACCATTAACTCTGAAGATAATCCAGGATTTATTTTTTTTCCTCCACTGGATCTATACATTGCTTTTATTAATAATACTGAAGGAGGCATTAATGAGAGAATTTCATGGGGCCACCTGTGGGTGGTTGGTAGGCAGGGGCAGGCTGACAGCTACTTCTACTACTTTTTATTTTCAGCTAGTAAATTAAAATTAGCAGATTAATTATTTATCAATTACACATTTATAATACTGACATTACCATCATTCTTTAACCATCTAAGAGTTGGCCTACAGAATTAATTGTGTTTAACTTACAACACAATCTTAAGAAATTTACTGAATCAATATTTATTGAAAAATATTGCTTTCCCAATGTTGACAAGAGTGAAGTTACTTCAGTTTGAATTTTTTCTTATGTAAGATAACCAGATGTCAGACTTGGCCCTATAACTATCCTGTTTTAAAAGTATGTCCTATATCAGAAATATTTAATATTCTTAGACTAAAACACTTTTGATTTCCAGGGCAGAATACTTTCACGGCAAGATAAGCGATTTGTGGAGCCTTAGTAAGTTATTTTTAAAACACAAGAGGATAAATTAAATACACTGGTCTTCCTCAATTTCTCACAGTAAAAACAAGTTCTCTAGATTCCAGATATTCCTTGTAGCCTTTTCTGAATCTATCTCAGTGTGATCCATGGACTTGGACTATGAATTCTGGAAACATCCACACTAACACCTTTGATATCAGTGTCAGTAAGAAGATCTACCAACATCCACTCTATTTTTCTCATCTCCAGCTGCTCACAGTACCAGTCTCACAGACTGCAAAAGTGGCTCCCAGTTCCATGTCTGCCTTCCATAATCTTAACAACATATGGTTTCTCATTCACCCCTTGGTGTCATTTATCTCAGAATTGTTTCTAAAATGATTCCACCAGCTTGGATGCATCTGTCTGCAAGACCACACTCTCTGCACATCATTTTTGATGGATGTGAGCCAGGTCAGGTATCAGAAACTGAATTTATTTTACCTAAGGTTTCCTCTATGTTAGTGGATGGTCTGCTGTCATGCTAGGCAGTTTACTGATTTCCCAGAGGTCTGAGCATCAAGACAGAAGGCCAAGCAGCAGTTTTATTAATACAGTGCTGAGAAAATGGGGAAAGAGGCAAGTAAAAAATTAAGGAAAACAGGAAATAATTCCATAAATAATTTCAGACACAGTTTCAGAGATAAAACAAGGCAAAGTAGACAAATATTCTTAATTCTGATAGATTTAAAATTAATTAATTTATTCATTCTTGTTCAGAGGATGACAATATTCCATGTGACCATATTCCCAGTTATGATGAGTGACCCTACCTGAAACAGTATTTGCCATGTGTTTTACCATTATCAATTAAATGTGTAAGCTCCTGAAATGTCCTTATCTGATGAGTAGTGAGGCACCAGATGGGGTGTGGGTATCTCCATGAGCTGCATGCCTTAAAGGCCACAGATTTCCTGACCTAGATTCTTCCTCCATAACCAGTACATATCCCTTCTCTGTACAGAGGGAAAGATGGGAAATGTTCATGGAAATACTATCAGGGTAAAATTCCTATGTGGGTTTTTTTTTGTTTGTTTGTTTGTTTTTTTACCTACATAATTTCCTCTGTTTCTGTTTCAGGTAGTTGTAGAATAATAGTACTTGGCATGAAAAGGGCACGAACACACTTTCCTTGGCACATATTACCAACTGAGTTTTCTCACCACTACAACTGCTGAAATTATCATTTTATTGTATGTAAAGATAATAGGATCATCAAAGTTGGAAGTAACCTTTAAGATCATCAAGTCCATCAACCCAGCATTACCAGTGTAACCCCTAAAGCACAAAACCACATCACCCAGTGCCAGATCCAGGCACCCCTTCAACACCTCCAGGATGGTTACTCCACCACCTTCCTGGGCAAAATATTCCTATGCCTGATCACTTCAGTAGTGACATTTCTTTTCTAATATCTATTCTGAATCCTAGCTTAAGGAACACAGTGTAGCCTCACCAAAAGCAAGTACAGGGGGTTGACTGCTTCCTTGCTCCTGCTGGTTACTCTGCTCTCAGTTCAGGCCAAGATGCCATTGCCCTTTTGCCCACCAGGACCCACACTGGCTCATGTTCAGTCATCCATCAACTAGCAGCCCCAGGTCCTTTCTACTGAGCAGCTCTCAAGCCCACGGATGGAGCCTGGGTCTGTCTGTAGAGCCTTCCCCCCCTCAGGCTGCTAAGCAAGCTCTGAGTAAATTGGGCCATTAGAGAGCTCAGCTCTAAGATCTACTTGAATCTCAGGCAGCCTGAAGTAGGAGACACATACTGTTTGTTGCTCCCCAGGATCTTTGTACACCCAGATTGAAACAGCTCTCCCTAAGGAAACCATGTGATAAAAAATATTGCTTTGGGCATTGGAACTATTTTAATAGTTGTTCTTCGGGGTTTGTTTGTTTTTCTGTTACTGTGAGATTCCTGCACTCTTCCAAAACCAAAATACAGCCCAAAACAGCTTGTAAAGCTGTGTCCAAGTGGTCAGGATATAAACCACTCAACAATTACAGTCACTGGCACACTTGTGTGATTGTTCTGCAGATGACAAAAAATAACAACACCAGTCTTCTTGTAAGGCTCTTTGTGCTATACTGGCACCAAATGGAAGTGTGTTGTATGTTAACAAAGACATTCAAAGGTCATAGTTATACAGCAAGGAGCACAGAAGAATAAGCCCAAAATTTCAATGCAAAGAGCAGCATTGGAAAGAGCACTGGGATCATCATCAATACATTGTCTGGTCTCTGGTGACTTTATTATGCATTGTCTGTCTTTTACAACCTGTCTAACAAACCACTTGTCTGCCACAGTTCCTGATTAGGACAGTAACTATTCCACTGACAATGTCCTAATTAGGGCTAAAATTCATCCACTGAGACTGTATGTCTCTCTGGTGAGCCAGTCACTAAAAGAAATGTTCACATTCTATTGTTATCCGCTCCTTCTCCACTCCTCCCTATTCTCATTTTCTTTCACCTAATGCAATATTTGAAGACTGTAAAACACCTATCATAACCAAATCCTAATACAATATAGACTTAGATTGTCAGTGAAAAGAAAAATTGTAATTAATATTAACAATGAAAATTTTCAGAAGAAATTATAAAACCCACAGTGGAGAATTCTCATACAGTTTTCATGAAGATATTTAACTGGCACAAGATTCTGAAACAGTATTGTATATAATTAATGCCATCTTTTTGCACATTATCTGTTTGACCTTTTAAGTTGAAGGTGGAGTCAATACTGCTGACTTAAAATATCTCATTCTAAAATCCTGGAATTTGGTTCCTACTCTTGCACTTGGAGTATTAAAAGATTTCCCACAGAGCCACAAAAGCAGGGCTACTGAAAGCTTTCTACAAAAGAATACCACTATTTCCAAGTGGAAAGAATACCACTATTTCCAAAGTGGAAGCTGAGGACATCCAGTATTCAACCCCCTGTTAGGCTGTGAAAATCATACCCTCCTTAGGATAAAGCTGCCACTTTTCTGGCATTAGCAGAATTAGCATTTTCTGGATTTAACATTTTCCAAATGTGAAGTTTGCTACTGTTCCAAGTGAGATTGTCCCTTTGCACTCAGTGAAGCCCTGCAAAATCCAATGGTAAAACCTGTGTCACCACCTCTTTGTGGCTGACACCAAAACAACCCCTCTGAATGGCTGAAGTGATGAAGAGCTATGCTCAGAGGCTGATGGCCTCTTCCAAAATCACAATTCACTCAGGGTGATCCATAATATCTAGTCTTAGGCTTTTCTGCTTCAGCAACATAGAAATTGAACACAAAAAGGTGAGATTAAATAACAATATTAAAATAACACCATAGGAACTCAAGAAGAACCATGATTTCTTATGGAAATCAATGCAAAAGCCTGCATTAAGTCACTGACTTTAGCCACATAGTTATCATAATATGTCTTTTGTGATAATTGTCCCATTCCTTCAAGAATACAGAGCAACCTCAAGGGACTGGGGGAAATCTGAATTATGTTCCTTACTCCAGGGACTATTAAGGAATTATTATTTATTCTTTGATGTATTAAGGAAGTATTAGGCAAAATACAGCACCATATTTTGCAACAATCCTGAAAGAAGCAGCAGATCCTAGAAACAGACAGAGGACAATTCATGTTGTAAGGGACATTGGGAAGTCAACTAGTTCAAGTGTTTTCTCCAAGGCAAGATCAGCACCAAATTAAGACCATGCTGCCTAGAGCTTTGCTTAGCCATGCCCTGAGAGCAGACATCCTGTAGCTACTTGGGTTACAGGAAGATGAAAGAAAAAAAAAAAGAAGCAAAATAATTTATTTTGTTTTACATTCTGCCTTTTTAGTCTTTGTTCCAGACTTCTGACTGATTCCACTGGGTTTTGTTATTGAGTAAAATGTTTTTTTAAAATCTAGTTTTCCTGTTTATATTTTAAGCATTTTAAACTTGAGGTGTATGTCTAAGATAAGAAAATGTTTGGGAATTATTTTTTTCACCAGTATGAGAACATAAAAGATTTGAGTAAGCATCAAAAGATACATATTTTCCCTGGAAGCAAAGTCTTATTTTAGTGATTGGCTGTATGTCAATCTGCTTGCCTTCAGACTCTAGTACTGTGTCCAACATCATTTTGCATATTTGTAGGTACAAGCAATTTACAAAACACGTAATAGTTTTAAATAGTTGGTAAGCATATACACATTTTTTAGAGTTATTCTGGGTAAATCTAACATTCTTTTTGAAGTCATGACAAAATTCCAAAAACATAACAAAGACTGCTTTAAACTGTTGTAACTGCTTCTGTTTTTCATCTGTTCCATTTTCATTTATTTTTTTTCCTTTATTGAATTTTTAAAAATCTAAAAATAAATTATAATAAAAATAAATTATGTGCAAACACTGTATCTATACTTTGTGTAACTTCAAAAAGTTATTCCCTTGACTAAAACAAGACTTGAAGATTTGCCTCAGAAGTAGAGAATGACTATCAGAATACAGAGTATTTTTAATAACTATATTAGAACACAAATTCTTTTTTGTTTAAGAAATTCAGCCAACTAGTACAAGCTATGGAACTCATATTTGAATCTTTTTGTAAATAATTATTACCTGTCAGGCCTAATATATAACAAAAAGGGTGAGCATGAAAATATTTTTACAATAATATTTTATTGATTTATTTGATAAATAGATATGAGCTAATGAAAGATGTGTGATGATGGTGGTTTTCCTTCCTTCCTTCCTTCCTTCCTTCCTTCCTTCCTTCCTTCCTTCCTTCCTTCCTTCCTTCCTTCCTTCCTTCCTTCCTTCCTTCCTTCCTTCCTTCCTTCCTTCCTTCCTTCCTTCCTTCCTTCCTTCCTTCCTTCCTTCCTTCCTTCCTTCCTTCCTTCCTTCCTTCCTTCCTTCCTTCCTTCCTTCCTTCCTTCCTTCCTTCCTTCCTTCCTTCCTTTTCTTTCTCTGATTTTTTCTTTCAGTTCCCACTAGTACTAAGGATCTGAACTTGCATTTGACTTGTTGCCACAGGATTTAATAGTTGAGGAGGTATTAGAGATTTATATTGATAGAGAGAATTTGCTTCATGTTGTAAAAGTCCAAATGCTAATCATTAATGTTTCTAAAATCCTATCAGAAATATATTTCTTTTCTGTTTTATTTTGTATTTATTAGTTTGTGATAAAATGATCAAATTATCTCATATGTGTTTGATATGAAGGTTTTTAACCACTTGAGAAATCCTGGATCAGTTACCATCAAATTAATGTGTAATAAGTGTAATATGTGTCCATGTGTAATAAGTATGATTCAAAATCATGGAATTATAGAAGCACAAAATTATTTTGGTTAAAAATGTGTAGATTAGATTATGATCTTGATTAGAATGTGTCATATACACTCCCTCTAAACAGGATCAGGGCAGGCTGTACCTTTGATGTGCATGCTGGGGTTTGCTGGGGGTTTTTAAACCAAATTGCATTAGTGCTACAAAATACCTGGATGCCTGATGGAATGGATATGTTGATTTATGTCTTTCTTTACTGTTTCTCAGACCAATAAAATAACAATCAAATTCAATCTATAGGGAAGGTATTTTTACAAAGGCATTTCAATCATGGTTGATTTTCAGGGGGTGAGGAAGGATTAGAATAATTGAGACTATGGATCAGCTCAGTGAAAGATTCAAGATTGTTCCTTGAAGACACGTGGGCACATACACTCATGTTAAAGCTGTGTTTATGGGTTATATCTATTTCAGAAAAGCATATAGAATAAGAATTTTCCTCACTATTCCCTTTTCTATCAGGTCATATAATTAATTAAGAGTGGTGGTCACATCCTTCCAATGGGAGGGAATGAGGAATGCAAGGCCTTTTGAGGAACATGTGCACCATTACTCCAAAATGTAGGGATCTAACCTGCCTATCTGTTTCAGGTACATCTTGAACAAAGATGCATCTTTTATCCAGCTCTTTAATATACCTCCTTAAAGTTACATCAGATATCCTATTCTTCTATCAGATATCCTATTCTTTGCTATATCAGACATCCTATTCTTTTATCAAATATCCTATTCTTTATTTTAAATAGGCAAGTTCAAGAGACTGTTTGGCTTTAGAAGTGAGTCTAAGCAGTTAGTTGACTCATATGAAAACTGTGCTTCTCAGTTTCTTTTCAGTAATTTATTTATCTGGAGTTAGTTCAGATAGGGAATTAAGGCATTGAGGTGTGGGTCCTAGCAGAAGAGAAGGGCAATTTCAGTCTTCTTGGTTATAGAGTTCTGCATAATCAGCAAGCAAGGAATAAAGAGCATAACACTATTCTGGGTACCCCATAATCAAATTAATCTATTTGGTTGTCAATTAGCTTTCTGCTTCCTTGGCATGTTTTTCCTCACTGGCTTAGATGCAAAATAGCTTGTTTGCAAAGAAATCATTGTTAAGAACAATGGAGGTTTTTTTGCTGCTATCTCCATTAACATATTGTGACCTGAATACTAGACAGAGGTAAAGTGACCCAGGAATCCAACTGGAAGCCAAAGTTTCAAGCACAAACTCTACTGTCTTTTAAGCTCTCTTTTTTTTTTTTTTTTTTTTTCTGTCTCCTTCACAGCTGTGCTGTGCTTAGCAGTTTTAGTCAGTGATTAGATAGAGATTCTGAGCAAGTGGGAACTGAAACTGTACACAGCTTCTGAGGAGTTATTATTGCTATTTACTTTTGTGTTGAAAAATAGTTTATATGGTTTTGTCTAGTTTGTTTTTCTTCCCCCTTCCTTTCTGGACAAATTTATTACAAATCAGGTTTTAATCTACTAGGAGCTTGGAAACTTCTGTTCTACAGCCTGAACCTCCCACTCTGATACTCCTTAGCATACCATAACAAAGCAGAAAAATCTTCACAAAGGAAACTTTTCAGACCTGCAGGACATTCTCCCGAATTTGAGAATGGTTTCCTAGAAAGGAAGATTTCATTCCTAATAAAGCAAACTATTTTGAAGTCTACTAAGGGTAAGACTGGGACTTTTAGCATGGCCTTGAGCAGAGAACCAGTGACCTGCAGCACATGGCAGGGGAAGCGATTAAATATATTATGTGCATCCTTTAAAAACTCTCCAAGATAGCAGTGTCTGGAGAAACAGGAGTTATAAATCTACTAAATCCTTCTCTCTTCCCAGCACTGACCACATATTAGGTCTCAGGAGGATTGTATTTCTGTAGCTACTTTGATCCAGCAAGAAGCAACGGGGGAGATCTCTCCCCAACACCTTCCATCCTCAGTCCACTGACCTGCTTGGGATAAATTAATTGAGTTTCTGTACCACCTGTGCATGAAAACAACAGAATCACTGAGCCTAACTTTTGAAGTCTAGGGCATGTTCTGCTGAGCAGAACCTTTGACCATCCCAATTTTATGCTTGAGAAAGAATTTAAAATGCAATTTTCCATAAAGGCTTCTAACAAAAATCAAAGGGTGTTGCAAAAGTGATGAATTCATGGGAAGAAATAGGAATGTGGGTATATTTGTTTCTTCCTGTTTAGATACTGGGTGAATTGCATTGTCACATAACTAAGTTGTCTTCCTCTTCCTGCTGGTCTCTTAAGAGAAAAAAAAGAGAGCAACTCTTCTGGATGCTTATCCCTTTAATGAAGTCTATATGATTCTATTTTTGGAAGAAGATTTCCAATACAACTTTCCATTTTCTGCCTTTTCACTGATAAAAACTTTTTTAGTCACATTTCAGGTAAGAAACAACAACCTCTTCTGCTAGCCAGACTTCTGATGTTGTACTGTGACAGTCTAGTGAGCAAGAACCTAAGTTAATAACCCTCAAGTAATGAGAACTACTCAAGATTTATTAAAAACACCTGAAAAATATCCAGAAACTTTCATGTGCTAAATAGAGTTGGTTTTTTTTTAATAAAGAAAACACGGAGAGCTATATGTAGCAGAGTATTCTTGTAAAGAATGGATAAATGGATAAATGGATAAAATATGCAAAATTGAGGTGTTATATCCTATGCCATTTTGTGACAGAAATTATAAAATTAAGCCATTCAATTCCTGATTTATACAAAATAATATATGTGCCTGACAATCATACAGACTTCCAAGCTTATAAATTGTCATGGAGCTGCACCTCCAGAAAAAGGGTCTTTCAAGGTGTCAAAGTTACTATTAGTACAAAATTATTGGCATGACAGAAAGCAAATAAACTATTAGTCATTCTCAAGGTCCTGACATAAACACTGAATGAATTCTAAAAAACCACAGCAAAGTACATGCATGAAATCAGGATCCTAATTCTGTCCTTAATGGTACATTGCTTTCAAGTTCAGGCAATCTCTTTGCTTCCATTAATATATATTCCCTGGTGTATTCTCTGTTATATTGTGGTCAAACTCATCTTTTCCACTTCTGTGTATGCAACACATGGCTTTGATTTATCTCAGTCATAAATGTAGAAAGCAAACTGTAAAATTATTGATTCAGGAACAGTTCTAAAAAAGAGTTTAACACAAAGTACTGTTGTATTGTCTTAGAAAATATATGAGATGCCAACAAAGTCATTTTTCCAGGAACCTGATCACCTCATAAGGATCATTGTGAGATAGATTTTTAGTTATCAGAATGAAGAAGTTTGGTTGCTAATTACCACTCAACTGCAGTATCATGGCCTGTACATGCCTAGGATTTTCTGTTCCCCCATTGCAATAAACACACAGATGTCTGCTTCAAAATTCACTAGTAGCTATAAAATAAGGATACAAAGAGCAAAAGTTTTTCATTCTATACTAAAATATAAAAACACCCCATTCTATTATACGACCATAAAAAAGAAATAAACGTATTTCAAGTATTGAAAACCTCACAGTAGGCATGAAGAATGCCATCACACTTGACACGTTTCTTCTGTGAACAATGAAGCATGCAGTCATAACCAAACTGCTATGTCTGCATCCTGGCAAATACATTGACTTTTACTATGGACCAGATTGCATCTTTGCCACATACCCTGTGTCAGAATGAGCAAGCTGAGAAGTGCTTTGATGGTTGCATATGTTGCTAACATGCAGCCCCAATGAACAGCAGTTTCATGAGAATGAACTCTCAGTCTATTTAAATATATATGCTACAGTGCAACCTCTTTCTAGTTCAGCATATGTCCTATATTGGGCTTTATATTTCATCATGATAGTTAAATCCTATATTTTTTTCACTGCAGAGCTTCTTCTATGGAAACAAATGTACCTATGAGAGCTAGAGATAGCCCTATATCTAAAGGAAATATCATATTACTTCTCAGGCAGCATAAAACTTTTACTTCATTTCTTGTCTTGCTCGTGTCAAGCAGAGATTCAAATAAAGTCTTTGATCAGTGAGAAACCATAAGCAAGAGCCAGAAAAGTAAATGTGGTTAACAGTTGATATCATGTTGCTGATCCACAATACATTAAATGCTCACCAACAGAATGGGGGAAATAAAACTGTGTCTCATGCAGTGAACAATATTGTCAGCCCTGCAACACAAGGCTAAGAACAAACTATTCTCAACTCTCACCATCTAAAATCCAGGCAGTCCAGATAGCTAATAACAGCTGGAAACAGGAAAACAGTACAAAATCAGATAAATGAACTAAGTCTTCTCAATACTTTTTTGCATACCAGCTTGTGTACCAAGTTCACAACTTTTTTGGGCTATTTATGGGCAGTGTTGAGTGAAGAATGTCTTCAGATAGTTTATACAGCATAACTGGTACTAATTTTTTTTTTTCATAACCATAGGTATTCTTTACATATACATAGTAGCTGTTTGAAAATATTAATCTACATTGTTACTATATTTCAATGTTATAGATTCCTTCTCTTTAGAGATATTTGCTCAATATTCTTGAAGCTCATGTTTTTTTGCAAAATAGGCCATTGTTTATGTAACAACAATGTCATTGCATAAAAGTACACCACTGCCCCACAGATGACCTTTCCTGAAATAGCAAATTATAGGAAGAGAGTTGATGTTCAGCATGTTCCTCAGGTCTAACTCCACCTGCCCTTATTGACCTTAAGGGCAAATTGAATTACCTGAATGCAGGTTTATTTCAAAACCAATTTGCTCCAACAGTAGTAGGCCCATCCTTTTAGGAAGCTTCTGAGCTTTTTTTTTGTTTTTTTTTTTTTTTCCAGAAATCAGATATGTGGAAGCACCAGTGAGTATATGTCTGACACAGAAAGATGAGCTGTAGTGAGCAAAGGGTCTTTTTCCATTTTATAAAATCACTGCTGTTTTCAAGGATAGTAATGGGATTATATCTCAATATATATATATATCATATATATTTATATATGTTTATACTAAGCATGTATGTATGGTAACCTTGGATTGTCTAAAACTTTAAGTAATGGTTTCAACAAATATAGTTTGTATGTGTAAATTTGAAATTTGCTTCTCTTAAGTGTCTGCAGTGGTAAACATCGGTTCTCATATATAGAGGCATTTTAGCTATATTCTTTATAGCTAATTTCCAAAAATGTTTTCTCTATTGATTACTAGTAAAGACTATCATTCTATCATGATTTTCCATTAAAGGAGAAGGAGAAGGAACATCTCATCAGCTACTTTTATTGTGGGATGCATATACCCAGTAAGTCTTTCAGTCTTTAGGCAAAAGTGAAATAATTCATAGTGCTTAAAAATGTACAGGCTTAAGTGCCTAAAAATGTGTTTTGTTTAAGAGATGTTATCTTCCTATTACTTAAATGTCTAAAACACCTCTCATATCAGCATATTATTTTGCTGAACTTTGCTTTTGCATCACATTTAGTAGCAACTAGCAATCTTGTCTCACCTTTCTTTCTTTTATTTGCTATTTCATCACCTTAAATACTTATCACTGTCTTTTCTTTAATCTTAATTACTATTTTCCTTTTTCTATCACACTTTATAAATTTTGGTTATTACTTCTGTTTGATTTTAATAAGAAGGCAAAGGAATACCAATATTAATTTCCTCTCTCAATAATTCTAGTACTTGTCTCATTCATACTGTAATTATTTTTTGTAAGACTTATGAAAGCTGCTACAATTTTGAGATAACAGTAAATCAGTTTTCTGCACATTTTTAGTTTGAGAAGAGGTTGAGCATGACAAGCATCACCCAGAATCAGTTTTTCTGAGCACAGTTGCAAATATAAGCACTTGAAACACAAAGCTTGCAAATAGAAAGATTCAGAAAAGATGAGCAACCCTCCTAAAACAGAATTACCAACAAAACTTGAATCAGGGAATTGCCAGTTCCCAGCCCCAAGGACAGTCTATTAAGAGATATTGCCTACTGCAAATGAACATTGTTTCCTTATACTGACAAAAGCAACCTGAGTATGAGCAGGCAGGAGCATGCATATCCTGAAGCTCCCCACATTGTAAAGAAACCACAGTGAAATGCTGAAGATTAAAAAGTAGGTCAGACTTAATAAATGCATTTTTAAGTAATCCACACTTCAGATCCTGATATAAAATGGATGAAATCTGTGGTCTGTTCAGTAACTAGAGATTCACCCTATTGGCTTTTATTATGCTAAAATTCTTGTGCACACAGAAATGGCTTAGGCATATTTGCATCAAAAAGGAAATTAAAGAAGCTGCAAAATTAAACCCTCAATTCTAAATAAGAAAACTGCACAGCAAAAATTGGAACAGGGCCAAATATAGTAAGAACAGTAATTTTTAAATAGATTTTACCTAAACCCTAGTTACTTTTAACATAGATTATACGTGGAAAAATCATGACCTTGCCTAGGAGCAATGTAATGTCCAAATTACTCCTTTATTTCCTCAACTGGAAACAAAACACAATTCTTATTAGATGCAAAACAATATCTTTCATTCACTATTAACACAGTGTTTTTATGGGTAGTTTTTTTATGACTGAAATATAATGTATAATCAACTGCTCCACAGATCTTGCTTTGTGCTAGAAAGGACTATAAATTGTAGCAGTTCTAAGTGCTGAATCTGCCTCTGGATATTGACACTGGAACTGCTCCACCTTTGCTTCTTACTCCAAAGACGAAGCCAAAACATCCTGCTGTTAATGCCAGATATAAAAAAAGGAAAGGCAGTAGAAGGATGGCAGCACACTCTTACTTGCAAAAGCAAAGGTTTTGAAAGATGATTGTGTTCCACATGGCAAAAATAAGATCTCATGAGTCTCCACTGCTCTTTCACTTGCCTGTATTTACAAAGTCGGTGCTCAAGGTATTTTTATACATAAATACAGGTCCTTGGCTCTTAGTGGACCTCCCAGGTAGTTCATGTGGGTGTTCTACATAATACTTAGATCCTGGTTTTATAAGCAAACAGACACAGCTTCTAAAGATGACTGTAACCTGTGAAGCCAGTCATGCCATTAGGGAAATTCATAGTAAAAGCTACCAGAGGAAAAAATGATCTGGTTGTCTGTCTATTACTGACAGCACATCAAAAGCTCAGGATGCTTCCACAGGCACAGGAGGTCTGATACTCTCTAACAAGTAGAAGAGATCCCTCAGACATCACACTTAACCAAGACATGCACATTGTCCTCACCTTTACTAAGGTTCTTTCTTATTCTCCTTATTGGTTTCACATTTATACTGACACATCTCTGCATGTATGTATACACACACATAGATACATAAGCAAATTCCATTGGCCAATATCCCTAAGAGTACTGGAACAGAATTTTTGTATGTTTAAATTGTTAGAGCATAACCTCACAGTTTTTTGGACTACTTGCACCCTCTCAGACAGTCCTTTGGCACATGTGGTGAGTTAAGCATGGCCCAAGACCATGCTTAGCAGGCATATGCAGATGACTCATATTGTGGAAGCTAAAATAGGATGGACTATAGCAATGAAGTGATTATTACTAGGGCCAGAGAATAACTCCAAGTACATTTAGTTTACTAGTAAACAAGTCATATTTGGATCTCAGAAGCAGCACAACCAATGAAAACTTCAGGGAGAAGACTCCTAAACAAGTGTTTTTCATTTTTACATGAGTATGAAGACATTCCCTATTTCATCACTCTTTTGCTGGAGCTCTAGTCAAGTCTCTATTCATGTCGTCAGAACTCTCAACACAGTTGAAAAATGCTCAACCAAGCATCTATTTCCCATAATACTGAATATTTGCAGATCTAGAGACTTTTTTTTTCATACTTGTGGTATTATTCCAATGAAATTAATGGGATTTGAGGAGCATTGTATATATGTAATCAATCCAATGATTGTAAACTGCCCATGCATTTCCATTGACTTTGAGGGTACTGCAGCAGCTCTCCAGTAAGGCTCAGTCCCCTGAGGGATAGTTTTACAGAGTTCTTTATAGCCTACACATAACTTTAGGTTTTCCAGATCCTGAAAGGATGATGCCCAGGTTCTCTCAACAGGGAAATAAGCAATCATATATTTAGGATTTCCAAAGCATTCCCTGTGTTTTATGAGCATGAGTTCAAGAATTATTAGAATAACTACCCTTTGCATATAGACAGCTGAATAGGCCCCAGAATAATCTGCTACCACAGAGGCAAGAGATTGAAATAGATCAGACATTTGAGCAGCTATACACAAGAGCAAGTGGTTAAAATATTTCCCATGCTAGCAAAGCTTGAAGTGACAATCAACACTGTGCAATATTTGGTGAGTGCTAGGCTTCCACAATTCCATTTGAGAGGGAAGCAAGTCCCAGTTACAATTTTCACAAAGAAGCCAGTGTTGGGTTTTTTTTTTTTTTTTTGCTTTGTCCCTTTTTTGTTTAGTTTGAAAGGGTGAAGGCACTGGGAGCGGATCAGATGACCCACTGTGGCTTTTATACCACAGCAACACGCACTGAGATTCTCTGAGTGCGGTCCTGAGCAGGCTGCCCCCCTTTCTGCTGTCCTCCTGACATGGCAGAGTGTCCTTGGTGCAGAGAGCCCAGCAGGGACCAAGGGCAGAGGCAGCTCTGATGCTGCAGGTCGCTGCAGGGCCAGGAGTCCTGCCGAGCTCAGAGCCCACGACTGTCACTCAAGGAATCATTAGCAATGAAAAGAGGGGGCGAAGCTTGTTGTGTTGTCATCACGCTGTAAGAAGGTTGGCTGCAGCCCAAATTAACTTGCTTAGGGAGTGTGAATCAAAATGACATGCAATCTGAATGTTAATGAAAATTTTCTTTTGCTTTATACTTTAGATTCCATCCAGAAAGCTGTCATCTGGAAGACATCATCTCTCTCCTTTCCCCTTGCTCTCTTCTTAGAGTATGTATTTCCAAATATAAATAAAAAAAGGAGTATTTATTTCTCTTAAAACCTATGCTGCTTGGATCTCAGTTTCCAGAGCACTGTATTGTTTCCAGAAATTTCTCTGTGTTATAACAGATGAAAAAGGAAAGAAATAGGAAAATACCCTGTTTTTCAGGCAAGAGAACTGCAAGGGTTTCACAGGCAAATAAATGTCATGCCTCTAAGTGCTGTTTTACAGTAGGTGCAGCTGTAGTCACAAAGAAGGTTCCCACTTATGTTACCAGAAGTCTGGACTATTCAGGTGCTATTTGTGATATTCACCCATGTAAGACTGTGTCAGTGAAAATCACATGTTTTTCCACCCAGACAACAAAGCTACTCCAATGTGAAACCAGTCTATAGAGATGGAAATAAAAGAGAAACCTTTAATGTACAATCATCCATTTCCTGGCTAATGTGCAGCCATATGCCTCACCACTTGGCAAGAAGGATAGCTAATTTTGATTTGTATAAACTTTTCTAACAGCTGTTAGAGATTCTGGGATTGCTAAATTCAGAGGTCCTCTTCTCTCCCTCATGCACTTAAAAGGTAGGTCAAAATTGAATTTCCTATTACATGATGTCCACCACGAACTTGTGTTCCTCCCACTACATTTCAAGGAAGCTGCTATATGTGTTGCAAAGCAAGTAACATGTTACCAATAACTGAAAAAAACCCTCTTTCCTATCAAAGTCAAAAGAAAAAAACCAAAAAAAAAGCTTTAGAGATTTGAGATCGTAAAATGGTGAGCATTACTGGTCTAAATTATAATTTAGTCAGTAAAATATCCAAATCCCTATTTCAAATCAACAAAAAAACAGATTCTGGATTAAAAGAGAATATGAATGTCTGAATCTAGCAAAAATAGTCTTAGCAAATTCAAACAATTGCTTCAACACAGAAATGTAAACACAGTTCTATCACTGAGAGATAGTTCAACATTTGTAAAAGAATTCAGATAAATTGTGTTTTAGAATCATACTTTTAATTCCAAAGGATTCAGATTTTAAGAAATATCAACACAAAGAAGTCTTGGTGAACTTTGAAGATTCTGTATTTGGGCTTTTTTCAAGTTACATATTTACCCTGTAAATAAGTTGGTTGGAGAAATGTTTTTTCTGTATTTGAGACAGTAGCACACTCAAGAACTAATGCAAAACAGACTGAAGTCAACCAGGAGTATTTCAGTTTGGAAAGGATGGCTGTATCTGCTTAAAGCTAAGTTTCTGATTCACTATTTTGTTTAGTAAATGTGTACACTGTTGTATTTTGAAATATTGAACCAAGAACTTGGATTGGAATACAAAAGAATGAGTTAGGTCATAAATTAAAACTTCAAATGTGTTAGTTCAAAAATTTAAAACTGTGAAGTCGGAGAGACACCACCATTTTCATAGTCAAGTAAGGTCATCTGGGCTGCCCGACATGCACAGCTGTACATCTCTGCATTTACATGGGATAAATCAGACCTTCTCTGAGCAAACACAACCTTAAAGAACCAAGAATTGACTCAAGAGAAAAAGGCAATGAACTGTGTTTGCAAATCTTTGAGGATAGAGTACAATTCTGAAGAATAAAATTTCCTTGTTTTGTATTCTTGTTTTTTTACTCAGCAATAAACTACTTTAACCACTTTCTGCCCTCCATTGTGACATCTGCCCATCCCAGTGCACTTTGTCAGAACACATTATAAACCAGAAAAATGAAATTACCCAAACAAAATACAAACACTTTGGGGAGCCCTTTTGTAGCTCACATCATTCACAGAGGCTGTCTCCAGGACAATGTACAATAGATCCATCAGCATAGCAAAAGGCAGCAGAAAAGAATACGTGACTACTTAACATTCTTACTTTTGTTTTTTGTTTGTTTTTTTTTTTTTTTTTTTTTTTTTTTTTTTTTTTTTTTTTCAGTAGGGCAAACTACTTTCTTGTGGTCTTATAACTCACAATTTATTTATTTTTACTGTTAAAATATGGTCACTAAATCTTATTTGGGCTCTCTTACCAAGGCCACAGTGTCAGCTAATCTGTACCTCTGGTACCTCTTGCATGGGGAAGAGAAAGAGCTGTTTCTGTACAGCTAAGGGCAAACACAGTTGAAAGCTTCGTGTATGGTCCAGCCTTTTTTGTAGCTCTTGTGTAATGTCTAGATATAATGATCTGAAGCTTAGATGTGATGATCAGATAAATTTGAAACTGTGCTAAATTAAGAAGCAATGCATAAGGAGCTGTGAGTCAGGCTTGCTTGCAGTCACTTAGGTCTAATTACAGCCACTTTACTGATGTGAAAGGTGGTCTCATTATAATTTACGTGCTTAGAAGCCGGAAGGAGGTGTAACGTAAAAGAGATTGGTTACTTTATTTCCATTTCTCTATATCTCCTCAGCATGCCGTTTAGACTGAGACTACTTAACACATAGGTAGAGATGGAGTAAGTGAGACTTAAAGCAAAGAAAACCTAACCTAATTCATGTCCCTTTAAAAGCTGTTTCTAAAGCGGAATCACTGTATTTAACAGATGTATAAAGACTGTGTAGAGAAAATGCTATTGTAAAGTTAAATAATTTGTGATGAATGTTGGCAAGTTGAATCATTTCAAAGTTAAGAAATACCAGGCTTGTTTTTCATATAGGCAACCCATTTGCTCACTTGTACAGCTCTACTGAGCAGAGAATAGAGGGAAAAGGTGGTATGTGATCCCGCAAAGATTTTTAATATATTCAAGATGCACAAAAGCTAAAGGCATATCCTAATCTTCATATGCTTGATTATGGAAGGTGAGGAAGCAATGTATTTTTATGATTATACATGAATTTCCCTTTTTTTTTTTTTTTTTTTTTTTTTTTTTTTTTTTTAGTGCTAAGAGGAAATCTTGATTATGTTAAACCTTGTCCCATCCCTGTCATGCATTGCTGATATCCTTCTATCTTGAACTTCCAGCACTGCAAGACAGATATGAAAGAAGTCTTATTCTAGTACACTGCTAGGCAAAAGGAGGTTGCTATTTAAGTGAGAGCACGGCATGACCAGCTCTGTGTCCTCTGCTTCTCCTCTTGCTCTGTTCAGCTAAGGCTATTTCCATCACCATACAAAGCTGAAAAGCCACTGCACAGGCTGAGATGTTCATGTATGCCCAAAACAGGAGGTAAATCAAAGAATAAAAGTAGCTGTTACCTCTCCTTCTCCCTCCTAGCCTCTTAAAGATCTTCATCCCTTTGTGTAGCCTTAATCAGAAAACTGGAATGAACATTTATGGCAGAGTAACTTGCAGGACATGGAATAGCCCAAAAATATTCCTATGCCATTCGGTACCTTCCAAGGCTGCATCTGTACCAGAAATAAAATGAGAGACATGTTATTGTTCTGTCCCAGCACAGCTTACAACTCCATGGCTTAGCTATGTCCTCCCCAGGAAGAGGTGGGATTCTTTGCACTGCCTGTTGAGAAGAAATCTTGGTATGTACTCTCACCAAAACCCATGTCTAAGCTTGGTCTGGAAGGATGATAATTGTCACAAGGCAAAACTTTGTGAGGCGACATCCCTGCTAAAAACACAGACAGCTACAAGCAAGGGTCAATCTTACTGCCCATTGGCTTATTATTACTCATGATAGATTTAATAAAAGTGTGACTGAAGAAGGAAGAGTTGTCTGCTCTTTTCCCTTCTGCCATCTCTCAGCAAATCCTGGGAGCTTTCAATAGCCTGGTGTTGCTGCTCCTACTGCTGCTCTGGCAGTAATACAACCCCAGCCTCTGGATGTTCCTATATTTAGCCATTACTTCTGCCAGTGCCAAAGCATGCCAAGGAATGCAAACTGAAGTAATGATGATAGAAAACTCAGCAGCAGCTCACTAAATAATCACAGCATTAAAAACTTGCCTCCTTACTTCTTGCTAAGCCTAAGGGGATTTCTTTTGGCAGCAAAGGCTTGCACCTGTAAGCCTTTAAATGAAAAGGTAGCAAGAATCATTTATGAAGCAGAACAGTAGGAAACTTAGAAAAACAGCTTCTGTTTGTGTAGTCTACACCCACATTTGCCAGGTAAGAGACAGATCCTTGACCTATGACAGCTGTCAAAGCATCTTAAAATTACAGAGCAGTGCAGTAGATCCATGAATCAATATCAGTGCATTAGCCAGCACCCTGCTGCTGTAAGAGTCATCTCTCAGGAAAAGTACATAATATGCCAAATGTTTTGCTTTTAGTTTGCTCCTTGAGCAAATCAGTAGGCAGAAGTACAAAGATTTGACTACCCAGAATTACTGCAGGATATTTTAACTTGCATATACTTTTTGCAAATTCACCACATCTTCTGGAAATCATGTACCCCACAGTGATCACTGCTGCAATCTCAAACTCACAGTGTTCATGCACAATCGTTACAAATATGCCTGTAAAACTATTTCATGGTCTATGCAGAGTTACTGCCTCATTTCATGCCACCTCAGGTTTCAGTGTGTGAACTTCAGTCAGGGGAAGCTTAAGACCAGTTTGCACAGGAAGTATATGACTCAGTTGCCCATAATTACCAGTTTTTGTGTCATTGCTGAGACTGTCTTTTCTGCAAAAACTGCTGATGCAGACTACTACTACAGCACAGGCAGATTTTACATTTGCAGGAAAAGCCCTGGGTGGAGTTCTTTAGAGCCTCAGTTTTTTCTGCTGTTTCTGCAGGCACAGTTGTGAGCTGTAACATTCGGACCTGAGCAGGCATATTCAGAAACAAGAGTGAAGTCCAAAAACATGATTTGCTTAAAAGCAGTTTTACAAAATCTCCCAGAACTTAAGAAAAGTTCACTGAGACACCCTGACAGTTTTGGACTGCTTTTTGCAAAGGTTTAAGCAAATACTAAGGGTACTCTGGAAGAGGTTGAATATCCAAATCATTTGCACATGCTGTCTTAACTGCTTCCTTTTGCAAACACAGTATCTTTGAGGCACTTGTGTCAATAATGTTCACTTGAATATATAATAATCTCACTTGAAAGATGCACCATTTATTTTTGAAATATATCTTCTTGATATAGTATTATGAAATTATTTAGATCTGCTATCAATGTACTTAAGTCAATCTTTGATGGTTAAAATTTAGCAACTTTTCAGATCCAAAATGTTAAAAAAACTAAGACCAAAAAAAAGGGAAAAAAAAGGCATTTAAAATTTAATATATGACCGAACATATGACATTGTTCATGGTATGCCTTTTCTCTCTAGTGTTTGTTTCCTTGATAAACACCATTTTTCTACTTGAAATTCCCTTCTCTTTCTTGGTAGGAGTCCTTCATTCAAAATATTGAAAATAAGTAAGTGAAAATGCCTCAAGTTTTCTTCTGCAAAACTAATATGGAGCAGCAAAATTTAATTGATTATATCAGAAAATGCAAGAACCACTGTTTCTTTGGTATCTAGAATCAAAGAAATATCACAACTGGATGTTTTCAAGGTCAAAATACACACACATCCACCTCTGCCAACTCATCGTTGATTTTGTGTCTATGTGACAGACAAAAAATATAGGATATGTTCTGCAACTTTTTACATTTCAAAATTTCTGTATTGTTAGAGGTTGCCTTCTTCCTTCTTTACTTAGTTCCAAATGTGCTTCTCAGCCTGATTTATGTAACAGTGTCATCTGATGTCTTCAAATGTCTTTGCTCTGGATGTTTGAGAGAATAAGTCTTTTGAGTGCTAGAGTAAAAGAGATGTTTGCAGATGCTGAGAACTAAGAGCCATTCAATAATTAACATTCAACAATTAATTATTTGAAGGTTTTAAAGGAAAGCCTTAAGTTTTCTGAACATATTTCCCAAAGCCTGTTGGTGGTCATTTATGTTGGGTTATGCTACATTCTACCAAAATGAGCCTTGACATCCTCCTGCAATGATGGAAGCTCCAGTGAGGCAATGGTTACTGTCAAAAGAAGCACTTTGGAATTCTGCAGGACATCAAATGAGGAGATGGCCAACAGGCAGGATAAGTCTGGGAGAACAGAGTCTTACATTGGTTGAAGAGACAGACAAGAAAAACTCACAGGAGGCTAATAAATATCCCTGCTCACATTCATCTTCATCACCAGCCATAAGTTGCACAAATCTTGTTCTTAGTTGAGCAAGTAAGTATACCTAAGTAGCCAAATTTGTGGACTGTTATGTCTGTAAATGTGTCTAGTGGCTGTGTTCCTCTCCTGGACTCTCATGCAACCTTTCTCCCCAGTAAAGATCAAGGCATGTTTTTATTGCCTTTGCTAATTTTCAAGTCAAATATAGCTAAAGAGTTTTAATTTTCTTTCTTTCATTTTTTTTTCTGATGTTTCCCAAATCCAAGGAGAAGTATCATTGATAGTTGTGGGTGGGTAGATTTTTGGTGATTATTGTTGTTTTGTTTTTCAATCTTGCATTTTCTATTGGAAATTTCCACTTGAATACAAGCTATTTTAAAAATAATACCCAAACCAATATATTTGTCACTAGTTTTACTTCTTTGACTTCAGTTTTGAAACCACTCAGATTAACTTTGTGCATGTTAGTAGCCTCACTTAAATCCATCACATACATCCGTTCAAATGCAAATTTCATTCACTGTCTCTGAAAGCCAAACCAGACAAGCAAACAATAAAAAATGATCATGCCTTGCAAAAGAGAGTCATAAAGCATAACAACTAGAAATGTTAACAGAGGAGAAAGGGAGAGAACTGTTCTAAGAATCTATTCTCCTTGACAAGTGGTATTTATTTAAACAGTCTTCTGCTTCATTCTCCTGATTATTACACAAATATTTTATGCTCTGGTTGTTTTACAAGTGCATTAGCTCTTAGGAGAAGTATAGTACTTTTATTAGTGCTCTATGAGACTGTTATACAAAAACCCACCTGGGAGGTTTAAATTTTATATCCTCAGCTCTACTAATTGTTCTCTAAGGGATAAATTAGAGTAACTTTTTAGCTTTCCAACAAGTTTGTGTTTACACTTACACTAAGTTAAGAAAGAGCTTGCATGGTGATCACAGAAAAATTCCATTTATTTCTTACTGTATCTAAACCTTCTGATAAGGGCTCACAGTAGTAACAGTAAAAATGAATGTACATAGAAACACAGCAGTTTTAAAATAACATATTCACATTTCCATTTCGTTTTGTCCTCTGAGTTCTCTGGACAAAGGTAATTATTTATAAATAATATAAGGAAGAAGTTGAACGCATTTAGAAGTCACCCATGTTTGTGGTTGAAAATTCTTGAGATAAGTTTTATTATTATCCATGCTGAGTCGATGAAAAATACCCTCCAGTCCCTGTCCAACCTACTCTTTTCCATTGTAGTTATGAATATCTGTTTTGGAGGTGGTGAACTATTTTTAAGAGTGTTCAAAAGTGAATTTCCAGTTTTCTCTTATTTTCTGTTTCTTACTTAGAGAATGGTAATCAATGTTTGTCATGGGTGAATTTTCTGCCAAACCCAGAATATCAAGGCAGCAATTGACAACCTAGCTCCTACACCTTTGTGAGGAAAGTTCTCACTGTCCCTGGTCTTTCTTGTGGTCGTGGCATCTTGCACTTTGATAGCAATCCAGTAACTTTGAAAGTTGAATCATTTTTTTTTGGCCAAACAAGTATGTCAGAAAAAGCACAAAATTAAGTTAATTCTAAAAGCATGTAAGCCACAAAAACTAGTCTGTGCATTTCAAAACAGGCAGAAGTCAATCATAACAGAAATTTTATTGATATTTGTCCATATTAAAATTTAATTTCAAGATCTTCTATGTTTTTATTAAAAAAAAATCCTATCCCTTTATTCTTAATCACTATCCATTGGAAGTGCTGATTGACCTGAATATAGCCTTCAAGGATGGACAACTTGGATAAAGGCACCCTTTATAAATCTCTCCAGTCACTGAGGATCTCACTGACTGTATAAACATCCCAGGGGTATTTCTAAAGCCTTTAATCTTGATGCAGTCTGACTACAGCCTGTTTCCATTTTTTTTTCAAACAAGGAAAATATGGCTGAGAGTACTGATGTGAAGGGAGACACTGAGCTGCAAGGCATTCAGTTCCTATAGACTCAGCCTACAGAGCAAGGTCAGGTTTATCTTGCAGACTGCATGTAGCTTGTTCAGAGTTAGTTTATATATTTCCAAGCTTTCTGGTGTGTCAGAGGCCAACTTCTCTGTGAAGACTTTTCTTCATCAAACAGTTTTGTTTAGCTAACACTTTAACTCTTACAGATTTTTTTTTTTCCCTGAAAGGTCTCAGTGGCTATGGCTTCAGCAGCTTTATAGAGGAACTCATGCATTGCAAGAAAATCTCCCTCTGGTGATCCAACCACATAGTTTGACCTTAATGAATAGACAGGTTCTAAAATAGAAGGCAAAAGTTGTTTAGATAAGGGCCTTATTCTGTGGAAAGACGTTTCCATGAAACTTTTCAGTATTCTTTAATACAATGTCAAAATGCTTATTCCCTTATTTAAAAAGAAAAAAAAAACAAAAAAACCAAAAAAACAAAAAAAAAAAAAAAAACCCAAAAAAACCCCTCAAAAAAACCCAAAAAAAAGCCAAAAACAAAAACACAAAAACAAAACCAAAAAACAGACATTTGAAATTATTTCTGCAGAGTTAGGGAAAACACCTATTCTCAAATATAAAGAATGCGTAACAAGCAATTGCCTAGCCTGGAAAGGCAAGCAAAGCACCTCTTTAGATTGTGGGGTTCTATTTGAATGAAAGGGATTAGAATCCTTTAGCATTTACAACACATTTGAATTCTGTAGTAAACATCTGGCAAAAATATGAAAACTTGGACAAAGTTTAATTTAATGATTTACTATAGCACACCCAGCAAACTACTACAAGTAACTGTGCCATTGCATGCAGGAGCTGCCACAAATGTCAATTTTACACTTGGCAAATTTGGAAACCCTAAAGATGATGTGCTTTCTGCTTTGCTGTGTAAGAGCTTCCACCCATTGGCAGTCAGAGTCATGATGTTTAAATTTAATTTTCTCTAATGTAATCATTTTTTGCCTGCTATGTTTGAGGCAATTTGAATCAATATCCCATGCAAGTCATTTTGATCCAATAGCTGTAATCATTGCAGGCAGTGAAATGTCTAAAGAACGAATAATTTGGGCTGAATTTCCTACTTTCTCTCACTGGCTGTTTATAACAGTATTCATTTTGATTTGACTTCATTTTTAAGAAAAAATAATAATATGTTTAACAATAATTGCATAAAAACAAATGTTTCCTGAACTGCTACTCAACCTTGATTTAAAAAAAAATAATTGAAAGAAAGAACAAGTTCTGCTGGCTTGTGCTCCTATTACGAGATACAAGGAAACAGTTTAATCAGGTCTGTCAAGTCTTACCCTTCGCATTTAGCTCAAGGATCCACTCACATAACTTCCCAGAATATGACACTTTCCCTGTGGCTGCACTTCTACTGCTTCTGGACCTCCCACAAGGAATTCCCCCATACCAGCGCTGTCCAGGGAATGGCTTCTTTGAGAAGGGAAGACCATGGCACCAATCAGCCACCTGGAAGGTCACTTACTTTCCAAGAGGGCCTAGGCCAAGGAGTAAGCTTACATCTGTTTTGTCCCACAGTATCATGCAATTGCAGTGGAGAAGGTGAGAGATGCTTCCCACATAGGAGCCCATCTTTTATTCAGCAGCTCATAGGAGTCATGTCCCTGCCTCACCTCTCTCTAGAGGATAAAGCATCGCACTCCTGCAAAGACAGTCTCCTCTCAGAACACAGGCACTTCCAAATTGGCAGAAGACTCACCAAACGCTGGAATTAATGTATCTTCCTCCAGAGAGAAATTATGTACAAAACACAGATCCACAGGTTGTGCTGCTCCACACTATTGGGAATTCTATGGGTACTGAGGGAAATAGGTCAAGATAAGACTTGACATTTTATAAAGTGGCAAGATGACATTTCCCCTAGTGTCAGAGACTTGCATATTTTCCTTAAAGGAAGGGGTGCCCTACATCATTTTATTGCAGTGAAGGTTTTGGCTTTGGTTTGAAAATTAAATTTTCAAAGAATATTTTTCAGCAATACAATCCACAGACAAGAGAAATGTTTGCAGTATCAACCTCTACTGCAGTACATAAGACACATTAATTTAAACAAGCCATTTTTTCTTCACTCACAAATCAAAATCTCCAACTCCATGCACAGCAGATATCAAAAAAAATCACTGAAAGATATTGCATATATATGTTTGTTCTAACTTCTAAGTGGGATGACTGGGCGCAAGAAAAAAAATTTGCATGAGCTGCCCAAGAGAATTGAACAGTATTCTTATTCCACACAAAATTATGAGATAAAAAAAAAATACTAATATCTGTTCTTTACTCCTTAAACTTCATCAGAAACAGGATTAGAGAAACACAGGCATAGCTTCAACAGGCAGGATAGACCAAAAGAACCTTAGTCAGATGCTCAAAGGAAGAGACATCAACAAGCACTTCAAGAAACTGTTCATCTAAACTTACTTAGACTGACTTTGTCTATGATAGATCAAACTAATTAGTTTGATCTATCTGGGTTAAAGAATTAAGAATATTTTATGACTCTTTGACAGACATATTGTAAATTAGCAATACAATTTTCATTAAGTAACCCTTAATTACATGATTTCCTAATCCCAAACTTTAAATTTAATATTCTATGAATCCTCCAAAATGTATTGTTCAGTCAGGGACCACAAACACAGACAAATAAAATCCCTGAATTATGCAAGACTTTATGTAAAGGTGTTGCAAATACTGAGTTGCACTTGGAAAAGTGTTTAAATTGGCAATCTATTTTACTGCTGGGAAGCAATAAAATTGTTGCATACTTTCTGGTATCTAATCTCTTAATCAATATGAATTCCCAGTAACAAGCAATGAATTCCAACCTAATTGAAACAATTAGCCTAACATTGTTGTCAAGAAAATACACTATTATAAATCATGACATATTAAGTATTAATTTCTTAATCTAATTTGAAGTATGACTGCACACAGCCTCTCCATGATACTTACTGTTGATAATACAAATGTTGGCTGTGAGCCTGCAAAGCGATTAATGTGTGAGTTTATATTGGCATGGTGGGTCTGCAGATTTACATTACTTTGTAGAATGTAGTGCACAGGGAAAATGGAAATAAAGAAATACTGCAGAACTTGTTTATAGTTGGCTTTTCCAATCTGGAAATCTTTTCTACAGAACTCAAGATCACCTTTGTAAAACCTAGGAAACAAGGCTCTGATTCACGAAGAAATAACTTTGAAATAACTTGTTACTACAAAACAAAAATATTCTTAATTTAGTAACTTAATTGTCTTAATCTTAATTATTAAGAATTTAATTCTTAAATTATGAAGATGGAGCTCTTAAACTAGAGGACTCTAACAGTTTATTGTATTCATGCTTGTATTGTGTGTTTACACAAAATTATTCCTATTAGGTGAGAGATAATAAAACATAATAAGCCATAATAAAAGACAACTCCCTGTGAAAAACACAGTCTCTAAAAAACAAATGTTAACAAAAATAGTAAGAAAGGATGATATTCTCCATAGTATTTTAGAGAAAGGACAACTCAGAAATCAATTTTAGCAAGATGCCTCTCATTTACACTAATGCATACAAATTGTCCTCTAAATTTCTTCATAGCAAAACAAAAGATCTAGTCCCTTACCTCCAATATCAGTTCATCTCACCCAGAGGTAAACATCAAAATCAGCTTAGTAAAGTTGTACTTAAAAAGTGCCTGTTACAGGAAATATTGTATTTTTAGGTCACAGCTAAGTCTCTGGTGTCTGGAGTAAGCTGTGTCAGTCGAGGAAACCTAAGAACACTTTGCTCCATCAATTTTTTACTATTCAAAAAATAGATACCTAGTCTTAGGTAATATTCTTTATTCTTACATAGTTAATAGAGAAAGAGAAGGTAATCTTGTCTCTGTCTTTGAATGAGATTACTTTCACAAGCTCAAGCAATGCATTTTTGTTTCATATGTCTTAAGTTAGAGAACCTCACACTCTCAGGCTTACTCAAGCCTGTACAGAAAAACTACAGCAAATTAGGGAATCAAGAAACGTGTCAAATCCCAGATGACTGTTTCAGCCAAAACAACACTTTTCTTTTCTGAGGTGTCGCTTTTGATTTGCTGCCTGATAAAACAGTAGTGAAATACATATAAAAGACCCACCTTATATTAGGAAGATCTTAAAAACCCTTGACACATTACAATCTCTGTGTATACACCAAGACAATTTTTGGAACATATAAAATATAGCCAACTCTTGAATGATATTTTATATCATGTAATAATGGACAGAATATTGTTGCAGAGAATGGCAAGAATCATTTCCCAAGAAGTTTTTCATAAACTGGCATACAACCAAAATAAATTTTATGAAGCTCTATATCCTGTCCCTTCTGTTTACAGAATGTACAATTTACATTTTATTTGATTTAACAGACTTATTTGTTGTTTTAGGAACTATATATCTAAAAACATGGTAAAAGTAGATGAGACCATTTTTAAGAAAATTGTAGTAGAACAGAATACTTCAGTTTGAAGGAAAGTACAACACCTGCCTGAACACTTCTGGGCTGACCAGCAGTTGAAAATGTTGCTGAGGGCATTGTGCAAATGCCTGTTAAACACTGACAGGTTTAGGACATCAATCACCACTCTAGGAAGTCTGTTGTAGTGTTTGACCACCCTTGCTGTAAACAAATGCTTCTTAATATCCAGTCTAAATCTCACTGGTGCAGCTTTGAAACAGTCCAACATGTCCTGTCACTGGACACCAGGGACAATAGCTCAGTGCCTCTCTCTCCAATTCCACTCCTCAGGAAGATGCAGAGAGCAATGAGGAGTCATCATTTTGTGTGAAAACCAAAAGCCTCACGTGACACATCATATCTCACCAAAACATATATCTGGACCAGCATGTCATAATCACTGCATAAAAAATTATCAGAAAAAAAAAAAAAAAAGTTGCAAGAATATATTAAATACTATGATTCAAAAGAGAGTGGTTTGGGTTTTGGGGTTTTTTGGGGTTTTTTTGTTCCAGGGCACTTTCCAAATCTCTACAAACTCATGAATTCTTGAGTTATATCAAACAATCCTTTATATCTAATCTAATTGCACCTAACATCTTTAGAGAAATTTGCACTTAGTCTATGATTCTATATTGCTGTTATTACTATTAGACCCTTGCAACAAAATCAATAGCAGCCTAATCTGCCTCTAGAGATCACAGTATTTGCAAGAGCTTACTCTTCTTCATAGATAATTTGAGATCTATGTAGAGCTTTCATGTCAGTAATGATGAGGTTTGGGACATAAGAAAACAACCACCCATAATTTTATGAAACAGTAGTCCCTCAAATGAACAGCTTCAAATACAAAGCAGAGGACATATTTAAAAAGTCTTGGCAAAAGTTTGAAAATGTAGAATCTAAGTGCATTGGAAGCTAAGCAAAAAAAAAAAGAACAACTGTCAGTGTTGATCTAACATGCTAATGGGATAAATTTTTGAAAGCATCTCTCAGAGCTGAAGCATGATATAATCCTGCTGTAAGTTAATGGGAATTGTGATCCTAAGCCATGTAACAATGATAATAAATGTAGACTGTGAATGACAGAATTGTAGAATTTCATAATGGTTGAGTTTGGAAGGGTTCTATGGAGGTTATTTAGTCCAACTCCCCTGGTCAAGTAGGATGACCCAAAACCAGCTTCCCAGGGCTGTATTTGTAATATCCCCAGGGATAAAGGGTACACAGCCTGCCTTAGCAATGTGGTCCCAGTAC
This sequence comes from Muscicapa striata striata, assembly GCA_030060385.1. Lineage (NCBI taxonomy): Eukaryota > Metazoa > Chordata > Aves > Passeriformes > Muscicapidae > Muscicapa > Muscicapa striata. Next base: position 2,405,360 of record JAREIS010000077.1, read on the forward strand.
TCCATCATCCTTTAAGTAAAAATATGTTTCCTGATGTTCAGATAGCCCATCCTGCAATTCAGTTTGTGCCTCTCGTTCCTGTCACTGGGAACCACTGAAAAAAGCCTCCCTTCAAATATTCACATGCATTGCACCCTCCTTTAAGGCAGGGTAAGGTATAGACTGATAAGATCCCTCCTGAGCCTTCTCTTTTCTAGATGCAATGGTCCCAGCTCTCCCAGCCTTCCCTCACATATGTGGTACCCCAGTCCCTTACGAACCCTTGTGTCCCTTTGTGAAATCTCTTTGCACACTCGTGTCTCTCCTGTACAGAGAAGCCCAGAAATGGACACAAGTGTGGTCTCACCAGTGCTGACAGAGGGACAGGATCACCTGCCCTGGAGTCTCACGTAGCCCAGGGTACCATCTGCCTTCCTTGCAGAAAGGGCTCCTGGCTCATGTTGAGAGAGTTGTGCATCAGCACCCCCAGCTCCTTTTCAGCCATGCTGCTTTCCAGCTGATCCCCAACACATCATTCTGTATAGAATTGATCTTCCCCAGATACAGAACTTAGCATTTCTCTTTGAACTTCATGGGGCTCTTGGTGACTCATTTCTCCAGCCTGTATCCATTAAAAGGAATTTTTCTACCACGTTGAATGTTTTGCTCCTTGTTACTGAAATTGAACTCATGTTGTTGGATCTTTTTTTCTGAAAGAAAGGAAAATCCATGGGTTTCTTCCCTTCATGGACAAGTATATTTTAATTTTAGTAACTTCCAGTAGAAAACAATCGAAATTTTAAGATGTGAATACTCCCTTGTCTATGCAACTTTCAAAATATAACAAAACTTTTTCAGTTTTCAGGAGATGGCTCTCCTGACACACTCAACAGAAGTGATGAAAAGGACAATTATATTTTGTTAACAAACAAACATTCAGACATAAGGTAAAACTATGCCTGAGTGAACAGAATTTATTTTCCCAATAAAGATTTAGTAATAAAAATGATGAAAGACTTATTAGTTCTTCTCAGTGGAAAAATTATTTGTAATATTTTATGATATGGCACAGATTGCTATCAGCATTATGTAGAACCAACTACTTGAACAGAACAAAAATGTCACGTGAATCAAAATTAGAATAGCCCACTGGGGGTGTATATAAAAATTCTCTAAGGGTTTTGTTATTGTTGTTGTTATTGCTTTTGTTTGGTTTGTTGGGGGTTTTAATAGAGCAAGTATCCAAATTAAAATAAAGCTTCATTAATTTGACACACTTTAACTGGACTAGGACCTCAAGAGGGACCCAAGGGAGAAGGATCCATTGAAGCTGTTCAAGTCAACATCTCTAGAAAATCGAGGTTTTAAATTGCTTTCTTCATCCTCACCTCATTGGTGCTTACACTACTGAAAGAAATGGCTTCAACATGCACATGTACTTATAAATGGTACTTATAAATTTGATTCCATTATAAATTGCATTGCAAAGTAGTGTCTTCAGCTAAAATGAATATCTATACACAAACATGCATAAATTCAGTGGCACTGACTAGATTTGCAATGCAATAAAACAGAGTGGTAATCTGAAAGTTCCTAAAGGCACATGAAAATATGTGTGCAGCAGGTAGTGCTACACTAATACTGTTCTTTTGTTCCAGCCAACATACAGCAATGTAATATTATAGTAATGGCCTGATCCTTGCTTTTTGGGGTAGACAAATTAATATATTCAAATTTGTGGTTTAGTAGTTTAAGTTAGTAATTTCCCCACCTCCTGTTTTGTTCTAAGCATTCTGAATTCAAACTAGCTAATTGAAATATCAACGCTAAAAGATGAAGCTAGATTGGCTGGATGGACTTAGAACTTTCTAAACATGAGAGAAGTTTCCAAAAATTAAACTCTAAGAAAGAGAAAACAAAATCTTTTAGATATCATTTTCACCTCCTCCTCACATGTAATATAAAAGCTAAATACAAACTATCAAGTCATAAAAAACACTCAAATCAGAGGAAAATTGCATCAGGAAGAATTTATTCTCAAGACACTTCAAAATGTAAAATCATCAAATTTTAAAACACAAATCAATGTGAAGATAGTGGAAATAATGTTGTGAGACATTTTAGGAATATGGACTTTTTATGAGTTTTCTTCTCTAAGGCATACAACACAGCTTTCATTAATTTATTAAATTTAGCAGCAGCTGGAAAAATTAGGAAATCTTAGAATTCCATTTATTGGAATCATATTTTGACATTCAAAGCTTTCAGTGGCTAATTACAATATTTTTTTTGCAAGCATCCTTGCATTCCAAGCCTGTTTCTTTTTCTTGTCTCACCACATAAACACTCCCTGAAGATAGCTCAAAGTGTGTCTCAGTGTTGAGCTTTCCATACAAAGAAATGTCTGCCATGAACGTCTGAAATTTCCCCATCACCAGAAAGCTGTTTTAGAAGTGAGAATTCTATATTAATTTCTAATACCTCTCAAAATAAAGCAAAATCCACAGATTTTTTTCTGAATATCCCATCTTACTGTTTTTGTGTCTATTGTCAAAATTTTGAGTCTTGTGGAGGGCAGTCAGAAATGTTAGCCTCCATTTCCAGTGTCTGAACAAGCACTTTTCTGTTTCTGCTCTTTGTGATAGAGAAGTCCCCATAATTATCTACAGTATCACATTACCATCTTGAAAAAAATTCTTCCCTCCATCTCCTCTTTTCCATGACTTGGAAAAGAGAGAAGCAGTTAACCTGATTACACTGATTAAGCTTAAATCTTTGCTTTTCTGTCCATACTGTTATCTCGTTTCTTATATAGATTGTTCAGAATATATTTTAATATTTGTCCCAAATAGATTTCTGAGATATTTTTTGATAATACTTCATGTGACAGTAAGAAAACACACCAGTAAAAAATTCTGGACAAGTTCCTTTGAAAGAGATCGTTTATTAAACTAATCTTTTTAATTATTATATATTTAGAGGAATCTTGCATTCTCTATTGCCACTGTTTATATTTCACAATGGGAGAACTACCTGATTTTCTAGTATAGTTTTGATATTTGAAATTCTGGAAAAGAGCTAAATGTTAGAAAGCAATAGTAAACAATTAATTGTAATTTAAAAAATCACTTGGGGTTGAAAACAGGGGATTTTGAGCCAGGGGATGCCTTTTGAGGATTTTTTGCTGGGGGAATCCCTCAAGAGACTGATAGTCAACCATTTTTCCTAATGGAACTTCAAAGTGTAAAGTAATAAAATCTATGCCAGGTTGTACTTTACAGAATAATCTGAATTGTATAGCGTAGTTTGATTTCCTGCTATTTTTAATTTTTTACAACTATTAATAATAGTTAACTTAAAAGAGTGTTACTTAATTTATTTCTAGAATAAAAAATAGGAACATCTGAGTGTTACATATGTATTTTAAATTTATTAGCAAGCAACTGAATGCTTGAAGCATACTCAAAACTGGGAAAAACCTACAATGCAGTGCAACTAGACTTTGTATATGTTCATGCTCAGTTAGGGAGAATGCAACTCTTTGTTCAGCCAGCCAATGTGTGTTGTACTCAATTTCACAAAGAACTCTCAAGATTTAGAAAAGATAATAAGAGTACTCATGAAATAAGAGGAAAGGGTCAGTGTACATTCCTGGTCAGATCATCTCACTTTAAGTGAGCAATAAATTAATTCTCTCAAGTGAGGAAGTGTCTCAAGCCTGTGAATAAATCACAGTAAGTTGGTCTGTTACATTTGGTGCACTTAAATTTAAATAAAAGTTTATGTTTATAATCTCTCATATAACAGAATAATTAAGAAATGTTAATGTTTACCATAAATAACCATCTTAAATGAATTTTAAAAAGCAGGTGGATGAGTAGAATTTTATGGTGACTGCACCATACTTAGAGCATTCAATTACAGCAACATTTTCAAATATTTCATCTAGTTGTTCTGAATACTCACATTGTGATCCTTCTCATAAGATTAATAACTACAACAATTCACACTTATGAAGCATTCTTTCTTCACATTTCTCTGTCTTGGTCTCTTTTGGTAAGTTTGTAGCATGATTCCTTCATACCTTAAAGTGTAAAAAAGAGGGTGACTACTGAAAGCTGTACAAACATAAGACTTCATAGGCTACAACATAACATTTTTCAGGCAAGAAATTAAGAAATTAAGGTTAAGGGAAGTACACCTAATGCACTTTTAAAATTTCAAATTAAATTTTCAGGACTGAAGCCTTTCTGGTTAGTTAGACCTTGACTAAATTTACTTCAGAGCCTATGGTCACTCTAGCAAAAACCATGCAAGATCCTACACTCCCTTGAGCAGTCACATAAGAAAAAGAAAATAAACAAGCTTGAAAACCTGGTACTATCCAACACAAGTTCTTGCTTGACATTAAGATCATTGATTAAAACAGTAGCTTAAATTATCTTCAAAAGGTTCAAGCCTAAGCTAACTCTTTCAGTTATGTGCAATTACCTCTGGTCCTTTTCTTGCTCTTGTAAAATCTAAATCTGAAATTACTTATCCCTCATCTATGGTTAAAGTTACATGCTTTCCTGATGAAAATGAGATCATTTTGCTGCTGCTAAAGATGGTGTGAACTTCTTTTCCTGGTTTATATTGACCAAGTTAATGTGATATGGACTTAGCTGTCATTTGCATAAAGAACCTTTAGACTTCTGATAAGATACACACTATTTTTAGCACCTTACTGTATGTGAGAGGGTTCTTGTAGGGTTTATTTTACACCGTAAGAAAAATATGACCTTTCAATCAAAAATTTAGATTCAGAAAGTGTTAAAAAGACACAGATCTTTTTTTCCCTCCCTTATAGAAGAAATGTTTTTGTCAAACAGCCAGATTAGAAGAAAAAAAATGAAGCATTTGTTAGAACTAACTGACCTGTGATTTGTTTTTCTTCTGATCTAATTCTTATCTAAATACTCTTGGTTTGCTTCCAAGAAAACATATTTTGCCTACTGTGAGGTTTAATTAGTTGTAGCTGGCATAGCACTTTGAAGATGTGAAGTATTCTGTCCAGCCTAAGTTACTTCTATCATCTCTCATTTACTGCCTGTCTAAATGAAATTAAATAAAATACCATGCTACTTTTTTTTTTTTTTAAGTATTATTCTAGAAATACACATCCTAAATAAAATGGAAAATATTTCAGTTTTTTTTGCATAGTGGAAAAGTATTATACAGAAAAGTACATACACAGATGTATGCCCCTTTATTTACCATTCTCAGTCATCAACAGCAGAAACACCAGCCTTTCCACTCAATGCCAGGAAAGCCAATATGACATGATTTATTTTTATTGGTAGTACTGAACCTAACTTAAATCACAGCCCTGCACCAGACATTGCATACACACATTCAGTCCCAATCTGCAAAGCTTGCAATCTAAAGGAACATAATAAATTAGGAGACAACTGAGGCAAAAAGGTCAGTCAGACAAGAACACATGTAACAAAATCTAATGTAGCAAGATTTGTTGTAAAACTGAGATTCAACCGACCTAGATTTCTCGTTGGTACATATCAACTGGTTGGGGAAAGAGGAACCTGAAGGTTTATTGTTAATCTACTGTGGACACTGCTGCAGGCCTAGGCCTTTTCTCACAGGGTCTGAGTTCCTTTCTCAGGCTGTGAAACTCTCTCAGGCCTAGCTGAAACCTTTCCCATGCTAGGGCCTCTGTCTGTACTGTAAACATAAGAGAAAGAATCATAACATAGATAACACACCTGCTGGATCTATGGGAGAACGAGAGACAAGAGCTGTCTCTCACTCTCTCCAATGAACTGTCTCTATTTTGTTTTTGCACAAACTGTATTATAAAAAGCAATAGCTTTCTTCAATAAACTGCACTCTTTCTTGCATCAAGTAAGAGAGTTGCCATGTTGCTGTATCCCTTCGCCGCTCCATAACCATCTCAGGCAGCAACAATCTACAAACAGAAAAGTAAGGATGAATACAGCATGCCTAATCCTTGGATGCATTGGTAATATGAGTGTGAAAACCACAGTTGTTCATCAACTCAGGGAAACTTAGTTGGAGCCAAAATCCATGCTAAGACACTTCAGGAAATCTTTGAATCAGTTAGTGTCCAAGAAAAGAAAAAAAAGTTCAGAAAACATTGATAACAACCCACAATAAAATGATGATGGATGTAGGGTTATTTATTCTAGGAAAAGAGAAGGGAGGTTGTGGTTGGTCACCCTTGGCTGGCCACCAGGTGCTCATCCAGATGTTCTCTCACTCCCCTTGATCAGCAGTATGGGGGAAGAAAATAAGGTAAAAAAATTCATGGGTCAGGATAAGGACAGGGAAGTCACTTACCTATTACCATCAAGGACAAAACAGATTGAACTTGGAGAAGATAAATTTCATTTATTGTCAATTAAAAACAGCACTGATTAGTAAGAAACAAATCAAAACTAAAGAGTGTTTCTATGAACCCCTCCTCCCCTTGTTCCCAGGCCCACCTTCACACCCTCACTCCTGTATCCTCTATCACTTCCCTTCCCTTCCTGAGCAGCACAGGGGCTCGAGCAATGAGAGTTACACTCAGTTAATAACATGGTCTCTGCTCTTCCTTCCTCACTCTTTTTCCTAATCCAGAGTGGGATCAGTCTGACACGGACTCTTTTCATGGGCTGCAGTTCTTCAGGGCATCTCTTCAGTGTGGGGTCCTCCATGAACTACAGAGCAGATGTCTGTTCTGATGTGATTATGCATGGGCTTCAGGGGAACAAACTGGTCTTATTCATGATCTAAGTGGAACCTGTAATGCCTAGAGCACCTGTTTCCCCTCCTTCCCTTACCTGGGTGTATAAAGTACTGGTTTCTTTCCTACTTTTCTCACTTATTTTTTCACTCTCACTTTTTAACCCCAGCCAGCAACACATCCCCACACAGCACCTTGCTCACTGCTCCTGGGTGGGATGAGGGAAAGAATTGGAGCATTTAAAAGGAAAAAAGCTTGTGGGCTGAGATAAAGACAGTTTAATATGTAAAGCTACACATGCAAAAGAGCAAAACAAGAAATCCATTCCCATGGACAGATGTGTTTAGCCATACCCAAGAAAGCAGGTCTCCATCATGTGGAACAGAGACTTGGGAACACAAATGCCATCACTCCAAACATCCCTTTCTTACTTCTCCTAACCCCAAGTTTACATGCTGAGCATGATACCATATGGTGTGGGATATTCCTTGGTCAGCTGGGCTCAGCTGTCCTGGCTATGCTCCCTTCCACTCCTTGTGCACCCCCAGCCTCCTCACTGGTGGGGTAGGGAATAGAAAAGGCCTTGATGCTGTGTAAGGGCTGCTCAGCAACAACAAAAATATGCCTGTATTATCAACACTGATTTCAGCACAGTGAATCCAAAACACAGACCTATACAAGTTATTGTGAAGGAAATTAACTTTATTCCAGCCAAAACCACTATGCTTCTCTCTCTTGCAACTGCTGCCCTGCAGTTTTTACCTTTTCTAAAATGTTAAATAGTAATGCCAGCATGTATGTTACATATATGTTGTATGGTAATAACAGAGGCACTGCCAGCATCACTGATGGGCTCAGCTTTGGGCAGCAGTGGGTTTGTTTTGGTGCCAACTGCAACTGGCTTTGTCTGACATGGGGACAGGTCTCTCACAGAAGCTACCCATGAAGTCCCTCTACTATTAAAAATTCGTCACTTAAACCCAACACAGAGGTGAAATTTTCAACTTTTAAACTCTATTAAAATATATCTAATGGCAGTTAATAAAGAAATAAACATCATGAAGCTCAGAAATCTCCTGAGCTGAAAATTCACGGAGACCAGGAAATCATTAGGGATGAATTACGGATGCTTGCCCCTCATCCTGTGACTGTCATTCTTATTGAAGGACATGCATATTCTTCAAGACAGAATATTGGTTAAGTGGTCCACTCTAAACCAGAGCATCTCTTCTTATATCCCTTTATTCAGAACTGTATAAAACAAATATAACATTTTATTACTTTTCTCTTAAATGTCACAAATAGAATTCAGTAAGTTCACTTGCTACACCACAAAAATCTCAGCATTTGAATATATCTCTTCTGTATCAGACTGAGGACTTTTCAAAGTACATAAAGAGTTAGAAAAGGAAGTGCTATTTACTCAAAACTACCAATAATACCTATTAAAGTTGTAATGCTTCAAGATAAATACATTAACCTAAGGATTCTTCTGTGTTCTGGGATAAAGGAAAGTAATCCCTGTTTCAGAAAAATCCATCATTACTGGAACTGGTAAAATCTTGCTGAAGTATCCTGAAAGGTTAGACTGGTCAGAAATACCATCATTGTACATGCTCTTGCACTTCTTCAAGCTGAAATTTTTAAGGAATAGAGCATTCCAAATCTCAGTGGAAAAAAAATGAGAAGTTAAAGAAAATATCTTGGACTGAGGAGGACATCTGGGCCTTCTTTATTCACATTCTTAAAATGAAACAAATGTTTAAAATGTTCCTGAAGTGTGTCCAATGTAAATAGTGGCTAAATCGTCAATCACTTCCTTGGGTAAGAGGAACCATTATAAAGAACAATCTAAGAAGTACATAAAAGAACACAGGACACACTTGCACTGTGATTATGTGCATTGTGCCACAGGCTAAACCCTGAAATTTGACTTATGCTGAAACTTTACTAAAACCAAGACAGACACATAAGAGAGAGAGGAGGAAAAAAAAAAAAAAAAGTAAGAGATTCAGGTTTCCCCCATATTTCTTAAAGGGATTTTTTTTCTGGAAGGTACCCACTGGATAAAAGGTACCACAGCTTTCCTTCCAACCATTTCCAAGTAATAGAATTAACAAAAAGGGCATCTCAGCTACTTATGCATGCTTCTGATATTTCTTACAGTTACATTATTATTTTATATATTTAGTAACAAATGACATTGATACGCAGCCTTTTTGTGCTACTCACCATTTGCAAACTATTTCTATAATGTATTGGCCCATAAAGATCTGTTCAGAAATACCCAGGGGTTGGTACCAGGCAGAGCAAGTTATTCAGAATTCATAACTGGCATTAGATAAACACAAAAGGATTTGAAAAAGGTTTAGCCAATGCTTCACTGTTTTAGAGAAAAAATAACAAAAAATAAGACAAATATTTATTTTAACAGCAAAACTCAGGATGATTATTTACTGGTTATTTAATGGTTATTGAACTCAACCCCACAGCAATACATTTACAAAGATTCTTCTTCTTTCCCTCTCAGTACTTCCTTTTAAAGTGTAGTCATGCTGTTGACATACAGTCAAAAAATGCCAAGCACCAGAGCTTTAAATTCATTTAAATCTGAGTTCCACTTTTGCATTCTACACTCACAAAAAGAAGTAGGTAGCTGAAATACACCCACTTTCACAACTTTACTTATTTATGCTTCCAGGAACGCTGCTGGAAGTCTTAAATCATGTTAAAGTTGGTTTCTAAATAGGATTTTCAAACTTCAGAAGAAACATATAAGCAGTGTAAAGCTCTTTCTTCTTATCTTGCATCACCAGTGCTTACACTAATTTCAACAAAATAATCTCTAAAAGGCACAGATTTCATAAATTAGCAACACAGTACCCGTTGGAATCCATCCTTCAGATCATCTGGAGACTTTGCATTAAGAGAAAAAAAGGAGAACAAAGCAACAATGTAAAAGTTAAATCTCTGCCTGAAGCACACGGGGTGATGTGAGCATTGATACCAGACTGTTTTAAATTAAAAGCAATTTAAGGAAGTCCTTTATAAAGTAAACCAGCTAGGCTGCAACTGAATAACATAATAGGCTTTTACTGCACTGTTTGCTCCTGTTGCCATACTCTTGATAGTGTTTGTCTGGATTTATAGGACTTTCTTGGAGGTCTTCTTAAGAGTTCTGGATTTTAGGATTTCTTTGCTTTTCTTCAACATCCTTTGTAAGTTACTGTTGTCATGTCACAGAACCACAATTGTTTATTGTGAAAAGTCACTAATGACCAAATGACCCTGCCACCTGGGGAACTTACAGCCTCATGTTAAACTCCTGCTATATATAAAAAAAAATATCTTCCCAGGCTATTGATTCACTGGCAGTGTTTGATTGTACCCTGGAGGCAGGTGACAGCAACGCACAACTGGGCTCTTACTGTTTTACACTCCCTATTACACAAACCAAATAAATCTTCTCTAAATGAATTCATGTGTTTTTCTCACTTCTATGTGACAGTTCGGTATTGAACAATCTGTATACTGTTTGCTTCTGGTATATTGAAACCAAAATCTTCATAATCTTAATAACAACAAATTTCTAGATCCTCAATTTAGCTTTGAGATAGTGGCAGCATTTGTTGTGCTCTACACTCTAAAGACTTTTGAAACTATCAGGTCCAAAGCATGACTTATTTAGTATTTGCCACAATCTCCTTGTGCTCCCCAGATTATCTCATTTTGGAAAACACTTCCACTGTCTAGAAATATGGGTAACTCCTACATTATCACTTATCTTGTACTTTGACTAAAACATAGCAAAGCTGGCCTCATAGGGAATGAAATGAGATTTTAGTGATTGAGCTAGTCTAGAATAAGAATGTTTTGAAGGAAAGTTGCAAGACTTCTTCAAAAAAGTAATTGAAAAAAGTTGCATTAACCTGCCAGCTTCCCCAGGAGGCAAAATAACCCCAAACTTATGTCTGAATAACCACATCAAGAAAAAAAAAAACAAGACATTGCAGAGTCTGACTGAATTCGTGTTCTGAGAGGTGCTAACATAAAATTTGAAATTTTCCTTTTTAATTTGAAAATCTGATTTGATTTAGAGTGTCCTTTACTCATGGTTTAATATATCATATCATGGCGGTCTTAAGAGCAAAGTTATCTCAAGAAAAGAGCTGCAGTAATGGGTAAGCAATGGTCCCAAAATATAAGAGTCACAAGAACTTTTAAATATTCCAAATAGATTTTCTTGAAAGACTTCTCTTCTGATTGGCTCTTTTTTCCAGCTCTTTTTTAGTTGTGTTTTAATCTCAGTTTCCTTTTTTGCCTAACCCTGTGACTTGATCATCTTCCTTTTCTGTTCCCTTGTCAGTTTATGTCTTTCTAATTCCCTGCCTTCAAAAACCTGTGTATTAACATGGGTTTCTTGGCACTGAGAATTGTTTTTTATTTTTAATCTAGAAGCCTTTTTTCACCTTGCATCTAACATCTCTTTTTCTATGGCTTAGTATAATCTATGACTGTTTGGCTGTCTCTCTGTGTGATCAGCCGAGTTTGATAACCAAACACAGGGAGTGGTTTCTCCACAAGGAATTCTTGTGTAACTTAGGGTTCTTCCATCTGGAGAACAAACAGTTTTAAGGAGGCTATAAAAGAGGGTTTCAAAACTGTGGCTGATGTGGGAGGTTGATCAGTCACAGACCTGGAAACAAGGTGCCCCCAAATGAGACCCCAAGAAGCAAGGCTGATCAAAAGGCAGCTGTCTTTCCTACAACCAGCAGCAGACCTGGAGAACATGTCAAGTATGTGTGCACTATCTCTTGTGTTCATAGCCACCACTGGAGACAAAATACAGTCCTGATCATGACCAAAATATTTTTCACATTAATATCAACAATGTCAACCACAATGGGGTCATTCTTAAAGACTAGCAATAAGCTAGTAAAGACTAGCAAAGACAGCTAATAAAGTTAAAAACAAACAAACAAACAAAAACAAACCCAAAATAAACCAAAACAATTATTATTTAAATTTCTGCCACAAAAGGAGTTTGGTTTGAAAATTTGGTGTAATCTTAGTCAATGGACTATAGATAGATAAATTAATTTGACAACAAAAATATATTTAGATGAATTGAAGAAATATTCTTTCATTGTGTATCCATGCCTAAGTCTGTTTTCTAAATCCTTTTCACAGCTGGAGACTTAGAACTTCTCACCACACTTGAATATGAGGTTGTTTGGACTGAATACAATGTTTAGTATACAATGACGACTTATGACCTTCTGCCATCAGTTCTGTCTTAATATTATGTACATGCTTTAATTCAGCTCTTTGAAGTGCTATTATTTTAAAAGATAATAGAAATGTTTGTAATTTTCCCTTTTTATGCACATTGCCTCAATTATGCCACTGTGCCATGACAATTCTCATTTAATATAATTTAGGCTTGTAAAAGGAAAACATGCAACTAACAGGATATTGTGTTACTGGAAACAGGTTGCTTGTGTTTTACCCCTTACATTTTGAGGAAGCATCAGCCACAGGAAGTTGTGTTAAATCTGAGATTATGATAACCAGAGAACAGGCAGTATTTCAGTCCCATGTACTCCATTTGCTCTCTCCAAATCTCTATCATGTCTGCCTAAGACACTCTAAGGGCTAGAGGTATCCAAGAAAATTAGAAAGTCCTGTCTGGACCCTCACTGCACTTAATTCCAAACAAAAAAGTCCACCAAAAAAGGTAATTTATATTTTTTAAATTAGGCTGAGCCCTATCTTAATTTGTACGTGCCATGAACCAATACTTCTGCCTTGATTTGTGTTATACAGGAGGTTAACTAAACTCAATGATGAATTTGTACCAAGGTTTCCTGTACTGAAGTGGAAACTCTCAAACATTTTTCCAAGTTTCAGGTTGGTTCCATCTCAAGAAACCATGTATGTTCAATTGAGGATATATAAAATCTACTGGAGTCTTTGAAACTGTTCAAAAGCCTGTGACTTTCCCTGATTAGGAGGGAAGAATAAAAGGTAATAAAAGTTCAGAAATGAGGACATCTTGTGAAGGGGAAAAAGAGTAATATGAGATTATTTAAGAAGAACTATGCATTGCATTGAAGTGTCAGTGAGGTAAAATCAATGATGCTAAGGCCACTTTGGATATTCTCATATTCCTCTTCATCACAAAGAAACTCCAATAAAATACAGAAATAATTGTACTTATCTCTATTTATGATGATACACATATATTTGCATGTGCTCCTATATCTGTATTTATGTTTACACAAAAACATTGATTCCATTACATTTATTCCTACCAGGAAGTACCAATTCATTTTACTTGCACAGATGAAGTTATTTTAAATCAATTAATGGAAGTACTATCTCTTTTTGAACTTCCTATAAGCTTCTCTCTCCTCCTATGTAACCACTAGTGAAGGAAAAGGAAGATCCAGAATTTACTTTGTTCTTCCAGAAAGAGAGAACAAAAAACTGGCTGCATCTAGTAGTGGCAGACTGCAAAGCTCACTCTCCCTCCTGGAGGAACTAAGCTGTGTAGCCATGTAACAGCAGTTAGCTCTGCTAACTAAACATTTACAGCCACTCCTCACTAACCTTTCATGAGGAATTCAGTTGTTTACCTATAAATTATAATAATTATTTTGCAATACTTTTTACTTTACCTGCATTTCCAAGATATAACAATTTTAAACACAGACACTTTCCTCTTTTCATCCTTCCAATCTCTATTTGACCCTTACTGTGGCTCTTGGATGTTTGAGCTCACAGGGTAAGAGAGCTGCCTTGGCTTGGAGGAAGCTACTCTATGAGGGCCAGTAGCTGCAGAAGCTGTCCTTCACTTTGTAGGAGCTCAGGCTAACTCCATTCAAGCTTAAGAACATTTGTAATGTAACTCTGAGTGCATTACATCTTTTCCATTTGATAAGTTGACACATTGCAGAAAAGACTTAAACCTCTTAAACCTGAAAGTGACAACATTATCTCAAAGAAAGGGTGCCCAATGGTGTTAGCATAACCTAAACCAACAGAAGTTCTACAGATTCCAAGATAGCAAAATTTACCTTTTCTATAGCAATAGAAAAAGTATTATTTGGTATAACAGGTTTAATAAGTCATATATGTATACTACAGTACAATTGATAGACACATCAGAGAGGATGCATTGCATAACTTTATGGTATTCTAAAATTGTCTTTCTTGGAAGAAAAACAATTTCAACCCTTGCCAGGCTCATATTGAAATATGAAATGGCTAGTATAACATGAAAAATCATGTACTCATTCTTCATTCCCAAAAATATTTTTTAGGACTAGTGACAGTCTTTAATGTGGCATTTATTCCATTTATTCCATGTGTGTTCACATGTCCCTTCTTCTGACCACAGAAATGCTTTTTAATTAGAGAGTCAGAAGAGAAAACCACACTAGTAATTTATGATCTATTACTATTAGATGGCTTGAAACTTCAATAAAACTGCCTTGACTTACACTAGCCAGAAATCTAACCCTAAAACAGAAAACTACCCCAGACTTTTCAAATTAAATTCCTCCACTATTCCATGTGAAAAGTTACCCTGCTTTTTTGAAATCTAGTTTTTTGAGGAAAAGATGGAATTTGCCACATGAACTGAAACTGCATCCCTGTTTCACTAACAGACGAAGAAATATTCTGACTTTTTTAAATTGGGTGATTAGTAGAGTAGAATCCAGTCCTTTATAACCATGACTGGACATGAAATGACAGGCAACATGGACAGCTTCCCACAAGATGCAATATTTAAACAGATGGCATGTAAAAAGTGAAATTTCCAAGTAGCTTTAAAAGACTATGTAGACAAAACAGCAATCTAATATGGAATTAAAAAAAAAAAAAAAAAAAAAAAAAAAAAAAAAAAAGGTTGGTTTTTATTTTTAAAATTTATTTAATTAAATCAATCTTATTTTTAAAAAATATATTCCTTCATGGTCACTTTAGTAGGTCAAGGTTAGGATAGTGAAAAAGTGCAAAAATGATGTATAAGACTTGAAGCAAAACAAAAGAAAGCAAACAACAAAACAAAACAAAAAAACCTCCTAATCAAACCAACTAAAAAAGAAAATCCCATTTCTACTTATTTATGATTCTTCTTCATTTAGTCATCCCACCCATAACCATTATCAGGCCATCTTTGATCACATGTTTGTCCTAGCTGTCTTTCTCCAACAGCTTTTTCTAGTTCTCTTTTCTACCCAAAAGACAAGATTATCCAGCTGCTGATCATTCCTGAATTTCCTCTTCCATTAAGTGACACACACAGTCCCTGGTGCTCAGGAGTTTCTTCTCAGAAAGAAAACCACATAATTACAGTGCCTACTATTCATGCAGTCATGCTGGCTTTCAAAATGGAATTTGAACTTCAGAGAGTATTTTGACAAATGCAGACTGGAACCTCTGAATCTCTTGCATTTGTCAGTTGAGTTTACTAGGAAAAAAAAAAAAAAGAAAAAAGAAAAGGTATATAACAGTATATAGGGTTTACACACAACTTATTCAGCTGTGGTAAGCAGCCAAGTCATTAAAACTTTCTGACAGTGTTAAGGTGATATAATATTGCTATAATACTGTGATCAGATGACCTTGTCTGGCTGTCAGGTGCTCAACTGACAACTTATCTATAACTTTTCCCTCAACCAATAAGACAGAGGGGAGGAAACATGATAATATGTTCATAGGTCAAGAAAAGGACAGGGAGATTACTTACCAATTATGATTATGGGCAAAATAGGCTCCAGATGGTGAAATTAAATTTACTATCAATGAATAACAGAGTAGAATAGCAAGAAATAAGAACAAAACTAAAGAAACATCTTCTCTGCACTCCTCTCTTCTTCCTGGGCTCAAATTCTCTGGCAACTCTTTTACCTCCTTGCTCCAAGTGGCACATGAGGACAGGGAATGAGGGTCTTTGTGAGTTCATCAGAATTTGTCTCTTCTGCTTCTTTCTCCTCAAGATGATTCCTCACATTCTTCCCCTGCTTCAGTGTGAGGTCCCTCCCACAGGAGACAGTCCTCTATGAACTTCTCCCATGTCAGCCCTTCCCACAAGCTGCAGGTCTTCATGTTTTCCATGGGGTTCTCCAGGCACAGGCTGCTCCAGTGGGTTCCATACAGGGTCACAAGTCATGTCAGCAAACCTGCTCCAACATGGGCTCCTCCCTTCACAGGGACACAGGTCCTAACAGGAGCCTGCTGCTATGTGGCAGGAGTCACAGCCTCCTCCAGGCACCCCCTGCCCCAGCCTGGATCCTCCATGGGTGGATCTCTGCATCCCCATGGATCCCCCTGGGCTGTGGGTGGATCTCTGCATTCCCATGGATCCCCATGGGCTGTGGGTGGATCTCTGCATTCCCATGGATCCCATGGGCTGTGGGTGGATCTCTGCATCCCCCATGGATCCCCAAGGGCTGTGGGTGGATCTCTGCATCCCCCATGGATCTCCATGGGCTGTGGGTGGATCTCTGCATCCCCCAGGGATCCCCATGGGCTGTGGGTGGATCTCTGCATCCCTGTGGATGCCCATAGGCTGTGGGTGGATCTCTGCATTCCCATGGATCCCCATGGGCTGCAGGTGGATCTCTGCATCCCTGTGGATCCCCATGGGCTGTGGGTGGATCTCTGTATCCCTGTGGATCCCCATGGGCTGTGGGTGGATCTCTGCATCCCTGTGGATCCCCATGGGCTGTGGGTGGATCTCTGCATCCCTGTGGCTCTCCATGGGTTGCGGGTGGATCTCTGTATCCCTGTGGATCCCCATGGGCTGTGGGTGGATCTCTGCATCCCTGTGGCTCTCCATGGGCTGCAGGGGCACAGCTGCCTCACCATGGTCTCACCATGGTCTGCAGGGAATCTCAGCTCTGATACATGGAGCACCTCCTGCCCCTCCTTCTGATCCTCGTGCTGTTTCTTTTACATATTCTCACTCCTTTCCCAGCTGCTGTTGTGGATTTTATCTTATCTAAAATATGTTATCCCAGAGGCACTCCCACTGTTTCTGCCTGGCTCAGCTTTGGCCTGATGTACCCAATAGCAAGTGCCTTTTTAAGGCAGCTGGCACTGACTCTGTCACACATGGGGGCAGTTTCTGGTGTCATCTCACAGAGTCATCCCTGCAGACTGCCCCCAAAACCTTGCCACATAAAGCCAATACAAATGTAAATGTATCATATTGCTGATTTAATTGACTTCAAGGTTTTCTGAATAGTAATATCTGCATATCATCTCAATTATATTATATTGCAGTATCATACACATGAAGCACGCAAAGATAATACAAAGTCAGCATTTTTTACCTCATGACTTCATTTGGCTTTCATATAAATGATTTGGCTGCATCACAAGCCTACAGAATAACACTGAATCAACATGCATCTAAATCACTGGAAAGATATCTGTTGATGGCAATGACCTTTGCACAAGAAATTGAGTGAACTCACAATTTGTAAATTCACAAAGAGATTAGAATTTAAAAAAACTCAAAATTACAGAAGTTAAAATTTCTTCAATTTTTTTTCACCAACCTCATTCTCTTATTAGTCATACTGATTTAAACAATCTAATGAATTTTAACATTCTCTAATTATTTGAAAAAAAGATGCTTCAATAGATCACATGCATGGCCATGGAGGTGAATGCAGAAAAACATTTCATTTCATCTGCACAATATAAACTCTCATAATTTTCATGTAAAAAGAAAGTTTTTTAGGGAGCTTTTAGTAATGGAAACACTTTGAAAACAACAAATCTGGGGAAGTGAAGTTAGGAATGCGAACTCTGGAAAAATTTCTAGCCATATACTTGTTGCTATTTTAGATATGTTGCTCTGTTAATTAAATGGGAAGCAGTCCTGATGAGTCAGGCTTTTGGGGCCAATATGCTGACAATCAAATATTCCAAAATTGAAGATCTGGTCTATTGCATTTGCTGGGCAGTGTTGTTGGGGTTTTTTTGGTTGTGGTTTTTGGTTTTTTTAAATTTTATTTATATTTTTTGTGCTCAAGAATATGCTCTGCAATACCTCATGAAAGAATTACTAATGATCAGACTGTAATTATAGTTGAAGCATTAACCTCTAGGGTTTCCATAGTATCCATTGGTATTTATTTAAGGTATTCCTCCACAGGAAAAGGGTAATGTGGCTTTCTAGTGTAAAGGCAGCATTAAAAAGTCTTATTCTGAAACAGATGCAGCCAGGAAGGCCATTCAAATATGCCACCTGGTAAATATTTGACCACTTCACATCTAACCACAATATACTATGAAGCAAAAGATGGTTTTCTGTTTTAAGACATCTGAGAGTTCTTCCTTTCTTAGAGTTTGCTTGAAGTTCTAACTTACATGGAAATTGATATGTTTAGACTGCAAGTAGAATTCCATCTCATGGGACATAGAGTTATTTCAAACCTTGCTTTTATTCTGATGCAATATGAAACATCACGTATAGTTTTCTACACAGAAAATATGTCCAAAAGTGATTTTGATACACATTCATAGAAGTCCATGTCTCATTTAATTTCTCTTTCTTAAAAGAAAGTGTCACTGAAATATATATATGTCCACAGACAGTTTTATTTCAGTCTCATCAGGAGAACTTTTCTAGTTAGCTCTGAAAATTACACTCTATCTTTGAAAGGATATTAGATTTAATAGACTGATGTTATTTTATTTGGGTTTTCACAGTCTTTGTTCTACTGTTACTCAGCAGCCCACTCATTTCTACAAAATTTAAGTATATGTTGATTAATTTGATTTTTTTTTAACCTATTGTTACGCTCATAACCTCCAAAATATGTGCATAGAATTCCCAAGCAAAACTTTAATTCTAATTTTACTTTTCAGTGGCTTTCCTGGAAACCAGGTCAATTATAGACGTTTTGGTAGAAGTGAAAATTTATAGGACTCAGCAGATGTTAATATATATGAATCTTACTTGAAAAACAAAGGAGTCCACAGATCCAGTGTAAATTAGTGGTTTGATTAACAACCCAAAGTTAATTAAATGACAACTGCTTTAAGATCAGTTGTTAGCCAATGTATTTGATACTTCTAAAGCAGATGGAATGTGTTCCTTTTTTTTATTTCTTTGAATTTTTACTTTAGTAGTTGTGTTTATTTATTAGGATTTTATCAGGTGTCAGGGTTCCCAAGGATCAAGAACAAGATTACGGTCTCTTAGCAGTATTTATGATACTAGTATGTTGAATTCTGTACATTCTAGTAGTTAATGTTTTCTGCAAAATAAGTAGATTTTTCATTTTAATAATGCTAGAAGTGGCACATTATTGCCAGAAGTTATTTCTTTTGCATATATATGCACATATATGCTATGTATATGCAGATATATAATATATTTGTGTGCAATGTATATCTTTCAAATGCACACAAACAATATATCTATTGAGCAATATGAAAACTTCCGTATGGGAAAAAATAAATTTTTTGTATTTAAACTCAAATTATACAATAATTTTGCTTAATATATTTTTATTGTTTTATAGAATACTTGAATAATTTAAAACACCTGGTATTTCCTTTCTGTTTATGGTTGATACAGTAATAATTTTATCTTCTTTTAGAATTTTTTATTATATATTATTATTGTTATGTCCTTTATACCATCACAGATAAATCATCTACATGTCCCATCTTCCTTAAACTCAACTAAATCATAAGAATTTATTTTGTCCTCTAGTATTTAACTATAAAAATTTCTTTTTTTAAAAAAAAGCATCTGTTAAGGTATTGTACAGAAAATGCAATTTTTACTTTTGCCGTTTTGAAACCTAAAGACTGCCTTGTACTGATGAATCTTCATAGCCTAAAGAAAGACTTCAGGCATACAAAGTGTGATTATCAGTTCAAGTCTTCCTTGAAAAGCAGTCTTTGTGTTTCCACCTTGTGTTAAAAACCTCTTTAATTGTTGCATAAAATCAATTGTTTGGCTTCTTTTCTTCTCTCTCTGTGCTAAGCATATGAGAACTCAAGATTTTAAAAGCCACCAAGACTACATAATGGGACACTCTTGACAAAGAACAAGCTTTTGTTGTGTCAAAATTACTTCAGCATAAATGCCTCTCATGAAGCAGAATATGGCGGATGCTGCTTCAGAAAGAAGAGTTTCTTTAACTTTCCCTCTTGCAAAAAAAAAAGTCTTAGCTTTATCAACACATGCAAACATTTTTATCTTAAAACTCCTTTTGCCTCCCCTTAGGTTTTCCACCCAGGGTAATAGCAGAGGGTGATATTCATTCCTGTTCCCACATCAGAACAGCACAGAAAGGCAGTTCAAGATGCTTAATTCCTCTTGCTACCTGGAAGAAAAGAGCATTATTTCAGCATCTCTCCCAATCTTGCATCACTGCTACCAATCTAGTAAAATTTAGTGGTCAAGCTAAAGAAATAATCCATAATCATGAGAGAATTTGAGTCTGTGGTAACCAGGAAATTTGGGCACTTGAGGCTCATTCATATACTAATCACTCTAGTACAATACTTAGAAGAAAACTATGTGTTGACTGCCATTTTATTATTGCTAGGTTGTTTAGGATGTTTTTTTTTTACATAACACTTGATTTCAATCTTGATTTGTGTTGATAAAGGGAGGGAATATTGTATGTAATATAATTTGAAACCAATGGCTCTGTGTTTCTGCTTGGTGTTGCAGAGCCTAGCATAGACAGCACTAGAGCGAGAGCTGTAAGAAATAAATTATAAAACAGTACAGAGTTAAACAATGTAACATTGTCAAATACTAGGAAGAAAGGTCCCTCTTTCTTAAAATGTTGTGGGAATTCAGAAGGGAAAAAAAAACTCTCCCATGGGTTAGGCAAGTGTCTTAGGAAAGGACTTATATTTCATCCCCTCTTATATAATTTGTTATTTATACAACAACCACTGTCCTTGCAAAACTGTTAGTCTGTGGCCATGCAGCTAAAGGTCATTGCCATAATGCATCCACAAGCAGAAGAGAGCTGTCTGCACCAGTTTCAGAAAACAGTTTGGGCACAACACACCCAGTGTGCTTGCACATCATATGGTTTCCCTCAGAGTCCCTGGAGCCTGCATGTGAAGAACTGGTGCGAGCTGCTGTGGCTGCCTGTGCAGATACTGGACATACTCAGATGTAAGGAGTCTTTTGTTTTCTAACGGGTCTTCTCCAGCTGCTTGTGCTTACAGAAACCACAAACACAACTTGCCTGGTCCTGTGCTCAGCCTGGGCATAAATCTCAAGATGAAAATTGCAGTTAGCTAGAGAAACTTTAATCTGTACTACGGAATAGTAGACTAGAGACAAAGAGCACAGTTCTCCCATTTTCAACAGCTCCCTTTGGCAATGGAGAAGCCTTAAAAGAAGCAATTTGACCTCAGAAGAGGAAAGCAGGGGGGAGAGAATGTCAAGAGATGGAGGAAATTGCTCTAAGAAAAAGGAGAGGAAGTAATCAGAAAAGTCAGTGTGACCTCTCTGGGGCAGTCCAAAAACTGAAAAATAGAGAAGTATTTAGTCATATTCCTTTTCTGACTACACAAAGCATTGCACAAAAGTTGACCCTCACTCTGTTGGAAACATCAACAGGCTATCTGCAATATAAGCAAAATAATGCTTGCTGACTTTCTAAAACAGCAAGCTGTAGCTGTGCTCTGCAAGGCAGGAGAAAAGCATGCAGTCAAGGAATGGGGACTAAGAGTCCTGCCTGTGCCTCGTCACATCATCTGTGCAAGCAGCCATGAGTTCTACAGTAATTCTCAGTTTGCCATGAGAGAATCAATGTACAACAGGGGTGAATTCACTACCCTGAGACCTAGTTTTAGCAACTTCAAGAGATACAGGTACTAAATATTCATATGTAGAAATGACGAGTTTTTGCATCTTTGTGCAATGGTGGTTTTAAGCCCTGGATCTCTGACCTTCACTCAGGCTCATATTCCCAATACTTAATACAAGGGTGAATTGCAACAAATTTCCTTCCAAAACTTAAATTTCTGAAGCTGTTACATTACTCTTCTTCACACACATTGAGTTTCAGCCTGATGCCCCAGAAATTATAAAAAATGTCAGCTGCAAATGAGATTCTCATACACAGTAAGTTCCCTCTCAATAAATGAATTTTCTAAATTTCATTCCTGAAGTTCACGTTTCTTGCCTCCCAGAATGATTTTCTAATACACCTCAAGAGAAAATAAAATTTCTGAATCTTAAAACAACTTCTTTTCTTTGCCCATACCACTCAAGCTTGGACCAAAATAAATCAATCACAGGTGTGGAATGAAGTTTCAGAAGAAACTCCACCTTTTTGCATCAAAATTGCACATTTGGAAATCAGAATGAGTCACATACTGGAATGTAGGAGAAATAAATATTATTAAAATATAATAATCAAATATTTTCTGTCTAGCATTTTTTTTAATTCACTAGAATTTTATATTTCTTGGGAAAATGCTGAAAAAAAATTTCTTTATTTCTATTATTCAGAAAAAGTTATGCATATATCCATGTGCATTTTGCCAGCCAGGGAGCTTTAAGAGAACTTAAGAAAACTAAGTTTTTCACTGAATGTGGGCATATTAATGTCCCTATGACTTCCCTCATTACACTCACTCTTCAAATTTCCTTTGGGATCAGTTTCAAATAAATTTCTGTAACATGCAGAAATCATGCTCAGTGATAATCATGTATTGCCTATTCTTCACAGAGGTTTATAAAATACAGGTTCTAGGAACAGTAATTTTAAAAGGGTCATATCCTGTGGCATCTTACCTGTTACATTATTCACATACAGTCTCAGGGTCTTACAACAGTAGGGACCCTGCATGACTACCTGGAATTCTGGAGTGGTTTTAGATGTTTGAAGGGACTGTTCTCAAGGCACCAGAGATGCAAACAATAGTTTTCATTTATTTTAAATATGACACTTTATCAACCAGTAACTTTTTCAGCCATTGGCAGAAGCAGTGCAAAGGAGTGTGTGTGTGTGAGAGAGAGAGTATGCAGCACTGATTAATGCATCAGTATCTGCAGAGCATGCTTCAGTTACAATGTCTCACAGTAAATCACAGAAAAATCATCATAATCCACTACCCCCAGCCACTGGGAAAAAGATCTTGAAATTCAGGAAGATGCATGCATTTAAAAAGGCATTTACAATGCATTCACAAGAATAAGAATTATATATATATGTCGAGGTTTACTAATGACTATGGCTTTTATAGAAAGGTTGGTATTAGCTAGATAAATCATCTGCATTCCATTCAATCAGGCTTTCAAATGCAATTGATATCATCCATCTAGACCACACAGGTTTATACTTCAGGTAAAAATCAAAACAAAGCTGTGTGGTCTAGTTTGTTAGCACTGTAAAGACAACTTTTTGTTAAGCTTAAGATAAGCCTCTGCATTTAAATCTATTTATAGCAGTCCTCAATAAGTATGCCTGAGCTCTCTTTTTACTTTCCAGGTCAAAGTCACAAAGGCTGTCACAGGAAGGTGTAAATTACACTCCTTTGCTACAGCAAATCCTTTTGCATAAGGGATGGAGTACATTTCAGCTCAAAACAGAGAGCTATTTCACTGCTACCTTCTCTCAGGATTTCTACTAGAGAATAGAAGAGTGGGCAATTTAATTTTGATAAAGCTGTCAGTGGAAGTCATTGAAGAATCACAGACCTTGACCACCCCACTTTTATGACAGAATTGCCTGCTTTTAAAAGCTTATACTAACCCTTCATGCCAGGTAACAAAGAGAACTATAAAAAGAGATTGCATCTTGTTTGTGACCCCATTCCCTCTAAGAAAGGCAATTAAAATAGCTTTCATTTGCTTTCCATGGAAGAGAATCGGTAAAGTGAGAAGAGTGCTGTATGAATCCACCCATTTAACATCTCTCAAGGAACCAAACTGCAGATATAGAAATAAAAAAAAACAAAAAAAAAAAAAAAAAAAAAAACAAAAAAAAAAAAAAAAAAAAAAAAAAACCAAAAAAAAAAACCCCAAAAAACTAATAATTAAAACACCAATGTCTGAGGACTTATTGGGGTGTAATAGTCTTGGAATCCACAACAATGTAAATGTATTTTCTGCCCTGTCACCTTACTTCTTGATATACTATTCTTGACTCATACACATTCATTCTCTGGGCACTCTCCCAGCATAGACAATGGAACAACTGAGAGAATCAGGCTTCACAACACTTCAAAAACTCAAACTCAATCTCTTTTGTTACAACAGAAAAAGCTACCTCAAACTGAGAGATACTTAAGACTCCTAAAATGATTACTATGAAAAGGAGAAGGTACTGAGTTCCAGTTCCATCCCTCAGAGTGTTCTAATGAAACAGGACATTTCTGGCTGAGTTTCCATATGCACACTGGTGTGCTTTGGAAAGCCTGGGCAGAAGACCAAACTCAGTTTGCAATCCTTCTTTAACAATTACAGCTGGTCAAAGGTGTTGACTTATGTCTGCTATTTATAACTGATGTCCCACGGCTTCTTGTTAGAGAGCAGGCTGTGCTGAGAGCCGGGTGATTGATAGTGAGTTAATGATTCCATTGTCTGCAGTAATGCAGAAAGTACAATTCTCATGCATCAAACTGAACGGGAGCTTTATCACCAAGGCTCTGTGCTTTAAAGTGGTGCTGTCACTAACACTCCTGAAAGGAACAGCAACCAGGACCGGAGGCACTAGGATGAGTCCTTGATATTCATGTTATTAACACTTCTGTTAACTCCTCAGGGTACAAAAGTTGTAGAAGACGACTCGTCAGAGTTGTTATGATGAGTGCATTAGGAGAAACAGACTAAGAGCAATTTTTCACCTTGCCTAAGGCAATGCCTTGGCGTTTTGTTCAGCACTGCTACTAAGTGCTTGCAATCAGTTACTCAAAATAATTGTTACAACTTTTTTAACTGCCTTTATTCAATACATGCATTGTGTTTTTTCCTCCTACTTTACCAGCCCTACAACACCATACTTCCTTCATTATACTCACTCTCAATAACGTGACTGGCAGTGCACACACTGCCAATTTAAGCCACTCAGTGGCTTAAAATTAAAACGTTTCTATGGAATACAGGGAGCACTCATCACTTTTCCTTGACAAAAATTCACTTCTGCCTTTAATGTGAGGAACCTTAATTTCACTGTCACCATTCTGCATCCCCTTCAAAGCTATCGACAGACCACAACTCTGGACTCTGCTCTGTGTGTCAGGCACAGATGAAGAGCTGAAAATTGTTTTGTTTACTTTCACCAGTCTGCAGAGATTTCTTCACATGATATGGAGCAATATTACAGCCACTCACATTGGATCTGAAGTAATGCCTCCAAGCATCTGGAAGGGTCACTGGCTGTAACCTCAGAGGCTTAGAACTACACATCTGTCCAGCTGAGGCTATGATTTGATGAAAAGGGCAAAAAGCCTCAACACACTGTGTTTTATTGCTCTGTGCTGAGACCTGGAATTCACAGAAATTCATAACCTTAGAAAATGCATAGATTTGTGTAGATTTACATCCCATCATTGTGTTTTTTTTTTTTTTTTTTTTTAATATTTAACTCAGTGAATAAGATGAAAAACTTACTACAGCCCTATATGTGAATAGGATTTAAGTTCCATTACCTATTTCTTATTTTCGACCAAAATAATGTCTGTAAACTACTGCACACCAGAGTCTTGGTCAAAGTTATGTTCAGTGTTATTACCTTCTAACTTAAAAAACTCCACAACAACAAATTTTGCCCAGCAATTTTTTTTTCACAAAAAATATTTCCCAGTGCTGTGTTGAGTGTTGGATTTGCAGGACATTTCCTCTGTGTGCACTGAACTCCTGTGAGCTCAGACACGGCAGATATGTTAGATACAACCTGCATTCCCCATAGAAATATATGCTTCAATCTCTGCTCAGAAACAAGTTTCAGACAGGAAAACAAGTCATGCTCAGCAAAATCTAAATGGATGATGCTCCTAATAAATATCAGCATCAGAGTTTATATTTCACTTTTATTTGCCTGTCATAATTTTGCACACAATTTTTCTCCCACTGTGAAGACAGGCAGTCCTGAAATGTTCCTACAGACAACATAATGTGCAATTGTGTGGGACACAA
This sequence comes from Muscicapa striata striata, assembly GCA_030060385.1. Lineage (NCBI taxonomy): Eukaryota > Metazoa > Chordata > Aves > Passeriformes > Muscicapidae > Muscicapa > Muscicapa striata. Next base: position 2,431,237 of record JAREIS010000077.1, read on the forward strand.
TAAAAGCTGATCCAAAGCCCCAATGTTGACATTACTGGCAGAACCACATAATGAAAAACAGAATTCTTTTGGTGCTAACATTGAAATTTTCATACAAAGATGGGTTGAAGTTATGGCTGACCAGAATGGGATCCTTCATACTTAAGTACTAGCATGTTTGTGGTGCTAATTTTCTTTAAATCATATACCTCCATAGAAGGTGACACAGAGTCTCACAAACTTGCATTACACAGAACTGGCAGCAGATCAAACTGGGTAAATGGGAATTAAATCTAATAACAGTGGCTGTGCTTTTCATACAGGTATAGATGATAACATGTCACAGAGGAAGAAAAAGAAACTGCCCCAGTTACAATTTTTTCAGTCAACACTAGTGGAAGAAAATCAAGCCCTTATTACATGCTCCTGTCCAGCCCATTATTACCAATGTTTGTGATGGCAAAGAATGAAACCTCAACTTCCTCCCAGAAAGGAAGTAATGAATATATCAGTCAAAAGAAGAACTTGCAAGGAACTAAAATAGATGACTAGGAGTAAAATAAACCCTGCTAATGTTTTGTTCTACAAAATTCCTAACTCCTTCCTAACTATTTTTTATCTTTATAATTCTACTTGTCATGTCTGAAATGCTGTCTAGATTTTTCTGTTTTTTAAAGATTATTTCAATAAATCTGTTGACTAAAGAAAAAGTATATATGGAAGAAGTCAGATTTATTTGAAGTCTGTGTAACTTACAGGAGTTCAAAATTTAGAATGCTTTCCTCAAATAAATTCTTATTTTTTTGGTTGAACCTCTATAATTTTTAAGGTTTGGATTGATAAGTCATGGAGATAGAAGCAAGGCTGTATAAAAACATTACAAGAGATGTCTTTTCAGTGCACTTTATCCTGATTAAAAAGTTTATTTTACCATGCTCCACTTTCACAATGAATTAGAAAAAGAATTTTAGAATGTGGAAGCTTTTACTACATGTTCAGTGTTAACAGTAAAACCATTACATTCCCAGAGCAACAGAATTTACTTTCACTAATTTGGTCATCTGCTGCTGCTTTTGGATGATGTGCAGATATGTGCACCTTGACATCTCACTTTGTTCCATCATATGTTAACAAGAACTGAGAAGAAGGTGAGACACACAGTAACTCCCAAATAAAGTAATAAAAGTAGTAAAAGACTTTCCCTCCATTCACATAAATGTGTTTTTAAAAGCTGGAATAGAGATTTGCCTCTTGGCAGTGCTAGTAATGTTAGGACATCAACTTAGGATAACAACTTTAATTGTACAACCATAACCTTTCACCCCAATTATGTTCAGTCTGTGTTTATTTATTACTGAAGCCTGATGCACTTTTGGTACTGCACTTTTTATTATGACTTGCTTTTTTCCCCCCTAGAAAATATGTAATGCCCCACATATAAAACCATTAAAGGTCCCTTGATTAAATTTCTCTCTATGACAAGTCTGAGTACAATTAAAGTGCAACAAAGTCCTGAGAAAACTATTTCTTATTCCACTTCTATTTGTTCATCATGGTTTTTCTTCTCTTTTGGCTTTTTAATGTCACTTCCCACTTTCCCTCCCTTCTGTGAGAAAAAGCAGCTCTAAATAATTCTTTGAAGACCTACAACTTGCTGAATAACAGTCATTTTATGAGGCATCACATGACAAACGTAACCCAAGACAGAATAAGATGGATATAGTGTGTGACTTAAAGTCATGCACATTAATTACAGATTTAAACCAAAATAAAACAACTTCTCATAACACTTGGTATCTTCACCTATTCATTAAGTCTACTTGATTGCTTGTGTCCAATATTACCTTGACTGACTGCACTGATTTTAATTAAGCTGACTTCAGTGTAATTGTTGACTGTTTATTTTCCTGAGTTGTGGGAAGGCAGTGCATGAACTCAGAACTATAGAGCATTTTGTCACTTCTTACCCTCTTTTAAAAGATGTTTTTGTTATGACATTTCTAATCTTTTGTGGAGACCTCATTCAGTGTCAAAACACAAAGGAAAAAGAAAATACCTGCTTTCCCAGACTTTAGGCAGAAATACTGTTCTTGTTCTACAATGTGCTGGTATAAGCTGCACCCATATGAAGCTAAATCTACCACAGAGAGCTTTTGCACAGGCACAGCAACTCACTGTTAAGCTGCAAGTAAGGATACTTAGTCCCTAAATACCAGTTTGTCTAATGCCTGTGCCTATAGGTGTCACACCAAAGACACAGGAAATCCAGGTTTTCTTTAAAAAGGGACAGAGAGACCTTTTCCTTGATTGTCTAAGATGACTTTATTTTGTGCAAACATCACTGATTTCAAAGGAAGAAAAAGAATATTGCCCTGAAGTTATGAAATTGCAGACATAGTTAACATATTTTTTTTTTTTTGGCACCAAGTTTAATTCAAAAGGATTAAATAAGTATATTCATAGATTTTTTTAACCAATCAAATCTAGAAGCCATTTCCTGCATTAATTTCCCAGCTAACTTAATTATACAGCCCCAGGGTCTGGCTCATGATCAATTAACAGAGCTGTAAAAATCTGGAGCCCAAGACTACCACATATTAATCACCACATTTGATGTAAGGAAAACAGCCTTTATTGTGGTTTCTGGATTTGCAATCAAACCAGTATCCACAGCTGATATAACTGTGCTCTGATTTTAAAAATAATTTTTTAAAAGTTTTTAATTAGTATTTCTCATGACTTGGAAAGATGTGGGAAAGATAGATGGTCATATGCAAAACAGGTCTGAAGAATATTTAAAGTACAAGAATATGTTCATTGTAAACTACTGAGAAAAACTATGCATATCTGGAGGAAAAGAGTTCACTGGTGCAGGACACCACATAGTCCAATACTGAAAATGCTTAATTGTTTTCCTCTTCATGATGCAAAAGCTGTTTAGTTCATGCTCTCCCAGAAAATGAGTCATAACAGCATGATGAGTAACTCTGTCATTGGTACCAGTTTGGACACACATTCCCTTCCTGCCCCACATACATCTCCAGTTCACAGTGCTTTGTTAGGATAGTGGGTGCAATTCTCATGATTTCATTTGTCTGTCTTACCAAGAGAAGAAACATGACAGTACCAAAACAGTCTGCAGGGAATCACACAGCAGCTGAGGCAATCCTGCAGGATCCCAGTAAATTCAGGTGGATTGAGGCTTTTGCAGAGGGAAGATGCTACCATTAAGCTACAAATAGACTCTTCTATAAATATGTAACAAGAGTATAAATAGCTTCAGCAACTCTTAGGGAGAAGAATATCCAATCTTTGTGGTGAAAAACCTTTCTGTGGTCAGGCTGATGCATGCTGTGAATATGCAATAGACTGACAACAAATAACCAAGGAAAAAGATCCACAGAAAGGAGGGGGTAATTAAATACATGCAAAGTTCTAATTATACTGAAGATTACTGAAATTTCAGGAGAATATTTTCAAAGCAGTATCTTCAAGGCTTGATTAGCAAAATAGCAGGGCCTTTTAGACTGCCCTGATCTAAAGGTCCTTTGGAAAGGCTTCCAAGGATGCCTCCAAACAGTGAATCATTTGCATACATTTAAATGTTCTGTTGAACTGATGCCACAGACACCCTGTAGAGACCAAAAGTGAGCCATTATATTAGAATACATTGTTAGAGCACAGCTTTTCCCAATTTACTTTACTTTTTCCCCAGGTACTTTGAAATGTCTTGGGACTTTCTGGAAGGTCAAGCAGTTACACTTAATGTCTGAGAGTCAGGAAACAAATCATTAAGTTATATATAAATGCAATTTTCCAGGCTGCACATATACCAGGAATGCCTCCTTAATACTTAGGTTCTAAAATAGGTGATATCAGATGATGTTAAGCTTCTCAGAGTTACATGCCTTTATATTTAACTACATTTACTCTTCAACAGGGCTGAAAAAAGAAGCTAAATCTTCTATTTTAAGCAACTACAACATATTGGGGGGATTAGTGGAGCCATGACCTGATGAAATGATTGACAGATGGCATCTACCTAGATTTCTGTGAGGCCTTCACTATGGTCCCTCACAACATCCTTATCTTTTCATTGAGGAGATAAGTGTTTGAAGGGTGGATAGTCTGATAGATAAGGAATTGGACACAGGCAGAGGTGTGGTCAGTGTCCCTGTGTCCAGGTGGAGGCTGGTAAAAAGTGGTGTCCCTCAGGGCTCTGTCGTGGGACCAGTGCTCTTCAACATCCCCATCAGTGACACAGACAGTGGCATCCAGCACAGCAAGTCTGCAGATGACACCAAGCTGAGCTGGGCTAATCAAACACCTGAGGGATGAGAATCCACCCAGGGGAACCTGGATGAAACTTCAGAAGTGAGTTCAGAAGAACAGCAGGAGGTTCAGCAAGTTCAAGTGCAAGGTAATGCAGGTGGGTCAGGGCAATCCCAGGCATGAGTACAGACTGGGAGAAGCACACTGAGAGCAATCCTGCAGAGAAGGACTTGGGGATGCTGGTGGATAAAAAACTTGAGATGAGCAGGCAATGTCTGCTCACAGCCCAGAAGCCCAACAGCTTCCTGGGCTGCATCAAAATAAGTGTGGCCAGCAGGTCGAGGGAGATGATTCTCCTTCTCCACTCTGCTCACATTACACCACCTGGAGTGCTGTATTCAAGTCTGGAGTCCTCAGCACAGGAAGGACATGGACCTGTTGAAATGAAGCACATCCAGAGGAGGCCACAAAGATTGTCTGAGGGATGCAACATCTGTCCTGGGAAGGCTGCTGAGAGAGCTGGGGCTGTTCAGCTTGGAGAAGAGAAGGTTCCAGGGAGACTCCATTGCATCCCTCGGTAATTAAAGGAAGAAAGATGGGGAGAGACTTTTACATGGGCAGATAATGATAGGACAAGGGGAGAAATAGTTTTCAAATCAAAGGGCAGAGATTTGGATTAGAACAAATTTTGTAATTCAGAGGGTGGTTGAGGTGTTGCCCAGGGAAGCTGGGGATACCTCATCCCTGGAAGTGTTCAAGGACAGGTGGGATTGGGCCCTGATCCACTGATTGAGTGGAAAGTGTGCTCATGATAACAAGGCTGGAACTAGATGACCTTTAAGATATCTTCCAACACAAGCTATTATATGATTCTATGACAAAAAACTAAAAACTCCATGGTTTATTGGAATTAACTGCGATATTTATTTACTCCAACTCATTGCTAAATGATCGAGTGAACTCCATAATTTCCTGGGATCTGAAGTTTTATATATGAGAGCCCCCTTGGTCACTTCATCCTAAAGTTGCATATTTAATATAGCTTTTCATATTCCTGTAGGGAGCAGAGGATTTTAAGACGAGCTCAGTGAACACATGCTTTTTAGGGCACCCCTATTCTTAAATATACATGATTCCTTAGCAATAACAGTTCCAAATTTCAGAAGCTTTATAAAAGCAATTTAAAAATATTTAAAAGCAATGTCTTCTTGGTAAGTAAAGACCTCAAGCTCATCACTTTAGATGGGTTTATTTTTGCAGGGGGACAAAGTAATTACTCTGAATGTTTACATGGCCCTTCACTCAACAGATATCTTAATATAAGTTTAAAGCAAAAGCTGTTTCACAAAATTACCTTCAAACTTTCTAGAGAATCTTAAAGGTACATAGGCAATTGAAAGGACAAGATGCAGAAGAGGTAGTCCTAAACCAGTATTTTGAGTGCCCAGGAACATGATCTAAACATCAAACTTGAAATGATGAGATGTGAAAACAACGCTCCACCATTCCTACCCATGTGCTAGACACTGCACATAAAGGACATAAAAATTTTAGGATTTTTTCCTTAATAATACTAGAAGTGTTCTCTTAGAAGCCCACAGAAGATACATTGGACATGGGAGCCATAGATTCTGGGCTCAGGCCCAAGGACTGTTACAAGTCTTACTTCTGTCTGATAGCTAGGACATTTTTCTTGCAAGTGAGGATTTGATCTCCCTCTGCAAGATACATTTCACAGGTGAGTATTCAAACCAAAAGACTATTATAAATAATTTATAACCATTGGTCACTACTACTACCACCATTATATTTTAGAGTACATTGGTTACCCAGTAGGATGACACAGCATCTTAAATTATGTGTAGATTTTAGGCTGTGAATTTCAGCCTCACAAGCACAGTGAAGTGCATAAAACTCAGCAGAAAAGTGGATTTCAGAAACACTTTCATATTCACCACTTGCTGGTTTAGATGTTCAATCCCATTCAATGATGACTGTTGTAAATTCAATTCCTTAACACCTCACTATCCTGTATATTGCTCAGGGACTGCAAACATCTATCTGGGGTTATGAATTCAACTCCACAATGCCCATATGCCAGAGTTCAGCTGAATTCTGTTGGCAAGGACAGCTTTTGGTGAATGTTTTCTTCATTTCTGTTTACTGTCCTCACCAAGAAAGGTAGGTTTTTCCAGGTTAGAACTAAGAAGGAAATGTCAAGGTTGGTGTAAAATAAGGGATGTCTCTGATGTTCCAGCTTCAGAGATCTCTCTGCCATTTCTACTATAACATCTCACAGAGCAAGTAAAATAGGAAAACACCATATTCACTTTCAGAGATGTAAGTAGGAAAAAAAATAACCTGATAAAGACAGGCATCCTGACTGATAAATCAGTCATCTAGATATTCAGTCCATTCTTATGCTAAATTTCTCTCCGTGACCCTTTCTCCATGATTTTGCTCTTCTGCCTGTCCTTCGTTATCAGCTGTTCCAATGCTGCCTGTTCTCCATAACATAGTTAAAACACAGCTTATTTTTCTACTCTACATCTCCATTCCCACACAACTAAATCCTCTCTATCAAACACATGTAATTAATTTATTTTTTAAACAATCTGAGAAACATCTGAACTATCATCTTTAATCAAATTATAGCCCTACCCCAAATTAATTCTGTGTTTACCCTCCAGCAGAAGGAAATTTAAATGCATGGTTTCTGCAAAAGAAGACTTTCAACCTACATTGACTGGGTAGTCAGCAACCCCAGCATAAACTCCCACAGCTGCTCACCTCCCCTCCCTTTGCTTGTGCTAGCACTGGCTGGCCAGACAGACTCCTGGCCAGGGAGAGCAGGTGAGCATCACCTGCCATCTTACAGCTCAGTGTTTGACCTCACCCAGACCAGGGACCACACTGCGTTTTGCTGTTTCCTTTCAGTGTGCTAGCTGGAAGCTCTTCCTCGTGTAAGTTTGCTTTATTGGGCTTTATTGCTCAGCAGCAGGTCTGTCTTGGACCTGGCTAGCATTGGCTCTGTGGAACATGGGCAAAGCTTCTGGCAGCTTCTCAGGGAAGCCAGTCCTGTGCCTCCTGTAGTAATCATGTGAAGATGGACATGCCTGGCACCAACACCAGGTCTTTTATTAAAAACTCTTTGTACCTTCTTCCAGGCAACTCTGACTCTTCCTCTCCTCTCTGCAACTTTTCTTCTTCCTTCTGCATGACTATCTAAACCCCAACCTGTCCCTTTCCTGACCACCTAACCCTGTCTGTCCCTCACACAGCATCTTCTTACCTTGTCTGTCCCTTACACAACCACATGTCCCCCCCTCCTCACAGCACAGCCAGCATCCCAAACTCCAATCAACTCCCAGTCTCAAGCTCCAACCACAACTTAACTTGTGGCCAGCTAGCCCACTCTTTATAATCCCCATCCTCATTGGGCAGGCAAGGCTGTTTCTACTCCTTGGCAATCAGTACAGCTGTAATTAATTGGGAAAGATTGCCTCCTGTACTGTGCTTGCAGCCTCTCTTCCCACAGCCCCCACCCCCTCTGCTATCAAAACCTTCCCACAAAAACTCAATACAACTCATTCCAGGGTGAGAATGTTGTCAAAGGCATTGATACAGCAGCAGCAATACCATGAGCATTTCTGACTTTGTCCTGTGGACATAGGAGCTTCCAAATCTGTGAGATGAATATCCATAATGCATAGAAATATTTCTTTATTCTCAGTGTGCTGCCAAAGGGGTAGAAATTTGGAAATTTGTGTGGCTATGAATCTGTGATCTCTTAAATTTCAAGCATCTGACTCACTGACCTCAGTAATAGTTTTTTAATCTAGTTGATGCACAACGCATGTAATTTTTATATATCTTATATATACCTTAATGTCTTTTGTTATCTTATGCTGCTTCTCTTCTGAGATCAAAAGCTGTGAGATCTTAGCAGATTCCACTTAAATATATGGAAAAGTGGGGGCCAAAAAAATTTTGACTGTATAAAAACTGAACTAGAAGAAATATTCAAAATATATTAAATATCTTATGGACTTAATTTTTATCTTTTTTGGACGTTTGGTTTGGGTTTTTTTAAGAATATTCTCATGCAGTTTTTAGCACTCAGTTATCAAGTTTCAATTCCTTGCACTCAATTGGTGAAACAATATGCCCTCAGGTTTAAATGTTGAAAAATTAATTTTTCTGACTCAAATATATGCCTTGAGATAAAATAGAATTAGTATGAGTTCAGAGTACTCATACAGAGTACATATCTGCTTTCAAAATCTACTACTTCTTATGTTTTTAAGAGAAAATGACCAAAGCCACAGGCCTTAAAACAAGACTTCAAACACAAAAGTAGTAAGCAAGTTTAAAATCTATTCAGCTTGCTAAGTTAGTTTGCTTTGGTTTTAACAGTACCAGAAAAATTGATTGGTTTAGAGCACAATGCTGCAAGGTGCCACAACTGCCCTGAACACTGAAATGTAAAAATTGCATTATTAGTATAGTAAGACAGAATAAATTTTGTACAAAGGTACAATCTTTTTAAAATAGGTTAGAATTAGCATCATTCTACAAATATTTTGTTTTCACATGAATAATGTTTCCTTGTACTTGTTCTGCCTCATGAAAACATATAGAAAGTATTATTTTATCATAAAGGAAAAGAACTTGAGCTCAGCAGAATAATTTTCTGCAAAGGACCATTGGAATGTTTTTTTAAAAATATTATTTTTATTTTTACTTGAAAGGGTTTTTTAATTTTTTTAAATATATTTATGTACATACTTACATGTAAATTTAAAGTCTAAAGATTTTCACTGAAGATTTCATCACGTAACAACTTAGTACAAACTGATTGTTGAATTTTTAACCATAGCTATAAATAAATTTAAAGAAAAACAAACGTTTCAGTGTGAAAGAAATTAGAGTCTTAAAGAAAAAGTAGTCAAATTCTAATACATCACAAGGAAACCCAACTTAAGATTTACACAAAACCATTTTTTTCACTTCAAAAGCCATTAAAGGCCTTTTAGGTTTAAGAGCATAGTTCTCCAGACATCTGGTTTTCCATTTCTGAATAGTAGCTTGGACTTTTTTCACTTTTTGAATTTACAGCTCTAAAACTGATAAAACATAGTTTCTGGTAATAATGTTTTACATTCCTTTCAAGGGAATGAAAGACATCTTCAAGGTGTCTCCAAACTCCTAAAATGGATCAAAAGAAATCCAAGCAATTGAAACAGTCATTCTTGAGCACTCTCCTACTTGTTCTTAATGAAAAGTCTATATTTTTTTCCTATAGTAAACCTTTTACATTCTCTGTATCACTGCTGGTTATTGTGATAACAAATAATGTAGTGTGCTTTTGGTGTTGCTCTGACACTCTCACTATACCACATGAAAAGAGTTTTGAAGAACTGCAGCTGTGCCATATTTGCCCCCAAATTCACCTTTACAAAATGGTTTAGCTACAAAGAATTCAGCTGTTGAATATGGATCTGTAAATGATTTGCCCAGTCAGCAAGCCCACAGCTGTTTGTGCCACCAGGTTGCTGGGTGGTTCCTTACTCAGCCCTGCAAATTAAGAGAGGCACTGTAGAATAGTGGTGGTGCCAAGAGAAGGCTGGAGGGTCAGTAGAGCAGGAGGGAAGACAACAAAGCTGACTAAAAGAACATGTGCGTGCATCAGAAGCAGAGATTTTGTGAAATGCTGGTGGCTAGGAGGGAGGCAAGGGGCTGCAAGCTGCTGCTGGAGAACAGAAGTGAGATGGATAATATAATAGTAAAAGTTCCCATTCCAAGAGTGGAGAGAAGACTGGTGAAAAACTGAGCACCTGGTGAAGACCTCAGTAAGTACTCCAGAATGCATATCCTGGCTCCCATGACAGACACTTTGCTGTTAATATAGACATCACATCAAGTTTGCTAATTCAAGGATGAATTTGGGCCAGTGGTTTTAAGATCTAAAAGTTTTCCTGTGCCAAGACTTATGCATAGATATTAAACCCTCAACAAACTTTGTTGCAGAAATAATTCTTTTACTTTATAATGAAGTCTTTGCTATTCTTGTTGCCCTTGTCGCTAGATGATAAATCAGCTAACTCAGTTTTGCATGTCCTCACTGGATTTGTTTCAAGTTGGAAAAAGATCTCTACAGTCTGTCCCAGCTACCAAAAGCTCATAAAATGAAAGAAAATTAACAATTTACTGAAAGCAATAGCTTTCCATCAATGTAACTCCACTAAAAACCCTACTTAAAATTAAGAATTCTAGGATTATACTATTATAAAAGTATATAAATATATTATATCATATATAATATATAACATATATTATATATATATATATATATAAATAATTATTTAAAAATCTACTTAAAATACATTTTTCTTATTATGCCTCAGGCAAAACAAAACCAAGCAAATATTGAAGAACATATCTATACATAGCTAATGTGATTAATATTTTAGTGCTGTCATTATTTTGAAGAATTATTTTTTCATAATTTTGATGAAATATGTATTGATTTATAAATTTAGTAGATTTCTCAAGAACTCTACATTTTCCAGAAAGAAAAAATACTCTTTTCTTACCACATATCTCTCTCTAAGGATTTTACATAATTTACTACGTCTTACTTTCTGTCTGAGCAAAAATTATATTAACCAGAGATTCTTAACTCTGAGGCAGAATCCCAGTAAGACTTTCACCATAAAGTTAACTTTTATGCTGTTCATTGCATTTTATGCACTTTATGCATTAAGAGCTTCAGAAATGGCATAGAGTGAAATCAAAGTTCTCTTTGGAACACAACCTTCTTTTTAAATTTCTGGCCACATCTTCAACATGATCCACATATTTTAGAAAAATAGTATAAATGGACATTAGTTTAAGACTGGAGGTTCTTGATTAAAGATCAAATTAAAGCTGAAGCTACAATTTGATAATATCAAAATCTCACCACTTGCTCATGAGAGTTGAGCAAAACCTATTTTAAATGCCACAGCATTTACTCCATTAGATTTCTATCATCCTGACATGTCAGGTAAGTTCTCCAGATGAACCTTTCACCAATGTGAGCTGCACCATTATCTGATTCAGAAAACACATTCCTCTGGTTTTATATCTGATCTGGAATAAATCCTCAAGGGACTAGCAGGATGAAAATGTGGAGATATGATTCACATAGAAGTCTCTAAAAATGAAATTAGATGAAAGCCATGGAAAGTATGAGGAAGGAAAGCAGCAATTACTGGTGTTTCATGTATATGTGTGATCAAAATCACACATTAATAGTAGATTACCCATTCAAATGCACACACATCACAATTTCAAAGGAAGTGAGGAATGTATACCAGTATTTGAGACCTAAAATGACATATTGCCCCTTACTCATTTTCTTTATAACCCCGCCACCCTTGGGGTCATAATTGTTTCAAGGTGTGAAAATGTGAATAAATTAATATTTTTCTAGAACAACCATAAAATAAATCATATTTGCATACTCTGCCTTTAAACTTAGGCAGATCAAAACCCCGAATGAGTTTTTGAGGCCAATGGAGAACGAGAGAGCTGTAAGTCTGGATTTCAATTGAGACCAGAAGTAATTTGCTTACAGAGCTGGCAATTATTTTTTCCTGGAGTGTTGCCCATTCTGGGATTTTCACACTTCTCTGGCCCCCACAGAGGATTAGCCAGATGTTCAACAGCACATGTGTAACACACCTGCTTCACACTGAAGTGTTTGGCTTTAAGACCAAAAAAATGGGAGGAGATGGAGGGAACAGTGGGAAGGAAATGATGATTTTAGGCACCCTGTGAGAAACCCAGATGCATCCAGAAGCTGGAGACAATGGTTCCTAGATGGAAACCTTGCTACCTAGTGGCTGCACAGCCAGCTCAGAGGAGCAGTAGTTTTCAGCACTGCCCTGTGACTGAGTCACTCTTGCAAGGAGGAACTGAGGGTTCTGCTGTCTCATTTGGGATGTATTTTTGTGCTTTAACAGCAGGTAAGTCAGCAAATGAATGAAGGACTGAAATACTACTGTCTGTGGTGATCCCCAGACTCTTTCTTGAGTGGAAGAAAAAGTGCTGTTTTTTGACAGTGATAAGAGTTGGAGTGGAGCATGGGTAATGGCCATGATACAGAAACTGGGAACCCAGCCTTAACAAAGACTGAAAAATATATATATTTATATGCTGAAGTTTAAAAGTATAAGTTTAATATTAGTAAGTTTAATTAAACATGCATACTAACAAAGTTTGAATATACAACAGCAGTTAATCTGTTGCAGCATTGTTTAGGAGGAAAAAAACATTCTAATATTTAAAATGTTGAATATCTGCAGTATTTTCCACCCAAAACAAGCAATTTCTTTACAAAAAGCTGAAAAACTGAATACCCAATACTGTGATCATGTCTAAGTATGTTCAATATTCCTGTGCAGAGCCTTCCTGCCCTCCAGCAGATCAACACTCCCACCCAAGCTGGTGCTGTCAGCAAACTGACTGAAGGTGCACCTGATCCTCTCATCCAGATCATTGGTAGATATGAAACAGGACTGGCCCCAGTACTGAGCCTTGGGAGCCCCTCTCCTGGGCAGCCCCAGCTGGGTGTGGCACATTCAGCAGCTCTCTCTGGGCCTGGCCATCCAGCCAGTTTTATTGCAGCAAAGGCTGCCCCTGTGCAGCCATGGGCTGCCAGCCTCTCCAGGAGAATGCTGTGGGAGACAGTAACAAAGGCTTTACTGAAGTCCTGACAGACAAAATCCACAGCCTTTTCCTTATCCACTGGGCAGGTCCCCTGGCTGAATGGACATTAGTCAGGCAGGACCTGCCTTTCCTAAACATATCCTGGCTGAGCCTGATCCCCTGGTTGTCCTGCCCAGGTTGCATGATGATCTTCTCCATGACCTTCCCCAGCATCAAGGTCAGCCTGAGAAGCTGATAGTTCCCTGAATTCTCCTGATCCCTTCCTGTTGATGGGCCTAGTCCTCTGGATCCTTCCTAATTGACCAGGACTGGTGATAAATGGTGGAAAGTGGCTTGGCAATCTCCTGTGCCAGCTCCCTCCGTACCCTTGGATGGATCCCAAATGGCCCAACAGACTCGTGTGTGCCTCAGTGACTCAGCAGGTCACTAACTCCTTCCTCCAGGATTGCAGGTGGTGCACCTCCTCCCCATCCCAGTCTACCAGTTCAGGGGGGTGGTTGCCCTGAGAATAATCAGCCTTTCTGTTAAAAACTGAGGCAAAGGTGTCATTAAGTACCTCAGCCTTTTCCTCATCCTTAGCTACAGCGTTCTCCCCCACATCCAAAAAAAAGGGTGGAGATTTTCCTGGGCTATCCTTTTCTTGTTAGTGTTTTCATATAAATGCTTTTTATTGTCTTTCACATCTGTGACCACGTTCAGTTGCAGCTGAGGTGTTGCTTTTCTAATTTTCTCTTTACATGGCCTAACAACATCCTTATATTCTTGCCTTCCTCTTCTTCCAGACATCCTGAGTTCTTTTTTCACCTGACTTCTAGCAAAAGCTCCCTGCTCAGCCAGGAAGGTCCTCTTCCCCAACAACTCATCTTTTAGTACATAAGGATTTCTTGCTCCTGTGCCTTTAGATTTCCTTCTTCAATTGTGTCCAGCCCTCCTGAACCCTTTTTTTATTAAGGCCACTTTGGTGGGGACTCTGAACAGATGCTCTAAATAGGTAAAAGTCTGTCTTCCAGACAAGGTAGAAGTTTTGTTGACCTTTTCTTACTACAGGAAGAATTGTAAACTCTGTCATTTGTGGTAGATGTGCTCAAGACAGCCTCTGACCACCACAGTTTCCACCAGTCCTTCTCTATTTTTAGAGTCAGACCAACCAGCTCCTACCTTTATAGGAAGAAAGCATCTCTTCAGTGGCACTTTGGGTGGTCTGTGATTCCCAGTACACTGCCTGCCTGGCACCCCATACAGTGCTACCACTCCTGAACCAAATATGTTATTCAGAAATACATTTGCATTTTCTGTGCCTTTGCTGAGCAAGTACAGGGCATGACTTATAAACACAAGTTATAGACAAAATTACTCTGATCAAAGAAAGATCATATTATGGACATGGGGATCAGAACAGCAATCACAAAGTTACCAGCCTGAGATATTAGCCAAGATATTGGTCCCAGATTCCTTTGCTAACAATGACCAACTAAGTGCCTCATCAGTGCCAGAAGTTAGTTTTGCAGGGTGCTCAATGTGAAAGGGACACAAATTTAAAAAAAAAAAAAAAAAAAGCAAAGCAGACTACAAGACAGAGGTTCTATTTGGCTTTATATTGATGTACTTAGTCAAATACATATATATATGTATGTATGTATTAGAGATTTTATTCATAGTCTTTATGTCAGTGAGACAAGATGATTCGTGGAATTAATGTTACTCAAGGAGCAAAGAAAATTTAGTCCTGCCATTCCCTATATTTCCTTGTGTCTGCCTCTATGTTAACCAAATACCAAATACAGTTAACCAAATACTCGTGGTTCTCCTGCAAAACAGCCAGGTGGGCTGTGCTGGGGGAAAGGTGGACTAATGAATAGCCCAGTGAGCATTAGAAGGGCAGCTGAGGAAAATTGGGACTAGCAGATATTTGTAAGGCAATGTGTAAAGGTGTGTTTTTTCAGAGTTTAGCTGTGTGGTTTTGTGTGAAAGGAAGCAAGGGAAAATGGATTTATACCTTCAGAGGTAAAGAAACTACTCGTATTAGTCTTTTGAGTGTTTTGTGTTTCATTTCTATTTTTTAACTGTTTAAAATTTTGCTTTGAACAAAGACAAATGCTGCTCCTTTGTGGAAAAAACCAAAACATTATATTTTAACTAAAATAGTCCCACTGCTCATGTCAGTCTGATGACAGAAATGCAAATATTAAGTAACAAATTGAGACAATCTGGTAGTACTAATGTTTTTGCTAAAAGCAAACTGCAGGGTCTAGAGAAATGTTGGCACGTTAATCTCCCCCAGGTAATATATGGACTTGACAATTTAATGCCCAAAAATGTTAGAGAAAGGTAGGAGAAAAGACTGAAACATTCTGATGCATCCAAAAATTTGTATCTGCTGTACCTCCAGCTTAACCAATGATCTTGTAAAGGACACAAGAATGAATAGAACATAATTTACATATGTGTTGGGTTGATGTGACCAGAAATGTGTGTTCTATCACCATCTGTTGAAGCCGGGTGGGGCAGTGATTCCTTATCTCCATGGCACACATTATCTGCTAATGGGCCATCTTTAAACCAGGTGGGGCAGTCATCTTTATCTTTTCCACAACCCATCCTCCCTCCAGGAGATATCATCTGCTAAGGGGCCATTGAGTCCCACTGTATGACTGATAAAATTACATCATCCCATTGGGAGTTGCTCCAGCCAGGAGTAGAAGCCTTTCCTACCTAGATAAAAACTGAGATTTTGGACAGAAAGATACATTCTTTCCACTGGATTCCAGAGAAAAGCTGGACCTTTCCACATCATTCCTGGACCTTCAGAGAAAACTGCACCCTTCTACAGGAGCACTGCTTCAGCTGAACCACATCTGCCACTGCAGGGGGACTGCAGCCACCATTTAATGGGACTGCTACCAACACCCTGACTGACTAACAGGGTGTCAGGTTGTATTCTGACTCTGTCAGGATTGGGATTGTTCTTTGTAATATTGCATTTCTATTTTCATTTTCCTAGTAAAGAACTGTTATTCCTAATTCCCATATCTTTGCCTGAGAGCCCCTTAATTTCAAAATTATAATAATTAGGAGGAAGGGGGTTTACATTCTCCATTTCAAAGAGAAGCTTCTGCCTTTATTGGCAGACACCTGTCCTTCAAACCAGGACAACACATTTAAAATAGAAGACCTTTATTGTTTGATTACCTTTGAAGAATAGTCCTTAGCCTTTGGGAAAGGTACTCATAAGTGCACATGGATAGTTTGCTCATTTTTTAAATACATATCTATAATTTTTCCAGACTTTACAGAGTCTCGGTAATACTTTCTCACTAGGAATGATTGGAATAGTGCACAATCATTTAAACAATTTGTATACCAAATTCATCAGAGTCAGGATAAACCAAACACGCCTAAGCAATATAAGGAGAATGTTGCATGTAAGTGAAACATAGAACATGAAATTCTAAAGATTGTTAGTAGTTAATAATTAATCTGTATCTAACAACCAGCATATCTGTTTCCAGACAGTACCACAAAGCTTGAGCCATGTAAAGCAATTAAAAGTAATTGATAATTAAATATCTAACTCCAAAGTTTCTTCCTTTAATGTTTATTGTATGGGTGGTTCCAAAACTTCCTCACTGGAGATAAAATTATGTTTTTAAATATTTTCTAAAAAGGTAAGGTTGATTTTAGGAACACTTACTAGTTAGGAACTGGACAGTTAAGGAGTCAAATGAAAAGCATGCAGGAAAGACTTTGATGCTTAAGGCCATCAGATGAAGCAGGGAAATCCAGATTTTAAAATAAAATTTAAATTATTATTTATAAAGAATTAGAAATATTTTTCTTTAGATAATTTTTGTTTTATCCAGAAACAGTTTGCTGTAAAACACACAGCCCAGTTCTTCTCCTTCCCAAGTGCAATTAAATTTTTTAATTTCTTCAAGACCAGGGAAAACTCCACATCTTCTACTGCCATATTCCTTTAAGTGCTTTGGCCTCTTCCACAGGGTTGCTGTTCTCATCAGGTGGTCAGATAGGCTCGATCAGTAGCAAAGTAACATTTTCTGTTTGTTCTTCAGGTAACAAAAAGGAGAATTTGCCTTGTTTCACTGCAGCAACATCTTCTTATATGTGTCTCTCAACAATTATTTTATAATGCATTTATATCTGTGAGACAGATAATGTGAAAAGTGTGATGAAAAGCTTTTGTCTTACATAAGAAAATATAAGGACTGTCTTATATGCTTGCATTAGTAGTTTTTAATAATGAAATAATGAAATATGAATCATTTAAGAATCAATATGAAGGAAAATATTACTAAAATAAATATAGTATGAAAAACTTCACTAAAACTAAAGACTAATGAATAGCAAAAGTATGGGAAGAAAGAAAAAAATATAACATGGAATATATATTACAATTATAGAATACATGGAAGAAAGTTCTACAAAACATTAGATAAAAGTGAAAAATAGAAACAAATATAATGAGAACACTGAGCCACTAATGGACTTTTAAAGGAAGCAGAAAATGGTTGGAATTTTCTCTGGCTCAGCCTTCACAAAAAAAGCTGTGTCCAGATGTTTAACTCAGTAATTATTAATGAGGATATAGGAACACCAGCCTGTGAATGTAACAATCAATTAAATAAGTTGAATATATTCAAGTTGTTATGATTCAACAAACATCACCACAAAATACATATTGAGTTAGTCAAAGTCTTTCTTTATGGATGCAGGAGAAATGAGAGAGGTCTGTGGAAGGTGAACAAGCTCTAGAAAGTCAGAGAGCAAGGATGAGAAGTTAAAAGGAACACAGGGAACAACAGAAGAGTCAGCTTTTCTTTGATAGAAAGATAACTGAAGCAAATTATTAAACAATCAATTTGTATTCACCTAAAGACAAAATGCACCAACATGAATTTTTCAAGAATAACTCATGTCAATGTAATTCAATTTTTTTGACAGGATAACAAGTTCTGAGAAAATAATAGATGTCAGATTCACAGGACACTCATAAACTAGCTGGGAAAATATGGTCTGAGTAAAGCTGCTGTAAAATCTTGTCCAGAAAACTTGATAATAGCTTATTGGAGAATGAATAGAATATATTACATAATGCCCTTGACAAGACTGACCTGATCTTATGCAATATTTTAATTAATAATGTAGGTGTACATAGAAAGTTCATGAATGACAACAACTTGTGAAGGATTTCATGGCAAAAGGAAGAATTGGAATGCAAGCTGATCTTGAAAAAAATGGAGATCCCACAAGGATCTGAATGTAGAAATACACATAGTGCTAAATATGGAAAGCAGAAATCAAATGCACAAAGAAAGGATGAAGAATTTGTTGGGCAAAGAGATTTTAGGAAGATAAAATGTTGTATCAGAAAAGAGGAAACCTTACTTCTCTGAGCATTAATGATACATATGGCCACCTGTGAGGCCTGACTGTCACTGTTAGGGCATATTGAAAGAGAGTCCACCTCTAGTATTGGTGAATTCAGTGTAAGGTGGATTCAACACAATGGGAGATAAAGACCATTAAAAAAAAGGCTAAAAATTATTCCAAGATTTAGGAATTATTGAAAAAAAAAGTTCATAAAAGAGAGAACTGAGGGCAGAATGTAATATCAAAGTGGTAAACAATAAGTCTTATTCATATATAGTGAATCTGGGACAAGAAATAATTGCTTTCCTTGCAAGCAAGGAAAATTCAAACTTCAAGTATAAAAAATTCTATTATAGCAGTTATTCAATGTGTGGAATTACGTTTGAAGGTTTTGAAACCAATATCATAGGAGACATTTAAAAGATGTGCATACCAAAAATCAATTTTAAAAAAGGTTGATTTTCTTGCTCTGAGACAGAACAACTGCTAGATGACACTTCACCTCTGTATTCCTTAGATTTCTTTAATCATATCAGATGCTGCCTAGAGTCTACATTACTTACCTTTCCAACACTTATTTGTGATTTTTTCAGATAAACAATGTAGCCTGTTGGTCAACTACTGACCTGTGCTACTGGACGTTATTAATAGCTATTTAGAAAACCTTGTCTATTTTCCAAACAATAGTCTGTTAATATATAAAGATAAAAATTGCTTAGCTACACACTAGGGAATGCTCTGTTATAAAATTCCTGAAATGACATAAATGTAGAAGTGACATTGCATTCCTGACAAGATTGCAATTTAACTGCTCCATTGTTCAGACAGCAAACCATTTCTGAGGCCTGGTTAAAGTGTATCCTTTGTCTTGAGTTCATCAAGAATTTCCCATTATATGCATGGAACAGGCCTATAGTTCACTTACAACTACACAATTTTTTAGGGATAAGTTAAAAACTTAAATTTAGCAAAATAAAACAAAAATCTTAATGAATGACAATAAAACAGGAAATTAAAATGTCAAAACCTATAAAAAAGTATAACCAAGACCAGCCAAAGCCAGTATATATAAAGTTAATACTGAAACACCTTCCAATGGAGTAACACCTAATAATATTTTAAAAACACATTTTTAAAACATTTATGTGGGGTTTAATATATTTCACATTTTTGCCAGATTTATGTGATCTAAAATGCTTCAGTTCAGGGTGGTCTATAGATTTCTGGAAAATCAGTGTAGAATTAAATGTTACTCTTATAATTTTTCAAATATGGATTGAGCTGCTCCTGCCCCCATATGCCAATGGTCATTAATCAGGCAAAGGAAAACATCTTAAATAGGTAAATGTAACCTTTCAGAAAGTTTTTGTCCTAGATCAATATCAAGTGCATGAATCACATCTGTCATGTCTGAAATTCATCTATACACTGAAGTCAATCACAGCTTAAGTCAGACAGAAACTTTCCAATTAGGATTTTGTGGGCTTTGCTCTACAGGTCCTGGAATGCCCTTGCAGAAATACAGATTAATTTAGAACAGGATTAATTTTTGGTAAACAGATGAATTTCACCTGAAAGCCTATAAAATGCAAAACCCATCTATAAATACACCCTTCCCTCCTGCTTACCAGGATACAGACTGCACCCTCACAGTGGTGTGCAGAGGTGTCACACAAAATGATGCTGATCTGATGCCATACCCAGTACACACACAGACCTCCTGAAAAAATCTGAGTACTGACTGGTAAGGAACATTTTATGCAAGTGTATACGTGATTTGCATTTTCACTGTTTGTGTGAGATTACAAGGAATGCTGCAGGGAACAGTGAGTCAAATCCTACTTTTGTAACAGACAGAATCTATTTATTTTACCAGCCTTCACAAGCAAGACTGCACCCTACAAATTAGTGACTTCAGTGACCTGTGTAAATTTAAGAGTGCCTTCAGGTCAGTAACCCTGCATGTAGTAGACATATGTAAAGCACTGTTCATTCATGCCTAAAACTTGCAGTCTAAACCCAGATCCAATTAGTAATAGCTAAAAGGATTTACTTCTCCAGCTTTTAAAGAAAACGGAACTGAATTTAAAAAATTAGACTAACAGGAGTAGTAAAAACACAAAATAAAGTCTTTGGCTAATAATGTTCTTCAGGATGCAAATCAAATAGAAAAAAACCCCAGGAAATTAGAAACATTTGGTGCAAATTCAGTTCAGCCCCCTTTTACACAAATCATGAATTATATACCAAGGGATTACCTTACTCAAAGGATCAAAATAGCAGACTGGACTGGAGATTTTCACTTCACCAGCACACATGTAATGTTTGGTTTTACTCCAGGGCTGACTTGTAGCCTCTTCTTCCTGTGTCCAGTACCAAATATAAAATTATTGAAGCAGTTAACGACATATTAGCAAGTAGCAATCTCAAAAAAATCAGGAATAGAATGGATTACCTTTTACAACTGTATACATAAAGCCCAAGAAGGTTATTATGTACTAGTAGTACTGGGTAGTGCTGATACTAGGGTATCAGCATAATCATAAAATCTGACACGCAGCACCTTGCTGACATTCAGGTTGACCCCCAAAAAGCTGGAAAACTTGAAGCCTGTTACAGCACATTCCTACGCCTTAATTTGGCTCTTAACTTCAATATGCTGGGAAATTCACCATGAAAGGTTACTTTTATTTTTCTGTTGCTATAATGTACATTTAGTGGCCACAGGGAAGAGGGCTTGGTAATTTTGTGTCCTCTACAAATTTCTCAAGATCTTCACCTCCTGTTTTCTACAAAGGAGCACCAATGACCCAGTCCCTTAGCTCTTGGGAAACTTCTGTAATCAAAATGGGCCAGACTTCACTCCATAGGAATCTGCCCAACTCTTTCATCTGGATTTGTTGCTAGAGCTACAATAAAGAGGAAGATTAGCCTGAGGCAGACACCTGGTATGGAAAATTCAAGTCCACATTCCAGTATGAACAAAAAAATTATTAGCTATGAAAACCAGAATTTTATTGTAGGAAACATCAGACTCTCTTAATAATTCTACCTTTTAAATATGACTAATGGAAAATAAGGTATTTGGACTCCAGTTATTAACAGATAAAATTTGGCCCAGTTAGAAAAAATCCCTGCTGAGTTTTCATGTCTTTCTACACCAAATGTTTTTAATGAGAGTGGATTCTATTTTAAATGAGAATGGGGGAATTATTAGGTAAATATCTTTAACCCATGGAATCACAAACTGATTCAGTTTAAGTTGAAGGATAAATACAACTAATTCTACAAGAAGTTTCACCATGTGCGGGGGGAAAACTAGACAGGGCACCATTAAGAAGGTAAGAACTTTGTTGGTAAAGTCACCTAAATATGTTGGAGGGAGACACTGTTGTCTCTGTTAACCTAAGGCACAAATTATCTCAAAATCATGGTTTTTGTGATGATTAAAGATTAGTTGAAGCAATACAAGTGTGCATGGATTCATTTCTATTCCCATCATATTTTGATATAGAGAAATTCTAGGAAAAATGATAAAAAGGAGTTAACCAGCAAAGAAAGCTACATCTTGGGAGGCCAGAATGTGTAGGGATAAAGTGGGGATTTCCACCAGTCAAGCTGAGTTAGACCTTGCAAAGGAAATGAAAACAAGCAGTAAAAGATTATTTAACACCATAAATAAAACAAGAGAAGCTGAGCTAGTAAGCAGTGCCAGTGGACTTGAGATTAAGAGGTTATAGGTACAGACTAGAAGCTAACTGAATATTTGACTTCAGCCTTCAGGATGGCAGCTATGGCAAAATCAACATGGATAACAAGTATGAGAATTGGAAAAAGAATTAACACCATTAACTTGGAAATAAAATCATAACAATCATAACATAATAATCATAACAAAATATATCTCTGTCTCTGAATATGAATTACTGAAAAACCTCAAATAAAAAAATGCAAATATGATAACAAAACTACATCTTCAGAGGGAATAGAGATTTTATTTTGCCCTGTAAGAGCTGAATTTTAGCATCAATTTTCAATGTATTTTGTTCAGGTCTCCAAATAGCTGTCAAATCATAAGACCTTCTAAGAAAAGCCAAAAGAGATAGTCAATAGGATGATATATCATAAATGTGGATTATAAATTCTTTCTCTTTTTGTGCTTTACTGCACTGAATTATTCTTGAAATATAGCTTTAAATTGTGTTGAACTGAAATCAAGACAGAATTTTGTATTGTTTCTTATTTGTGAGAATTCTGTTTAAATGCCTATTTCACTAATAGTACATGAAAAAAATTATAATAGGGAATTGTACCTGTCTAATATAAATGTGAAATGTTTTAATTTTTGAAACAAGTTGCAGTTTCAAGGGATATGAATTTAACAAAGTCACTTTTTTTTTTTTCTGGTGACCTTGGTACCATGGGAATATTAAACAACCTAAGAATTTTGAAAAGAATGACAGCTGATGATCACTAATGGGTTTCTTATTTGGAAGCAAACAGAAGAATTTTCATATTTCAATTCCTGTTGGTGTTCACAATGAATTTTGATGGTGGAAATGAACTGGTATGAAAATAATTTTTCTACTAGGACCCAGCAAAGATGGGATAGACTGATTTGCATGTCATGGAAAAGTAGAGGAACATCAATATTGCAGAGTATAAAAACTAAAACTAGAGCTTACTGCACAGGCATACAAACAAGCAAACATTAGCTGCTCTTACAAGAGTAATTTTTCTGAGAAATTTTCTCAGTTCCCTTTTCCCAAATGTGTTTTCTGCCATCCCTTCTCTACAGAAAAAGATATTAAGCAAATTTTATAGCAACAGAAAAATAAAATTAGGCAATTAGTGATTAGAAATCACTATACTAATGTTTGAGTGTAAAAAACATTCAATTTACCTGTAAAATTGCAGCTACAGGGAATTATTATGCTGTGCAAAATGATGTATTTAAAAGCAAGTGAAAGTCAAATTTATCATAAGATGATGGACAGACTAGAAAAGTAAAACTGTTTCCTGATGGAGACTTAATTGCATGTAAGATACAGATAATTCACTGATTTACAACATCACAGATGATAAGTGCTCTGTGCTGTAAAATATACTTACTTTCTGAGAAAAAAAATACAGTAAATATCATCTGGGACAGAGGAGGAATATTTGCCATAGTCTTCATTTATTAAATATCTCAAGTCCTTACAATGAAATATAAAAAAAGAACACAACACATTTCTGTTTATACTGCTATAAGCAGAATAAAGTTACCACTAGAGTTGGAATAAAGATTAAATCTGTCCAGGAGTGCATCTCAGCCTTCCTTCAGCCATCCACTTTGCAAATTCAAAAACTGTGCGTGTACAGCAATGCACACACATAATTAAAAGTGTTCAAATCATAGAGCAGTCAACAGTCAAAACCCAATAAAACAGTCCAAAGCTCTATATTATTCTGGAGTCATTTCCAGTTTGGCATCTTCTAGATTCAATAAATTTATTTTTATCTCAAACAAATCAGATACGACTATGCAAAATGGAGCACTTTTTATTTTTTTGCAAATTCAGAGCATGAATTTGCTGCTGCTTCAGGAAAGATGCAGATATAAATTATGTTGGATGGAATTATTGCTGATTTTAGACTTCCATGGGTCTTAGCACTGAGGTGCATAAAGATTCATAAGATCAGTGTCCGAGATGAAAGGTGAAAGATGTACAACCAAAATATTTGCCAATGTTACAGAAACATGAAGCCAGAGCTAAGCTGGTGTGCTCCTCATTCAAACAGCACACGAACTAGCTGTGGGGAAGACAGTTCTCTCAGAAATTAGGAACTAACCTCAATAAAACAGATTTGTTGTTGTTGTTAAATACAGACCTTTTGAACAGTGCATTCTGTGGAGAAGCAGTAACTCAGAAGTCAAGAATCTTACTTACCTAAGAAGGGAGAAATAGACCTAGATTGACATAACTGCAGCCAAGGCCATCATTACTGCTGTGCCTGGAGTGAAAAACCTTCAGCAGTGCCATACTTTGGCTATCTTAAAACTTATCAGTATGGTGTGAATTCTGGAGAGAAACAAACAGGCAGTGTTGTGAATACTCCCCAGAGAGGACAAGTTTTCAAAGTAAAATCCTAAGGCAAAACTTTTAGGGTAATATTATGTAAATAAACAGTAAGATTGAGGTTTCAGCAGTAGTGCTCTATGATTTTGCTTTGAAAGTTTTTTGCTTTTTGGAGTTCACTGTAACCTCATTATGTTTTGCTGGCACTTTCTCCAGGAAAAGCCACAGCTGCATAATACTGATAAACCTTAAGAAGGCTGATGTGCATGTCTGTGGTTTGTGTTCCAGTCTAAGTCAACCATTCATAAAAACTCTAACCTGGCACCAATTTTTGTCATTAAATCTCAAATTCTATCTTGCAATGTAAAATGTAGATAAACAAGAATAATCTTCCATAAGGGCAAATAAAGAAAAAAAATTAAAATATTATACCACTATTATTATAATATACTTCTATAAATATTGACTGGATGTGGAATCATTTGAAGGGAGCTTACAATGAAGAAAAGTCTATGTATTATTTTTTTTTAGTAGCCACTGAAATAAATAGATGACACTTCTCTAACCCCTTAGAATATATAAAAAAATGTAACACTAAATGTTTAGTAATTAATAAAATCTTAATAATACTAGTAATATTCAATATTGAAAAAAAAATGCTTTTGCTGAATGTGTATTTTCAGGGCACAACAGTCTTCTTTAATTTGAATGATTTAAACTAAAACACCAAGTAATTTTTTTATTCCTTGTTGAATCTGCAGGTTATAAAATTAATACTTTCCAACTTTTTTTAACTTCCTAAATTTTTACGGATAGCAAAGAAAGAAGTCAAGAAGTCCAATCATATACTAGCATTGTCTCATTAAAATTGCTGGAGTAGGTCCAGAATTTCTCCCATTCTCAAGATAGAAGGAAAAATTAAGGGTGTGATAAGAAATACAGAATGAAGAGACATAGATAAATTACCAAGTTTTCTCCATATGTCATTGACCTGTGGAATTATTACACCATGCAAGTCATTGGTTCTAAGAGTTCAACACAAGTTAAAAGGGATCTTTCACATTTAATTGTCATGGACAACTATGACTAATAAAATTAAAAATATGGGAAAGGACATGAAGTCTTTTGTCTCCTAATATAAACTAATCTCCAATTGAAAAAGGCCTCTTGCCTGTAGTATAGTACTGACTGTATTTGTGACCCATTGTGAGAAATATCCTGATGTACAATATCAATAAGATATCGATTTTATTCCATACTTATTTAGAATAAAGTCCACAGCATTTGGGATCTGTGAACCCTTGCAAGTCAGATCCTAGCTGTAAAAAGTTTTGTGCAAATTACTGTGTTGTTTTGAGCCAGCAGGAATAGCCAGTTTTTGGACAGAACTGCTAAAGCTTTGTATTTGGATCATAAGAAGACATCCATAAAGTCTTACATTTGAGTTTAGAGATCTAGTTGTGATTCTTAAAAAATCTGTAGATAAAACCAAAAACATCATAAAATCTCAAGGATAGCTTCAAATATATTGAAGGCAGAGAAAATGTATTTGACCTATTGCAAACAATTTTTTTTTGAGTTGAACTCAATAGGTCTTTTCTACTAGGCAATTAATTTTTCAGAGTTGCTGGGAAGTATTTCAGGTTTGTTGAGTGTTTAAACCTAATCTCTGCACTAAAAAGAGAATTCTTGTATCTTCAAGGATTTACTCTCTAGCAGACAAATGTGACATATAATTCCTCCCATATTTTGATTTCTTTTCCTGTTGTGTGAATGTTTTTGTAGACAGGTCTGATGAAATGTAGTCACATTATGCAGCATCCCAACTCAAGTGATCGAGTACAAATGCTCCAGAGAAGTCTTGGGAGATGCAGAAAAGTGCCAAAATTATATATTTTCAATTTCTCTGCAGCTTAGTCATCAATCTAGAGCCTGAAAAATACCCCAAAATTTAATAAATCATATAAAATTTTGGTCAGACTCATGATCAGTTTGGATAGTTCTGAAATCCTTACTAATAAACTTTCTATCACACGGAATTTACCAAAATTACATTTTTATACCAAAAAAGAGACACTGCATTTATCAGCCTTAAATTTTCTACTCCTTTAGCTCTAGTAAATGTCCCGTTGCTGTTAGCGTTCAGAAAAAAGTTGCTATATTTCATTGTTATCCTACTCAGTACTGATTTTCTTTCTAAAGTGTATGATTACAACTGCTTTATTTTCTTCCTTCTTCTTTGAAACCTGTTTATACTGCATACACACTTTTTAGGAGATCTGTATTGCCAGTCTTTCCTTCAGTCTTGGAGGTCCAATGCAGTATTAATTGACAATAGCTCTATTTTTACAGAGAATATATATGTGCTCTAATTTTGATAGAAAAATATAATTAAGATATGAACTATTGCCATCTATGGGATTAAAGTTTCTAAAGCAAATAGGAGGTAGATGCTAGAAATTCTGAATCACATCTTCCTCCAAGAAAATGTCCAAGAGACCTATATCTTTCTCTCAATGTCCTTTGCTAGTCACAGATGTGGCCTCCTGCATATTTCTGCTGCTTTTGAGACACTGAGATCAGATGTATTACAGATGCCTAATGGTGTTAAAATGCTCTGCAGACATAATTCTTTTACAAATTGCTAACTTTGAACATGAAAGAGACTTGTCCTAACCATTTCTAGACATGCACTATGAGATATCTGCATAATGATCTTCAAAGGATGAAAATCCCTCTCAAGATAAAGGTGATGAAGGGGTTTTGGGGATAAATAAAGTATATGAGGTTAATAAAGTATTCAGACTTTCAAGTGGATTTGGTTCAACAAAAAACTTTTTCAGCATTACTAGCATTCTTGGATATAAATCTCCATAAAAAGAATGCAATTTGAGAAACAGATAAAGTTCATATTTGCTAGATTTCTGATTTGTTGTTGAGCTGGTTTTGCTGGACAAGTGCAATCTGAGGGAGGTTGTGTACTGAAGTTCAGCTTTGTGCAGGTGTCAGTGCTGACTATAAGTCTGCTGCCAATGGAACTGGAAAGAGCCTTTTGCTAATTCCTGGCCAGCTCTTAGCTCCCTACATGGCACTGCAGAGTGTTATAAAGACAGAGTTAATACAACTAATGTTCCTTTTTTTCCTATTTTTCCAAATCTTCCATTAGACCAGGTAGATCACAACCCCACTCAACCTGACCTTGCATTCATAGAGGGAAGGGGCATCCACAACTTCTCTGGACAGTCTTTTCCAGTGCCTCACCACCCTCTGAGTAAAATCTTAATCTGATACAAATTTCCCCTCTTTTAAGTTTAGAATTGTTCCCTCTTGTCCTGTCACTAACTGCCATGTAAAAAGTCAGTCTCCATCCTTTTTAGAGTCTCCCTTTTAATACTGAAAGGCCACATTAGGTATCCACAGAGCATTCTCTGGATCTTCTCCAGATTTGTTTGCTATGACCCTGTAGAAATCATAATTTGATTTCATAATAGAATGACTCTCAGGAACAAGATTGAATTACAAGATCTCTTAAAGTTCTTTAACAGTGCTGCTATAATTGCAGGTGGTCTTAGGGGATTTTAAATTGAAGTTGCTGTAGCTATATGGAGCTGTAACCTCCTCTCACTCAAGCCTTCTCTGTATCCAAACTAATACCACATTAAGTAACTTTGAGGCCAGTTTATTTAAACCACAGCAGTCAAAACAGCCAAAGCTAAATCAACATACACCCCTTCTCCATCTGCTTTAAGAATGTCTACACAAAAGATTAGAACGTCTACACAAAAGATTACTTATGTGCCTGAGACGTTCACTTTTTACAACTGTATCTGCTAGCCTAATAACAGATTTTCCCTCTAAAATCTTGCAGGTTACTTAGCAGCAGCTTATATATAAGTTGTTCTGTGACCAATGTAATTAATTATGTGTTCAGTACAGTTTGGATTTTAGAGTGATCTCAGATGTGGATTCTCTGAGAACCAGTAAAGGATGCATTCAAGCCTTGTTTCTTTCACACATCAGCCAACCTTTCCCAACACTGCTGGAATTTACTGTGTTTAAGACCTCTACCTCCATCTCTAAATTCAGCTTCAGTCTACAACCAGGCACAAAAGATGGTGACATAAGGACACAGATAAGTGTGGCAAAAATGCTCCTGAAATTATGTATGTATGGAACACGTCTGATTTTTCGTCTGAGGACTTTGGCATGACAAAGAGAACGTGGAATCCACTGACATGTTTTTGGTTATTTTAGTCAGTGCTTTCTCTGTGTGCACTTCTGTGGTGTGTTGACCCTGGCTGGGTGCCAGCTGCCCACGAAAGCCTTTCTGTCATTCCTCAGCTGGGCAGAGGAGAGGAAATATAAGAAAAGCCTTGTAAGTTTAGGGCAGAGGGAGATCACTCATCAGTGACCATCATGGGGAAAATAGACTTGAGTTGGGGAAATTAGTTTAATTTATAACCAGTGAAATCAGAGTAGGCCAATGGGAAATAAAACCAAATCTTAAAAAACTTCCCTATCCCTCCCTTCTTCCTAGAAGAAACTTCACTCCCTATTTTCTTCATCTTCCTCACACAATGCCTCAGCTGCTCCTTCCTCCTCAGGAAGAGAAGTCCTCACACTCATTCCCGTGCTCCAGCCTGGTCACTCAGTTCTTCAGGAACAGCTGCTCCACCATGAGCCCCCCACAGGGTCACAAATCCTGACAGCAAACTGCTCCAGCATGGGCTCCTCTCTCCCTGGGGCCACAGATCCTACCAGGATCCTGCTCCAGCACAGGCTTCCCACAGGGTCACAGCCTCCTTTGAGCATCCCCCTGCTCTGCTGTGGGGTCCTCTGTAAGAAGGGATGAAGGTCCTCTGAAAAGAGGGACTCCAGACTGGCTCTTTAAATAGCTGTATATTGTATATTGTATATTGTATATTGTATATTGTATATTGTATATTGTATATTGTATATTGTATATTGTATATTGTATATTGTATCCAGCTGATACAGTAATTTACGGGTCGTGGGTGACAAGAGCCGAGCTCACAGCAGTCAGCATCAGCTGTAGTCTCGTCTGAAGCCAACTCTAGTTCTGGTTACAGTGCATTACATACTTTTCATTGCAGACCACCTTAATATGTGGCAACCAATGAATACTTTCATTATTACCTATAGCCTTTCATAACTACTAACATTACTATATTTATGTTACTATTTTCCAATCACAAAAAGTTAGTATGTTACAATTTAAGCTAGAAGTTTTTTTTCAGTTTTCTTGCAGTGGAAAATTTTGAGACTTTTCTTTTTACTTGCAACATGGCGGGTTTTTTTGCCTGTGAAAATATTTTTGCTTGGTAAAAATATCTTTTGTTTGAGGTGGATTCATCCTTTGCTCTGAGCTATAAACCCTTCTAACTCACATACTAACATACTTTTTGCCTTCTTTGGTACCCAGTAAGACTGACTCAGCAATTCTTTTCTTCTATATCAAAATTTGTTATCATTTCTATTCCTTCTTCAGATTTTACATTCAAAGATCTTTCTGTTATACATACATATCTGTGAGACCTTCCTGTCAAATCCTTATCCTTCCCAACAGCCCTCCAAGGGTGCAGGGGCACAGCTGCCTCACCATGGGCTGCACCAGGGGCTGCAGGAGAATCCCTGCTCCAGTGCCTGGAGCATCTCCTCATTCTGCACCAAGCTTGGTGCCCACAGGACTGTTTCTCTCACACATTTTCACTTCTCTCTCAGCTGCTGTTGCACAGGTTTTTCCCCCTTTTTCAACTATATTATCTCAGACATGATACTAGTGTTGCTGATGGGCTTGGTTTTTGCTTGGCTTGGACCCAGTCAGAGTTAGTTCTGTCAGGTAGGGGGGGAAGCTTCTGGAAGCTTCTAATAGAAGCCACATCTGTAGCCACCATGCTATCAAAACCTTCCTATGAAAACCCAATGCAGTTTACCAAGAAGGAAGAAGGTCTTCATGTTCATGAGCTAGAATAAATGAAAATAGAAGGAAATTCAAAGAAAGAAGCAAGGATGGAATATCTGGGCTGGGCTGGGCTGGGCTGGGCTGGGCTGGGCTGGGATGATCTGTGTTCATGAGTTAGAATAATTGAAAATAGAAGAAAATTCAGAGAAAGAAGCAAGAAAAGGAATATCTGGGATGGGAAGGATTCATGCTTGTATCTTTCAGCATGAGGAGTGAAAATCCTCATGGGTTGAGTTTAAAACAGTTTTACAATTGGAATAAAAATACTACTACTACTACTACTGTTGATAATAATAACAACAGTAATAAATATCATAGTAATAGCAATGATAATGAATTAATGTGAAATAAAAATAGCAGGGAAAAATGAAACACAAGAAAGACAAGACCATGTGAATGGAAGAAGTTGCTCACTACCAACTAACTCATGTCCAGTCAGTCTCTGAGCAGTGATTTTCCACACCCCAACCCTTTCCCCTAGTTTCTGATTCTGAGCATAATTCTATAGGTTATGGGGTATCCCATGGGTGAGTTGGGGTCAGCTGTCTTGGCTTTGTCCCCTTCCCACATTTTAGGAACCCCCAATCTCCTCACTGGTGGGGTGGAGAGAGGAGTGGAAAAGTCCTTGACTTTGTGTTAGTACTGCTCAGCAGTAAGTAAATCATCTTTTTATCACCAACAGTTTCCATCACAAATCCATACACTGATACTATTTACTGAAGAAAATACACTGGTTTTCAGCAATGTATTTCAAACAATATTCACTCTATATGGTCAAAATATTAGAGAGAATTTTAGCTGAGGGCAACCTGGACAGAATGTACAAATTAGCCCACATAAATCTGAACTACAAATGCCAAAGGTCATGCTTGCAGGGCACATTATGAAGTGGTTTGACCCCAGTCTTTTGCTTGTACCTCTGTACCTCTGTACTGACCCACTACTGTCATATCTGCACCTAAATTTAGATCTTAGCTGGAATTAGTAGCATCCTTGCCTTGTTAAGTCAAACCACAGAACTGTGTCTATTTTTCTCTTCTATTATTGTAAGGTAGGTTTCTTTGGACAGTGGAGACAAATGTACCTTCAGGGGACAGTAGATGTTTCATCTCAAGTGATCCACGACAAGGTGAAAGTTCTGGTCAGTTCTGCTGCTGGCTGGGAAGGTTGTGTCAGACCCTGGGTGCACTTTTTCACCTTTTCAGAGAGGAAGCCAGTGGCTATTTCACATGTGAAGTGCTGCTGTTGATTTTAACTTCTGCTTTGGAATGACAAGAAACACTTGAACAGATTTTTAACACTGATTTTAACACTTTAGCAGATGCACCTTCTAAGCATCTCCTTCTAGCTGTGACACACTGCACACTGTGGAGAAAAACCCACAAGCAGAGATTGCCCACTGCACAGCCCAGGGTAGGAGATACTTTAGTACAATATGAGCATGCTGCTAATTTGAATCTCAGGTGAGTAATGACTTAATCCTGCCATTTACTACAGCATGACATGGTAGATACACTCAAAGAAGAATAGGCTGCCTATTTTTGTGCATCACCTTTCCCTCAACAGACCCAATAATTGGTATAAATAACCTTAGAAATCTTTTTAGGAATGTCTCAAAATGCAAAATAATACCTACAACTACTTCTGATGTTATTCAGTAGTTATCTGATCAGAAAAAAAGAAAAGACACAAAGAGATAACCCTGGAACAGTAATAAACCTTACAAGTGAACCTATTAAACATTTTGAACCTTTGTCTTTCACTTTTTATATTATCTTTTGACATCCAACTTCTTACTCTCTTTATGGAGGGGCTTCTTCCTCACACACATTTTTCTTTAAGTTGCTTTTCTTCTTTGTGGAAGCATCTGCCTCTTGACTGCATGAAGTATGGGAAGACTGCTTGGGTAGTCTGAGTTAAACCTGATGGAGGAGACACCACATTTTTAAAAGGGCAAGGAAAGCAGTTGAGGCACTGAGACTGGAAGTTTCAGTAGCTTGAAAATGCCTACTAAGTAAAAATCAATCAGCCAGTACAAATTACAGCATTAATCACTACATGGCCCCCAGAAATAAAACTGTATCTACTCTGTATCTACTACTCAGTTTCAAGTTTCTTTAACAGAATAGCTTTTCACAAGTCCTAGTGGCATTTGCCTAAGCACACAACTGTGGTTGTCCAGCAGGGAAGGGTTTGAGGTGGCTTTCTTATTATTTATTTTTACCCTGTCAATTCTGTTAAAAACTTCACAAAAAAATGTTTGTACATGTCTTTAAAAATATACTGAGTGAGCACTAGTTCTCCTGCAAGAAACATCTCAACATAACATAAATCAAAAACACTTCTTTGTGTCTGTACCCTCTAATGAGAAAAAGATTGAAGAGAGATCTTCAATGGACCAGTGCCATCACTGAACATACAAAAACAAGTTATAGTGGCACTGATAAGTAACCTCTGCTACTTCCTGTAGCAAAGTTGTTCCAAATTCATTAATAAAAGATAATAAAGGAGAGACTGGAAGAGTAACTCTTTGAAACAGCTACTGACAGCTGACTTTTCTCCACTGCAAATCACTCACCAGCATATTTTCCCATTTCATTGATTTTGCAATGATCTGTGCAATAAGACTGATAAGGAAGCCAACTTATTTTAAAACTCTGAATTTCACTGTTTTGAGGCTGTTGAAATCTTTAAGGAAGTCCCTTTTGTATTCCTAAAATCAAGGACAGAATGAACCATACCTTTGAATAATGATTTTTGTTTTATTGGGTACTATTTAGTACATCCATCCATTTACATATATATATATATATATATATATATATATATATATATATGTACACACACACACACTCACAATATGCATATAAAGAAAAACATATGTATTTTTTTTTGTGTGTCTATATACAAACATATTTCTGTATATGAAATGGAAACAACTTATGATTATACAAAATTAGGAAAATAAAAATTTGGTAAAATAATTACTCATAGTATTCTCAGAAACTGTTAAGTAGCAGACCACAATACAGTAATTAGTACTCCTGATGGGCATTGAAAATGTTTCAGGATGAGTGAAAATTTTCAGGGATAATATCAGTGAACCATTTATCTAAGGTCTTTGCAACTACAAGGAAATATGAGTTCCATGCCAAGGTAATATGGAGGGAAATGCTGATATAAGAAAGAATCAGCTGATAGACCAATAAAAATTTTAGAAATCAAGATGACTCTCCACTGTCCACTGTACATTACCTTGTGGAAAATCCTATTCTCTACAGTTTATAAGTGCCATTAAATTCCTCTATAATTAGGTAGTCACTTAAAATTCAGGAAAATTTACTTTTTTTCAGATGAAGGCTTATATAGACAAAGCTTCTTCACAAATCACAATGAGAACAGTGCCAGACACACTTAGTGTATGTGACAGCCACATGACGAGCACTCTGGGCAGAAATAGAATTTGTTACAGCGAATTTGGTATTTCAGGTAAAACTTTCCTTGGAACCAGCTAGAAACTTTTTTTAATGTAATACTAAATAAAATTAATTTTGGTTTTCTCATGGGAAATGTAAACCATAATTCCTCTACTTAAAAGAAACTTTTAAGAATTAGAAATACTGTATCATATATAACTCAGACACATTTCTTTAGAAACACAGTATTTCAAAGATCTGATGTGATGAAAGACCAGAAAATAATGAGTCTTTGTTTTCAAGTGTTGATTTACTGTGTATAATCTGGTAGTTGTGTTCTTCCTCTAAACAGAACAGCTTCTGAACTACTAACTAACCTGGACCTGGATAATTATTAGTGAGCTTTTATTATATGTATTGTATTTTGGAATGCCTGTTACTGCTCCATTAAACAAATTGCTATTTCTGAGTACAACAGCAAACTTAAACAGGGTCAAAAGAAATGTATTTGTCACATATGCTTCATAACTAGTTTTGCAATGCTACAGCCATGACATTAAGATTTCTTTTTAACATGGTATATACCCTTGGTGTTGCTGTAATTAGAGCATTGATTTTACTCCATCAAGGAATGTACTACATTTCTTATTGATTTCAATGAGTAAATAAAAAAGACATTTCTTGTTGTAGCAGGTCTCTGAAATACCTAAAAATACACAGTACTCAGTAAAGAAACTGTATGGTAGCTATAAAAAGTTATAAAATCAATCTAATGTACTAACTGTTCATTTAAAGAGGTTGAAGCATTACCTAGTAGTACCAAATAATTATCTTTTCTCCCTCCCTTTTCCTTTCCTCCCTTTAAATACTGATGAACACACATGGATAAGGTGTAATCTCAAAAAAAAAAAAAAAAAAAAAAGTAAGACCAAAAATATCCCTTACTTTCTCTCTTTATAATTCACATTTTTAAAAAATGCAACACTCTGGTAGAGAACCAAAGAGGCATTAACAACAAAAAGGGAATGGACTAAAGCTTTCTGAACTTCAGTTATCCCCAAGTAAGTCTCACAATGCCCACAAAATACACACAGATCTTTAAATCAGTGCAGGTGCTCAGACTTTTCCCTCTGTAAGAAATCACACTGGCTATTGATTGAAATAAGGACTTACTGACCTCTGGGTCTAAACCAGACAAAAGGTATAATGAAACTAAATCAACACTAAACAGCAGACTTCATGAACACTTTCAGGTAGTCAAAACCAGGTCTAAATGGACCTCTAGCTATTAAGTATGAGGAAAAGGATTTTGCCTTACTGTAAGAGCCTTTCTCAAATATTTCCTGTACTAAAGGTTTTATATGGTATAAAATTGGTTCTAATAATAATACAATGGCATCTAATTTTTAAATATATTCAGCATGATTAAGTTGAAGGGGACACATTCAAGCTCAATCTTTTTATGTGTAACAGTTGGTACTAGTAGTTCTGTACAAAAATTGTGTGCTTTAATGGTTGAACAGTGTACAGTGAATGCTGGAAAGAAATCTTTTCACTCAAGAAGCAAGCCTAAGACCAGACACTTTGCAAACAGGAGCTCTGTATTCAGAAATCCTACTGAATTCAGGAGTCTATCTAATAAACTCAGGAGTCATTCTTTATTCAGGATTCCTGTTTAGGAACCCTAATGTAATGAATGAAGCTCTGTGTGTCTGTGTGCAAGAGTCAAGGGAGCTGCTTATGTGGACATCTTTCCTTCTTTCATCTGTGTACACACCAAACAGTTCCAAAACAATTTATATTATATCCCATAATAGTCCTATGGTTATTCCAGGTAAAATTGATTTCACAGACAGTTCCCCACTAAAGTGGCGGGTCTGTTCCTCCTAAACAAACCTCACAAGAATAAATTCATTCCAGATTTTAATTTATACCCTTCAAAAATGTTAGAATATTCTAGTTCTGAAAACAAATATAATGTGGCCTCATTAGGAGAAAACCTACTGCAGACCTTTTACCTCCTTAGGATAAAGCACTCAAGAACAAGTATTGCTACTGAAGGCTATAACATGAGTTCTTATAGGAATAAGAAGTAATTTAGGCATGAAGTTCATTAATGAGACAGAAGTTCCTCTCTGATAATGTGAAAATGTCAGCATCAGAATGCTGTGAGGGTATGGTTGAGGGAAAAGCACACCATATAGACACATAAGCAGATATATGTGTGTGTGTGTGTGTGTGTGTGTGTGTGTTTATGTGTGTGTGTGTGTGATTGAGTTCTGACATTAGAATTTGCCTTGGTTTTGAAACTTGTTTGCAGAAGAACAGCATTTAATCATTGAATGTGTCATGTGCCACTGGCAAATGAAACATTTCAAAACTGTCTCATGCATCTTTTTCTATTACTTGTACATTTACAGAAATATTGGCCTTCTCCCCATATATCTTCCAACTCTTCTCAATATTCTACCTTCTTGATATGTTAGGAGTTGAACATCCCTTATTTATTTGCTGTGCATTCTGGTTGTGAGTGTAATGACTGACAGATTGCCTTAGGAGACTGGAAGACTTTGCTGGGTTGCTGCCTGAAGCAATGATTCTCAACCTCTCTTTCCCTTTTTCTTTCTATTTCTAATTATATATTTCTGGACTGATGTTACTATTAAAAGGTTTGTATCTCATGTTAATGTGGTAGAAATTAAAAAGCTTGTGATTTCTTGCCTCCAGAACAAATTAATATAATTATAGACTTACAATTCATGGCTACTGATATAATATCTTTGCATTTTCATGTTGTCTTCATACATGTAGATTTGTATTTGGGAAGCAAATACTCACAGCTTTAATAGGCAGGGTGGAGGCATTAATTATTCTTCACATTATATACTAAAAGAAATTTCCAGCTGTTAGCATTATGTGAGTTCTTGGATTCTCTCATGTGATTGTATCATGCTGAATTTATTTTTGGAAGACTTTCTACTTTAGGGTCTTCTTGGTGAAAAAAAAAATAAAATAAAAGACTAAGTGGTAATGCTAGCTGTGGTGAAATATTTCCCTAAGCTTCAGGTAAAGAGTAGCATGTAATTTGTATTGATAACCACAGCAATGAGTGCAAATAGTAGTCAGCTATTACCAGCCATAATTGGTGCACCTTTCATCTCCTGTCAAGCAGAGTGGGACCGATTAGGACCAGGAGACAGCTATCAGCTCTCTCATTTCCGGGCTCAAACAAAAGGAAAAGAGGTGCCTGTCTGAGCTGATAGCTTTTGGCCCTTTGATCAGATCCTACCAGAAGTCACCCAGTCTCAGTAACCTGAGTTCTCATCAATGGGCTACGGCCTTTGATGTAGGTAAGGTCCTACTGCAAATTGCATTTGTGAAGGGAAAGCAGCAGGACATAATCAAGGAGTATAGTTACTGATTCACATGGAAAGGTTGCTTTGGCATCCTACTTTCTTTGAGGGAGGTAGTAAATAAGTTCTACTAATATTATTGAAAAGATATTCCCACAAACAACCAGCAACACAGCCCTTCAGAAGGTTGTGTTTGCCATCTCCAGTGTAACAGGAACTTAGGCATGGTTTAGTGTTTATGAAAGGTCCAAGCAAAATAACAGAGAATCAAATTTACTATTGACGGATGGGGAAAACATGCCCTGCTTGGAAAGAAAATATATTTGGAAAATTCTAGTTAGGCAAACAAAGTAAATCTCAGAGAAAGACTTTTCAAGTTTTACTTTCTTTCACCATAAATCTGCAATACCAAGTACAGATATGTAAAATGTGAATCAATCCTCTTTTATTTTTTTAAGAGATTTGCCAGAATTTATTCTTTAATGTCAATATCACAGTTACAGTGGGCTACAGAAAAAAATTTTCATCACGCATTTAGGAAGATGCTAAACAAGGTTTTAGATGATGCAACTAACAATTGGATTAAGTACTATGAAATCACTATATTCCATCATTATATGGAGAATTTTGGAATAAAAATTCAAAAGTCTTCTGCTCAATTTCACATACAAATGCTATCCATTTAATGTAACAGCTGTTATTCTCCTCCTGACAAACAGATACCTTGTATTTTTTGGGGGGGAAAAAACTCTGTTTCAGAGTGGAAGAGTACTGCACTGTCTTTCACCAGCACTTTTTTTTCCTTTTTAATCTGACCTCAAAGGACCTTGGTCTGTGACATCATGACATAAGCAACTTTTTTAACACTCTAACTTGTTAGGGAGGTAAATAATTTTCTGCTCAGTCTAAACTGTTGAATTAAACATCTATCACAGTTAAAGAAATGTGATAGATAAAGAAATGTGTAATTTTGCAGTCTAGCATGCTAAATTTAATTTTTTTCCCCAGTTAAATTAGAGTGTGATGTGTGGTAAGCTGTATAGGGCAGAATAGCTTTTGTAACATTAAGAAAATATTCATCTGCTGGGAAAAATATTAGCCTGCACAAAGTTCCTAAATCTTAAATAATATATAACCATTTAAACACAAACAAGGTAAAATGAACAAACAAAAAGCAGAACTCCAGCTCTATCAAAGGAGGATGAAATTTTGAAAAGGTTAAGATTTTGGTCATGTTTATGAATATTAAATTCACTTTTGTATTAATTTTAAATGTATTAAAAATTAGTCTAAATCTGTTGACTGATTGTATGTGCTAAGGCTTAGAAAGAGGATAGTCTACAGTTAAATACTGCTCTGAGTATTTTTCTCTAATTTGTTCTCACTGAAGAAAATTTAAAGGATCTGGATGTAAATAATGGATGCTGAGGATCCAACTAACAGTGGGGAAAAGCAATTTTATTTAAGGTAAAGTACAGGATAGATTTGAAGATGATTGAAATTTATTTTAAAGTCATTCACATATGTATTTGGGCATTTACAAAAGTATTTAAAGATATACAAGGCTATAAGACTGGCATCCTCTTCCAAAAACCAAATCCTCTTCTCTGAATACAATTCAAATATTTAAATTAGAAGATAGCAGACATCTATTTTCTAAAAGAGAATAAGATAATTACACTCATTTCCAATAAAGTGCATGGCAGAGACTCAGGCAGAGTTCTCTCCCTCTGTCTGTAGCTCCCCAAGAGAATGCCAGCAGGCTTTGCACCTATTCATATCCAGACATGTAATTCATGCATTCAGCTTCATGCTACAGAGACATGTGCTCTGCAACATCATTTTCATGTTGAGATGGACTGAACTAAAAAATGCTGCAGAGTGTCATATTTTAAGGGCCAAAATGTTGAAACATAGAGCCCAGAAGGAACTTACAGACAGGTGCTGTGGTATGTGGTGTCTACTTTAGGACAGACTTTCCCTAAGCAATGTGGATGGGTGCCAGTGCATGAATGCTGACTGTGTTAGAAGTGGTATTCCACCATTCTGAGGAATTTTTGGACCACAGGATGCTTGTAAGAAACACCCAAGACATTGAGCAGTTGAATTTTGAAACGATGCAGTCGCATTCTTTTCCAGAAATGAGGAACATGAGCGTGGTGACAGTTTGAGTTTGGAAGAACCTGTGTGTTACATACTAATCACAGCTCAATAAATGTGTGGAAACCATGGAATGACAGGGACAATTTAATTACACTTTTGGAAGATCCCAAACCATCTCCATCCCCATATAACAAGTGTCACATGGAATATTTTGTCATACA
Source organism: Muscicapa striata striata (assembly GCA_030060385.1). NCBI lineage: Eukaryota > Metazoa > Chordata > Aves > Passeriformes > Muscicapidae > Muscicapa > Muscicapa striata. Next base: position 2,470,729 of record JAREIS010000077.1, read on the forward strand.
GAGTATCAAACCTGGTTTGTTGCTTTGGAGTGTTGTTTAACAGGATTATTTTTCATATGGAACAGACTGGAAATACCCACCAGCTCTTATCTGACTTGCCCAAATCCCATTACAAAATACAGGACTGGAGAATTAGAAGAGCATATTTGCTTACAGTCCTGCCTTTTGGGTCTTTAAAATTTGACTTACATGTTTTAATTGCTGTTTTGAGGATGGTGGACAACCATTGAAAACATTCCATTTATTTCCAAGAGTTTGTAAAATGTTAACAATTTGTTTAATTTCTAATTTTAGAAGAATGCTAGTTCCTATCTGCAGCCTGATTAATGTAATGAATTATATCAAGTAATGTTGATTGGCTTATTGGATTAGATATGCGTTAGATAGATACACATTTAATTGAAAATCTCAGTCTATGCTAGGATATATTCAAATGTTGCTGGGTGTTTCATTGATCTAGTTTACTTGGTGATTTTTCTTATATATTTAAATAAAACTTTTAGATGTAGTTCCAGCTTCTCATTTCTTTGTGTTTGCTGCAACTTCATCTTCCCCAAAAGCTAACCAAGGACATTGAGAAAGATAGAAAAATAACGTGTAAGGATGGGTTAAGCTGTCCCTCTCTGACTGGTCCTAGGCAGAGAAGGAAAGATGTGAGTTCTATTTTTCCTTTGCCTTCTACTACCCAGTTGTTCTGGAAGAGAAGGGAATAGATGAAGGACCTGAAGAAATAATGTGATTTCTGTATAGAGAGGCCAAGTAGCTGGAGATTTTTCTGAGCTCCCAGCTTGTAACTTCTGTTTGAGATGTCAACACTGCAGCTATATCCTGTTCTCTTTCCAGCTAAATAATATTAAAATTCACTCCTGCTAAAATCACAGGAGAGGTGTATGCACTTAATTGAGCAAGACTGTGCTGTGAGTGTTATAACATAATTTCAGAACTTCAACAGAATAAGGACTAACTAAAGAAATAAACCTTACAAAACACCAAAGAGCTTTATAACTATTGCCAGATATAGAAAATTATGGAGAGAGAAAGCATTAGTGTACTGAAGAAACTCTAATGCAGTCTGACTTGTTATAACATGAGCTGGCACAGAAATTGCAAACAGATCATTGAAAGATGCTGACACCAACAGAGCAGGGTACATACCTTATACATGGACTCTGGTCTGCTGTGGTCCTACAGCAAAACAGTGTTGAGGCTTTCAGGGATAGGAAATAGTTAGAGTACAGTCTCCTTGGATTACAACTATCAACCTCAATCAGTCAAGGGATTCCTCTGCATGTATAGGAGAGAAAATTCTATGGTAAAGCCCCATGTTAAATTCTAGATCTCAAAGAAACCATTTATTGTGCAGATCTCTCATAAATTACCTTCAAAACTAGCACCAGTTTTTTTGGTTGGTTTTTTTTTTTTTTTTTTGTATTTTTCTATTAGAGCAAGATGACTGTGTCATCCAATTTTTCTCTGTTTTTCTTGTCTAAAATCAGGTTGTTAGTAGAGCACAAACAATTTGAAGTCTCAGCTTTAAAACTAGGAGAAAAAACAACACAGTAAGGATATGACTAAAACCCAAATACCCTACAGCTTGCTGGGATTTATTGTTTTGGATTTTTTCCTAGTAAGATCTGTTTTAGTTATTTATTTCTGCAGTTACCTGAAAATGTGCAGCTTAAAAGGAGAACCAGTGGCTATCCTGTTAAGTACTGATTCTATCTAGAGTATTCACAGGCTCTCCTAGTGAGCAGACTTAGAATTTGTTGAGTTTCAGTTTTGTTTTGTTTTTTAAGTAATTAAAAATAGCTGTCTCTAAGTAACAGCCATCTTCAGTAGTGCTTGCAATCCCATTAGATTTCAAGAAAAACATTCTGCTACTTGTGATTTTGACAGGAAACCTTTAGCTCTAGCAGAGCCCTTGTGACCCTAACCCCGAATCTGTATGTTAAAGCTATAATTAGACTATGAAAGGCCAGAGGAAGTAAAAGGCCTGTTTCTTTTCTCAGTTAACACCACTTGTATTCTGTATAACTGTTAAATTTAGTGGAATTGTTCCCAGCTTGTAACTGCACAAACACAAGTACAATCAGAGTCCTAAGCAGGGCTTTGCAGAAGCATACTATATATATTTTACATCTCATCTATTAACTCTCCTGTGTTAGTTAGGCAGTATATTTCCAGGGCCATGGCAGTCTCATTGATGATACTGGTATATAAACAAAGTAGATGTTTGGGCAGAAAACCTTAAAAACTGGCAAAAGAAAATTTTGAGTCCTATCCAGATAAAAACATCTGTGGTCTTAGAGGTTATGCAAGGCCCTGGCTAGAGATGCTGGCTGTTCAACAAGTCAAAATATTCAGACACAGGTTGGCCTCCAGTGTAAGGTCAAATAAAAGTGTCTCTGTGTGTGGTGGAGAAAGTTTAGCACATGTGAAGGAAAGCAATCAGAAAACTTCTATTTGTATCCTGGTGATCCAGATAAAATTAGAGACTTATTGTACTGGTCCCTGTAAGGCAGAGTATCACCATGTATTGGATGACTTTACAGTTAAGATATATAATGTCAAAAACTTTTAAAAGTATTTATTATCACAGCATTCTCATTAGGTATAGGAACCCAAAATAATACATCAAAATACATCCCACTCAAAATACATCCATCCACCAAATACATCACACCTACCCTGGGGCATTTGTCTCAGTTGAAGAAAACAGGAATGCTTACACCCAATAAATAGCCAGTGGTTCAGCCCATCTGAATATCCCTGACCCAGTGGAAGTGTTTGGGCTTTTTCTCCATTGACAATCAAATCTTCCATTAGTGCCTAAATTTAATGAGGAATCCAGACATTAGTGATTTTTCCATTACTTCACCAGCTATAAGAGAGGCTGGAGCTGAACAGGAGTGACAGTCAAATCTCCTACATCTCAGGCTGTAATTACTGAAATGCTCTGCTATTCATCTTCCCTCTAGACACATGGGTGGGGAAAGTCAAATAACAGAATTGTTGTGACCATCCTAAGATGACCCACATCCTACCTGTCACAGATATTCTGCTGGTTTTCTTGTTTCCCACAGTTCTTCCATGCACAAGTTGGTATTTCTTATATTTTATTTAATGTTGGAAGCTTATTTGTTCTTTTTACTTCTAATTGACCAGTTAAGGGTAATAGTCTGTTGGGGGCCACAGGATCTCTGTGAGGGAATTTCTGGAATCTTCTTTCACACCCAGTAATTTGTGTCCAGAGTTTTCTTCAGTTTCTGTCTGTTTTTTTGAAACAGTAACACAAATGTGAATTATTCCCATGACTCTCTCTCTCTCTGGGATGAGAGCTCATTTTGATGTCTGTAATACAATAATCTCTTAAGGATTTATACCATAAAAGCATAACTGTCATGTAGAGCAAAGAAATGCATTTCAAGTGTATGAAACACAGAAAAGAGTTTGATGTAAACACATATTCTCAATGGTCCAAGCTCCCATACTAGAACCCACCAGTTGTAGCAGAACACAAATTGCAAAGAGAGCATTTATTCTTTCCTCCCAAGCTCCTATGATCTTGGTTATAGATATAGCTTACATGATTTCCTTACATTTTTCCAGATTAATGGTATTTATTACACTCTACCTTAGCTACTAAAATTAAAAACTTTAAGTCTAAATAAGTCATTCTATGGTCTATACTCTCTGGCCAGGAACGGACGTTTGTGAGTAATGATGCCCCATTGCCTTTTCTTTAAATACATGTTGGCAGATGTCTGTATCTTTTTAGGTCTGTGTAGGGTCTATACAAATTTGTCACACAAGGCAGAGTGCAAATCCACCCCAGTACATAAGAATCTGAACCTCTAACATCTGTGCAAGACAGAGGAGACATATGGAAACATAGACACACAGATCATTGTTATTTCTGTAATCAACTAAGTTGAACTGTCTTCTCAAGCTACACTGACAACTTAGAGACTATCTCAAGTGTCTTGCTCAACAAAACTGGACAGGAACAACAGCAGCACAGGACTTATCAGAGTATACTGACAGATATATCTGGTATTTTGATATTTTGCATGTGCTGAGAAGTTTTTCCTTGGAAAAATATAATTAAAGCATTGAATCTCACAACTCGAGGTGGAGGAACCAGAAAATAAAGGAAGTTTTTCCAGTCCTTTTACCAGATTCTTGAACAAAATGCAGACCTGTGTTGACTTCTCATACATTTTTAATATGCACATTTCTTTGGAAAGGAAACATGCTAGGCAACTGCTTGTTATGTAAGACACACACATCACAACTGAAGATTTGTTTGTCCTAAAAGCTGGATCTGGATCAAATGAGAACTGAAAGGTGTTAAAACAGTCAATAGTTTTCTAATTAACATATTTATGGGATTACTGGAGCCCAGAAAACCTACAGGGAATTTAAACAGTACAGATTTCAGCAGATTTGAATAGTAGAGATTTTTCACTTTTGAAATAAAGTTTCCTTTTATGCATGACTGAAGTTAGTTACAAAACCTTTTACAAGACATTTCTCTATTTCTTCTCAAGCTGCCCAGCTTCATAATATTTATAGCTAGTTTCACATTTAGCTGTTCATTTGATATTGTGCTTCTGATTAGACAGGACGGAATTCTTAACTATGCTATACTGCCAATGAGGGCTCAGTAACTTCTTCTAGCACTACTTTTTCTGAAACTGTATTTATTACAGATAGAAATGTTATGAATACAGATAGACTTGATAGCAATTTATTTACTACTGTCTTTTTCAAATTATTGTTATCAACTTCATATAAATTATCAGCATCATACAAAATATCCTAAATCAGAAAAATTGTAACCACTACTCTCAATTTATGGCAAATTGTAAACTTATATTCAGCCATACAGCCAAAACAATAGAGTTCCAAGTTTGTTATTAATCTGAAGAAATACAGACAGTCTGAGCAGTTGGGTCATAAGATGGGAACACATTTCTCTAGAAATATAACTTAGAGAGGTACTTCACACAAAACTCAGAAAAAGAGTTGTTTATGTCTATATGTGGATCTTTAAAGAGCTCAAATTTTCTCCTGAAGCAATCATAATGCAGACTGAGTTTCTGAAAAGGATTCGGGTTCGGTACTTCAATTCTGATGCTACAAAGCACAGCAAACTTCTTTCACATTAACACAAATAGGAATGGAACATCAGACTTCTGAATTAACAGACATTTTAACATCATAATTAACATCGTGGTTGTTAATTAAAAAAGGAATAAAAAATAATCCTTCTTTTAAGTTAACAGTTCCTGTAATGTTCTTATGGAAATGATACTGCATCTGCATTACCCAGATGCTACAAGTCTACAGTGATATCTTCTGCTAGAATGCAACTTTCTAATTCATTGAAGGGAATTGTTTGGGTTTTTTTTTCCAAGATGGAGAGAGAGAGAGATACTGGATTGTATCTGTATTGATACTCTTCTTTTGGAGATGTCTTTTACATTTTCTGTTTAACAGTCTCCAGTAAGACACATCAATAGCTTTAGGAACTGGGATAGAGGCCAGACTTCCTCCACTGCTTCATTACAGAGAGAGCCATAAATATGGGTGTGGAAGGAATGTCACCTCATTTTTATAATCTTTTCTGCATAAGGGACAGATTTGGTAAGAGTGATGGCAACATTCCAGAGTATGCTTTAATCTTTTGTATAGAGAAGGCTTTGGAAGACTGGATATCATCAGCATGTGGGAACTTGGGCACTGCTGGATTGTGTCCAGAGATGGGGAATGAAACTGATGGAGAGTCCAGAGAGGAAGCCACATGAGGAGCAGCTGAGGGGAGCTGGGATTGTGTAGCCTGGAGAAAAGGAGGCTCAAAGGAGACCTTAATGCTCTCCATAACTGCCTGAAAGGAGGCTGTAGCCAGGTGGAGCTTGGTCTCTTCTCCCAGGTAACCTGCAACAGGACAAGAGGAAATGGGCTCAAGCTGCACCAGGGAAAGTTCATGTTGGAGAATTTCTTCAGTGAAAGGATGGTTAAGCATTTGAACTGGCTGCCAGGGAAGTGGTGGAGTCACCATCTCTGAAAGGGTTTTTAAGGTGTGTGGATGTGACATTTGGGGATAGGTTTGGTGGCAGACACAACAGTGCTAGCTTATTGTTTGAACCTGATGATCTTGATGGTCTTTTCCAACCTTAATGATTTTATGATTCCATGTTCAACCACTTTGGGGGAAAGCAAGAAAAGACTTAACCCATTTTTTTAATTCTTTCTCAAGCATTTTTTCTAACTTTTCATATTTTTATTACCACTTTTGTTGTTTCTGGGGAAATTAATGTGTATTCTGAAATCTAAGAAAATAAATGTTTATTACATCTTAGTTCTACACCTACTTGTTCTCATAGGTGCATGTTGAGTGTCTGCTCCCCAAGAGGTGTGAAAGACACATTATACTAAGGAAGCCCTCATTTGATCTGGGCCCTCTAACTTCAGAGGTACCTGTCAGTGCCCATAAAGATTGACCATCTGTCTCAGACTGAGAGGCCAGGACTGCTTGACTATTACTAAACAGAGAAATAAACTATCTTCTAAATACAAATTACCCCAATCAAGTCCAATAACAAATAATGAAAATATGGTTTTAAAGGTTTTTTCAGGTCAGAAAAATATTTCTTATGCTACTATCCTTTGCCTTGGTTACTTTGACCCCAAGAATTAAAAATTTTAAAAACTAAAAATTAAAAATTAAAATTAAAATTTCAGACTCTCTCATCCCTCGTATTTTTGCAATTTGGTCTAGAAAGCTAAACTGTCTCTACCAGTATTTCTGAAAACACATTCAATTAAAACATTTTATTGCCTTTTTTTTCAGAATACTGTGAAATCACTATTTTTTTTAATTAAAGCTCTTTGTATTTTAAAAGTGTGAAAAGTTTCTTTTTAAAATACTCTTTTAAAATTGTTTATCATTTTTGTGCAGACTTAACTCTGTGTTGGCCTATTTCATATCAGAAAAGTTGAGTTGTTCAATAACCAGCAAGCAATACACATGAAAACTGTCCCTGAAATCATATTCATAGAGCACTGGTACCCAATATTATCTCAGCTTCCCTTTATTTCCATTAGTGATGGGATTTCACTTCTGGCTGTACAGAAAGCTCATTATTCCCAAAGCATCAAAAACCCCTTTAATGTAAACAGCATATGGCCTTTGGCCTGTGCTGGTTTGAGAAATAAGATGGATGAGCTGCTCTGTGAGACTGCACACCCATTCATATTCCACAGCAGAGCAAAGATGTTGCTTCTCACTGGATCTGAGAATTTGAAGTTGTGAGAGTTCTCAGCCCCTTTTACCTTACTGCTAGCCTGGAGTGTCCTCTTCCAATTTTTCAACACAATGGTAAATTCCCAATGTGTCTTAAACTAAAATGTTAATTTCTTCATTGTTCTAACCCCTAGAAGCTCTTTCTTCTCTTTTCCTATGCAGTCTTCCTCCCTGATTTTCAGACAAAACACTTACTTTTAAATATTTGCTTTGCTCAACTTCTACCCTTAGAAAAGGCCAACAACAACTAAGAATTTTTCTTGATTTTTTCTTCCCTCTGGCACATTTAGTTGAAGTTCACTTTCCTGAGTCTATTTGGGAACTACTGCTCCCAAACTCCTTTATTCTGAAGTGAAACTAGGAAATGCATTGAGTTGGAACAACTAAATAATTTACTGATGCATAGAAACATATCCATGAACATAAAATGGATAGAAAAATGATATCAAATAATATGTTATAGATTTTAATAATTAAATTTTCCTGAAACCATATATAAACTTCCATGCAAAAAAAGAAAGAAAAAAGCAATCCCACAACTAAATAAACTGCTCTGACACTGTTCACAAAATCACAACATTTATCAAAAATTTTGCCATTTGTTTGACTAATCTTTTAAATGATATGTATAATTTATTTATTGTAAGCATTGTATTATTGTACATAAAATATTGTATGATAATGTAAGCATTGTATATTGTATATTCAATGTTTGTATATTCAACTAGTGATTAAACAATAGGCCACAGCTTGGGGAAACCCCTAATGAAAATGTATTAACAAGAATGAATGTAGCAATGACACAGGGAAACATACTTAAACATTATAAAGGTGAAGAATATGGGCTCTATTTCAGATAGTCAGCATTTTGAAGAAGGTGTTTTATTAATTAGCAAAATTAATGATTTAAATTTCCTTCATTATGAATCTTCACATTGGGACAACATTGCACTGAAATATTTCAGGTAGGAAAATATTTTGATTTTTAGTAAACAGATGAGGTTCTGTGTATTGTTATGTATGTTCATTATACAATAAATTTCAGTTCTACCTCTTCAAAACTACAGTTAACCTGAGATTTCTGCATGGATTGTGCCTACCATAGCATGAATAGTGCTCTTTTGCTTTGCTTCACATGGAAGCAGTTTTTAGGGCTGTCAGCTGGTGAGTTTCAGAAAAACAACACAACCTGTGAAGTGTTAAAAAGTATTTGTGGTGAATATAAGACATATTCCCACCTTCACTTTCCCCAAAAGTAGTTTACCTGATGTGCCTTTCTGCCACAATTCCATTTTCTCTTGGTATCTGGATCCAGAATAGTACAGACCCAAATCTACACAGACCCTGTTAGGAAAGGAAAAAAATATCTTGAAAGGATATGAAATATGGTCTGTAGGGGAATGGGCAGTAAGTGTTGGTTTGAATTAGAATTGAGGTATACAAAAAAAAAAAAAAATCACTGAAAAACTAGCAAGAATAAAATCCCCAAACAAGAAAGGAGATTTATTTACATGATTAATAGTCCAACGGCAATTCATTGTGGTCATTTGCATACACTTGCAGCATGATTAGCCAAATTCATGGATGGAGAGTCTATTATGGATATCACTGGTGGCCAAGAAATCCCAAACACACAAATGATGAAGCCTGGGACAGTGCACCTGGGAAATAATGAGAAATTCCTACTACATTTTTATACTTTTCCCTAAGGGTCTTCTTTCAGGCAGTGCTGGTGATATAATGTGAGCTGGGTGGAGGCTGGTCATGTCCTAGTGTGCCTATTGAGACTCTCCTGTTCTAATCACATTTGGCTGAACATGCTTTAGGCCAAAAGAGCAAAGTCAGTCTCCCTCCACAATCCCACCACAGTGGTACAAAATTATTAGAGATTTATTGATTGTAATGCAAGCACTTCTGCCTTCCATCTTCTATGGCACATAGACATAATCATCTTGAGCTTAGCTACTGTGAACAAGTTCTACCCAAAAGTTTTAGCCAAAGGGCATTCATAAGCTCTTTGTGAACATATGCCCCAGCTGGCTCATGCAGTCCCTTTCCCAAGAGCAGGGATTTTCATTCTTTTCTGGAGTATTAATTGTATATTATTTCTTTCATCTTGGTTTATTATTTGAGGAGCCAAAGACATGATAGTTAGTATTCCAGACACAGCTGTAAAGTCAAGACCTTCATACCTTATTAAAAAAAAAATATATATATATATATATATATATATATATATATATATATATATATAAATTTGCAAATGTATTGTGTTTGTGTAGCCAGGTTTTGGATGCAGAGGGGCTACAGAGGTGACTCCTGTGAGAAGCTGCCAGAAGCTTCCTCCATGTCCTGCAGAACCAATCCCTGGAAGTTCCAAGATGGATGTGATGCAGGCCAGGGCTGGGCCAACCAGAAATGATGGTGATGTCTCTGCAATAACACATTTAAGAAGAAAAAGAAGTGATTATGCATTTGATTATTATGCAATTGCAGCCAAAGCAGAGCAGGATGAGAACATGAGAGGAGAAGCTTTGCAGACAGCAGGGTCAGTGGAGAAGGAGGAGCAGGAGGTGCTCCAGGGACCAGAGCTGAGATTCCCCTGCAGCCCCTGGTGCAGCCCATGGTGAGGCAGCTGTGCCCCTGCAGCCCAGGGAGAACCACAGGGATGCAGAGATCCACCTGCAGCCCATGGAGATCCACAGGGATGCAGAGATCCACCTGCAGCCCAGGGAGAGCCACAGGGATGCAGAGATCCTGGAGCAGACCCACTCTGGAGCAGGTGGATGCCTGAGAGGAGGCTGTGACTGTGTGGGAAATCTGTGGCAGAGCAGGGTCCTGGCAAGGACCTGCAGACCTGTGGAGAGAGGAGCCCACACTGGAGAAGGTTTACTGGTGGGACTTCTGACCCCATGGGGGACTGGAAGAGCCTGTCCTTGAGTGACTCACTGCTGCATTTTGTGCAGGACTGTTTCCTGTGGGAAGGACTCACAATGGAGAGTTTTAGAGAGCTATATCCTGTGAGAGGGACTCCATACTGGATCAGGAGCCCTCCCACTGAGTTGCAGCAGATAGTATATGATAAACTGACCATAACCCCCATTCCCCACCTGGAAGGGGAAGGGTGGGGGGAAGTTATTTTTTAAGGTCTTATTTTATTTTTCGTTATCCTGCCTTGATTTTGTTAGCAATAAATTCAATTATTATCTCTAATTTGTCTGTGTTTTACCCATGACAATATCTGGTGAGTGATCTCTCCTGGTCTTTATCTCAACCCATGAACCCTTCATTACATCTTCTCTCTCCTGTCCAGAGTGGCTTTGGTGGGTGCCTGGCATCCAACCAGCACCAGCTCACTAGATCTATACAACAGCTACATTCCCATGTGATCCTGCAAAAAGATGACATTATTTCAGAATCTATTATGCTGAAGTATCCTTCTATGTGTTTAATATTCCTAGCACATAGATGTTGTTATGATAGTATACTGGCAGTAAACTTGACCCAGCAGGTCCCAAGCTGGCCAATGATTTTATGTAACTCTCAGTGGTGTTGCCTATGCTGGAAATAAATTGCAAAACTGGGAAAATGATATAGCTATGGAAAATAATGAGTGGGCCACAGAATGCAGGAGGGAAGATTATGCTCTCCTTGATTCAGAATACATGAAACATAATGCAAAAAATGATAACATAGATAAAAAAAACATTGTCTCATAGTAGCATCTAAGATGTGGAATTTTTACTACAGAAAGACTTTAGGGAGTGCAATTTCACAATGTCCAGTACATAATAGGACATGTATAAAGATATCAGGAATCCAAGGAATTATTTCTTTAATTGCAAGGAGCACTTTAAAATGGCTACTAAAACATATGTTTCTGGGTTCCAGTCAGCTTACAGTTTAGAATGTGTTTGTGTAGAGCAGGTAGTTATTCTGCTGTCTAATAAAGTATTCTGACATTATGGTATAAGTCTGGTTCAAGACAGCAACAAGATACAGATGGGACAGATAATTGTTACTATGTAATATAACAAGATTTACCAGAGAATCATGGAATCATTTAAGTTGGAAAAGAACTCTTAATATCTCCTGCTTGCTTCTCCAAGGCTTGAAAACTTGATCATTTTGAGATCGTCAGGAACTGATCTTACACACACTCCAGGAATTTCCTAGACTGTTTTTTCTTTGCTGTGTTGCAGCTCTAGCAGATATCTTGCAAGTTGAAGTATCTCAAGAAAAAAAGGGCCAGTGACCATGGGGCTACCCCCAGGTGCTCATAGCATGTTTCATGTGTCTCTTCATCCTGGTTGGGTGGTCTATAACTGAGTCCCACTAGGATACCTGCCTTATTGGCCTTTCCCCTGACTCTTACCCTAAACATGCAACCCTATCATCACCATCACCAAAACACTGCCTAACCTACAGGGCTACCCCACCACTTCTGCCTTGTCTATTCCTTCTGAAAAATTTATGGCCATCTATTGCAGCACTGCAGTCATGTAGGCCTTTCCATCATGTTTCCATGACTGCAAATTTGTCTTAGTTTTCCAGTTTTCCAATGGCACCCTCCTGTTTGTTGCCCATGTTGTGTGTGTTGGTGTAGATGCACTTCAGTTAGGTTGTTGGTCCCACCACCTTGTGAGGGGAAGCCATGAGCATTCTCAGGCACTTCCATGATTTCTGTCTCATCAATAACCCTTGTGTCTTTGCTGACACATAAATTTCCATCCCCTACCTCTACTGAGATGGCAGATTGAAGGACCTTGCTAGTACTACGTCCCTTAAACATTCACAGGCTAATCTCTAGTGAGCTTGACTTTTTCCCTTTCCCCCTCCTAATCTAGTTGAAAGCTCTTTCTATGTGACTTGCCAAGTCCTATGCAAAGATTCTTTTGACCTTTTTGAGACTGTTGAACCCTGTGTGTTGTTCACAGGACTGATGTCTTTTAAACTGACCCATATTCTAATGACCCATATTCTAAAAAACCACCCATATTCTACTGATGACACTAGGCTCAGAGCCAGGTATTGATCTCCTGTCTCTTCTGGTATTTCACTCATCATTCCCTGCAGCTGGAATAATAGAGATCATTTGTGCTCCTGATCTCTTGGCTGGTTATCCCAAGGCCCTGAGATTTCTCTTGATTGCCCTTCTTGTGCAACCATCTCTGCTCACCTGAAAGATTCACAATGGACAATAATCCAAGACCTATATCAGGGTAGAAAGCTTTCTCTCCTTGTCTTTATGTATGTCTCTGTCACACTCTCCTCAGCCAGGTGCTCCTCCCCAGCTCTGCAGGTGAGCAGAAGGTTTCCTGTGCCCAGGAGTGCCTGGCTCACAGTGCTCTGTGCAGCTGGCTGTGCTGCCAGCAGCTGGACTCACCCTGCAGCAGGCACTGGGGCAGCAGTGTGTGCCCATCAGAGCTGTGTCTGAGGAGCTGTGTCTGGTGTGAGAGCTCATGGCCTTCTGCCAGGCAGGTTCTGCTGCTCCCTGGCCAAGCCAGCACAGCCCTCTGGTTGCCTGCCTGGCCATGGTGCTCTCCAGGGACTCCTTTACACATGTGTGGGACTTGGTCACCATTGCTCCTGATCCCACTCATGCCCCATCAACCTCTCTCACCCCAGCTGTGGGGCATTGGTTCCCCATGAGGTTCCCCTGTTCAGGAAACCCCCTTGGGCACCACACTGGAGCTGATTGTGCCAGCATGAGAGCTGCCCACCCCAGCCTATGAGTGAGAGAAAAACTGTCAGACTTGCTCCAGCATATTTAATACATAATGATGTATCCACAGTACAGATCTAACGGAGTAGCTTAGCTACTTCTAATTCTAGTCCCTGACTTCAAACCAATCTCTTTATGTTTTTATACAAGCTAGCCAATATATTACTGGGGGAAGTTGAATGAAAGTCATATTCCCTGCTACCATTCTTCTCCCAAGAGTATGGACAGGTGTTTGAGTGAGAAAATGAAGAACAAGCAGAGAAGCAAATCTTCAGAAGATTTGTTGAGATAAAATGCACATTGATGCAACATTTTAGTTTTGACTTTGTGAACCACAAGACATCCCTACCTGTAAGAATATGCTTTCCTGGCCATGAGTAAAAGATAAGGAAATGATATTCAGATTCCAAAACCATGATCCTTGTCAGTGACAAAAGGACTAAAACTAATCCCTGACCAGTCCTTCCATTAAAGACATCTTACTACTGGTGGAACAGTAGGGGAAGAATAAGATGAAGTTTGCAAATCTTACGTTCTTTTCCAGAAGTATCTCATATCCACCCATGTGTGAGAATAGAATTTTTATTTCATCTTCAGTAGAGAGTTCAGAACAATGTTCATCTCCTGCACACAAATATATTGTTAGGCACTCATGGTTAGAAGGTTTAGTTGTCTGTCCCTGTCATCTGCTGTAGCTACATTAATATAATGCATGGAGAATTCAATATTTCTATCTATTTATCTGTCTATCTATCTATCTATTTATCTATCTATCTATCTATCTATCTATCTATCTATCTATCTATCCACAAGCTCTTCCACCTTACACCAGGTATTGCTAAGCATTTCCTGATGGGTAATAAAAACTGAAAAAATACATTCTTGATTGGATATCGATTAAGTTTTCAGAAAAGGAAAAATATAATTATTTTATTTCTATGTGCAGAGGCATACTCAGATGTACAAAAAAATTGAAGTTTAAGGGCAATATTGGAAACTATTTGAGTAGGTTTAAAATGCTACTGATAATTGACAAAATTACTTGAGAGTCTGTTTTTCATTTTACAATCCAGTTTCCATGACCAAAGTCCACAAACACATATTAAAGGGGAAAGCAGAATTTAAAGACAATATTTGTATCATTTTAACCATAACACATGTAGAACTCTTTTTTTCAACAAGGCCATTCAATCAAAGCACCACAGTTTCTTGTTTTTTAAAAACAAAAAAGGTATCTGTTTTATAAATATAGCATTTAGAAAGTAAAAGCTTGATCTGCATTGACTGTAACTACGTCATCTTTAATGGAGTTACACAGCAACAGTGTATTTTTTCCATTGTGCTCTAGTTCTTCAGCTGCTAAATTTGTAGAGATGTGATTTTCAGTAAGAACAGAGGGGACATATTATATAATTGTTATATTTTTTTATAGAAGTACCTTTTAATCTTTGAATGTAAGTTTTGCACTAGTTTGAAGAGAGTAATCTTGCAACATAAAATTAACAGAATATCTATAAATGCATATAAGCATAGAGAATTATGTATTTAAGTGAAATCCACTAAATATATTTTATGGCAGATAAAGCAATATAATCCAAAACATATGATACTGTCACATTAGTGTTAACTTTATGCAAGTTAAAACCATTTCGAATGGTTTTTAGGTATATTTTTATTTGGACAGTATAGTATATTCATCGTTACAGAGTTGCAGATTTTCTGAATACAAACATCATCATTCTAATCCTAATCATATTTGTGCACTGTAAAAAAAGACCCAAAAAAGCCCAAACCTGCTTACATGAAGCCAAAGATCTGTTACTACTTGTTGTTTTAAAAAAAGTGTGAATTATCTTTCCACATTGCAAGTGACTACTCAAAAAAGTGACTACTCAAAAATGTAAAATTAAATTGGATTAGAGAACTCAAACCAGCAAGAGCAGACCACTAACATGTCAAAAGATTAGAAATAATTTATTTGTATTTACATATAATTTTATTCTGAAGAATTCTTCATCTAACTTTGTTGTTAAGTATTATTAGAAGTCTTTTGGTGGTGATCATTTTGTGGGACTAAGAGCTTGTTGGAAATGAGGAGTTAAAATTTCTTATAAAAATACAAAAAGTTGTTCCCTTTTAATGTCTTTGTATCATTGAACTACAGGTGAGCTGCCTTAGTTAAACATGATCCTTTATGCATTAATAGAAAATAATTCATCTGAGTCTAGGCAGACCTTGAGCTTTTTCTCCTCATTGGGATATAAAAATTGAAATCCTAGGGGTTAGGAATAAATTGAACATTGAAGAGTCAGCTCCAAAGCTGAAATTTGTTGAACTAAAGCAGACTGTGCCCCACTTCTACCACTACAACTTTCATCATCTTTCATCATCACCTTTCTTCTCAGAGATCTGGAAAGCTAAACTGGTATTCAGCCAGGAAGGAGAGAGCCTTTGCAGGAAATCAGCACAAACTCCAAAGCTAATCTCTTGGAGGAAAAGAATAGTGTTATTCTTCAGGGACTATGTATTAGGTTATTCAGCAAGGTCTGTTAAATTTAACTTGTCTCTTATGTGTTATTTGTTAGAAAAAATTCCCACGACATAGCAATAAGGAGGTCAGTATGATAGCCTGGGCCAAAATAAAGGCAAATTTTTTGCTGGGTTACATAGCAAAAAGATGAATAACCAAAAGAAATGCTGTATAGGGACGAAAGACAGTGAACCAATTGTTAACTACTAGGGACAGAAGTTATAATCATCACTTAAGGAATGTTCTGGTATTCCAGCATACCATCTCATGATACAGTCTAATGAATTAATGGCCATTAAAAAGCAAAACTTCTGCTGGACAATAGTACACATATGTCTCATTCCTTTTAAAATTGGTGTTTGCTCATGGGGCAAATGATTATGGAGGTTTTTACAGAATCATAGACTGGATCAGGTTGGAAGGGACCACAATGTGTCATCTGGTCCAACCTCCCTGCACAAGGAGGGTAATCCCAGAGCACACAGCACAAGATTGTGCCCAGATGGTTCTTGAACATCCCCAGGGATGGAGACTCCACAGCCTCTCTGGGCAATCTGTTCCAGTGCTCAGTCACCTGCATGCACAGTAAAAAGTTCTTGCTCATGTTCAGGAGGAACTTCCTGTGCATCAGTTTCTGCCCATTGCCTCTTGTCCTATTGCTGGGCACCACCAAGAAGAGTCTGGTGCACCCTCTTGACACCCTCCCTTCAGACAGTGACAGACATTGATCAGGTTCCCTCTCAGTTGTCTCTTCTGGAGGCTGAACAGGCCCAGCTCCCTCAGCCTTTCCTCACAAGAGAGATGTTCCAATCCCTTAATCACCTCTGTAACCCTCCATTAGACCAACTCCAAGAGCTTCATTGTACTGCACTTCTCTCTGGTCCTGAGGAGCCCAGAACTGGACACAGCACTTCAGCTGTGGCCCCACCAGGGCTGAGCAGAATTGCAGCTTCTTTCAGAGGCAGCTTCTTTTTCCTAATACTCATGTACAGTTCAATTTTTATTTTTAATAATTTGCAAGTTTTCTACTTTTCAAGTTTTGACATTTCAGAGGGAAAGAAGAGTGTTACTGATGTTAACAGTATGGACATAGGTATTAATTTCTGGTTATATCAATAGAATAGTACATTTGTAATCTCATCTTCAAAACATCACAGTCTTACTATTGTACAGCATTTTTCTGTTTGTACTGGTATTTGAGAGCATAGGTCATTTCTTTCTGAATTTGCTTAAAAGCTCTACTTTTAAATAAATCAGGAGTTGTATTTCTCAAAAAAATGGAAACTCATCAAAGATTAAGAGATAAAAAAATATTTACATCAAGAGAAGAGGATATGCTTATTGTGCTGAAAAGCATATTTGCCTTCCATTCCATTTCAAACATTTTCCCTACTAACTTCAGAAGAAATTATTAGATATTTACATTTTGCTCTGGTTCCTTTATAAAAGAGGAATACATTTCCATACATTATAAAAAGTTATCTTAATTTGATCTCATTTATTATCAAAATAAAACTTAGCTATTCCATAGGACTAATTTTCCTATTAATAAAATGACAATATTTCTTATCATTCATTATGATCCAGTTAAAGAACCTTTGATTATGTGCAATTTTTTTCTTGCCTCCAGTCAAACAGAAATGCTTCCATAGTCTATAAAATCTTTTTAGTAAAGTCTTTAGAGTAAATAAGGATTCTTTTTACACATTTATTGGCGGGGAGGATGAAGTTTAACTGGAGTCCAGGTGTGGTTGTTTACCTTCAAATAAAAACAATCTGCCTAAATAATATTTTTTTTAAGACTGATAAAAATGCACATGTGTTTTCTTACACTTGCATCTTTACAAAACGCACATAAGAAGAAATGTTGTTTTTTTCTCTGTGGACAATGCTGGGGAAATTCCACAAATTTAAACATAGCAAAAAATTTAAACACAGCAAAAAATTTAAACACAGCAAAAAATTTAAACACATGCTCGGCCAACCTGTACAGGTTATTGAACAGGACCCAGTGAGTCTGTCCTTGAAATTGAAACAAATTGGAAACACTGCCTGACTAAGGACAGCAGCTTCCAAATCCTTGTTTTCCCATTCAGCATCATTTTGTGTGGTACCTGAGTATACAGAGAAAACAAACAAAACAAAACTTGCTAGTGTCAGGGTTCAAGAGAAATGCATGTAATTGGAAAGGAAATCAAAGGTCTCTGGTCTAAACAAAAACATTACCTTCTTTCTCAGCAAAACAGAGTTTCTAAGTAAGTCTACATGCACCTGGAACAGGGGAGCAAGGAGACAGCAGAATCTCTGATTTGTTTCTGCTCGATTTACTTGAACAGGATCAAACACACTACTGACAGACCAAACTGTGAACACTTGCAGTGCCCACCCAAATCCTGTTTGCAAGACTCAAGTGAGGCATAGGCCTTTACTGGCTGTCAAAACAAAGATGAATTTCATCGTTTATGAGTAAACCAGGGAGAAATACAGTAGAAGACATAAATAATTTTTTAAGGTCTAGTTTTAAATGCAGGATTGTTTGTACTGAAGCAGAGACTATTGAGGGAGACAAGAAGTTCAGCTGAGCAAATATTTCTTAAAAATTAAAAGATTTTTGCCTTCTGATTCTTCTGTGCAAATATTGGTCTCCTACTGCTTCTGCAGAATTCTGAAAACTGATTTGAGTGACTTACAAATACAAAATATCTGTAACATGGAAAGGGAATAGTGTTTTTCTTTTCTTGGAATTACCTTTTAGACTACCTGGAATAAGGCTGAATAGTAACATCAATATCACTACTAATTATGTTAGCATAGGATTCCAATCTTATAACATTTCATAGGTGTCCACAGATCTGTTTGCCATTTCATAGAATCAACTGGCAATGCATCCCTGCCCTAAGAAGTTATAAATTGGCACCCCAATTTTTCAGAAATAATTAGCAATTTGAACAAACAGCAGGCATGTTTATTTTGCATCCAATGCTTGCTTTAACATTCTGGCATTAGCAGCCTTGTGCCTGGTGTGTAGCTTGGGATCTTACACTGCCACTTGTGTTTTGTTCTTCTTTTGTAGTTTTTTGTATGAAAACAAAGGGCAAGAGTTAGTATGGGTAGGATAGGAAATATGAATTTCTGTGGAATTTTCTTTGTTTGTGCAAACACATAGAAAACAAAAAGTGCATTTTCATAGAAGAGCTGCATAATCACTACATGCATAGTGAAAAAAAAAAAAAGGAAACGAAGAAAATCCCAAAAATGTCACAAAAATATTAAACTAGACTGTACTTTTCTTCTCTTAACTTGACAACTGAAGACAAAGATCAGCACCACCCACATCCATGCACCCTCCTCCGATTAACAAATGGAATTTGGTGACAATCCTGCAGATGATGTCTAGTCATACAACAGAGGTTTAGGGTAAACCAAATCCCAGTACTCGCCATCTCTTTTAGTAGAGGCTACAATGTGCTACAATTTTATGGAAATTAGATCATTATAGTTTTAGGTCATAACTTCATGAAGCTATTAGCTCAGCGGACTATACTGCCAAGGGTCACTAAAGAGGGAGCAGAGCAGATCTAAGAGCTTCTCCTCAGGGTCAGAAATGCAGAGAGAGACTTTGAAGCTGTGTTACCAAAGATGAGCACACACCTTGGAGGGGACTGATCCTGGCCAACTTCCAAACACTGCCACATTCACGCTTGACCTTCTTACACCGGAAGGAGTAAAAGCAGAAATAAGGTTGAAAGACTTGTAGATCTCGATAATGACAATTTGATAATGAGAGCAAAACTGTGCACACAAGCAAAGCAGTGAGAGGAATTTTCTCCCTACCTTCTATTAACTGCTATCTGGATCACAAATTAAAGAGGCACAGGTGCTCCCCTTTCTTCTCCTTTCCCTTGTCATACAGAATATCCATTTGGATCAGTACAGATCAGCTGCCCCCTCACAATTTTTTGCCCACCCCCTAATTAAGAGGAGAGAAGGAGGTGGTAGCAGTGAGGGAATTAGAGAAATCCTTAACTGTGTTCAAGTAATATTTAGCAACAGCCAAAACATTGATGAGATAACAGCACTGTTTTAGACACCAGCCCAAAGCAGAGCACCATATGGGCTGCTATGAACAAAATTAACTCCATCTGAGCCAGACCTGGCACATATTCTCTGAAACCAGAGGATAGTAAGTTCACCTCTGTGCCCTAAGATGGAAAAAACATGAATGATCTTGTATAAAAGTGTTGCAACACGTGAAACAGCAGAAAGGGAAGAAGCAAGGATTAAAAACCCCTAGAGGTCTCCTGCTTCACTGAATGGTTTGGAAAAGTTATTTAAAATTGTGCCTGAAACTATGTGCAAATGTTATGTAATGCTCAATGTCTGCTAATTTAGAAAATTTTACATTCTTCTGTCCGAGAAACATACTGGCAGCTGTTACTACTGTCCACATTTGTGATAGATCATGAGACTGTCAAACATAACACTGTAAGGCATTTTTCTTCCAAAAGTATGTCAGGTGTGAGATTCTGGTCTTAAATTAAAGTCGAGATGCAGGAAAAAAGGTTTTGTTTTGTTTTTGGAAGAAGTCCTCCCAACTTAACAGCCAATGGTATGTGCATGTATTCCTGAACATTGGTGTCACCTGCTGGGTGCATACCACCACAGAAACCTGCTGCTCCTTTTCCCCACCTCAACTTCACAGTTGTGGAAACCATTCTTGTATGAACAGTTCTATTTCAACATGGACAACAGCCTCAATGAATTTGGGAAGCTCAGAGTTATATACATCAGATTTCTACTGCAAAATCAAGGAGAGCTAAAACAGGAAGGAAATTACACGGGCATAGAAGGAACGAAAAAATACTATTGGGGAAAAATAAAAAGAAAATATATTTAATTGTTATTTATTTAAGTTGCTCAAAAAATATTCCAGCTAGCACTTAAAGCAGGCAAGCTTCATGAGAAAAAGACAAAAATGCCTGAAATTCCAAGTAGACATTCATGTGCAATAAACATTCCAGTAGTTTCACTTATAATTAGCTCTACAGTGGATACCATCTTTAATTTAAGCTCTTCATGTTTTATACTTGTGATTCTTTATATTTAAATCCTTGTATTTAGATAGGAAAGTGCACTGATTACCTCTGATCTTTCCTTTATAAAGGTGTCAATGCTTTAGCATTGAGTCTCTGAAAACGTAACAATTACTGTGAAGTTACCCCTGAAAGTTCTTAAAAGTAAAAACTGCAAAAACCTGTTTAAACTAGACTGTCCTCCTCTTGCTGTTTATCTTGATTAGAAATGCAACCTGTGTGCATCTTGTTTTGAAATTCAAGCTTTTTATATTTTAACATTCACATTTATTACTAATGTCAATTCCAGGTGTCGTCCTAGGACTTAAGAGTTATATATTTTTGCAGCTAGAATGTGCACATACTACAGGCTTCTAAAAGCTATTTAGTTTAAATATAAATAATTGCCTAAGTTGTGCTCTGCTTTTTGAATCACCAGTCACTTCTGTGGGGTAGGGATTTTTACAAAAAGAAAGATTATATCTTATTAATGTAAAGACAAATAAATAATCATATTAAGATCACAATTTTAATCATCACAAATTTTTCCTGTGTCATAAAGAATAAAAGATTTCCCTATGGAGATAGACTGATCTAATAGCTACAGGATTTCCCAAAATTTAGTCCTGTTTGACTAAACATTGACTAAAATTTTCAAAGAATGCCTAGTTATAACATAAGAATTTATTATTAACAAGATGAAGAATCCAAGTGGAGAAGCCCTGATAAATTGTTCCAGAGGTAATTTGAATTTATCTGATTTCCTTCAGGAAGTGGGTGTAAATATATATTTGCCTCCTAAATTAAAAGAGGGCCTCTTAAAATAATTTCCTTTTACACCCTTTACTAAGCGGGACTGACTCATACTTCAGACATTAATTTGTAGTGAAAACACTGCATTTTGAACTATTTTTTAAAAACTACTCCTCTTGGATAATATTTTCCTGCATATAAGCTGTTTTCAAGACCCAAATGGATAAAATTCTCATAAACCTGGTTTGATACCATAGATCACTCTGAGTTGAACAGAAGGTTAGAAACCTTCAATATTGAATTAGCTCATGAGTTTTTAACCTCATGACTTTTTTGCAGTATGGTGTTGACACCATACTTTCTCAAGTTCATCTTGGCAATTAAATGAGAGAATGACAATAGTGATTTTGTGTGTATGTATATATATATATATATATATACACATGTATATTTATAATTGACAGCTATTAATTGTCAGTATATATATTTGAAAAATCATTTGAACTTATAGAGAAGAATGAAAAGCTTGACTTCTCTGAAATTCAATTTGTTAATTAACACTGGTCTGCTTATTTCAGTGGTAATTTTTTAGAAAACACATTTTTCCAAAATGCATCCCTAAATTAATGAAGCTTATAACTCTTCCTTATTTGAAGGAAGGATAAACATAAACTACTCTACATCCCAATTAGAATCTCCTGGGATATCATAAATGGGATTTAAATTGTAAACAGAGATCTACACAATTCTTGTGCAGGAAAATTTTTATGCATGGTTTTTCACTGACATTGCTCATACAGAAAAGGTCTCTGGACCTAAAATTAAGTTAATAATGAAGAAAGAGTGATTAATAGAGAATTTAACCTCATGAATACACCGCAAAAGTAAGTCCATATATATATATTATCCCTGTCACAAGAAAGCTGTGACCTTTGGAGCATGAAATCTGAAACCACAAAGCTAGACATGATAATTAGGATACATGGTTATCTATTGTACTGAAAAAAAGGATTTAAATCATAAACAAAACTGTAGTAGAATGATCTGCCTGAGTGAAACTATGTGGCCTGCCTGGGCTTTCTAATGGACTATGACTCTATTCAAAAGAGAGAACAAAAATTCAACCATCTTCATCTCTGTGCTAAAATGTACCCTGTAAAGTTGGTCAAGATTTAACAGATGACAAAAGCAAATTAATTGAATTTCTACATATCAGCTGCTCCATCAGTAAAGAGGAAATCACAAACATAAGACATTAAATGAGCAGTGTTATTAAAATGTTATCCATGTGTTAAAAAAATCCTAGTGAATTTAAGAAGTTTCAAGACTGTCTTCATCCTCAGACTAAGGTGGTAAACCAGAATATCTGTAAAAGCCAAATGAGCATTCTCAGACTGCTCAGTGCACTGCTAGCAATTTTATAGCACTTTTCAATGAAAGAGCTCCAAGCATTTTAAAAAGGACACCCTTTTTCATTAGCCTTATTTTAAAGTTTATAGAACAAACATAGTGCAAAAGTGGCAAAAAAATATGATGGGAACAAGATCACTACTGAGTTTTTGCAACTCCAAATTCAGCTGCTCTTTATTATACTGCTCTTAGGCTGCCTTTTAGCAGTCCTGAAGATGCAGACTGCCCAGAAAAGAGATATAAAAATTTATGTGCTTCTCTTATGGCTTTAGGAGGATATGTATACAGTGGTTTCATTACATATGTATGCATGGATATGGGAATCCATATCAAAATTGCTGCAGTGATGAGAAGTGGATTATTAGCTGATCTTCACTCCTACTTCCCACTCTGTCCTAGTCCCACACTAAGTGCAGCCAGCACTCTAAAGACACAGCCAGCATACTGCATATGGCTTTGGGATACCAGGGTAGGAAGGAAATAGCAGGGAGTTCAGTGGAGGACTAACCAAGATGTTCAGGGATGAGAGCACTTATCCCATGAGGAGAGGCTGAGGTAGCTGTGCTTGGTCAGCTGTCATATTATAATGGGAAATATTCTGGTTTTAATCAGGAAAATATTACCATATATGCAGGCTTTGTAGAATGTGAAAATCTTATTAACATCATGATACCATTAATAAATAACAATATGCATTCCTTTACCTACTCTGCTCATATTGTATAAATTACTATGTCAGCAGTTTGCCTACTAATGACTGCGAATGTATAAAAAGGAATTTAATGGCACTTAGAAAATCAGAACCCAGAGCCTGGAACAAGTTTTCTGTTAGCCTGGAAGCAGAGATTTTCATTGTAGAGAAAAAAAAACATGAGGTTTTTCTCATATAAGTGTATTGTTTATAGTCAAAATAATAAAAGAACAATACTGTACAGGAATTAAAGTGCACACTTAATAAATTAATGTTTGTTCCATGTTCAACACTATAAATGTTTCAGTGTTATTGAAAATATGAATTGTAAAGCAAAACAAAATATCTATTCCTAGACACCTCATTATTACAAATGTATGCATGATAAATACAACACACAGTAAGTAATTGACAGATTGTATTTTAAATTACATTCTCTACAGCAAAGTGTTTAGAAAGGCATCTATGCAAATCATGTCTAGACCTTAACATTGAAAATACCTAACCACATGCATCCTGTACCTGTGAAAAACTGCTCAAACGAGTCAAGCTATTAAGCTTACAACAATGAACTAAAAAAAATGCCAAGAGAAGCATTTATATATAGCAGGAATCAGAAGACAAAGCAATGATGCTTTTAGACTGAGCAGACTTAGGTACACACTCCATTAATTTTCATTAAATTCTGCAGAAGTAGAATACCTCTGTGTGGCTTTAGTGTCATTCATGTCTGAAGTCTACACGATTAACAAGCAATAAAAATTTGGTATATCACATACTTCTGGAGGAGAGTATATTTTCTAGGAGGAAATGGTAACTTAAAATGGGCCTTCAGCATGTAGGGGACTGTGCAAGTCCAGTATCAGTTATGTTGGATTAACTGCGCACAGTGGAACTGTCCTGAGAACATGTAACATTGCTGAAGAACTTGACTTGTGTGCCTGTGTGCAGACACTCCATACTGCACCTGTGCCATTTCACTGGTCTGTTTCTACTCACATTTGCACCCCAGCCTGTGACTGATTCCCTCAAGACAGCTCTGCTTGTGAAACTGCCAGTCCTGACTCCTGAGTCACTTTGTGACCTCATTTCTTTACACACAATGGTTTATGGTTTCAGAGAAATAAATAACTTTGTAGTTTAGGCTTTAATCATAATCCTATTGGCATAGAATGCTAATGTAAAGAAAAAAAATAATTAAACACCTATATGCACTTTTTTACAGTATAAAATTGGGTATTGAATGCAAATATTTCTTGGTATCATTTGGATTATATAGGTTGTCAAAACTTATGATTAGTCATATACTTTAAAAATAACAAACCCTTAGGTATATACTGGAGACCAACATACACCAACATATAATTATTACTGCACAGAGGTTGTAAGAACTACAGTATCAGAAATTTTATTTACATCAGTTGCAAATAAAATGATCCTTTAACCAAAGACTGGATCAGGCATCTGCCACAATCATTTGGGCACTTAAGGTACTGATTACCTAGATTTTTTCATATGCTATGTTAGATCTTTTATTGGATGCTTTAGTCTTGTTTATCTAGAATCTAGGATCCTATTTGAACTCCTGATTGGACACAATAATGGGAAGCAACCTAACTTCAGTTCCTCATAGAGTAACAGAACGAGCAGTTGGAAAAATGTAAAACATTTAACATGGAAAAATGTGAAAACAGGAGTTCTGAACATGGTGATATCCTTGGTGAAATAATAATCTTATAAGAGTTCTCATATCCAAGCTGACATGCATGCAGACATAAAGAATATTTACTCACAGGAGCAAGGCTGTACTAGTTCTGTTGCCTTTATTGTTGTTTGTTGAGAGTTTTGACTTTTTTTGGAAGAGTTGGGCTTACAGAATCCATTTGTCAAAGTCTTCCCTGTTTTTCTGAATATCCGTGCTTACCAAACTATCTTTAGAGGTATATGTGTGTATGCCTTCTATTATGAAAAACTAATAGGATCCTGCCCTCAAGTGACAAGCATTTCAGCATTAGGAATGATAAATAAAGATGATACACAAAGGTAAATTTTCAAGACAACTGGGAATAGGCAGAATTTCACTTTGCCAGTTGAGCATGTACTCCCTGATATATTGTGTTAAAACAAGTCACCCACATTGTCAAAAACTGTGTTATGAAAATGTGATTTTTCCAATGGTTTTGCATGTCATTCTTTGGCATATGACACAGTGAAGTGGGTTTTTTGCAAAAAATACTTTGTAAAACACTACCACTTGGAGTCAGTGGATTGCAAATTATCTGCAAAAGCAGAGTTATCCTATTACATGCCTGAAACCAATACATAACCAAAAGGATTTCAAACCCTGTCAGGCATTCAGAAAGGTGTGACTGATTTTATTCCCAGTAGAATACACTAATTCATTATAGCTGGAATCTTGTGTTTTGCATGAAGAGAATAATGGAATCATTAAGTTGGGAAAGACCTCCAAATCCAACCTTTGACTGAACCACCACGCCAACTAAATAAATCATAGCACAAAGTGCCATGTCCAGTTGTTTCTTAAACACTTCCAGGGAGGGTGACTCCATCACCTTCCTGGGCAGCCTGTTCCAATGGTTAACCAGCCCTTCAGTGAGAAAATCCTTTCTGACATCCAACATGAACCTACCCTGGTGCAGCTTGAGGCTATTTCCTCTTGTCTTATTGCAGGTTACCTGGGAGAAGAGACCAATCTCCACCTGGCTACAGCCTCTTTCAGGTAATTGTAGGGAATGTTTAAGTTTCCTCTGAGCCTCCTTTTCCTCAGGCTAAACAACTCCAGCTACCTCATATGATTTAACTCTCCAGACCTTTCACCATCTCTCTTGCCCTTCCCTGAATTTTCTCCAGCTCCTCAATATCTTTCTTATAGTGAGAGGCCAAAAAGCTGGACACAGGACTTGAGGTGTGGCTTCACCAGTGCTGAGGACAGGGGACAATCCCTGCCCTGGTCCTGCTGGCCACACCATTGCTGATACAAGCCATGTGCCACTGTGGGACACACACTGGATCGTGTTCAGCTGCTGTCAACAAACACACTGGGCAGATTTCCAGCTGCTCTTCCCCCAGCTTATAGCACTGCATGGGGCTGTCGTGACCCAGCTACAACTTTTTAATGTGATGCTGCTGGAGCATGACTCAGTGTGCTGGGCTTGGCTAGGTGAAAGTTAACTTTCTTTGTAATACCTAGTATGGGGTTATGTGTTGGGAAAACACTCTTGATGTTTCGGGAATGATTTTCATCTGCTAAGGAGTGCTCACACTGACCCAAGTGGTCAGATAGCATGTTTAGAGAGCTATTTAAGCTTATATGTACATGCTGATAAGCCAAATTACAGCAGCAGCAGAAAATCTTATTGTACAACAATTTTTCAACACTCTTTTGAAAAGTATATTTTAATTGAATTATTTTACTGTTACTTGAGAACAAAACATGTCTAATTTTCCTTAGGAAGCATATTATCAAACAAAGGCTCCTTTATACTAAATGGAGTATGACAGATAAAACTGTCAAATCAAAACAAAAAGTCAAAGGGCTTATACAGCTCTTCAGACATCTAGAAATCTCTTTCTCATGTCTTTTAATATTACAAAGGCTCCAGGTCCTCTGTTGTTCAGAATATTAGAGCATTGAAGAGATCAAAAATATGGGAGGAATGTGTTATAATTTGGCACAGGGAGAATTACATAATTTGGAGTCATCAACCCAGAGAACTAGCAAGTTTTGCCACAGAGTGAATATCTTCCTTGCTTTTTCTGCAGTCTAACTGCATAATTCCTTGGAAAGAAAGAAAGAAAGAAAGAAAGAAAGAAAGAAAGAAAGAAAGAAAGAAAGAAAGAAAGAAAGAAAGAAAAAGAAAGAAAGAAAGAAAGAAAGAAAGAAAGAAAGAAAGAAAGAAAGAAAGAAAGAAAGAAAGAAAGAAAGAAAGAAAGAAAGAAAGAAAGAAAGAAAGAAAGAAAGAAAGAAAGAAAGAAAGAAAGAAAGAAAGAAAGAAAGAAAGAAAGAAAAGAAAAGAAAATCATACCTGAGGGTATTTAGCTCCCATTTTTTAAATACCTTCCTTGGTGTTTACAGATATTCAGTATAACTTCTGCTTGTGCTGAGAAGGTTGTAATTTCTTCCTAAATCATGAGGATACCTTTTAATAGTAGTTGTGGCTCTCTGAAAACTTTCCAGCACAATACAACAAATTCCTACAGTCCTACTCCAGATGCAGTGGCTACTACACCTTTAGCTTACTACAGTTTTTACATCCATCTCACACCTGACAAACCTGCTATGCAGAAAGGGGATAACAAATGTGGAAAACTGAGACATGGTAACTTTGAAGCTTTCTCAGTGGCAGACAGCATGCCCCAGGAAACCACAGGCACAGGAAAAATGCATCCAGAAAACTTCAGTGTTCTCTTCTTGTCGTCAAACTTAGTTGCATTTCTATCTTAGAGGGTCAAAAATAGAGTTTTCAATCTTGCCACTGGTATCAGCTCAGTTGATTAGAGCCTGGTGCTAATTAAACTAGGCTTGTGGGTTCAATCTTCATATGGGCCATTTACTTAAGGGCTGGACTCAATGATTCCTTCCAACTCAGAATATTCTGTGATGCTGTGAGTAATACTATCCTGTCAAGCTGCTATTCTATTCATTAGTGCATTTATACTACTGATAGTTGGCCAGGCTTCATGTTCTTTTTAACACTAAATTTTTACTTGTGGTAATGGTCCCACTTTCTTCCAGAACAAATGTGTTATAACCTTATCTTTTGCATTCCTTCTTCTAAAATTAAGGAGATTTCTTTTTTTTTTTTTTTTTTCATGAACATTTTTGATTCATATTCCTGCATTTAATGGAATTATAGAATGGTTTGGGTCAGAAGACACCTGAAACATCATCTAGTCCAAACCTCCTGTCATGGGGAAAGACACCTTCTACCACATTAGATTGCTCAAAGACCCATCTAATCTGATTTTGAACACTTGTAGTGATGAGGTATCCATAACATCCCTGGGCAACTTGTACTAGTAAAAAGTAAAGCCAACTGAAACAGTATTATATGAAAGAGAAAATTTTGATGACAACTGGAGAAAAAAATAATCGGAATGGAAATTTATCAACTATGGTAAAAAACATGAGGTGTTTGAAATCCTTTGGTAGCTCCCAGATAAACCATAGCAAACTTAATTTCAGCTGAATAATTTTTAATTCATGTACTACTGTAGGATGCTACATAAGTAAGAAGGTGCAGGTTTGTAACTTTCTTCATTTACAAAGATGTATCTTGCTCAAAATTGAGCAGCCAGCACACAAGACTGAGTGATTATAAGAACAGAATGGAAACCAAAGCTGCACTTTGTCACACCCTGTGTGCAGCTACAGTTTAGTTTTTTAGCGATAGCAACTCTTATGAAGAAACTGAAGAAGAATTCATTGCAAAGAGCAAAAACTTGATTACTTTAAAATATGACTGTTTTTTCACATTATCTGGAATTAAAGTTCAGAGATGAGTAGTTATGGTATGGTCTTCCATGGAATTCAGCTGTGGAAGAAGAAAAATGACTCCTTATGTTGGCTTGTTGGCTTCTATATTAAATCAAGATGTTTGTTGCATTTTTTTTCCAAGTATTATCACTCAGAAATAGACCACAGATGTTTTTTCAAGGAGATGGAGAAGTTAAAATAATGTGTTTTATATATGCATTCAGAAAGCTTAACATTATAATGAAAACCAGCAAGCTGGTCAAAAGTTTTGTTCAATATTTCGGACTTTTTGTAAGCTTATATATTTTGAAAACCATAAATAGTGAGTTTGATTTTGTTTTACCCCTTCTGCTTTCATTTTGCTCAATGTGTAGAATATGAGAAAGAAGATTACACAGCTAAGTTGACAAATGCTCTCATATGTCAGTGAAGATGTTTCCACACATTAGGCCTTTCCACCACAGCAAGTTCAGCATGGTGCAAAAATAACTTTGCACGTGTGTATCTCTGTATGTGTGCCAAAGTGAAAAGCAAAGCTTTGTGCAGCCTTCCCCTCATCTGGGCAAGCCCAGTGCAGGAAGCACCTGCTGCACTGATTCTCATTCTTTTAGCAGTGATCAGGAACCAGGACCCAAATTTGCATTTTTCTTCCCCCCTCCCCTCTCATTTTCATTTTGATTATAATAAAACGTTGCAGTGTGAAGGTAAAGTGTTTTGTCCCCACACCTACCAATGGGTAGAGAACTTTTCCTTGTGATGGAAATTTCTAGTCCTTAATAAAGGAGACAACTGGAGTAAGGTGCTTTATAACTATTGGACTGAGTAATAGTCAAACAGCAGCAAATATATGCTACCTGCAGAGGGGTGGCTTTTCAGGGTCATGAAATACTTAAAAACAACTGTTGCACAGTGGGTGAAAATATAAAATCTCTGCATGTTGAGTTAGTACCTAATGATCTTACCTGTGACTTTGCTTTTCCCCTGAAATTAGGAAACCACTTCAGCCCTCAAAATCAACAGACTTGGCTGAAGTAAAAGCAGATTAGATGGAGTTTAGTGTGATAAATAACCCAAATAAGGAAGCTGGGATGATGGAATTTTCTGAAGTCCTAACTGTAACCATTGTTGGATGATTTTGTGTTGGCATTTTGAAAAAATACAGTGAATTGAAATCCTAACCTCATGCAAGAAATAATTAAAAGAGTGGATGAAATAGCACTTCCACAAAAGTCAGCACATATAGTTTAATCCCAAGTGTGCAGTCTTTTTTATTCTTTTCCAAAAAAATAGATGGAAATACTTATCCTTTGAAGTCTATATTCATTACAACTGTCTTAAGACATGAAAACAGCTATATATGGTACTAAAAATGCAGTGCAAAGCTACCTAACTTTGCTGACATTATATTTTGTTCTGAGATTTCTGTTTGAAGATTGAAATGCATTGAAATATTTCAAGTGAAACCATTAGCAAGCATATGAAGAGTAAGGAAACGTCCACCCAAAGTCACAACTACAAGCCCACATGAGCAGCTTTATCTGATCCCACTAGAGCTTTTAAAGCTAAAGTATAAAAAGGCAAAAAATAAAAAGGACAAAAAGTGATTGCATATCTGTAGTATTTAAAAATTGATAATGGGACATGAATATAATGAATAGTACAATTTAGTATTACATTGTATTGCATCACTTCAGCTCCACTGATACTGATTCTGCACCAGGTGGGAGATATTGTTGTTCTGCACAACAGCCTCACTATTGACAGGACATACATCACAGAATCACAGTAGGGGAGAGGTTGGGTGGTGCCCATGGAGGAGACCTAGGCTGAACAACCCTGATCAGGGCAGCATCCTTCACACACACAACTCAGGATCATGTCCAGGATCATACACCTCCAAGCATGGAGACTCCATGACCCCTTTGGACAGCCTGTGACAGTGTTGGAACACCTTCTCAGTAAAAAAATAATTTCTTATATTTAAATGGAATTTCCCATATTGGTTTTTTGCTCGTTGCATCTTCTCTCATTTCATTGATCATGAAGAGTAGGGGGAATGATCACCTCCCTCCCATGCTACTAGGCTTCCTTGCTGCCAGCACACTCTGCTGGCTTAGGGACAACTCAATTTGTACCTAGTTATTCTCCACGATTTTATCCCCCTGTTCTTATCAATACATGGAGTTGCTCCTACCCAAGTACATCTCTTTTTGTTCTGCTTTATTTTTAGTCCATTTCTTCTGCCTGTTAAGGTCGCTTTCAGTGTCAGCAAAACAAATATATTTTAGCATATACTTGAATATATTTTTGTTACGGTGTAAAAACCCCCAAACAAACGCGACCTGATAAATGATAGAATTGCTCTCATTGTTCCAAGGACTTGCAATCTAAGTGGAGAAAACCTACTGAAGGTAGGTAACAAGGGCTGTCCTCAAGTTGGAGAGAAGAGCAACTGAAGCAGAGTACTCTCAGTGAGCAATTACACAAATAGCTCTTAAGGTTCAAAAGAAAAAATATGATCACAAAAACTTTAATTTCATCTCTGATACCAAGTTAATATGTTGACCTTTATCTTAGTTCATCATTGTTTAAAAAACAATCAGGGCAAAATTTTTAGGTATTGTCAGGCCTTTTAACTGCCCTTGGAAAAATCTGTTTGATACTCTGTGTATCAAAATCATTATATATATCATTCTTCACTCTCTTCTATAGTACTTATATAACATGGGTAAATATTCATCTCATTTGCATTGTGTATACAAAACATGTATATTTAATTTTATTTAAGTAATGGCAAAGGTTCTATATGCTACTTTTATGAATTTACAGAAAAAAATATATATTCTGAAAAGAATATTTATTCCCTGTTTCTAATCTTTCAGCTGTTACATGAGAATGAGGCTCTTTGGATCTTAAAAGCTGAATCTTGTATATCACATGCATTTTTTTTCATCTTGTATCTTAACTTTTCAGAAGCACATTTCTTATCAGCTGAACACATGCACAAACAGCACAGGATTCAATATTGTATTATGAATACACATACTTTGTCAGTATGCTGAAATCAAATGACCAAGTATATGTTTATAACAATATACACACACACTAGGGAATTTCTTTTTGGATAAGTGAAATAAAAACCCTTCCATAGAAGAATGCAATATGGTGTTTAAATATATATTTACAAATTGAAAGAAATGTTAGATTGTACTGGGCTGCACATAGAGTTTGTGAAAATGATAAGTTTCTTGTTTTCCATAAAATTTTACACCAAAAGACTGCAGCTGACATTCTTATCAGAAACAAGCTGTGCTCTGCTCTTGCCAATTAAAACCTAAAAGACATCAGTCCTCTTATGATTCATTTTAGTTTAATATTACCTGGTGGGATATTTCTATTCCTTTTTACCAGAAAACAAAACACCAGACAGAAGTTTAAAAGACATAAATGTGCAGTTGCAGGACTCCTGCTGGACATCATCCTCTGCCCTTGGGCCAGGGCACCTTCTCCAGCCAGTGATCCCTGCAGGATCAGGGTAAGAGGCCAAGACAGGCACAGCAAACCAAGGATCTGCTGTTCACAGTTCAGAGTGACTCTATTGCATCACTCTTCACAAGCTGAGGAGTCAGACCAATCACATCACACTCTTGAAGACATAAGACATGGCTGAATTTAAGTAGAAGTAACAAACTAGGAGACTAAAGAAAATAAGCCAAGCAAACACAGAATGAAATGAGATGCATTTTTGCACATTCCCTCACCTGAAGACAAACTCCTGTGCTGAGCCTTCTCCTGTCACAAAGGTATTCCCTGCTACCAGGTCTCCAAACAGGAGAGAGACAGGATACAGTGGAGTGAAAGAGGCAGATAACTCACCTGACTGTCCTCTCATCAAATAGTATAATTAATCTACCTTAGCCACTGGCCCTAATGAAGATAAGGTATCTAAAATTATTCTTCTGAAGCAAACAAGGACACAGGAAACGAAACCACTTTTAATCTGAATCTGAGTCCACTGCAGTCAAAACATATTTGATTATCTCTCAGTAGAAGCCAGAACTTCTGGAATGTGTCAGTAGCTGAAGGAAAAGCAGTATACCCAGAATCCTGTAGAGCCTGGATAAATGAAAAATGTTTTCCAATAGATAGTGAAACCTATATTAAGCAGGAGGAAAAAAATAAATGATTCTGTGCTGAAATATGTCTCTGTCTTATTACAATCTCTGTTTCCCTGAATAAAGTCCTCCAGTAGGCAGAATCCTCAATTCTAATCTGAATGAGTCAATGACTCAGTCTATGACCTTGGGCTAATCAGTTGACCTTCATCTGGAGCAGTCAAGCCAGCTAGAAAATTGTGTGAAAATATCACATCACTGTAAACCAGTTTCTGTAACTAAAGTGAGGCGTTCTTTAGAAAAATACATATACATTGCAGGGAAGAAAATAAATTATTATTTATCTTGAACTCTGGGTTAGAAGGCCAAACCAATAATTTCCAATGTTCACTCTATGTTGATATGATCCTTGCCTCATAAATACCATGACACTGTGTTCGATACATATAAATAAATGGTCTGCAGTTACTTTTAAAGCAAAGTTTACTCACATGCATGAAGTTTTAAAGAATCCTGTCAGTTCAGCTTTTCAACATTTAAAAAATCAGTGTTCTCAATGCCTGCAACAGCCTTACAGAAGAAAGAAAAAAGTTGAAGCTTATTAAAATTTATGTAATTCACAGCAAGGTTTCAAATACTTTCCCATTTCAAACCAGTGAGGTTCAAATGAGAATACACAGTTCAAAGAAAATATCAGTGAAACCAGAAAAAAATTAACTCAAAAAAATTCCTCTAATGTGTTCACTAAAGAGCTGGAAATAATATGTAATGTATGCAAGATTATCTACCCTTCAGTTGTTACAAATTATTGAATTTTGGTTGAAAAAAACAGGGTTTTGACCTATTTTTGGTTCCAAATATGCTCCGAAAATTTAATAATTCAATCTGTGAATGAAGAACCTAATGTAAACTGATTTTGTTGTAAATTTTCTGAGATTACAATAGTTAAGTGGAGAAGTATAACCATAGTCATAGAAAGCAAATTGAATTTCAAATGCATATCAGATCAAAAAATGGCCAAGAATTCTTGTTTTTTTAATTTTCTTTCTTTATCTGCTATATTATTTCTTTCATTTTTTAGTTAAAAGAAGTGGGAAAAGAAAAGTTTTTAGTAAATAAACAAAAGAACATTATTTTTAAAATTAAAACTGAGGTATGTCATAGCCATAAAACAAGAAGACTCATTTTTATATTGTGGCCTGAAATGAAACACTTCAATTTCTGACACCCTAATTTCTGAAAATATGGTAATTAAATGCATTTCCATTTTCTTGTGCTACTGTGGGTGCAGGCATGTGGCTAGATTTTATTTCTTTCTAACAAGGGCAATTAAAATGCTAAGATCTATAATAAAAATATGGAAGATTAGTCCTCATGGCAGGGGAGTGTGATGAGGTGGAGGGAGAACAAAAAAGGAAAAATTGCTGCTGAAAAAGGGTGAAAATTTTCAATTTGCCTTGGATATACAGAATAGTTGAAAACAAAACATCAAAACTTTAAAGTTTTAGAAGACAAGTCACTATGAACAATATCCTCAGGGGAAATATTTGAGAATTCTACTCATGCCACTAACAGAAATTGTGACTCAGAAGCTGTAGGTAAGTGTAGAAATTCTATCTAAGGCAGTCTAAGGCTGATGCTAAAACATCTCTGGCTAAAATATCTGGAAATATTGGAATTGATGAAAGATGGTAAAGAAAATCAAGTATTATTTAAGGTGATCTTAGATGGGATGTAAATATTGTCATTCATCCACTGCATTCATTGCAGTACAGGTGGAGAAGAGAAATTGTCTGGTGAAACTTTTTAAGCAAACAGCCTCATACTCCTGGCTAATTGACACTGGAGTTGTTCACACTTCTAGAAGTTCAGTTATGCTCTTGTTCAAGTGCAAGGTTCTGCTTTCCCAGAAATTAATGTGAATGACTATGACATGAAAGGAACCATATCCATGAGCAGAAAAGAAATATGCTCAGATCTCTTCACACAAGCTTTGTAGGACAGGATTAGAAGTGTGAATAGGTCTCTCAAATAGTTTGCTTTAAAGTTTTAATATCCAAGAAGCAATTTGTTGAATTAATGTATAATATGAAGTATTGGCCAGTCTTACTGAGATTTATTGGCCATAGCAGTCTAGCATTTTCAAAGGCTTTCCTTCCCTCAATAATAATCTCTTACTATCAGCAATAAATCTCTGTTGGCCTCCTAAGAAGTCAATATCTAGTTATTAATCACAGATAAAGTAGTTTGAATCATATACATTTCTTCTACCTTCAGTTGCCAGCTAAGCAGCTGATTCTGCCCTGATTATATAAAATGGAAAAACTATGTTCTTTAAAACTTTTTTAAAAAATAAGTAAAATTATTTCAACTAGTTTTATTTATCTTTCTTTAAAAGAAGCATAATTCAAGTGCTACTTTATTTAAGGGAAATATGCTTCATTAAATGGAAGAGGCTACTTTAACATTTCAACATTTTAGAAGATAATTTTTATTATAAAGTAGAAGTTATTTACAACTTGCCTTGCCCTCTATGCAATATGAAATGGAACTGTGTGAATACTAAGAAGCAAAAAATGCTGCAATGTGCTCTCAGTACTATATCAGCTAAGTCTTATCAGAAAAAATGATTTTGAACATACTAATCCACTGAATATTACTTTTCACTTTTCTTATACATTAAAAAAGAGTGATTACATCTTGATTAATATTTCTATATTTTTATTTCATCTCTCAGATATATTCACAGGACACTATTAAATAGAAAATTGTAAGTTTGACCCCAAGACATCAATTTGAATTCCAATTGGATGCCCTGAGGTACTTAAAAGACATTATATGTGAGACCTTTGAGACCTGAAATGCTCTGTAAGATTTTCATGCCACCTGTGGTTCAACCAACATGCACACACTTCTGTGCTTCCACACGTGCCCAGAGCTAAACATCCACCTGGTCCATGCTTTCTGTTCTGATATTAGGAGAAAAAGTTAAAAATATTTGGGTTTATTCAAGCAAAAGGGAAATCTAAGAAATGTCTGCTGCAAATCAAAGCTGTGAGACAGTAGTTCTTCTGCTATCACTGCCAAGAACTAGACTACTTTAGCTTGCTCAACAGGTATTTTTTTGTCTACTCTCTAGTCACTGCAGCTCAGGATGTGCTCTCTTCTAACCTTCATCTGACCTTACAAAACATGGTGCTTATTCCTTGTACTGCTGCATGTGTTCATGGGCTGAGCTGCACCTCAAAGCACAACTGTCCCCTAAAGACCATCTAATCTCATTCCCAACACTTCCTTCCAGGTGGTATTTGTAGACCATGAAGCACCCTCTAGTCCCTTTGCTATCTAACTCACATGACTCTTGTGGCTTGGTGTTAGTACAAACTAAAAAGGTTTGATTTTCATGGAAGAAAAAATAGATTAATATATTCATAACTAATTATGAAAATTGACAGATTAAGGCTTTCATGCTCTGGGAATAGGAAAGCAATCATGATTACAGAAAATATATAATGTGTTATAAGTGTTTTGGGGAATACCTTAATTTTGTAGAGAAGTCCCTATGTTCTCCACAAGTATTTGATATTCCATATCAATAGTTGGTACTTGCAAGCTATGTACTTTAGCAAGGTATTTAAGCAGGTATAGAACTTCAAGAAGTTAAAATTAGATGGAAATTTCCATGTATTTAAATTTGTTTTACAGATTTAGATTACTCTTTACATATGACTCTTCAGATAGTCAAATATCTTGAGGAAATTTTGATAAAAATAAGCTGAAATGAAAGACTGAAATAAACATAGCTGATCCAGTTGAAGACAGCAGAATGAATAGTTTACTCTCTAGGTAAGAGAAGAACATCTTCACAGAGTCTTATTGTTGTCATATCTGCCATTCTGCCATGAAATATTGAATATCAGTTAATTTTTTACTGTTCAAAACTTAGCTCAGGTAGCTGCTTTTATTTACATTTGTTTGTTATCACCACTTATCTTTCATCACAGAAGATGGATGCTATCAGCAAATTACTTGGAAAGGATAATTTGACTAAGAATTTTTTTTAAAAAGGCTTGAACCATATTGATGACAGAGAAAATAGTTTGAAAGACAGGAGCCGTGCTTATCATCATTTGCAGAGGGAAGAATGTGTCTCCAAATTATCAGGCTAGTCTGCAATCCATGATTTTTCCTGTTTTAACTGATGTTAAAGTCTGTGGGACAACCCCTGAGCAATTTTTCAACATTCCAAATTGCTGTTGTTTCCACCAGTGATCTATTGTTCATCACTTTCTGTCACTTTTTAGCTAGAGTAAAGCTTGTGGTCTTTGGCAGAAACCAAACTCCAGCCTGTGCTGAACTGGCAACGTGCCCACTGATCATGGGCACATGAACAAATCTCAGCATCTGAGACAATGGACTCGTAGGAAAAAATTCCAGAAGTGATATAACATTATTGCCAAGATCTCAGTTGGTCCTCATACGTAGGGGACCAAAACACTGATTTAAGACCAGTAAAAAAAGACAAAACAAAACAACTTTGTTCATTTTTGCATAAAAAAATTATCTTTATTTAAAAAGGTATTGGTGGAGACTCATGTGACCTTGGCCTAACATTGCAGAATTGTCTCCAAGGGAAAATAAGGACCATCTTGTGACCTTCCCCTCATGATGCACTCACTCTGTGCTCAGGTTTCTCTATTGTGCTGGCCAACCTATTGTTTCTCTGGATATCTTTCAAGCTCTAACACACCAGGCTGCTCATTTTCAAACAAGAAG
The DNA here is from genome assembly GCA_030060385.1 of Muscicapa striata striata. Lineage (NCBI taxonomy): Eukaryota > Metazoa > Chordata > Aves > Passeriformes > Muscicapidae > Muscicapa > Muscicapa striata. The sequence goes on from JAREIS010000077.1 coordinate 2,508,607, forward strand.
ACAAAACAGCAAAAATAACACAGATGTTTGTCCTTTTGATTGATTCAGTTCACAGATACTCTGACTTTGGTATAAGAACCTTCACAAGAGTTATACATTCCACAGTTACTGAGTATAATTTTGTTACCTTAAAAAAAAACTGCTTTTAGATGTGCCCCACAGAATGATATGCCTCTTATCCATGCCCTTCACTCAGTAACTCAAAAAGTCAAGGAAATAAAGTAAATGGAAGTGAGACACCAGAAGCTTCATTCTCTCTGTACCAATTTAAAAGCTATTGAGAAGTTCATGCATTTTCACATTATTCTGTAGTGTCATTTGTCTCTCTTTGGCACCAGTTCTCCAGTAAGCTTGTCTTTTCACCATATAAATGGCTCTGATGCTGTATTAGCACAGGAGACTAAACAGAAGCAGCTCTGTGGTACTGCCTATGCATTTAAAAGCACTACCTGTTTCAGTTGATGTCAAAGGAGCTTTTCCACTATCAAATCAAAACAGGATCTGACCATAATAGATAGCTATATTCCACTTGCAATGAGTAGAAATAAATCTACAACTATGCCATTACAATACATTTTACTCTGTTGCCTCTCAAAAGAGAGGTTTTTTCCCTGCTTCTCTTATGTTTTTATTTATTTGCAGAAGTGGAAAACATGGTTAAAAGGATTTTATATGGAAAGGACCACTGAAAGGAAAGGTACATTTGAAACTTTAAAATCCATTCATATACAGGTTTTCCTTATCAATTTATTGTGATAAGATTGATGTCCTGAGGTGCAAGTTGTATTTTAAAATTAAACCACTGATAATTAAATCACTTACAGGTGACCCATAGAGATGGAAGACTTTTTTGTCAGTAATTGTTCCTTTTTTGTGATCACAGGGTTTTTTTGTTAATCATAGTGAAAGAAAGAGAAGGTACACACTACACCTTTCAAATATGAATGTTGATATCACCTTTTAATTTTGAGTTGCGTTCTCATTTGGGGCAAATATGAAAATCCTACTAACACTCACCTGAGTGCTGCACCCTTCTGGACAGCAGGGTAGATTTGCATGATTAAGTATATAAAAGGTTAGGCTTAACACAGTTTTAAAGATTGAGAAACTTCATTAAAAGAAATCCATCATTAAAAGAACAAAATCTTTATATCTGCCTTGAAATTTTCTTCAATAAAATTTATGTTTGATTTCATTGAAAAGCTTATTCCCTTCAGCCAACCAATGTCAGCATTATTAACAGTAATGTTTATATGAGACAGACTCACTACAATGACAAATTATCTCATTTAGAGCAGTGTCCAGAAGTTCCCTTGCCATAGAAGATACAAATTATGCCAATTATTCATCACTTTTTTATAATACCTTCTTGACACACAATATAAATTTGCTTATAAAAATATATGATCCCCTTTCTTCTTCACCCCCACATTTCACTGGGAAGGTGACATGACTCTGGGTAATGGTTATGGGTCCTACCTTTTGCAGCTTCAGTGTTCATACTGACAGTAAAGAAGGGAATTAGAGCTGTGTCTGAGCAACCCATAAAATCTGAATATTAATATTTCAGTACTGGTTAATACCATTCCGAGAAACACAAAATTTTTCATAAAGGCCTATATCTTGAAACTCCTGATGCCAACAGAATTTACACTTCTTGAAAAGTGAATGTATGCAATTAAACACTGTTCTCATTCCCTGAAACAGTGCAATGGTCTACCTGAACCTTAAAATATCTATCCCAAGCAAATTATATTACTTCAACAGCTGTTGTGGGTTGAGTGGAGATCAGGGAATTTCCCAGGAGGTTGAGTTTTTATGTAGATTTTTCTGTGTTTCTGCATTTCTCTGTGCCAGTGTCTTCCACAAGGATAAGAAGAAGGGGCAAGTTCTAATTTTGGGGCATACATGTTGCAAATGTAAGGCAGCACCAAAACCCAAAAAGAACAATAATGATTCTGCTCTTCTGACAGCAATGATATTTTCTCTGAAACAAAATACAAGAAAAATACAAGCTGTGGATTCTTGAAAACATTCAAGGACAGGGTGAAGGGGGCTCTGAGCAACCTGATCTGGTGGAAGGTGTCCCTGCCCACGTCAGAGGGGTTGGAATTTGATGATCTTTAAGGTCACTCTCAACCCAAACCATTCTGTGACTCTAGAATGAAAAGGGCCACCTGTCACAACAATGTACACAGACAGACTTTTGCCTCAGGCCATGTCTCTTGTTACCTGACATAAGTAAGTAACACAGCTGGCTGCTGAGATAAACACATTATGCCCATGCACCATGCAAATCAACAGCAGGAAAAGTTGCTCACTACTAAAATGGAATTATGGGACCAATCATGGAAGAGGATTTTTTATTTATTTTACAAGTTTTATTCTTTGATGACTGTTTTTCATGGTGTACCCAGAGGTTTTGCTTCCAGTCGCCCCAAAATTTTGCATAGTTGTATTATAGGTGCTCTGCAGGCAACTGTGTTTTACAGATTTTGAAGAGTGACTGTGGAAATATCTATCAATATTTACCCAAGAAAGTTTCAATTCCAAAGTTTAAAGGTACTGTGCTGTCACTCAAGACAAAATCTTTATGATTTTAGTGGTAATAAGGTTCACATATTCATTAGATAGTTAAAATACAAAGAATGTGAGATAAATATGAAAGCACAAAGCAGCATGCATTTATAAAATGACACTAAAGGTGAAGAGGTAGAGCCACAAACATAAGCTATGGGCACTAAGTGTCTGAATTGTCCTGTGGCTTGATCTCTTACTGAAAGATTCCAAAATAATATCCCTTCATACAAATAAGACTCTGTGACTTCACAAAACCAGCTCTGCACATGGTTAAATGGAAAAATGACATGAATTACTTACTTCTCTAGGACATCCAGTAGCAAAATAATAATAAAAAATGTTGTCCTCAGCCAGAGTTATCCGATTTCAATAAATGACAATGTTCCTTTATTCTCCTGCACAGAAAACATGAGTACTGTCTAAATAATGAAATGTACACAAGAGTAATGAGATTGGAAAAAAAATTAAGTTAGAACCTACCAAGGCAAAATCAGTAAGCTTGAAAGTTTTGCTGAACATCCAATTTTATTTTTATTTTTGATTTTACATTTACTTCTAAATTTAAATTTCATTTTACATCTAGTTTTATCTGGTTACCATGAATTATTGAAAGAAATTCAGCAGAAATAAACTTATTCAAAAGACATTTTTAGAAAAAGAGTTGGTGAATTGGGTTCTGATCCAATGACATTAAGGACACTGGCAAATCATCCTTTCATTTCAGGGATACAGAGTCAGACCTCTGGTGAGTGACAGACAAACACTACCTATTAAAAATTGTGTACTGGAGAGTAATTACATTTTCTTGTAAATGATTCAATAATTACAAAAAGTAACTCCAAAAATAGTTTCACTTACTGTTTCAGATCCCACGATAAAACCCTTCTTCAAAAGCAAGAAGTAATCAAGAATATATCCAGTACTTTCATAATATTGATTGCATTGGGCTTAAACTTGCAACATATATTTATGTTGTCACCACAACTGGGCAGTTGTTGGAGAAAATTCCCAGGAATATTACGTCACAATGTATTAAAATATGTTCCACCACATCTATGTCCTTTTCCATGCTGCATCCTACTAAGTACGAATCTCAATACAAGTAGAACTTTAATTACTTTAATTACTTGTTGTTGCCACAGCTTCTTGTATTTTTAAATGAATATGCTGCATTGTAATAACAGGTACCAAAAGTGGGTTTAATTGTTGAATCCTGAGAAAAAAGTAAATATTTATTAACATACTATTTCAAAATATTAAAAAAGAAATTTACAATTTAGTAGCTACAACAGATGAGATAATTTTGAAAATGAGAATGGTTTATGGGTTTAAAAGAGACACAGAAACTTAATCCCTATCACTGAATTTTTTGTTAGCCTCCAACACAGAATGACCAGGTGAACTACTTTTAAGAGTCTCCAGACTGAGTTAATTCCAAAACAGTGCTTGATATGTATTTGGAGAGTGCTGACTCATGCCAAAACCTCTTAAATAATTTAACCATTTAATGGCTGAACCACTTGAATAATTTAACAATTTAAATGAGAAAGTTCCAGTAGCTGGATGGTGTTTAATTTTCCAGAACAGACAGAGACCTAAAGTTTACCTACCTGTTTTCACAGACGATGATCAAAGACCACTACTGTGAGTTACTATCACCTCCTGGGCAAGTGTCAAATGCATTTTAAAGTTGATAGAAGTGTGGAATTAATATGTTAGCAGCTAAAAAAAAGGAAAGGAAGATACAGGAAAACTCCCATGAAATGTTTACATGCACAATCATAGTGCCCACTACACTTGGAAGAGAGGGGGACCACCTAAGACATCTGAATTATGGACAATCGGAACATTGCTTTGTTTTGGAGACCTAGAAGTTACCATGGCTTTAGAAACTGATATTAGACTGTGCCTTCTCAAATTATACTAGAAAACAAGGAAACTAGAGGGAAAAGCCTCTTGGCTTTGCCAAATATCAATCAGTCTCTCTCATCCTCTGCTCTTGAATGGAAACATATAGAGATCAGATTGTTTTAATTTCCAGAACAGAAGTTGCCACAGCTTTATTTCATTCAAGCATGAGAAAAGCATGGAAATGAAAGAGTAAGTTTTGGACCTATGTGGATATCAAGAGCAATGGCAGTGTCTGTAGCAAGTGAAATGGGCACCTGTGTGCACTGAAGGTCCCACTTGGGGTACTGCTGGTGATGGAGGTTGGTCACCTCATCCTGGTACTTGACCTACTTATTTCTATTCCTCTGAGCTGTACACCCAGTAAAGGTAAATCCTTGGCACCACCTGAGATTCTAAACATTTCAGAGGATGACTGCTCACAGCCCCAGCATGCATACCCATCCTTTTATAGTGACTAAAACTTGAGTTTGAGGACCCCTGAGGAAAGGAAAAGAAGCAGCCCACAGAATGTCATGACTGATAACTAAGTTGGCTGTACAGACTCTCAGAAATCAAACTATATAAGTCTGTTTCTAGTGGCCTACAAGGAAATAAAGGTCTGATGCACACAAGCAGAAGAAATTATTGACAGGAATACCAAAACATTACAGATTTTTTTCTTACCAGACCACTTTGTTTTTTTCCTACAGAGGAAGAAATGGCAAGCAGGATTAACCTGAATGTTTTATTCATTTTTATTTTCTGAGCCATATTTGGTTTCTACTGATTCATCCAAGTAAAACATCTGTTTGAAACTCAGAGTTGTAGATAGAATAAAGGCACTTCTAGTGAGGGTTAAAAATAATATTTGGAAAAAAATATATATATTTTGTTTTGTAACCTTTAAAATTAAGGCCTAAAACTGTAGTTTTCTTGAGTCATCTTCAGCATTCTGTGGTTTTTTTCTGACCTAACAGTGAAGCAGTATGTTCAGCAAAATTCACCTATCTCCTTAGATCCTTCTCTTACTCCTGTAGATAGTTTGAAAACGCAAATAGCAAACTGTGTCTACTCAGAGGTCAAGGTATTAATGTGGAGAAGTTTGGGGCACATTACCACCATCATCATTGTTTTCCCAATTCCCTCATTTTGTGCTCCTGGACCTACTTCCAGGATAAAAAACGTCAGTGCAAAGTTTGTTAAATGGAGGGCTTTTAATGTTTGCTGTGATAGGAGTTTTAGAGTCTTATCTATAAGACTCACCCATATTTGTGTGACTGTGCTATTGAATGCTATATATAACACTTCATCTGAAACTTTTTAGTAAATCAAAATTTCAGAAGTAGCACAGACTTATTACATAGACATCAAATTGGCTCTTGGTTAATTGTAATGGACTAATATCTTTGCAGATTTAGCAAATTGAGTAAATAAAAAAGACAAACATGGACTTTAGGAAAAGTCTTGATAGTCTATCAATAAAACCATAAGAGACTAATTATGCAGTAGTGATTTTAAAGCTTTGTTTGATCTAAAGCAAATGACAAAAAAGAGACAGAATAGCATCCTCATTATGAACAGACAGATTTTGTAGGTAAAATTAGTCTCCTTTTACTTCAGGCATTTATATCTCATTTTTGTATTTGATGGAGATAGGTATTTCTGGCATACAGTTAAGCTGACAGTTTTCAAATATCTACTTTAGGACATATAAATACATATTCAAATGTGATTCTTTCCCTCCATTGCCAATAAAGACAATCTAAGCTGTCTAGATATTTAACATTGACTTCAACTGACTAAGTGTAGGTAGATAAAATAATTAAGGAAGATTCTAAATTAGATATCCATATAGTGGATAAAAGCTACTCAATGAGATTACAAACTATGTAACACTTGAAATATTTCTAGCAATTTCAGGTGTGATTTCAGCATGTTACTGCATTTTGCATTAGGACTTTTATTGTCTCAGCTGAGAGATTTGTGTAATGTGTAAATCCTGACTTTTTTTTCCCATCTTCTTCAGTTAAGAAGATGTATACTCAACATTTGGTTTCTTTGTCTTCCAAAGAACTGCAAAGCTCCTGAGTCATTAGTTGTTATTGAAGAAAAAGCTAATCTATCAACTTGTGAGAGGTCATTATACTAGCAAACAATCAGAAAAAGAATAATAGGAAAGTGAAACTAACTTAAAAGGCCCACAATTTTAATTACAAACTTTTTTTGTTTTGTTTTTTAACTCATTAATATTCTCATGACATACATTTATCCTAATACAGTTAGCTCTAATTATACCTCAAAAAAGTGTTTTCCATTAATGATAAGGTATGCTGCAAATATGGTAATACAAGAGTTTATATTATTTTTATGGTGCCTTCATTAGTTACCTTATGCAGTGACATCAATATGGAAATCAAAAGCAGCCAAATAAGGTTGATCAGGTGCTTTATATGAGTATCATGCTGCCCTCATGCAGAGGAACATTAATGTCAATGCCAAAGCCACACAGCTTACAGTATCAATATTGATGTTTCTGTGAACCTTGTTTCTTATTCATGTTGCAAATGGATTGATCAGAAAAAAATAAAGTACTATTTGCAGTGTAAGCATAATGACTACAAAAATAATAATAATGATGTGAGAATAAGTAACACAGCTGTAACCATGGTAACATTGCAGAGTGAATAATTCACAGCAAATAACATACTTGATGTTAACCTACTTTTGCTGCAGTGGAATGACTGCTAGCAGATTGCAATTTTCTTTTCAAATGTGCTTCAAAAGTACCTGGGACATACAGGAATATTTCTATGTAATCCTCAATGTCTTAAAATTAAGTTACTAGGTAGATATGAGGAGACCAGACATTTTTATGCTGCCTGATCAGATGAGCATCTATCCCCAGTTTAATCCAAGTTCCATTAAATTCAGAAGAAAGAGATACCTATCACATGGAGTTAGAACTGGATCAATATGGAGTTTGAATTTATCTATTATCATTAATTATTTTTCTCACAGAATTGCATAACTAGCCATAGAACTGTGGGCTCTCTATTCACAAAAGAATTTATCTCTTTTTTTTCTGCATGTAGACAAGAAAGGATGTTCTGATTCTTTGGCATCATTAGGAAATATCTTTTCAACATACCTCTTGATCCAGAAGCTAAATCTGAAGGGGATTGGTGATGGTGTGACCAAAATTCAACTGGCTGCTCCTGCCCTAGCCTGCATGATCAAGACATACAAGATTCAGTAGTCAGCAGCACACCAGGTCAGTAAAGAAGCAATAAAGTTAGCATCACATCTTTAAGTGCTCAGCCCAGGTAGGTGCTCATTTACATGGATCAGCTCAGGTAGGGAGCTGTAGATTTACAGCACTACTTCACTGGAAAGTCCACATTCCCATCTGTGGATCTTAGCCAGAAGGCTCAAACACTCTGCTATCATGCTATGCCTTCCTTCTTTAATCTGTCTTTTTGATGTCCCTCAGGGCATGCACACAACCTCAAACTGAGTATTTATATTTTATTTGTATTGGATTAGTCCCTCAGGGCCAACTCAGAGAGGAAAACTATTTCCCAGGAAAGAGCAGATAAAGTTTTGGCCTGGTTTCACCATAAGTGTCTTTTTGCCCTCTTTCCTTTCTCTTTCCTCACTCTCCCAGACCTCCAATTTCTCTTACTCACATCCTCTGCTGGCAACTGCAGAGAAGAGATTGTGCTTTGCTGCTGCTACGGGGTGAATCTCGAGTAATATTTTGCTCCAACCCATGCTGGAGACTTTAAAGGTACAATGTGGGGTAAAGCAATTTTAAGTTTTTTTTTAAGGCAATTTTTATTTGGCCATTGAATAAATCAATCATTTAAATTTATATCTTATAGACTTGTTAATAATTCTACTGCTTATTTTAACTTATAACAAATTTTAATGAGTCTTGTTCTGCATTGAAGTAGGTTCTGAAAAGCAACTACACATAAACAGACTTTTTCAAGGCAGAACAACTTTACCATTATATTGCATCTATCCCCAAAATATTCTGCAAGCACAAATTTAGTCCTGTTTGCAATCAAGGCTTTATATTCTTTATGGAGATATTAGAAATCTTTTAAAAAATTTAAAATGGTGTTTTCTTTGTCCTGCACGAATAATATCATCATCCCTGAAGTCTTCAGCTGAATTAGTCCAAATTTAGTTGGAGGCTTGCTCTAGCTGTCCCATTGCTTTGCATATGGCACAGAGAATCCCAAGGAGGTGATGCATCTTATCCATGGAAGCATTTGACCTTGGGAAGGGGTTCCCCTGACAGCCTGCACATTTTCAAGCTCCTTTGAGAGAGCTGACTTTGTGAGGATTGTAAGAAAAGCAATGCCTTCACAACTAAACCTAGACTGGACTGGCACAGAGTTTAAAGGACCTTTATTCCTATTCCTCCTTTTACAAGGAAAATACATCTGAGCTGTCAAGTTTGTAACTGTTCTGATCAGTGAACTGCTGCATCTACCAGGAGTCCATAGAAAGTTCTGGTAGATGGGTGCCACCAGCTGGACTAAATAAATCACAGAATTTGAGTCTAGGGTGGAGACACAATATTTCCAGCTATTTTTGGCTCTGCTTTTAATTAATCTACTATTTTACATCATACAACACTTTGTAAAATTTTGTACTGATCACTGAATATGAACAGATAGATTTAATTTAGCTTACATTTGAGATTTTCAATTTATTTTAGAAACATGATAGTCTGTTTACTAGTTTCATTAGTGACTAAGCTCTTGGCTAGCTTAAGAAAAGTCTGTAAAAAATTGATTGACCTAAATTTCTTGCAAGAAATATTTTTCATTCTTTCCTATTTGTATGTGCAAAAGGCATTGGAGAATATTTCATTTGGCAGATTGGATAGTGGCTTATAATTAAATTAAATTTTCTGCAAATATATTCTGCTATCTCTTGCTCTACTGTGTGAAATGGCTGAATATTACCCACTGTGAGAGAGCAGTTTTCTCATGATACCCTGAATTTCTAGTAACTAGACAGATATTTCTTAAAGGTAGATAGCTAAGTTAAAGGAAAGCTTAGCAGAGTATTCCTTTGTTCTTTTGAAATACAAAAGTTCATTCATTTCTTTTGCACTTGGGAACTATACAAACCATCTTTCATAATATGCAACACCAGTTCTCAGGTGTCATGAGTACCAGTGCTGCTGTCGCTTCATTTTCGTCTTCTTCTGCAATAATGATAATGATGCTGAAGCTTACAAACATGGATTTACATTAGACATCAAATGAATGCCTCCAGTGAGTGGATTAACATATCAGGACAGTTGGCTGATGCATTTCAAGAAGCCTCTGAATTATATATGGCCCCCAGTGCCCTTATCATTAGACAAAGATGTACTTACAGTTCATTGAATGGGACAGGATAAGTGAAACAGGGCAGCTTTGCAGGGTGATTGGTAAGAGGGTGTTATGCAGCCAGATGAAATGGATTGTTGATTACATTCTGTTTTAAAGTTCAATAAATTAATCCCCAGAGCCTATATTGGTGTTACAAAATAATGGATTACTCGGTGCACAGTCATGGCTGTATTTAATATGGTAGAAGCCTTTATGAGGTGGTCAATAGTCATAGATTTATACAGAAAGGGAAAATAGCCTTTCACTTAACGGGAAATACTTAGTCTATGCAGTATTTTAGAACAATCACAAACTTTCTTAGCCTGAATACATTGCTGATTGCTGAAGGTGCAGTTTACTGGTCCTTCAACAAAAGCAATGAAAATGTGGATCAATTAAAGCAGCACACTAGGCAGAGAGTCAGAGAGAATGGGCAAGAAAGTTAAAACTCAATATATGGCTGTTTGGTGTCTTCCTTAGGTAAAAGTGAATTTCTTTTGCATTCGATTGGGAATTCAGTCTTTTTATTTTTTTGAAAAATATTATCTTCCATTGTCAATATTAAACTTGTGGCATGGAATAAGTTTCCTGAGAACTAGGAATTTAACTTTTCTAAAGTCATCCCTTTACATTTATTAGAAATATTGCATGACTTTGTCTCTCAATATCTTGTTCAGTCATTTTATAATGTTTTTATACATATAAGGACATAATTAAACAATTGGAAGTAAAATTATGATTCTATATTCTTAGCTTTAGCAGTAAAATCCCAATAGTGTTGTGATTCTTATGAAAAGCTTCTTAAAACCAGGTAATTCAGCTTAACAAAAAGACATCCTAATATGTATCAGTAGGAAACATAGTTTTGAAGTGTTCTAGTAGCACTAACACTGCCTTACGGGACAAGAAATTCAACATAAAAGGAAAAGATGGAAGGTAAAAATCTAAAAAATGTATCTAAGAATCAATGGGTTACATTACTTCCTCATGGTATACCTGCAGAGAAAAATTGTGTAAATATCTCTATATACAAATGCTTGTGGTATTTATATGAACATGTTATGTTTTACTATGCCAATTTCTTGTTCAATATCCTTTTCACATTTCTGGGCAGATAATACTGACATACTGACAAAGAATACTGACATACATAGTGGTAAGGTCAGGTGAGGAGATATATTTTCTCAAACAAAAAATACACCCATATAATGAACAAGCATGTACAAATATAGATAGACTTCTAGTAACACCAGAATTACAGCAAGACTTCTGTGTCCAAAAATGAGTTTTCCCAAGTAAAATTAGTCTATTCGAAAATGTTAATCATCAATAAGCCTTATTTTCCTATACTCTTAAAAAAATTACCTAATTATTATGTGTTAGTTATTTCTGTCTTGAAAGAAAAGAATTGCATTTATGAAAATCATTGAACTTCAAAGAGACTCAAATTCAGCAAACTGAAAGTTTATTAAACATAAAATACTGAATGTTTTGTTAACATAGGCAAAATCTTGGCTTCTGCTAATGGAACTGGGGCAACAAAGGATAACAGTAATTAGTGATAAGCAAATGTCCTAACTTTTATGTCCTCACAGAAGATGTACAGCACTCACTGGAACCAGTTTTTCTTTGTCCATGACTAGCACGTAAATCCTGGGCTAACCCTCAGCCTTGGAGTGAAAGAATTAATTAATCTAAATGTTTCTTTGCCAGATTTAGGTAGACTGTACCATGAAGATAAGTGAAACACATTGTGCATCTGCTGTTACTGTCAGATTAATACCCTGAGTCTCTCCTCCTTACCAAAGCCTCTCTCTTACACATTCCTAATAGCCTGTGTTCACACACCCAGGTTTCATACCTATGGTGGCTGTGGGTAATCACACAGCATGCTCAGAATACAAAAGGGTAACCTGAAAATTTTGGCTGCACTCTTCCAAGACTGGATGCATAGTCCTCCCTGTCTGCATGCCCAGTGCTTTAAAGTTGGGCTTAATATGCATATAACTTTTAGATTCCAACAAGCCATAATAAATGCATAGGAAAAAAAGTTAGAAATATTTATCGCAATAAAAGTACTATATTTCATTACTCTTAACAAGAAAATAATAAAAAAACCCTCAAACATACTCCAAAGTTTTTCATTAATACTTCAGTATGTTGTTAATATAAAGAAACTTACCATATAGTCACAACAGACCATAAAACAACAGTCCAAGAAGTTACCAACCCAATCTGTTTAAATGCAGCTCACCCTATTAGAGACAAAAATGAGCAAACAAAAATATTTCTTACAGGTTTTAAAGGGAAATGAAAGCAAATTTCAGACAACTTCACTTAGTGAATATAAAAACTATTGCAGGTTTAAAAGCCTTATCAATTACATGACAGGGTAAACAAGCTTCTAACCACTGAGATTTGAAATGAGGAGTGATGATATGATTGGTATGTGCTAATTTTCTTATGACACTCATGCACTGTGATTACTTGCAGGGTTGCACTTGCAGGGTAATGGTTTCAGGGCATAAAAAGCCTCTTAGCCACATGCCATGGAGTGCTGAGCAGGCAGAATATTGGCCTGACATACTCATGGTTACTGCAAAAACAATTGAGGGGTTCACTTAAGCTTGGGTGAACTTAAAGTTCACTTAGTTTTGCCAGGTGGTTAATCTTGCCTCTAGTCTCTTTCAACTGGTTCATGTTCAGTTTGCAGTCCCATTTTCTTCCTTCTCAGTACTGCCTTGTGAGGCAATGCCCTCCTATATATTCCCTCATTCTCAACAAGCTGTGGATTTGTTCACACATTCAGTACTTCTCTACCTTCTGTAACACCAGTTTGTTCCTTGACAACAGCAAGCCAAAGGTAGATCCTGATCAGTGACAGATCTCAGGAGCCACCCAGGCTGAAAGTCACCCTTTGTTCCACAGACTGCCTCCAATACAGACGTGCCTGGACCAGAGTGTCTGGCCTGGGAACAGAAATATCTGTGCAAACAACTGTTGTTGGGAAGTCACAGAACAGTCACTAAAAGGCCATGCAGATGTCACAGGCACATTTTTCTAGCACACTCCATGAGAAGGCTGGGACCAGCTCTCTACAGGCAGGCTGTTTCTGTGTGAGATACAAACAGGACACAGGCTTAGTCATTGTCACAGTCATCTGTACTGTTTAATGTTAGCACCCTACCTGACTCTTCATCCTTTCTTCCTGGAAAGGGTCTGGCAAGAAACCATAACACAGTAACTGTTCCCAGCAATCAATATGACCTAAGATATTTTTTTTTTTTTTTTTTTTTTTTCCACTTTGAGCAAAACTAATTTAATTTTCTGGGTACAACCCACACTGTGACACCTGTTCTGAGGATGAGATAGTGAGCCTTAATTAATTTAAATCATGAAGAGGCCTTCTTGTATCTCACTTTCCTAGCATGTGTCTAACACCAAAGAAGTTGTTCAGGGTTTTGGAACAATCAGGAATCACTTCAGTGCAAAAGCTAGTCCTTCACACCTTAGTATGGAACTGTAGCTCAGTTACCTACAAGAGCTCAGCTTTATAACTATCACCCTCTACCATTTCATATCTCTGCATAATTGAATAAATTCTGCACAGTTTTTCTTAAAAACCCAGTTTTGCTTTCTTATTCTATTCTAAAACCAGATCCATATGCTGAATTGAAACAGAAAACAGATTTACCTGCTGGGGTGAACCCAAGACTATTTTTAGATGATTCTCTCCCTTAATTTACAGTATAATTAAAGGAATATATGCAACCTCTTACTGGGAATTTAAAAGTTAATGGTGTGCTTATAAATGAAATTTCTACAAAATAAAAGGAAGCTTCTCAATTCTGTGCTGACCTTCAGTGGGCAAGAGTTACATGGTTTCTTCCAGACAGCCATAGCTCTAACATCTTAATAATGCTCTAAAATCCTTAGGGAGCAAAGCCCAAGTAGCTGTCTGTGCCAGATGGGCATGCACTGAGTATTTTTTATTTTTGACTTGGAAGCAAGATACTACACACACCTTAGAATAATTCTTAGCTAAACTATTGTTCTAGGGATGACTTGCTCAAGTTAACTGGTATTTTTGGCCCTTAAGCATCTTCTTTAAAATCCAAGGGACCCATAGGATTGGTTGGCTTGACTTCCTGTACAAACAGGCCTATGAGGAACCCCCAAAAGTCTCTGCATTAGACTTGTAATTTCTATTTGAACTATAATGCATCTTCTATATTCAGTTATGATTACTTTTTAAAGTTTTGAATACAACCCATCTCTTGGGGTAATTATATTTCTACACAAAAGCCTGATGGGTTGTTCACATTTCATCTAAGGATTTGAGATTAGCTTTAATGTTTGTTTTACCAAATAGAATGTCTGACCTTATGACCCAAGTTACTTTATTAGACTCTGAATTGTTCTTATGGCTCCTTTAGGACCTCAATATTTTCAACATTATATAGTGTAAAGTAGTGATATTCTCTCTTAAATTCTACCTGATAACCCTTTCAATCTCCCAAGAATTGATTTCAAGGCAGTCTTTTAGGCTGCATCTCACAGCAGATATGAGGCAATGTTAACACTATTCATACATGGACATTCAGTACATTTACACATTAAAGAACTTTTCCCAGACCAAGTCTAAGTCAAATTTAGCTTTGTGAGAAGCATTGTATCAAGTATTTGTTTCTAAAAATATAAATGCTGATCTGATTTATTAATCCAAACTGTGTAATTTGCTTGTCATTAATATTTATCATTAACCAGCAAATTTTCAGCATCAAGGAAAAAAATTCAGTAGTATTTTTTTCTTCCAGATCATTCATATTGTTAAGAACTAAATACCCACTTAAGCCATGTTTCATTTCAAAAAATTTGCTCTGAGGGACATTTTAGTTTAGTTCAGTTTTTTTTACAGAATTTCAACAATATGCTGAAAGATACCCGATTTGTATTACAATTAGGCAATGATCACATTACATGAGAGATTACCCTTCCTTATTTATAGTAAATAGCTACAAGTTAAAAGAAAATTGAAGCTCTATTCATTAATGATTTACATGTTGTTTTTCAAGGTTTTGTTTTATTCAAGTAGAAACTTGTGCCCAGAATATTAAAGACATATTCTGACTTGGTGTACACAAACAAAGCTGACTGCTTGCAGTAGCTTCTTTTGAATCAGTCTTACCCCGGCTATAAATTTCTTCATCTCTCTTTGAAGGTCAGACAGAGGAAATCAATAGCACTCCAGAATACATGGTATGTCAGGTATAATAATATTAACTTTATTTTTGGTAGACATTAACATGCATGGATGTCTATGTTCCAATGAGAGAAACAGCTTCTTTAGTATCTAGAAATTATTTAATTTCCCTATAGCTAAATAAACAAGTAACTGTGATGGTTGTCATGTTATTACTTCTTACCTGAGGGCAAATTAAGTTTTTGAATGTGCTTAATAAAAATTTTAAAATTGGTTTTCCTACATTTAAAACAGTTCGTTTTATTGAGAAGTTAATTCAAGGAATTAATTGAAGATACATTTCAAGGAAAAGGAAAATATTTTAAAAAACAACTGGCAAACTGGCCATCTGCAAGAACAATGGATAAAAAAGTATTTTTTTCAAGGACTTGGAAACAGAATCAGCATACTAATGTTTGATACCTTGTCTGTCCCGGTAACTTTGTAATCCATTTGCCTGTGCATAAATTACATAACTGCATAGCATTAGCAAATATCGTGTCATTTGGGTTTTTGCTCCACCTCCCCACCCCATTCTGTGTGCAAAGGAGTGAATTACCCTTGCAGAAGAACGAAAACTGTGTGACAGTGACTCACCAATGACAGTGACACTGTATTTGTTTTCTCAGGAACTTTTAACTCTCACTCATATTTGCAGAAGAAAGCTTGCAGAAGAACTTGAAATCAGAGAAGAGAATGAAGTCTGAATTTCTATTCTCATGTCACTACATTACCAGTCCTTCACATTTTTTTCACAGTCCAACAACATGTAACAAGATCTCAAGTAACTTCAGTGCCTAATCTGTTCAACACCTTTTTCCCCAGTAAAAGTTTGAAAACTAAAGATGGAAAGGAATAACTAACTTGTTTATGAAACAATCTCAGTAAAATATTGCTGTTGTATTGATTTGATGTTCCAATATAGTTTTGGAACTAAATATTTAAAAAGAAGGAACAATGTTGTGAGTCACAGGATCTTTCTTCCCTTGTTTATGGACATTTCTGAAATTTTAAAATTTTCTAAACAAGAAGTAGCAGCAAGATCACCCTATGTCAACTGACAAATACTGTTACTCTAAAGGAGCTATTATTGTTACTTTTGCCTAGTTCCTACCTTTGCTTTAAATATGTTTTCTAATATTTAACTGGTGGTGAGTAGGGAATGTGAATGCAGAGTTAGCATTCAGTTAAGCTTTGCTGTACAGTCAGAGATTTTCTAAAACCTTGAGCTCTCTAAACAGTGATGGGAAAGGTAAATAAATTTGGTTTTAAATAGTTTACTGATGTATGAAGCAATAATGTAGCAAAACAGCACAGAATGTGCTTTACATTATTTGTTTTTTACTTCTTAGTCTCTGAGAAAGTGGAAAAGTGGAAAAAAGTATAAAAAACTAGAACATATATAACACAAGAAAATTGATTTTTCTTGTTGAAACAGCTGCTAATTTAACTTTTTTTAATATCCCAAACCAGAATAATAAAAAAATAAGTACATAACGAAATAAAGAAATATGTGAAAAATGTGAAGTAAGGCTGTCTTGTAAGTGTACGGTCTCATAAATTTGACAATATTGATGGAAATATTTATGAACTTCTCAAAAATTCTTGCAAGACTCCTACCAAATTCAATAGTTCAAAATTAGTCTCTTGAGTTTTGACCATACTTTTATTCCAGTACCAGATTAACAGGATTTAGTTAACATGATTTTCCACTAAAAGCACAGTGAGATGGTGGAGATGAGGAGAGAGAAACAGAGTAAGCAAGGAAGCAATCAAGCTGCATTACATTGGCACAAAATAAGAAAGCCATAGAGAGGAGTTACAAATGTATTTTGTTTCTCCACATAGCCCATGTTTAGCCCCCTAAACAAATCTGCTAAAAAAATTCAAGAATATTTTCAATAAAACTGGATAAATGTAAATCCAATTCATCTGTTTTATAAGTAAATCCTTGTAAACAGAAGAGAAGGCATATATTTCTTTAATTTTAAGTCTCCAGGGCAGATTTTTGGCTACTTAGAGGTTGTTTTGCTCCATGCTACTAAAATATTCTGGGTCCTGATTTGTATAACTGACCTTAAAAAGATACTGTCACATCCCTTTGAAACCATTGACTAAAATCCAGATATTAACATTTTGCACTTGCATAAGAACAATAAAGATTAATAATCCACAAAAGATAAAAGAAGAAAAAAATGCTGTATTTTGCTGTGAGTCATGAAATGTTTTGAAATTATCTTCTTTAAACCTTCCTATTTTTTGAAGTATATTGTTTCTATCTCTTTTGAAAATATCTGACACCCTCTCCCATAATAATCTATTGTTTCAAGAATAGAGAATATTTTTATTCTAACAGTTTTGTCTAAACTAGAAAAAAATTAATTATAGCTTCATCATAATGATCACTTTAACCAAAAGGAAGGTTATAATTGTGCAGATCACTGTTTGCCTATGGATTCCACACAGAATTTTTAGCTTGGGCTAGTGAAATATCAAGAGATTTTTGACATTTCCTCTTGGAAAGAACCTTCTTTAGTTTATTTTTTCCAACTTCAAATGTTGCTAATGAAATATTAATAAAATACTAATAAAATGCATTATATTTAACTAATTATATTGAATTTTCTGTGACCTGTGTGTTATTTGGATGCAAGACAATAACTGTGTGCAATGTGGAAAACCTCCAACAAGCAAAAAGTTGAAAATAAATTTTTTGTCATGAAGAAAAAAGTCACAATCTTCCTTCCAGAATTATATTTAAAATATCTTACTAAATTAACTAAAACACAGGAAAGCATGGAATAAGGATAACTTCACTAAAACAATTGTATGCCTGGCTATGAAAACTGAGCAGGAGAATGAACACATTTTCTGCTTTAAGAATTGTGCTCTGTCTGTCTGCAGGCAAGGAAGTGTCCAACACAACTACCTTGAACAGAAATAG
The DNA here is from genome assembly GCA_030060385.1 of Muscicapa striata striata. NCBI lineage: Eukaryota > Metazoa > Chordata > Aves > Passeriformes > Muscicapidae > Muscicapa > Muscicapa striata. Next base: position 2,526,656 of record JAREIS010000077.1, read on the forward strand.
CACTCACAGTGATGCTTCATATCATCAGAAACACTGACTTGCAGAACAACTCTCAAATTACAGCCACTGAAATTTGTATTCTTGCCTTCCTTCTGAAGCAGTTGTGAAGATTAAACTGGGAAAGAGCTGAGGACACTAAGATTTTCCCATACTATTTTTTCCTAACTTTATCTCATGACCTATGAGCTCTCTAGTGTCACCACTGTTTGTATAACATACCTTGGACTGCTCTAATCTGTTTGTTTGAAAGAATTTCCCACAGTGAGATATTGTTTGATTTATTCTCAGTGTTTATACTGCTGAGAAGTGACCTACACAGAACTGGAGGTCTGAAGCTGTGCCAGGGGAGGTTTAGGTTGGGTATCAGGGAAAGGTTCTTCACCCAGAGGGTGTTTGGGGTCTGGAAAAGCTCCCCAGGGAAGTGACACAGCACCAAGCCTGACAGAGCTCAAGAAGTGTTTGGATACTTCTCTCAGGAACATGGTGATTTTGGGGGCTGCCCTGTGCAGGGCAAGGAGTTGGACTCTTATGATTGTGAGAGCCTTCCCACTCAACATATTCTATGAGTCTAGTGTTTTATTTGGCAGCAAAAAAAAGCATAAAAATTCACACGTATTTACCTGCATCTTACTACAGGCCAGTGCAAGGTTTGAAAATCTTATGGCAGCAAATAAAACATGTCAGTGAACTTGGTTTTATCTTCATTTTATCTTCACCAATCATACCAGGCTTATGCAAGCCTATTTTTTTATAATATGTTTATTCTTATTATCTTTTTTCCCCTCCTTATATTTCTATGAAATTAAAAGTCTGTTTTAAACTCCTGGGAAAAATCTACTTCCTCAGTCAGAATTCTCCTCTCAGAGAAACATCTCAGATTTCCAGATGAAATAATTCTCAGTAGATATTGGTATGTAGACATAACATATTACTCTTGCACATCCAATTTACTAAAGCGTTTTCAAGAGTTTTCTTTTATTAACCGAGTTTGAATTAATTGACTATAGAAGGCACCTAGATTTAGCAAGACAAGCTACTCAAGATGAGCTACAGTGTACTGCAGTGCCAGAAAAACTAAACAGCTTCTTTGCTGAAAGATTAAAATCACAGCTTTGTTGTCTGGAGGGTTTTGGTGTGTTTTTTGGTTTGTTTTTTTTTACAGTTACCTTCTTATTTTTTTTACCCAATAATGCAATTAAATTTGGGTGAACTACACGACATAGGAATAGTATAGGTGAGATGAGAAGAAACCCAATGTAACAAAGCAGCTGTGCAAGTAGTTTGTGCACATCACAAATCATGCACAATTATTACATAAAAATACAAAATTAAAGATATTATCTGATTTTTATTTATAGATTTTCATTGACAATACAGCCTGCAAGAGCTACCAACTCTATGGTATTTGTCTTGTTTTAATTAGTAACCTCTTAATTTAAATTGCATCTAAATATTTAACATGATGATATTTGTAGTTTGACAGAAACACATTAAAAACTAAAATTCTATGATTCATCTGTTGAATTTTATACAATCTGATTGCTTATGTTGAAGTTGAAAAGAGATATATAAAATGTAAAAAAGGGGAGAAAGTGTAATACGTGGTTCAAAACAACTTGATTTCAGCTTAACTCTGCAGGACAAAAGTTGACTTCAAATTGATCTTCTGCATATAAAATGAAAGGGGCCATTATGTGAAAGAACACAGCCCTAAAAAAAAAATAAATTTAAGAGATGAGTCCAACCAAAAGTCATGAATCTTAGCCAAATGAGTGAAAGGTGCACTTATCATTCCATCAAAGATGAATATCATGCCCAAAATACTGAAATGGAGTCTGAAGAATTTTGACCTCTTTAGAACTTAGAAATATATCCTCCCCAATGCCAGTGGTTGATAGAGATTCTTGCTGCATTAGGATTGAAGTTGCCCTTCTCTTTGCTTTCCCAGATGCCCAGTTGTTCCAAAGTTCTTGGTAAAGTGTTAGTGGGAAACTTTCCAACTTTCTAATTGAAAGAAAACACAGAGAATGTTCACCAGGCTTGGAGAATACAGTTGGATCTTGCAGAAAGCGAGTAGATGTGTGAATTTCCCACACAGTCTAAAATATGTGTCTGAAAAATTCAATGTTTTTCCCCCATTCTCTCATGCATTTGTTTATTTAAAACTTGTTTCCTTCAGAATTCAGCTCTGAAATAGTGATTGCATGCTAGGCTCTCCCAAAAGAGAAAAATAAACACATCTTCAGGGAGAATATGTGTTAGTATTTTGGTTAATTTTCACTATGATATTAAGAAGTATTTTGCAGACAATGAGAGTGCTTTAGACTTCAATCACTTCCTTAATTAATTGCTATTCAAGTTTTATGAAAATCAAAACTAAGTAGAGTTGTTGAGATCTGTTCTTTAGTGTCCTTGTTATCCTGAAAGGTGTTGAAAAATATGAATATTTAATATTTCTTCATCTATAACCAGTCTTCTAGCATGAGTAAAATACAATAAAGTTTTTCATGAAAAAATAATATCTTTTGGGAAACGTAACACATACACATAAGAAAACCTGTCTACTTATCCTTCCATACTCTTAAGGAAATTACTAAAAATATTTTTATTAAACTACAATAATTATTTTGAAAAAGTAGTGGAGGGCTAAGGAGATGTTATGGAAAATTGCAGTAATGATGTTTGAGGAATGCAAACTAGATACTGGCAATTCCTATCCTAATGCTTCAACTGAAACTTCTAATAAAATAAATCATCTGCTTTTAAGAGAGAAAAGTGTACTGGCACCAAAAGCAGTAATGAAACTAATCACTAAACAAAAGAATAAATCTTGTCATTCAATAACTTCTTTGATTAAATTAAATAATCAATAAGTGAAGTGTAAATTAGTGACTGGGCTAGAGGCTTGTACTCCAGATTTATACTTTCAAATTGCAGGTCACTTCTGTGTGACAGAAGTTATTTAACTTTATAAGTCATGGTCTCCTCTATCTCCAGTCTTATTGTTTTAGAGCCCATTATATCCCTACCTTTCAGGTGCTTAGTAAAGAAAAAACTCATTAATGATTACAAGATATCCAGATAAAACTCTGACAAGGGTCATAAAAGTGAGCAGAAAGGTAATTAGTAGGGAATGCATTATCACACATTAAAGTCGAATGTCATATTATCTGGATAAATGTAAACATAATGCCTAATAATAGCCTAATGATAATTTTGTCTCTATCTAACCCTTTTGAAATCAAATTAAAATTGTCTTGTGCAGCAAACATGAGTAAATATACCTTTGGCCTCTAAAATTTCAAAGTGCTCCAGGAGAGGGAGTTTGGTAATATACTTGTCTTGTTGGGAACAGGAAACAGTACAGAGCTAAAGCTTCATTAATCAGGTCTCCAGTTCAGAACAAAACACAGTACATTGAAAACTTCAGTTGTATTGAATAGACCCCTTGGTTCAGAAGGATCACTTGTGTAAAGCATAAAGCATTTGTTTGAGAGTAGGATGGAATCAGGGACATGATTATTAATGACATTAAGAGAAGAATTGAGTGTCATAGTTCCTGAGCAGACATATTTCATTCAAAGGTCTTCCATGTATTAAATGAGATCACACAAAGGAGAATGGAGCTAAAGAATTTAAAATCAAGATCAAACATTAAAAAATTCAACTAATTGTAGCTAATTATACTGATATTTCTTTATCCTGCAAAAATATCTGTGTATGCTAGCCAGCTTTAGTGGCATATTTAATTTGATGGGTCACAGAACATGCATATCAAAAGTATGTCCTGTTTTGTACAAGGCTGCTAAATGAGCTTTGAAAAGTATTATGAAACTAAGCTTAATTTTCAGTATCTTTAGGCAAGTCTGATGATATTAAAACATAACTAATTTTCTGTGTTTTCTTTAAAACAGCACTAAGCCAGTAATCATGAAGCAAAGGGAGGAGACGACATAACATAAGAGATGTAGGTGAGGAGTCACTGGTATAATCTTACTTCTTTATACAACCTTTTTTAGTGTATAGTGTATCTGTATAGTCTTTTCCCATATGTGATTTCCTGTCATGAATTTAAATTTCATGGGGACCCTGTAATGACAAAGTGATACACAAAAAAACACAGTTACTGAAATACATGGCTGTCATAAATATACTCAGATGTAACTGTGTTTCTGATTTTCTTGGTAAGTTTTCAGTAACTTTTTCAATTATTTTTTTTCCTATATGACCATCAAAACCATGTTTACTGACTTTATCTCTCATATGTTTGGTCTAATTCAGTCTAGTTCTCTCAGTTAAACTAAAATCTTGTGCTTGAGGAGGGAGTATATTGGGTTTCATTCAGAGGAAAATCACCTATAAATTTTTGAGAGGTATGAGCCTAAATTGAAACATCCAATGCTTTCAGATGCTAGCATGGGAAGGGTGCAGATGTACATCTCTAAGTAAAGGAAATCATTGGGGTCTATTTTAAGACATGAAATAGTTTGCATCCATGACAATACATAAAAGAGATCGTAAGAAAAAGCAGACAAGCACAAAAATTTTTGTGGTGCTTCACTAAAGCAGAAGACAAATAACCTGTCTCTTTTCTCACAGTTGGCTGCATATTTGAGGTGCAGCCATCCACCCCTGACTCCATCCACTGAACCTAAGTCACCTTTCAATGTTCTTCCCTCACCCACAGATGAACAATTGACCTCCTTGTCTGAGGGTGCTGGTTTGCCAAGGAAATATGGTACCAAATTGCTTCATACCTCTTACTCTTACAAAAGATGTTAAAAATTCCTTTTTCCTCTCAAAGTTATGTCTGTAGAAAAGGACATCAAGTCATTGACAACATTCTTGCATTCTTCTATACAGTGAATTTCTTTATACTCTAATCCTCCAGTAATGCATATTTACTGAAGTTAAGGAAAAAATTTAAATGTATATTTTTTGCTTCACTTGGTGTACATGTCTTAAGAACTGCAACAAATGAAGATCACTTTAAAAGAATAGGAGAATCTGAATTACATGATGGATTTAAAAGTGCTTAACTCTGTTTAATTCCATTACACAAACACTGAGCATTTTCTTGATCATTGCTAATTAGATCTCTAAACACTCTGCAAGGATAGGCAGCAATGTCAATGCAAACAGAAAAAACACAAATGTTGCATATTGATTTTGTTTTCTATTGTTTTCAATCTAAAGCAATAGTTTCCTAAAATTAAAGTGTTGATTCTTCTTTATACTTTGGGAGCAGAAGTTAAAATAACATACACAATTTAAAAAATAAAAGTATGGTAAGTTTAAGTGTACCAGGGAAAGTTTCTGTGTGACAAGTCACAAGAAACTTTTGGGAAAGCTCAACTTTTCCTAAACTACAATGGCACATATCTGGAAAGAACTTTCAGCAGAGAGCTTAAGATCCAGAAGGCATTATTGTACTGAGAATTAAAAACATTTCCAGTTTGAATCTATTCAGGTTGACAGGATATTATATTTATGTAAATAAACAAGATTTTGTTTGTTATACCATTTAATTATAAGTTCTTAAAGGCAATCTACAGGAGATGAATTAGGCTTGCTTGTGTCTCCAGAAAAAATTGCAGAGTGGCATATAAGTGCAGAGTGGCATATAAGTGCAAAGTGGACACACTTCTGTCATGATTCTGTTTGTCCATATTTTCTGAGCTGTTCCATAATTATAGGCAAAAAATGCTGTTAATTTAAATGTGAAATAATGAAAATTATGGAAATAAAGTTGTGAAAATTATGGCAATAAAATAGTGACATTTTACTAATTAAAGTGAGACAGGTCCATATCATCCATCAAATATTCACACTCAGTCTGGCAGGTAAAGTAATAGGATTTCTTTTCTAAGAGAAAGGGAAAATGTTAGGACTTCTCAAACATGTCCTAACAAATACAAATGGTATCTAGGAAAAATACAGTACCAATGGAATATGACTTTAATAGCCAAAACCAAATGAGAACTGTGAGTCGATAGTATGAATGGATCAGTCCTCCACTACAGCCTTCTTGGGGAACAAAAAAACCCAAAAAACCAGTATGTTCAGTATGCAGTATTGACTAAAAGATTTAACTCATGATGTTCCATAAGGTCACCTTGACATTTTGACTCTGAAATCTTTCATTAAGATAAAGATCCATTTTTAAGAAGAGACATTGTCTACCCTCAAACCATTCACAGAGAAAGTGTTTCTAGTCAGCACATTAATTAATTGCATTGAATTTAGTTATTATGACACAGACAGTAAAGACACTGACTGAGAACTGCCTTGTATAACATGAATTAAATGCCAGTTCTCAGGATACAAATGTGATGAATATACTTGGACATATCTTTAATTTCCATTAAACATAAAATAGTACCAGAAATACTGGGAAGAGCATGAGGATATGTCAAAGGTCCTTGCTTCCAGCCTGGAAGCAAGAGTGAGCCACACTGCTGCAGTTTTGGGAGCACTGTGTGCCCATGGAAGGGAGCTCACATTGCAGAGGGTGTGGTTTGGCTGCTGCTCATGAGAGTGGATCCACATTGGAGAAATTAATGGAGAACTGTCCCCACAGGGACCCCACAGTCTCACAGGAGGACTCCTCTCCTGGAGCAGCAGAAGAAAATCTCAGTGATGAACTGACCAGAACAAACCCCCACTCCCTGTCTCTCTGTGCTGTTGGTGGGAAGGAGGGAGGGGCTGGGGGAAGAAGAGGTGTTTTAAGGGCTTATTTTATTTTTCATTATCATTCTCTGATTTTGTAAGTAATAAACTCAGTTTTTATCTCTAGGTTGAACCTGTTCTGCCCTTGGAGTATTTTCTCCTGGTCCTTATCTCAGCTCATGAACCCTTCATTTAATTTTTCTCTTCTTTACACAGCTGTGGCAGAGGAAGGCGAGTGAGTGTGGCCTTTGGCCAGTGTCAAACCATGACACAGTGATATCAGGAAAAGTTGGATATCTGCTGGCAGAGTGAACTGACACCTGCATTGCAAGCCCCAAGTGTGTGAACTCCAGCAGAGGGAACTGAGTGAGGCAGGAACCCTGTTTTGTGCCATGAGGAGCTGACAGCAACCCCACACCAAAACATTTTGCACCCAGTCAAATCTCAGCTATATGGAAACAAAATCAGGAACATCTGAAGATGATTTTTCAAACCTAACTTTCTTTTCTTAATACCAGATAGGCTTTTATTGATGTCATATAATTGAGATGCTATTATAAAAGTCTAGATTCTAATTAATCTACTTTAATTAATGATGTTTTCAGAAATGTTTTATTTCAAGCTTTGTTAGAAAGTTTTTTTAATTTAAATTTCAGATGAAAACAGAAAAAAAATTAATATTTCTTTTTATCCTTCTCATAATTTTTAACAGCCTTGTGGAATTTTCTTTTGAAAACAACTTCTAGTACTAAAAAACTTACTCTTGAAACATTTTCTCAGAGAACATAGACACAATAGTATTGAGCACTGAAATTACTGACTCCCAAATACCATGCTTTGTCTCCCCATTAGTCGGGTCAGTTGCAGAACTATTTTATTTCACCTACTCATGACATTTCAGACTTCTTGTCTGTCCTAATCTGTAGTACCAGCTGTCCCCTCCTACAAAATGACAACATACCAATGGTATGTTTTTTTAAGGGACCACCTTGAAGTTCAGTGCTGAGTGCAGAGTACCTAGAGCATTGAAATTTCTGTTTTCTTTAATGTATTCACATTAAATGTGTTTTAGAGCTTTGAAATGAAATGATACTCTACCACGGAGGACTGAGTGTCTGTGCTAGAATGGGGAGAGAAATGGGACCACTATATTTTTGTCGTCCTTCCTTTTGTGCTAGAAGGACATTGAATTTTAGGAAAATAGGAGTTTTTAATTAGATTGCCTAGTTTGTTCATGTTAACTGAAAGGGAAGAAAACAGAGAGCAACAGAGGGAGTACTTCTAGGATTTCAGGTTGATGTGATACCAGCATTTTGCTCACAGTAATTAAAGTGCAGTGGGCAAAGGGAGTGAAGTCTGCAGAGGATGCCTGAAAGAGGAGGTGGACTGGGTGTTACAGAAACAGTCATAGAGTCCCCATCCCTGCCAAGGAAAAAGAAGAGCTTTTTTGAGAACTTACATGTATTTTAATCATTGATTTGAACGCTTGAATTAAAACAGTCAATTTGATACAGACAATGGAGAGAAGGAATTTTCTAATGTTATGTGAGCATAGTTTCTCTAGCTTCCTACCTGGGAATAGTTATATCAGTTTCTCTCTAATATATCAACAATCACTCTGTTATACCTGTTAAACCAAAACAGGTTTAAGTCCTTGCATTTAAAAATGATCCAACTGTTAGAGCTGAATAAATTTAGCATAACACTGCTCTGCAGCCATGTAGGACAAGGGACACAGTAAATCATCCAATATATGGTAATTCATGAGGTAGCAGTACATCTGACCAGCTTCACATACATCACTATATCTTTAAAGTGACATAGATGTATAACTAAATTGCTCACTTCTGATATATATATATGGGCACTTACAGCACTTTTTATAATATCTATATTTATAAACATCTTTATTTATAAATATCTAAGTAATGCTGCACAAGAAACCACAGATGAAAGTAAATAGTTGGCAGTTGTGTGAAAAAGTTCTTACAGTTTTAGAATTATAAAATATGATCCAAAAAAGCCAAATAGCTAGACACTGGTAGAGGACAAAACCCAATTAAAAGCAGAGCAAACAGAAGCACATTTGAAACTGAGAAAAGACAGAGATGAGCAGAAATAGAAAAGGCTGAAAATTAAGATGTTCAATCTACTCTGAGTCAAACTGAAGGCATAATCTTAGAGTACATCAACGAAATTAAACTCAAACCAAGGAAACTTATATTATACTTCCAGCTTTTCAAATCAAAAACTCTAAAACAACACACTTAAGCAAAGCCTATGTATTTACTACAGCCAAGTCTAAGTATTTTCACCTATTTATAGAGAAAAATTGTATGCGCCTTCCAACATATATGCAAAATCTGTATAAGTCTAAAACAATTTTCAGGACATCCCCAAAATCTGATTTTTTGCAGCTGTAGATAACATTCCATTTGCATGACAAGAAATCAATTGCTAGCAACCCATCAACGGTGAGAGCTGCCTTATTCAAAGTGTTACCTTGTAAAAATGCTCAAATGTCGCCTGGTTCAAATATTTGGCTTATCAAACACTGAATACCAGGGTTATTTGCTCACACGATAGTGGCCTGGTGTTAATGTGCAATGAGAAGCCTGCATGTGAAAATTGGGGTGGCTCATGGACACTGAGCTGCCTGCCAGCCCCAGAGAGCAGCAAGGTGCCTGCCAGAACACAGGGTGTTGGCCCCCTCCAGTGTCACAGCAAACTAAGTGTACCAGCTGAAAAAATCCTCTTTAAAATAGTGGACAATATTCAGTGGGCAATCTACTCTTAAGATAGGAATATAACAAATAGTTATTCTTCAGGGAACAGATTTAAATGTGAAGCTGGTAAGGGACATGCAAGACATGGCCAGGGTTTGAGTAAATCTTTTTGTGCTCTTCTCCTTCCTTGTTTCTATTTTATAATGGAGCACTGTTTAATGCATTGGAAAACATTTTTTAAAAATTTGTTTTTTAAACTTAGTAGAATTCTTTTCAGCTTTCTACCTACATGAACACTTCTACACATAATTCTATGACCATTTCCCCCCTGTACAGTAAACAAAATACTAAATTAGGAAAAAAGCAGTGGAAATCTTCATGAAGATACAGAGTATATATTATAAAAGTGCTTGTCTCTTAATCACTGTTCCAATAACTAACTTCACATAGTGAAAAAATTGGTGGAGCTTACTTTAGAATATCATGCTACTTCTTGGGCCTTACTGAGAAGGGCACCATTGTGAACTTCAGGCAGCTGAACCTGCCCCAGTAAGCTGAAATCACCTCCCTGAGTTTAGTGCACCAAGGCTTTGAAAAGAGCTCCTCATAGAAAGGTAAATATATGTCCTTTTTCACTCATTTTTTTTCTGCAATTCTTGCCACAAACTCAAAACCAATGCTTAAGGAAGACTGCAAGCATTAAATAAAATACATGCCTCTTATCTGAGATTGGGAAAAGCAGAGAGCTTTCCCACTGCTTGAAGAAGGGCTGGCGGATTGTGCTGACCTCCTTCATGCAGTGTCATTCTCTACAGCTGTCATTGCTGCCTCTGCTACCACTAGATGGAGTTTGCATTTCTAGAAGCCAAGAGTCACCCAAATTCAACTGGTTGCACATCACAGTTTGACAAATGTCCTGGGACCATCTCTATCACTCTATACAACCTAAAAGATTTCCCAGAGCTGGAAAATCCTGGCCAACACACACAAAATGGCAATTGCAGAAAACAAGGTATGGCCTCCCAAACTCCTCCTGGCATATCTGCAAGCTGACAATAGATTTGGGCAGGAGCAATTCCTTTAAAAGGCACAAAGTTGTGGTCAAAGATTGGAAAAGACTTTTTTCAAAATATATCACAATGAAACAGCTTCGTGAACAAGACACCCAATACACTTTTTCCAGAATTAAGAATATCAATATTTCAAAGGATTTTCACTTAAGTTTCACTTAAGTCCCTTGCCTCGCAATTGGCCATGAATTCCAGTTGTCAACCTCATTCCAGAATGAACAACAAGGTTGTTTCTCTACAAAATCCTTCCCACACTTACTGTAGTTACATTAATGCAGGGATTTAAACACCAGCAATATCATTGATCTCTGTTCACTTCCTCAGACAGGTTGTAACTATGGCTTTTTGGGTTTCAGTTGCTGATTCAATGCAGGTGTTGGGATGACTTTTGTGGCTGCCACTGCACTGTAATGATACCTGAAATAGGGACACTGTGGCTTTGTCTAAGCTAAACGTCCCTTGCAGAGCACCTGCTATTTCTTCTAAGGCTGCAGTCCTAGATTTGTCAGCCAGGAATGGGCATAGTCAGGGTATGTTCAGGGTGTTAAAAATCTGTGCTCCTTACAGCTGCAGCATCCTCTGGACCATTTGCAGTCTGTGGGTGGCCTTGCCTCCAAAAGGAGCCCCCAAAGGAGGAGGCTTTACCAGCTCCTCCCAAAGGAGCTGCTGCTAAGCCTGGTAGTGGGCAACAAATGAGGTTGCCCACAATATTACTGCTTTGTTAGGTCAGTTGTTGCATTGCTGCATGTGTTTTATTTCAATAGCAGCATGGGAGGAGAGGCTGGTCAGTAAAGCAGCAAAGCTGAAGTCAAGACCAGACTCCAAAGGCACCAGGCAGCTCTGGTTACTTGACTTTAGCTGTGGTGGTGCAAGCCCAAAGGATTATATTAAAGCGATAAAAATTCCATCCTTCTTCCAATGTTTTCTTGTATTTTGGCAAAGGGCATCCCCCTTGGCTGATATTTCCTCTAAATCTGAATGGGTCTTTCTACAGATTTTGCAGGAAGTCATGAAATGCATAGAACACACAGCATGTGTCTGGTACAGAGTTTCCCCTCGAAGGATTTTAAACATGGAGGATGGTATGAAATAAAACAAGGATTTTGGCAGGTTTTCATTGACTGAATGACAGACTAGGGCTGCAGTGTCTTTTAGATGACTACTGCAGTCAGATGGATTCCAGCACTCTAGGCAAAAAAACACCAGTTTGGAGAAAGACATAATTGGCTGACATCTGCTGGCTGCAACTGTGCATCCCACCACTAATTCCATCATGTGGCAGAGAACATACAGTGGGTTTTCATGGAATATTTGTATTTATGTATAAGACAGTAATGTGAGGTAGAGAGTCCTTCAGGGAAAGGCAAAATGTTATTACTTTTCTAAACAAGTGTTTTAAATTAATTTAAAATCCCTCCCAAACTAATTCTACCTTCATCAAATCATATAATTGGCTTTATATTTTCTCATTATCCAGTAACTAGTGATTTTTTAAAAGATGCTAACAATTTAAGGGAACTATAAAGTACAGACTGAATATAGAAATAGGTATCTTGGCAGAAATATGGAACTTCTCTAGCAATTGAACTGATTAATTGCCAATAAACTATCTAATAAAACCATGTTATGTCCAATAATAAAAAAAGTGTTCTACACAGAAACGTAAAAAGTAGGGAAAAAAATGAAAGAGTCATACCTGAAGGGAAGTAAATACAATTTTAAGAGGGAGGGTTTTTTCACAGTCTGTTTTCTTTGATTTATTATTATGTTCAAATAGTTCAACATTATCTAAGTTCCTGTGGTAAGTAAGAATGCACAGTACATTTTATAACTAATTAAACACATCAAAACATTATGGAATAGCACTATTTTAGTATAATAATTTCAATAAGTTAGTTGCACTAATAGTGTTTTGGCTTTGATTTTTCTTGCTAATGGGTCACCAACAATCCATTCACAAAATACACTGAGCCATCATCTAATCCTGCAAACAGTAGGAACACATATCTTAATTCATTAATATTGTGACTATTGCAAAAGATAAAAAGAAGACCTTACCTTATGCCTTTAAAACAATTTTATTGTATTTATGCTGCTATTACTCGCTGATGGGTTACTATTATTCAGTGACAGTTAACATGATAAGATAAGTTCCATGTTTAATAGCATTTCCTAAAAGAACCATTATTACTATTAAAATCTTAAATAATACTTAGCCAATGCAGTCTGTTAAGTGAAGTGCTAAAGCAGTTGGTAAAGGAGTGCTCTGACAGTTGTACAGTTTAAGCCAATCTGTAGGGCAGATATATTGATACCTGACATCAAAACACCTTTTAAGCACTAACAAAAAACATAAAATATTTTGTGATTATGTAAAGAAATCTTCTGAAATGCAGAATCTTGTGGTGATTATGAAACTCATATGTAATTACACATACAGTTAACCCTGGACCAGTGTAATATAAGTAATTTAATTTTATCTGCCTAAATTCTGCCTGTCATTTCCCAGTCTGTAGTAGGTTAATGATTCTATACTTTAGACTACTTTCCACCAGTGAGTGACTTCAAGGACAAAAGAGATATTTTCCACAGGGGTGAAGACAGCATCTGTCTCCAAAAAATAGGAATACATAAAGTTATTGGCCTTGGTCAATAAAATATACTTGGAACTTTTTAGCAGAAAATATGCACTGTAAGTATAGAAAGGTATGGTGTAATTACAGGATTAAATTCTCCTTCTTAATGCTTTTATTAAATATCAATGGAGGAGAATTATAATAGATATTCAGTGTGATCTGTTATGCTTTATAATTATGGACAGACATTCACCTCAGGCTTCAGCCTCTCTGCCGTTTTGCATTTATTCCCATATAAGATGCATTGAAAAAACTTCTACTTTTGCTCTCTACAGAGATCTCCTAAGTAGCACTTACACAGGAAGATGTTTTTATTGTCAGCCCACTGTTTTTCCATTCCAGATATATCCTATCTTCCTGCCATGGTTGGAAGCACCATGTTTCTCTCTTGCCCCATTATCCCTTGTGACAGAGGCAACTGGCTGCTCACTCCCCAGCTGCTGACATCCAGTACAAAAACTCAAAGAGAGGTGGAAAAGACAGTGAGGCTGTTCTGTATCCCAGAAACCACATACTTCTCCACAGCAGAGCTAGACCATGGATTACCCAGGGTGGAAATCCCTCCTATCCCATGGCTGTGCTCTGTTGGGTCAGCCTCAGCCACAGAGAAGCTGCTAGATTAGAGAACAGCAAAAAACCACAGTGTTTTTGATGGGTTTGTGGATTTTGTTACTCATTGTACATTCCACACCTGTATATTTGATGACACACAGCAATCACAGACTACAAGGCACAGAAGTGTATTTCCCTTAGACAGGTAGCCAGAGATACCTCCTGGCCTCAAAGAGTAAACCACAGACTGATACTTCACATGGTCTTTCAAGACACCACTATGCATCAGCTTTTAGAAACTAGCTTGTCAAATAGCAGTCTCCACAACTCATTTTGCTTTCTCTTTTTGTTTGTTCTTTTCATGTCATGAAGTCAATAATCATTACTGATGCATTACAGGATTTAAGTGGTTCGCTGGTTTCTCTTTCCAGATTTAACTTGCTTCAAACACAAATTAAGTATTTGAAGTAAGTTGTCCTTTCAAATTTGCTACAGGGCAAATTAACACTCTCCTAAATCCCGAATAAAAATAGAACCAAGCTTTGTGTTTCTTGCAGAAAGCTTTAAAAAGTCTATTCCAGGCTGAGAGGCATGTGCTGAGAATTCCTCAGTTTTACAGCAGCTTGTGCCAAATCACAGTAGCACCTCAGAAGCAGCGTTCCCACTCTCCCTTAGCAGGATGAGTTTCACATTAATATAGAATAATCTGCAAGAGAACTACAACACTGTCAAGAGGAAACAGTGGAGCAAATAAATTGTATTTTCATATTAATATATACTTGTTTGCTTGCTTTCTTAGCATGTGACCTGGCTGAAGACAAATACATAAAGAATAGCTCATAATGAACTGATAGAGACCAGTCTTATTCATAAAAAAATTTGAAATCATTGATCATTTTCCTTTCATTGTGAGGATTAGATCTAACTTTCAAAGCCTCGAGAAAATTACTTTCAAGCAAACAGTGATGCTGAATACACCAGAATTCCCTTCTATTGAAATTTGCTTTAAATTTTGATAGTTGTCAAACTAGAAAAAAAGTTTAGATAAGAAAGTGTTCACAGTTCTCTATTTAGGCTTAGTTTTCTGATACATTGACGGTCAGAGAGGTTTTTTTCCTCGTGAAAAGAGATTTCTATTTGGTAGTGAAGACTGTCATATGAAGTATATATTCAAATAAATAAGTAACAGCTAGTTGCAATGTGCATATAGAGTTTAGGGAAAGAAATAAAACTGAAAGCCATTTGTCCAATCACATTAATTCATAAAATGTAAAAAAAAATAAATCATTCTATTTGTAATAACATTCCAAGTACTCTAAACAAGCTTCTGTATAGATTTATTAGAAAACCATTTATTATTATAGACAAGCAGTTCCAGTACATGGAAATCAAGGATGTCATTGCTTTCTTCCTAAATTGCTAGTGATTGACTTGGGAGTTGAGGTCACTATCCTGCCACCAGCCCATGCTTTCTAGACAGATGGCAGCTACAGATATTCTTGGGATAAAACAATGCACTGATGTAAGGCGTAATGAATATGTGACAAGAATAATACTGGGTGCCAAGGAAATTCACAAGACAGTTCTAGAACTGTTTCTCTAGGGAAAAGAAATAGTCCAAGTAGTTTGAGAGGCGCTTTGCTTTAAATCTTGTCAAAACCGCAGATGGGGCAGCCAAAATAGTGTGCATTTCATTTTAGCTTGTGGGGGAGTTTTCTGCTCAGTCTGCTTCTAAAACCAGGACAAGCTGTGGATATCACAGATGAGATCACAGCACAATAACATATTTCTGTTTGAAGACAAAGGCCTGTCATCCAAAACTCTCTGTCTTTAGGGGATGATTCACAGGCAGTGAACTGTCAGACTGGGGCCAGGGGCCTGGGTGAATTTGAGGGCTGCAATTCAACAGAATGGCTTTGCTTTACATAGCCATAAACATTTATTGGCTAGCTTTTCTTTGTGCCTCATCCTTTCTTAGTCTAAATGAGTACTGAGGAGTAGCTTCAGTGCTGTAAACACATTGTATTTTACCACTGTAGCCCCTGGAGTTTCCTTAAAACTTCTTATATGAACTCACTACCATAGCTGTAAACCAAGGTGAAATCAAACATTCAAATTCAATGCAAAGAGGGAGATGAGCCTTAGGCCTAAAAACTTTAAGCTCTTAAAATAAAGGTTAATTTAGTGTCAGAAAACTTAATTCTGACTAATTTGTTTTAGTTTAATACATGCCTGGCACAAAATCTGAGGCTCACTCCTTTCTTGCTTTTGTTTCGCACCAGGGAGCCAATAAGTTACTATTTGCACTTCAAAGACCAAAAGTCAACCTACTCCTTTGGCCAGGGAGCAGGAGGGCTCTGGATAGAAACAAGGATTATCCCATTTTTCTCTGCCTCTTCCCATCCATCTTGACTGCAGCAATAAATGCATTTAGAGCATCAAGATGCAAGAAAAGGTACTACCCAAACTGTCACCAGTGGGATGCAGAGGCAAAGGCATCCTGAGGCTATTTCACTTTTTCTGACTTTCCTCCCTTCCAGCACAGCCATGTTGTGCCAGCATATGGTGGCATATGCTGGGTGGGCAGTGTACACTTAGTTGCAACAACCCAACACAAACATCATGACTGGGGAACGGAGGAATGTGTGGATCAGAGTATTTAAAGAATTTTCTTTGTTTATTAGTGATAAGAAGAAGAAAATGAAAAATAATTGCAAAAGCCCGGATGAGTTTGAACACTAATTTGAAATGCCAACCACTATCTATTTAGATTTTCAATCTTTTAACTTGAATTCAGAACACTTGCAGAATTTTTAGGAAATGGAAGGGAAAGAGCATAGTTGTACTGAGACCTTATCTTCATCTAGTAAATTTCTGTCCTTGCTTTGATTGCTGCTGTTGACCTTCAAACATCTTTTATCACATTATATACATAAGTTTGTTTTATTATCTTCACTTGGTCTAATTACCTGGATGATTCTATACTGTTCCCTACAGGGAAATATACTGCTGAAGTTTGGTTTTTTAAATGCTAATTAAAAAATTCATTAGTGTGTGAATTAATTTCCACTCTTTGTATTTTCCTCTCTCTCGATAGCCATCAGAATCTGATAGCAACATAGTTGCTCCCATACTTTAATTATACTGTTGGAATTCCTTTAGTCACCTGCAGTATTAGGAAATAAACTTCATTACACACAGTGTAAATACGAAACCATCTAAAGTGTAGATTTAAAAGGTTTAAATATAAATAAAATTACTTTGCATTGTAGAGCTATTTCAACTATGTTCCTTTTAATTTAACATTAATTTAAATACATATTGAATATTTAAACATGTATTTAGTGTGTGGAACAACATTTTAGCTATCCTTCTCAAAAGTATTCTCAGGCACTATACTGAAGGCTGTATATAAATCATATTTTTTGAGATAAGTTGTATACAAATGCACAGCAAATGAATATCAAACCACCCCCAGTTCCTTACTTGAGGCTGATGTTCACTCAAGTCTTACATGGCTTTTTACACACTTAGTTCCATGAAAGTGCCTTTACATTTGTGGGTACATTAGTTGTGGCTTTTTGTTCCTGCAATTGATATGTACAAGCTAGTGTTCACCGACTGTTTTTTAATTTATTTTTTTTTTTAATTTATGCTTTTAACGACTTAGAATTCACATTTGTTATGGAAAAAAATACAGGTATTGCACGACTGTTGTAAAAACAAGATTGAGAGGAAAACTTTTGTAAAATCATATAAAAATACTGTAATAATAATGTCTGTGCCTACTGAGCCTCAGAAACATCAGTATGTCCTAACTGGTTCATGAGGAGCACCTATCCATTGTATTATTTAAATGCTATTAACTACAAAACAAAGCATCTAATCAGTGTTCAATTTCCACCCAGAGCAGCTCCATTAATTTTGCCTTTTGTTTTTACAGTTGTGAAGATGAGTGAAAAAAAGAAACAGAAGCATTCCTTTTTGCTGTATTTCATTAAGATCTCACCAACCTGATGTCTATCAGTGTGTATTTAGCAGGAAAAAAAGTGTCTTTTAGATTAGGTTGTCGTTCATAGTCCTCATATGAAAAAGATAGAAACGGCTGTCAAAACTCATGTTTCACTAAGGCCAAGGTAATTTTAATTTGCAGCCTTATCCATTGCAGAAGAGAAAATTTGTTCAAAACTCATATAGGATGATGGATCATATTGGTGCAATAGTGGAATCTAGCACTAGTAACTCAGGCCCAGAGTATGAACACTGGGCTGATTGTTTCTGAGTTTGACAGCAGAAAATTCTAGAATTGCTGCTGCTCTTGCTTTTTCCTGCTCTGACTTCTTTTTCTTGAATTGTTTTCTGTTCACATACAGAGTCTTAATAGGAAAAGTTAAAGCTGCAGATCCATTGCCCAAGAGTATAAACTAGAGATCTGGATCTCTGACTGTGAAGGAGGACTAGCGCTTCATTTTTCATTTAGAGTTTTGCATTCAAGATGATGACTCCATTTGGATTTTATAGGCATGCACTTACAAGAGGGTTTTCCAGGGTGTAAATCCTAGTGCAAGTCTCAAAAGGGAAGGATTCCAGTCACTTCCTGGCACCACCTGTTGGCAGTTTAAGCATACCTTTGCCACTACCACCTTTTCAAGTGCTGGCTGAATTACATTTGGACATTTATAGCTTGCTCTATTGTCAAGATATGTCAAGAATTTAGAGAAATAATTAGCATTTTAGGCTCAGAACAACCTAGATGAGGAGCTATCTAGGTGTTTCAATGTTATGTGTGATGATACTAAATGTCAACATTCCCAAGTTCCTTTATATTTTTATAGCCATGCTTCAACGCCCCCCAAACAGACTATCTTTTACAGAATTATGTAGCTCTGAAGTTTCTCTGTTTTTTTCAGAATCTGTATAAATACTTTACAAAAACTGGCTTCAATAGGACAAATTCAGAAATATCAAAATCACTCTCATTTCTGAAAATCCACAGATACATGTGTATCTTTATGTATACACACACATATATAACTTTACAAACATTCCCAAGTACACACAAATATAACTTCACACACTTAAATCACTGTTCCTAGAAAATAAAACTTTCAATGGTTTTTGATGCTGATACATATAATTTAGAAGCTTGAGGAAACAAAGTGAAATAGCAACAGTTAGATCCTTCACACTCTGATTAATGAATTACTAAATTAAGGTTTCCAAAGACCAGACTGTCAATGATAGTCCTTCTGCTGTTGCTGAAGCACAGAAAAAAATTAACTGTAAGGGCATGTTTGCATTCCTGCATATCAAGTTGCATTCTCACTATCACACAGAAGATATACAATCTCCTCTTATACTGAACACAAACTGGTGCATTTCAGTGATGAATGTATGCAAGTCTAAAGAGAGGACGTCAGCTGGTTGTTATCTAGCTGGGTCAAGGCTTAGATAGGGAGGCACAAAAGTCAAAATGAGACAAGCAGCCTAGGTGGCCTGTGGATAAAGAGGTTCATTCTTCTGGGCAATCAATCACATGAGCAGAGAAAACAAATACATATATGAGTGAGAGGGTGAAACTAGCTTTGAAGAGAGATAATTACACTTGACTGAATAGTGGCACACTGGCTTCTTCAACATCCAGTTTAGTCTGCAGCACACAAATACACACTCGAAGGACCATTTAGACTGGTGCTTTTCCAGATTCAGTGAAAAATTCTGTTTATGAGTAATTATTATCCAGGAAAAAAATTCGTATTCTCATAAGAGGAAATTAATGGATTTAAGGCATGAAATGATTCAGAAAATACATTGTTCTATTTGAAAAGAATATTGGGTAGAGTGAAAAAAAATTTAAAAATTAAATTGACTAACTAATAGCCAGATTTTTCCTGAGGCTTCTGCATTCTTCATAAGAATACAGCACTGAAACAGTTTTCAAGAAACTGGTCCTAATACTAACATTTTCAAATCTGATTAGTTAAAAATAGATCTTGTGCTGATCTCCTAAGCTTGCAGTGACATACGTATGAACAACCAGGTCCCGTTATTTTCTCATGATTGGAGTCAGAGACATCTCTGGCATGATCACAGCACCAAGGAAGTTGGCAGGGATCTCTGGAGGTCATCTGGACCAAGCCCCCCATATCAAGGGGTATCACACAGAGCTGTTTGTCTGGGAGCATGTCAAGACATGCTTTTATCTCCAAGGATGGAGACTCTGTGACCTTCCTGGACAGCCTCTGCCAGCACTGGGTCACCCTCACAGTAACAAAGTGTTTCCTGAAGTTCAGACAGCAGCTTCTGTGTATGGGTCTGTGCCCATTGCCACTGCTCCTGTCCCTGGGCACCAATGGAAAGAGCCTGGCTCACCAGGTCATTGTTTGGCAAAGCTGCTGTCTGCCTGGAGGATCCCAACATGTAATGGTGCTCAGGATTGTTTCACCCCAGTTACAGGACCTTGCACTTCCCTTTGAAGGGCATGAGGTTTTTGTCAGTCCATTTCTTCAACAATATAGGTGAGTGTGGCAACTTATCCCTCTAAAGAAATCTGGGATTAACCAACCCTTCCATCTCACAAAAAGTGAGGAGAAGATGATCCCTCAGTAAGGAAAGGATTTAGAAAGACTTGATTTGGGGAGAAGCCACAGAATGAAGAACGCAGATGTATATTTGAGTAAAGACCATGGTACCAGTTTTTAACCAGTAAAAAAAAAAATCTCCTTCTGTCCTTCCAAAATGGAGTCCTTCCAGGACTCAATTCTGTGCCCAAAGAACTGAGAAGAAAGGAAAATTATTCCAGGTTGTGCTTATGTATGATCTTCACAGTTTTTAAACATCTGCAGCTCCCCCTAACCATCCAGAGCATCCAGACACACCTGCATGTTCCAAAGCTGGGCTTGCCACCATTTTGTTACATTGTGAGTCTGGAACCCCTGTAAAAACAAAGAAATTAACCACAGAGAAGATGATGCTTTAACTTCAGAAGTGATTATCAAGCTGTACCATTCTTCAGAAAACTTGTGATAATGGTTAAAATGGAAAAAAAAATAGAGCATGTGTTTTTATTCTTGTCTTCATTGTGTTCTTCCTGCAGAGATGCATAAAGGTCACAGATATCTTTGAACAGGAAATGATTGCTCTTGACATATAAGTCAATAATATAGCTTCTAAAGCATGAGGAGGTATAATGTGACACAAAGATCACTCTGCAAGTTTTTCCCTCAGTTCCTCTCTAATAATGTGAGGTGAATAAAATTTGATTTTCTTACCTTATATCCTTATATGTCTATTTGAATGTTAAGATCCTTTACTTCATTTGCCTACCCCAATGGAAAGTGTCTTATTTTGTATATTTAGAGTTTAAAAAACAAAAAATAGTGAGTGGTACTCTGAAATTACAGTCTCCAGCATATCTTTTCTTATCAAAATGCAAGTAGATAAATTTTCTATCCCATCCCAAATGTCATATCTGGGATATTTTGGCTACTTGCAAAAATATACTTGTGGAGTAAAGAGTAGTAATTGGAAAAAATTCTGCTGGAATTCCTCATATATTTGTGACAGTGACAATATGCATCTTTCCCAGAGACAAGTGTTAAATGTATATTCTATCTCTTTTACCAAAACTATAAAGAAGAATGAGGGTATACCTAATCTGAAAGGGAAGAGACATAAGTGTTTATGAAGGTTCTAAGGCGTAAATCCTGCACAAAAAGAAAGTAATAGTAGGATTGTCCTCAGTTACTAATATGAAGGCACTTGGAAATGGAATTTTTACTTATGTCAGTGTTAAAAAACCAAGCCAAAAATGCTCTCAAAACTAGAATACTATGTTAAACCTAGAACAAAACTTACTGACAACAAGTACAATTCAAGTAAAATCTTGACAGCATGAAGGAACAATTTGACAAGGGAGCCACCTTTTCAAGACTTTGATGGAATTTCAGAGGGACTTGAAGCCCTGACCATCTTGGACTCTATTGCACATAGTCTCCCGAATACTGAAAGGATGGATTTTATGATTGGGAAGTTCCAAATAAACCACTGTTCTGTGCTGCTAATAAGGACAGCAAAACAACTTTTTGATTACTATTTCTGCAAGATGTAAATACAACATGCAACACTACCATATCAGCTAGAAATAATTGCCTGTACTTATATATTGCATCCAGCACACTAATAGAAGCAGGGCCATACATGATGCTAACCAGATTTTCAGTGTTAATGTAATTCCATCTATGCTTGGCTCTCCTCCGTGTTTCCATCTAACCACACATCACTACACCATCCATAGCAGTGCCTGGACAGGAGCATAAGGGCAGATGTTAGCAATACACCAAAACCAGCACCATAATAAATAAATTATTTTAAGAATAGTGACAGAAACTCAGGGCAGGGAACACTGCAAAACGAGGTGGGTCATTTGCAGTCAAATGAGGAAGAAAACACAATTGCAATACATGAAATGAAATTTCATTCTTAGAGTTAACAAGACAGTCAAAAATAATAACCAACTTTCTTCTAGATATTTGACTGGTAGCATAAACTGCCACATTATGATTTAATTACCTGTTTCTACTTCAGTTACACAAAATCCTCTTTCATTTTCTAGGATGTAAAGTATAAAATGATGTAATAAAGACATCTATTGCAGGAGGGTCCTATCAGCCAGTCATTAAAACACAGAACACCTGAAGGGTGAACTAAGACCAGGGTTTTAGTGAATATAAAAAACACTGTGAAAAAGATCCATGCAGCTATAGAGGGAAACATTTAAATCACTACAAAACTATAATAATTTGCTTGTTCTGAATATAGTTAATATTTGATTAGGTAGGTGCTTGGAGTTAATGTCCTTCTTAATTAAATCAGACTCCGCCTTCTCTACCCCCAGAGAAGAAAAAGATTGATCATGCTTTTTTTCAAATGCTAATTAGTATAAGCAGAGAAAGTCTTAAATCAGAATGCTTTATTCAGTCCTGCTGCTCCATCCATTTGGATCCTGCTCACATTTCCTTGGGAGGCCTGCTCTTTTGTATCTGTGAAAATAAGCACAGATGTTGGCTCCACCTCCCTCAAAGCAAGTTTTGCCTAATGACCATTTTGAATGTTTCCCACTTGCACCTGTTCAGCATTTTAAAGTAAAATAAAGTACTTGATTGACTCTAAATATCTTGTCCAGATTTTCTTAACTTGATTATGTTGCCATAAAAGACAAGAGATTATTTGAGTAGCAGCCACAGTATCAGCTGGAGTAAAGCCAGCCTCATCATTCCTGGAAGCATTTTTTTGTTGCTGTTGAAAGTCTGACTTGGGGAATATTGCAGATTAATTAGAACATTAGATGGCACTACTACAGCACTGAGGTACACACAGAAGCAAAGATTACCATATGCAATTATTTATAATGTGCCAAGTACACAAAAATGGTCACATTGATCTCAATATGACATTTCTGCAGAACTGTTCTTTTTTTTTTTTTTTTTTTTATCAACAGAGTGCACTAGCTATCTTATCTGGTACCTTCTCCTGCCAAAGAAACCAAATTCAAAATCAAAAAATCAAAAATCAAATCAAATTTGTTCTCATCTATTGTACCTCCTTCCTCTTCCATTACAAGTGTCTGAATTGCAAAATATTTTTTTCAGAAAGTTGAACAAATCCCACCATCATTAAGTTTCTAGTCAGTCTCCCAAGGTTTTCAGAAGTCTGGGAAAAAATATTTTCATTTATACTTTCATAAATATGAATAAACTTTTCTGAACTCTATATATCTACTCTGGTTTCACAATACACAAAGTGAATTTCATAGAATCATAGAATGATTTCGGTTGGAAAGCACCTGAAAGATCGTCTGGTTTAAAACCCCCTGCTTCACTGGAGCATGCTTCTCACTGGCCCATCCAGCCTGGTCTCAAATGCCTCCAGGGATGGGGCATCCACAGCTTCTCTGGGCAGCCTGTTCCAGAGTCCCACCATCTCCACAGAGGGGAATTCCTTCCCAACATGGAATCTAAGCACACCCTCTTTGAGTTTTAAGCCATTCTGCCTTGTTTTAACTCTACACATCCCAGCAAATAATCCCTCTCCAGCTCCCTTGTAGCCCCTTTAGGTACTTGTAGTCTGGCTCAAGCCTTCTCTTTTCCAGGGTGAACAATCCCAACTCTCTCAGCCTGTCTTCATAGGAGGAGAGGTGCTTCTCTGAGAATCTTCATGTCCCCCTCTGGACTCACTCCAACAAACCCACAACACTGATGGGTTGGGGACCCAGAATTTGGTGCTTAACACCCAGCAATATACATTACTGAGTCATTATTAGCACTATTTAAATTTACAAAAACCCATTGTTTCATAGCAAATGCGACAATTTTTTTTATTGATTCCACAGTTCCACAGTTCTGTTTGAAAATAAATTCCTTTTATGAAGTGATGCTAGAAAAATAATAATAATAATGAAAAAAGACACATGAAATGGAAAAACAAAGCAGTTTTGTATTTGAAGCACATATGTTCGTATGCGACACAACATTTAGAAAATAGAACCAGAAAGCCATTCTGCAAAGTTCTGCATTTTGTTCATAAAAAAAAAAGTGAGACCAAGGTATCTTTTTATTACCAGGAGGCATTTTCTTGAGTTTTTTTCCTCAGTTATTACAAAACAATTTAAATAGTGAAATGTTACAATTTCGAGTATGTAATACTCAAACAACTATTGGAAGATGGTTTTGCAAATCACTGGTGAGGTAACACAGTAGTTGTTCAACTTTAGATTTTCCATCTAATTAACAGACTGATTGTAGTTGCTTAACATTTATGATTTCTTTTTTTCTCCACAGCATATCAAATAAAGGAATCTTATACCTTTTTCTAAATTTTGTAATTCCAACCATTTTTTTTTCCTAACAGACTCTTGTCATGTGAATTTTATATAGCACAATTCTGCATGTATATACAAATAATATATTTTTTTGTGTGCATGTGTACATGCATCTTTCAAGGAAAAAATTATTTTATATTGCATCAGATAGAAGGATATAAACTTCTCACAGATTCATGACTTTTTTTTTTTCATGATAATTGAGTATAATGCAGAATTCTTATGAATTCCTAACTATTGCATAATTTAAAATTATGTCCTATAGCAAACATGCAGGAAGAAAAATGAACTAATTTCAGAAAACCTACATGAGAGCGTTTCCTGAATTGATGCTTTCTTTTTTTCTTTTATTATCCTCCCTAAAATAAAATAAATGCCTATAGATCCATACCAGTTTTACATAAATTATCTAGGATTACATTAGCCACTACATATTCACATTAACTGCTGGCATGTCATTACTAAAAATAATTTTAAAAAATGCTGTTCTTTAGGTGATAAATGGATAAAGCGTGATATAGCACATTTCTGTATGTTTCTCTAAATCATCTCACATCTTAATGCAAACAAAAATCAAACTATTTACATTGCAAAACAATATCATAATGCAAACTATAAGAATTAAAGAAGATTTTTCATCGATGTCAAATTTCTAGTAATCAGTGCTGTCATTTGTTATTATAAATACCTGACCATCAGAGTGAATATTTCTACTGAAATTCTCACATAAGAGGAAAGACAGAGGATGTTTTATGATTTGGTCCTCCTGTGACTGTCCATAATTCAAAATTGTATCTATATTATATAGTAATGATCCTATTAAATACACAATAAATGCATTATACTGGCTAAAAATTATTCAAAAGTACACTGATACAGAAATTAAATTGTCACTGGCAAGTTATCAAGCTGCACCTTAATCAGCCAGTTGAACATAATTTTCAGTAACACAGCATTGTATTTCATACTGGATACTTCTTGGAATTAGATACTTTGCATCTTCAGTCTTCTGAAGTGAGCTGACCTGGCAATAAATACGGTGCATCATTGGTAGTACATAAACTCAAGACTGTTATACAAAATTATTGTCTCTTTTTGTCTTCATAGATGGTTGAGTTTATATGGACACAGACTAAATATCAAGAACCTGAAATCAAGATTTTCAAATTATATTTCAAAATTACTTTTGAGCATAATTTTTTTATTTAAAACCATACTTTGAAAGACCCCAAACAAGAATGCAACATAATTCATTAGGAGAGAGAGGTTATTTTAAGGCACATATAAGTTACAAGAACCCAACAAACGCAGCTGGACATTTAAACCCTGTGGGTGAAGCCCATGTCACACCACTTTTCTTACAGAGATGAACACAGGGCAGCCAGATCCTCAGCCAGATTAGTTTGACATAGCTCCACTTTATTCAACAGGAATAAAAAGTTTCATACAAGCTAAGGATCAAATACAGAAAATAGGGAATTTTTAAACAACAACAACAACAACAAAAATGTAATAGTTCCCTTTCTAAGCTGGGATGAAGATCAGCTTCCAGAACTATGCACCTTTTCTGTTCTTATGTCACCCCATCCCTCCTTTCTGTGCATACATATTATCTTTTCTGAATACAGTTTTCTCCACACAAATACAAGTTTTCACATTCATAAAAATGCTTGATAGGCAAGGTTAATCCAAAATCATATCAGGTTATATTCCTAAACAATCTGTCAACAGCAAAATTGAAGACTTCAGCATCAACCATTTGTGCTCCATTATACCTTGTCAGCCATTGATCCCTAGAACTACCCAGTTAAACTATACCTTGAGTTGAGAAAAATTCCCTTTGGTTAGTTTTTCACCAGATGATGTGTCAGGAAAAGTCTGAAGATGATAAAGATATTCACACAAAGTGAGCAAAAATGGCACATACATAGTGGCAGTCAAACATGCAGCTGGCAGTCCCTAGTTTCTGTTACCTGCCTGACATGTTGGATTGAGATCTTAAGGGTCTGATTTTTCTCTGGTTTTTTTTTATGTCATGCCTTTTCTGGAGATTGTATTCTGATTATTCATGGCCCTATATTTCGTGCAAAATGCTTTAAATTCTCCTAGAAATTACTCTTGATGTGTACGTGAAAAAAGTCTATATCCATGATGAGAAAAAATCCCTACATATTCCTGCTGGTCATATATACAATTTGTTATTGATTTGTATAACTCCATTACTGCAATTATTTATTATGGATAAGCTTCATTACCAGCATCCTTTAACAGAAAATTTCAGCTGTGATCCAGGAGTTGAAATGCCTTTGAAATAACGTTAGCTGAGACCTTAGAAACAAATCAGAATTTTCAGCTACTTGAATGACATAAAGAGAGCTGAAAATACACCATTCTGTTCACTCTTCACAGATACAGTCAAAAATCTTCCTTTCAGGTTGTACTGAGATGCCTTTCAAGATAGGAACACAAATCGCTTATTAGCCTTGACTGACTAGAACAAAAACACAGATACTTGTGAATAAATAAATAAGTAAATGTAAATTCTTGAACCTTAATGGACCATTCAATTATGCATACTGAATCTTTTATATAGCATAAAGATTGAATTTTATCCAGTAACTCTTGCCTAATGCTTTCTATTTGCAGAAGTATATATTCCAAGAGGATATTAGGGTTTACTTTGAATTAAGGATTATAAAACATAAATATGATCTTTGAACTTTAAAACCATAATTTCTAGTATGTTTTCCTCTGCAATACTTTAAACAAGAACACAAAATTTCATTTTGTGGGATTTATCAAATATCGTGAAAAATGAACATATAATTAAATTACACAAGTATTATGCACAGAGCTTAGAATAAGTGACAAAAATGAAAATAGAAAAACAGAAAAATGAGATCTAAAACTGAAAATTTTAAGGAAGAAATAAGTTGTATTATTGAGCCAAGACAATATTCTGGCAGAGTTTTAAGCAAAGTATATTCTTCCTTGAGTGTCTGGTTAGGTGAATATAAGTATAAAGGAGACAAAGATTGTGATATCCCAGAAAACATTACTGTAATCTCTGCCTGCCTTGTCTCTTAAGAGTTCTTTCCCAGAGATTCCTGAAGTGCAAATCCTAATTAGATATGTTATTAATCTTATTCACTTGAGAAAAGTCAGATATGTGCACAAATATTTGTTGGATTAGAGCCATAATATGCTTCTGGTGGGTTTTGGAGCATAAGATCCTTTTAATTTTCTAATTCATTGAATGTACTCCATTTCATTATTGGAAATCTTAGCTCCTGGTTGGTTTTATGATCTTTTTTTAAGCATGTTTAGTTTCATTTTGCCCAAGATTCAATAAATATGCAAAATGTTGCCCAGTGATAGGGAAGAAAGTAAATTTGTGCTGGAACTACAGTAATGTTGATAAAACAGATGCTGCTTAATAACTAAAAGAAGGTTTTCAGTCATAAGGGCTGAAAAAACTTTTGCTTTGTGCAAATAATAAAACATCTCCAGGTGAGAGTGGGAGAGTTTAAAAACTAATTTAATACTGATGAGTGTGGGTTTTAATAATAAAACAAAAAGAGACAAAATTTACAGGACCTGCATATGTGGGAAGAGTTGCATTTAAACTACTAAAATGATGAGACTTTGATTCTGAATCTCAGTGTGCAGGTTGGCTTCATCCCAAACTGTAACAGGGAAAAATCTAAAATACACAGCCCTAGTCACACACCCTTCATTGCTCTATACACTGATTTCCAGAGAAATTAAATATTGGAAGGAAATCATGGTGAAGCTCAGTCTCACATCTGGAGAACCAGGAATCAGGATACAAGTGAGAACCTGATGTGCTTTGAAGTCTAGTTATATTCAGAGATGCCTGCAAATAGAAAATGTTGCCATTATAGGAGAAAATGTAAATTATGGAAGTGTGGTAAAGAAGCAGTTATTTATTATTTATAGAGAGTTCTGTTACTGGTTCCTAGAATCAGGAAGGTCAGAAATACATAATTTGTAAATTACCTGTCCTTATATGACAGTCTTGAGTCTTTTAGCACTCAGCTCTGTTTTCAGATGCTTTCCCTTTCTGAGAAATGACATATGACTATGTCAAGACAGAGATACCATCAACTAAGATCAACTATCAACCTTTTTAATTAATAACCTTTATGCTGACTCATATCTGATTTATGAATTTCAGCAAAAATACTAAATTTAAATGCATTTCAAGGCAGCCATTGATTTTTTTTCCCCTTGAGAAACTTGAAATGAGCAAGCACAGCTTTTAATGGTTTGAAATAATTAAAGCAGACCACAGGAAAGGACTATTCACCAAAGTTCTCATACAAGAAATATATCCTAAGAACAAGCTAATGCTTCAATACTCTAACCTATTGAAACAGAAGGGAATGTTTTTCATTTTCTATTCAAGCAACATTTAATGTTCATGTGCATGCAGCAGAAATATTCGACAGGAATCTAATTTTTATGTTGACAAGTCATTGCTAAAACATGTTATTAATTTTACTTACTATATTTTGGGGATGATCTCTGGGCATGGTGCTAAAACAGTAGAATCATAAAATCCTGGAATGGTTATGGTTCAAAGAGATCTTAAGGATCCAAGCTCCAAGCCACCTGCTATGGCCAGGAAATCTTCCACCAGACAAGACTCTGAGCCTCTAATAAGATGGAGAAAATAATAGCATGGTGGTTATTCAGTAGCTTAAATATTGCAAATTATAGTACAGATGGACCTTTAGAAATTTCACTCACCTTCCTTATTTTCTTCTTTTTAGATGCCACTTCCTTTATTCCTTACAATTGCAACTCCCACAGAGACAACATGGGTGGAATTGTGAGCTCTCTTGACATTTGTACCACGGGTCTGCACTATCCACTTTCATGATTCACCTCGTCTGACATAATTTTATTAAAAAGCATTTGGTAAAACCCCTTTTAACACTTAAAATTTCTGCCCCTTCAGGCAAGTCTCGAGAACAATTTTGTCCTGATTATTTGCATGCTAATGAATATGGTATTTAAACCACTAAGAGTGAAACCCCAAAATATAGAAATCAAATGCATGTTGACCACAGTATTGAAAACAGGTGTAGATAACTTTCTTTATATCTGTTATATATATGTGGACAATTATATGTATGCATATATTCTTCCAAAAATGAATATGAAGAAAATTTCTTTATATTCAGGACCAAAAGAGGGCTTTTTTTTTTTTTTTTTACAGAAAGACTGTGGAGTCTGGGCTGTAAGAGATTAGATACATATTTGGAAATACACACCCATCATTCCTCATTTTTCTATAAATACAACCTTCATGCATTTTGTAGATTAGAAATTATTTTTCACGTTTCTGTGTATGAGAAATGGCTCGGGCTTTTTAATCTTGTTAGCAATGTATCATTCCATTTGTTACAAGCTATATTTTAATTGCTAAATTTCTTGTCATTGGTTACACTAAATACATTCTCAATTCCATCATAACCATGAAAGACTTTCAAAGGTTTTATGGAACTTCCTCTATGATAAAGATAGTCATTTTTCAAAGTAAACCTTATGTCTGTATATTTCACAGGAGATGCAATGTCATCCAAGAGAAAACCACTTACTATATTTGACATAAGAAAGCTGATGTATAGGCAGAGGAATGCATTCAGCCTGAATTTTGTTTACTGTGTATTTCTCATTCTAATGTTAACTTTATGTATAGCTTCTGCTTTTGCTTCTTTACTCCTTTCATATTTATATATATGCAAAGACATTGTGGGGAACCAAATAGAACCAAAATGGATGACAAATGGATATTTCTAGTTAGATACAAGTCAGTGCTACAGACTGAAGGATTTGATTTAGGATCTGAGAAGAGCATGGTCTTTGCATCTAAGACATGGCATATCAGCTGCTGAAGACGGATTTGGTAGCAGTCTTAATTATGAGACTTAAGTATCAGCCAGCATGACAGTGGGCCAACCTCTTCTTAATTGAATTTCCCCTTGACTACTAAAATACCTAAAAAATGTATAATATTAAAGGCAAATATTTGATTCAATAAGAGACACAAGACCCAGACACACAATTTAGATTCAGGTATACTGATATTTCTCACTTTAGTTTTCTTTTTTTAAGTAACAATAAAGTTCACATCACTCAGACTGTACAGGAGGGTGTCTAAGATGATAGGAAATGTTGGAAATGATGTGAGGATAGATGACAGGATGTGTTGGGAGCAAGTGTTCATTTTCACATGTCTCTTCAGATTAAGTGTCTTATTTAGCTGAATGGCAAATTTTCCTTCTGGTCAAGGTATTCAGCTCAAAATTGTAAGAGCAAGAGCCTACCCTTCCTATTTCAACATGACCAGAAAATAAGCTTGTTCTTCTCCTGTCCAATTGTTCAACACCTTTGGAGATCTAGCCCAAATTTCTGGCCACACATAAGGACTTACAACTTGAATCCCCACTCTCAAAGGAAAGTAATTAAGTGAGACTATGCAATATATTGAAATGCATGTCAGTGAGTAAGATACTTCAGCTGAAGCAATTTTACTTCATGGGGAATAAAGTATTCATGGAACAAATTTCAAAGCATTTCATTTGTCATACTAGGTTGAATAAAGAGGACTGACATCCACTTAAAACTCTTTCCACAGTCAAACCCCAGATGAAGTACTTTATCTGGTTTAGTCAGTGCACTTCAAGAAAAGTGGAAAGATGTTGGATACACTCCAGAAGAGAGCAATGGGAAGAATCAGAACTCTAAAAATATGTGGAAATGCTAAGCAATCTGAGGTTATTTAGGTTAGGGAAAAAAAAAATAAAAGAACTAGAAATTGCAACTCTCTAAAAATAATGTGAGAAATATTGGAAAGAAATTATTCCCTGTGGTTACTTTGGATAGAATATGTGGTTCAGAAATTTTCAGAAATGTGGATTTATGTATGATATGAAGGGGTAGGTATCAGCTTCTGCTTCATATACTTGCATTTCAGTGATGAAAAACATCCACACCTCAGCTGGGTAGCTATCCTACCATCACATTCAGTGGAACTTAGAGATCTCTTCATCTTAGCCAAAATCTGACACTTGCACGTGCTCAGCTGACTAAGCCCCTGTGCTCCACTGACTCTATCGACTAGATTTTCACTGAGTGTAACAGCTGCTCAAATGCAGATGTCTCCTTTGTGTATACTTAAATGAACATCTGAATTGCAAGATGAACCCTGGTGTAAGAAAAATTCTGCAAGTGAGGATGGTGAAGTTCTGGAACAGACTGTCTGTGCATACTGTCTCAAGCACTAACAGCAGAGTGTGGTTTATGCAGAGTTGACCTTTCCTTGGGGCATAGGCAAAGCTTTTCTATAACCAGAAAAGCCTAGCTCAATAAAACTTGATATTATAGCTTCTGTACTACTGTTAAACATTGCCTACAGCAAGCTCTGTTCACTGCTGCTTCTCTGGGGAGCCACACAGCATGTGGCAGAAATCAGAATTTTCTCCCTGTGCATGTCCAGGCAGGGATAAATGCAGATGGCACCACATCTCCAGTTAGTGGGACTGATTGCATTAACTAGGCAGAAACTCTGTGGGCAAAAGAAAAAATTAGATCAGGTTCCTTCCTATGTTTGTCTCTGAAGGGCAGCAAGAGCTTTATGTGCAATTTTGTTTGAGCAGAGTCCAGTTCCTAGCTCAGGTAATCCTTAAATTAATCTCTTGTATATATAGGCAGTAGAAGGACAAGGTTGTGGATCTTGGTAGGGTTTAGGCACATGATTATTAACTACTCAATAGTGTTATGTTCATTCTTTAATTGATTAATCCACTTTACTTAGGTAGTTTTTTTAATTTCAGATATCTTAATATTATTAACTTTAAATTTTCCTTATGCAACCTGATGCTATACTGTGTTACATATCCACTTCCATGTTCAAACACAAACTAAAATCTCATTTTCATTTTGTTAAGTCTAAAATCACCTATACCACCTTGGAGGACCATGGTTCAGCTCCCAGAGAATAGTGAAACAGCAGACTCAGCCTTGAAATGTGAATTTCACCACATCTAATTCAAGAATATTAGACTAAGAAATGCATTTGGCTTCATCTGTCCTCAATGAAGAGTGACAGGTCCCATATTGACAAGCATCCATACTGAATGTCAAGATATTAGGATGGTTACTACCATTGCTATCTGCAAATGGAATAGGAAACTCAGCAGATTTTGGGAGGTAATTTTTCACTGACATTATTTAAGTGCATACATCAAATGTACAATCACAAATTTAAAAACTGGCAATGGGTTTGGTGAAAATTTCTTCTTTGATTCACTATGGACAGCTAAACAGAAAACTTCAGACATTTTTTTGCTTTTGATAGTGAGTGTCAACCTGTGGTATAATAATTGCTGGCTGTGGATGAAATTAGAGACACAGACCTGTGTTATCTCGTCTTGTTCATGTTTGTCAATTCAGTCTTTCATATAATTATCATTTCACAGACTGTAAGACAAATGCAGGTCCCAATATGAACAGGTGTTGATTCAAAAAAGTACAAAGTACAAACACTGACAATAATACTGTTATCTGTTCTCTAGTGTTATACAGTACCACAAAACTCAGACTGTACCACTAACCTTTTCCACTGACTGGGTTTTAATTAATCTTTCTAAGAATACTTGGGGTAAAAAGAATATGACTTCCTTGGTTAACTTTCAAAATATACATCAGTTACATATGGAAACACACATTAAATTCTCCAGTTCATTAATTGATTTTGTGTAAAATATCTGCAGTACAGCAAAGTATATTCTGTTGTTTTTACTTCTAAGTTAGTTTTGAAAAAAAGTGTGGATAAATGGGTTAAAATGACATGTTAAATATTGTTAGGTTTCATAAATAGTATTTTAAACAGTTGTCAAAACACATGCTTGAGAAAAGATGCTGAGTTTAAAATATTAAGATTTATTTTGTTTATATAACTCTTAATTTGAACAGTTAGAATACCTGACAGTTTTTCTTTTATTTTTATTTGATTTTTCCTTTCTGCATATTTTCTTTCTTAATCCTAAAATGAATGAAAAAACAAAGCATACAGAAATAGCTGCATTTTTGCAATAAAACATTCTGTTAATAAATTTATTTATGTTGTTTGAAGCACTTAATTTTGATAGCATTAGAGAAAATTTGGGATAAACTGCCCTTTGAGAAAAGAAGAAAAGGCTTCAACAAATACATTATTACCAATCAATGGGCTATGAGTCGCCAATTAGTACTGCTTATTTTTTTTCTAATTACCATGGGCTTAATCTATGACAGTAAACAAGACTCTGCCATTTTAGTCTAGTGTCCAATCTGGTTAAATCATTTTCTAGAAATAACCTGGCCTGAAGGTCAGGAAGGACACTCATTCCAAGGCTCTAAGTGGGCTACTTGAGCTTAACTGGCAAGAAGAAAGATCCTCTGTTAATTTAGTATGTATGGGTGAGTGCAGTCAGCACCACAAAGGGCTCCATTATTGCCATATCAAAGTAAATAGCTGAAAAAAAGTGAGTCAGGGAGATGAATGATGAGTTAAGTGTTAAGCAGACACTGAGTGCAAACAGTAAGTATTACAGTTGCTCTCAGAAGGAATGTGGCATCTCTTAACTCCTTGATTTCTACTGTGATAGATCTGGTTTTCTGCAGATCTTTTTTATCCTGCAGGTCCTTTATTACTCATTTTAACGAGAATTTGCAAACACTTTAATAAATTAATTCAGCATGTGATGTCTGGAAAAAGTTTTCCTGCAATAGAACCCATTTTACACAGGGCATATTTTTGGCATATGAGGTTATATTCATTGCCAGAAGATAATATTGAGCAGGTGTATATCTTTCTCTGAGAATATAATTGATCATTGTACAAATTTAGGTTTCAAAAAGGTAACTCTCACATGTTTGGATTTTCATAAAACATCACATGGGACCTGAAAAACATCAATTAAATAGAAAAGTGCTAGAAACAGAAATTCAGTTAGGAGGTTAAAGCAACTTCTGCAAAAGAAATGTAAAGTAAGTGAAGAGTAGGAAAGCTGTTTATAACAACTGAAATTAAACAGTTGTCAGTTAAAATATTAAAGAACTATTTTTAGGACTTAGCATACTTAATTTTATCATTATTGGTCTTTGCAGAAAAAGGAAAATGTACTTATTAAATGCATTGATAACCCACAATGTAATTAGAGAAGACAGTTAAGTAGCATCCAGAGATAAATCTGGTCTTGAAAACTAATATAATGAAAATGTGAGAAATGAACTGTTGTGCATTAGGGAACATAGATAAAACTTTTGTGTAAAGTAGGGAATTCAGTCAGGTGCAAAGGCAGAATAGCCAACATGAGTGCATGAATTAATCACTGAAAGCATCCATGAAAAAAGACACTTTTTGCTATGTTGCATCAACTGATTTATTTCTTGTCATACCAAGAAAGTAACAGTGTTATTCTGCAATGAATGAATAAAAAGTACTCTAGCAAGTGTTGTTGTCCACATTTGATCACAAATATCGAAGAACCCTCTGTACAAATAAAAGTAATAAAAAAGGGTTGATGAGAAAAGCACAGAATATAATGTCTGTCATACAAGATGGACTAAAAGAGCTTGGCTTCTTGAGCCTAAGCAGATAAAGTGGCTGTGAATATCTTCCTCAAGCAGTCAGGATGTTCAGTGCAAGCACAGGAAGAGAATATTGCACGAGACAGTAAGTTCAAAGAATAAGGAATACAAGCTCATAAAAGAACTAGAAAAAACTATTATATACTTATAAAGTATACTTACATAATACTTAATAAATAAATTTGCACAATAATAAAGATCTGCAATATTCCTTAGAAAGCACAAAAACAGTCCAAAAAACCTCCAAGCTGATTATTTTCAAATAATTCAAAACTGTGTTCTATGAATGCATGACTGTGATCTTTAATTTCAGATAAAGAAAAGGGTTATCAAAAATGTCTTTTTATACAAAAAGCAATCTCAGAGGAACAGTATCTCTTAGGGGACAGATGCAAAAATGAAGAGAAAGATCACAACAAGAAATGCCTTACATACTTTTAGAAGTGACCTACAGATTGCAGCTGGATGTGCTGATGCACAGTGTTAACATTTCCAGACAGCTCATGGGTGCATCAACTGTGCTCACACAGTTTTTACAGAGTCTTTCCAATTGTTCCCTTTTCCAAATCTTCTGCAGTACCAGAAAGTGAATCTATGACAGTGCATTGAAATTATACACTGAATCACTGAATTGCAGAATAATTCTCTTTGGAAGGGATCTAAGAATGTCTCTAGGCCAGCCTCATGCTGAAAGCAAAGTCAGCTTTGCAACCAGTCTTGGTTGCTCAGAGCTTTATCCAAGTATGTCTTGGAAAATCTCCAAGGATGGAAGCTGCACAGCCACTTTAGGCAACCTGCCCACTGTTTGGCTGTTCTCAGAGTGAAAGAATTTCTCCTTATCATCAGCCTGAACCACTCTTGTTCCACCTCAGCATCCCACCACGTACGGCGGTGTGAGCATCCTCCCTCTGCTCGGTGACCCCGCAGGCACTGCTCCTGCTGCTGGCCTTCCCCAGAGCCCTCATGCCACAGGGGCTTAGCCCAGCTCCCTCAGTCTCTGCTCAGAGAGCAAGGCCTCCAGCCCCCTTGACCATCTTGGTGGTCCTTCACTGAACCCATTGAAGTTTATCAAGGAGTTTATTAAATGTGAGTCCAATACTGCATGCAAGTTTCCAGATCTGGTTTAACAAGTGCTGAGCAGAGGGATCTAATCACTTGGTCCTGATGTCCTGGCTATGCTCCTGCTGACAAAATCCAGGAAAATTTTGGCTTGCCAGTTACCAGGTCTTACTGCTGTCTCAGGCCCAGTTCAGTACCCACCAGGACCCCCAGGGCTTCTTCAACCCTGTACAGACAGGCTGGCACCTATACCATTGCCAGGGCTCTTCCTTCCAACATGCACAGCTTGGCTTTGGTCCTTATTGAACTGTGTGAGGTTCCTGTCAGCCCATTCCTCCAGCCTCTCCACAGCTCTCTGAAAGGCAGTACATCAGCTGTCCCTCTGCTATTTGATGCCATCTCCAAACTGGAGGAGCAAGCACTCCATCAGCTCCTCCAAGCTGTGGATAGACATATTACATAAAGAAAAATTCCTGTGCTCATCACTGTGGTAGAGCACTTTTTTATCAGTCTCCTGAAAAAGTATGATCCCATTAACCAAGAGACTGTACTGAAATATTTTTTTAAATTATTTCATTAATTTTTCTAGAAATAAAATTTGTTTCTGAAAGCAAATATAAGTAATTTACTAAAATCTCAGGAACTCCCAAATGAGGAAGAATCACATCGTGAGTTTAATTTTCTGATTTGTCAAACTAGAGACTTTAGAAATAGATAGGGGAAAAAAAATTCAGTGAAGAGTTTTCAATTTAAATTCAAAATTTTCATATATTTTAAATTAAAGTTGCATTTGCAGCTAGGACTAGGACATAGTTCTAGGACAGCCATAAAATTAAATTGAAAAATGTGGATGCGACTCTTACACTGAAGCAGAGAGAGAGAAATAAAGGATAAGAAAAAAAAGACATTGGATGATTTAGATTAAAACAAAGTGTGAGGGAAGGGGAAAAGTATAGGAACTACCTAGTCTTCATTATGCATATAGCAACATCTGAACACAGTGTCATCAGGGTAAGATTGGCTGTGCCATATTCAGCAGATGTTAAATTAAAAGTTATTCTGAGAGAAAAGGGCAGGTTGGAGACCTGTTCATAAAGGTCAAGCTTGTGTAATCAGTGACAATTTGATCTATTGCTAGGTATAACTGTGAAAGCTGGAATCTCAAGGCAGCAAATGTGAAGTTATCAGAGTCCTTTGAGATTCTGTGTGGCTAATATACATTGAAGACATCAGAACAGCAGAGAAGACAAATGAGCATACATTGCAGCACTGCAGAAAGAACCATTACTGCTCCCAGAACATCAAGGAGAGCAAGCTGAAATATTTCAGGGACATTCCAAGGAGAGATGGAGATCGATCAGCAAAAACAATAGTGTAAGGCAGAGCTGCAAGCAGAACTGGAAGCACGGATTGGGTCTGCAACATAACAGAAGGGAAATTTCCACAAGCAATGAGGGGATGTCAGGTCCTGTGAGTCATGATGCAAAGGGCCACCGACCTCCAAATTTAAGGCAGAGCTTGATAATGATGGATATAGGTAATTCATCAAACAATAATGTCAGCTGGTAAGCAGCCTAGTTAAAAGACACAAGAAATGTAGCCTCATGTTTCTGACCCCTCCAGCATCATACAAATCAGATTATGCTTTCTTCTAATAAAACTGTAGATTTCATATATCAAAATTCTACTTCATATGAATCCATAAAATGCATCTAGACACTCCATATATATAAACAGACATTCTTATACAACGACAAATAAAAATTATAGAAATTAGCTAGATATGTTTTTATAAATTCTGTTTGAATATTCTTATTAATAGTTTCATTTTACATAGCAGACTATTTTTGATTATTCTATAAGGGTTTTTTCCTGAAAATAGATAAAATATGTAAATATGTCACTATTTGTGAAATCCTCACAAACTTTTCAAGAGATCTTTAAAGAATTTATTTATTTTTACTTCACTCTGACTATTACTACATTTTAAAACACCTTTTCAGTAAAAGACCTATTTTGATCTTTTTCAGCCTAACATTTCAGTGTTTATCTGGACCATGTTCATTTATTTTCTGTCTTTCCCATACCTCTGAACTCTGTGTTTCCTTGTGTGAGCAAAAATGGGCATCTTCACACCATCACATTCAGCCTAATAGCTTTAAACAGGATTTAATCCTCTGAAAAACCCAGTTACGCAAACCTTAGCCAACACCAAACTTCTTTCCACACCGTGTCATTGTCTCTTTCTGCACCACAATCAATCACCAGGGCATATTCTTATCTTAAATCTGTAGAATATCTCCATTGCTAGAAGAGTCATTGTCTACCAAATTTATACTTACTCTTCTCTGTAGATGTCTGAATTGTTATCACACCCAGCATGAATAAAGATATAAATTGGGTTATATATTCATGATTTCCACATTGAAACAATCTCCTACAATCAGATTTCTTATACAAAGGTTATGCAGAACAAAACATAATGAATTGCATTTTATCAATTTGATTGCTCACAGAAAATAAAAATAATACTTCATTATCAGGCTTAGTAAACTGTAAAAAAGACTTTTATATGTGGCTAGTATTTCTCTACCCACAACCTGGAATTACAGCTCTGCAAAGTAGGAACAGGTTTACGAAGAAAATTAACTTCTTCCCTCTGCTGTGCCTATTGCAGTGTCTTAAATAGGAAAATACTCTGGGGATGTGCTAGTTTCTCTTTTCACCTAAAAGTGACAAATTACAGATTCAAAAATTGCTGATGCTCCCAAATATTGTAAATGTGCAGCTGTATATGCCCTTAGTTAAAAGGATCCTGAATGGGAGAGGATAACATTCAGTTCACTGCATTAGCTGCACCAAGCAAATTCCTCTATGTACATTGCACTTGATAAATTACAGCTTCTAAATCTGAATGAACTGCTTAAGCTACCTCTGTCTACATGTCATGACTCCTTGAAAAGCAAGATATATTGCTTCAAAGATATTTGTGTGGTTATAGATCAAAAATAAATAACACTATCTCATTTAGTTAAATAAAGTGAGTAGTTATATAAATCAAGAGTCCTCTCATGCTTTCAGGAGACAAGCTGGCAAGACATATATAGTCCTTTACAATCAGAGTTTGTAAGTTCATGGCACTTAAAACAGGCATGTCTTGGGAAATAGTCAAACTCGTATGTATTCTGCTTGGAAAATATTTGGTACCAGAAAATTTGTCAGCATGAAGCAAATCAACTTTGTGAACAGGTGAAAAAATGTGGTTAATCCATGCTCACTGTTGATACTCAATAAGTCAATCACTGTAATTTGCTATGCTCAGTTCTAGCCAGCAAGATCTGACTTTCACAATCCTCAGTAACTAAGGCAGCTTTAGCTTTGAGAGCACTTCTAGCCTGTTCATTATCAACATTGCATTTTTAAATCACATTACAAAGCAAACCGTGAGGGGCTTTGCTTTTCTTTAAGGAAGAAATTTTAACAGAATTCTTGGGAGACACATGACTATATATGCAAGCCTCACCTTGTATTTTTGAAGAGGTGAAAAAAGATTACAGCAGAAGGAGTCCTAGGTACGAGAATGGTTGGGAAATAGAAGAAAAAAGTGGGTAAGGTTAAGGTAGAGCAATGTTCATTTATATGAGTGAATGTCTTGCAATAACCTTTGACATGCATTTCCATATTTTACATTTCCATATCTCTATTTTTTTTTTTTTGTTCTTTGTATTGAGCGACATTTGTTTTAATGTAATTTTAACTTATAATTGGTAATGCATATACATAATTACTATTGGTCTAATCACATAATTAGAGCACATATATTTACATAATTGCAATACTTTATTAGAAAGTGTAGTTACAGTGTTAATGGAATTATGCTTAATGTCACCCTAAAAGTCCATACAAATCTATGGGAAAAAGACATAAGAAAAAAACTATAAAAAGAGTTTAAAATTTCTTACCTTAGCCCTCCCTCTCAGTGTTGTATCAGCAAGTACACATTAATTTCATTATCATAAATAGATATGATATTGGCCATGGCTAATAAACACTTTTTACAAGTCCAGAACTGAAATATGAAAGTCTGTTACAAAAAATAAACTTAAAACCATCTATTTATTTAACTAGGGATTGCTATTTGAAGTTAAAAAGTAACAGGAATCAATCTTTAAATAATATACTTCTAGAAGATTCTGCCCTTAGTACTGCAATAGAAACCAATAAGACAAATTAAACTCTGCAAAGACCTCCTAAGTAGAAGAATCTAATAAACAGGACCGCTCTGATGGGTTATATTGATCAAATTTTATTTGAAAGAGGAGCCTTAAGTCCTATTCTAAGTCCTGTAATCAGCTCAATCTTCCCTTCAGTGTTAATAAATATTTGACTTCTCAACTCTGGATGCTTTTATAGTAGTTTGGTTCTTCCACTGACTTTAAAGGCAAATAAAACAAACTTTGACTTTTGCCATTGATTGTTGAAACAGTTCCTTGATGGAGTCACACTAAAGCTTTCTTTCTGTCCTCTCCCTTTATATTTTTCCTGAAAACACATTCACATGAAATGTGTGCCTGTCCTGATTTTCAAATGGAAATAAGACGCTTTAAGACTACAGATAATGTGTTTGGGTAAATTTGATTTTGTTTTGTGAGACTTGTTGCTACAGATTAAATTTAGGCATAGTAAGGCCTAAATATATTTTTTCCTGTGCAAGTATACATGTAAAATACGAATTATATTCAATCAGAATTTCATGGTTTATTTGTAAACCTAAAGCATTGATTTAAAAGAGGTATTATTATGGTAAGCATTTAATATGCCTAAATACTCTTGAGCAGGTTGGGCTGAACTAACCACAAAACATTATCCTATAGGATAGTACTTTCCTGTGCTTGCATTCCTGTTACAAATATATTCAAAATTACAACACTGCAGCGTGACTCCTGTGATCTGTTCACTGAAGTGTCTGTACATATTCTAGAGAAGTTTATAATTACAGACTTTGTATTCAAAACACATTATAATGTGGCCACTTTTTATCTGAGATTCTCATCTTACCCAATAATGACAAGGATGACCCATTACAGCTATTGTTACTGTTTTATGCAGATGATGGAGGTGCTTTCAGATGTGGAGAAGATAAAAAGGGAATTTCTTGAGGATACCACTCCAATGGCAAGATGGCCATTTCTTAATTTTGTGAGGAAAGAGAGCCTATATTCTCAGTTTGTAGGTATGAAGATCCACAGCCTTATTTTAACTGAGATACATGAAAAGGGGACAGAGTAAAAGCCAGAGGAGGTGATATTGCAGAGTATGTACATGCTCTAAATGGATGTTGAAATTGTAAGTGTATAAGCAGTGGGAGGCTGGCAAATGGGTATATATGAGATCAGTGTTTCAATTAATGATTTTAGGTCATGTGGACCTAAGCACTATCTTGTAACAATACAAATATTTACTTAGCAGATGAAATGATAGGATTAAGGCTTTGGAAAATGCCTACTTTTTTTTTTTTTTTTTTTTAATATTTGTGTACACTTGCACACAAATCACCCAAGCTGTGATTTGAAATTTACCTCTGGCACACTGTAGTGTTACACCTGTAGCACAAAAATTGGGATGGTCTGCAGAGTGCCTATGACTGCTCTCCAAGTGCTGGCACCTGTGAAAATAAGACCATAGCTTTTCCTTTTCAGATTTAGTATCCCACATTTGAAAGCTTGCAACACTCACCAGGCGCCAAACAAGGTGAGCACAGCAGGTCAGTGATGATCACGTCATCAACCAAGAGCCCAGTGACCTCCAAATAGGTTTATGGTCATGAGGAAATTCCAAGTCCAGTCAATGAGCCAAGCTTTGGTCAGGATCAGGGAGGTCCAAGTCCAGGCACAGGCTGCCCCAGCAGGGGCATGGTAGCATAGGTGAGGACAAAGGATGAGGGTCTGAGCTGCCCACACAGCAGACCTGGAGAAAATAAACTCCACACACAGCTCAAAGTTGGAAAAGGAAATCCCAGGTGCTTCCAGGACAAGTTACCCTTCTCTGCCCCTGCCCCAGTTGTCCTTAATAGCAAAATAAACATAGTCAGGGCATAGGTGTGACCATGGCTCACAGTTGTCCCTGCACTCAATCACTAGAGCTGTATCAGGACTGATTTTGGCTCTGGCCAAACAGAAGTGGTGTGCCCCAGGCAGTGGACACACATTGTGTAGGGGCAAGTTTGGGACCACACAGGGTAGTGACCATTCCCACAGCTGCTGATGTAGGGGTTCTACTGGTCTGGGCAGGAAGAATGGAAGTAGTATTTAGCTGTATAGAAACAAGCTAAGCTGTGCCAATCAGATTACTGGCCAGAAAATAAATCCTAGCCTTGTTTTCCCTTCCACCATAGATAAAAATCTCTTTTTTACTGTTTTGGGGTTTTTTGTTTGGTTGGTTGGTTTTTGTGGGGTTTTTTGTTTGTTTGTTTGTTTGATTGATTGTTTGTTTTTAAATGTTAGGAAGTGACAGTTCAGACTACAACATGAGGAACACTGTCTTGTGGGAAAAGGTCTGGGTCTGTTGGGGTTTCTTTATGATATACATTTGCTAGCAATGAGGACATAAATCTTACAATTTCTTGTTTCAGTTGCTTAAGGGAGAGCTTACAATGGGACCTAATGGATGCAGTCCCAGGAATTCATGTCTGGAAGCAGTACATATCCTACTCACCTGCATACAGTAGCCCAAATTCTGGCTTGCTCTTCATTAGGAGTAAACTGATTTTGTGGGACTCAGAGATTTAATAATCTAGTGTAGTCATTAGGTTCTTATTCCATTATATGATGACTTGAAATTTCATCTATTGAGCCTTACAGAGAGACATAGAAGCTTTCAAACAGAAATTTCACTGTAATTTAAGCATTAAAATATTGAGTGGCAGCTTGGTTTTCTGGCAACTTATTGATTTTCAAATTTTCAAAGCAAATTATTGATATTTATGTGCCATGTGGTATGTGCCCAAACAAGAAAATGGCAGTTCTGAAAAACAATTTCTTTCACTGAGAAGCAGTCATTCAAAATTTTATAATAGTTTAAAATTTCCAATCAAGTTTGATATGGGAAAAAAGGAGCAGGCTTTTCATTTTTTCTAGATTCAAATCAATATTCTGCAGGATTTTTTTTTGCTTTCATCTTTTAAGCAAATTCAATCTTAAATATTGTTGCCTTCCAACCTATTAGAAAAATAACTTAATTTTACAGCAGTACTTTTTGAGAGCCAGCCTCTTTCATCACTTGGGTATAAATATCCAATATGTTTTTCAGAACATCTCAGTTTATGGTAAGGTCTATTAAATTAATGAAAATTCTTGCTAGTTAATATTTTGGACTGCCTACTTGTACAAAAAAAACTTGTAAAATATTTAAAGGTATAGAATTGATGCTCCTAATACTCTTTATGAGTATTAGTACTCTAAATGAGTACATTTATTTTGTCATCACTTATCCTTACCTAAATTGTCAGATGTCTCTCTGCGTACAGACTAGGCACTCAGTGCACTGCTGTAAAAGATTTTCAGAAATATTTTGAGTTTACATTTCCCTGCTTTACACCAAAAAAATTACACAGTGCAAGATTGAAAAAGCATTCCTCCAGAAGAGATTTCAAAAAAAAGCAGTTTTCCCTCAAACCTGCTAGCTGAAGCAATACTGCTCCTACTAGAAATATAATTTACTTTCCAACCAAAGAAAAAGATAATTTGCCTATATGTCAGAAATCCTGTAGAGTACGACTACTACTACTACTACTACTACTATTATTACTACTATTACTATTACTACTACTACTACTACTACTACTACTACTAATAATAATAATAATAATAATAATATGCAAGGTATTTCTCTGAATTTTCCAAGCCCCAGCAAGATAAGGATTTTGAAAGTAATGAACTCACCATTCTTAGAGTTATTTTGAAGCTAATATGTTATAAACCAGTTATAGATATTCATAAGCTGTGCTAGTTTTTGTTGGGGTAGGGTTAATTTCCTCCTCAGTGGCTGGTATGAGGCTGTGTTTTGGATTAGTGCTGACAAACAGTGTC
The DNA here is from genome assembly GCA_030060385.1 of Muscicapa striata striata. Classification (NCBI taxonomy): domain Eukaryota; kingdom Metazoa; phylum Chordata; class Aves; order Passeriformes; family Muscicapidae; genus Muscicapa; species Muscicapa striata. The sequence goes on from JAREIS010000077.1 coordinate 2,570,999, forward strand.
GATAATTCAAAGATGATTTTGTTATTGCTGAGCAGCTCTTGCACAGCATTAAGGCCTTTTCTGCTTCTCATACTGCCTGAACAGTGAGGAGACTGGAGATGCACAAGGTGTTGGGGGAGGACACAGCTGGGACAACTGACTCCAGCTAATCCAAGTGACAGTCCATGCCATATGGCATCATGCTCAGTATACAAAACTGGGAAAAGCAGGAGGAAGGGAAGACATTCAGAGCGATGCTCCTTGTCTTCCCAAGTCACTGTTATGTGTGATGGAGCCCTGACGCCTGCCTGCCCATGGTTAAGTGGTAAATTAATTCCTTGTTTGTCTTAACCTGGTATGAATTTTGTGTAGTATATGTACCTGGATTTTATTATAGCTAAAGCTCAGACAAAACACAAACTCTCTTGATCTTCCACTTAAACTATTGCCAGAAAAGATTTATGACAGATAAATTAACACTGAAACATAAGTGCAAAGATGTAAGCAAAAGGATATTTGTATGCTTAAGACATGCGTCTAGGACTTTGAAAGTTTACATGTAAAGCCAAGCTCTGCAGCACGCCTCCTGTGTGAGCCTGGGTTACCAACTCTGGGCCCAAATTTATTAGTCATTATCAGAATTGCAATACTTCCCCAGAGAACAGGCTGCAAAGCCTGATGGGTGCTGTGTTCTTCTGCTGATGAGGTCAGGAAATAAGCACCAAAATGGAAGCTGGTGAGGATGACACTGTGCTCAAGATACCCCCTGGATCATCAGCTCTAGTCGTCTGTTAATGAAGACAACCTACAACACAATCTTCTTTATAAATTGTTACAGTTCCACAGAAGCAAATTAAACTTTTGCCTTCTTCCTTCTAGGAGACTCTTCCAAATTTTCACATCATTCACAGTTCATGAAAACCCCAGGTTTCTCTTAATTTCACATTTAAATTAATTTATGTCCTTGTGCCAACACTAATTTAACTCAAATACATCTTCTCTCTTCTGCCCACTGGTGATTAATCATACTTTTTCAATCTCCATTTTGCAAGACTAAGCCAACAAGCCTCCATTCCTCAAACAAAAGCTTCCTGGCATTTGACAATCTTTCTTTCCACCTGTTCCTAATTTTATAAATGTATCTTTCTCTGTCCTGAACACCAAAACTAAGGTCTTATGAGACAAGTACCTTTCTACTACCATTAGAAACATTTTACTCAAAATCTGCTCAGGTAGCATTTGCTCTTTTCATGTCCACTTATGTCCATATTTTTTATTCTATCTTGTATAGAAAAAGAATCATTACCTTAACAACTTTTGGTCCCTAAGTCATGATTACGTTCTCTGTCTATTAATACTCTTTCTTAATAAAACTACTGCATTCAGTTCTTGTGGTAATTCAGTTTTCCTACCAAATTATACTCTCTTCCTGCTTTTTTTTAAGGTTCTTTTGTGACCTTAGTAATTTTTCTAGCACGTGTCTACTTCTGTCCACTTTATTTATGACAATATTAAAGAAAATTGCCTGAAGATGGATCTTTAAGAAATTTCAGTATAATGACTTCCTTCCAACCCAACAGTTTCCTTTTCAACTTCATCCAGCACAGTCTTTTTTTACCCAGATATGTACACACATTGAACTGCTGTTGAACTAATAACCTCTTATGAGGCCCTACACTCAAAGGCTGCATTGTATTCTAGATAGATGAGATCTGCTGCAGTTCACTTGTCTGGAAAATCAGTTATCTTCTCTTAGGAAAGTATCACATTAGCCTCACTCATTCTGTGTTTGTTAAAACTATGTTGTATCATACCTCATTTTTTATTTACTTCCTCATCCGAAGCTCTTCTTCACCTCTGTAACTATTCTAAAATGTTCTGTGTTATTAAGGTTATATTGCCAAGGCTGTAGCTAGGAAGTCAGTAGTCTTATTTTGTTTTCTTAAATGTAAACACATATACATGCTATATTTTTTTCCCACTCATACAGACAATTTCCAATTGTACAGATACTATAACAGATATTCTTGACAGCAAATAAGCAATTTTACATGCAGAATTTTTCAATGCTCTAGTCTAAAGGCTATCTAGTCCTAGACACAGAAGTATGACTCTAAATCAGGTATGTAAAATAGAAGGGATTTTTCTTCAATCTGACTTTGACTATTGATGATGAGTACTGTACTCATCTCTAAAACAAGTGTTTCCTCTAAAACAGATGTAATGTATCTATAAAGAAGAAAATATATAATAACTCATTTTTTGTCTGACTACATCTCTAATCTTTCAAGTTATCATGTATAAATGATTTTAGAAATGTTTCTCAAATGGGTTCAAAATTATTTTAAGAATATATCTTATAAAAAAGGAATTATGAAATTGGTACATATTATTGTGCATTGTTACCATTAATTGTTACTGTGAATAATTAGAAAAACAAAGAAAAACACTGGAAGAAGCTTTGATTACAGCATTGAAGTACAGGAAGATTTTTGGACACTGAAATACTTGAGCAAAGTAAAAAAATGGTAATGACTGAAAGTCAAAGCAGATTAATTTAAGTTAGAAACAAGATGCATCTTTTAGTAATGGAGGTGACTAAGGAATGGAGCAAAACCTCAAGAGACACCATGAATTTTCTGCCTCCCAATATCATTAATTTAGAGCCCTCTTGATATGGCACAGCACAGCAGTCCTGCTATAGCACCATGCTAAAATTATATAGAGTTTCTAATCATGTTAGCATGCTGTTAGTGCTAGGGCTGGTGAGTTCTGTCACACTTTTGGAGAGCAAACAAGGAGAACTGCAGTGATCAGCACTCTCCAAGAGATACACCTACCTAAAAATTTTGCTGTTTGTATTAAAGAACACTTCTCAAGAAAATCAAGATAGAAGGAATTTTAGTCTAGGTAACATAGGAGCATTTCTCCCTGAAACCTTTCTACATATACTTATGCTAAAGTGGCACTTTAATTAAATATACAATAATACACTTATTAAAGCTACAAAAGGCTGAAAGATCAGAGATTGCCATTATTGACTATGAAAATAAACAAATGCAATCTTAGCTGAATGTTTCAGAAACAAAATAATCCAGTAAAGTACAGATATTTCAGAAAGAGCACTATAAAAAATTAAATATCCTTGAAATAAAGCATCAGAGAGAATGCAGGAAATGAGGAATCAGACATTTGTGAAACACAGGTCCTTCACATAACAGAAAATAGGTAGTCTTTAGCAAGGCATTAAAAATTACAGCACATATTGGCAATGTCTATCAAGAAGAATGACAATTAGAGCATTGTGTTCTCCAAAGCACAGAAATGTGATGGTAAAAGATAATGTAGTGATGGATTCATTTCAGCCCATGTGACATATCCAATGCCACATCTTTTCTGTGGCATAAGGAGACAAAAGACTACCTGTCGGAATTTTTACCAGGTTTTAACATGATAAAACTACTGACACCCTGTTTGCTGTCATTGCATGACCATGTGGAAAGGAATGGTAACTTCTGGTTGCACCCATATGGAGAAATTAAACAGTATTGGAGAATTATCCTCGCCACTGATTTTCTTTGCTGTTAAACTGCTGCCACCAGAATTTTGGCCCATGCTGATATGTGCACACCCAAACAGTTCTTGGACATAGTTTGATAGTAAGGGCTGGGGGTATCCCCAGCCAGAGACCACTCTCAAAAGGATACAGGAAACCTGCTTGGAGCTACAGAGATTTTAACACTGTGGACACAGACTTTTCTACATTTTTTATCAGCATCTTTTCCTTAGTGGTAAAGGGACACTCGTGCTAACACAATTAGAGACTCTAAATCATTTTAGCATGGTGCTACAGCCAGGACCACTGTGCTCTGCCATACCAAGAGGGTGTTGACAATGAAAAACTTTTTTTCATTGTTTCTAATTCATTTTTTGCTAAAAGATAATAGGTAAGATTGAACGAGTGTCAGATATAATATCTTTGAAACAGAGGGAACTGTTCAGAGTAACATCTGAAGTGCACAGAAATGGCTGTTCTCTAAAGCTAAAAGGAAAATAAATATATAGACACAAGAAATGGAGAACTCAAAAACAGACTCAATAATAAATTGCTGCATTTTAATATAAATTAATCAAATATAAGTGATATATCTGCAAGAAATACTGAAGAGGATGTAAGACCTAAGATACGTGTGTGCATTAACACGAAATAACATAGAAATATAAAATTTCAAACTATTAATTGCACTTTATTTATGCCAAAGGGATGTTAAATACTCACTGTGTTTAATACCTGAATCAACATCTTGAACACTCAAATGGATGTACTGAAATTAGCAACAGATTTAGTGATCATTTTGATGTTATGGCTTAGGTTCCATCTGTTGATTTTCTTCTCTCTATGACTGCTCTTTTAGTAATTTAAGAAATACGCTGAAGTTCAAGTTTGACTCTTTTCAAATATATTCAGAGGTTGTAATTGGAAGTTAATAGTTTTCCTCATTTATAAAAATATCTTGTTAAAACTACACTGTATCAGTGACAATACCTTAATTCTTTTCAATTGTTTATTGTATCCTTCACCAGACATTTTATTCAATGTACAGAGGCTTTCCCATGGTAGAGTTTAGTGTTTGGGCTGGAGAAGACACTACACAGTTGCTAAGACTGGCTTAGAAATTATATAACACTGTTAAAATGCATAGCCAGCAAAACACACCAAATTTCCCATTTTTTACCCATGTAAAGTACATCTCTGTGTCAGCTGCCCAGCTCAGATTCCTGGGCAGGGTGTTGGGATAATGTACAGCACAGAGGTTAGTAAGTGTGAGGCCAGGGCCCCTTCCTGACAGCTCCATCTCTCTAATTCAAGGGAGTTTGATGTTGAAGATGTCTAGGACATCTGTAGTACAGTGAACAGTGCATAGATTTGAGCTTTATTTTGCCATCACCCATACTGTTATATTCCTAGCAGAATTCCTCACAATGATGTGGCACGTGACATGCCAGGCACTGAGGAATAACTTGTGAAAGAGCAGGAGCAAGGGGCTCATAACGAGACCATTCACAAGGGGCAGAATAGGTTAATTCATGATGTTGAGGGGCGCAAAATATTTTAACCACACAGGTGTAAGCCTGACCATAGCACTTAATCTTAGGGGCAGAGAGCAACCTCTGCCCTACACTATCCACTATCTGAGACACAGCCCTACTGGTTTTAGTAGTCCAACAAGAGGGAACAAGTAGCCTCACTACAGAAAGGAGGTTTCCTGAATCTTTTAGCTGTGGCTGACAAAATCAGCTTCATTCACCAACTTGCTGCTGTCCTTCCTGGTGCCAAGGTCTCTGTTTGCCAATCTAAGCATAACTACTGTTTATAAGGACATATGAAAGGTGCAATATGATGAGAGACAGCAGATGTTTCCATAGCTTCAGACCACAATTTTAGGATAGTGCTGCTCTGCATAGTCCAATTGGGTGCAGCATTATGAAAATCATCATCTTGCTTCAAGTGTATCCAAAGGAATTCCAATGCTGCTGGTATTCTGTGTACAAGCAGCTAAGGGGTGCCCTTCTTCTGTTAAGTTTTGGTTATGTCCAGCTTTGAACTTTGAACAGAGCCATCAAGGATTGGCTCTGTTGGACGTGGTGGAAGCTTCCAGCAGCATCTCATGGGGGCCACAGAGGTGACCCCCTGCTACCAAAAACCAGCCCATGCTACACCAATACAGTATGCCATTATTTACAGACAGTGACGCCACAGTTTATCTATCAATTAAGGCTAGAAAAAAGAGAAGAGTTTAAAAATTAACTTGATTAGTCTTAAGCTCTGACCAGGGCTCATTCTTGGGAGATAGATGTCACTTTATGACACATTATATGTACTTGTAACATTAGGAAAATATTTTAATGCTCACTATAGTATTATTTTTAAAAATAAGAATTTTATTGTAAAAATATATTGACATATTCTAGGCAGTACTTCACTGCTTTGTTGTGAGATGAAAGGTACTTCCAGGATCATCTTGATTTAGACTATATTATAGCCATCTTCAATTTTCTTCAAGACTATGAGACAATAACCAGATGTCTTTAGATAGCTTTTACTTATTTTTTGAGTGCAAGCCATTGAAAATATGCTGACAGAAACAGCCTATCTAAGTTACAGTTTCTGAAAGTACCATATTAGAATTCGTGCTAAGTGTTAATTTAATGAGTTAGAGAATCTAGAAATTTTCTGAGCCCCTCATGCAGTCTGTTACTAAATAAAGATGTCTAGGGCCCACTGTTTGGCCTGTAAGCAAAGGACACAGAGTGGCTTGAGCTCTGATGTTATTCTCCTTTCTCTCCTCAGCCACAGAGAGGGTGGCCCATCCTGACCCAGAGCAGCACATTAATAGATAAATCATAGGGTCAATCCTGTGCTAATTATCAAATTCATGCCTGGTCTCATTTACATTTCCAGTCCAGATGTAGTTCATATAAAAGTATTACTTTTTTCAGTGGAAAGAAAACCCAACAAATTACAAAACAATTTGACTTAAAGGCACCTTTTTAGTTAAATGAGTATCTGATCTTCCTACAGCCTTATGCTTATATCAACCAGTACAGTCCAGTCTTTAACAAACTATAGAGCTATGAATTGGTAATAAAAACTATACAGTTGGCTTCTCATATCACCATGTCTCTTCAGCATCACAGTAAATTGGAAATTCACCAGACCTCCACTTTGAATTAGGTAGCTGCCACTGGAAACTCCCAGGAGTCAGAAGGCTGACAAAATATTGCATCATGTTCCTCTCCTATCTACACACTAAGACTGGAATTTAATCCACTATCACTTTATGTTTCATAAATTTTATAAAAAGAAGGAAGGAAAATGAATAATAAAATCCAAAGTAACACATGAACAATTGCAGTTGCCTCCCTGAGTATTTTTCTTACTATTCTTGTATAACTTTAATGTTTAAACTCCTGTACATTGTACAATGTTTAAACTCCTTATTTCAGATAGAACCCAGGCAAGGCAGCCTGGCACAAATTGCTACCAATGAGGTCATCAGTCTTGTTAGTTAACATGAAAGGGAAAACAGCATGGGGCCAAATTAAGTGTGGTTCTTCATACACTGACTGCACATGTCTGATGTCACCACTGATTTACTTTTATGTGCTGTCAATCTATACTGGCTATATATGAGAAGTAGGAAAACTTTTTGGGGCAGCTTAATTTGCAAATTTGGTGGTACTCTATTTACTTAGACACAAATACACAGTAATGGGATAAGTATGTGCATATTTCCTGTGCTGATTAGCTTCCCATGGGTTTGATTAAATTTCAGCTCAAGTCAGTGGGATTCTTTCCACTTTCTTCAGTGGCAATTGGCCTACATCCTTCTGCACTGAACAGAAGTTCTCCATAAGAAAAATTATTAAAGGATTAGAGTCTACAAGGGGAAAATGGGTATAAGATGTCCTACAAGCATGCTGACAAGACAATCACAGTATGAAACGAGTCTCAATAAACTGCAAACCTCATTTGGTAAGCTGTAGACATAGGGATTCAAATTTACATAGTAAAACTTGTTGCACTGAAAATCTGGTAACACTATTGACAAATTTATTCCTTTGAGTTCTATGAACTTCACCTGTTCCAGTTTAAGAGTACCTTCACCTTAACGATCAGGTAGTTTCAGTGTCATTTTTTTTTTACATGCCAGTTTTAGTACTGAAATTGAGTTTGTCCAACTAGAAGAGAACAGAGCTGTATTTTGGATTGAGCTAAATTGGAATAATTTGGGTTTTTCATCACTGAAACAGTTAACAGTAACAACAATTGTGTCTGGAAGTGGAAGATTAATTTTCATGTGCCTTTAGTTCTCAAATGTTACTTAGGAAACAAATAAGTCATGCTTAGAAAAATGTTGACAAAACCTCACCTTATCTACATTTTTGTTAATATAATTCACAATATCAAAATTATATAATTTTTAAAAGATTAATTTTATTAAAAATCTTCCCTCTCTAGCCACCACAGATAATCACTAATATTTGTTCCTGTCTCAAAACTGAAAGGAAGAAACTCTGCCATCTACACCAATAAACAACTACTACAGAAGACAACCAAAAGTGCTATGAGATTCTCTGGCATTCTGAAAACTAGTTTAGAAGAGTTATGTAACCAAGCATGATTAGTAAGGAGCAAAATGCAGGTCAGGAGGCAATACTCTGGGTCTGAAGTTTATCTATGCCTTACTACTCCATACATCATGGTATGGACCAGCTGCCCAAAAAAATATTTGGAAGGCCATCTAGTGTCATCTAAGTGAAATGCAAGATATTTAATTGCTTAAAATGCATGAACCTGTTCTATACTAGAACTAAAAAAATCACAACTAATCACTTTTGTTTTAAATTAAACTGATCATCATCATCTCTGGAGCATCACTGACATTTTGCATGGGAAATATATTCAATTTAACTGTCACAAATATATGAGGTTATATATCATAAAATTATGGGAGAAAATGCTGGTAAAAGGAAAATATACACAGAAAGTAAAACTAGTGAAATTTCTGTCACTGTAGGACTTTAACAACTAACAATAAAATGTCAAGATGTAAACAAATATAACTTTGCAAAATAGGCAATCAGGAAGATGGTGTGATACCAAATCTGTGTGAGGAAAGACAAATTCATGCAACCACAGTGTAGCGGGACAGCAGTGGAAATGTGTTAGCTGCAAATGTGTTCTGAGCCTGAAAGAATTTTCATTTAATAGCTGTTTGAAATATAAGTGAATAAAGAAGTAAATAAGTATTATCTGGTCTATCTTAATTTCTATCCACTAAACGGATGTGCACAAATAGCGTTATTCATCATAAGGCCAGAAGGAGCTGTTCTGATTACCTGCTCCTACTCTAAAAAAAAATACAGGCTGCAAAACCTCAGTGTATTCATCATACATACAGCATGTGTAAGAAAATCATGACTTTCACACATCTTTATCCTTGTTATATCTGCATATGAAAAGGCTTTCATACATATGATAATTTAACTTTTTGGTTTTCAGATAAACCATTTAATCCTAGTAAGAATATAAATTGAAGAAATCATTGTAAAGCAGTAAAATCTGTTTATTTTACAACTCCTCACCTTTCTGCTCACCTTTTCTATGATACTGTACACTCTTTACTTCAGAAATGCTGGGAGGCAAACAAATTACCTTAGTGTTTATCTGAGATTATATGCCAGCCTAATGGCTACAGGAGCCATTAAGTTACTTAAGGATTTAAAGTTTACAGCTCCAGGCCTACGACAGTATATAAAAATTCCCATTAAAAATTTAAAATTGCTTTCTCATTTGACTAATGAACTTACAATGGGATTTAAAGGGTTTGTAAAATTTCTTTTCTCGTACACATTTAATCATAAGTTATAGAAGATAAAAATCAAATACAGCTTCAATAGTCAGTGCCACAATTTACTATGGTGTCATTTACTTCATTTAACATTTTCTGTTTAAAATTATCAAGTTCACACTGCTTAATCAGTGGCATTGCCCGAGTATGATAACATGTGAAGATAGGAAGAAACATTGATGTTTTGATTGTGATTGCATGGTAAGGACTTTTCCATTAGTTTGTTTCTGTGGAGATCCTTTCCAGGTGTACCTTTGTCACAGGACAGACATGGGTCACAACAACCTAGAACCATGCCATCTTCTTATCAGATCCAAAACTAGTTAAATCATTGCTTTTTGTCTCCAGTCTGACAAGCTGAAAGTTACATCCAAAGAATTTTACCATTAAAATACCAAAAAGAGTAGGTAGCAAGATTTGTACCAAATTTCAATTTAGGCCTGATTTCTAATTCAAACACCCATTTCCTATTTAGATCCACATACTACTGAACTACTAAATCATTACATTGGTTTTGTATGAAACTACTACCAAAGCAATAGAAAGGTCAGGGCTCTTCCTTCTGAAGCAGCCTGAGCAATGACACAAGGCTTCACTCCCTGCATGTTCACACCACAGAGGAATCTCCTGTGTGACTCCTGGCTTTGGAAGAGCCAGGCTTCCACTGACAGACACAGGCATGAGCTACCATGCTGGTGCAATAGTCACTCAGGCAAATTACCAACATATACAGCAGCTACCTCCCACCCACTCTTTGGCTGGCAGGGAGAGCTTGCATTCTTAGAAAGGGTCTCCACTGCCATTAAGAGCAGTAACCCAAAAACAGGATGCAACAATCAATCCTACATATCACATGTGAGTCCAGGGCAACACCAACCAGTTGCACCAGAGGCTCTGCCCACTGCCACAAGCCTACATTCCCATCACCTTGACTGCAACCTGCTTCCATGGATCCTTGGCCAGGTCAGTCCTCTTTGCCCTCTTCCATCAGCTGTAAAGATCAGACCCATCAGTGTCCCAGCTCTGCTCTTTGATACAAGTGAAACAGTCACCTACTTATAGGGGCTGAACAGCTACAGGAGTGGTTTTATCTAAGTAAAACATGCTAGCTTCCCATCCATTTTCTCCCTTGTATTTCTCTCTACTAATATCCACACAATTCTCAGCACTATTTTTCATTCTCACCAAGTCACCTTAGAGAGCTTTGGCTGTTTGCCACAATCAATACAAAGTTCATTCCCAATGAAAAATGAGATAGGCATATCAAAAAGTTTGCTATGCAAGAGAGTGAACTTCAAGGGGTCAGGACAGAAGAGTCTCCGAGGTACTTGGGAACAGGCTTAGGACTGGTTTCACATGAAGAGATCTGCTTCTGTGCTATATAATCCATGCTATATTACCCATGCTATATGCCAAAGTACAGGTGTACACCCAGGTGCCATTTTCAGTAGCTTCCTCCCTGCTTCTGAGCAGCAGAATCCTGCTGGAAGAGTTGCAGCCCACCTGGGATGCCAATTTAGCAATTGCAGCATTTTCCACTTACTCCAGGGAGGGGACACAATGCTCTGGCACTCACCACAGCATAGCAAACCCTGAGATCACTGGAATTGCCCAGAGGTGCACACCTCTTCACAGGATATGTATGAGATTGCTCAGTTTATTGCTAGCTAGATTGAAGCTCAGATGAGGGAACCTGGGAATTACCAAGATTTAGACTGACTGCCCAGGTGACAAGGGTTATTCTTCCAGAAACAGGGATTATGAAACACTCGTTGCCTTAATTTAAGGTTTCCTAGTCCTGCCTTATCTTCACCTGCATCTTAGAGAGTAGCTTTTCCCTCTTCCTCTACTGACAGCAGCAGATACATCCTCTCTGGGACTGATGTTCCCAATTTCAATTGCAGCATCCTTTATGCTGTGTCCCTGCAACAAACCAATGTTTGTCCCACCGAACAGAAATGTCTGCCATTCCAAGCTCATTTCAAGCCCCCAGAAAAAGAAGTATCCTTACTTACAGTGGTTAGTAAGGTCTTTATCTGGCAGAAAAAATACCAAAGATATTGTCTTCTACACCTGAGACACTGGAGCTTAGAAACCTGACAGTGATTGATGTCTTTGTCTTGTCTCAAGAGCAGCAAACTCCACTTTGCCTTTTCTGAAATTCCACCTCCAAAAAAGGGCTACAGATATAATATAAGTGGAAATATCTGTTGTAGAAAGCAGTAACCAGGTATGCAAGGATCTGCACAGCAATTCTGAGGTGGTAGTTTGGACATAAACTTTCTAGGGTGCTTTCTACATAGCAAATTAATGTATTACAGTCAAATGAGTGCTGAGGAAAGGCAGACATGAGCTACCTTGAAGGACAGAACAGGTAACATCTGTGGGATTTTTTCTTGTTTCAAGTAAAAAATATTACTTCAAAATTACATTTAAAATCTGACCCTACTTTAAAACCCACTGTCAGAATAATAGCAAAAGAATACAAAAATGTTTGGCTTTGAATTAGCCACACTGGGCCATGTTCTACAGTGACTGACTATTTTCAGAATATTTTAGGTTTGCATCATAAACAGAGGCCTCTTGAGGTTTTTTACACATCACAGTGGAAAAATGAAGTTGAGTAGTAATATCTTGCCTGACAGATTTGTTTGAGAAGAGTACCTACAATAGATGTATTCAGATATTTTAGTATACTTCCTGTGAATAATGATTTTTGCATCTGACATATATTTTATAATCTTCTGTTGGAGATTATTGTCTCCAGAATTTCTGGTGTCATCATGTCTGTGCTATGAGTTGAGCACAGAATCCTCCTTACAGGTTTTCTTCCTTAAAGGTAAACATACAATTGCACAAGGATGTCTTATATAAGTCAACTTTGAACACAGGTGAGATCGACAAAATTAGATCTCCAAAGATGATCTGGGAAAATCATGGATGTCCATGTGGTATCCTGTAGGCTCAAAAGAATTTATGAAGACAGGAGCACCAAGATTGGGAGGCCTCTTATTCTTGCCTTAGGGTTACCCTGTTGCATAACATAACTTAATTTATGTTGCATAATATAATCCAGTAGGATTGTAAGGTAAGACCAGGAATCAAACCACTCATGGTGTTCTAAGGAACACAGAGGGATCCAAGCTGTGTAGCTTTCTAAATTCATAGTATATAGTGTACCATTACATGCAATAAAAGCAAATGGATTAGCTCAGCATTATATGTACCATAAACATATGAAATAACTATAACCCAGATTTCTTTCAAAGTTGTGGTGGAATTTTATTTCTGCCAATAAGAAGAGCTTTGCAGGTGTGTACATGGGTGTCTTCAACCAGCAAAAAGCATTGTTTAAATCAGGACAAAAGCAAATGCACCATTCAGGTGGCAAACATGTTCCACAGTCATTTAAACATGATTCTGGACATTTTCATAGTCCTAGCAGCAACCCAGGCAGTAGCTGCCCATGCAGTCAAGGAGACATTCCAGTTTCTGGTACCCACCTGTGCAAGGCAGACTTGTGGCAACACCAATAAGTATCTTAACAGCCCTTCAAATTCAAGTCCAGGGCTGCGAGGGCTGCACATGGGGTCTCTCACTACACAGAAGTCAGCAGGGATCACAGCAGATTCTTTCCCTGTCACCTGACTTCTTTCATGGCAGTGAATAACTGAATCCAGTTGCTGGCACCACTTCTGAAGTCATGCTACCACTTTCTCTGTGCTATTCATGTATCATGAATACATTTTTGAGTACTAATGCCTTAGTGCTCTGCACTTTCTTTTAATCATGTTAGAATGAAATAATTCCTGTTTTGACATAACTACTTTATCATGGCATTGCCAGAGAGTGAGGAAAAAGCAGAAGTTCCAAAGATTTGGTGTATCTCAATGTTCATATACAGACAGAAAGAGAGAGATTAATAAATGAAAAGTTATGTTTCTGTTCTTTGAAAAAGAGTAAGTTTTTGTAGGGAATCATCACACTGAAATCTATTTAATTTTATCTTTCATTTTAATGGATGTCTTAGAAATAAATTTTATTTTGAATACTGCCATGGTTTAGGAACTGTATTCCCCAATTTAGTGTTTCCACTGAAACACTCCAAACCCTGCACATTTCACTTGCTTCCTGATTTCAAACAACAACAACCCAGTACCAAACCCTGGCCTCTACTTCTACTGGCCAGCATCCAGCTGGTCTTTTCATCACCACTCATAATCCTTTAAGCCAGCAGTTCAGACAGTTTTCAGCCTGCCTTGCTCTCCTCTTGCAGAATCTGTACTTCATCAGTTTGTCTCTGAGGGTGTTATGGAGGGACAGTGTACAAAGTCTTGTTGAAGTCAAGTTAGATGATATCCTGTGTTTCTCCTGTTTCCAGTGAGCTGGTGATTTTGTCCTGGAAGGTTATCAGGCCATCAGACATAACTTCTTCCCAAACCCCTGCTGACAATTTTCAGCCATTATCTCATCCTTCATGGTTTGGAAAGTTTTCAACATTATTAGCTCCACCACATTCAAGCTAAGTCTAAGAAGCCTGATGCTCTCCAAATCCTTCTTCTTCAAGCCTAAAATAACACAGCTCTCTCAATCAATAGGAACTTCATCTGGTGGCACTGAGTATTTGTATCAAACTCAACTGCTGCTGTGATTTCTAAGTTATTGAAATCCTTGACCTTAGGAATAGCTGTATTTTAATGCTTTGGTTAAAACACCATGGAGATTTAAAAAAAAAAACACCCAAGAAGATGGTTGCAATTGCTTATTTAGCAAAATTAATTTTAAAAAACCAAAAAAAAAAAAAAAAAAAAAAAAGAACAAGTTTTTTAAGTAAGGTTCAAATTCACAGGGTACAAGAAAATTCATCTTACAGTGGCTTAAAAGTTTCTGAATCAAACCAGTTTGTAAACATCTGGGAAATAAGATAAGGTATGGAAAGACTCAACTATTATGAACAGAGAACAGGGTTTTTTTGATGGTGTAACTTCACTAGGGAAGCATGGGAAATGAGTGGTTGTGATATATCTTAACTTTTGTAGAGTTTCTGACACTCCATCTTGTGACGTTACCACAAGTGAGCTAAAGAGATAAGATCTAGCTTTAATCATCCATTAAAGCATGAAAATTAGAATGTTCTTGCAATAGCACACAGTCTTAAATGTAGGTGCTTCCAATATGTTCCCAAAGTCCCTTTTCCGTCAGGTGATGTTGATAGAAGGAAGCATTTTATGAGTACCTTTATGAGGGTAATTTTGTGTAGAGATATGGATGAAGGCTTCAAACAAATATACAGGGGTAATTTTATTCCTGGTCCTTTCAGTACAGCAATTCTTGCTTTAGCTATTTCTGCAGTTCCCCCTGCTGGCTGAAATCTCTGGCTCATTCCATAATGTGGCAGCAGAGATTTATGCAGGAATATTTTCAGAATAAGGTTTTTGTTCACCTTTCCAATGCAGTGGGATTCTAAGGTGATTCATACTGATACAGAAAGTTTTGAAATAGGAAGCCAAATTATTTCAGTATTCAAAATTATTTAGTTGCCATTTAAAAATTTTCATTACAGCATATCTCTGCATTACTCAAATTGCTCATCCCTGCTAAATATAACCTACATTCAGACTTTCAAAATATCAAGATCTTCCCCCACTCACCTTCCTCAAACTTTCTTCCATTCTCCAATCAGAACATGGACCAGTGGTCAAAGGCAACAACAGACCCTGAGCCTTCTCTCTTGAACTCAGGTCAACAGACAAGCACCAGTGAGCCTGCCATTTGGAAGTATTTGTTCAAAGCAGTGGACAGTAAGTGTACAGTTTGCTGAAGCTCTAGGAATCATCTCCAGGACATCTGGCTTCGTGCCCAACCTCTCCATGTGAACTTCCCTGAAAATAAAACACCAAAAAGTATAAAAATGTATTGACTTGTCTGTAGAAAGATTTGCAGACTGTTTGCTTTCTTGTAAAGTAAAAAATAACAAGGTTGATGTGAGCAAACAGAAAGACATAAAGAAGCTAAGACCTGTCAATAGAAAGACAAAACATTATTCAGCTGCAAGTCATTCCACTGGGGATTATCTCTAAAAGCAAGATTTGTTTTTAACATCAGGTTTTAAAAAGCTGCTTGAACTTTTCTTTAAAAAATATGTGATTATTTACAAGACTTTATGAAGGAAAGGATCAGAGAGCATCTCCTATCAATTATTATTTCACTGTATCAAAAAGCATCCTGTGTTTGCACATGAGGGAAGAACTAAACTTCACATCCGTGATCCTTACATCACTGGGGAGCTCAGACTTGAATTGCCCAAGTAACACTAACTTGTATTTTCTTGTAGTTCTTCTGTTGGGGAAAAAAGTTTTACCTCTCTTGCAAAGAGAGTCAGTGTTTCTGCTTTGGGATAATTGAGTTCTCCCTCTGCCATAGATTTTAATAATAAACTATAATTGATA
Organism: Muscicapa striata striata; assembly: GCA_030060385.1. NCBI lineage: Eukaryota > Metazoa > Chordata > Aves > Passeriformes > Muscicapidae > Muscicapa > Muscicapa striata. Next base: position 2,586,843 of record JAREIS010000077.1, read on the forward strand.
TTGCTTAAAGTAAACCAGTGAAGAAAGCCAGTGGAATTATTGCATTGCCTTTATAAAAATAAATTGGGCTCCCCCAAGATAATAGCTATCAACTTGTAGTGGACAAAGCTATAGCTTTAATTATGTACATTGGTAATTAGTTGCAATTTATGTTTCATATGGTAGCCACCTTTTTTTTACTTTTTTACTTTAAAGAAAAGCAGAAAATTTTGAATTAGAAAAATCAAGGTTACTTAAGTATCAAAATTTTAAAAAACTGGAAAGAAACCTGATACTTCCTGACATGGATTTGAGTACATGTATATGAGTACATGCAAAAATACTGCTGGATTTCTGGAGTTATCAGGATTATACAGACTTGATATAACATCTAACCCACTCTGTACAAATCATCAACAAAAACCTATAAAACGCAAAATAAACATCTGAATGAGGGAGCTATAGTTATCACTTAGCAAATTCACTTCTCTTTAGTTTTCAAACCTAGCTTCTAAGGAAAAAACCATTTGTGTTAGGATCTCTAGAGTACTGTATAGCTGCTGAGCTTACCATTAGGAAGTGGTACTTAGAAAATAGGGCAGGAAATATTTTTCTTTCTATCCAAGGTTCCAACTTGTTAACTTATTCATTTTCCCCCAAATTTGGCAAAAGACAATAATGCAGTATGAAAGCTTCTGGGAGGTTCTCCATGATCTCCATAGCTGTATCTGCCCCTTAATCTGCAACATTTTGACATCATTCAGCATTGTACCTCTCCTGTGAAAAACTAGGAACAGCTGTAGAACTAAGAGATGCCAAGGTATTTGTACTTTTCATGATAAATATCCAAACCAACAACAAACAAAATGGTCTGAATGACAAGAAAATAACTTGAATATTTTTTTCCATTTGCACTACATCATGATTCTCCAAAGAATTCAGTCACTATTTATAGAGAACTTGGTCATTCCATTAAGGTCATCTGCTGTACAAATTAAGCGAAATACACAGGTAATAGTATATTTAGTAACTGTATGCTATAGGTAGTTCTCAACACATTTATAAAATATATTAATAACCTGACTGTTAGAATAGATTATTTTGCATGTTAATAAAAAAATAATTGAGAGTTGTCTGTGATTGAATGTAATTAATATTATCAAGAAACTATTAACATCATTAAGAATGCTATTTTTCTACTATAAAGTAATGATTTCTATTCTATTATAAGTAGAATACAAGCAGAATTACAAGCCTGGAAGATATTTTATTCAAAGTAATTACAAATGTATTAATGCATATCTTCTCCTTTTAGGGATAATTTAAGTCTAAGAGACCCCAAATTCATATTGTGTGAAAAAAAATATTGCTAATTTAATGAACTTTATAGGCATTCTGCACTGCCCAGAAAGTATTATCTGGATAAGATCTTACAATTGTGCAATGACTTCCAGGTGCCTTTTGTACTCCAGGACACTTCACACTTGTTCCCTTAGTGATTAATTTAATGTCCAGAAGAAGGTGGCTGTTATTTATGCCTTTACCTAGCCTGTAACTACTGTTATTATAACCAAAATCAAAGTTTAATTTATGGTCTAATAATACTTAAAGAGTACAAACAAATGGGAGTCCATTTTAGTTTTTGATGACATAGACAGTTCCTTCTCTTTAAGTCATGCAAAAACGAGCTCTTTATTCATAAGTGTGAGCAAGACTTATTCTGGAAATAAGGAAAGGAACCAGTAAGTCATGAAGTTGCATGGAGAGAATTAGAAAAATAAAGCTGGCCATGGAAGAGAAAGTCTGAAAACCAGAGAGAAAAAGGAAAACAACAATTATAAAAACAGCTATCAGTAAATTTCTAAGTGGGTTCAGGGTATAGGAGACAAAACCAGGATTGGCTGCAATGGAAGAAAACAAAGTAGTGGAAAGTGAATGGGGCTGAGGAGGGAGAAAAAAAGAAGAGTAACCATGATAATGCAAACAAGATGAACACTGAATAAAGTGGAGGAAGAAAATTTATGGAAGGATTATCTCCTTCACATTCTAAAAAAAAAAAAAATCAGCCTTTTTTATGCACTTTTTGAAAATATATGGGTGGAGATATATATATGTATGTGTGTGTTTGTGTGTGTGTGAGATTTCAGGAAGGCTAAAATATACTGTATGTTAAATTAGGCCTGAAAGTATAATTTTGGTCAATCTCAACCTGAAGTTCTTATAAATAAATAACTTGATGAAAAGTATTTTCCCAGACCTGCTGGGATTAGGAAAGTATAGGTTTAAAAATCTCTAGCAGTTAATCAGAGGAAACGATCTCTGGTATAGTTGACAGTATATGGTAAAAAGAAGCAGAACCTTTTTATGATTTGATCCTAATCTGGACACCTTGATCTGGATTTTGTAGAATAGTATATCCCAGATTTCATGTCACAATTTTAACTCATTGAATGGTCAGTCCTGCATGTGGCTTCTGACAATTTCTTTCACCAAAATCTGTCCTGCCTAGTTGTAGGCCCTACTGGGTTCTGTGCTGACACAAACTAATATACAAAGGTCTTATTCTCAGGAATTTCTAGTCACAACCTTTCTTAATAAAATTTACAATAATAGTTCCATAAAACCCAAAAGAACTGGTCTCTGTCTCTCTTTGAGAAATGGTACTTTGCTCTTCTCACAGTAATGGATATATTTTACCTTCATTTTTAGGTTCAAGCTATGAAGTGTTATCCATTTATATTTTAAAGCAGAAAGAAATACTAGAATATGCAAAAAGGTAAACCTGGCCCCTGGTCCTTTAAGAATTGCCAGTCTTTGTAAAAAAATATTACTCAAAAGAGAAAATCCCTTCATTATTCTTGGTATTTTCTTGAAATAAATAGTTAGAAATTTTAATTGACTTGTGAGATATTAAAACAAGTCAGGAGAATAAGTAATTCAGCTAGTAGCTGATTTAATTAAAGCACACAAATTACACAGTGCAGCAATCAAAATAATAAAAAGTAAAAAAAAATCTTTGATTTATGTATATGCATATGTCAAATTACAAAATTTCAGTGGGGGAACAGAAAAGCATATCACATAGTGGACTATTTCCCATTCCAATATTAGCTTGCAACAATGAGCAATTTTATTATTACAGCTAAAATATAAAATTTGGGAAAAAAATTCACTCATTAAAGATGTTTTTTTAAAATTTCTTAAAGTCTGCAAAGGAACCAATTCCCTCCCTTTCCCTTCCTTTGGTTTCATGTTTCTGGATGAAACTAAACAGCAGGATTTAAAACACAAAGATTTAAAAAAACCCAGTTATATAATCTTAAGATTATAAGAATCAGAATTACAAGGCAGAAAATAATCAAGTAAATATTTAATAACCATTCAGTAAGTGATGGTTATCATCAGAGTTCTGATCTATTTTTTTCCTTAACAATAGGAAAATAAATTAAAGGCTGCCAGGAGGTCAGAGATAAAAATCTGGCAGGGTTGTTTTGGGAGGTTTATAATGCCTTTTTCATTAAGTATTATTTTCCTTAATTTAATCAATTCATTCTGTATACTAATGAAGTACACAGAATACAGTATATTAAAGTCAGGCCATTCTCTGTTCAGTTTTTGGTATGGAGCACATGAGAACTTGCTTCTTCCATCAGAATTATCCATCTAGATGAGAAGGCAAGAGTAAGGAAGCCTTTGTGGTGAGGTGCCTCACCAAATCTCTTTTTTGGCAGACAGGTGTAAGTGAGACTATGCAGCTGCTTCAAGCCCAAAACAGATCCCCTCATTCTGGGGGATTCATGCATGGAATTTCCCAGCAGCTTCCACATCCTTATCAGCACTCACCCTCAGACTCAAACCCTTCAGCCAGGGGATGACAGATTCTGAAAACACAGAGATTATGTATTGTCACACAAGCAATGACCTTATGGCAAACTATGGAATGCTCTGGGATGCAGTTTGAAGGGGAGATGGGAACTGGTCAATGAAATGTTATTCTGATTTCCTGGGGGGGTGGAGGGTTTCATGGTGGGGTTTAGCTTGTCTTTTCTTTAACTTAGCCTCACCATAATATCTCTGGCAAAAGCACATGTTCTGCACTTGAACTGCAGAGTGGCCCTCACTGGTGCCAGCTATTATTGTGTGCTCTGAGCAGTTCATCCCTAACCATCCTGATAACCAGCAGATAATCATCAGCTGAGGTGTGATCCACTTGTGCACTTGTGGGGAATTTTTACCATGCAGAGTGAGAATAGGATGAAGAAAAGATGCAGATGTGGAACAAGAGTTGAAATCATAAGATCACCCTAGGAACAAGTCCTCTTTAAAAAGTGAGAACCAATTTTTGACATATTGGTTTGAAGTCTCACTATACTATTTCTTTTTTAATTTGATGTTATAGCTAAATTGTCATCTCTCCTGAGTTTTTCAGAACTTAGACTGAAACAGAATTCTATCACTGACTAGTTAGACCATGACTACATATTTTGCTCCAGCCTAATACATATTTATCCTGTCAAATCTCCTAACCACACATAGAATTTTAAATTGGTTAGAAGATAAGTTAAAATATTTTTTTGCAAAACCATGTTTTATTTAATATATTTACTACATAGTATTTTAGCAAGATATTATATCTATTTACATTATATTCTTCTTTTCTTCATTTACAATTTGGAATATTTATTTTCATTCAGAAAAGGTGGTATTCATTAAATAAGACAAGAAAGGTTGAACTGCAGCAAAAAGGTCTGGGCCCTTATTTAGCAGAGAATGAAAGCTATTACACATCAATAATAGGCTTGTGTTGTGCCTCTGGAGAACTTGCAGGTCATTAGAATTTTTACTTGTCACCAAGAAAAATGACAGATCAGAAATAGCAAAGTACAGCAGTCAAGACTAAAAGTGACTTCACAAATTACAAGGTAGTAAAATTCCTTTTTTTATTTTACAAATAACTCCTAAAATCCATTTCAGCTATTTAAATCCCTACACATTTTGCAATGTCTTTTGAGTTTGAGGTTTTTTCTTCCCTCTGTGAAAGGACATTTGAGTTCTATACGATAAAAAAGTTTTAGAGTGAAAACAATAACTGACATTACCATAAGACTTTAATCTCAAGATTCTCTATTTTTAGTGGGTTTGGATTCAAACCAGCAGGAAAAATATTTCAAAAATCGATACTTACACAACATAAACAAAAGTTATTGCACTGATCATTTAAACGTTTCACAAATTTATGATCATCGATCTCTTTGCAAGATAACTATTAAAAAAAGCACTTCAATTACTTTTTTCCTTGTGAATGAATTTTGCTGAGTTTATTTACTATTTCATAATTATACAATGACAAAATAGTTGTGTTTCTTTTTATAGATGTGTACTTTAATTTCAGGGATGTACAGATTAAGTTTTTTAGAGTGAGAAGCACGCACTGAGATATGGACAGCGGCAGAAGAGACGACATCTCTGTACAGATTCTTTCCAGGAAACTTTGTTTTCTGAGTCATATTATATAAATAGTAATAAGGGTACATGCAAATCAGAAACAAAACATTTTCATATCTTTATTTGAAATTCATATAATACAGATATTCAGAGAAACCTACTTAACTGCTGGTGAAGATGCAGAAGACATAACAGAAATCTTCAGTTTCTTATACTCTGAATTCTGTGTGTTAAGTAAAAAAAAGAACAAATTGAAGCTCTATTAAAAAGCCACCATTTTTGTCATCAAATTTCAATTATACTTCTTTCCCTTATATACCAGAAGCAGCAGTCTTAAAACTGTATTAATTTCTTTCCCCAGCTGGTCACCTGAAGTGTGAAGAGCCCAGTTTGGAAAATTGAAAGGCATCCAAGAAGAGTAGTTTATTTTATATTGTAACTTAAAACTCCTGCATAAATGTGTGCCAGTTGACAGCATGCAGAAAATGCATTATCTGTTTTCCACTCTAATATGGCAAGCTCCTATTGAGTAATTTCTCATAGGTAGTCATAGTTTTTACACTGCTGCTTTGATCAAGGCCAGAGATTAGAGAATTGCTGATTCCACACAGCAGAAGAAGGCAGACCCTGCCCTTCTTGCTGCCCATGTAACACTTAGAGAATCACTAAAAAGGCATCAAACATCACACTTTCTTGTGATATGCAATACTATCTGCTTGCTAGTTTTGTGATGTGTCAAGGTCTGGTGAAGCGACTTCAGTCTATTTCTACCATGCGTTGAAAAAAAAAAACTATGAGCAAAAGTACTAGAAGGCTGAAAATCTGGATACGTAGGAATAAACGACTGATGTCTAAAATGAAAGCTTCTGTTTATTGATCACAAGCTTCTTTCTGTGACTGTAATAACTACAGCAGGAATGAAACAATGAACCATTTAGACTTATGTCAATATTCAAGACTGTTAATGGCTGGGTAGCTAACAAAACAATATTCTATATTGAAACCAGTTGGTTTTTTATTTGGTTGGGGTTTTTTAACCAGCATTGTTCAAATTCAACTAAATCACTTGGGAAACCTGTCCCATTGACCTGACCAATATTCCTGATGAAACCTCTCATATCTGGAAATGTCCCATATAACTGAGATGGAGTCAGAACTGGCCTATTCATCCCCTAGAATTAGTATAATCTTAACAGTAAAGCAAAAGTGCAATACAACAATCCCTCTAACTCTACTAAAACTCATTATCATGTTTTTCTCATCTGAATAGATATCTAACCATGGCCTGCAAATTATGGACTTCCAAAGAACATCTTTACAGAGTATAAGAATCTATAAAATTTCTACATAATCCTGACTTTTGCATTTCAAGCATTGAATGCTGTTTTAATCTAAAACATGTCAGCTAAAGCATTAAAGATAAAGGGGCATTGAAGAAACAAGAAACTTGACACACAAGGGTGTCCTGGTTGTTAGTGCTAGCAGAAAAATACTGTGGGATGCATTACCATTTACTTAAACTAATGTCTGTATAGATTGTTATTTAAAATTGAAGATTCTTTTTTACATATTTTTCTAAAAGAATTAGTGATTCCATACATTATGCATTACAGGAAGAACACTAAGGTCACTTAAAATGGATTTGAAGCAGCCACAAAATTGAAACAATCTTGGTGTAACTCAACAGATAACTGGTTTCTATTTTAATATTCTGGGAGAAGTAATCAGCAATTGTTAATTTGCAATATATTCTGCTCTCCTCAGAATCTCAGCATAGCATACATTATGCTTAAAACTTCAGTGGAGTCAGAATAAGGTGAATTGATCAAATAGGAGCTCTATATCCTTTAATGATTCCAGGTGGGAACAAATGGCTGCTTCTGTCAGACTGGATGCACACCATAGGGGCAACCTTTCAGTACAGAAGAAAGAGGAGGGGAATTCAGCCAAAGTATCCTGTCCATTACAATGCCCGAGGAAAGGATATTTTGTACTGGCTACAGAAGCAGTATGAGAACTGGGAGAATAATAATCTGTTCTGTAAGTCAACAACGTTCTTCTGTGCTTGCAAGCTAGCATCCTATTCACCTTTAAAGGCATTCAGTATGCATTTAATGCTTTTCAAAAAAGTAGAATAATAATATTAATGTACAAGATAAAGGGTACTCCAGATTGGGCTGAATATCCTGGTTCTCACTACTTGACACATATCTCTGACTTTACATCCTATTTAATGATACATAAAAGATAATTACTTCAGTCAGGAGCATTTGTAAGTGCTAATCATGCTCCCTACTCTCCACATTTAACCTCCTTCACTTCAAGCTAAGCACACTGCTTCAGCTGTATTTATGTATTAAATGCTGGGGGTTAATAGTGAAAAATGGTTGCATCATGCATAAGAGTGACTAACCCAACATAAATAAAAAAATTCAGGCTATACTCACAAAACTGTGGGTCTGATGCTTCAGTTATCAGTTGGTAGTAAACATTTTATCCAATCATCTCCTTTCATAAGCAAGTGGCTAGTTCAAGTCACTTCTCCACCAAGTGACTTGAACTTTAACATTTAACAAAAAATAAATTGCAGATTAATGCAGCTATCAAAAGATATTTTAGCTATCATCACAACATAGCAACAACATAGTTCTGAGAAGTACTAATTTTTTGTAATTTTTTTTTAATTTTGGATTCTATTAGTTTGTTGGCTACACAATTAAATACTTATTATACTCGAATTATTTGCAAATTCATCCAAATTAAAACATGTTAATTCAAGTTTTATCATGAATGCATATACACAGACAACATTAAACATCATGACTTAAGATGTTTTAATCCAGACATAAAATATATAAAATAGTGTCTGCTGAAGAGACATCAATGTGTGTCATCTCTGATGGCAAAATAATTATTAAGGCACTTAACTCATCAATATGACTGACAAGAGATTATATAGACAGGGTCACTCTAGACATGTCATGACATTTTCTATAATTTTTCTGTTTTAGAAATTCACAGCTATTTTCTACAAAAGGGGTAAATACTTGCAAAGCTTATTTAGAATCCTTCACCCTTCTTGTGTTTCCCATAAGCCTTCTCTGACATTTGACCTACCTCTCACAGGTCAGGACATTTTATCTGAGTTGGGAATAATTACAACTGACAGCAGCTCATAGCTTTTTTCCCCCTAGTCTTAGTTATAGAGAAAGAAGAACAGAGACAACAGATTAGAGGATTGTTAAGCAATCCAATTTGTGGCCTACTGGAGTCTTGAACAATCTTTTATTCTTGCTGGATGGGCTCATTTATAAGTTTATCTCATGGAAAGTTTGGTCACAAGGAAAAGCATGTGACAAGAAACTTGATAAACAATTCTTAAAGAATTAGAGTCAGAAATCACTTCAATGAAGTCTGATGCATCAGAGCACTCAGTATCAAGGAATAATGCTGTTATTTTTGCAAGTAGGCATTTTCTAAAATACTACTAAAAAAGACATTGAATTCTTTAGAAGACTTTCATTATACCTGTTTTCTTTACAAGGAGTTTGTCTCATCTTCAGATGGGTCCTGTCACTGTTAATTTAAAAATTATAGTAGATACAAGCTGATTCATTGCCCAAACACCTTGTGTAGCCAGAGTTAGCATTAAGATTAAGTATGGCCCACAATAAAGTAAATTCATAAGGCTTAGGCATTAAGTTAGAAAAATTGACTGTAACAAAATTTCACAGTATTTCTTTAATCCAGGATAAGTTTCTTCTTTCCTGGGAGAATTTTTTTTTAGTTATTTTTTATTTAGATACCTATATTTGACTTTAGAAATAGCAGTTAACATCTTTTAATCCTTGATGGTTTTCTTCTAATAGAATTCCTCCATCATTAGATGAGGAATTTAAACAGCACCATCCACCTCTCAACAGCTGTCCTGCACAATTCCTAAATACTTCATTTTCTTGAAGAGGAAACTTTCTGCAGCCTATTTTAGAAGATTCTGTTCAAACCATACAAATGTGTAGTCACGAGGGCCCCTTCAGCAGCATCCTGCAGCCTCTCACAGAACTGGTGCAGTAGCTGTGAGACTGCCACCTCATTGTCTCTCTTCCAAACTCAGTTTTGATAACACTTAAGTATCCCACTCTGCCCAGAGAGAAGACAGGTTCCAGGCTTTCACAAACTTCCTGGAAACAGAGAAGCCCTACTGTCTGGCAAAACTGCCACTGCTTCTGTCCTATGATTTAAAATTAATAAATAAAAAGTTGCTTTACTTAAGAAGGTCATACTTTAGGGAAATCACCTGAAAGACTGAACATTTATTTCAGGTATTATTATACAAGAGTCTGTGCCTCTGTTACTCTTGGATATATAAGAAAATTCTTATATATTCTTAAAATTCTTAAATTCTATATAGTCTTAAATATATAAGAAAAGTTGTGTTTTGTCCCAGTAACACAGCTACCAGCCTCAGTTACCAGGGTACACTGGCAACAATAACTGTTGAGAAGAGCACAGAAAGTTACAACAAACTTAATTACAACCATGTCTTCAGTCTGAAGCCTGGATTTCCAGGCTGTGGCAGTTCTACACATGCATCTGTGTCTTCCATTTCCTTGCACCCACTCCATGTATGTGCAGGTTTTATGTAGCTTTTCTTGTTCTGGCATTCACTGACAGTCCAGGACAAAGTGGGTAAGAGTAGGACAGCAAGAGTTTGGCTTTGTCAACACAATCACCAATCACTGAAAAAAAGAGTTTTGAGCTTGTGTGCAGAGATAGCTGTGCTTGCATCCCATTGTCAAGTTAAAAATGCAGACTAACAGCCTTAGTTAGTGGCAGAGGCAGGTTTTGTTTTGGTTTTCAGTTATTACTCTTTTTGTCTCTAGGTAAAAACCAGGTTAACTGAGTGGCTGTTTTAAAGGCCCCATTTAAGAATTAAAATTATTAATTCCAACCACAAATAATAAATAAAATGACCCCATTTATTAGAGACAAGAGAGATTTTAGCTGAGCATCTCCCTTCACGTAGCCACACTATTACTGACAAATGACATAGGGCAACTAGAATCAAAAAATTTGAAATGTTTTTCTTAGGAGGAGGAAATTATTTAGCTGTGGTGTGAATTAAACAAAAGCAGATCAAATTGTATTATGCAGTAGAATTAACTTTTTCAATTATTGTTCCACTATTATTCTGTAAAATCCCATCATTCATGAGTATAACTCTTTGTGTCTAAATTGTATAGAATAAAATACATAGTAGCCATTGCAAGACAGGTTTAAATAGAAAAGAAATTTCAGTTCACATTAAGATAGTTTCTTATCATTGTAACAATGTTAACATCATTAAAAATGTTCTCAACACTGATTACTGAACTATTTTTAATATCTGAACTATAGTTTTAATTGTATATGCAGTTTTATATTGCTTAATACATTTACTATGTCATTTCACCATAGCCCTCACTGAATTTGATTAACAAGATATGTGATCAGTTATTAAAAGGGAAAATATTCTCTTAATTGCAGCAAAATAACCGTGACTGAAGATCTGATGAAAGAGCATAAGGAAAGAAACACATCACAAAAACAGAACAATTCATAACTCTGTAGTTCATTTTCTATTTATTGAATTTTATTCTTTCCTACTGTTAAGCAAATATAAGGAACACTATACTTATTTTCCATGTGTTCTATTTGGGGAAGGTTTGCTATCACTGCTAGCACAGTAGGACAAGAATACCTTAGTAATTTTAGAAGAAACTCATATTTCTTTCTGTCCCTCACCAGGTGAGAAATTACTTGGTTTTTTTTGTCTACTGTATGACAGGAACAGGGTTTTTTTTCGTAGTACTCAAGTTTTTGTTGCTCTGATGAAGTATAGAAATGAATTCAATGCTGGGATTCAGCCCAATCTCCATATTCTGGATAGCACCCAGTGAGGCTGGTAATTCCCTTCTCCAGGCAAAGGCAGGTGTTGATGATCACAGTCAAGACAGGTGTGCTAGCACAGGAACTGAAGTTGTTTCCATGGAGACCTTTGGAAACCACAGTTAAAGCTTTAAACGTGGGCATATTGCATGCAGAGTAAAACCAAGGAAGCCATCTAAGCTGGACAGCAGGGACAGCTAAGGACACTTGGGCAAGCTCTTAGACTGCTCTCTTAGCACACTTAGGTAGCTAACAGCATCAGAAAGAAGCACCTAACTCCTCTGAGGATTCACAGCTGTGCATCCTCCTTCACAAGCTGATAACAAGAGTATTTCAGGTATTTGGTACAGCAATGCTGCCCTCTCCCCTTCTCAGAGGCCAGCACACAGAGCAATCACAGCTCATGTACAAGGCACAGGTCCCCACCTTCTCCCTTGTCAGAACACAGCTTTAAAGCAGGACTCACCCCTCCATAAGTACTGTGTTAATACCTTGGGGTTTTTTCAGGTTCTTCTTGTGAATCTGCTCTTTCTTATAGAAACTGAGGTGTCCTAGAGGACTGTTTACACCAAGCTAGATTTACTTTTCCTTCTTCAAACCCAAGAAAGCCCAGGAGAGCTCTGGAATTCTGAGTCCAATTCACTGCTATTCGGTCACCAAACATTTTAATAACTTACCAATTTCCACCTTAACAGTGCTTAAAATTCTACTTCCTCCTATTAGGAGGCAGAAATTGTTGCTCTGATGAGCTAGAAACCTTCATATTTCCAGTCTGCATTTATCCCTGTCTGTTATTTACACTCAGTTGTTTATGTGTCAATAGTGTCTCATTCACTGCTCAGTATATTTATATTTGGCCACCCTAGGCCTTCTTAGTCCCTGTTCTGTTAGGTCAAACAACATTGTCTTTCAGGTGAGCAGAAGTGGGGTTAAAACAAATGGAAATTTTTCCTCTCCCTCCCTTACTGAAAGCAAAGTGATAATTCCCTTTCTTTTTCGTGCTCCCACAGCTCCCCCTCCCGTTGCTATTTATTCTGGCCCTTGGGAAAAGGCAACAGCACCTGAAGCACTCCTTTCCCCTGCCACAGTATGGGAGGCAGTGTGAAATGCAATCTGTCAGTACGTGGTGAGTTTAATTATGCTAAAATTCAATTAGGCTCATAGGCAGTTGAGGAGCAAAGACACCAGGCCAAATCCATCCCTTTTGTTCATCTGTGAAACCAGCAGGTCAAATTGTTTTCCCATATATGTAAATATTACTCTGGGTGAGAGTTTGCATTGGTAGGAGAGCGGATTCACCCTATGACCCAGTTATGTAGGGTCTCACACCTCTTGCAATTATCTCACATCTGTTCAAAAGAGAACTGACTATATGTGGGTGAGGGTCTCTGCCAGCTGATGTATTCCCCCAGGATGAATGTCACATCATCTCATCCATCTCATGTCACACTGGTGTGAGACACAGATGCAGGGATGCTTTTATTGTAAGAGCTGGTAAGCACTCTGCTCTTTCAATTTAGCCTAAAAATTCCAAGAAGTGGTAAAATGTGTTGATGGTTTCAATATTTAATGCCACAATTTTCAAAAACATGTATTTTTTTGAGTAAAAGTAGCAAAATCTAGAAGGAAAAAACAAATTTGAAAGATCTGAAGCTAATGGTTATTTTAAATGTTATGTTTTTAAATGCTGCAGATGTACATTTAAAGTGATGTAAAAAAATACATTTTTAATATTAGCCTCCAATCCTTAAAAGGGGGGTCTTGTACCATAAGAAAATACAGTCATTTCATAACCTGTGAGTTTTGTTCTTTTTACCTGCAGACTCTTATCACAGTTTCCCATCTCATAGGTGTTCTAGAAACACTTTATATTACTACCTATAAGAAGCTGTAAGGATGAAATTGCATTTCCCATCTACAGGTCTTCTGTGAACCAGAATTTATCAACTTGAAAGTTCAAACCTAATTTATTAATAGATAAATCATTTTAGAATCCTGATGAGCTACAGACCAAAAAAAACAGGGAGAGAAAGGAACTGAATACATAAGAGTCTAACTCATGTACAGATCTCCTCAGACTAACAAACCTCCATTAACCTCCATTTCTAAAACTGAGAGCACTTCCCTGTTGCAATATGTCTGGAACCATGCTTTATTTGTTTATTTCTTACGAGTTGCAGAGGACACCAGGACAACTAGAATCCAATTCAATAACAAAGATATTGGAATATATAACATTCTTCATTTTGTAAATACCAGCAGCCCGGACTATCAGTTAAAGGACGTGCATCCCTAGCCACATTACTGTACCATTTTTTTGTTTTGGGCCTATATGCTTTTTTAAAATGTCATTCTGATGAGCAAAAATTGTTTATTCAAATCAATAACACATGTATGACAATGAGCCAGTGATCACGAATAAAACTTTCAATATTTTCCATTCTTATAGTTCAACTCCCCCATTCCACAGAGGCATTCTGCATCCTACAAATGCCACACATTGCCAACATTGTCACATCAGACGTTGAAGCATCTATACCAAACTATCCAGCACAATGGCTGGCCCACATTTCTCTTTATTATTTACTAGGTACTCATGCATTTTATTATGCTTCAACAACTCATTTCCTCTAGCCTGCCCCACCTACCTTTTTCAGTTTGCACTGTTGGCTAGCACTGTGCATGATAAATATGATGGATCAGCTGCATCAGTGGATGAGGAAATGGGCTACAGATGTTAAATACCTGAACTTCTATAAGGCCTTTGACAGGTCCCCACAATATCCTTCTCTCTCAATGGAAAGAGCTGGATTTGATGCATGGACTGTTTGGTGGATGAGGAATTGATTGGACACCAAGAGGATAGTGGTCAACAGCTCAGTGTCATGATGGACATCAGGGACAAGAGGTGTCCCTCAGGAATCTGTATTGGAACTGGTGTTAATATCTTCATTAATAACATTAACAAAGGGATCAAATGTGCCCCCAGCAAATTTGCATGACAACAAGCTGAGTGGTGACAGTCCTGAAGGATGGGATACCATCCAGATGGACCAGGACAAGCTTCAGAAGCGGCACATGGGAATCTCCTGAGGTTTAACAATACCAAGATGTTGCACCTGGGTTGGGGAAACCCCTAGTATCTGTCTGAGGCTAGGAGATGGACAGATTGAAAGCAGGTTTGCTGAGAAGGATTTGGGGGTGCTGATGGGTGAGAGGCTGGACATGACCCAACCACGTGCCCTTGCAGCCCAGAAAGCCAAACATGTCCTGGGCTTCATCAAAAGCAACATGGTCCAGCAGGGTGAAAGAGGGAATTCTGTCCCTCTGCTCTGCCCTGGTGAGACTCCCACACATGCGCCCAGGTCTGGGGTCCTCAGCAAAAACAGAAATTACACACCAGGAGTGGGATTCATCTCATCTAGAAGAAGAGACCCTACTAAGAAATTATTCTGTTCAGGTTTCCAAGGTCCTGTAGTAGCTAAGTCAAGAGGGAATTAAGTTAAGAGGGACTGACACCATCAGCAGTCCTTTATTAAAAACTTTTCATGCCTTCCTTCAGGCAACTCTGACTCCTTTCCTCATTAGCTGCTTTACACAGCACTGACTCCTTTTCTTACAGGCAGCTCCACACAGCACTGACTCCTCCTCTCCTCTCTGCAAGTTTCCTTCTTCCTTCTGCACGACTGGCAAACCCCAATCTATCCCTTACCCAGCTGCCTAGCCCTGTCTGTCCCTCACACAACACCTTCTTACCTTATCTATCCCTTGCATGACTGCACATCCCTTACCTCCTCACAGCACAGTCAGCAGACTCTAGTTCTCAAGCCCTAACTGCAACCACAACTTGTGGCCAGCTAGCCCACGCTCCTACAACCATCCTCATTGGGCAGGCAAGGCTGTCTCCACTTCTTGGCAAGCATTACAACTGTAATTCACTGAGGAAAATTGCCTTCTGCACTATTCTTACAACCTATCTTCCCACAAGGTCCTGCATACAGTCAAGAGGGAGAGGCAGGACCATCCATCAAACCATTCAACCCAGATGTCTAATTGCTTTTGGTGGACAGCATCTGTGTCCAGTGCCTATAAGAGACAACTGCCCTAGGGAAGGTGCACATGGGATATCAACATATAAATTCAGTGCTATGGCAGAGTTTTCCTCAAGGCATTGTGAGTCCATTGTAACTGACTCCTGTTATTTAGAAATCAGTGGAGCACCACAAAGAATTACTGTGTATTCAGCTGAAATAAAGCAGAAGTTATAAAATTGTAACAGCAAACATTGCTAAGTGTTGATCCAGTACTTGTATATTGTTTCAATGAAATCCTTGCTTTACCTGGAAATGCATTTAATGCATTCTATTGTGGAAAAAACAATCACAGAAATGTAAAAGATCCTAGATGCATAGTGCAGAAATGTAGACTTCAGATTTTTTTCTTTTTCCATTTAAACTACTTAATACACATGTATCATAGACGAAAGACACACGCTGCCAACCTTCCAGATGTTTGTGGTTTCCTTTGTGGGTTATACTCTTTGCTGAAAAGGGCTACTTGTTCAAGAAAAGCCTTTGACAAATCTTCACTGTTTGGAGGGTATCACCCCTAATGGATACTAAGTACAAATGAATAAATTAATTTCTTTCAAAAATACATAGAGCTTGCAAGTAGCAATTATAAATCTAAATGTTAAAATATGGAAAGTTTTTTGTGGTCACAGGGCAATGCTTCTAGGTTAAGGTCTGACTCATTAAATCACCATCAAAATTTACTATTTCAGGCTTATCATTCGTCAATAAAGAGAAAGTAATATTTTACTTCTCAGGTTAAGTAGAATGAAGCTGAACTAATACTCATTGCTTGTTCTGTCAAAACATTTTTGCAAAGAGAAAGAAAAATAATGTAAAATTGATAAAAAAGACCTAATGATAATTATCTGTCACTAATTATACATCCAATCTCTAAAAAATAGTACGTTAATGATGGTAACCTATATCACAAAAAATTCCTCCTACATGTACACTCTGAGAACCTTCTAACTCCAGCTTCCACCTCAACATGGCAGAATATCAGCTTGCAAATGCCCAGGGAACAGTTGTGAGGCAGAGGAGGAAGCAGTTTTCAACCTGGTTAAAGCCATTTAACTTGGTTGCACTGCCAGACTAAGAAACTGCTAATTTAAAACAGTCTCTTCTCTCTCAATCCAACACAGGAAGGATCAAGCAGCATTGAAGAGTTTGGTGGTTCCAAATGTACAAGCAGACATGATGGCTACCAATCCAGCAGCCTGAAGGAGTGAGAAGTAGTTGTTATATAACCAACAAGAAATAAAAATAAATAGGGGAAGAGAAAAGTGGGGAAATATTGAGAAGTATTTGTATTTTCCTCTTTACAGAGTGCCCAAGTGGGAAAAAGCAACTGCAAATCATGAGACAAATCACTGGCAACTTTTCTGACAGTGATGCATTTACAGTTCAGCAATCTGATACTCTCAGAGAAATGGATATAGGATTGACAAGTGACTGACAGGAATATCTCTGAAATAATTGTGGAAGAGTGGAATAGCAGGCATCAAGGAAGGACTTATTAGAGAGCCCTACTTGAAAAATAGGAAGGCTCCAGTATCAAAAAACTTCATCCAAGAATTTGCAGCAAGGTCAGTAATTTTAGAGCATTTTCCAAAATGGGGAACACTCACAGATCCTAGAAAGATTTTTAAGGCCTCCTTAAGTCAGTCTTAATGGACTGTTCCCATCATCTTCTCTGCTTGCCTGCACAGCACAAGCTGTAACATTCCACCTAATGACAACTTGTAGAATTAAAACATATGTAGCTATTATATCTTTCTTCACACTTGACTTGACGTGCTGTAGGTGTTTGAAAAGCAACATGCAATTAAATGAACAGAAAGTGAAGACAGTCACTAGCAGAGCCTATAGTAGCCACAGTGCCAAGACTTCTACCAAACATGGGGATCTTAGTTGCTGAATTTTTATGTGTGATTTTAATGAATATTATAAAAACAATGAAAACAGGCACAGTGCTTATATAAAGACCAAGCCACAATACAAGTGACTGAGTCTTTATATAAAATACAGCAACTAATTTGAAACTCTCTAAAGGAAATGAGATACTTTTTTGCATTCCAGAGGGATGTTTATCTCTTACATATATACAGTATTACACATAGGTATGGATCTTCTATCTGCATTCTCTTAAAGATTAACTATTTTCATGAAGAAATATAAGTTCTATACCAGTAGTAACAGTAGTACTCTGTACCATCCAGGATTTTATCTGTGAACATAAGAGAGACCAATCTCTCAGAATCTACCAAGTGAAGCATAAAAATTAGTTTTCCATGATGACAAGATGAAATGCATACATTTGGCCTAAAATCAACTGCCTGCCTTTATGCCATGTAACTATTTTATTGCTTCATTTTACATGCAAACCCCCCTTTGAGTCAGTATACATCACATAGTATCAGTCTCCACATCATTCTGTCCCCATTTCCTCTTCAATAGGAAAAAAAAATTTTAAAAATAGGGGTTTCCGTGCTGCAGGTGGTTTTTCTCCTTTTTATTTTTCATTGTCTTTAACTACTATAAAAAAACAATGGATTTTCGCACATTAATACATCTGAATAGATGTTTAGGATCTAAAAGCACAGATGGTATTGGAGGCGAGCCAACTTTGAGGTTTATTTTGTAGCTTGAAGCTTTTTTTCACAGCTGATCTGCATTCAGAAGGCACCATTGGGCCCAAGAAGCAAGAGACCCAGAGTATTCATGGGCATAGGCAGAGATTCTTGTCTCTGTGTAGGCTGACTTAAGATCTATGCTGTAGCTTTGCCAGATTTCCAGCATGTGGTTGGTATGCAACGACACATCTGCTCTGACTGAACAGGAGGGAGGGAGCTGCATGAAAATGGCTACTATTTCAAAATCATGCTTTTCTGGGGCAGAATCAGAAACTGCCTGGAACAGGAGATATGAATTTTAGAGGAAGAATATCCAAGGTAACGAAGGTAAAAAATAAACATGGAAAATGGTTTTAATGTTTGACTTTTATTGAACTTGTATATGTCAAATATGAAACATTTTATTAGAGGAAATTATTTTTCTTTCTGAAAGACTCTCCTTTTGTTCTATTTAATTTAGTTTTCTGACACCTTTACACTGACAATCCATTAACCAGCATCTTCAGCATATAACTGCTGTGAGATCAGCTTTTCCTCAGAGGATGTGTGGCACAACCATTAAAAAGATGTGCAAAAGTACTAGATTTGTTACTGCCATGAATTTTCTGAAAAATTAAATATATATGAAATAGTCTTTCTGTGCTCCCCTTATTCTTCTGTACATTTTCTGCAATTTTTATTTCATTTTTAGTGCCTGGAGGGTCAAATAACATTCTTCAAGTAAAAGACAGAAATGCAGAAATATAGAACCACTGCTCTAAAACTATCATATTATTAACAGCTAGAGTACTAAAAATTGTGGGGGGAAGAAAAAATTCTCAGGGTGCGGGAATTTATGTAATTCATTTAAATTAACATTAAAACCTAGCAAATTAATCTAGATGGATCACTTGAAGACCAGCTGGGTGACTGTGTCTTACCCACTAATAAATTATATAACAGTATAATTCACTTAGAGGGATATTGTGATATTAAATGAATCTACAACAAAAAAAAAACAAAACAAAAAAAAAAAAAAAAAAAAAAAAAAAAAAAAAGAGACAAAAGGAGGCATAGATTTTGCAAAATGTGTTAAATTCCACTTTAGTCAAAGACTTGGGATATAAATCTCTGCCGCACAATTCCCACGTAAGGGACATTGATGTTCCAATGCCATTGTCTATATAGGACAAACTTCATGGTCAAAATGTTTCCATAGGTAGAGCAGCCTTGTTAGTGAAGAAAGGACTCCAAAAAAAGAGTGGCTGGGTGGCCAAGAAAGCAAATGGCTCCTGGCCTCTATCAGGAATGGTGTGGTCAGCAGGAGCAGGGAGGTCATTCTTTCCCTGTACTCAGCACTGGTGAGGCCACACCTTGAGTGCTGTGTCCAGTTCTGGGCCTCTGAATCTAGTAAGGATGTTGAGATGCTGGAGTGTGTCCAGAGAATGGCAACAAGGCTGGTGAAGGGTCTGGAACCCAAATCCTATGAGGAGTGGCTAAGAGAGCTGGGGTTGTTTAGCCTGGAGAAAAAGGAAACTCGGGTGACTTTATCAGGCTATAAAACCACATAAAGGAGTTTGTAGCCAGGTGAGGTTGGCCTCTTCTCCCAGGTAAACAGAGGACACAAAGAGGACACGGTCTTAAGTTGCACTAGGGGAGGTTTAGGCTGGACATTAAGAATTTCTTCACAGAAGGGGTGGTTGAGCATTGGAATGGGCTGCCCAGGGAGGTGGTGGAGTCACTGTCCCTGGAGGTGTTTAAGAAGACTGGATGGGGCACTCAGTGGTCTAATGGTCTAATTGACAATGTAAGTCATAGGTTGGAATTGATGATCTCAAAGGTCTTTTTAACCTAGTTGATTTTATGATTACGTGATCTTTAATATGGGCATTTTGCACTGCTCTTCCAAGCAGTTAATGTCCAATACAGTAATATGGTGTCCCAATGCCAGATTTTTGAAGGCCCTCTGTCATCTAATATCATCATTTTTAAGCACTAACTTAGGAACAAACAAATATATCTCATTGCATAGAGAAATGCATTCCTTATCAGTGTGCTAAATACTGAAGCAATTAGAAATATATGTGGGCCTAGAAACCAAACTTCATCTCTGATGTTTTTTTCAAATTAATCTGGCTTGCACACCTAAATACACAGGATGTTCATGGAAAAAAGATCAAGGAGGGACAATTTTTGATCACCATTCAGACATCTCCAATTTTATAAAGTATTATTATAAAGCTACTAAAAAAAACCTCTGCTATAATTCATCTCAAGGATCTAATTATTTGTTTCTCCACACTGAGTACAAAATTTTGAGTCTTTCTCTGTCATCATGTGTTATCATTGCTACTTTGAGAAATAGCTGACTAATATCTCTTTGCAGTTCATCAACTCTCTACTGACTCTTAAATGTTAATTAAATGCATTTTAGCCTCACCTGAATTTTTCAGATTCCCTATCAATATAATTTTTTCTAGTCTATAATAATTTAATTTTAGAAGATATTTTCACATATAATGCTTTCATACAAAAAGTAATTTGTTGCATTTCAGTGATATTTAAGAAATGTGCTACAAATCACCTGTAGCTAGCTTATGTTTGCTTAAATAACCATATGTTAAATCATTCATTTTTATCTCAACTTCATAAATTTGGAATAATAAAGCAGTTGAAATATATGTTCTTGTATCAACTGTACACCAAATAACTTGTAGATCAAATGTACAAAGACAAGGGAATTCAAAGGATATATTTATTATGTCACCGCAGATCAGTTAATAATGCAGATGTCTAATTATGTAATTAGATTTAGCATTCAGATGCCACACACGATTAACTTAATTACAAAATGAATTTAAAAATCAATCCTGCAAAAAGTAAACTTTTACTATGGGGTAGCTCAATAAATTTTTCAAATATTGCAGACAGAGATATGAAGTATTTAAGATACCACTAAATGCAAATTAATGGTGAAATAATTTCTATGCATGTTTCTTCTTAACAGAAACATAGTCATATGTCAAATTTATAGTCCATTACTTTGTCTAGTAGATAGCAATAGTAATGAAGAGAATACAGGATTCTAATTATATCTGAAATAGGATATAAAGGAAAGCAAGCAATTTTGTACTAAATGTAGTCTTCTCTAAAGAAAAGCAAAAATCCCAGTTGGTCAAGAAAATGCTCCATATTTTTGTGACAATGACCTAGAGACTATGCATGATGATTCTGATTAAAACATGAAAGAGCTATTTCAAGTTGTGTAATACAGTCATAAATTGAAATCATAATTTGTCTAAACTTCAATAATCATTGAGAAAGCAATAGGATAAGTTGACAAATTTCCCAGCAGTATTTCAAAACGACCAGGGAAATCTTCAAACTCTGATCATAATTTGAACCTAACCCATTACAAAAACAGACTGGAAAAATCAAGCAACCACATTTTATTAACAGATACTGGGGAAAAAAAAAAAAAAAAAAAAAAAAGCTTCAAAACACTTGAGTGAAAATATGCTACACTGAGAGCAAAATCAAGTGACTCCCTACACATATGACATACCAAATCCAAAACCTGTTAGGAGCTGGAGAGAAAACTCAAACTAACCTCAGTGTGCTTTGGATCATGTGCTATCAGGCACGTGATAACAACAACAATCAGAAGATGTTGGATGCTGCTGGGAACCAGGGGAAAAGCAGCCTTGAGGCCTTGCCTTTCTCAGGCCTTTACAAGGTCGAGGAATTATAACAATGATTAAACACCTGCAGGGCGCGTGAGAGACGTGACGTTTTGCAAAAGTATGTTTTCAGAGGTGTTGCCTTCTTTGACCAATGAGTCTTTTCTATTCTGTTTTGCACTAACTACCCTTTATATAAACTGTAGTGTTTCTTTAAATAAAGCTCTTTCTCTCTTGCTCCTCCATTACACGAGGAACTATGTTGCATTATCCTTTTCGCTGCTCCTATAGCCTTAAAATGCAACAAGAAGACAGTTATTTAAAAATTGTTAGCTTAAAGTAAAAGTGCTGCAGTGAATGGTGCATGGCTACTGCTCCAGTGTGAGCTCAGACCATGACCTTGGATGAGGCAGCCTGAACTGGCTCCATAAACCCAGCTATTAACACCACAACTGATTCCTGGATGCCTATATTTGACTAGTCAGAGAAACCCACTTTCTTTCTGTCCTTGATCCCAGAAAGGGGCATCCAGCAAAATATCAGCAGCTACAAGTGTCTCTTCTGTAAGACATTCTTAGTTCTTCTCTTTTCCTGTTTGCTTAAGCTAGGCCCCTAAGAAGTTATCACTCATATGGCCCATAGCTTAAGGTTCAAAGATGCAGAAAACAGTTTTTTTTTAAATTAATGAACAAAAATCACCAAAATTAGAAGGCCTGATCAAATGAAAAGTGAAGATAATTTTGCTGATGTGAAAGGGAATACCTCAACTGGAAGAAGATTGAGGTGAATGACATATTTATTACTTATTGCACATGAATTATACAAAATCTATTCCAAGAAAATTTCATAATCACCAAAATTGTATTTTTGCTGGAAATGGGACTCATGCTAACACTAAATCAGGCCAACTACAGCCTTGTGTTTGGGGCTACACGCCCTTGAGTTTGGCAGAAAAGCTCAGCAGTGTGCACTTGCAAATCAGAAAGCCAACTTCATTTTGGACTTCATAAAAGAACTGTGATCAGTAGATCAAGGGAGGTGATTTTCCTCTTCCACTCTGGCCTCATGAGATGCCACCTGAAGTGCTACATCCAGGTCCAGGGCCCCAGCATAAGGACACATCAGAGCAGGTCCAGAGGGGGCCACAGGAGGAGCATCCTCCTGAGAACACAATTCACCTTTTGAACAGCTCACTGGGGACAGGGTTCATTTGCTTCTTCCCATCCCTTGATCTTGCTGTTAACCACTGCAAACTGGAGTGTGGAGGAAATAATACTCCTGTTCAGAGTTGTTTACACCCACTTCTGCATGACCCCTAGATAGGGGATATTTTTTTCCCTTCAAGAGTGTAGAAATCATACACTCTACACAAATTTGTGGCAAATTTAAATCCATTTCACTTCCCTGGTATAAACAGTCTGTTTAATAATAATGTGTTTGTGTTCCCATTGCAGATGCTTCTTTATTAGATGAGATTGTGTTCATTCTTTATATAATTTACATACCTATTTTAAAAAAATCTTTGAGTTTTTTATATCTTAAAAAAAAAATGGAATCTAAATAAACGAAGACAGGTAATTGCTGCTGACTGAAAATCCCTCAATAGTACAATTTTCTCTAAAAGGATCAGCTCATCAAGCTTTAATTAAATTTTACTTTTTTGGGAGAATCCACCAACTAGACAAAATTTTCAAAGAAAACCTTTGAAATAAAATATTACTGTCATTCTTTTTTGAGGCTACATGGTTCATTTCAATCTTTATATTACCCTTAATATATACAGTCTAGTCATCACTGTAGTGTCAATAGAATCAAAATAATATGTTTGAAATCTCTTTTAACCAAATCAAGAAGCAATATTGTCAAACAACATGCTGTAAGATCACCAAGCTGAGAGGGGAGTTGAGATTGCTGCTTCCCTTTGACTCATAATGCAATTAATTTTTAGGATGTCAGAATTTCTTTTCAAACTGAAATGCCAGGTCCTGACCAGATGGGCTGATTAGGGAAACAATATTTATTCCTGTAGTTTGCTGTCTGATTTTGCCATCTTTGGAGTATCAGAGCAAAACACTCAGAATAAATGATCAGTAAAGGTCATGCAAAATGAGTTAATGTTTTTTAAAAAATCCACAGAATTATAACTGAGAATCCACTTCTTCTGTATTGACAGTTGCCTGTTTACCTTGAATTCTGCTCATGCACACTCACACTCCCACTAATACTGAGCTGGACACCTGCCCACTCAAGAAATAAATAAGAGCATAAATAGACCAATTACCATTAGGTACACTGTAAGAAATGCTAGATGTGCACATCCTGTAAAAAAAGAGCTTTTTCTGTTGAAAATTAACATCTAGTATTACTGAGGGCCAGAACTAATGCCCTCTGGTGTGTTAGATGATTTTAATTTCCCATGCAGATATATTCATAATAACAAGAAATGCTGATACAGTTAAAATTAAAAAAGGAAAGCCTGTCCCTGCAGCCATGCACCAGCACTGTCTGTGTGGAGACACCAATATGTCTTGCACCACTCTGCAGAGATGAGATGGAGCTTAGGACCTGCCTAGCTGTGTCTAAACCACCACTAAAGTGGTGAAATTAAAGCCAGCTATGAGTTGCTCACTGCTGTTCTCTTGGAGCACTTCTGTGAACTGACCAGGCAGAAACAGTACCTGCTGCTACAGGGGGATGCTTTCTGACAAAGATTTGTGAGGATACTAAGCCAACTAATTTAAGCCATTCTCCTTTCACCAAAAAAAAATAGATTAACATTGAAAATAGAGAAATATTTTGTTGATGGCTGTTTAGTGAGCTCATGAGAGGGTATCATCTATTTTAGTCTTATTGCAGACCAGTCCCATACTAGTATCATCCCTTCCAACTACTCACAATCTTTTTCTGACCAAAGTTTTTTCTTGCTAGCACCAAACAGGATCTTTAAATTCCCCAAACTGTAATGCTCCTTCAGTAATTCAGGATTGCCATGCTATCTAGCACATCCTATCAGCAGGTCAAGCACTATCTTAAGCTACTGTTTTGGGAAGCAAGTCATAAATTCCTTCTTTCTTTTCCTCTCCCACCATTCTGCTGCTCCTTCTTGTTCTCTCACCAAGTACAAATTGTCCCAGTCTTCCAGCTCTAGCTCACTCATCAGTGCTACCTAGTTCCTGCTTACTGTGGTAGAAATTCTGCTCCAGGCAGTCCCTAAGACAATGGCTGGATGCTCAGCTGACCCCATTGAATTTAGAACCCCTGGCAGAAGACTGGACAGTTCTCAGCAGCTGATACAATACTAAATATCTTCCAAAGCAAACTACAAACTTTTTATCAGAAATAATCCTAAAATCACGGCACAGGGTAACCGACATCTGATTTTACAGATCACCAGAAAACACTCTGATTTTACAGACCTACTGAATATATTCCAGATCTAGATTATCTGAACTGGTACCCTTAGCCTCAGTGCCACAAAAACCCAAAAAATCCGCTCACCTGCCTGTCTCTTGAGCTCTCCTAACCCAACTGTCCTGAAACCTGAAAACTGGGGGGATCAGTACTTCATTGCACCATGGTCAAGCTTCCTTTTTCCTCCAAAATTTCACCTTGTGTGAGCACTTGAAGGTAAATGCATTTCCCTAAGGTGATAAAAAAATGTCTTCTTAACTTCACATTATTTAGAGCGTATACTCCCACTCCCATAATTACACATTCAAGGAAAGTATCCTTGAACCTCAGGTTCTATCCTCAATAAGAATATTCCTTGTGTCTCATATTAAAATGATGTCAAATTGCAAGGAGGAATAAAAGAGGGCACAAGAGAGAACATGGGTAGGTGATGTCTGCATAGCATGAGGTAGAAGAAAACACAAGTTCTGGCTCCTAAAGTATTTCAGAAAATTAATACTGAGCCACACAGGAGCCAAGCCTAGCTTTTACCTGTTAGAAGAATTGGAGTATTCTTCCCAGAAGTAGTGATTAGGGCTTTCTAAATGGAAACAGGATTACAGGATTCAAATCTCTTGAGAGACAAGAGAGATAAGGTTTCCCTTTACCAGCATGAGAGTTATGATTACTTGGCAATGATTGCCACCACACGTTCTGAATTGCTTCAGACCCGTCAGCACTCGTTGGACAGCGAACACTGACACCTAAGTTCTACTAACAGTTACTGCATCGAATTCCTGGGGGCACTTGGAAAAAGAAGTGTCTTGAACTGCAGAAGGGTGCCAGACTCACCTGTCCAAGATTCATCAGTGTACAGATGTGGTAGCCAAATTGATGTGCTCGGGGAGATTTCAGGTTGGCTGGCAAAGCACCTTCCGTGAGTGCTAATGAGAAGCCCAGTAGACCCCCATTAGCCCTCTTCTCTTCAGACACTAGGGAAGATTCCACATGGCAGCAAAGTATTACCAGCTGACCAGCCCTCTGGCCTGGGGAAGATAAACCAGGTGAGACTCAAAGGCAGGACAGTCCCTTTCCCATGATGCTGGGTGCTCCAGGTACATCCTACCCTTCAGCAGATCTCAGCACTGCACTTCCCCAGTCATATCCCTTCCAGGTTAGTATTTCCTTGGCAGACAAACAACCTGAGTGTGCCCACCAGTCTGGAATGTAGCTACCATTCAAACTACCTGTTTAACAGTGTTTAACAATTTTCAACCAGAGATGGAAGAGAATGCATCCCATGGCCTAAATGGACTATTTCACAGACATTTTCCTTGCTTGATATACAAATGAGCTGAGTACAGACATAAAACCATATTCCCTCTCTCCAAAAAGTCTGGTACAGAGCTTAGATCTGTTCAAGGACAGCATTAACCTTTACAGTGTTATTTACATGAATTTGTCATCTTTTAATTACTGCTGGTTCACCCACAGAAAAAGCTGCCCTCTTCTTTTTAAATAATGGCTGGGTACAGGAATTACTCGTGGGTTACTGAACACATCTCTAGTCATTAGTCTGCCATTCATTTCAGAAGAAGTTGATTACATTAATAATCCAACCATCACAAAAGACTTAGAGATGTAGTAGGTTTTTTTGTTTTGTTTTGTTTTGTTTTTTAATAAAAACCCACACCACAAAATAAAGCAAATGTAAAAACATATATTCTTCTCTTTTTGTACTGAAGTACTGTCTTGATGGTTGTCTGAAGAAGAAAAATACTTTCCTTATGTGAAGGAAAAACATCAAGTAATTGTATGTACTTCAATATGCAATCTCTATAAGCAAAAAAAAAGGAAAGGAAAGCCACAGTCACAGTGCAAAGGAACATACTGAGCATAATTTGAGATAATTTTATTGATTTGTTTTATACATACCTGTCTTTTTTATTGCTGTTTAGCATCTTGCATACCTATGTAGAAGTGTACATGTCTACAGCAAGTGTTAAGTTCCACTTTACTGTGTGGTTTGTTCACCAGCCTATATCCACATAAAACACACTTATTGATTTCTTATATTAAAGACATAGGTGATATCAACAATTCTGTACCTTAATCTTGGGATCATCTCATTCACCTGTGCAGACTTCTATTCAAGACCTTCACCTCTATCACACTGGGGTCAACACAAGAGGTTGTTTTCAACTGCAAATGTCACTAACTCCATTCAGCTGTCTTCATGTTGACATAAATGGAAAACAAGTCCTGTGAAAGCATCAACAAACTGGTACAATAACTGATAACCTACAGAAATCTGTTCTTTTCTTACAAGTTTCTCCATGCCCCACAATTTCTTCTGAGATGGAATCAGGTCATTTGAAGCAGATTACTTACATACAGATTACAGTTTCCAAGAAGTTCCTGCTTAAGCACTATCTTCTCAATACATTATGTAAATTGTCATTAAAGTTAATTAATCTATTTGCTGCCAATAGCTTGCTGGTTGGATTTGACGCTTTCTCTATCAAGGACTCACCCAGGAACTAAAATTCATCTTTACAGATTTCTTATTACATATAATTTTCATTCTAAATAGTATGATTTTCCAAATTTTGTTTTAGTATTCTTCATTAGCTCATCAGTATTTTGCAGAATTAGTAACCTTATATTTCAGTATAGCTTTTTCCAGGGTGGCACAGTTTGAATTAAACAATATTATATCTTGAACGTAAAAAGGTGCAGTGCTTTGCCTATTTCTTTTTGCATTATGCATGCTAGACTGGTGTTTATGCAACTCTTGATAGTTATTTGCAGATTTGAAGAGAATATTTTAGCAATTTTTACTCCTAAGTTGTTTTAGTATTTGTCTTTTATAATTGCAGCAGATATTATTGTTATTGTGGCCAAGATGAGTTACAGAATCAGAGGACACTGACCATGACTTTTTTTTTTTTTTTAATGCACAAAGGAGGAGGAGCTAATGCTCCTCCTAATGCATTAGGGGGAGTTTTGTCAATGATTTCACTGTGCCCAAATCATCTTTGAGAAAAGCAAGCTGTAGGTTTAAATTTTTGGTTCCTAGACAGCAGCAAGGTCTGATCCTTGATGGTGTCAAATGAGAAACAAGTGGTCGCTTACAGAGTCTACAAACTAAAAGCTCCAGTTAAAACAAAGCTTACAATGCATGAGACTCTTTAAAACAAGGGGAAATAAATACAATTTAGAATTAAGACTACTATGAAACTCATCAGGGAAGAGGATCAGGGGGACTCACTTGTCAAAAACCCTAGTATATAGTGGAGAACACCTAAAGATACCAAAGTATAGAAACAACATGCTGCAAATTAGGATCATATTACTGCATGAAACAAAAGGAAGAGTGGGACTATAAGGAGACAACACAAGGCAATGCTCATCACATCTGTCAGCATAAACTGAACTGCCTTAAGAAATAATTCACAGGAATTTAGCCTAAATATTTTAGTGTCTCTCTCCTGTGATATGATATTAATATACAGAATGCAAAACACAGTTTAAAAATTAGGGTTGTTAAGTTACAGCATACTTTATCAGCTAATTTACCATTTCTAAAAACTCATGTTGAGGGCAACAGTGTTGAAGTTAACATTGGTGCCCCTATCACTTTCTGAGCACATAAAAATTATTCTCCTGTGATGTGAACATCTAATTTTTTTCAAAAAAAAGTGTGTGGTTTTTCTGGCAACAGAAATGTAATTGTTCATTTCCATGCTGTAAGTTATATGAATTAAATAGGAAAATACATTGTTAGAAGAGTCTCTCAGTAATGAGTTTGGTTCTCTGGGTGTTTTAAAAAACACATCTAACCTTTTCCATTACTGTTAGTGCACTGTTTCCATCAATGTTACTGTTTCCATTAGTGTACCAACAGTATATGCTCCTAAAATGCAGATACCTCTATAAATTTAAATACCTTTAGATTAGCCTTGTTGGAAGATTTCTAAGTTACAGCTTCTGGAAACAGCACAGTTGCCTTACATCTGGTCAAGCCTTATACAGTCACCCAAAGTCACCAGTAGGTCAAGAACATTATTTCAGAATATATTCCATCCTGTACAAGAGATTTCAGTTCATGCTTCAGCAAAGTGATATCTTCGTGTATATTCCTAAACTGAAACCAAATTGCCTTGGTATGAAACCCAACTGAGGAAAGATAGCTGAGGGTAAAATCAGAGGAAAAAGGTAAGTTACATTCACATCATAAAAGATGTTATAACAATATGGAAATTATAGGGCAAAATACAGCTGCTTCTCCCTACATGATATGTTGTTGGCATGCTCAAAACTTGAAAAAATAGTATGCAAAGATTTTCCCAAGATGGAGGGAAGTGTTAAAGAAAAGTGATAGGCCAGACTAAGATAGATGCTCATGGTCTGTAGTTCCAGACACAGTCAGCTCTCTTTGCAAATTTGTCTTGCGTTCCTGCAATCTTCAGGACAGGACTGGTTTCAGGAAAATCAAATAGTGCAAGACAAACAAGATACAGAAATGGGGTTTGAGGAGCTGATGATTCCAGGTTATGATACTTTATTTTAACTAATTTACAATAACATCTATTTAAAGGACTAGCAACAAAGGTTTTGTGCCACTAAGAGGCAGAGTATAGTTTGTATCAGTGCTGAGTTTCACAGTATTTTTGGGCAATTATTTTGTCCATGTCTTTACAGGAGAAGGAGTTGGTCATGAGCCAACATGAGCCAATCAGGAATCAGCATCCTTTGGGTCATTAAAACAGAATATACCTAGAAAAGAATTGCCTGAATAAGTATAGGGTGTACTTAAAGTAGACAAACCCGCAGAACCACATATTATGCATCAATAAACTCTATCAGATCTTTTCTAGGAAACTGGTGAACCTTTAAATTATAATTATAAAAGCTTCAAAGGAGGTTAAAAATGGACATAATTCTCTTGATTTTTAAAGCTATAGAAACAATATAAGAAACTAAACAATATGTTTTAAAATAAGAACTGTTATAAAGAGAAATAATCTTAAAAATATCTTAGAGAATAAGAAGCCATATCAAAAAACATAAGAAACTGTGTTGAGGGAATTGAGAAACGGGTATTCATAATTAACTCATGAATTTGGAAGCTTGTTAAGTTGTATTTGGTTTTGTTTGGCTTTTTTTCACAATACATAGAGGGTTAGTAATCAAGGGTAGTGAGATGAGAGTTATGTGGTTTATATCACTCTGGGGCAATCTAATCTCAGCATTTTAAAGAGAAACTGCAGGAAGTCTAGGACTTCAGCTATCCATAATTGGAGGGTTCACTTCTGAGAAGAAAAAAAAGCAAAACAGCAGAATAATTTGAATTCTGGTGGCAAATTATGTGGTTCAGAGAAAGACTGAGATGCAAATCCTTCTCTTGCAGTCAAGCAGGAAGCTAAACAAGGATGCATGAAGAATTTCTTCCGTCTTGACTCCACTCCGGCTCATGGAGGTGTGACTCTCAGTGCTCTGGAAAGGGCTCTGCTTCACCTACTCGAAAGCTATAGACAAAAGACTTCTTTATTCTTCCATCTTAGTAGATGGTTTCAGAACTGACAGAATCTGGCAGACTGAATGTACTGCCACCAATTGTCAAATTTGCAGAAAGAAGCAATGAATTAAGCACCAGAGTGTTATTTGGATAGTAGTGTACTTTTCCTTCCATGTGCTTCATTTAGAAAGTCATTGCAGTTTGGCTTAGATGAGGAGAATTTTAACTGGCTGAAATGAGATTGATTTCATTTAGATGCCATCAGTTTCAGGAAGACTGTACTGGGAGATGCAGTAGAAGGAAGGATCAAAAATGCTTTCCTCAAAACAAAAGGAGAGAACTACAGCCTAAACATAGATTTTCACAAGTGGTGCAACAAAGACTGTTTTTTATGACTGATGTTTTAACAAATAAGACAGGTAAGTAAAAATCAAAAATTTAAGACCTAATTTATTTCAGATATTAATGCAAAGCATAGGATAAACTGGTAGTAGTAGAATGGCTGGTGATTGGGAGAAAAAGAAGTTTGAGATCAAAATCATTGCCCATAAGTTTAAAGGCACAATGTTTATTAATAAGATCTGTATCTGTCTTGACTTCAACATAATATTTGTGAAAAAGATATTCAAGCAAAATGGAAAATATCAGCATCATAATTGAAATTCATGGCACTAAATTCTAATTTTCTATATGTACTTGTAAAATTCTATTCTACCCAATTAAAATGTGAACTATAAATAATAAACTAGATTTTCACTAATGGTTTTATTGGAAATGAGGCTCAATTCCAGATAATTTTTTTTCAACATATTCTTTTCTGCATAGGAGATGCCAAAACTTCCTCTGAATACAATTTCAAGCCTATAAATTACTAACTACTATATCTATACAGTGAGACAAAAAAATTGAATATAACGAAGTAACAATATATTTCTCATTATTTCATGTTATTCTGAGCTCATTATTTTCAATATATGGCTGTTTTATCTAAATACAAACTAAAGTATTTTATTTCTATACACAATATGGAAAAGTCATCAATTCACAGTGCATGTTGATCCACCTAGTGCACAGTGAAATGGTAACTGAGGGTTTCTACATTATGATTCATTTAAATTATTAGCATGTCACCAGTAATATCAGGGGTCAAATATTAAATTTTTTCTCATATTCAATGGTTACATGGGCAAACACTAGTGACATCAAGTCATGTCATACTGAAGAGAACTTTTAATAAAAATATCATTAATATATGGTGTTTTAACACATAGGCATCTTCTGTTTATAAAACATGGAGTGGTCACATTAGCAAGGTTATAAGAGCTATAGCTTCATTTAAAACTTCTTCCTGCTCTTTGATGTTGTACAATCACCAAGTGCTCCTTTGAAATGCAGCAGCAGCTGAACCAAATCACTCTCAATCGACGTTAGTGATAACCCATTCAATCTCCTGTCCCACAGCTGACCTCAGTCTGGTTTTGATCAGAACTGGTTTGGGTAAAAGAGCATTCACCTTCACAGCCTGACAAGGAGAGTCAGGTAAATTGAAAGCTATTTTTGTCAGCATTTCAATATTGTATAGCTACTACAAATATCTATATAATCAGCATTACATAAAGTAGATTGCATGCTATCTGAAATTTCAGCTGATAAGCAGTTGATCTGATATTAGTATTTTAATATACAGCTAAACAAATTCATCAGCATAAGGATTTTTTTTTTCACATCCTGAGTTATAAATTGAGCAGCAGCAGCAGCAGCAGCAGCTTTCATGCCAATGGTATCAAATATATGATCAATGCATGTGAGAAATTCAAAGTGACTTTAGATAGCAATGTCCTAAGCTACTTTACTCTGCTGACTGTTACAGGTTTGTGGATTTCAATATGCATTTTAATTTGACCTTTTACAGCCACATTACTCTTTCACCAGTGGTTTTCATCTTCCCTGTGCCTGCTTTGGATTCTGAAGTAACCCTGTCCAAACTTAGCATTTGGTATTATCCAAATTCATCACTATTTCCCTGGAGCTAAATGCTTATTTGATTCTTCCAATCAAAATAAGTGATTATATGACAAAAGAAAGACTTATGTTTCAAACAAATTTGACTTAGAAAGGTTTAAGACCCTCAGTTCCAGTAGACTGGTGTTGAAAACTGTATTTTTCTGTGCAAAGCTGAGGACATTCTAGCCAGGTTGCAAATACACAGAATTATTTAGTCTCAAATTTTAACATAAATAGCTTTTCATTTACCTAAATATTTAAATTAATATGTTTCAGTTTCAAAGCTCTAAAACTTAGAACAGGAAAACAATGTGGAGAAGCACTCCACATAGAGCATTTAGTTTCCAATAAATTAATTTGTTTGCATTGTATTAATACTAGATTTTTTTCCCCCTGTGCCATCCAGCAGCAGAAACTAGATTCTAAGGACACATAATCAGATCTCAGCCATCAGTTTTGGCCACACATTCCGACTGCCTTTGGATGGAATTGCACTTTCATGATTGGCAGAATTTTGCTAATTTATTGTAGCTGCAGACAGCTACATTGTCATTGCAATTACAGGAAGTTTTCCTGCAAATGCAGATTCCAGTTTACATAATATTTATAGAGGCTATCAGTCACCTCTGACTGATGAATATAATTTATCTTCGGTTGCATTCAAAAACTGTAACCTGAAAAAACTGTCCAGAAAAAGAAGGAAAACATTCAGAAGTCAAAATATGTGAAATATCTAAAAAGAGCCTAACAGATATTTTAATGACCTGTCCCAAGGCCAAATCAGCTTTATCTGTCTCATATCTGGAAGAGTTTTGTGTAGCCTTTTCCTCAAGACCTCCAAGCGTGAAGACTTCATGGTTTCTTCCAGGCAATATTTTGCAGCCCTTACCTAATCCTGCTGTTAAAATGTTATTTCTGATCTCTGATTTAAATCTTCCTTGCTTCAGTTTAAGCCCTCTGCTCTTCATCTCTCACCCTCGTTAACCAATGGGCAGCTCTTGGCTGACAACACTGGTGACACAGTTTAGAGAGAGCAGGGCCCAGGAGGAGGTGCTGGTTTAGAACCAGACCAGTTACAGGAAGCAGAGCAGGAATGGTTTATCTCATCTCAGAGGCAGAAGATGAGCTTTGTTTTGTCAATCCTTTTAAATGTAAAAGGGTCTTGTATGTAAATTTGTTGAGTATCTTTAGAGGGTGAAGTGTCTTTCACAGTATTACATTTGTAAATTTGTGCTCTTCTGCCATGAAGAATCTTGAGCAAATATGTACACATTCACATCTATTCCCAAACTAAAAATATATGTTAAAAATATTTTAATTAGATTATTTGGTTTTTAAAATTCATATTGCAACCGTGTTGATTAGTATCAGAAGCCTTACAGATGTTGATTTATGAAATCTGCTCCTTCTTCTTTCAATGCAATGAGTGCTACTGTCATGTGAAAGGAAAAGTTATTGTCTTAATACACATATTAAGGATTAATTTGCTTCACACGAATTTTTACTGCTCCTAATTTTCTTCATTTTCTTCTGGGTGTTTACAGAAACTTCGATTGTGCACAACAGTTGAAGTTATAGCAGTTGATCTATTAATCTTCCAGTCCTCCCTTCCTTCTTTCCTTTTGATGATACATTTGCCATTTCTAGTTTTCTAGTACATTAGCTGTCTTATACAAATCCAGTATAACTTCTGATTTTTATGAGACTTCCTCAGTTAGTATCAAATGCCCTGGGAAGAAGTACTTTAGGTCTAGTTATTCAAAAGTATGCAACTTATTCAATCAACTTTTTAACTGTTCTGAAGAGAAAAGAGCAAGGTAGGTTTTGGAGACTACTAGACTAAAAATAATCTGGAGTGCACAGCAGAATCTTTCCTTTGATTACAAACCAAGAAGCAGTGAGCCATCAGGCACTTTCCACTTCTGAAAATATTTTGTCAATATTCTAACACTGAAGTTTCTTCAGAAGCTTCTTAGAAGAATCTAAATTCCTTAGATTTACAAGCATTTAAGTCTATATAAATTCACATGTACCATTTATATTGTGGTATTTCTTAAATGGAATGTCAAAGTACCCTGGCAAAGACCACTTAATTGGGGCCAGGAGGAAGTAGGGGCCAGGAGACAAGCTGGTAGGTCATGTGGGAAGGTGGAGAAGCTGAAATACCTGTAGGGGAGCGGGTATTTCTGAAAGTTTTAATATGCAGAATAATTTATGATTTTTCTGCCACAAACTGTTCGAAGAAAAATTTACAATGTTATGATTACAAGGAATAGGATGTGATTTTAAAGGTACAAGGTGCTTGTAATTTCATTTTCCCTAAATTTTATAAACTCTTATGCTTTATAAACTCTTATGATTGATGTTGTGTGTCAAAAAAAGAGTCTCTAAAATAAAGCATTAAGGCCACAGTGTCTTGGCCTAAAAAGAGCAGATAGTCAAAATTCTTTTACTACCCTAAATTATTGGAAATAATTTATTGGAAATTTTCCTTAAAAAAAAATAGTCTCTCCATTGTTATTTTCGGTTATAAATTTAACAGAAGCAACCCTGATAAATGCAATAAAATTCGAAGTCTTGAAAAGATGCTGTTTCCCAGCCATCACTGAGAAAAATAATCAGGAAATTGTTTAAAATTCTTCACTCCTCTCCCAAGTATCAATAACAAAATGAATGCAGCATTTCATTTCTGCTTGGCTAGAAGTCCTGGATATTCTAAGAGGCTATTAAACAGATAGCTTTAGCACATGAAAAATGCATGCTAGTCGTTTTGTTCTTATGTCGGTTATTTAGCACACTGTGGATAAATCAGCTTGCAAGACATAGAGTTTAATCTTTTCTGGTTTTATTGCTTTACCATTTCACTGTACTTATATTGCCTTCTGTGAAGATGAAACTTTGATTTAAAATTTTGCATTTGTAGGCCTGAGAGTCAATACTGCACACACAACTCAGACAATCACTCTGATGGGAATCACACCATTAGGCTTTTACAGCCAACATCTCCTCTATGGATTAATGTAATTTAAAGTCCCAAATGAATTCACATTGAGTGTACATACAGGGCAGTAATATCCTTTGGACAAGAGCTTCTTGTTGTATGTGCAATATCAAGCCCAGTGTAGCCTTTCATGTTTAGAGCCTCCAGATGCTGTTATATAATTTATGTTCTTTTGTTGGTTTTTTTTTTCCCCTCTGCTAGTAAAAAATATTAATTTATTCATCCATTATATAGCTGTATTCTAATTCTTTTATGTTCACTTATCTTTCAATACAACATAGGGACTTAAAATGGAATGGTTTTCTTCAGGCATGGAGGACACTGTCCTACCATTGCAGCCACTGAGCCCTAGAGACCCCTCAGAAAACAGATCAAACAGGAAAACCCCTTAAACTCCACCCTGCTGGCAAGCAGTGACATTTACCCTCACTGTGCTCTTCCTTGTACTGTTTGGGTTTTTTTCTGCTTTGCAAGTTCACACTTACCCTTTCCTTTTATTACTACATACAGGTGTCCTTTTTCCATTTTTTCTTTCATTCTTTGTTTCTTTCTTACTCTCAGCCTTCATCCTTGTTTCTCTCTCCTAGGTTTCCTAAAATTATCTTCTTGTCTATGACTGTCCAAGCAACATCACTTCTCTAATACACAGTGTTTTGTGTTTGGATGTTTCAGATTAGGGTTATCAGGATTAAAATATCATATCTCATAGGAAAATTTATAATGTTAATTTCAAAATATCCTGCCATGAAATATATCCCCCATTTCTAAAGTTTTCCAGCCATTCTCTTTTATTTTAATAATTAATAATTCCTTTAGCACAGTACATTTTTGTCATACCCTGAAATTAACTTTCTCTTTTAATGTGAACTCTGCATTTTCTGATTTTTGAATGTATCCCCTCAAACATTTGAATTTGTTGCATTATTTTCACATGGTATGAGTTGTTATGCATGGACATATTATGTTACATTGCATGAAAGGTCCACAAACACCTTGGTCTCTAACACCAGGAAAAAAGTTGGTCCCCATTTCAAGAATGTCTAATTTCCACATCCTGCCTTATTTTAAACAAAGGGTGATCTATATTTATACATCTAAATGCATGACTTAAGTGAGTAATTTACACATTCTGACTCCCATATGGCAGACATGCCCAGCAGTCCTGAACTGTAACCTCAGAATCAGACAGACCCTCTCTCCTGAATGCTCTACCAGCTGTCTGAAGCATCCTGCTCTTCCCCACACACAGTACAAGGAATTTATATCCCTAACAGCACCATGAATTCTACCCAGCTCTCAGGCTGGCTCTCAGGCTATTAGATTGCTAAGGATTCTATCCCCAAAGCCTCCTTTACATTTAGCCTGAAGTGTTTTTTTTCATAAACATGTATTTGGTACAGATGGCAAGCCATAAACCTGTTAGAAAGATTATTTATTTTGAGGTATTTCATCAGGAAAAACTCACCAAGATGACTCAGTTCATTTCCAAGGCTATCCTAAGGCAAAATATGTTGGTAGAAAAGTCAAATAAATTACACATACAAAAAACAATTACAAACAATTGTGATTATTTTGTGGAGAATAAATTTTAAAAGCTGTAAAATAGGAGCTAAAGTCTTCTAGCATTAAAGGTTGCTCATACATTCTAATCCAGGCCAGCTGTTTAGCATGCAAAGCCTATTATCTTTCATAATCATTAGCCTGTGCATTGAAACATACTTTTTAATACTATAAATTGCCAGATTACCCTTTTATAATTACATCTTGAAATATTAAAAGTACAGACCCAAATTCTGTTAAGGCATGCACGTCTCTCAGAGCTGTATTCACCCACAGGAAGGCTGCAGTGGCTTCATATAAAACAGGTATGTCAAGTAGATGATATGTGATCCTAGTATGGATTATATTAGTCTAAACTATTTCAATAGTTATCAAATTCTCTTCTTCTGTGCCTGCAGTTTACATGCTTTGCCCTTTACCATGCCATGAGAACTGTCTCTTGTATGTATTCCATGTTTCTGTATGGAATACATCTCAGAAGAAACAGGTACTCACGGGAGATGGTTGGGCTTGGAGTTGCCTGCTCAGTCATCAGATATATCCTAGCTCCATCTTCAGTAGACTCTCCTCAGCTAAACTCTCTGCTCTTTTCCCCTGAAAGTCCCTATGAATTTTCTTGCCATATATAGAGAGAAGTGAGCTTTCCTCACAAGAGACACAGCACTACCTCCAGAGGTAATGGTACAGCTCCTAGATGATTATCTGAACAGAGAGGTACAGGGAAGGCTTAGGATATCCTTGCTTCTTAAAGTGTTTTCTACTCCAAGTGAAATTGAATTTATCACTTCATGATGAGCAGCTTGACACCACACAACAAGACAGCAGAAGCATCAAGGATGTAAGTCAAGACAAGCATTCAGAAAAGCTGGAGCCAAGTAGGAAAAGAAAGAAACTGATTTCATTATAAAGACTGAGGTAACAATGGGATACTGACAAACCTGGAAAGAGTGAGCAGTCTGGCCGAAGCATCAATGCACCAAAGAGGAGTAATGATGCACACAAAACTCACATGTGATTATTATCACATAAACAAAAATACCTGGGCTGTTGTGGAGAGCTTCATTCTTCCAGTCATGCTGTTGGGTACCTGTAAGAGTGCCCAATAAAGGTAGGCTACTTATATCAAATTTCTGAGACTCATTTCAAGACAAGAGAAATCCTTGTCTCTCCATATGGTCATTTGAAAATAACAGGATTATTTAAACTATGATTTCTAGTCTCTTTTGGTCTCTGTGTAAGAATTATTTGAATCACAGTCTACAGTTGCCTGTTTCTGCATTCTTTCTAAATGAAAACTGTGTATCTAGCTCAGAGCTTAATATTTACACTAGAGACAACTGCATTTGGTGAGATGAATTTAAGCCATACAGTGTAATTGAGAACACAAAAAATAGCATTTTAATAACATGAACAAAACCATGGCTTGCATCAGCATCTTTCAATACAACCTAAGATTTTTTATCTTTGTAGAAAAAGGATTTACCAGAGGGACTCAGCCTTTTAAAAACATTATTAAATGTTTGTTTCTAAGTACAGGGATAGCAGGAAAAGAAAGGAAAGGAAGCACAGGTGAGGGACTAATGAATACAGGACAAGGAAAACAGCAGGAGAGCGTGCATGATTGGCAGGAGGTCAGCAGTGTGTGGGGCATGAAAAGGTAAAAACAACAGCCAGGACTTTTAGGGTTGGCAGTACCCAGCCAGAAGTTCACTGTGGAGCCTGACAACATAATCACCACCTGATGAGCCCAGATTTGTTATCCTGAACTTTCACAGATCATGAAGACAAGGCAGTGACGTGGATTTGAAAGACAATATGTAAATTTTCTGACATTTAAAAGCAATAAACCACAACATATCTGGGGTTTTTTTTGTAAATCTGACAGCATCCTGTTGATTTTTTGAGCTTTCCCCCAAAACTGAGAGAAGGAATTAAACTCCCTTTTACAAAAACTAAAGGTCTCTGGGGTGCTTTACTGAGCAATAGCTGAGCTTCTAACAGAAACAATAAAAATTGCTGGATTTTTGTTAAAATTTCTAGGAATTAACAGAAGACCTGTTCTTCCTGACCATATTGTGTCCCTGTCCTTCTTTTTGCAAAATTATAAGTCTTCAGTCTAAAACCTCTCTCCCACTTCTTTATTACATAAGCCTACATGATTTAAGTGATTCAAAACTGAGCTTTTCTCCTATCACAGCCTTGACAGAAATATCTACCACTCAGTTCTTTATTGAGACTGGTCTGAACAGAAAGGAAATTATTTTTATGGTATTCTCTCTTAGTATCAATAAAAGATCAGCATTACCTGACATAGACAAGAAATAGATGAGTTGCACAATTATTTCCAATGTAAGGGTTGCTGCCTTTGAATTTTCCCATGCTTGAATTGAAGACAACTTCTACTGTGCATCTGGGAATGAGATCTCATAAGCAGCATGAGCACTGAACTGCCTCATGACCACTTTTCCCTTGCAGGTAATTGATACCTGTCCTGAGCCCAGAATCACTACAAATCCCATCTTCTCCTGTGGTTAGCAAAAACCACATCTAGACCTCTAACCATGCTCTGTGATCAGATTGTGGGGACAAAGCAAATGAATGGAGGCTATTGGGATTGCTTTAAAATGCCCATAAGAGGATAAGAGGATACCCAGGAGCACATGGAGTGTTTCAGTTCCTGGGTACTTAATTCAGTGCCTGAGTAGCTGAGGTTCACACCATGAGTACTAAAAAAGCCATCTGGGATGCTTCACAGGGAAGCAACAGTAGTGAATGAATCAGGCCTCCAGCCACATCTCCTGCCCAGAGTGCAGAATTCATGTGAAAATTCACAGAATTGAACAAGACAAGGTAGAGCCACAGCTGCAGACACAGGTGCTTTGGACTATGTTAAAAGACAAAAAGTGTCTTATTCTGTCAAACTACAGAGCACATGCCTGCATGTCAATGTCTCTCCCACCTGAGTTAAACAATTCCTCGAGCAGTGATAGTGCTTAGCATAAGTAGCTTAAGAACAGAAATACACTTTAAACCTTCAGTGTTCAGGTACAGTACCACGAATATTAAAAATCTTTCGTTGTGGCAGGTCATTTAAATGTTTTTCATTTCTGTTATACCAATATTTTCTTATATTATCATATGTATTATAAATTATTTGCTTCATTTGGCATTAAAAATGGTTAGTTTCAAAAGGAATAAAACCTCCATGAATGATTAATTCATTTTGATTTGGAAAATAATTCTAAGGAACCACTTAATTTGAATTTTAAAAATTTATGAAAGATTTTCTCAAATGCAATTTGCATCCCATAGTGGGTTGGCTTTTGTTCCTTGTTGTTTTTTACAAACTGCAGATCTTGGGTAACAGCACAGCTTTCATGTAACCATACATCAATGCATCCAGTTTTTTCATAGATTCCTGGTTAAGTCCTGAAGGAAATAAATGTCATGAAGTTGAACTGATTTACATCAACTGATATGGCAACTTACACTATGTGATAATTTAATTTTAATTATTTTGAATTGCTTCAATTTATCCTGAATGTCCATGGAAAAAATAAAAATACAGTCCCTTTTGACTCCTCTGTACTACCCTAATTTGCCTGCAGTGAAGAAGATTGTATCAAACATGCTAAGGATGGATCAATACAGGCAAAATGACAAATACCTGAATGTTTAATTCCCATATTGTTTGACAGTTCTGTGTCACATATTTTTTTCCTAACTCCTGTAAGGAAGCATAAGAGATAACACTGTGAGCCACCAGAATAAATGAACACAGCAGTTTGTTTTTTTCCTCAAGATTTTCAA
Source organism: Muscicapa striata striata (assembly GCA_030060385.1). NCBI lineage: Eukaryota > Metazoa > Chordata > Aves > Passeriformes > Muscicapidae > Muscicapa > Muscicapa striata. Next base: position 2,627,846 of record JAREIS010000077.1, read on the forward strand.
TATTAAAAAGTGGAATTAAGTAAGAGCATATTGACTAGTTACTTGTGTGGTGTAGATCAGTCTACCACCTTTAGTTTTAGTGTTGCCTTTTCAGCTTACATTAGAAATTATTTGGCATTGGAGAGCCTGTAATTCTCTGAAGTCATCACATCTCAATAGGAAAAGTTAAATCATTATCAGCTACATCATCAGACTTTCTGGAAAACAGTTGGAATAAGAAAGATATTGTTGCCAGTTTGCTAAGAGTCTCATTTTCCAACCACAGTGGTGCAACAATCCTTGAAAGAGACAGTTTAAAATATGTCAGCCAATATGTATTTTTAGGTATTTCACAGAATTTCACCTCAGCTGTTTCAAAAGCATCAGAACAATAACAAAAGCAAGCTCTCTTCTGAGACCAGAGGAAACTTTACTATAAAAGCTCTCCAGCTTGAAGTGCCTTGTATCAGCATCATTTTGTAACCTCTCTTCAAATATCTCTCTGTCCCTAAGGTTTCAAATTCAAAGGCTCAAAGAAACCAGGGGCCACTTAGTCTCCATTACCTTGAAGGATTTTTAAATAAGCCTGAGATTAATGTAAGTCTTTTCCAGTAGAAACCCTTCACACTATAGCAAAGAATTCCCAGGGTCAACAGAATTTCAGAAGTGGAGATTTAGATTTGCTCAGCTTTCATTTCTCTCTCAGAGTTCAGAAAAGAAACAGAACTTTACCCAGGATTCATATTAATTTCCTGAATATTTGGATATTCCACTCTTTCCAAATGTCACTGGGTTGATGGAATATGCATAGATATCTCTAGCACAAATATTTTCATGTGCTACCCCACTACCCATTTTTTAGAAGCTGTGCACAATCAGAAGCCTGAACACAGCTGTTCCTTTCAGGTACATGGTTTTCACAACTTGACTATCAACTGTATTTAATCCATTCTGCTCTGATAGGAAATTGCAAACGTGATCTCAAAGCCAATGCCCAAAAACTGTTCTCAAAAGTAGGACCCTTATGAAAAAAATTTCCTCTTTTACAAATTGGGAGTAACATCTGCTCAAAAATTCCTCCAAAAGTTTGTTGACAATTCACTTCATCTTCCCTATGCCTTTCCTCTCTGAAAGAAATAGGGCATTTCTGAGGTTTAAATGTAGGGTTTTAAGAAAATAACTTCACTGGGAAGGATGGTCTTTGTTAACAAGTCACCAGAGTGACAGACACTTCCCACTTACTAGTTTTCCCATCATGCTTGCAAGAAAACTCTGTAAAAACACTGACTTATTTTTATTGCTCCAATTCTTCTTGGAATCTTGGCCAACTCATTCAGTCAAAACATAAGCAGACAGATGGAGCTGGATGTGTTCATTAGGAACAGAATCCATGTAATCCATCCCTTACTCTCCAGGCACTCAGTGCAGTTTGCTGACTATCTAAGGCTAGACCCTTAAAAAGAAATGTGAGTTCAGCACAATAGCATGAGGTGTTTTTTCAGTGCCAATGATAAACTAGTTTAGATGATACAGTGTTCCTGCAAGAGAATAATTGTCAGGATGGTGTTGATGTTGTTTACTTATTCATTTGGAACCTCTAATCAAAACAGTTTAGAAAACAAATGGCTAATTATGTTTTACATGTAAAATAATTAAACATTCAGAGCATGGTATTTAGCAATATGTATACTATATTAAATATGATGTTCAATTTTTTCTAAAAGAACTGATTAGACCAAATGAAGGAAAGCAAGAAAGTGAAAGAAAAGAGATAAAGAGCTGATGGGGAAGGAATTTACTAACAAAAAATATTATTCCTGGAAAATCAGAAAATCATGGTACTCAGTTATATTTCCCCATGTATACTACCAGTTATTTATCAAGAATGGATGGTAATGTAGCAGATGAATATTCATTTCATATTCTGAATTCCTAATCTTCACAGTTGTATTGCACTGTTTGGCCCTATCCCACCTGTCCTGAATGAAGAGAAATCAAGCTGGACCCAAAAGATCCTCCCTTATCTCCTTTAGGGCACACTGCACAAAGCAGAGCAGCACAGGAATACACCAGGCAGCTGCAGGGCACCGTGACAGCAGCACTGCTGCACCATGACATTTCTCCAGCTGAGCTGAGCATCTCTGCTAGTACAGCAATACTCTTCTGGGACTGGAACTTGCTCTTTCAGCCTAGGCTCAAATTTCCCCAGAGGGCATGGCAGGCACAAACTCACAGCTGGTGCAGCAACCAACGTTTATTATGAATGTCAGAAGCATTTCTGAATATAAGCTGAACAGTGGTTTTTGTGTGTTGTCCCTATCTCCTATTTCCAACAATCTTGAAGTTATTCTTAGGTTACTCCTTAACTCTTCTCAGGGCTCTCAGATGTGCAGAATAACCTTGGGATCCACTGGTACTTCATATATGTTTGATCTAAACTAAAAAAGCCAGTAGGCAATGCTGCTGGCAGATTATTTCTTGTGACATGGCCTAACCTTTACAGGTGGAGAAAACATGCCACACTGAAAGGGCATAGTTTATGCTTAATTTAAAAGCTCTAAAAAATACCCTAAGTATTTTGTCCATATTTCTTATTTCCATGTGTTTAGAAGTAAATCTGTTTGTATATTGCGAGGAAGGAGGTTTGGGATTTTACCCACACATGTACAGGAGACTAAGGTTTTCTGTATATTTCAATTCTGCTCAGTTGTCACAATGTGAATAAAAAATGTGCAAGTATAAATGTTCCCAAAGAAGGATAAGCAAAATAAAGAATCTGTGCAACCTTCGTAAGGAAATAATGGCTGTGCCAACAACACACTGAATTCTGCTGCAGCAGAAGGATGCTGTTAATAATCTATTGTTCCCCTCTGCCCCTTCTACCATTTTTTTGTAGAATAAGCAGCAAAGGAGTTAAGATCAAATAGTAAATATTAATTTTATCATCAATAGTTGTTAAATCAATAGCTATCTCTGTAATATGTGGAAATAATTATTTTCTCCTCCTGCCTTTTCTTAATTTATTTTTCAAGTAATTTTTATTAGTTGTGGATTTTGCATGTAGATTCTTAAATATGCTTCTGTTTCCTTATGCAAACTTCTCAGAAGGACATTTTGTAACACTTTTACAGCCTAACTGAAATAGATATTATGTAATAAGTTAAAAATTAAATAAAATAAAAGCACTTATAATTTAGAATCCTAAATGTTGCTATTGTAAAAGGCCTTCATTATGTGATCTGTGTCAATGTGCTGCCACAGTAGAGTATGAGGATGCCACACTAGTATGAGGATAGGACATTTTTAAAAATATGATAGCAAGCCCAAATTTTGTCTGAATTAAGCATATCCTGGTTGTCTTCATTTGAAAAAAAAAATAAATAAAAAAGAATAGATAAGTTTTTGAAGAGTTAAGTAAGAAGTGGCAGCCTTCAACAGGCATCTCCTGTTTGGTTTTCCATCTTTTTCTAAGGGGCAGCCACACTTTGGGCCAGGATTGTTCAGGACAATGAATCTGATCCAGTGATATTGCATATAGTTAGGAAGGACAGATTAGGTTTGGCCCTTTTCCCAGAAAAACAAGGTCCCAGCACAGAGCCAAGAACTGCCATTGAACTCCTAATCCAAATGTCCAGCTCCAAAGACTTCACTGTCCTGTTGAAGGTGACTCTTTCTAATTGCAGTCTATTATATCATTGTGATCTTCATACACCTGCATGAAAGCCACTGGGAGATTGATTTCAAAACTTGGTATTCAGTGGAAGACCTGAGATGTATTGTTGAATGGTTTCTCTGCTCCCAGTGTCACTTGTTTAAAATAAAAATTTGCATTTTTGTTACATACACTTCTTCTGCAGCTCCCTTAAACTGCCTATTAGCTACAAAAACATAAGAGATATTGGACAGTTCTACACTTTTGGTAGGCTACAAAAAAATACACTTCTGAAAAGGAGGGTACCACAATATTCTGGTTCCTAATCTCATTACTGTAACATACACATGTCCTTAATTCAAGGTATAATTTCAATCTTTTACAGGACTTTAAATTTCTAACCTATTCTTTTTATTATAAGAATGAAGGAAACAAGGGAAAAATAATCCTGCCCCCTAACCACAAATGAAACTTGGAAACTAGGAAAACAAACAGTTACTTTCATTTCTAGCTTGAGTGAAAAGCACACAAACAGCAAAAAATGGAAATTCTGGGCCTTCATTTACTCCCTGGCCAAATATACTTCTTCCGTCAATGTATATAAAGGGTGGATATTAATAGAGGTAGCAAAGGTGAGGCCTGAACTAGTTATTTCAAATAATTCTGGTTCCATTTATCAATCTGACTACTAGTAATCAGGGAATTTTTTAAAAACTCCAATGATTTTTATCTTGACAGTGCCTTTTTAATAACTAAATGGAATTCATATTAATTATTTATCTTCTTTAAAGTGCACTGAGTAGCTTTGCTGAAAATTACCACGTTTATATTTATAGAACACTAGTACATGTATGGATAGGTTCAAAATTCATTATTTATACAGTGATGGCTTTATTTATAAAAATCAAGTTCAATAATTAGCATCAAGTACAAAATCTCCAGTAGTGATGGTAATATTAACAGAAATAGTGCCCTTAGGTTTGCTTTGTCACTCTTCAATTTTCAGTGAGTGTTTTAGTTCCTTACTCTTTAAGTCTTCTAATAATATTGTTACCTGAGCTTACCTTGTTCCTTTGAAAGGTGTGAAAAAAAGCTCAAAATACAGTGACTCCAGCCCTGTTTTCAAAACTTCTTACTTGTAAAGGTGCATAAGGATAGAATTATGGGGAAAAAAAAAAAAAAAAAAAAAAAAAAAAGAGAGAGAGAAATTTCTTCTAGGCTTAGCAAAAATACAACCATTCTCCATGTCCACAAAATGAATGACCTCTCTGTTACATGGGATTTTAGATGATATTATGGTTTTGAAAAACTCCAAACAACCTTCACCCTATATTTCCAGGCTATATTGAAATTGGCCTGATAAATACAAACCTTAAACATTCAGATGCTTACAGAGAAAAAGCTTAAGGCTGTAATCCTGTGGCCTTGTACCTAGTAAGACTGAATGCAGTCCACTTTTATTGCCATCATGTAACTAATGCACCATCAATATTTCATGCATGTAATTTCAAATGAGTAAATAGCTTTCTGCAAGTTGCATAATTTGCTCATAATCTCAGTGCATCTTGTTCCATTTAAACCTAAGTGCTACCATTTTAAAAATGCCCCTGCAGGAATGATTCAGCCTAGCCAAGAATGATTATATCTTACAAAGTCCACAACCTCGCTTCTGCTGTTACCCATCCTTACTCCCAGGGTGAGCAATTTATCCCAAGGTAAACACCAAAACAAAGTCATGCAACAGACCCTACAAAATCCTTCGTGTTGCCACTTTTTAGTCACTAAGGCAGAGAGAGGAGAGCAAGCAAGAAGCTCAGCTGTGACATATGAGGTGTGATACGTTCAGTGAAGGTAATGAAACCAAGGGCTCAGCCATTAACCTTCAAGGAAGAAAACCCAGGCCCACTGCTTTAAAAATTGCTGGGACCAATCTTTCACCATGACAAGCATTAGTAATGAATAATTAAGCATTTAATATAATGTTGCTTTGGTGAAAAATGATAATTTTACAATTGATGGCCCCAAACCTATTCAGTGTTATTATGGTGCAGTAAAAGCAGGAAGAGAGTTTTGATGAAATGCTTGTTTTCCAGTGGAGCAGGTTTTTTCCTTTTTTTTTTTTTCCTGATGGCTGGACTGAAGCAGTTATTGTTATTAGGTTCAAAATCCTCTCAGAGCTGAACAGTGGCCTGCTGAGAGAATTTCATGAAAAATTTAAAAAGGAAAATTCACCTGGAACAGTTTCACATCTCATGCCAGCCTGCCGGAGGTTGAACTGTGTTTTCCCCCATAATATTAAGCTAATGTCAGGGGTATAAATCATTCAGCAGATGCAAATGCTGAAATCTTCCTAAAGGAAACCTTAACAGCTCTAGAAGCTATTTCAGTTAAGTGACATAGTTATTTAAAACAATTTAGCAGATGCTCTCTTACAGTTCCTCATAATCAAATGTTTATTGCAGAAGAATTATTTGAATAGTAAATTATTTGAACTGTACTCTAATATCTCTCTTTGCTGTTAAGAAAACTGAAGAGCTAAGCTGCAGCAGTTCCTCACAGCCATTTCTTTCTTCTTTAGACCTTGCTGCTATTAGCAAGAATTTTAACTCTAGATTATCACAAAATACAAGTTTTGGTGGGTTTGATGAGGTGACAGCCTATGTTTGTCATCACATGTCATACTAAATTATATTGTTCTGCTTTAAATTGGTTCAAATAAAACTCCTTCATAATCCACTTTCTAATATAGCATTTTTATAGCAATTTTTTAAATAAAAAATTACACCTTTTATCCCATAGGTAAGAGGTGATGGGAAGTCTTCACTCCTTACAGTTGTACACTTAAGTATGACATTTGCCAATGGCATTGTACATTTGGTTGGATTTACAGAAAATAGGATCAGGCACTGTGAGTTTTCAGTGTATAATGAATTATCCTTGAGAAGCAAAAGGCTAAAAAATATGTAGCTAGTTCTTCAATAACAAGATTTAGGCTATATCTTCCTCTCTGTGGAGTAGATTATTCTCCTAACCTCACAAAAACTGAATTACCTCACATCTATGTTATACCTTTTCTGACTTTTAAAAACAGCATAGACTGTGGGGAGTGTGCATATGTGTGCACACACATGTGTTTAGAGTTACTAATTCCTGTGAAGTAACCATAAATCAAGAAAGAACATGCAATTAAACTATTCTCCAGACAGATTGCAGTCTGTAGCAGTTGTGTAGAAATGGCCACTACCTGGTTGCAACAGCTTCTTTTCGCAGGGTTGAAAAATGCATCAGCTACAGGAAAACCTACTAAATAGATTACTGCTGAAATTCAGACCCTAAATAGTCCATAAATGAATTCATTATCCCAGGCTCCTACAAAAAGAACTACAGGTTCTTCTGAACACCTAGAAAACTTTTTAGGCTATTTGCAGTAAGCACTATGAGTCTCTGATATATAATTATTTTTGCTTTCTCTTGATAGGTCACACTTTAATAAAAACCAAAACAAAACACCAAAAAACACCCAAGATGGAGTAGGCTTTTCCTGTCCAAGTTTGTTCTTGAAAACTAGACTACTGTCTTGAAAACTAGAGAGAAGTCTGCCATGATTTTAAGTAGATCTTAACTATCACCATTCCATTTTGCAATGGAGCTATGGAGATACAAAGCTTGGGGTGAAGTTATGAGAGGCACAGCAACCAGTGCTACCTCATTTCCCCTCAGTCCCAGGTTTTCTGCTTCTTTTGTTGTACAGCATCATCTGTGCTTTATTCTCTAAGTTTATCACCATGACAGCCCATTCCAGCTGCACATTTTGAAAAGAAACATCTTAGGACAGGCTCTGAGCATATTAATACAAAGCCTAACTATTTATGCTCTGCATTTAATGGTATTTATACAGAAGTACAGCACAAGTCAGGATGAGATTAACTGCAGGAAGCTGTCTGTCTCCTTTCAGGACCACAGCTTTGGCAATAACAATTATTGAGTTTTTGTCTTCTTACTGGAAATGTCTCATAGAAAATGACTGAAATTTGAAAAACCCAAATAAGAAGGGAGCTTAAAATAAAAGACATTAAATAATATCCACCCTATTGGAAAATAATGCTAAAAAGAACAGAAAACTCTAGGAAGGGAAGGAGAAAGTCAATTGTGTATAGGAAGAAAGGTTAACTTGTTCTTGATATCAGAAACAATTTTTTTCTCCAGAAACACCTTCTTAAGATCTAACAAAGAAATTAAGTTCAGCAGTCATTAATGAAACAGATAGAACCAAAGATAACCAAAGAAAAGGAAATCTTTAGGAGAACTTCCTCCATGTATAGAACCATCTCCAATATTTATACATCATCAATTATTTCAAAGAATGAAAACCCAAATGGAAAGCTAACATATGTGATAGGGTACAAGAGGGAATACAGGCTCATATAAATGCAATACAAAATTCTTTTGGAACTGCTTAAAGTTTAGGAAACCTGGTAGGTTTCCCATGAAGGCATTTTTCTTGCTTCTTAGCAGAGATGACACAAGCTGGTAAGTTTACTGCTATTAACATCAGAAACAGAGACAAGGGGTCTTAGTACCTCACTCTGAAGAAAAAACTTCATCAATTTCTGCTTCACAAGCCTTGATGAAGGAAACACAACCTTGCAGAGGTATTCAGGTGGACACCAGAGTCAAATAAAACAACACTCCCTCAGAGAAGCTCAGCTGTGATCCCAAAGGAAGTAAAAATCTGAGGCAACTTTCTTCCCCTTTGCTCCTCAGAATTTTTCATTGACTTCTACCCAGTCAGTAGGTGGAATGAATGACAAATTTTACTGACAAAGCCATTTCTGCACAAGACAGGAGCTTCATATTTGATAAATTTTACAGTGTGAATACTGACAGCATGACTCCATTTACCAGGGCACCCATTCACCCAAGCCCAAGCCAATATTTTCAAAACATGCATCCTTGTGAGAAGAGAGAAGCCCAGTGTTCTCAAGGCACAAGGCACTAGGAACACACCTCTTCTATTAATAGGCTACCCAACACCGTTTTCCATTATGTATCTGTGTTTTTACAGGAAGATCTACACTGTAACACAAGGCAACACCACGTCTTCATAGAACCTAACACTTGATTATAGGTATAAGATACAGTTTGACTATCTTCTTCCACATTTTTTCATAATTTCTAATAGGTCCACCTTTTTATCCATTAATAATTTGATTTCTAAATGCTAATATACAAAATAGAATTTATCTAAAACTATGGGAGATTAGCTTACTTGGTGGAGGTTTGGACCTGAAATAGTTGTGTTTTGGTCTTAGACAAGACAAAATCTTGTTGTGCTACTTACCAATTACTTTAATCATTTCCCTGCCAGTAAGACTGGCTAAGACATGATTACCTAAATTGCTACACTTGTTCCAGGGAATCAAAGCCAATAGCAAGCACAGATGAATCAGTTACTTTGGTGAATACAAATAAAAACCTATCTAAATAGAGTGGCATGGTTACTGGATAAAATTAGGGCATATGCATCTCATAGGCAAATTTAGACCTGTTGTTTATAAATACATGTATGTATACACATATACATCTACAAAAAAAAATGTAAACTGAATAAACAGTATGAAATAGGGAATAAATAGTATGAAACCGTATGAAATGTAGTTTCTAATACAGAGTTCTAATGCAAATTACAGTCCTTTCCAATCAGAATCTTTTCAATTGATTTACTTTAAGTTGACCAGAGAGGTAGATCCAATACATGAACAAAATGATCCAAGAAGAGCCACTGAGAATACACCCAGTCTGCATGATTCACTGTGTTCAATGAAGCAAAAACAGCAGTATTTTGAGTGTCTTTCATTTTATCCATGCAATTTTCACTGTGCATTTTATCACGTCTGCAACATCATCAGTCATATAATCTGCTGGAATTTGCAGGAAATATTTGAGAAATTGTTTCTTCCACAAACACCCCTAGAAGAGAAAGAAGATTAAAAAAAAAAAAAAACAAGCCAGTTTTGGTGGTCTAAGCATATGTGAAATAGGGTTCATTGTAGAATGTGCATAGATTTCACAAGACAAAAGATTTCTGCCTCAATACAGGGACCATCCAACCCTGAGATCCCTGTGGATGAATCAATACCTTGAAGTGTAGCCATGACAACCACAGAGATCAAATGGGCTCAGCACACACAGTATTCACAGTATTGATTTTTCAGCACAGGACAATACAGTGCTCTCAGTGCCTGAATATGGATGAGGAGTAGCTGACTAAGGCAGATTTCTCCTGCAATATCTGAAGTGATGCTGCTGAGGAGAGAGCAGCACTTCGAGGAATTTCACATCACTGTGGTGAGTGTTTCCATCCTCCAGTCATTAAGACAGACTGCAGCCTTTGTGTCCACAGCTCACAGCTCCAGGTTCCTGAATGGTTAGCCATGATTATGAAAAATAAATCTTTACTATTCCATTTTTTGGAAATAAATATCACTGACATACTGACATTTATGAGCAGAGCTTTAGATCTACAACTCTCAGAATTTAAAGAATTAAGCTGCTGCACTTTAAATAAATAAATGGCATATATATTAAAAATAAAACACCATCAGCAGTCCAGAACAGCAGTCTCTCTTCTAGACAGAAGTAAAAGAATGCATCATTGCAGTTTTTGGGCTCTATTCTGCTCATGTTATGTAGGGCCTAGATTAAGAGATTTAAAGTTTGCAAAATTCTCTAAAACAATCAATATGATTATGATTTTAAGTGGTCTGGAATGCTATGTTAATGTAATTAATGGGCATCACACCCAATGATTATGACTTTTAATAGCTATATTTAATTGGAACAACAGAACAGTAAATATAAGTGTCTGGAAAAAAAGCTCTTAAGAATATGGAACATATTTATGAAACCATAATCACTGTTAACATGAAAATTTCCTCAGAAAATTTCATTATGTAATATATAGAATATATAGAATATATAGAATATACAGAATGTATAGAATATATAGAATATATAGAATAATCAAATCTGTTTCAACCAGGGTGCAAAAATTTCCAATTGTCTGATTGTGATATTTCACAAAATGTCCAGTCCCTCTACCTCCCTGGTACTTATCGGTGGCCTTAAATTTCTACTTAATTTAGTAGTTGTGCTGACAACTACTGAATAATTTTTTTGTAATGCCACACTGAAGGCACAATCTACCTAACCTCAGACTGTCAATGAATGTGCTTGTGGGTGTTTTAGAGCACAAAGCTCATGGAAATATGACCCTGGGCCTGGAAAGGGACCCGAGCCCAGCTCAGGCTTTTCCATGATTCATAGTGGGAGTGATCCTTGGAATGGATAATCCCTAGAAGCACCCTCCTTGGAGAAATATTGCTTAAGACCAAGATATCTAAAGAGTGAATCATCCCAGCCATAGTGCAGAACATCCCATGGGGGAAACATTCATCAAGAGCAAAGAAGGGAGTTAATATATTTGACAGGACAAATACCTCTAGTTAAAGGTTTTCAGATTAATATTTCTGACTAAAAATGTTCTAGTTTTACTTTGTCATTAATTTGACATTTTCTGTCAGAATAAAAATATATTTTTCTTCTGAGTGGAACAGAGTATATTTACATGCCCACTTTTCAACTTTAGGGAAAGTTGAAAAATCTCTATGGCTAGACATTGTGAGGAAAAAAAACAAACCCTAAAATACTGCTAATTTCATGTATCAACTAATACAGAAAGAAATTCCACAAAATGTACTGTGTTACTAACAGAATCACAAAATGGGTCAGGTTAGAAGGGACCACAGAGGGTCTTCTGGTCCAACCACCCTGCTCAAGCAGGACCATCATGGAGCACTGCACAGGATTGCATCCAGATGATTCTTGAAAATCCTCAGGGATGGAGACTCCACAGCCTCTCTGGGCAATCTGTTCCAGTGCTCAGTCACCTGCATGCACAGTAAAGAAGTTCTTGCTCATGTTCAGAGAGAACTTCCTGTGCATCAGTTTCTGCCCATTGCCTCTTGTCCTATTGCTGGGCACAACCAAGAAGAGTCTGGTGCACCCTCCTGACACCCTCCCTTCAGACAGTGACAGACATTGATCAGGTTCCCTCTGAGCTGTCTCTTCTGGAGGCTGAACAGGCCCAGCTCCCTCAGCCTTTCCTCATAACAGAGATGTTCCAATCCCTTAATCACCTCTGTAGCCCTCCATTAGACCTGCTCTGGGTGCTCCAAGTCTCTGTTGTCCCGAAGAGCCCAGAACTGGACTCTCTCAATCTGCTGGCAATGCTCTTCCTAATGCACTTTCAGAATTCCCTTATCCTGGTCTGGGGCATCAGAGAATCCTGAGAACTGGTCTTGTTAGTGAAGACCAATGCAAAGTTCAGGAACCTTGCCTTCTCTGTGTCCTCTGTTACCAGGGCCCTCCCTCCATCTAGTCACAGGCTTTATTTTTGAATTAGTTTTTGAAAACAAATCATCCTTTGTTTTTCTTTTATATTTAACGTATTTTGAGAATACTTTCTTTTTTGTCTTTACATCCTTGGCCAGGTCAGACCAAGTCAGGCAGGTTAATGTCCCCTACAAGGACCAGAGGCTGTGACTGGGGGCTGCTCTGAGCTGCCTCTATCAGCCCTCATCCACTCCCTCCTCCCAGCCTGCTGCAGGCAGCCCGTAGCAAACACCTACAACAGCATCTCCCTTACTAGTCTGCCCTTTTGTCCTAAACCACAGCCTCTCAACTCACTCACCATCCACCCCAGGACAGAACTCAACACATTCCAAGTGTTGAATCTCAGAGAGGGTGACTCTACCACCATGCCTTCCTGGTCTTTCTCTCCCAAGCATCACATAGCTCTCCATGTCAACATTCCAGTGAGCTGTCCCACCACATCTCTGTAACTGCAATGAGATCAAAGCCCTGTGACTGCACACAGATCTCTTGTTCTCCCTGTTTGCTCCCCATACTGTGTGCATTGGTGCACAGGCACTTTATAGAAGTGTTTGAGTGCATCGATATCCCCTGTCAGGTTGCAAAGGGTGACCCCAATAATCCTGTCTCATGGTTGCACCTTTGGGTGTTTGTACTTGGAGGTATCCCCTCTTAAGTCTCATTTTGCTACTTGGATGGTTCAGTTGTCCCCATTGCACACCCTATATCTGTCAAGCCTGCTATATTCCTGTACCACTTCAAATCTAGTTTAAAGCTCCTTAAGCAAGACTGCATTTCAAAACTGAGATTTTGGATCAAAAGATTTTAATCTTTTAATCTTTCAGCTTGATTTTCCTCATAATTTGCTCTGTTTATCTGTTTATTTCTTTTTTCTCAAAGAGTTTCTATAAAAAATAAGCCTCTAGAGGAGATATGGATATCCCAGTGCAGCTTCCTACTTATTGGCTGCTTTTATCAATCACCAGCATCTACCTTATGGCAAAAAATACAATAATTATAGCTACTATGAAGTAATTGTTAATACACATGTAAACTTTTAGTGAGCCAGCAACAGTATTAAAAAATGCAGATGGTCTAATTGTGTTAAGGACATGTACAGGGGGTATTTCCTCTCAGACTCACTATTCATTGAACGCTGCAATTGTGTAACTGACAGGGCTGCTAATGTTAATGCAGCTCTTTGTTGCCTATGAAATTAGGCCAGTTTGAAGCAAGAAAGAATCAGTCCAAGCTGCTCTTCAGAAGAAGCACTAAAAGTGCTAATGTCTAGGACTCTTTACTTTCACATTTTAAAAAAACTTTCAAATTGCACTTTACCAAGTGCTTCTACAGTAATATTTTATTTCTGTATGGATATTTAAAGAGTAGCAAAAACACATTTGCCATTACAGCTGACAAAATTTCAGCTATATCTACTTCCTCTTGGTTAGGGCATTCAGGAGATGTCCTTTCCTCTATCTCCTGTCAGTGCCAAACAAGGGGTTGACATTTCCCATCCTACCCCAGGAACCAAATGAGCTGCTGAGAAACCATCCACAAACATCAAAGAGCTGGAAGAATTATGTCTGTGAGTTGCCATGTAGGAAGCTAAGGGTAGGTTTTCTAAAGGTAAGTAAGGCTGCTGGTTAGGTATTAACTGATATCTCATATTCTCAAGATACATAGATAGCACATGTTAATATAGAACACAGTCTGAGTAAAAAATGACCAGCAAACTGAAATATTAGTACTATTAAGGAGAAAAAAATCATGCACATCCAGCAGCAAAAGTCCTACTTGGGGCACAGCTATTTTCCAAAAATATTACCATATTCCTTACTATAAAATAACAAACCTATTGAAGTCTTTGGGGAATAAACTGACTTGCTTTTCCACATGCTTCATAATGCACCTGTGGTAAGTTTTAATGGTCCATGACACTAATGCACCTGTTCCCTTGCTGCTGATTTGCATTCCATTATTAAAAATAATGTGATCTTGTTTCTAATTGCATGCATCTGTCCACAGTTCAAAGACCTTAATTCTTCCTTATTAACAGATAGCTGGTTATTTACAGAACCTGTCTGTACAATTCATGAATTATCTCTAAGATTATGATCTCTGAATATGCCTATGCCAGAATATAAACTGCTTTGTTCAGTGAGTTGCTTTTGCCTGCATATTTTTTGTTTCCTGTGTTGCATACTATTCAAGAGTAGCAGATAAGAACTAACAGAAGAGGATTGTTTTCTTAAATATTCTAGCACTGAAACGAATTTAGCATAGTCAGCAAGACATCATAGACCACCAAAACTGGGTCTCTGAAATGTGGTCATGCACACAATGTTACTTGCCTGTGTTTGTTGTGACCTTAGGGAAAATGATCCGAGCAATACCTGATTAAGGGTTTGGAGAGTAACACAAGGACAAAGTCAGCTTTGTCCTTCACTTGTTTTTAGTCACTAAAACCATAAGAGAGTGAGCTGTCTGCCCTGAGAACGTGGTGAAGTGAAGGAAATACTGATATTCTAACAGACAGACCTCCCACAAGATCCAATGGAAGGATTAATTAGAACAAGGAAGTACATTGGTTTTTTTATCCTAAAGCAGTATCAAATCCAGTCATTTTTCTTCAAGAAAGTAAAAATATAATAACTGCTGAACCCCATTCAGTTTTTCTTGTGTTTTTCATATCCCATGCTCACAAATAAATTAATAAAACACCACAAAAACATTCAAATATCTGTAGAGATTGTGAAAAAAGGGTACTTAAAGAAATCTTCTCAATTATAAGGTCAGACACCCAGAACATTACAAACCCATTGAATTTTATTTGGAAGGAGTGTACAACTATGCCTCTCTTTATACCTAGCAGTATTGTGGGGACAATGTTTGCAAGAGCTATCAGCTTATATTCAATCTTGTGAATCACTAGCCTTCCCTAGAATCCTTTCCACTTCTCCTAGTCTGTATTTGTCCATTTGATAAATGTTTCCCATAAATAGTACTTGGCATTCATTCTGATTTAGCAGCAATTTTCCTTCAAATTCATATAGTTCAGCCAGGTCAAAGTAATTATGAATGTCAATTCTAGATTCCAAAATGCTAAAAAATATTTTACTGAAAAGTTTCTAATAAATTCATGAGTAAATTCTGCAGATTATTTACTATATACATACATCTTTAATAAAATATATATAAGTATAGAAGAATAAAATTGTTTAGATAGAGACCTTAACATTTCTCTAGTTTCAAACCAAATGTATGTACATAATGCAGCATAATAAACTACAGCTCAAAGAAATAATTAAAATTTATGCATTTTCCAATATACTGTGATAGTAGTAGAGCTCAATCTGCATGAGACTACACAGCCTGTGATGGCCACTGACAGCTTTTAAGACCTTTTAGCAGTGGAACTTGATAAATCTAATAGTTTAAATGTTAAATTCTGATGTAAGACAGAACTGGTGATCCAAGTGTGAAATACAGATGCCAGAACACTGACTTGTGACACGTTTTTACCAACTGAAAAAGAAAAAAAATGAACAGTTACTTAAAATGTTTCTAAATCATATATTCTCTCCTGGGAGACAACAAGCTTTAGTCTAGAAAATTAGTGACTTGCAGACCGACCTGTTTGACTCTATTTGCCTGCAAGAGGGCTACTAGCAAGGGCTGAATTCTATGTCATGGTTATGAAAGAACTTCTGTGTGAAAGAAAAGCAATTCGTTGGCAACAAGAAGGGAAATGTTTTCAAGGATTTATAGGCAAAACTCATAATTTATTTTGCTGACCAGGAAAATGCCTTGCATGTACTTTGACATCATCCTGCAATGGAGGTTCCCACAGGAATAAAAGCATCTGTTACAAATGAAAAAACAAATACAGCTTATAATAACAAAAACTTCTTTAAGTAAATATTTTATGCCCTCCATTTTGAAGTTCTCTGCTCCCTCACTAAGGAGGAATTTATTTACAAAAAAACTCATGGGTTCCAATATAAACTGAACTTTCTCATTTTGCCAATATGCACCACAGTCCATTTGGAAACTCAGATCAGAATCTTTGGCCTGGATTTTTAGTTTTAATCTAATAAGGCCTTATTGTGGTATGCACTGTTTTGACACTTGGTGTCACATCTTCTGAGCCTTTGATCATAGAAATTTTGGGCAGAGAAAAACTGTAAATGTTAAAATAAACAAAGAATCTTAGTGCCTGGGAGCAGGTGTCCCATCTATTTGATAAGATTTGCAGGCTCGAGTGATATTACTTGCTCTTATCCCAAATGTCAGATGCATGTTACAGTAGGCATATATTTAGTAGAGGAGCTTAATCCTTCCTGCTCCATCAGTGCTGAAACTGCAAACACTTCTGGCTTATGTCAGTCAATTTAAAAGGATACCAACTACTGATGAGCCAACTACAGTAACTAGAGAGCTGTAGTAAACCATCTGTAACAGCTTCTAAAACTGCTGAGCCTTGGAAAATTATGAAAATTAATTATCAATTCTTGAATGTTTTCAGGTTTCCCATGCATTGTTGGCTATAACTCTAATAACGGCACAGAAAAGTTTTAATAATATGACAGGTAAGGTGAAAAAGATAAAGAAATCACGAAACTGTTTAGAAAATGGCTTGAGGTTTTATACAAAGTACACATAGACAACAGGCATTTCTGCCAGCAACCTTTGCTTGCACACAGGAACAGCAAGGTCTAGCTGGAGTGCCTTGAGGGCACTTAATGGCCCCGATGATGATGTGTCTGTGTCTGACCCTGGTTATCCTCATCAGGCTGACCCAGACCCATGGTCTGATCTCCAGCCTCATCACCAGGAGCCTGCTGCTGCTCTGCACTCCCAGTCCAGTGTGGCTGTGGTCTCTGGCTCTGCTCTGCTCCCTCCTCTGTGCACCTGGGTCCCAGCTGGCTGGCTCCCTGCCCTGCTGGCTCTGCTGCCCCTGAGGAACCTCCCATGACTCAGCTGCCTCTGCTGCTCCCCTCCAGTGACTCAATCAAATCACACTCAAGTGAGTAAAACAGAAACAATCTACATCTCTCTGTACCCATTATTCCACATTTAGATTCCATATAATAGCAAGCATTTTTAAAGACCTGTCTGAATATCTCTGTTGCCCTTGCAGTGGAGGATTCAATTTTTTTTTATATATGTATTTTCTTGTAATTTTCTTTAAACACTTTTTGAAAAGTTATTTAATTTATACACTTCACCCTTCTGGCAGTTGGGCAGAATGCCTGCTGAAACATAAATTTGGGGTTGCCATTTTCTGTAACCTTGGAAAGAAACACAAATTAGTGGGATACCATGAAAAGAGTCACTGTAATGACAACAGGAATTTCTAATGACTGGAAAGTCAGGCTGGGTGACAGCCATGACTTAGTGTGACTTGCCTAACAATTCTAATTGTCTCGTTGCACAAAATCTCTATTCAATCCCAGGTGACACTCAGGAGTAGAAGCTCACAGAGTCTATTATTCTCCTACAAAAGGAGACCAGGCAAGGTTGGTTCAATTAATTTTTGAATACTGTTTATTGCTATTCATTTTATTATGTTCCTAATACTTACAAAAGCTTGGTTTTTTATTTGCTTCAATGCTTTTTCCTAGAAAAAAAAACAGCTTAACCTATGATTCCTTGACTCTCCTTTTTGGTTTTCAAAAGGTAACATGATGCACCTCTTCACTTTTCTGTCAGGTATCCTTCACAAAATAATCAGTAAGAGTCATTATTTTTTTCTAACAAGTCTATGTTGAAGCTCATCAAGGAGCTGATAAGAAAATATCTGTATTATCTATCCACACTGTACTGTGTTTTTGCCTGAGCTCTTTCAACAATTTATGGTAATAATTGTACTAAAGAACTTTTCACCACATAACTTTACATTTCTTTTTGTGAAACCAGTAGAAAAAGCAGACCATTAAACACTGCTTCATTTCAGCATCATCAATCATCAATGAAAAGGAACAGATCATCCTCAAAATCTTTTTTCCTGATAATAGACTTTAAAAACCTATTTCCTTTACACTTAATTTCCTTCACACTGTTAGTTGTCCTATATATATTCTTTTATAATTTCATTATACACACCCTTAACAATTTGACTTGGTTTATATTTTTCACCTATTTTTTATCCTTTGATGTCAGTAATGAGTTTGTGATTTCGCCAAGTCAGTCCCTATTTACTCTTCTTACTTCTTTTTTCTTTAACTAGTACTGTACTTCTGAAAATTAAAGGCTTTTCCTCACTTTTTTATGCAATATTTGCCTCCAAGATCTCACCTAATTTTCTCAATATTATTACTTCAGACTAATTTTAGTTTGTTAAGCATACCTTTCTTTAACCACGCTGCTTTCCTCTTTCAATCAATCACTTCCTTTTGAGTAAAAACAGTAGATTTTGATTTTTGGGCTAAGGAAAATGAAGGGGATGTTAACTTATTGTTTATCAGTTACTATGCCTCCACTGATACTCTTCTGTTTGAAATAATTCAAGAAATGTTATACAATAAGGAGTTTTTGACATTAGCCTTCAGAATCTATAAAGAAGTGGCATACAGACCCACAATATACTTAATTTTAGAATGTGCTGGGTAGTACATTGTATCATATTCAGAGATGAGTTCTTTACTAAGAAAACCGTGAAACTATCTATTTTTATATAGATACTTTCATTCATGTCTAGAGTACACTGTATGTTACATTAATTTTAAATTTACATTTCCAAGAGTGAATAACGATGGTGTTGCATGTTAGCTCTGATTTTGGTCCAGGATCTGAGACTCAAATATAGGCAGCAGATCCTACCACACAGACAGTGAGAACAAAGAGTCACCAGGCAAAGCATGACAGATGGCAAAACCAACGAATGGTAGAATACTTGAACAAACAAAAAACACTGACAAAATATCCCTAGGCCTGGCATCTGCCATGACATCTCCTAAGTCTGTTGTACCTGGCCTTCAGTCAACTGAACAGCATTCCCCTGATATAGGGAAAGGATGGGACACGAAAGGAGGCCCTGAGGTCAGGCAGAGATGCTATTCTAGCAGGGGAACACCCAGGGCAAGTATTGGTCTGGTGAAGAAGTGCATATGGATTACAGAAGTGTTTCTCATTTTCAGAAGCACATTTTGGATGAGATTTTGTCCTCTGACATAAGAAATAAAAAGCACAACATAAGGTAAAAAAGCTGGTTTCCATCCAGACTAAAATGGTAAAAATATATAACAGCTTGACTTTAAAAGGACGTCCATCTGTTAGTAAACTAGTGATCATACCATATCTACAATGGTCTAGCAAACTAACAGCCAAAAAATTTATTGTCCACACCCACGGCTCAATAAATGTTTAGGACTGGTTTGAGAGTTTGTTTTGGATTTTTTTTTCTCTACAGCAAGACCATTTTAAGCGATGAAGTGAAACTTTTCCCATTTTAAAATGTCTTGAAACTCTCTAAGTCTTAGAAAAATATCTTTTTGGAAAATGTTCCCTGTCCTTGCAGGTCCTGGTGGGCACACAGCAAACCAGTTCTTTTACCCTGGTAGGACAATCTTGATTTGAATCCTGATCATAGTATTTAACATTCAGTGCAAGAGCTTGTGGAGGTAACAGTCTTCCACAAAAGTGTACTTGGCTAGAAGTGGTGCTCTTGACTAACTTATTGGAATACAAGTTAAATAGCTGCACTACCAATTTCAGCAGATTGAATATTGCCTGATTAGTAAACACAAGCCAAGGCCATTTCATTACTTGCCACATCTAAGCCAGCTAGATCTAAAGCTAACTTGGAAATAGTATCCAAGCTGAAATCATGTTCCTAATATATACAAGCCCTTCAAGGCCTTATCTCGTGTCACTTCAAAAAATTTTACACCATTAAAGAAATGGGACCAGAGACTGGTGGTACTTCAATTTTCTGAGGTTTCAGCATCTCCTGCTGGTTTGACCACAGCTCTGTTTGCAGCTGAACAAAGCTGAAGTCTCAGATGGAGGGGTGTTTACATTTGCTGTACTTCATACAGCTCAGGCCCTACACTGATCCACCATGCAAGGAGATGAACACAACACATGTAGAGCTGTTCAGCTGAAATGTCACCATGAGAATCTGTTCCTACTTCTTCACATTATGAACCTGAATTTCACAAGGCTAGAAATGAAGCAACAACTTTTGGTAGAGTGAAAACAGCAATATTTATTAAAATTACTTACTTGGTATATTTTTGTTTGGTTCTCCATTTATCAATGTTTTTTAAAATGCATGAAACATATAATAGTATCAGCCTTATATTTCAAAACACAGAGTTTTCCTCTTGGAATGGTTATAATGATTTACTGTTTTAAGTTTGGTGCAATAACAATTTGTCTGGATAAGTAGAACTGTAATTTGACTGTCATTGGTTGGTTGATAAACAAAATCCCACACAAATTCAAATGTCTTTGTTGCCTCGCCTAAGAATTTGAATGACCATTCTGGAAAACAAGAAATTTACTCTACAATACCAATCCAGAATTACTTGGTAATGACATAACCTTTGACTTTTGAAACAACACTTGAAAAAATAACAGATTCAGAAAGATTAATTCATAGGCATGTATAGCCTATCAACCCTCCTTTGTGAAAGTCGTTTCAGCTAAGCCAGATGTATACTGCAGTACATACAACAGATAAAGCTGGTCATGCCAGCACAGTCTGTATCAGAGAATTCATAGTGTTACTTGGGTTAGACCTCAAAGGTCATGGCACAGACACTTTTCACTAGACCAGGTTGCTCAAAGTCCTATCCAGCCTGCCCTTGAACACTTCCAGGCATGGGGCATCCACAACTTCTCTGGGCAACCTGGTCCTATCCCTCAGTATCCTCTAAATAAAGAATTCCTCCCTAATACATAATGTAAATTTCCCCCCTTGCTATTTAAAACCATTATACCTTGTCCTGACACATTTTCCCCCACTCTGGGGCTATCTGGGCTGGGACAAGACAGCTGGCATCCAAGTGTATCACAAGTCTGCAGAGTTTTCCTGCCTGCTGCTAACAACAGCCCACCTGGAAGAGGGAAGGAAGCCCACCTTGGACATCTCATGCTGTACCTTGCAACAAAACTGCTGCTGGTTTAAATGTTATATTGTGACCTTCCAAATGGTAGCTATTTTTAGGGAAATTCTTTATTGTATTAATTTATAGAAACAGGAGACTAGAAGGAGCCTGCATCATCATGTCTAATCCCCTGCTATTACAAGCAGTCATACCTCATAATCCTTTTAATAAACTGAAGTGTTCTTGGATACCATGGTGATGAGTACTTCATAAATACGGATATTTGTAGCTGAGCAGAAAATAAAATGATAAAAATGTGCAGTGGAGGAACAGAAGGATTATGAGTGACAAAGGTGAGTATAGCACAGTTCTAAGGATATTATGGGTTTGGTTTTTTCACAAGAGAATAATGAAAAACTTTACTGAAACCTTCACACCTCTGAAGTAAGAATGATGCCAACTGAGGAAGGGGTCAATTTCACACAGGATTTATGAGAAATATAATAATGGAAGAAAGAAAATAAGGAAAGTAAAGAACAAAAGAAAATGCCACTGTCAATATAGAAAGCTTACTCCATTCTTCACAGTGCACAATGCAATGCTCAAAAGAGCAAAACAACAACCATTTAAAGATTTATCCTGGGACATATTTAATCAGACAAATATATAGAATAAAAAATAATTTTCTTACTTTTGTACTTATCAGAAAACCACAGACCCAAACCAGATGTAATTTAACATTCTTAATCACAATAATTAATTTTATGCATTGTGCACCTCTACTTTATTTTCCTATGCTGACTTTCCTGCATTTGCAGACTAGTTCTAGAAGATAATTCCTTTTTTAATTGAGGAATTCTGGTGGAATATATAATCATTTTAATTTTTCTTTCAGTAGCATTGATCAGTTTCCATAAAATGAAAATCCTCTCCTATATATCCTCAATTCAATCTCCTTCCATGTAGGATAAACCTTCATTTAGAAGCCACACCTTTATCACACAAGCTGCCAGAAAAAGGAATCAAATTTCCTAAGGTACACCTTCTCTTTACAGCCACAGGGAGAAGTAATGAAATTTAATGAAAGCTGTATCTCTAAATAAAAGCACAGGGAACCTCTACCCCTATCCTGCCGAAAATGAGGTTATAGGTTGCACACAGTGAGTAACATTTAAACCCTTTGCAACCCTGTTTTCTCTAAATGCTTACAACAGAGATATATTTGGCATGCTTTTTATCCCAGACAGAGGAATAGGAGTAAAGAACTAATCATTTTCATTCCTGCAATTGCACAAAAGGGAGAATTGGAACAAATGTTTCAACAAGTATGATTATAACAGAGTAAAAATAATGTATTTCTTCTCCACTTTACGTTTAAAAAATATTAAATACAGGTTTAGGTTAAAAAAAAAGAAAAAGAAAAAAAAAAAAAAAGAAAGCTAAACACCAGGCTATTTGTGATTTTCTAGGAATCCCTAGAAGGAAAAATGAAAGCATTTATTATGGGGGAAAAAACTGATCTCTTAATTTCCTATCCAGTGCAACTTTTCTGTTGAAAAGAAAGCAAAATAAATTTAAGCTCTATCAGATAAGATACCTTCTCAGTTGTGCTACAAAGAACAGGTATACATTCCCTTGAGAAATTAAAGAGATCATTTTGGTGACTCTCTGATAGAGACTGAGGTTTTTTAAAGCCATTACAACAACTCCTTTAGTTGGTTGGCTTATGAAAGGATGTTTTGAAGGTCAAGAAGGGAATATATTCCCTTTATAAAATTATTCTCAGTATGGTCACAATTAATATCACATCAATTAATATTTTTTTAAACCTGCTTTTATGAAATAAAGTCATTTGAGTAGGAAAGGACAAATATTTCAAATTCAAACTGGGACATGGGGGGTTTCAACCAGATAATTTTTGTTTCAAAAGTTGCTTCCCATTTTAAGAGAGAATCAGTTTAGTTCAGTTGAGTCTTCTAAAAACATGAAAATATTGGCAAAAAATGTGCAATGACTTGGTGTTACTATGATGTTTTCTTGTTTGCACACCTGTTGCTTGGCCATATGCCCTTCCCTCCCTTGAGCAATCATGGTACAGCCTCTGCTACATGGGACAGCCAGAGGCTTTCATGAGGTGAGGCTTTCTCTGTCAGTTCAGATGTAGATATAACAGAAAAACCTTCATTGTCTGTCAAGAGCGGCCAATAAAAGAAAGGAAAATGTCTCACAGGTTCTAAATTTCAAAATGCTTGAATTTGCCAGGTCCTGTGGGACAAAAACCAACAGTCTGGACAGAGTGTTGAGGCCCCACAACCAGGCTGCAGTAACAGAAGTAAGATGTGATGGCCATGAACACTCTCAGCACTAAACAGGACCTGACTCAGGAGTACTGGATCTCAAAGCACGTTCTTGGCTAGAAGACTGGGACAAGCTCATGAGACGGATCCCATGGCTACAACTATGCTAAAAAACTAAGGTGGTGGGTTGACTCTGGATGGACAACAGGTACCCAACAATCCTGCTCCATCACAGCCCTTCTCAGCTGGGCAGGGTAAAATAAATACAATGAAAAAAATCAGTCAATGTAAGGACAGGGAGAGATTGCTCAGCACTCACCCTCATGGGAAAAAACAGATTCACCTTTGGAAAATTGAAGAGAAATAAATCCATATCTTAAAAACACCTTTCCCCCAGCCCTTCCTTCTTCCCATGCTTAAATTTACTCATTATTTACTCATTATTTTCTCTATCTTCTCCTCCCCAGTGGAACAAAGGAATGGGGAATGGGAACTGCAGAGTGTGAGTCCCCCGTAATCATTGCATAGAATTATTCCAGTGTTCCACATTCCTCTGATTGCACACAAAAGGCATTCCTTGTATTTTGATTAAATCTTCTCCATTCTTTAAGGCCATTTTTATGCCATTGTCATGTTTTTATACAATTAGATCTAATTTATACTATTAGACCTAATTACTTAATTGTTGTAGCATACATGATGAAATAATGAGAATGTGCAATTAAGATGTGCAATTACATAATTACAATGTGTAATAACATTAGGTATAAATATCTTAAAATGTTATGGGGAAAATACACTGTCAAAATAGAAGAATTTTTAAAGGTACTACAGCAGTTTTAAAAATAGCAGTCAAAGCTATGAATTTCGAGGAATTTTCTTCTTATTTTTAAGTCCCCACTGAAGACACTGCCCATTTTTTAGCAGGAAAATTTACATTTAATACAGTCAAAAAAGGTAGGGAACTGTATGGAAAAAAATATACATACTGGAATAACTGTGGTTATTTGCTACATTTAAGAGCATCAGGCTCCAATTTCTCTGTGTCTTTTTCTATAATCTGGAGCAAAACTGTAAATTTAATTCTAACATACAAACCACATATCAACTTTAGAGTTTAGTGTGGCTGTGCAACATGGAGCCAATGACCTAACACTGTAATAAACTAAATAACTAATTCCAGCCTTGCTGTGAACCCGGTATCAGATTCTCTCAAAAATACACCAGTAGAAAAATATTATGCCCTCAGGAACTTCCTAAAGTACCTTTTTGATCTTCCCAAGGTTTGGGACCTCCCCCCTGCCTCCTTCTACTCTGTCCCTGAAAAATCCCATAGCTACCCCCTGAGGTTTCCTATAGATCCCCAGGAACACCTTCTGCTGCATTCTCAGTGGTGTATCACAAAAGGTGAGATTTCTCACTAGAAAGCTGTTTACTTGTTTAAATTCGATTTAATTCCTGTAAGCATTTTAAACCCCTAGAGATACAGAAGAGTGAGATGGATTTCACTGCAGCTGGGGCAACTTCATTGCTGTTGGTAACATACAAGCATCCCAGACTGACCTCGAGCCCCTAATGGAGCTGGCAAATAGAGAAGCAAGAATTTTTCAAGTAAAATGAGCACTAGTGATTAGGATTTTTCTTTTCCTCAGAAAAAAAAAAATATATTGACAAAAGATTTTGACTAGCTAAATTTGAACTTCCCAAACACTTCGGCAATATTCCCACTCTGAAAACTCAAAACAAAAAGTAATTTCCATCTGTCAGTTCAGAATGTTATTCATGTTTATTTAAAAAGCTTTTTGTTATAATATATCAGTACTGAAGTCTTTTTACTTTCTTCTCTGGGAAATTTTTGTTCAGGTATCTGTCTGTTATCACTATAAGGAAGGGAAGGGAAGGGAAAGAAAAAGAAAAAGAACAGCATGAATATAAAAGTTTGGTAAAGTTTTTCATGGCAAAAATACTGATGTGAAGACTGAATGAATGCTGTAGGTTGATTTCTACCATCAGTATCTGAAATATAATATCAGAAGAGTATTTGAAGTGATAGAAAAGTAGACATTATTTCTCCATAAGGAATACAAAGAAGAATCCCAAACAGCTTGAAGTGGGTGGCCAGGAAGGGATAAAAGGATCACTGGAAGTAGGAGGCTGGGGAAACCCTTGCCATACTGGGAGCAGAGCTGCCAGAGTCCCAGAGTCACTCCCTCCCAGCTGGGTGGTCTCTGGAGATGTTGCACAGGTAATTAGGTTGGTAATTTGGACCTTGCAGCATTTGTCAGTTGCAGTTGTTCCTGAGGCAATAAAGCTTCTTGTGACATACCAACAAATGCAACACCTGCATGGTAGTGAAGTCCCAACTGGCCATATGCCTTGAAGCTTGAGATTTGTAGCCTGTCAAATTTTGTTCTAAGCAAAACAGCTTCAGATGCAGCTTTTACAAATCTTCCACAATGTGCTTTTCCTTAAAAAAAGTAGTTCTATTTACAAGTTATAAAGTAAGATAATTTTCTCTTATTAAAGAGTTCTCAGATAATAGCACATTATATTTAGGCTTCCCAAAATGTTCTTCTTCCTTTCTGAATATTTCAACCTCAGCAATTCTCCAATGTCAGGCCTGAAGGCCTGGCAAAAACCCAAAGATACTTCTGTAACAAGTGTGCACTTTGGGTTTAAAAGATGATCTGCATTGTGCTAGTTCAAACTTGGCTTATCTGATGTTTCTTCATTCTTTGTGTGGCTGCACATCTTAATATCAGAAAGTGCAACACACCCTCAACCCTTTGAATGTAAATTTAAACACTTTTCATGACTGAGATTATGCTGGCAAAAATAGCTATAAAAAGGGGATACAGGCAGGAAATGTATGGTTGCCAAATTTTCTCTTCATTCTTTTCCATTTCCTGACAGACAAATTTGTATAAAAAAAAAGGACATGAGGAAGAAATATTTGTGTTAATAGTTTCCTTGAAAATCCTAGAAACACTAACAATGACAAAGACATTTTTGCTCCTGACATTTAAAGAAAGGCTAACTTTTTATATCTGTCAACATTGTCAAATGATAAAGTGACTTTGTGTATCAGATGATCAGAAATATTCTCATAGGGTAGGTTTGCATTTTGTGTTAGATTAGATTATCCTGATAAGTCTTTCTCTTTTTATTTTTTTACCATTTATGATAACATTTGCTATAAAATGAAAATCAAAATGAAGAATAGTTTTAGCCTGAGAAATGTATTGGCAAACATAATTACTACCTCAAATGTGATAAAGCCATATAAATCACCTGCTCATAGATCCTGCTTGTGAATCCTTTTAGAGCATTGTAATGCTCTAAAATCTATCTATCAGTGGTCTTTATTACAACTTCTCTATTGTACAGTCTTTCACCTGATATGAGGTTCGTGGAATTACAAAAAAATATATCAGTAATAAAGCACAGTTCATGAAACCTGGCAGGGTATGTAAAAGTTAACTGCACTGTGTATTTTACCCTGTAGTTGGTTTACAACAAAGACAATCATGCTCTGGATACTGTGGTGGAAAAGAATACATCTTTCCCCCAATTGGCTATTATATGGATGCTTGGGACCACATGGACTGCACCCTGGAAAGCAATCACACTGCTCTCAAAGAGATAAGATAATGCTGGAGGATTTTACTGGTCCTATATTTATACAGAGAGTTCATATATCCTGAGTTCTCTGGGCTGGTCCGGCCTGGCTTTCACCCCCTGAGCTGAGCCAGTGTTAGAACTGAGCAGGTCATTCTGTTTTACATGCTTCCTGTTGAGCACTTTTTAAAAGAAAGTCTGAAAATGGAGTGAAAAATCTGTTTCTAGAGATGATTCAGTGAGTTAGAGTTACTACATAAGTATCCCACTTGAACATTTAAACAAGACCTGAAACATTCATAAGCAGAATTCACTGTTCACAAAACAAGGTGAAAGATGAAAATTTATTTTCTTGCTTGTAATTAAAGAGACACAAGAACATACAAACAAAATTCGCCTCTTGAATATCAGTCTCATTTAGTATGGACACAGCCAGGACAACTGACCCCAAGTGATCAAAGGGATATCCCATTCTATATGTTGTCATGCTCAGAATATAAAGTCAGGGTGGAGAAGGAAGGATCCAAGAAAGGTTCCGAGTTGTGGTGTCTTTCTTTCTGAGTCACCAACACATGCAGTGGAACCCTGCTTTACTGGGAATAGCTGAACGATTGCCTGCCCATGGAAAGTGCTGAATTAACTCCTTGTTTTGCACTGCTTGTGTGACCAGCTTTTGCTTTCCCTATTCATTTTTTTCAATCTCAACTCCAAAATTGTCTCACTTTTACCCTTCTGATTCTCTTCCCCATCCCACCAGGAGCAGACAAGAAGTGAGCAAGTGGCTGCATGGGGCTGAGCTGCCAGATGGGGTAAAACCTTCAGCTCTGGGGTTCTACATTCACAGTCCAGCTTAAATCCCCCTAGATCAAAAACACTGCAGCACTGCTTTCCCCCTTGATCACACACGTGCCTTATCAAACAATTCCTCTTATTAAAATTAATCAAGTCAGCTGCTTGGAGGAGCTGATCCAGTCAAAATGAAACCCAGAAGAAGAAAGTTCTTTCCATCCCTTTTAGTCAGATAGTGATAGAGCCAACACAGCAAAGCTGGGGATACAGAACCAACACTTTCATTTTAAGACACTTGTGAAACAAAAGAGTAAGATAAAGAGACTCCAAGGGCTTAAGAGACATGTGCAACATTTGGAGCCTCTGATGGCAGGGAGTTCTTTTAAATGCTGATCAACATTTGACAGTACCAGCAGTCTGTGGAAATACTGCAGGATTAGGCTGTTATTTAACATTTACAAATTAATACTGCACTCAAGATAATGAATGGCTTGAGCACACATGCTTTCACACACCACCTGTCCATTCCCCTCTCACTTCTGTTGTTTCTTCTCACTCTGAAGATAGCTTGCTAATTGCTATGCTTGTATGTAATATGACATGGCCACAGGGAATGGAGAAATGGGAGGGGAGGGGGTGAGAGAGACAAAGAACTTGTGCTTTGAGTAACTACTTCATCTTGTCTCTGGTGGTAAGAGTTTAATGTTCTAACCCCTTGGTCACCTCTTAAAATATATGAAAGGGGAGTGACAACAGTTCTTAGGCACTTCTGTGTCAGACCTGTGATATATAGCTACACACCACCCTCAGTTTCATCAGTCAACTGCTCCTTTTGCTGGCATTCACAGCTGAAACAACCAAATGTGTCTATTTGCACCCATCAGATGAGCACTTAATCAGTAACCAGTGAGTCCCACGTGTTATAAAATGGGATGAGTGTTCTGATAACAACTTATTTCTTAAGTTGTCATCATCAGAAGGAAGAAATTATGTAAACTCAGGCTTTTGCAATAAGTTGCAGTAGCCAGATGGAAGATAATGTGGTATCAATTGGGATTTTTTACCCAGAGTGCTTTTTCGAAAACTGTAAAGTTTCTAGGGAAATTGATAAGTATGGACTTTCAAGAAGTGTATATTCTAAACAGTAATGCTGTGTGTGACATTTATTTCCAAAAGAAAACACATTAATGTTTCTGCTTCATTGATAGTAATGATGACAAACTCTTCCACTGCTTTCAGACTAAAACATTTGTCATTAAAATACTGCCATTTCCATGATCTGGTGCTTTTCTTTCAATCTTAACAGTGAAAAAGTATTAAACATAACAAAAATATTAAGTCATTTTTAAGCTATTTGATCAGGAAATATCTCCAAGCAAGAGTATTTGTTTTGGAATGATGTTCTGTTAAGAGCACACTTCAATTTCTGTCATAAGAAGATATTTCCATCTCAAAACATCTGCCTAAATCAAAATATCTAATTTACATCAGAGATAAGTTTACATAACTTTGTATTTTGTCAGCTGGGACCTAAGCATTTTTCTAGTTGCAGAAAACAGAGCATAGGCAGTATCCAAATAAAAAGGTACCCTGAGCACACACTGTGAGTTAACATCCATTATATGACTACCATATTAATGGGTGGTACTTTTATTTATTGCCCCAAGTGTCCCCTGTACAGCCTTAACTCAGTACTTAGAGCACTCCCTGATCCACATTGTCTGTAATAGGAGAGGATACATTTTGACACCTCTCAGGAACACTTAACATGAGCACTTAGTCCTTCCACTAAAACTCACACTTTCTGGCACTGAACAAAGCTAAAGCTCTAGTAATGTGTATAGAAACCAAAATATATGACTTCTCTATATGCTGAATAGGTATTACACACATAACTTATAACTAGCAAAAATAATAGAAAAATGTAAGTGTTTCTGTTAAACACTATCTTTTCTTGCAAGCTGGATTTGGTTTCATATGGGTACCAAATAGCAAATCCTGCTGAGGTTACTAAAATCAGGTAATCTCTGTTACACCTGTAATTTTAATTGGGTCTTTGGATCCTGATTTTTTTCTTATATGGAGATATTGTTTCCCCCTGCAATAAAAATGACAGTTAGTAGAGTTTCCCCTTTCAGTCTCCACGAGAATATCCTCTGGCAATCCAAAACCATTAACACAGCAACATATTTCCTGTGTTTTTTAGGAGGCTGGAGACCAGAAAGATTAGTATTACAATTTTATGCTGCTGTTTGCTTTACCACTTGTGTGCTAACCTGATTAAGATAATAAATGTCAATTTGTCCTTCAGACATAGTATACCCATGTTCTTTGGGAACATTTTTCACAGAAATGCCAAATTATATCCAGAGTTCTTAAAGTTTTGAGACACTACTTTTTATAAACTGTATAAGAAATGGTAACAAGCAGAAAACTGCAGGCTTGTTGCATTTATTTGTGTTTTTCTGTGATACTTTCCCACTCAAAGAAATGAATGAATTTATGTCTGTAATACCCTTGTGAGTTAAACATTCCTATTTCCATTTTTCCTTTGTACCAATGTAGATGTTTGAAGCTTTTCTTCCTGGCTTGGGAGAGTAGGGGGAGATATTCATTTGCTGAGTGGATTTCAATTTCTGTATAAACCAGCTGGAGACCAACCTATATTTTAAAGCAAAGGAAAGCCCAGGGAAATGTACCATGCTTAAATTGCAATATATCAAAGCTGACAGTAAGCAGGCTCCCTTCATTCTCTACCATCTCCTTGTTCTATTCTATACCCTTCTTATATATCCTTCAGTTTTATTTCTTTTTATTATTTATTATCTATGCTGCTCAAAATATGCTAGGCATTTTTGGCGACAACCCTTGCTCTGAACAGCATAATGCAATAATAATGGGTAGTTCCAGAATGTCATTTTTCCCCCTACTAATGTTCTATCTGAGAAGCTCTGAATTTAATGCATTTCTCTTTATCTCCCTGTGCCCCAGGGAAGGACCACCATCTCCACTGTACAGATGGGAAACCATATAGATCTATAGTGTACACAGAGTAGAGCTGTCAAGCCAGTTTTTCTAGTCTTTGGTCTCATTCTGATGTGATCCACTTGGAAATGGGCTGTGGGGTCCTGCCAGACATCCATTCCATCTGCCTTAGCAGCAATTCTGTGTCATCCTCAGATAATTTTTATAGGGCTCTTGGTGCCACCTGTCTAAAGAGCATCAGTGCTCACAGAAAAGTTGATTTGTGGTTGCCCTCTTAAATAATTGGATTAAGCCACAAGCATCCTGCAGCTGCTTAGGCTCTGAGCAAGGTAAAAGGAGTGAGTCAGATTCTAGTTCCCACAGACATTGTGTCTGTCCCCAGAGGTTGATGGACAGATTCTTGGGGAATTCAATATCTATCCAATCTATCTATTTCCTTTGAAGACTGAACAAATTACTTGGGAAGTCACTGGATGAAAAGTAGCAGGGGGTTTCAAAGCCTGCCTTACAAGACCTAGGTAAACTAAGAAGTCAATGAAGTATCCCCATCTCAAGTCTGTAGGACACTCAAACACAGAGATCATCAACTCTGCAGAGTTGTAATACTTACAGCTATTTGCACAGGCCACCCCTCTCTCCCCATTCTCCCCTAGGAGGTTACACCTTTGGTCATGCACTGCACAACACAAAACTGAGGCATTCACAATCCATGGAACAGCTGCCTTTCGAATTTCTCCTACCTAAATATCTTCCTCTGCCACTGGAGTCTGAAAGTGCTGCTTTTGATTATAAACACCTCCTACATCCCTGCTGAGCAGATTGCCATTCTCCCTCCTAGACTACCTCTGCAGGTACACTGGGAAATCTGCCAACATACAGGATTTCCTTCCTCCTTCATTGAGAAAACTGTATCTTGAGACTGTGGTACAGGTGCAACTCTCACATGAAACAGCCCCTGCCACAGTACAAGCTGGCTTGTCACTGGGCAACTGACTTAGCCATATGTGGGAAAAGCAGCCAGGTGGGACAGACAGCCCTCCAGGCACAGGGATAGGACAGATTTGGAACCAGACAGGGATTTAACCCAATGGGCTCCTGCCTGGCTGCAGAGGCTATTGGTCAGAGAGCTGGGCAGCCTGAACTTTGGACCAATCACAAATACTTGCTGAGGAACATTAAGAAAGTTATTTAAGGTGCAGCTCAGAATAATAAAGGGCTTTTTGTCACATGGAAAACAGAGTGCCTGGTCTCTGTCTCAGATCTGGCACCATCGATGTTACAAGCCCCCACAGTCAACTAAAATTGCTTTAGTCTGGATGGAGACTTCTGGAGGATTTTCCCTTATTTTCTAAAACCTTAGTAACTGTACACAAATAAACAAAGTTCCCACCATTCCATCTGTAATAAATGAACATATAATAACTCTGAGTAAAAATGGTTCTTAAAAAAAGATTTTTATTTATAACACCTTACATAACACTATTTATCCTCTTTTACATGCCATTTTCCTTTAAATTAGTGGGAAAAGGAAGAGAAGGATGGAAGAAATAAATAACATACAGAAAAAAAATATTTGCAGTTTACTGGGATTTGTTTTTCCAAATATCACCGCATTTATCACAAAAAATGCTCTCTCTCATGGAGACAGATCTGTGTGGCCACATGTCTGTAAACTCACTAGTTCTCACACACTTTATTCTCTCATTTGTCCCACAGTCATCTGGATTCATCACTGCCAAGTCTCATGCAGTGAACATGATAAAACCAATAATGTCTCCCACACTCTGGTTTTGCTGAAAGTGACTTCCATATGCATGTGATTCTAGTGTCTCTATCCCACATAAATTTGAAAACAACCTTTTTTCTGCTTCACAGCCATCTCTACCAGGGAGTGGATTTAGCAGGGCAATGTGACCCACTGTCCAGATGCATCCAGGGAAGGTGAGGATGCAGAACAAGGACAGGACTCTGACTGTGACTGCTCTACAGTCAAGAACATTTTCTTGAGCAAGAAATCAAACACAGGTCAATATAATTGGACAATTATATTGACAGCTGGACAATATAATTAATGTCCAGAAAGGATTCAAACCTCCTGCAACAGCAGTACTTGTAGGTAATATTCTATATGGAACAATAGTCCATGCTGCAGCCCAACAATACAGTTAGTTCTTCCACAGGATGGTGATCTAATGTTCAAGAGAGACCTAGAATAAAATACAGCAGCAGATGACATAAAATAACAAGTGTTGATTTTGGCTAGAAGCTGAACATAATAGAAGCAGAAACACAATTAGGCAACTGCCACCAGTCTTCTGGATTTAAAGAATGGTTATCAACTCTTCCAGCCATTTTTTTAATTGTTTCAAGCAGTGTGCATTGATTCATAATATGGCACTATCTCTCATAGAATAAAACTACCCCAGTTCACTCTGCTTCCTCCATGTAAATAAATACATATATCCCATTAGAAAGTGTAATCAGTTACTGCATAGCATGATAGAGCACATATAACTGTTGCAGGCAGAAAACTCGTGATTCAGAGAATTTCACTTAAGTAACTGACAATTTTTAACATTAATTTCTGATGCTGCTATTGAAAAAATAGAAAGCAAACAATTAAGTCAACACTTTGCCTCCCCCTTCTTCAGACTGAAGCCTCTCTTCCCACCTTCCCAGTTCTCACCTTCTCCTGTTTTGCCAAACCCTTCAGAGAGGTGTTGGGTGGCACAGGAGCTTCAGATCAGTGCCAATTTCTTCTGCCCTTTGCTTCTTGCTGTTTTTCTTCCACTGCTCCTTGGCTCTTACTGCTCCTCTGTCCTGGTGCAGGACTCTCCATCCCTCCAGGAGGGTTCCTGCCCCAGTGTGAGGGTCTCCAGCTGTAATCCCTTCCACACCCTCTCCTACTTTGCCTCCCTTTTCTCCTGGTGGGTCTATTTACTCCTCTCTTCCTGTGTCCCCTCCCAACAGGGCACTATTCTACCAAACCCTGCTGTTGCTGCTCCATGAGCAGTGCTGTGAGACTAAACCCGATTAACAGTTCCACCTGTTATATCTTCTAAATATTTCGCTTTCCAAGAATGTTCAGCAGCATTGTAAGTCCCATGGGAGTCAACAAGACTGTTAACAGGATGAAGTGCTCTGCTCCATGTTCCCAAATACTGGTTACCTATTTCCACCCTTTGAACAAAAAGCAGTATGTTTTTTTTCCAGGAATTTTGTGGTTGCTAACCACAAAAAAAATGAAAAGACAGAATCATGGAGGATGCATGCAACAAAATTTTGGGATTTGCTGGTATGGTTTGAAATTAAATTCTGAGCTGCTAGTGATGGTGAACAGGATCTGCTGCAACAGGATCTAACTTCCTATTATTGTTGAAGTAGATGTGGTGCTTAGGGACATGGCTTAGTGCTGGACCAGGCAGTGTTAGCTTAATGATTTTACCCAAACACCTTAACATTACTATGATTCTGTGAAACAGTTCACTACCTTAATCTGCTCTGAATTTATGTGTTGCATACCAAATTATTTATTACATAAAAAAGATGTAAGAAACAACAGCTAGACAGCTTATCCTACTAAGGTATCTGCTGAAACCACATTAGTGATTTGGTTATTAATCCCAAATAAATATACTGCCTGGCTTTGTCTGGGGAATTTTTGAGGCTGACACTGCAGGACCAGTGACAATTTCCATCTCTCAGTTACCATGGTTACAGAAAAAATGTGAACTCCTGAAAAGATGGATCTCAAACATTGCCTGTCCCATTATGGCCCACGCCTATTCTAGCTCTTGATTAGTTTAGATATATGTGATATTTTTCTTTAACCCTGGATGGTAATCCTACTGCAAAATAAAAGATTCCTTTTTCTGTGTGAAAAAGGGGGTTGTCTTTTTCATCACTGAAAAAAAGCATTTTTCACCATTGGAAAGGCAGTTTTCCATTTCTCTGGGCTAATTATATGACTAGCATAAAAATATGGCAAAAAATGTGGAAGATATCTCTGTTTACTTCAAATCTCTCAAAAATTAATTTTGACAAGGTCAAATTATATACTGTAATTTGAGGAGAAATTTCAGTATTCTTTCTGAAATAAATATGCCTGAATGGTGTTCTGCACCTGAGCTACTTTTAAGAGTCACTTACTAATAATATGTGTTTTTAAATTAACAAAGAACTTTGTATAAAGCATGGACATCATCTAAGTAGTGCTAATAATTAATACTAATAATGAATGAAAATTATATGGCCAGGCAAAAGAATAAAGAAAAATAAGCTACTATAACTTAGGTTGTGGTTTCTAGAAGCCTAAACCTCTGATAATTATTTTTCATGAAGCCTTTATTTTAACAGCAATACCACAGTGAAATATTAGATTCATTTCTACATGAGAGTTAATTGCATTCAAGCATTTGAAGGATAAAGAGTAGAAAATTGTCAAATTTAAGATAGGTGTGTTGGTGTACAGCTTTGGTAGCAGGATGGCTACAGAGGTGGTTTCTATGAGAAGCTCCCACAAAATTCCCCCTTGTCCAACAGAGCCAATGCCAGCCAGCTCCAAGGTGGAGCTGCCCCTGGACAAAGCTGAGCCCATCAGCAGTGGGTTGCACCTCTGGGGTAATACAGTTAAAGAGAAGAGGAAAAAAATGTGCAGCAGCATCCAGAGAGAAAAGTGACAATGTGTGAGGGAATAATTTCTGCAGCTACCAAGGTCAGGGAAGAAGAAGCAGCAGCAGGAGATGCTTCAGGCAGCAGAGCAGAGATTCCCCTGCAGTCTGCAGTGCAGCCAAGGTGAGGCAGCTGTGCCCCTGCAGCCCTTGGAGGTCCATGGGGACACAGAGACTCACCTGCAGCCCAAGTAGGACCCCATGTCAGGGCAGATGATGCCCAAAGGAGGCTGCAGCCCCATGGGGAGCCCACTCCTGGCAGGACCTGTGTCCCATTGGAGAGAGAAGCCCATGCTGGAGCAGTTTTCTGGCAGAACTTGTGACCCCATGGGGCACAGACAGCATGTGATGAACTGACACCAGCCTCCATTCCCCTGCAGTGCTGAGGGGAAAGACGTAGGGAAAAGCAGGAATAAATTTGAGATGGAGAAGAAGTGAAGGATGAGGGGAGGTCTTTTTATGATTAAGTTTTATTTCTCGTTATCCTACTCTGATTTGATTGGCAATAAATTAATTTCTCCAAGTGGAGACTGTTTTGCCCATGATAGCAATTGTGGCATGATCTCTCCCTCCTCCTATTTCAAGCCATTCATTACATTTTCTCTCCCTTGCCTAACTGAGGAGGAGAGTTATAGAGTGGCTTTGGTGGGTACCTGGAATTCATCCAAGGTCAATCCACCACAACAAGACAAAGAAAATAGGATGAGGACTAAAGGAATGCAGCTAAAGAAAATATGTATCTGGAATCAAATCAAATATAAAATATTGAGTGAAATCAGATGACAAAAGGAATTAGAAAAATTCTGTCCCAAGACTCAGCTGAAACAGGAATAATCAAAATGTTTGACACTTCACTTTGAACAATAGTCCTGAGCTAATAACAGAAGGATCAGTGTTCTGAAAAGTCTTAGTATCTGCTAAGAGATAATGACTCTCTTCAAGTGTAAGGCCAGTATGGTATTCCCAGCTCCTCCAACTGAACATGGTTCAACAAATCTTCTGACAGGCTGAAAAAGTGTGAACCTAACACCTGTTGTGTGTAAGTACACATATGCTAGAGCTGTAACAGCCCACTAAATGGGGCTGGAGCACAAGCTCAGCAGCAGCTGGTTCCCACTTACAGGAGCACTTTATCAGCTTTGATGCTCCCAGACAACACCTAGGCATAGATTTGAACACAGAATAGGCCAAAGAGAGCTTCAAACAGACATCCTGCTTTGTGTGGGAAGAAAGTTTAGATGTCAGGATACAAGTTGTGCCAGCTGGTTACCCTGAGGGACAAAATGTTGTTCATTTTATTTACCAGTATGCATTTAGCCATGGAGTTTCAGAGCAGTAAGGCATAGAAGTAAATCCATGCCCTTCTACTGAAATCCATTGCAAACTGCTTGAAATCCATGAGATGTTTCTGTTTTGCTAAGGAATACTACATGAAAAAATACCTAAAAGCAAAGAAAAAATAGCACTGGTTTTTAGTAGAAAGCTTAAAATTTACTAAGAATGTGTGGCACATCCCTCAGGAATCACTTAGCTGATTTTTCATTCATTTTTGCTGGTGTTTAATTCTGTGTAATGTTTTCTGAAAAGATAGAATTTTATTTAGCCTGTGCTTTAATGAGGAAGTTAATTTAGTGGAAGAAGGGTATTTTAACCATTATATTCAGTTAACTATGTATAGGAAACACTGTCATAATACCAGGAGCTTCAGGAGAAATGCAGGCAAGGAAGACTGGTTGATTTAAATGTACTGTAAGAGCAGATTCTAATAAGTCATTTTATTATGGACTACCTGGAGACAAAATTTGCCTCTGGGTTTACACATAAGACTACCCAAGTAACTCCACTGACAAAACAGCATTTGGAGCCAGTCATATTAACAAAGCTCACAAAGTGGTCCACAGGACCCTCTGGATATCCCAGGTTAACAGCAGGAATGGCAGTTTTCTCTAGTTCTGCCACTGACTGACTGACTAACCTCAGACAAAATATTTAATCTTGCTTCACTGATCCATTGCTGAAAGAGGATTTCAGTCCTTAACTACTTGAAAGCTATGTATGAAAATACATGCAATTATATAGTAAATACATGTTGTTATTATAAAATAAATATTACTATAACCAAAAAAACCCTTTTGCACGTTAACTTAAGGCTAGGTCAGAATACTCATGCAATGAGTTTATGTTATTATGCTTACTTTACAATAAATCAACACCAAAGCTCTCAATACTCCAAAACCTTTAGGAAAACTATGGACCAGTTTGACCAGATGTGAGATTACTGGTCTGTATTTACATTTAAAAAAGGACTCAGCTGACCAATTGCAGACCCTTCTCTAATATGCATTAACCTAAAGCTGAACAGCTGCCAACATGAGCTCTGTAAAGCTTCATTGCATTCCCTGCTAAGTCTTCATTTTATCACTTTATAGTATTTGTAGATCAAAACCAGCTCTCCAGCCCCACCTTAAGCACTGGATAAAGCAATTTCCTTCAAGAGTTTTAGGGTATTACACCCAAGTGCATTTCTGAAAAGTCTCAAATGGAGCAGATAAAAGGGCAAGCAATGGATATAAAAAGAAATAATTTCAACTTGATACCTGGCAAAAGGGGGTGATTTTTGTGTCTGTTGATTTCACAAATCATTAAACTTAACAGCAAACATAAAATGAATGTTTCCTGCCCATTTTTAAAATGTGGAGGCATTCAGGCACTTGTAATGTTCCCCTATGTGAGTGGCCATTAGATTGAGCATTGCATGGAGGGCAACAGCCCAAGTGCTCTCACAGTGTCATCCTCAGACACCAGATGCAGTTGTTGTAGCCCCAGGGGCAGAAACCACAAGTACTTATTGTGATTGCAGTCAAAGGTCTTATCTGTGTCCAGGTTATTCTTTTCTTCTCCAGAGAAAACATCAGTGATTCAGCTTCACTTAAACTGTACAATGCCTATATGGAAGATGACATCATTCAACGTCTCTACATTTATTTCAGGAAGTCTCTCTTTCGTGCACTCCTCTGCTGTGCCACTCCTCAGCTGATGCAGCACAGGGTGCCTTTTTCAGCTGATTCCAGCTAGCCTGTTACACTCTCTGACAGGGAGCTCTTTTCCCAGATGTTTTTCCAACAAATTCCTTTTCTCTGAGAGTAGCCTTCACCAACAGTGTGGTACAGCCATTGCAGTAAAGACCTTCCTCAGGCTATGCTTCAATAAGGCAGACAAAGTAATGAAGGATTCAACAGCCCACATTTACCAAGCCATGTCAGTGCACTGTGTTATTGCAGTG
Organism: Muscicapa striata striata; assembly: GCA_030060385.1. Taxonomy (NCBI): domain Eukaryota; kingdom Metazoa; phylum Chordata; class Aves; order Passeriformes; family Muscicapidae; genus Muscicapa; species Muscicapa striata. The sequence goes on from JAREIS010000077.1 coordinate 2,666,608, forward strand.
AGGTTTAAGCCTTATGCCCAAAACTGGCCTTGCCCTCTAGGCATCTGCTGTATAAACACTGGGTTTCTCATATTTGTAGCTTCAGATATTTGTCCTGGTGATTCAATCAACACCAAGGTGGAACACAATTGTTTCTTAGAATATCAGCTCCAATGCTTCAGAAAAAGGTATAACTAAAACAGAAACTGAAATTACATTAAAATAGAAAATCCGGGATACAAGACTTTAGACTCCTCTATAGAATCACATTTTAATTAATTTGAAGTTGAGTCCTGTCTTTAATGCTTTTGATTAGTACATAGTAATTCCTTCATATGCTTGAGTAAACACAGGTCAGACAAGTCAGGATGATCATGTTGGTTCTAAGACAGAAGTATCCTTTCTCCTGAGGACCAAAAATAGATCTTTTCAACACCTTACACTTATACCAAAACAATCAGTAATAAAAATTAATATTAAAGAAAATAAAACAAAATCAAAAGCCATTTTTAAAAGGCAAAAATCTCTTTATTCTCTTTATCCTTGATAGTTTTGCTTTTCTTGGCAGTCTTCCAGATTTATATTTCCTGCTCTTCTGTCAGTGATCATCTAACAAGCATAGTTTTGACAGACTGAATAATAGAAAACAGTGTATGATGACAATTAGACTTGACTAATGGACAAGTATTGGTACTTAAAGCTTACTTTTAATACTAGCTGAGACGTGTTACAGCAGTGAAATACTAAATCACTGTGGACAGGAACAGAAAGTGTGTACATTGGTATTACATCATTGCATTAGCTCTAACACTTCTGTTACTTTGCTCTTTTATGAACTATCAAGATCCTGTATGTGGTATTTCAGTAATTAAGATCATGTTTCATGGGAAAATTCCTTCCGATTATGGTGATCATACCATGAGGTACTTTTGAGTGTCATTTGTTATTAAAAAAAAAAAAGCCACAAGAAAACACAAGAAGGGACAAGTGCTAGAAAGTACTGACTGCCCTGAGCTAGACTTTGTAAGACCATACTCTGAAACCATGTGAATCTCTAATCTTGATGACTGTAGTGAAGAGAAACAGATATCCTCATGCATTTTTGGTTCAGAATTTGTAATTCAGGTTTTGCTCAAGACTTGATTGGGAAAAACTACTCCTGGGAATAATCCAGAGAAAGCCTAAGTTTTGCAGAGAACCCCATAACTCACCAGGTCATCTATACTAATGTCAGTGACAATTTGTGGTGTGAATTCTGCTCAGTATCACTTTAAATATGATGCAGCAACTCTCGTTGGGAGCCCCAAATGCCAGTCCTTCCACAACACAATCCACTGATTTCCCAGGATTTGGCCTATTAAAAAACAGGCTAAGAAATTAATAAACTCTATCTCAAAGTGCACATTTTCACTTTTTATTTCCACTCAGATGATGTGAGAGAGCAGCCAGGCTCAGGTAGCAGTACTGCACACAAGGTACTGCAGCTGTTACACGTCTCAGAACGGCAGCAGCAGTAAGGAACAGACAGCCCCTTGCATCTGACAAGTTAAGGAGCACTTGAAAGGCATCACAAGCTTTTCTCTTCCTTCAACAGCAGTCAGGCCAGTGCCCCTAACCCCAGGAAGGTCACAAACTGATAAGTTGCAAACTACTGACCAGCCTCCATCACTAATTCTGCTGGCGACAGGTCTGGTTGATTTGCACTCATAATCGTGCAGTCTGCTATACAGCACTAGTAATATGAGAACTAATGAAGCAGCACTTGCTTTGCTCAAATTATTCCCCATCCTTCCCTTCCAGTGGTTGCCTGACTTAAAAAGAGAGGCCCTGAAGGCACAGAACACACTGGATTCCCAAGGTCCACATTTCAGGGCATCCTTTATGCAGTCATTATCCCTTCCTAATTCCTGCTGCAACATCCAGCAAAATGCACAGCTACTACTGGAATAGTTTGACATATCATTACCTTTACAATATAGCTTAGATTTCAAGCACAACTGTTAAGCACAGGTTGATTTATAGGCATACAGGCATATGATTTTTCCACTGAAAAGGAAACAACTTGATTTCTTTATTAATCAGTCTTTCCAAAGATGTTGTTGAGATGTAACTAAATAGTACAATGCAGTATCAGGAAGCAAGAGAGTACTGAAGGACTGGAGGCCTCTTTTCTAAAAGAAGACTGCAGCGAGAATCTGAGGCATGGGACATAAATTTAATACTTATTTTGGTGACTTGAAGGCAAATACTTACCAAATAGGCATGCAAATATTCTAGGGTAACACTCAGTACAGCACGTGGAAAGTATGAGTTATGACAATACTACAAATAAAAGGAGTACAGGTATATCTCTGGTGTTCATTGTGACAGTGAGCTTTCTGACTGCAGACACGCAGCCACTCAGGCATTTTTGGTATGTGTTTACACCACTGGAAAAGTACAGAGGGAAAGAAAGGATGGCAGTGCACAGTGAAACCAGTGCACAACGATGAGACAGATGATGCTATGAGCAAAACCTACATGCACCAGGAAAAAAATGCTTGCAGCCTGGAGGGGAGGTACAGGATAGTACAATTTCCAGACTGAAGCAGAGGTTAAGCACATAGACCAATGAGCGAAAAGCAGGTCAGCAATGCAAGACATCAAACTTTCCTGTGCTGTCTCACAAAGGATCATAGAATCACTAAGGTTGGAAAATACGTATAAGATCCTTGAGTCCAGCCATTAATCCAGCAGCACTGTGTTCACACTGAACTGTATTCCCAAGTGCCACATCCACATGCCTTTTGAATCATCTCTATATCTCCTACACCATCATCTGCTTCACTTCTGAATTTGATACTGTGTGTCTGTGACCTTGAAGCAGAAAAGAACTCTTAGACTAAAAGACCAGGAGGTGCATTTCTTCTTGTAAACCACACAATAACCCCATATTTAGTAATTTCCTCCCCAAGTAACTTGAGAGTAAATTTGATTCACATTTTTTTCATTAATACAAAACATGACAACAAAAATCTCACACAAACCTCTTAAATAACCAGTTATTCTAGAAGTAGTAATCTTAAAAATCCTCTAATCACCTAGCTAGCAAAGGCATCCCATTCCCACACACATCAACACCTTTCAACATTTATGACTGCATGCAGAACCCTCATATATACGCATACAGTATATTATATATAACACATATAATATATATATACATATATATAAAACATGTTTATATTATGTGTGTGTATACATATACATATATATATATACATACACATATATATATATATACACACACCTAAAAGGAAGGTGCAAAGAGCCAGGCTCTTTCCAGTGGTGCCCTGTGCCAGGATCAGAAGCAACAGGCACAAACTGTAATGGAGGAGCCTCAGTCTGAACAATTGGCACAGGCTGACCAGAGAAGTTGGGAAGTCTCCATCCTTGGGGATCCTTGGCCCTGATTGAGCTGGGGCTGTATAAACTGACCTCCAGAGGTTTGTTTCCATCTCAGCCATTCTATGGTTCTGTAACTATGTTTGGTTTGTACACAAAATAGCGACACAATGAAAGGCTGGCTCTTGTAAGTATAATGGATGAAGTATTTGAAGAGAAAGTAGTTTTCTAGAAAAATCCAGAGCTGAATGAGCTTACAAAATTCAGGGTATGAAATTCCTTAACACCTGTTAGTTTAAAAATATATAATTGGGTTTCTGATATTGAGCAGAGAACTAACACATGCACATGACTTACATGAAATTTAAAGTTATATACTCATGATAGATCAGTATTTCCAGAAGAAAATTAAAAAATCAGTGCAATCTCAAATTTTAAAGTGAAAAAATACATGCAGCTATTGTTCCTTAAATATAAAATAGCAAGAAAGCTAACAAAAGTAAAATGATATTTCTAAACTGCGTGGAAATCTCCCACATGAAAATAAGGATGGAGTGAAGGGCAGTGAGAGGTCTCCCTTCCACAGCCATAAACAAATGGAAGGGGTAGATGCTTTTGTTATACTTTAATAGCTTATCAGGAGATTTAGAATATTTTGTTTTGAAGCATTTTCCTCTTCCTGTGATTAATTTTGATTGCAATGCTTCTGTGAGATTTTGACATTTGTTTGTAACTTTATGTCTGATTTTAAATTTTTTGGGGCCTTCGCCTCCAAATATTTATTTTAAAGCATTTACAAACTGATCAGTAATGCACTCTGCTGAACATTCTGGGAATACATAATTAATACAAAACCTTGACTCTAATGTAAAAAGATTGATTCTTCAGAGACCCACTTCCAACTGTCTTTTATTATACTCAGGTAGCTGTTACCTGTACTCTGTCCAGCTCCACATTGGTATTCCTAGGTTTCATATCCATGTTTTCTTAGGCTGTTCCTGGTGACTTATTGGTATTTCTAGGCCCCATTATGCTGATTTGTGAACAGTGTTTTCCAGTGCTCATTTGTTGGACTGGGCTGAACAGGGCAAAGGATGTCATAATTATTGACAGGGCACCTACTGTACATGGTGGCTGCTGACACCCTAGTAGGAACCCATACAAATCATGTGCAAAATAGTTTAACCTTGGCTCTATAGTCCTTACATTTCATGCCTGGAGCCCAGACCCTTCTGTCTCCTCAGCTCAGAGCACACAGGTTTTGGGGCTGATGCAGATGGACTCTGCTCTCTTCTGGTGAAGCTGCCCTGCCTTTACCCTCTGCCCTCCCTCTCCTGTTCTGCACCACAGTCACTGGTGTGATTGCAGGCAGCTGCACAATCCTGTGATGCCAACAAAATATACATACTGAGAAATGTGGAGTGGCTCTGTTAGGGTTGATGTGTTTGTTTTGCCAGGTGATGCACATTTGTGGCATTGACTGAACAGTAAGGAGAAGCAAACTTAACCTTTTGGGAAATCATGCAAGGAGGAGTGTTTTTTCTCACCTTGAACTTTCCACTGTAATAATGTTTTCCTCATTTACCACAGTACCAACTGGGAGAAGTTTTTAAGATGTTTGCCTTGTCAGAATAAATTTCTTCAGTGAGTTTATAACTAGTTCTGCACTGGACTATTAAAACAATATAAGTTTACCTTTGACTGGCACCTCAAATTTGAAAAATCAAGATCTTTCACACTTTTTGCTATAAAGAGTATCTTGTTTTTCTTTTCGGATTAAAATGTTTAAAGTAAACAAACATTTCTAAAGAGGATAAAAATTTGATTTTTGCATTATAACAAGCAAAACAGCAGCAATGTCCGTTCATTCTGAGATGCTTTACAGTTCACAGAAATAAAGTATTCCTATTTCAGATTTAAATTGTGATGGGGTTGCTCAGCCAGAGGCCAAAAAAAAAAAAAAAAAAAAGGATAAAAAAAAAAAAGAATGAGAGTTGCTGTTTCTGAAGGGGATAAGTGAGCATGTTCAGGCTTTTTGGCAGGAGCTGGAAGCCCTTTGCTGGCACCCCGCCCATCTCCTGTAGCATCTCTGTGGAGACACAGCGGCCCCGACTGGCCACGCAGGACACCCCAAAACCACCTGCTGGCATCACTGAACATCTCCCAGTCGGTGCCAAAAACAAAACAAAACAAAACAAAACAAAACAAAACAAAACAAAACAAAACAAAACAAATATTTACCTTTAAACCATCATTTTGTAGAAACACCTAGTTTTACATCTCCATTCAGACCTCTGAGAAAGTTCCATGTTGGGCTCAAAAGTGTGGACATGAATTTGGCATCTATTCTTGGAAAACATGTGGACACCTGGAAATTTAAACCTGGATCCAGCAGAAGAAGGCAAAGGAAATTAATTATGTGTGCACATCCAAAGGACCTGGAAATAGCATGGCTTACCCAGTCATTTTAATATTTTTGTTTTCACAGGGCTTGGTTACACAGCTCACCACAGAGCACCACTCCCAGGGCTAAGGGCAAGTATTCTTCCTCTCTTGCTAGTTTTTCTTAGAAAAAATATTGCTTTATCCCTGCTCAGTTTTTCTGCTACCCTGCTGCTCTGATCAGTGAGGTCTCAGAACTTGCCCATGGAAGCTGAAGTAGTCTTTGACAAATTGCATTTTTTGAGCTCCAAGCTTGCCAGGCTGTCAGACTGAGGCAGCTGGAATGAAGGATCTTTCAAAACGTTCAGGAATGATAGACAAATTATGTCATGAAATAACATCATATTGAGGCACAGCATTACGGTATATAAATTCTCATGAAATTACAACACTGCAAGCATTCTTGCCTGAGAACAGTCTTCACAATTTTAAATCTACTCCAGAATGGAAACTGCATAGATTGGATTGCAATCTAGTTTTATCTTTTGATGGATTCTGCATCACAATATGAAACATCACACAGAAAATGCCTCAATTCCTATAAAACAGTTCTTTATATAACATAGGAAAAGGCTTTTACAGTGTTTCACATGTTTAGCAATCACACTAACACACAGAAGAATTCACTGAAGGAGCTTTTTACAACCCCTCATAAACACAGACGGAAATTAAATATTTTTAACGCTGCTATATGAAGTGATTATCTGTCATCATCTGGGAAAATCGTCTCAGTTCTGGTCATCTAATTCCATTGGATACAGCAGAATTTAACAGCAGTCTTTGTAGAAGTTGGGATATTCCAAGAAATCAGTGTTATAAAACAGTAAATTATTTCACAGATCCATGCTAATGCAACAGGTAACACTATTCTAAAATCTGCTTGGCACAGCTGAAACTCGTGCAATACAAACTACAAACAAAAGTTTTTAGAGAGGATCTGATGATAAAGGTTAAGGAATGTGGAGGAACACCTAATAATGACCACTTCTCTGGGGCTCATTTCTCATCATACAACATTGAAGAGAAATTGGTGACATCAAAATGCAAAACAAGGGTAAAGGGATTGTTTCAGCTGAAATAATATTATTCCAAGGGCTGCTACCTCAAACAGTGCATGTGCACCTTACTCAGACTGGGGGAAGACATTTCCCCATGAGCCACTCTTTAGAGAATTCTGGCACTTTAAGCTGAAACCAGACACTGCTGAAACAGGACACCAGATCTCAGGTTTGGCACAGCATCGCAGCTCCTGCATTCCTAAAATTCCAGTTAAGTCTGTGCAAATTGGATCTAACCAAACGCTCCTGCTGGGCTTACAAAAATACAGATAAAGTATAAATTAGGCAATACAGTTTGATAGCTGTATTTAAAGCTGAGCTGTGTATAAGCTCAAAGTAAAATTCTACAAGACAGTGGCACTTGTACTGTCTTGGAAGAACACATGCAGCTCCATGGTCAGTGTAGGCACAACTACAGAATTCTATGAAATTGTTTATCAATGCAGCTCCAATAAAAAACCTCATGCCATTTACTCTATAAAATTCCATGTAGGGTTTGAAATGAAATTCAAGTATTTGTACTAGCTATATATTTCATGATGCATACAGAATTTAAAAGTTTCCTTTACAATCTAGCCCATCACTTCAAGCCACTAGAAATTAAAACCATGAATAAATAGATGATAATGGATTATACAAAGAAGATTGAGACTGCTCATGTCAATACCTGTATCTACTACCTATGTCCTCAGAGAAGAAATGCTTGAAAGAAAAACCCCAAAAACTTACACGGAGTACAAAACTCTTTCCATTTTTTGTCAAGCTTAAATAATTTCAAATGTGAATGAAATCTTATAGTCTACAGACTGTATCTGAACTGCATAGAGTAAGACTGGCTGTGTTACAATCCCCACCATGATTCAGAAAAAAGAGTCTTCCAGGCTAGTACTACATCCATATACTCTTTTGGAGGTTGTTAGTTATTCAGCTGGCAAAGTAATGCAACAGATCTATTCCCTCCTTGTAGAAAGGCTGGCTCATATAATAGTATTTGTTAGTATGAGTATAAACACAGTGTGGGCAGGAAATTCTCCTGTGTTAACAGCTATTTCAATTTTGAGTTAAGTGATTCTTCCTTTTTATTTGTACTGTGATGTACCTCCAAATCTTATTATTGGTCATTATACCAGGCATTGTGCAACTAAAGAATTTCAAGGCAACTTCTGACCCAAAGTGTTTACTGCTGAAGACTGAAATGAAAAATAAATATATCATTGGGATTAAATTCGTTATGTATCATCAAAGCATCTTCAGGTTATATATATAAAGAAGAGGAAACAGAAAACAAAACTATTTTTTTTGTAACTATCAAAGCAATAAACATTGTTATATGTTTAATAAATGCAAAAAGAGAAGTCTGCAATACAATTTTGAACTGCCTGAGACACTTCTCTTTCTTTCCATTTTTATCAGTTCAGCTTCCTCACCTCTAAAGTGGGAAAACTATTTCAAAACTGGCAAACTCATCTTTAACTCGTGTTATTCTTTCAGAAGCATTTTGATAAGATTAAGCAAATGTCAGTGTGGGTTAAAATTAAACATTAATTGTTTTCTTCACTTTTAAAATGCAGATTTCATGTGAAGGTATGAGATTTTCCCCTTAAAAAGCAGATGGCCAACACAGAGAGAGAGAGAAATAACAAAGAGAAGGATAGATACATGATTCTCAGACGTCTCAAAATCTACTCATAAAAATTTAAGCCTGGAAGTTAGAGCTTAACATAAATACTCTACCTAAACTCTGAAATAATTTCCCCAAACAATCTACAAATATGTCAAAAAGTTTGTTATAACTATGTATGCATTACAGCCCCATTATAGGTACCATGTGATTTCCCAAACAGATTATTTTACATATTCTCATCACCAGGGGAACAGACTGATGCCATATTTCCATTTTTCTAGTGTTCTTTTGTCAACTTTTGGAGGTAATTTTTTCACGTTCCCTGGATAACAGTTTTTTTTTTTTTTTTTTTTTTTAGTTAAAAGGCCAGTTTTAAACCCCAAGACATTAAAGCACTGGGAGGAAAAGAAAATGGTATGAATATGTCTTCTAAAATCCTTTTAAATTTCAATCCCAAGCTTAGATGTAGCTTTTCCATATTTCATCAAAAGCATTCAGGTGTCTGCTCTCAGAAAATTTAGCAGAGAACCACATTCCTACTATCAGCAAGTTGCAGTCCTTCTAAGTGCTTTGTGCAGTGACCTTAACAACCCAGAGTGCTGAGGAACTGAAGATTCTGATTGAAGCAAGCTCTGACTTCATGAATGGTCTGAATTCTCAAAGTATTTAAAAGCAGCACTTGCTAACTGCAATGTAGTGAGCACCATTACACTCCACTATTTCTGTATTTAATTTTTTCTTTCCTCTTTTCAAATAGAATTGAATATAATCAGTTGAAAGGATATTATCAAAGGAGGCATCACAGAAAAACATTTTTAAAATAAACAGTATTAACTTGTCATAACTTGGTGTTAATAAAAAAATCAGACTATTGCAGTGTAGAAAATATAGAGTAAATGTGAAGTAGATGTGGAGAGGAAATGTGTTGGAAGTTTGCTTTGAATATAAAAAGAAATAGTATTAAGAAGATCATGTTCAGGAAAGAATATCTATTACAACATCATGTAGCTTTTTATTTTGTATGGCTCTTTTATTACAAAGTACAACATGCAAGCCTTGGCAGAAAAACAACCCCTCATTAAAATATTTGTAGTTGTAATTGCATTTATCTGAAAGTATCCCTGTATATTGTAAGGACCCCATTTGGGTGCCAAAAATAGGCATTTATTGCCATTTGAAACAACTTATTATTTTTAAGATATCCACATGGATCTAGCAGATATGACACATCTTCCTGGGACAACAGTTGGAGGCCAGATAAGATAGCATTTTGGAAGCTGGAGACCATGCATATTAAATGTCACTATTTATCTATATTTGGTCAATTGATTCAAACTTGAGTCACACATCAAATAATTGAGAATAATTACCAACTGAAGTTTCTCAATCAGGCAATAAGGAAGCAATTCTATGTACATAAATGAATAACAAGCCATTATAAAGAGGGTTATAATTAAAGATGATACTGCATCAAGTTTGAAAGTCTAATTAGGAGTCTAAAATTGTTTCCTGATAAATGTGTGAGTTCCATTCCATCCCATTAGTCAAAAATTTTCAGTTAACCCACCTCTGTTGATTTTTAAACCTGTAATTGAAGACTCTCATCAGCAAATTTCCAGCTTTAAGCAGTAAGCAGCAGCACCTCTTTACCCTTGTGTTCAAGATAATCCTCCATAAGAATGAGGATGGTTGGATATTGGAAAAAGGTTTTTCACCCAGAGGGTGGCTGGGCACTGGAACATCTCCCCAGAGCTGTGGTCACAGCACCAGCCTGACAGAGCTCAAGAAGTGTTTCAATGCTCCTGAGCCCACAGTGTGACTCTTGGGGATGCTTCTGTGGAGGGCCATGATTTGGGCATCAGTGATCCTTGTGGGTCCCTTACCACTCAGCACATTCTGTGAAGATAAAAATCCAATTCAAATTAAAGCATAATTTAACAAACATTAATGCTACACCAATTCTTTCAAGGCAAGATTTTGTCTCCAGGCAATTAACCATTCTGCCTCCATTCATGTGGCTTTACACATGAATTTGCTATTCCAGCTACATTCTGCAAGCACTGGAAAGGATGCATGAGTCATGAGGTTGCCTGGTGTGCACTTCACCATAATGCAACATTTATATATAGTTTTGGAGCTATTTGTAACAGTAATCCTGGTTACCATCAGCAGAGAGACATTCTGGGACATGACACATCTTAAACTATCACAGACACAAGGCTAGAAGAATCACATCTTTTCTTCAGTAGGCTACAAGGGGAATGTAGACAACCAGCTCTAATGAAGACAACTGAGTTAAAGATTATACAGTCATAGAATGGTTTGTGTTGGAGGAGAGCTTAAAAATCACCTAGTACCAACACACCTGCCATGGGTAGGGACACCTTCCTCTAGATCAGATTGCCCAGGACCACATTCAACCTGGCCTTGAACACTCCCAGGAATGAGACATCCACTTCTTCAGGAAACCTGTTCCAGATCCTCACCACCCTCACAGGGAAGAATACCATTACACCACTTACTCGAATAAATCCTACCTCTGCTACCAAAGAGACGTTTTAAACTGTTACAGTGAAAATTTTGCTGCTGACACATTCCTGGTTGTAGCTTTAAAGAAGACAAATATTGATTTACAAGGATGAATAAAACAAATTGCAACACCTCTGAGGCAACTGCTGCTTTCCCTTTGGCTAAAGGATATATTATTTTCTGTTGCATTTTAAGGACCCTGGCTGTATCTACACAGCACATTGAAGTAAAACCCTTTGGAGTTATTACATTCTGTCAGGTAGCTAATAAGTCTTTAAAAATACTCTAAATGTGTTTACAGGCTAGAGACTAACAATCTGTCAAGTAATTCATGTTTCTGAAGTCTCTAATATGGTACATACATTTGGTAGGATTTCTTTTTCCCCAAGGAAAAAAACAGTGGCAGTCCTGATTACATCATGCTAGAAAAATTGCCTCTCCAGCTTCTTGGCTGCATTAAACAAATGAAACTACTGTACATTATGTAAACACTTGTAAAAATGTCAGTGGAAATTAAACAAGTTTTTTCAACCTCTTGAGGAAGATTACTGAAGGTATTTCTCAATATAAAGTATTAGGACTGCCTAGAGAACCACCACTCTCTCAACTTGCAAAGTCTGATTTCTTTCTGCACCAAAATAAGCTGAATAAAATGAAATAGTGTAGGGAAAAAATCACTTTGAGGGCAGGCATCTTACATTCTCTCTACAACATTCTTACGCTTCCTTGCAAAAGCCAAACACAGTCCAAAAGTCCTCCTTTGTCAGAATGTGACACAAAAAGAAAGGCTTTGACATGGATCAGAACATGATTGGGAGCAAAAAGATAATGGTTCAGAACTTAGAGGGAAAAATACAGTTGCTACTCCGTGGATGGAACACTGTTGGTATATCCAAACTCCCCTACACAATGCAATCTAAAGTGCCAAATAGATGGAGGGTGGAGCACAGCGGAGATATCCCAGCCATCCTCTGTCAGAACCCTTCAGAAAAGGAAACTCAGTGGTACTTTCCAGCTGATAAGCCACACAGCAGCTGAAATCCACAGGAGATAAAGGAAGATGTTCTGCCGTTGAACCAGCAACCATGACAAAATCTCTCTCCTTGCACTGACGCGCATCCCCATCCCAAGGTTATCTCATGTGCTATATTGAGATATCTACCTCCAGGGTGCAAGGAATTAGATGTAGGAGTAAAGCCACTCAAGCTCAACAAACATAAGTTAAGAATGGGCAAAAGCTGGCAGAAGCCTCCATCAAAACTTCTGGGAACAGCTGAACCTTTCTCCATAATAGGAACATCATTTGGTAAGAAATGTGTTCTGGATGATTATCCCAAGCTAGTTTTCATTGGGGAATGGAGCTTGTCTGTATAGTGCTTTGAATTAGTATACTGCTTTGAATATATTTTTGCAGTCAGAAACTGCAAACTTTTGGTAAACCAAACTTTAACCTGTCACAATTTTATTAATGAAGAGTGTTGCTCTGTAAATTGTTGATGTGGGTCCTTAAAGGGGCTATCATTCCCTGGCAGTGGGTAAAGGTGTGCAACCCAGGAGGGGGTTTCTCCTTTTGGCACGTGACTCTGAATAAGTCAGTGAAACTACCTTCTGTTCCAGCAGGACTGCTCACTGAAGGTACAAAGTGCCCCAAAGGGACACCAGGAGACAGGTTGGGCACAAGGGTCTCAGCTTTCCTGGGACACTGACAGACAAATCAACACTAAGGCTTTGAGTCAATCTCCCCTTTTCACTGACAACATAGCAACAATGTGCACCAACAAGGAATATCTGAGCAAGCCCAATATCTTCTATCTCCTGTAAATAACAGAGCATTCAACACAGACCCAGAAAGACAGAAATTCTCATATCTTCAGTCTATAAACTTAGAATATGTGTCCATGTTCTTTTCTCAAGCAGTAAGGTTATTCACAACATCCTCACCATCCTCATTATTCACTCTCAGCTACTGTTATTTCAGTAGGACAGCAGCAAAATTTATTTTTTTTTTAATTTCTTTCATAGTTTTAAATATTGAAGAGGGTAAGGAAAGATAATTTGTGGTGGTATTTTTACAGACCCAGGTTATTATAATGAACCAGTCTGCTATGCAGGCACTAGCAGAGGGTAAAAAATATTTATGCTAGTTTTGCCAGCAAAGAAAATATGTGGAACAAATTGCCCTGCTACAAGAGCGGTTTGGACCATATAATTTAGTCCTTGTATTTATGTTCTCCTACAAGTGACATACAGTGAATAATCCAGTATTAAAAGAGTAGCTACAAAGAAAACAGAGACTTTCTTTTCCATGAGTGATCACATGTTAAAGGTAAAGGATAATGAGTACAATCCTGTGGACATTCCATTTGAGCACAAGAAGAAAATTTCTCACAATGAGAAAAATCACCCACTGGAATGCTCTTCCCAGGAAAGTGGTGGGTACCCCAACACAAGACACTCTCAAGATTCACCTGGACAGGGTCCTGGACCATCTTGTCTAGATTGCTTTTATCAGGGAAGGCTGGACCAGAAGATCCTTGAGGTCAACCCCAACCTAGTATTCTGTGATTATATGATTTTCAACCAATGATGGATCTGGGTTTTAATGATCCCTAAATAATCAAGAAACTCTTCTAAACACATATATTTAAAATATTTTTTTTAAGTAGCTTTAGCTGTTCTCATATAATTGTTTTTAAAATTGAAGTTGTTATCTCTTTGGAATTTTGTAATTTCACCCTTCAAACCAAGCATCTAAATATTCACAGCACTCTGAAGGCCTATGAATTCTCTTCATAAAAACTGCCACTGCTGTCCAGGCTAATTTAAATTATGCCTTTTTCCTCTTAGGAGATCTTCTGAAATTAGAATCTTGTCTGTTGATTGGCAATTGGCATTAAGCCAGGATATAATTCTCTGTTATGCACCATTAAACCTCACAGTGAGGATTAATTAGTACTGCAAAAGCACTTTGGAAATGAAATGTGCTGTGTACTAAATAATTATTATTTTTATTATTATAACATTGTAAGAAAATTAGCAAGTGACAAAGACACAGTTTACAAGACCTCCCACTGAAAAATACATTAGGTGGCCTATTTCTGAGAGATCATCCAAATAAAATTATCCACTTCTATATACATCTGAAGCTGTTTCTGTAAGGTGTCATAATGGATCAGCACTGGTAATAGAGCTGGATTTCGATATGGGATCAACAAAGAAAAAGAAATTTTCTAAGTAATTCACAAGACATTGTTATGATAAGTTTTTTTGCCTATTACCTGCAGTGGTCACATATATGCATATGTGGGCAAGCATAATTCATGGATATCCATGGAAAATAAGCTGCAGAACTCATTTTGATAAGTCACATGTATTTAATAACTATCAGGAGCTTATTCCCAAAATATTCCTTGCAACATCGAGCACAATATGTGCTCAGATTCACAGGTTTCATACAAAATCCGTATTTTTCTTCATACTGACTAAAAAATTTCACATGCTTCAGACAATACCTTTCTCCTCAAAGGCTAAATGATTCACCTTAGGTTTTTGTGAGCAATATGGACTGATTTAGAGCCATCTTCATTATCCAAAATAGTACTTATCATGTCCTTAGATGCATACACAAAGCCAAATGTGTGATCTCATAGTCATGCTCAGCTATCACTTTGAAGACTTGCTTCATAACTATGGAAGTAAGGAACCAACTTTGCCAAGAGTGAAAACTGAGGCTTTGGAAAGGAATCACTGGAATACTTTTGCCTACATTCCTTCAGCTAATCCTTTCCTTGTTCCCTTGCTCAGCAAAAGGAAAGGTAGCAGATTACACATTTGCAAACTCTAGTGTAATGAATGGCGGTGAGATATGAATAAATTCACACAGTGGGACACAGTAAAATCCTGAACATAATCTGCATGAAAAATGCAGTTTTGAGGCTCTGATTCAGACAGATGTCTCATGTATTTTTCTTCATATTCTTCAAACTATGCGGCTATGGGGAAAAAAAAAAATCAGAATGTCCCAATCTGTCATTTCATTGCATAATCTAACCCTGAGCTCCAGCAAGGACTGGTATTTTCTCATTAAACAAATATGCATAAAGATAAGTTCTGCTTAGACTTTTCATTTGTCTCCTGCTTTCTAACAGACAGGATGGTTTCTAAGGTATGTATTGTAAATTAATGGAAGCAGTAACCCAGTTATTTTTAGGCACCATTAGTCAGTTCCCTGGTTACACAGGCTCAGTTGCACATGCAACAAAGTCTGTGATGGAAGTTAGGTAGGAAGCACATTCAGTACACTCTGTGGAAGAAAATAGGAGTGGCTGTCTATCAAAAGCCACACAAAATGCAGGTCTGGATCTATGACAGTATATGAAATTTGTAAGGGTAATGTATAGTCACAGAGCATGGAAAAGATCAAATGGAATGTCATTCATACATTATTTATAATTGTTTTGAGGACTAGCAGGCAGACTGCTGCTCTTTGGAGACTCATGCTCTTCATCCAGGTTAAATCTTGGTGAAAAAGCACACACAGCCTCTGGGTCATAACTTTCCTTCCCCTAAAAGCTTCTTGAGAAGTGAAAAGATTGCTCATCTCTAACTTTATTTTGATCTCAAGAGATAGAGGTTTATACACACTTGGTATAACCCCAAGAAAATTTCTAGAATAATTTGGAATAAAATAGACCTTTGGTTGATCATTAATATGTTCATTTCTTCCATACTGCCAGTGATAATTAAATTAACCATTCCAAAAAGAAGATTCCTAACCTTGCCCATCTCCTCTATCCTCATTAAATTGCTTGTTAGATTTAATTTATATCAATGTCTTAGGTAATATTTATCCTACATATTTACTCTGTAGCTTTTAAACAATTCTTCTTCAACTTTCATTTGCTAATGGGAATAATTGACCCTTATCCTCTTCTGAGCATTTCTTCATGGATTTGTTCTTCCCTGGTTATTTACTTATTTAATTTGAGGTTCAAGGTCATAACTAGTAGAATATCCTGGTATGGAATATTAAGTCAAACAGTGTGGAAATCCTGACTAAAATCTCAGTGTTGCAAGGTGCTAAATGGCATTCACAACAGAAAAAGGGTTCTCAGGTCTTTGTCCAGAGTCTAAAAAGATTTGGAAATGTCAAGCATCAAAGATATTTTTGTTGTATTTGGGTGTTTTTCATACATCAGTCTTGTGTCAGGAATATTTTTTTCAGGTTAGGCTCAGATACATGTCTAGAACATTTTGGAGCATTTTACCAAGTCAGAATAATGGATTCAGATAGATGAAAGACATTTGTAACAACTTATATCAGTAATAAGAAAATAAAAATTAAACTACCTTAACCTTCATTAAGCCACATAATTCTTCTGTTTATGAAATTTTTTAAGCAAAATATTTTCACAGAAAAAAAAGTTGGAATAATATCAATCCTTGAAAAAATAATTGTCATTGCAAATTCTGCATCATTTCCATTCTTAAACTGAGTTTCAAGAAATCAAAGAAAATAATTTTGAAAATAAGAAAAATTCTGTTTGTTAATTCTAAAAGACCAATTCAAAATTCATACTGTGTTCAATTTTTAAGAACAGTTTTGAAGAAATGTGATCAAGTTTAGGTAAAAACTCATAGAATGTATCAAAAACAAACCCATTTTTTTCTCTGTGGCACTCTTTTTAAAAACCAGAATGTCACCTAGGCACAATTCCTATTGCCATATTCAGATCAAGACATCAGCTCTGAAATAAGGTGCTCCAAAAGAATGTGGTAAGTTTTCAAAAACTGCATAAAGGCCATAATACATATTATCCATATGTCATATAAACAACTTCACAAACCAGTTTCCAAGCCATTTAAAAACAGTCTAACTTGTGAGATTATTTGTATTTTAGTTCATTCTCTAGACCACCAAATCATTCTATATCAAAATTTCAAATGGTTGCTGAACTTTTGGATACAGTAATGACCTGGTCATGTCCTCTTGTGTATATGCTCTGACTGTGGCAATTCATAACTACTTATTAACATTAGAAATTCCATCTTTCAGTAAATGATTCCAGCCTACAATGTTGCACAGCCCATGAGAGGACTGTATCAGCCATGTGAATTGATAACAGCAGAGATGAAGTTAGCAGGCTGACATGATCATGAGAACTGACCATAGTCACAGGTTAAAACCACGCTATTTCTTGAAATCCATTTCACAAAGCAGAAAGTTATGCAATTATTTGGATTACAAGGAAGTTCAGAAGTCCCTCTGGTCCAGTCCCCACTCAAAGAAACAATTTGACTCCTGTCTCTCAAAAAGGCAAAGCTTTGTAAAATAGATCAACCCACTGTATTTTATCCCAGCTACTGAAGGGGAGGGAAGGAACCTAAAATATTCTATAATTCTACATCTTGAGAGTATATTGGCAGAATGGGAGTGGTGGAATGAAACCAGTCTAGCCAAAGGGACGCACTCCCTTCAGTGGGACTTCCTGCACCTTGAAATTCATCCAGAAGAATTGAGCCTTCAGCTGGCAAAGTAGACAGGCTGAAAAGTTTCTACAAACTAACCTCAAACTATCATGTTCAATATACTTTCTTCCATAAAGGCAAATGACAAATAAACTCTTATTTTGAAAAGTATAATTTTTTAATTATTTTGAAAAGTACTACAATACCATCCTTACTCTTGTACTATAATCCTTCTGTACCTTACTTTCTATACTCCTACTACAGTTCTGACATACATCTAAAACACAGAAGCTAATACAATAATTCCAGTCAAAAATATAAGATGACATGTTAGGATGTAAAACAGCTTCACTGTAGTTTCTGAAGAATGAACAAAAAATCAGACTCTTTGGTGTGGATACTCTCTCCTAATATCAGGCAGAAAAATGAAAGGCATAAAATGGTAAGCCAGCTATTGAAAGTCTAAAGTTTAAAATTGAAATTGAGACTTGCAGAGAATTGTTTAAATGACCTAAGGTCTAACTTTTTCATTGTCTCTCCACAGTCATAGCATTTCTGTCCCTTATTTTACTGGGGTACCTAAGAATGTAGCATTATGTGATGTCCCCTGATAAAGACTGCATGTCTTTCACTGAATTTCTGTCTTTTGACTCCAAATTCATAGAATCATAGAATGGCTGGAGTTGGAAGGAACCACCTATTTCCATTCTACCCTGCCATTGTCCAGAACACCTTCTACTAGACCAGGCTGTGCAGAGCTCCATCCAGCCTGGTCTTGAATAACTTCAGATGAGGCACCCACAGCTTCCCTGGACATCCTGTCCCAGTGTCTCACCACCCTCACAGTAAAGAATTTCTTCCTACTATCTAATCTAAATCTACTCTCCTTTAAAATCCCTTCCAACTTGTACCATCCCTATATACTCTGTGAGAAGACCCTCTCCAGACCTCTTGTAGGCTCCTTTTAGATAGTGGGAGGTTACCCTAAGTTGTTACTTTTACAAGAAAAGTAAAATCTTTATGCTGACAATTTCACAGGCATTAACGTAAACACTTCCCTAAAATGCATCAGAAAATTATTATTAATTTAAAATGTCCTCTAGAAAAGTACATACTCCCTTCACAATTTCACAAATGTTTTCTCATTTTCCAGATATTTCAGGTTCACCAGGATTTAATGTATCTTTCTGTAAGTGAACAACTCTCAGTGCAGTACTTCTACAGCAGCCTCCAAAATTATCCCTGTGCCATGACAGTGACCCTATGAGAGTGACTGTCATTGATTTAACTGCAGACCATCCCAAACTGTGACTGCAGAATCATATTTACTTCTCCTCTATAGCCCCAGCCAAGATACCCTGTAAACCTGTTTCAACAGCGCAAATTTCTTAAGTATTTCTGTAGTTAAATTATTGGAGGGAAAATAAAATCTTCCATAACACCTTCACTTTCACAGTCCTGACTGAATTTTTCTCCCTAGATAAAACAGGCAGTACATCTTCAGAAGCTGAAAGGAGGAAATAGCACAGTGTTAAACCAATGTAAAAAGTAGTGACTGATTTGAATCCTTATATTTGTAAGGAATCAAAGAGCCCATCATGCACACCAAGCTTCCCCTACATAGTTAGCTTTTGGTTTTAGATATTGTATTCCAAATGCATCCTAGACACTGACTGGTTTGATCTTCACTGGGGGGGAATCAAGATATCAGGACTGATTTACATCAAGTGAAAAAAAGCTTTTCCTTTTTAAGTAATCTGGGATGTATTGCAATGGTACAGTAGTATGTATGCTTTACAGTTGAGCTACTTCCATGAATAACTACCAAAGTAATTTCATAAGATATAAATTATTGCTAACCCCAGGCTACAGTAATTCATGAATTCCAAAGCTTTTTAATTTAATATGCATATTTTATGTATTTGAGGATGAAAAGCACACTTTTTATACTGACTCTGTTTTGATTTACACCCTTAGCACCATGCCTGAGAAATGTTATTTCACACACAGAAGGAGGGAGATTATCACTGTATAACATAAATATTGTATACATTGATGTGCGAAAAATAGATTGTTTCTTTTCACATATTATTAATGCATCTCAGAGCAAAACTTTGGAGATTTGAGATAAAAAAGGAAAACTACTAATTAAAAAAAATGTAAGAAGCCATGGTTATGGGAGTTGAGATTTGATGTTTATACAAAATGACTGTGACTAAGCACAAAGGGTACCTAATTATCTTCACAATTTGACTGTGTGCTACTTCTAAAAATGCCTAAAAAAAATGCCTTCAAATCAGATCATGATTGTATATGATACTGATGTGGTGGAAAATGCTCCATTTACACCAGATGTATTAATCAGTGGTCATTCAGATCACCACAAAATTATTTGGGTATAATTACTGTTTGTGAAGAAATAATTTTCTGCCATGAGAAAAATTCTACTCATGCTAGTATTTAATAATCATTTTTCAAATAATTTAGAAGCAATTTTTAAAAATCTAAAGAATTTATAGAGGTTTATTTAAATTAACGCAAAAATCAGGAGCTTTACAATTAATATCACCCAAGTTCTTTGAATGAAAGATCTGAAAAAGATTAAGTTTTATCAAGACAGGATGCAAATTGACATTTCATTTGTAAGTATCAGTCTAAAATAAAAATATTTCAAAGTTTTTACTTCATGTTTCTTTGTCTCGAAGTAAACATTTTCTGATGCTGGCTTCCTATAGATTTCTGTGATGGTAGGAACTAAATGTAATTTGGGGATCTTTCCTGATGAACAGGAAATAGAATGTTGCTTCAATCCAAGCAGAGGCCAGGGAACAAACTGAGAATGTCAGCCTATGGTGGCTGGCAAGTTTAACTTCAGTTAGAAGTCAAAACTTACTCTTTCACTTACTACCTAGCTCCACAGCTAGATGAAACAGATTAACAAAAGCTTGTAACAGCCAGTTCAGAGCAGCAATGAAAGGATGCCATCTGGGGACTGCAGTGCTGGGAGGCACATGCTGCTTAGTCCTCA
Source organism: Muscicapa striata striata (assembly GCA_030060385.1). Classification (NCBI taxonomy): domain Eukaryota; kingdom Metazoa; phylum Chordata; class Aves; order Passeriformes; family Muscicapidae; genus Muscicapa; species Muscicapa striata. The sequence continues at coordinate 2,687,120 of JAREIS010000077.1, forward strand.
ACCACAATAATAACAACAGCAACTTCTTTTAAAAAGTGGGAAAAAACACTTGGGAGAGTTATCTGTTAACTTTCAAGGGTGAGCAGCACCCACAGGAACAAGTACAGACTATAATCACCTGCACAGAGGATACCTTCCCATCTTCCTCCTTATTTGACAATTTATTCCATCATGCCTCCAGCCAACTACACTGGTCAGTTAGCAAGGAACAGAAACATAGAAACTCCCTCTTCATGATCCACTTGCCAGCAGGAAAGGTGTGGGGTTTTTTTGCTGTTGTCAGAGACACAACCTCAGCAGGTTCAGGCCAGATCTTGATTGATCAGTCAGAAATGCCAACCTCGAACCTTGAACGGTCAATTCACACCTGGAAGACACATATGTAAGTGACCACTTTACCATTATTATGTCTTACAAGGAGGCAGAGAGTCTAAGGGCAGGATTCTCCTAAGTAGCTGTGACTTTGGCATTCTCAGTGTCAGATGGACATTGTGTTAGCTCACATGTAGCTACACAGTCCACTAGATAAGTATGACTGTGGGAATTTGAATGTCACAACAGAAAGGGAGTAGCAACCACAGCAGAAGCTGGATCTTTTCACTGAAAGATACTCTACAGCATAGATTTACTAGATACTAATTATTCTGTTCACTATTCACACATATTTCTTCTCTTTTTGCTAGTCTTACTTCACTTAGCTCTATAGAATTAAGATTTGCTTAAGGAAAATATACTGGCCTTAAAAATACTTGTATGTGAATACCAGAGACAAGCAAAGAAAACTAAGTCTTAGTATGCATTTATATTTGTACAGAGACACTATGGCCACCTCTAGTCAGCGAGGAAGAGAAAAAGAGAGACATGATCTTTGTTCATTAGCATGATGACAGCCACAAGATGACTTGGGAATTTAGAGTGGAGGCATTAACAGAAACACTTTCCTGGTTAAAAGTTCAGTAGAAGAAATGGGAGCTTACAGGGCAAGAAGCCTTTGCCATCCCACAGGTCTGAATCACAGATATTAGGATCTCTTAGTTGATATTTTCAAAGACTTTTAGTTTGATTAATAATTTAGAACACACCTAGAGGTCTCTGGAAGTCATGAGCCTCCAGAGCTGTAAGTATAAAACTGCTCCTTTTTGAGGTTAATAGATAAGAATGAGAGTTACAAAGCTGGACACACAAATTATAATTACATTTGAAAATTAAGCACCTCTGGGATCTTGCCTTGGTCTGGGATAATTATGGTCTAACCCAGATATCATCACTGAATTTACAGCTTCTAAAGCCAGATAATCCCTTGGTCACAAATGACCACTGCTGAGCAGTTACAATTTGTATTCCTCCTTCAATGCACACTGACAAATGGGAGCAGTTCTGCATCTGTGCCAATTCCCACACTACATGCAGGAACAGGTTCTGAAGCCATGGTCAGTGACTCTTTGCCAGCTGATCAAACTCAATGCCCAAGTACATTCCCTTACACTTTTGAAGCTACTGGTACTATATGGCCAGAGACGGGCACACATATCCCTTGATCAATGGTAGCAGTGATTCAATTTTCCACTGGGCCTAGCTGAAGTATTTCTGTTCTTCAGCTTTCTGCACTGGTAGTATTGACTTATTCCCTGACCACTTCTGGAATGTGCAAGGCAGATCCCTGATGTTATAAATTACTCACCACAATCGGGTAGGTCAATCAATAAGGCAATTTATTAGTTCAATGATAAGGAGCAGGCAAGCAGCGCTGGGGACGTGGGGAGTCTGTGCTCTGCCAACATGACCATCCTACTCTGGGGTCACTGCCTCTTTTATAAGCAGTTTCTTGGTGGGCTGTGACATGCCCCTGTGATGGGGTACAAGTTTGAGCAAGCCTGAACACGTTTGCTATCACTCTAGCAGCAGTGGCTACAAGCCTCCACAAGGTTTGGACAAGGCTCAAACTTGTTCTCAGGTTATACTCCTAGCAGGCAGGTAAGGCAGGGACAATCTTACTCATGTCCAAACAAGCTCACATTTTTATAAATAAAAGTGGATACAATTCAGGATTAAAGTGAAAATAATAATAAAAACAAAAGAATTTGACAATTTACAAAAGGATTAAATATTTTTATGTCTCATGTCTATGCTTTACTTTGAATTCAATATTCTTGTTTATATTGATCCCATGGTGTATTTTCACAATGACACGTATGTAATTCTCACTATGTAATTTCTCACACTGGGACACCACAGATCTCACACACAAGAAATTACCCTGCAGTATTTTCAACATTCCCTGGTTTTATATGCTGCCCTTTCATATCCTTTTTTTTTCCTCTTCACCTCCTGTCAATAGACAATGAATTAAAAAGAGGCAGAAGCTGAGATTGCCAGAGCAATATCTTCAACAGGAGCTACTCAAGAGTGAACTGCTGGCTGAGCCAGATTTGAAAAAAGAGTACAGGCTGAGCAAGGTAAGCCAGGAAGCCCAGGGACATACCTTACACGTGGGCTGAGCTCCCACTTCTTCCAGTTCCTCCTCTTCCTCTTCTCTCCTCTAAGAAGAATTCTGGATGATGCCAACATATTTTTCTCTCCTTAGTCATCAGACATAACAATGATTTTCTTTTTCTGCTGTGCAGGGCTGTATTTTCATAACAGTTTTTTGCCATAATTTATTACTTCAGTGAGAGCAATAAAAGTATCTTTCCTAACAGAACGACATATGCATTTCTTGTAAAGTGAAATAATGACTTTGTTTATGGCTACTCTTTTTAAGCTCTCCAGTCACAAATACACAATTTTTATAATTTCCTCCCCTCTGTTTACCTATGGATTATAATAGCTGTAGTCATCACATCCAGTCATCAGAGAGAAAAAGAAGAAAAGGAGCATTGCCTGTCAAGTTTTGACAAAATAAAATTATTGATTGCAGCAATGCTTCCAATAATTTCATTCTTTATCTCAATAATGGCAAATGTATCATGTCAATGTTCTACACCCGGCTAAAATAGCAATGGATGATACAACCTGTAAAGTGGAAAAGAAGCATGAAGGGTTAGGTAATATTAATTCAGACATAAACACACATAAAAATGTCCTGGTATTCTGCAGTTTTGCAATTCATTAGCTCTCTGGAATAAAAACTTTGCTTTGTTTTTCACACAGCATAATGGCACACTGACACTGATGGAGGCTTCCAGGCAGCCCCTAAATGTAAATAAAACCACAATTAAAATTATGATGGCTATGTCTTTCATTTTTTGACTATACAGCTGAAATGAGCTCTATTCTTTACCTAACAAAGGATAACAACAGTTTGTTTGATGTAACATTTTGTATGATCAGTGCCCAGGATACTAATGTTTCTGGTGGTAGAAATAAAGTCTTTATTGTTTAAACAATATCAAATACATAAATGCAGCATAAGCATATATCACAAGAGGAAGGAGGTTAGGACGGCCCCTTGAATTAGTAAACAAATTAGGGCATATAGAAGGTAGTTAATGACCAATTATTCTTCAGAGACCTAGGATTCAGCTGAAAGCCTCGTGACTCTGCCATTGGCTGTGGTGACTACTTTTACGGAAACCACCAAGGCTTGTTCAGCACAATTCAAAAGTTCTGGTTCAATTAATGCTCCTAACAGACAGTGCATGGCAAGTCCAGGATTAGAGCTAGAAGCCTCTATATCTTGGCATGAAATACCCTAATGAGGAAAAAAGCATAAACCATAGAATCCTAGAATAGCTTGGGTTGGAAATAGCCTTTAAAGGCCACCTAGTCCAAGGTGCCTGCAATTGGCAGGGACATCTTCAACAAAATCTGTTGGCTCAGAGCCCTGTCCAACCTCATCTGGAATGTTTCCAGTGATGGGAAACCACCTCTCTGTGCCAGTGCCTCATCACCCTCATGTAAAAAACCTCTTCCTTACATCTAATCTAAATAGACCACCCTTCAGTTTAAACTGTTACCCCTTGTCCTATCACAACAGACCCTGCAAAAAAACTCTGTTCCCTTTTTTCTTATAGGTCTCCTTTAGGTACTGGAATGGTGCCATAAAGTCTCCCCAGATCCTCCTCTCGTCCAGGTTGAATAACACATACTCTCAGCTTTTCCTCATACAAGGGGTGTTCCAGCTCTGTGATCACCTTCATGGGAGTACTAAAGGAGAATAATCTCAATGAGTGTCAACAAGAACCTACAAAGCCTGGACCTTCACTGCAGGTTGAAGGTCTACCCATAAAATAACTACCACAGTGAGGCCTTTCTGGTTTATACCATGGCATTGCATGAGTGAAAAACATTTCCTGCAAGCACTAAACCTCCCAAGCCCTGGTCTGCAATGAGCTCTGCCTCATAATTAACTGGCTTTTCAGTAGAAGTACACAAAATCCAAGGCATGAACTTATTATATAACAAAGACTCTCTGTCAGAAACAAAATTTAATGAGGGCATGAATGTGTCAGCACATAATGAAAGAATAAAGTCCAGCTGAAGCTTTCCCAGTATGGGCTTTGCAATATTTCTCTATGATGTCAAATAAATCCAAGATCCTGCTGCATTCTTTCAGTCAGTATTAGAATCTCACAGAGAGCTTTTCTCTCTGACCACCAAAATTTGTAGGAATTTATTGTCTCTGAACCATACATCCCATTTTCTTGAAATTAGCCATTGAGTAAGGAAGCAGAGGCAAAGGGACAGATATGAAGACAGTACAATCCCATACTCCTTGTTTCCATAGAAAATAAGGCAAACAATCATAATAATTATGAAATTGGTTTGGGGTTTTTTGTGTAGATAATTGCATTTTCCTGGTGTATATATTTCCATCATTATTGTTTAATGCAAATCACTCTCTATCTTCCCAGCATGATTTACTGACAGGATGTTTAAAATGGAAGAGTAAAAGTCTGAGGCACTATGCAAGGGATAAAATATATTTCATACAATTTTAAGTATATTGATTTTGCTTTTGAAATTGAAAAACATAATTTAGGAAGATATGTCTATTAATTTGAATTTAGAAATAAGAAATATGTCTCATGATCTCCTGCCCCTACAAACTAAATTATAACCATGAATTTCTGGGTTGTATTGTTTTATATGATGAATTTTTCCACCAGCCATCTACTTAGGAAATATTACGAAAGCTTCCTAACAAAGACTAACCTACAGATTTAATAGGATAGTAAACTTTACAAGGCAAGAACATTAAAATATTACAAGACAGGTATAATCTGACACTACTTTTCTGTAGCAGTTCACCACATAGCATCTGTCGTGGCAGCCTGGTTAACAATTCCCATTAATTTCACCACACAAAATAAAAATGAACATGTGAAGAGCTGTCTAATAAAAAAAGCTTATGCTTCTTTCAAGCTGGAAGAGCTCTTAGTTTTCAGAACTGATTGATTTCTAAAAGTTCCCATAATAAAAGGGAAAGCAAAGAGTCATGTAGATTACCTAGAAGGTCATTACTTTTGAGGGCAGATTAACATAAATTATAAATGTCAACACAATTAATATAAAATATAGACTTCTCCCTTCCTGAAATCATACACATCTTTCAAAAGCAAATGGGATGAAACCTAAACATATAACTACTCATAGTAATGATGGTATTGTTATACGCGATACGGCTGCGGAGAATAACGACAATGACTTTTCTAGCTAGCAGCAAAGAGAAGCAACTTTATTGTGAAGGCGAACCACTTTTATAGTGTGGATCGCTGAAGAAAAGAAGAACGGCTGTCCATTGGATAGTAGAAGAAAACAGAACGTTCTCACGGATTGTGAGAACTGTTTTTCTTTACTTTCTGAAAAACAGCAGGTGCTTAATTTTATTGTGAATTCTTTCTTGTTTTTCTCGAGGTTTATCACCTTGGGAAGATCTAAAGAAGAACAAGCAAACTGCAGCAGACCTAAGAAAAATTTTCTTTAGCATGAAAAAAAAGAAAAAGCCTCAAGCCCTTGCAATTTTCAACCTGTGGCTTCAATGAAGCCCACATGATGGTGCCCAAAAAGTTCAGTGAAGATGTATCCACATCTAGCCAAAGTAGCAAGCAACAGAATCAAACACAGAAAATTCTCTTTCGTATTCTTGCTAAGAGAATGATGCAAAAGAGCTTTAAGGAAAGGGGTTTTTTGTTTGTGCAACGTAGTGAGGAATGCTAGACCAGGTGTTAAAGTAATTTAGCCAAACATTCTTATACTCAGCAGCGCTTTCTTGTTACTGCCTTTTTCATGACAGAAAGCTGTGTATTTGTGATATTTCATCACTAATCTTCTCTATCAAATTTCAGTGCTAATTTATCATGTTCTTTGAAAGATACTTGGGATTGATGACCCAGAAATCTGAATTTACACTTATAGATATGAGTGAGGCAGAAGGATTGATACTACTGTATACATTCAATGGAGGGCAGGTCAGGAAAAAAGTCTTTTCTTAGAGATTCAACTAAAACTTGGCAGTAAATCAGTTACTGTCTCACTTTATGATTTCCAGAATAACAAAAAAATTGTTCAAGACTCTGATAGGTCTGGCAGTTGTTGAGGTTTTGTCTTTTTTTTTTCTTCAGCAGCATTTTGGTCAGCCCTAATCTATACTGTTTGTTTTGCCTATATATGAGCAAGACATCTTGGTGTTAACTGTGCAATGATATATCTGTCCCTAATCTCAAACTGACAGGGTTATCAGTCACAAAGTAGGCCATATTTGAACTGAGTTAAGACAAAATACACATCACTGAGCAAGACCTCTGTTTTGTTACACTTTACTGGTTTTACCATTCTTGAGATTATTTGACCATTTGTTGAATTGAGTAATAAATGAAAATAGCTCTGATTTCCCTTTTTTTCTGTGTACCAATAGCTTCTCTTTAACTGGGCAATTGGTGACTTATATGCTTATTGTCTTCCTTCACTAATTTAATCTTATTAAAATGTGACCTTCTTAAGGCTCTGAGGAACACATCCATTTATCACTTGTAATATGAAAAATGTTCCAACTTTCTATCCTTACCTTTTGTTAATAGGTCTCCAAGTTCAGATGAAATTGCTGTCCAATACATTTTGTGTCATTGGCAAACTGTTAAATGAGAGACTTTCTGACTGAATTTTGTGAGAATAAAGAAGACAATTGCCTCTAATCTTTTCTGTCAAGTTTCTGTTTCAAAATATCTCCAGCCCCTGAGGACAGACAGTTTTCTATTAATGCTTTCAATCAACAGGACACATCTCTTTCATTCCTAGTCTCTACAATGCACTGAACTTTCAAAGTGAAAATTCTGGTTCCGTTCTAACCCATTCTTAGCTTCAATAATAACCACAGACCAGCATTTCAAATACAATTAATATAATGGGGAAAGATGAGGCTACATTAAAAATCATTACCTTAATTGCAGTCCAAAGATTAAGATTTAAAACTCTAAACATTAAGAAAGTGTAGCACGAAGGGCCCTCAGAAGCACTCATATTCCTGAAATACAAAGCCAGGATTTTTGCTAATATTTACCTCTAAAGAAACACCTTGTAGTTGCAACACTGAAATACAGAAAACTGGTATTTATGGGAATGAAGAATGTCTGCTACAGTCAAGGTCACTATCCTTCTCTACTTGAGTACATGCTCAAGGAATAATTTCCTCTGATACTGAATGCAAAATGCAAAGTAATTACCTATTGATCTTTGAATTAATGATGAGGCTGAGATTTCTGGTCTTAAACAAAACTTATCTTACAAGAAGAATCCAGAGAAAGTAATGAGTTTGACAGCAATTCACTTCAGAGTCAATGCTGAAGTTAGACTTCAAAACAGTGTGGACAAAAATGCAGATTTGTGAAGTCTAATGAGATAAAATCTAAAATGCCCTATAATTAACAAGATTAACAAGATTCAGGACATCACACAGACAAGTCAGTCTATTTTTATTCTTAGAAATATTCTTCTTTCATCTTCCTGCCAGCTGATCAATCATAGCAACAAGGGCCAGAACAGAGCCATTCTTAATTAGAAATCCATAAGAAAAAACAGCAAACTTTAAAAACTGAGGAAAATAAATGCCACTACCAAGTTGATGAATAATCCCGTCTGTAGAAACTGCTAGAATTTATGATAATAATAACATTTTTAGCTATTAAAAAGCACTATTTTTTTAAAAATCATGAAAGTATATGCTTCAAAAAAGAACTTAATACCTTGCCTTACAAAATATTTAGCAGTTATCAATCTTACTGGCATGAGTCTATTTTACTGCCTTTCCAAGCAATGGTATCTTAATTGCAATACCTTGCTAAATGGTTTAATCAACTACCAATAAGATAGTAAATCTTATATTTTATATGTATTAATAATATTATCACTCTTTGCTGTTGTGGCACCATGCAGTCTTTGTATAGTTACATGAAAAGCTGGGTGCTCACAGACCAAATGGTTTAGCTTTATTGACCATCACTTTATTTCCACTGCTTTAGGTGGAGAAGTTTAGTACTAGATGAGAGGAATCCCAACCCAGCTGTCACCAAAGTGCTCACTCTCCACTTGCCTACCAAAATCAGAAACCCTGTTGCAAATATTTCTGCCTTCTCACTGACAAAACAAGCCCATTTACCACTAGAATTTCTGCATGAGGGAGATTCTATTTCATTTCCATGAACACCAAAAGAGAGCTTTCAAATACTGATAACCCCAAGCACACACTAGATTTGGATTTCATTTATCTGGATATTCATAGGAATAAACAGAAACAGATGCAATTCCTGCAAAATTATGGCTCTTCTAAGTTCTTTGAAGAGATATGACTTCAGTTGTATTCATGTTCTGCATACACACTGAAAGCTCTTTATGACTTTCTGCTGCCTTTTAAGACTGATTCTGCTTTCAACAGTTTGTGTTTTTCACTATGGTCAAGGCTTTTTCAAAGGTCTTTTTGAGTATTCATTGTAGTATAAAGTATATTTTTCAAACCCTACATATCATTGCTCTTTGGCACTTTGTGTCAGAAGTTCTAATTATTTCATTCTGGAGCAATAACCCAAGCAGTGTGTATTCACAACAAGGCATCTACATTTCATGTACCATGTGGCATCTCCTGACAACGTCCTACTCCTTCAGTGACTTACATTGGCTAAACCTCTGGCTATCCTCATTTGATTCTGTATTAAAATATGACTACTGAATCATTCTTCTAAGGAAAGCTGCACTGCACTCAGCATAATAATTCTGCCCATCTATTGAAGGATTTTTTTCTTTCACATCCCCCAGCATTCCTCATAAATATTATACAAAACCTCTTCTGAGACTCAGCATCAAAGATCATCAGTCACAGAAAGTCCAACTCCAAATTCCATTCTGAAAATTACAGGGAGTCATTCTAATAGATTATTTATTTAAGAAAGACAAGTTTTCCTCTGAAATTCTTCAACCAAGATTCTAGCAATCACTGCACTGAGGTAAAAATGACTTCTTGGACCAGAGGGATTTGTTACCATGCTCTTCAATCTTGGTGACAACCTATACTATAAGCACTTTTTGAGAAATTTCTTACTAAATGTCAGGCGTGCATGCCAAAGGCTAATTTTCTACTTTTTTTTTTTTACTTTTTTTTTTTTTTTTTGTGATTTGTTGCTCAATTTGCATGATTTTGCACTCAATCTATAGTGCAAGTTGTCAAATAGTAGCTGTAACTCAGAATTATATCAGATTCATTGGAAAACCTTCAAAATCAATTTAAGGCGTCATTCTCAAGAAAGCTGAAGTTTACCTTTCAAAATGAGCTCCACAAAATCCAGCAAAACTTAATTTTACATCTTTTAATAATGATTTTTCATAATATATACCCAGACAGCTGTTTGCTCTACTTATATTCAAAAATATATTACTTATAAAGCACAGTCTTACTTGTCTTAAAAAATGGGGATTTTGTAAATATTACAGCACCCCTGCCTGTGGTGAGGGGGCAGCTGGAACTCTTTAAGGTCCCTTCCAACCAAGTCTGCCTCCTGCTGATATGAACAGCAGCCTGCAAACCTATTTGTGATCAAGTCCAGTAATCAACTTTAGTAGTAAATATGGGGTTTCATCAATTTTATGAGCTTTTTCCAACCTCAGCAATTTACATTATGGTAAACCTAGACCAGGACTGATATTTTTTAATTTTAAAAGGTGAAATTTTTGTATTTACTGTAAGACTATATCTTATTTAAGATTTTCCAAATTTCATTTAATATAGTCTGACTTGAAATATATTGAATTTTTTCTTAAAATAGTCTCTGTTTTGATGAAGGCCATCAAAGCACAACAAAGGATGAGTATGTCATCTTGGTTGGGTATGTAAATGTTATTGCTTTATTCTACGTAATTTAATCATCAAAACTATTCATCTCATGAGACTGTAATTTTCCTTCAAGTGCAATTATATTTCACAGTGTGCCTGCTGATTAGGCAGAAACAGAAATAATTCATCAGAAAATTACAAAAAGAATTAATCATCACCAATATGTAAAGTAAAAATAAGCTATTCAGCATCCAATAAATAATTAAATCCCTTCTTTCCAAATCCACCAAAGCTTAAATTGAGGCATGTATACACGTGCCAATAAAGAATAAAAATCATATAACCACCCATTAGGGGTTTCCATTTTGAATTGTGCAAGACAGATGGATAATTTATTGCTTGTTTCTTTACAAAGCACTATTTTAATAGATTATGTAGAAGACAGCCCCTTGTAGTATAAATATGTATTTTGTTTCAAATTGTGGCACAATCTGCAACACTGAAATCCTAAAATAGAAAAATTAAAAGACAGTAATAAAGTATTAATTACTATTCTTACATCCCATGTGACAGTCTCACAGAAAAACGAAGTCCCAAACACTTCTTTAGAAATTGTATCCTCATCCTGTAAATACCTGCACATATGTACACATCTATTAGTTTCTGAAAGGCTACTCAAAACCAGGCTATATTGGAAATACAATATTGGAAAAAACACAGAAGGGATTAGCTAAATTTAAAAAAATTTATCTCTCAAAAGAAATAAAATAATATTTTTATTTATGAAGGAAATTTTAAGCTTTTGGCTTTATAAATAAATGTATAAATGTTATAAAAGTCATTAAATGCTACAAGTTATAGCTTCCAGTGTAAAAATATGTTACATAACATCAGTCTAGACTTATCTATAATTAAAAGTTACAGAACAGTTTTAAAACAGGACAAAAAAATGTTTCTTTTTACAGGTCTATCTGCACAAATCACCTATGTACAGAATCTGTGTATTTACACATGATGTAAATAAACTTGAGATTGAATTAAGCATTTCAAATAACAAGAGGTATTTTCACTGGAAATTTTCGTTATATTTAGAGAAATGCAAAACAATTAATAACATTTTCCATATCAATCATTATTTTTCTTCTTCATTTCACCACTTCATAAGCATTTTTGCCAATAAAAGATCAAAATTTATTATAAGTTTGCACATATAAGAAAGGAGCTAGGGGCATCCACTGCTACAGTATGAATTACAGATCATATGGGCAAAATATTAGAAGACTGATATAAATGTGATGTGGCTGCAGGTATTTGGAAACCTATATAAATCAGGCTTTGGTTCAGAAATTCACTTCAAATATATTTATTTCTACTCCAGCACCACAGAGTCAAGCACAATTTTTGCACTGTTAAACAAGGGTCTTAAATATCACTAGTACTGGTTAGACTGATAGAACTGTATCATACCCAATGGAAATGTCAAGAAGATTAAGCCACATCCTACAGATAAAAACATAATAGCCTCAGAATCTATAGATTCAAAATGGGTTTTAACCACTGTAAAAAAAAAATCTTTCAACAAGTAAAGGGCATGCCAATCTCACAAATTATTAAATAAAAAGCATTAAATTCTGCCACATTTAGTGCTATGAAAGGTAATTCATATCATCTGCTGCAGCTATCCAAAATAAAAAGTGATTCTGTATGTAGCTATCACAACCCATGTATTAAAAAGGACACATGGAGCTGTTCTACATTTTATAACAAATATGTGTAAGACACAGCTATGAAAGAACTAATGACTCCATTTGAGCTCCATGCTCAAATTCTTCCCTGATTTCATCCTTTAGAAATGAAGTAGCAACACTGCTCCCTAAAGTGGGACTTTTGAAAGCTAGACTAAACTACTTGGCCCAGCTCCTTCTACACACAAAGGAGAAGCATTGTAGTTTGCCAGATTGAATCAATTCCATGAGATTTATCTCCTTGGGTCTTTCACTAAGGTGTTCACAACAGAAATACAGCTTCTGCTACAAAAATATTAGATGCACCATGTAAAAAATAAATTTTCTGGACAACATTAAACCTTTCACTAGTGATTTTTGTATTTGAAAAAGAAAATAGATTCCATATAAAAGACTTTGACCTTGGGAAAACCAACACTGTGTCTGAGTCTGATCTCATTAACAGCTCCTGTAGACAAAGTCCATATTCTGAGTAAGATTAATACTTCATTCTTATAGAAAGTTGCCAGATTCCTTAATATAGATTTAGAATTATTAATCTGGTCTTGGTATCCTAGGCTTCTGTTGATTTCTCTTCACAACAAAGCCTCTTAGAAAAGACTAAAATAATTTCTTTTGCACCCAGGATACCTCATAACTACATTGTACCATACCAAATGTACATTCCTGTTATTAAACTGACTTACATTATCCATAAAGAAGTGGCAATGAAAGTAGACATGCAGTACATTTCAGCCATGTAGCAAGAAGAAAAAAGAAAAAATTAATAATACCATTTATTTTATTCATTATGGTTTTTCTCTGCACCACTGAAGTGGCTGTAAAATTAGACAGTATTTAAATAACATCAGAGCTAACTCAAACTTTCAAAATACAAAAAAAGTCAATGGAAATGTCAGTGTAATCAGATCTTTCATAAGCTTCACTGATCACTTAGCTATTTTTTCAATATCTGTTGCATCCAAATACCTATCTGACTTACATATATAATTATCAACAATTAGGAAGATAACATATATTAAATCTGAAAGGGCATTCAAAACAAATCACATTTTTTGCTGGGGTTTAAATGAGATATTTTTGTCAGTCTGAAAAATCATATGAAAGTGTGACTTTTAGTTATTTCTTAATACTGAAAATAGTTTTAGTGCAACTCATTTAAATCAGCAAAATACCCTATCCTGCTATTAATTTCCTTAATTAGTGAAATCAGTATGAACTGCATCTGAAAAAGGATTGCCATGGATTTCTGTTTGTATAAACCTTGTTACAGTTAGGGGTGTGTCTAATACAAATACTGTGACCAAGAAATATGGAATCCAGCCCTTCTTAGAACAGACAATACAAACTTGTTTCAAGCTGGTAACTTTAAAACCCTCCATATTTGAATTATCAACCTGCTACCTGTTATCTTAGAAGTGAATACTGGATATATTTTCAAAAATACTAATCTTCAAATGAAAGAGGAATAAAGGGCCCTGTTGACCTATTTGCACTTACTATTATTGTATGGGGAAAAAAAAAAAAAAAAAAAAAAGACTGGTGGGAGCACTCATGTGCAAAATTCCCAATGTATTCTTTGTTTTATGTTTTGAATGGATTTGAATAAAATCTACTACTTCTATACCAGAACTTAAATTGAACATATGGTGCTACACATTTCTCTATGAAAGGAGCAATAAACTGAAGAAGTAGGACCTAAAACACTTCTCTTTCGATCATTTAATCAGTCTGCATGTTATACCACCCATTGTGTTACTTCCTTACATGAAAATAATTAAAATTACAGTGCTACAACTTTGACTAATTGCATTAATATGTAACAGCCTGAACCAGAGTCTTCAGCTACATCTATACTTCAAAAAGGGCATTGAGGAGGACTCAAGGAACTACAGGCTGTTCACCTTAAGCCCATGGGACAGGGACAGCAAACCCCCCAAGAAGGTATTTCAAAAGACATGAAAGACATGTACTGCTTACATTAGAATGATTTTTGACCTCTTTTAAAGTCCTATAACCCATAATATTAATAGAAATTAAATAAGAATTTATTCATCATTTTACTGAACTTTTAGCTTTGCATTAACTAAAAATTCATTTATATGTACAGATACACTTTGACTTTTTTTGTGAAATTAAATTTTTAGTTATGAACATATTTTATTTAAAAAATATGTGGCTCAAGAAGTATACATCAAATATGTTTCTCAATGGTTCAGCTCATATAAAGTTGACCAAACTTTGGATGCCACATCAGAACATAGAACAATTTAGTTATTGAAAGGCCAGTGTTCACTAAAGTGTAAACTGTGTTCTTTGTGTACTGATTTAGACAGAATGCACCTGTGTGGATGAAATTAATCAGATTTATAATTGACCTGAATTACCTAAGGTAGTTTATCTTACAGTGATGTTTCAGCAGGTGGTGGTTTGTTAACACAGCTCTCTCAGATACAGTTTACAATCCGTTCATTAGAGTCAGAACACCAAGCAGGTGCACTTCATTTGCTTGGTTTGTCTGAAAATGTAATCTGATAGTTGAGCAACATGGTCATGAGACAAGTTCTGCCCAAGTGATATTGTACATGCAATAAATGAAGATGAAAATCTGTTTGCAGGGGTGCAAGTTATTAACAGGAAGCACATTACCTCACTGGAGGCAAGAGAAAAACATAGTCCAACTTCTTGATAGTAGATGTCTGCAGTGTTTTATACAAAATAAATATTTTTTTACATGATAGATCTTAAAGTGTTTCTTTGGAACATTTATGTGGCTTTTCTTACAAACCATAAGTGTTTTATTTTGTTCAGCTTTCCACAGGTTCACTCTATACTAAGCTGTATCTTTCCCTATTCTTGTAATGGGAAGAAAAGGTAGAAAGGACCCTTAAGTGAGCTACCAATTCACAAACATTGTACAGATTGGAAAACTAACCACATTCCTCAAAGAATAGGGTAGAAATACAGGAGGTGACCCCTGTGATAATGAATTAGGGGAAAGCTATTCCTTATTTCTTTCAAATTCCCTGGCACATGATTCCAGATCCACTAGAAAATCTTGAGGTGGAACAGGGAATCACAAACAAAAAATCACCAGATTTGTTCTGATTCATGTGGCTGATATGCAAGAGTATTATGGCCACAAGCCAGGCAAGATTGAAGTCCAGCAAGTGGAATCCTATCAATGCATGCATAATAATGGCCCATACATTCAGATCTCAGTTGATTCTCATTAACAATTAATAAGACTTTAATAGATGTGGGAGGACAATGTCCAGTATTAATGCAGCAGGATGGTGAGAACCTGAGTGTATGACCTGGAGTTAAAATCACTTGGGCAAATGGAACAAGTGTAATATGCCAAACTGCTAAGGTTAACTTTTGGGCCCTGGATGATAAGCAGATGCCAACCATTCACTTTGCAGTTAAAGATCACAATAAAAACAATTTGGGTTTCAATGTTCTGAAAAATCAAACCTGGTGTCTGCTGAGCAGTGTATGGTCCCCTGGTAACATTTACCCTGTTCCTAAAAAGTCACAGATTGCAATTGGTAATGCAGAGATAGTACAACTATAAAAATGGCCTACATTTGATTATTGCTCATAAATCATCAACAGAAGCTCTCACTAAAGGCTGCTTCCCACCAACAATACCTACCTCATAAAAGGTAAAACAAGAAAATCCATCCCTGAATTCAAACAGTGATGGTAAAAACAGAATTAAAGGATACTATATTTTCAAATTTATTCTAAAAATAGAACAGGTCCCTTAACATATCATTATTTTAGCTTCCAATTTCTGGATATAACTAGGATAAGAATTTTTGTCTCAATAATAATTTCAGTATTTTTAGTTTAGTTTATGTTCTGATTGAAAAAGGAAAATCAAATTATTGGAAAAAAATCATAGGGGTATAAAAAGGTTTGAATCCAAAATGACACAATTCCTGATTGAAAAAGAAAAATAGTCAATTGAAACTCACTCTTTTCACTAGAAAAGTGTGATTTTTAGTCACATTACATTTTCTCATACATTTTCTCCATTTTTCACATAAAATATTACCACTAAACCTACTTATTGCTCTGCATATTACTGTTCATGAGTATGATATTGTATTTATCACCGTATGCAATTTTCAGAATCTTCATATATTTCTTGAAGGCTTTTCTACTGATGCACAGGTTGGGAGCTTTAAAATTCCAAATATGTCAGTACCCCCATAAACAGCCCACAAAGTAAGAAAGAACTGTATTCCATATGATTACTTACCAAGTATATGTTTGTAACAATAGCTCAGGTTCACTTATGCTGGATTATGTAACAGCATTTTCTGTACTACTTTTTTCTAGATGAATTTATGCTTACATTTAAATATGCATGTACTTACCCCAAATTTGCAGTACTTCTTTTAGCCTGCTACCTAGAATTCTTCTGTTCAGAAAACAGTAGCTGTGTTTTTAATTAACAAATTTCCTGAATATCCTCAGAGACATAGTATCCCATTCAACCTATGCCAAAAAGTGTATAGCAGTTAATCTAGTGAATATTTACTTGAAATCCCATTATCAGCATTTTCAACATTGGTTTCACTTGGAATTTTACCCATTGAAAATGCATGAATAAATAACATTTTCTTTCACATATGCAACTATTGCAATCACAAATTCTTTCAAGGAACTCATACATTTTTAAAGGGTTTTAATTATTTCTATGCCATTCCTACCACCTTTTCTGAGAGTTACAGAAATACACAACTGAAATGCCAGTAATGTATGTCTGGCTATGCTGAATCATATCTGAAATTTTTTGCTATAAATATGTGTGGTTATATCTGCATTTGTGCATGAATACGCACACTTACACCACACAGAGTGCCAGATTCTATCTTTGGATTCAAGTTTGAGATCAAGACTCAAGTTTTGCTGAAATCTACCTTCTAAGTACAAGGAGATAGCATAAGTGGCTTTGCCTTTTCTCATGACAGAAAATGCAATCCCAGTGAGTTCAGCTTGTAGCAAAAGGGGTCTATTGTAGCACTGGTGGTCTACAGCAAAAGAGGCATCAAACAGAAGATTGTCTTGGTGTCCAGTAGTCAGCTCCCAATCTGAGACCATTATGTTGTATTTCCTGCTACAGTGGACATTTACTTAATCATACAACGAGAACATAATTTCATTTAAAAACTAATGGAAAGGGCTCATGACCAACTCCCACAATTCAGTGTCTTAGGATAATGTAGCAAAGCCTGAGTTTAAATCATTCATAGTAAGGGCTAGGACTTGTAACACTCCTCTTGCCCTTATCGGTTCAGATGATGCACACCTGGAATTCAGGCTTTTGTGGATCACAGTTTGAGATCCTTTATTTTCTACATGCCTTCTACAGGAAGCTTAAGTGACCATGCTGAGATTACCAAGGTGACTGAGTAACACAATGCTTGAAAAGTGCATGCTATAATTATGATGATAAATCTTCTTTGTGAATCCTGACTAATTTTTTCGAATCATTGAGTAAACTACTAAATTCCCTCAGCAACAAGAGGTATAGCCCTTCCCAGGTTTCAGTCTCAAAATTCCTTTGTTGTGGGTATATTCATGTTCACATAGTCAAAACTGTGGCATCTTTAAACAGTGCTGTCTTTAAAATTAGACCTGCTTATTTTTCTCAATACACTGACTTAGGTGTACATAGAATCAGTGTAGACATTCTTTGAAGCATAGGCAAAACCCAGACAAATGATTAATGACAGAGAAATTCTGATGTAGCAGCTATGCTTTTCAAATTAATCTTTATCTCATAAAACATATATGTGGTACAATTTTATTAAACGTACCAAAGTCAGTTATAAAGCACACATTATTTTTGGTGAAGCCAAATTTTCTGGCAGGACATTCATTGTATGACCCCTAAGAGGTGCCTTTTCCAGCACTGTTAAAGAATTAATCAATTCTAAGTCAAGTTTATAAAAGACTAATTATTATTTAAGGTAGAATGAAAATAAATATATTTATTTATATAAAAAACATACATAAACAGACTTATTTCAATTGCTTCCATAAGTGTTCACAGGAAAATATGTGTCGTTGTATCACATTTATATTTTTGGTTGCAAAAGGAAAAAGGAGTGTTGTTTGTATACACTACTTAAGTCAAATTAATTTAATTTTTCAGTTGAAACTGATTTAATGATGGTGTCATTTCATGAGTTACTCCTATAATAATGACAAAAATTTGATTACTGAATCCTACAGGACTTCCATCATCATTTAATCATACCAATATCCTAAGTAAATGGTTCATTGAAACTTCAGCTACATCAGAACTAAGCAAAAAGTCTCACCATTCCACCCTTTAATCAAAAACTATATTAAATGGTTTCATGTTCAGAATCAAATGCAAAATGCTTCACATTCTGCATGAAAAATCCAGCTTGCATTTAAAATAGGCAAACACATTTAAAAAAACAAGGAAATCTAACATCATTCACAGTACTGCTGGTACTGTGCTGTAATTTCTACTTGCACATTCTCAAGTACATAAAAACCAATGTAGCTCTTCCCTGCAGAATTTGTATATTAGTCATCAAAACTTTCCTCACTCTAGTTTCATTTTAACTTTTATCATTAAATCAATCTTAGGTTTTTTCCTTAATTTTAAATCACATTCCATGGTAATATACAAAGAATTAAATACTAACTCTTTAACTTATGAATAAAAATATCTACAAAATACTATTTACATATGTATTATTAAAGAAAAGATCTGATCTGAAGGCCTTGTTCAAGTCAAAGCTCTCCTTCAGGCATAGGTATACACTTCAGCAAGGTTTTTACTTAAATAAGAGCTGGAGGGTCTAGCTTAAAGTAGCAAAATAATGAATTATGCTAATTTCATATTCACAAAGACATTCAGCTCTTATAAATAATTTAACCAAATAAAAATTACTGCTAGTGTATAAAAACGAATGAGAACAAGTGCAGGGAACAAAAGTATCACAATTACAATACTAAAACCATTATAACCTTATCCCACTAAAGACTAACATTTATCTTATTAGATTATTGAGAAAATCCTTTTTTAAAGAAGCAAAGCATTGTAACGTAATTTTCAATCTTTTTTAAAATTTAAATGAATTTAAACAAACATCTTCACCACTGAAAACACTGAGAATATATTTTCTGCATTTTTAGGCTTTTAACAAAATCAGTAGTTCTTTCTTGCTCTGCTCCTGACTCATAGGCTAAATATGCTGGGCCACATTCAGTTCACATCCTTTAGCAGGCAATCATTCCAACTGCATTTTGACTAACAGAGGACAATAAGCAGTAGTCTTTGATCCACTGTCCAAATGCTTAATTTCCCTTCAAATAGAGTTATAAACCCTTATCTATGAAAATACAGAAGTTTTACTTTTCAAAGTCAAATGCAAATGTGTTGAATTTGATAAAAAGTGTTTACACACAAATGTTCATCAAACACATTGAGTAAAAAAGGATAAGAGACAAAGAAATAAAAATTAACTAGAAAGCTTTGTTTGAGAAGAATGCAGAAATACTTAGAGAAAAGTACAAGAATAGTATTAATAAAATATATATTTGGAAATTACTCAATACATTTATTCATTCCAAGAAAAATATCATTAAAACTAAAGATATAACATTCTAGCAATGCAAAATAGCTTTTCTGAAAGATTGATCTTATGCATATTGGTTCTCCAAGCAAAGAAAAATATTGATATAGCCCCATGGCTGTAATAAATAAAAATGAGCATCATACTTGTGTATAACAAGTTTACTCCAAAAATGAGCACATTTTTACATAAATATTTATTGTGCCCTCACATTCATACTTAATATTCTTTATTCTTTCTTTTACATGTCTCTATATTTTTTTTCTACTGTCTTTGTTTCCATTTCTGAATTCTCCAGCTCTATTTCGATTTCTACATTCTGCATCTGCTATCCAACGTTTTACTGAATTATAAATTTGCTATACTTTCCTTCTTTCTTATTCTTCCTCTCCTTTTATGTTCCATGTTTTCCTACTTTACCATCAGGTGTAATATACTGCAGTCCAGCTTTGCATCAATAGGTAACTGTGGTAAAGACCCTCTCAAAAAGAACCAGTGGCAAACTGGATGGATATAAAATGGCAGCACATAAATCTCAATTGACCTTACACTATGGGTAGCCAAATGTAAACAGGTTGGAAACAGCTCACACACACACAAAAGACTAAAGTAGGAAACTAAGTTATGAAAGCTGATGAACCTGGTGCTGTTTTTGGTTGTAGTAGGTAACCATCTCTCTGGACTTTGCTGTGTTTTTTTTAAATTATGACCTGCAAAATCAATTGTGAAGCAACTGTACTTTAATGGCAAAGCTTGTATGAACTTTTTAGTAAAATCTTAAGTGCTGATGTTACTTGATGAGCAGCATCTCTTCTGTGAATAAACAGACAACTTTACCTTTCTGTACTGTCAGTCTGGCACCTTTCACAAGCTTTGAGTCCCCTTTGTAATACAAAAATAAAGATTTCTCTGTCAAAACAGGTTTGACCTGACAGACGAATTGACTGAGAGATTTCAGAGATGAAGACAGTTCATTGCCCTTCAGCAATCCCTCTCATCTGGGCTGAAACTGAAAGACAGTAGCATATTTAATTAGATGTTTTTGTAAGAAAAAAAGAAACATAAAAGTCATCTTTTGTCTCAGTCCCTTCCAAACATAAATAAAAATAAAATAAAATACTATGGTATCCTGATTTGTACATTTTCCATTTTTCCCCTATTTTTAAAGTATCTACTACTCTGACTGATATGTTTGGGCAGCTTGCATAATGTAGTAACACTAAGGACCTCTTTAATATAAAAAGAAAAAAAAAGTATTTTTGAGTGTTTTAACAACACAGATATAGTGCTATAAAATTATAAAATAGCTGTTTCTTTATTGTAACTGTTATAAAAATGCCTAAGATGTTAAAATATCCATGCATATAAAAGCCCTATTAATTAAACTAAATATAAGAAAAATTAATACAATAAATCAATTTATGAATTAATGATTTAATGATTTAACATAATGATCATGAGCTAACAGTAGATGCAATAATTTTTCATATATAGTTTTCTCTATTGGTTATTTAAAAGATACACGTTCATCTTTATTAAAGTTTTTATTGAGGAAAATTATATGCTCTTAATGATCACTAATATAATTTCTGATTTTCCAGGGTAGATACTATCACTACAGCTTTTTTTTACTGACAGGGCTCAGGGTTCTATTAAAAATGTATATACATCCAGTCAGTATGACACAAAAATTCAGCACATATTCCAACCCTGCCAGAAAGGAAGCAAAAGAAAACCTGAGTATTCTCTCAGGCTCACGTCTGAGCATTGGTCTGGTATATACAATTCTGCTTTTTCTCTACCATGGCATTAACATTCAAAAAGCAAATCAATCAAAAAAGAAGTTGCGTGAGTTCATGGGTGAGTGGCCCTGGTTTGAGTCCACTATTTTATTAAGAGTTTCAAGAAGTAGTGGAAACATAAATCCCTCTGGGAGAGATTCAGCATATTGCCCCACATTATCCAACTAGCCTGCCTGGCTGCTTGAGCAACGACAATCCAAGAAATTGGTCTGACTTCTCCCTAGGGAGGAGCAAAATCACACTGTCTTTCCCAGCAACTTTCCAGTGTAGATTATGGGAATCTCTAGCAGTATGTAGTCATCTAATCCTCTGGTGTTCATCAGACTTCTGTTAAATTTACATACCAGTATTTCCCTGCCCCAGCATCAAACAATTCCAGCAGACTTCAGCAGTCCATAATACCCTTCAGTCTTTATAGGTAATAGCAAAGAGGATATTGTTTTGAAAAAATATATAATATTTTTTTCTTTACATTCTTAAAACACATTAAATCTTGGAAGGAGGAAAATAAGTACTTCTAGATAAATAGAAACTTACGAAAATTAAGAACAACAAAACTATTTTAAATGTATTTATGAAACACAAACTTTATGTTCTTTACCTTCTAATAGCATCAGATACTTCTGGTATTTGAAGTTGAGTTATGCCATACAGTGACACTAGGTGGTACTAGGTATATTTTTTCATTAATAGACATCTGCAGAACAGAGGTTATATATATTATTTCTGAGATCTATAGAGATGCAGCTGTGCAGCATGTACAAAAAAAAATTCTACATTTAGCATTTGAAGAGATTACTCATGTGTTTAAACATTATTTCCTGTATAGGTACATTAAACTGCAGTTAACATAATCCTAAAGAAACTTCATAGTTCTACCTTATTCTGTCATCTCAAATAGTTGGGTATTTGTATGAGATAGAGAGTAGTTCTGACAAGCACAAGACAGAATAATATTAATTCTACAGCATCTCATCTTAGAATTTATTTATATTGCCTTAAGTCATCACCTGTATGTTTTCTTGGGTTACCTTTTTCCATAAAAGTCCTGGTACTTGTCTTTGCTGACTAATGAAACATCAACATAAAATGTCGAAACAGACATTAACAGTTTTGATATATTGATAATTATACCAAAATAATTTGTTTCCAATTGTATTTAGTGCAACCAGTAACAATTTTCTGATTTATTACATCTATAATTTTTTTACTTTGATTTCTAAAGTTATTTTGGCTTTGCAAAAGTGAGAAAGTAATTGCAGCTTCTTATGCCTATATTCTCATATTTCAGTCACTGTATAAAGTCACTAACTACAAGTAGTATGCTTAGATCCCATTTAGAAATGTTATACTATTTTTGATATATTTAAGAAACATTAAATCATTTCATACAAAACTACAATTTGTTCTTTCCATTTCAAAGAAGAAGCCATTAACAACTTGTTATCACTCCGTTCAAAATGCCATTAAAGTACAGACTACATAGTATTTTACATGCTATTTTTTACATGCTATTCAGTTGGAAGGACAGCATAGCCAGGAAGTTCCCAAATTCTCATTGTGGCCCTACTTACCTCACCATGAGGGGTTATTCCCCTTCTGGGTTCCAGTTCCCATTTCTGAAATTATTTTAGTCTTCACACAATAGCAACCCTCAGAACTAAATAGTAAACACCAGGATTATAAACAATCCAGCATTTTACAACTTCCTTTTACCTTAAGAAAAGACTGGGTGTGGCACTCAGTGCCATGGTCTGGTTGACAAGGTGCTGTTAGGTCATGGGTTGGACTCAATGATCTCAAAGTTCTTTTCCAACCTTATTGATTCTGTCACTCTGTGATACTGCAGGGCTTGCTGTGACTACATTTAGGCTGGTTAGTTGTTAGCAATGCAAGAATTGCATCAGGCCAAGATTTAGATTTAATATCCCAATGGATTACAAGTAGCCAAACCTTGTGCAATATCAGTGCAGTGATATTTCTAATACTATGATTAACACATATGGAACTGTCATATATACTAGTAGAAAACAAGAGTTTAAAAAAAAGTAGAAAAAGCCAATTGTACAATAATGGAAAAGACTGATATAAAAAATTAAAATCCCATTGAAGGCAAAATATAAACTAATATTCACCATGAAAATATGTCTATTTTTATAATGTAATCTTTAACATGAAGAGAAATGTAGCCATGAATTTAGGTATGATAGAAAAAATAAAGGAAGGATTGTAATAAAAGCCTATAAAATATTAAGTGAACCACAGATGGCATTCATCTTAATTCAGGAACAGCAGAATAACCAATAAAATTCCAACATAGATATAAATAAATGTAACTTCTATTACATGACAGATACTTTCCATGTAGTTCTTACTGTTTAAAAAAGCTAATACCTTGGTAACATTTAGAGAACAATTACATGTGTGCACAGCTACATTAACTTATTAACTAAAAAAATTATGAGATAAGTCCAGCACAGAAATCAAACTTTGACTGACAACATTAAAGGAAAAATTCCTTTATAAGTACTGATCTCCCCCCATGATTACCCAGCTCTCTCCAGGTGAGACAAAGATGGGTCTCAGGTTCAGGTACTCCATGGCCTCATCACTCTTCAAAGAAGTGCACGCTGTGGGTTTGAAACCAATTAAGCCAATAAAAGATTAGGAGCTCAGAACACACATCTTCCAGTTAAGGCCTTAGATAGCTAAATAGTTTGTGAAAATATTTCTCTTCTCTCTGAGCCCTTTCCTTGTGCTTTTATAAAACAAGAGAGTGGTCCAGCTGTCTGTACCCAAATGGTAATGGGACACAGACTCTGAAGAAAGTATTTCACCATGAGTCTCCATTTCTCAGAGGTGACTATTTCAAGGTTTCATGTAAGCACCTTACTCTGTGAAAGGGACAATATTTCCAATATACTCCTTTTGCTAGTATATTTTCTAGCTGGTTTATGCAGCATCCCATGATGTGTCAGCTGTTGTAAGTCCCCTTACGCAAAGCCCAGAAATTTCCTTTCATGTCCTTCTCCAGCAATTGCAGTGGATAGTCCTGCACTACAAAAAAAAAGGCAATTCTAATAAAACTGTGATGAAAACTGTCTAATCCCTTTAATCAAGACTACTCTGAATGAAAAGAAAGCCAGGGGAGTTAAGAAGGTAGCTAGTTGAGAAGCACAAACCTGCAGCAGTAGCAGGCTGGAGGCAGCAGCTCTTCAGTGCCATTGCTACAGAGAATGACTCGTGCTCTGACCGAGGTGTGAGTTACAGCTTCTAAGCCAGGTCCAGATGAGATCACTGGCCCTGTCTCAGCTCCATGCCACCATATGACCCAGATATGTGTAATCTGAAAAATACTTGTGTACCTTGCCCTGGATGCTTTATCAAAGGGGACTGAACACCTGATCAAGACACAAAATGTATCCACTATTTAGATGCAGCATCTCGAGTGTAACTCTTCAAAATGAGCAAAGAAACTACAATAAATAACTTTTAATTTAATTCCAATATGTGGGCTCCCAAATAGATTTGATTTATTGATTTTCATCATAGTGTCTAAATCTCTGAGTTTACTCTGCAAGTCTTTCAATAAATCTCATATCTGTAGAAAATCAGGAGACCAGGAATCCAGAAACTTTGTAGTCAGTGTATTTTACCCATGATTTCCTTATAAGCTTAACAAGAAATTAAAAATGGAATAGTCTTTTCCTAGAGCTTGAAATATCCCCAGTGAATGAATTTTTTTTTTTTTTTCATCTTCTATACATGATTATTAAATCACTTACTTTTCTAGTGCAGGTCAGAGAAGTGATAAATTCAACATGGGAAAACTAAGCACTATGAAAATTTAGTGATGAGGATAAATGCAAAAATAAAATAGAAAATAAAATCATCCATTTTCAGATTTAAAACATAAACATATATTTTCATAACTTTCTAAATTTTTACTCAAAATGCAGATAATTAAATCCACATAATCTGAATTCAAGCATAAATTACAACAGATTCCTTATGTTGCCTGTTATTTTTGTAATATTCTATAGCTCTGACAACGTATTTTTTATAAAATACCTGAAACATGCCCTAACTACATCTTTAAAATGTATATTTAAAATTCATTTTTTAACTACCTCTCACCTTTTGTAACTTAGGTCCTCTGGAATTTGCATATAATAGTCCTAAAGGGAAACTATAAATAATTAAAATTAAACTTCTAAGTAATTTAAGTAATTTCTGGAAGACTCTCCTCTCTAAGTAATTACAAGAAATTGTAGAATGGATCAAGACTAGTCGAGGGGAGGAGGAGTTGGGAGTGTTTCAACCAGGTCAAAGTATTTATGACATCATAAGGTATTATATTAACATGAAACTTAAATGTTAGATGCACTTTAAAGGTTTCCCTTCTATATGAGCTATTGCCTCCTGCAAATGGCATATACCAAATAATTTCTAAGTGATTGGTTTATAAAGTTAAAAGTAGACCTCCAATTAGAGCCCTAAATCTTACTCATTTAAATCTGAATTATACTTGGGTATTGTAAAACTCATGCTGTTACTATAGAAAACTGTATATATTTTGTCTCATTTTTTCCACATATTATAATTTTTTTAAGTAAAGGTTCTCTCACAGAACAACCAGCATCATTTTATCCAAGTAGCAGCAATATAATACATATCATCATGATGAAACTGTTGCCTTTTACAGTCAAATTTTGAAGAAATCATAGAAATTTCAATTAAATCAGCAGGGTGTCTTCTGAAGTACCTAGACACTGCTGTGAAACATTTTCATAAGGTATTTAGACACTGGCAAATGGTGTAAAACCATCAAGTCACTTAATTTAGAATCCTGAAAGTCTTCCAGGTGGTAGTCATTTCTGTCTTGTCCAAATTCACATTCCTTATGTACAAGTAAGAGGCTAAAGTGCTACAAAGAAAACTGCTTTAAATTATCAATATTCAACAGTTATTGTTGAATTCATTTCATAAACTCATCAACTTGACATCAGTTTTAAAATACACTCAAATGATACTTAACACAGTCAAATACAATAGTGTTATAATAAAAATCAGGTTATTTATGCATTTCTCCTAAACCCAGAGGAATACAATTATCTTATAAGCTGTTTTAAATCTACCTCTAAGCAATGTAAATCATAATGTTTCTTATTTATTCAAGTAAGTACTAACAAATAGGTAATTATGTTTGTGCAGTCCATTGTTTACACCACAGATATCTGTGTTTAATTTTTTTAGTTCTCATATTTTCTGTGAAACTAATTTTTTGGGAAGCTGTTCTAGGAAGAACATATGATATTGTGTTAGTATCATTAATTGCTGATAGAGGTACACTAAGAAAGACTGGGAAGATTAATAGATAAATGAACACCTAATCAGTCATTTTTCAATTAATTCAAACAATTCACAAATTTAGAAATTCATTTGTTAGATGATTCACTATTTGCAATATGGCCAATTACAATATAGATAAAAGTACTGTAAAAACAAACCTAAATTTCCAAAAAAAAATTAGGAGAGCTAAAAAAATTATTTCTCACAAATGGAAAATTTAGTAGTCTGAGCAAAAATGCCAAATACATCAAATTATAAAGGTAAATCAATACAATCAAACTATAAAGGTAAAGCATATGCCAACCCACAAAGATATCTGCTCACAGTTACTGTGAAAGCACTTACAATATTGTGCCAAATCACACTATAGAAGCAAGGTCACCTCATGTAGGTAATAAAAATAATATTCAAAAGGTAAAAGCATGTTGATCTTCATAAGATAAAAATACTGCCTGAAAAAAGGTTTCAAACAGAAAGGTATTGCTAAGTCAGAATGTGAGATCATCAATATATCATAATTGCAAGTCTTAATGTTTTCAGAAACTATTATAATAGACTGTATCAATAGTAAATATAATATCCAAACAAAATGCTTTTGATAAACAACTAGATAGCCCAGCTTGAAAGCTCCTCTGTAATGACCTACAAAAACCACAAAAAAGTGCAGTCCTGCCTGATCCAAGAAATCTTTGTTAAATTAATTCCTATTTCACTGGTATCACATATTTTTCTTCATTTGTTCTCCCAAACTGGGTCTATCACTGTTGGCAGTCCAATGCACAGTTTGTGAAAGTGACCCTTTAGTCTCTCTCCAAATCTGTTTTAAGTCCCATCACAAGTGTATGTGTAGATGTCCAGTATGGGTATGCATTATGACAGCAAGAATAGGAACTACAGAAGTGGGTGTCTCTCTGTTCCTTTGGACTACTTTTTAAACTCCAGCCAGACTACCAAAAATTTCAGCTCACTTATTTTGATGCTGACTCCTACTCTCAAATTTTGTAATAGCCAATGTTTGTTTGGTTGCTCTCAGAGGAAGAGTGAAAGTGGTTTGTAATTGCTAGATGCTGCTGCTAGTTAAGGTTGTTTGTAAATCCTGGCTCATGTAAACGAGTAATTGGGTTCACTTCTCTGCCTCCCATCTACGTGAATCTAACAGTTTCTGAATAACCTGAACTATTTTGTGTACCCTAAAAGTCAGTATTCTAGGAAAAAAAATCATCTGGTGTTTTGACACTTGCACCACAAATGAGTCAGGATAATGTCGCATCAGGAAGGATAAATCACTCTTCCTTCTCCCATCTGACATTAACAAGCTTTCAAAGGCTATGCTGGGCTGGTGAGTGTGCCCATCCCACGCCTATTTCCACCCCAATACTTACAAATGTAAATGCTCTGCCAATGCAATCACCAATATTGGACCTCTCCCTTCACTGTCTCAAAAGTTACTGTATTCACAAGGAATCCACCACAGACAGATCCTGATGAGGTGCTAAGGCGCCTCTTCACTGAAACTACATCCTTGCAAAAGGGAATTTCTGCTATTTCCTTTACAATGCATCTCTTCAAGCAAAAGATACATTGGATTCTCTAAATGCTAAACGAAAGTAGGTCTTCTTTGTCATCTTCTATTATTTTGTAGCTGAGAATGTAATCATAGAAGCATTTAGTTTTGAAAAGACCTCTAAGGTCGTCTAGTTCAATTGTTAACCTAGCATGCATGTTAACCCCAAAAACAATACATTCCCACTGCCACATCCATTATTTTTGAGCACTTCCAGAGTCATTGACTCCACAAGTTCCCTGAACAGCCTATTCCAATGCCTTCAACCCTTCAGTGAAGAAATATTCCCTAATATCGAATCTGAGCCTCTTCTGGTGCAACTTTTGCCTATTTTATTATGATTTTTAAAATGTCGTAATAAGTCTTATAAGAATTGCTAATATTGTAATTTGGGTCTGTTGTCTCTTCTCCTTCAATCAGGTATCTCTATTAACAACCAGGATCCATCTTCTCCCTTATGAGGTAATTGAAAAGCAGTGGTGTCACCCCTAAGCCTTCATTTTTTAAGGTGAACAAACCCTGTTGTCACAGTCTGTTTTTGCACATCATAATATCCAGCCCCCCAAATCATACTATCATCATAAACTGAGCTATTTTCACAGTCCTCAGAAAAGATAATCAGAACAAGACAGGATCTATTTGCTTACTAATTCTTAGAGAGCACTGCTTCATAATTTGCCTCACAAACCTAAATGGGAACAATGGGATTTGTGAAAATCCTGTTTCTTATCAGTGTAACACCAAAAAATTTCATTTATTACTCATTTTATGACAAATATTGACCCTAACAATATTCGACTAAGGAATCAACACTAGCAGAAGAACAGATTTTTTCTAATGGAAATCATGTATCGATTTTTATCAGTCAATTATTAAATTGATACAGCTGTTGTACCAAAAGATATAATAAGTGAGTTTGTATCACCTACTAATAACTGTCTTGTCCTTCAGAACAAAGGTTGCCTCGTTATAGAAGGCCTAGCACTTGGTTCTCCATCTTACTACTGTAATGCTCCCCACTCCCACAGTAATATGAATTGCAAATGAAATGCATTAGTTGGGTGCACAGCAAGACACTGCAAACTGTGAAGGATTGCTTTAGATTTAAATTATGTCAAGGAACTTAGAAGAAAGTGTCTAATAACTCCAAAAAGTGATCTCAGTAGTTACAAAGTCAAATTTTTAAAATATTTGGCATATTTTGATGGATTCATATTCCAGTTTGATAGTAATATTAAGTCAGATCAATTGACCCATCACAAATTTTTATTAAAAATTTTAATAAAATAAGTAATGAAGAGCCAAACCATTAGATAACAATGAGAAATACTGTTAGAACTAAAAGATTGTATTATCACCAAAACAATTGTATATCAGAATATCCATGAGAAAATGTAGGCTGAAAATCATATTATTAAACACTAAATTTAAAAAAATCTGGAATTAAAAGAGCTGAGTAAGAGCAACTTCTTAAAATCACTCTTAAAGTGATTGGAGCTTGGTTATTTCACATAAAGGATTCTTACCTCATGGTTTTATATGACAGAAGAGAACTGGTAACATTTGTCAACATCAATCAGCAGCTGAATGTCTTCCCAGTTGCTTCTGCTTAGTTAAGTCTATTCTTGAAAGTTTTGTTTAACACAGAGAAAGAGCATAAAGAATTATGTACTTTGAGAATTAAATAGTTATGTTGCTAATAAAATATTTTTAATAATAAATATTAAAAGTTAGTACAGTGCAATGTTCCTTCCAGCAGCATTTTTATAAGAGTTTCTGCTTTAGGAGAAACACATCATGACTGAATAGCTCAAAAAAAATCTGTTTCAGAAGTAGTGGTTTGAACCACTACAATCATCTCCTGTCCTTCAGAAGAAAGTTTAGCTGGGCTACATCTGTGCTTCATCTTACTGAAGAGTATTAGATGGTTCTTACAATTTGGAGGAATAAAAAAGTTTTGCTCGATAGATATAAGTCTGTTCAATATACAGAAAATACCTATGGAAACAACTATAGAAAACTTTTAAACTTGGTGGTGTATAACACTGAAATTTGCAGATCTGAAGGGAAGTTTTACTGGACTAGCATGTAACTGTTTCTCTCAACTCGTGGTGTCATACTGAAAAATATGACTGAAACTAGATTTAACATGGGTTAGAAAATAGGCATTTTGGCAAGGGTAAGCTGCTTCACTGTGGCTTCACCCTGACAAATGCCTCTGATCACAAATTTTCAGAATTTTTTCCAGATTTAGGATTCTAAAGAAAGTAATATTTGTGTAATTGTGGACAGAAATATTATACTTTCTGTTCAATTGGACAAAATATTGGGTATTTTCATTAAAAATCTGGAATTTAAGCAATTATCCATGTATCTGGCCAGGTCAGTAAAACACCTAAACAGTAGTTTTTCTACAGTCATTCAGAAACCTTGCCTAGGACAGAACATAGCAGCTTATCTTTTGCTAAACATATTACATCTGTGATTCCCTGTCCTGTGATGCATGGCAATTGAGTTCCAGACAATTCAAAGTGATAAGCACCTTCATAAGCTACATTTAACATAACTGCTACCCAATTACAGTATTTGTATAAAAATCAAGCAGCTCCAAGAATTGCTAGTAGAATTTCAAAAACAGCAGAAAGCAGATTATTCATTTATCTCCTATGTTTAAGTCTAGCATTACACTCAGATCCATGAACTGATCAGCACATTTTTTCAGATCAGACAGAGTATAAATGTTAGCACTACAAGATGCTGAGACAATCTCATCTCCTAAGTTACTAAATATATGAATGTGGGAACTTTTCTGTTTGGTGGTATTGAAATTACCCATCATTAAGTAAACAACTTGCAAATATGATTCACTCTGCATGTATATTTCTTATTATAATTACCTTAAGTTATGATTTAACTGATTTTTAAGCTGGAGATATGCTTACAGTATTCATTACATAATTTCTCTCTGAGGAAATAAATAGAGCCTTCAGCAACTACAATACAATACATATATATTACTCATAAACACAATATCAGAACCTAAGCACTTTATTATTTTGTGAGTTCTAATACTGTACAAAGATTTTAAAGCGAAGTTTAACATCAAACTAATGAAGTCTAAAACTAGACTGTAATATGGTGCCATAATGATGTGTCAAACAATTTCGAAAATATAGACCTTTACTAAGATAACAAAGGCAAGGTACAAAGAAAAAAGACTCATGCTGACAACCAGAAATACCCTAAATATTTCCAAATACACAGTCAACTACTGTAATATGAGACCATTCCAATAGAAAAAATAATTGGTTTTTAACATGTTAAACACCATGTTAAACAAGATGTCTGTTTTAAGATGGATTTCAACATTAAAAAAATTCTTGTAACATGTAGACTCTTTTTCTGTCCATGTCAAAAACTAGTGAATTTCAATTACAGATTGTAAAAAAAAAAAAATATATATATATATATATATATAGTTCTGTCACACTTCTTCTTCTGTCACTTGTACTGTTGTATCTGTGCTTATTTCTCCCCACTACAAAATTGCACACATTACAAAGTAGCACACCCTAACATCTATTCTTCTGGCACTTAAATTTGTCACTTTCTTATTACTGAGAGGAAGTTTGATAAGAACGTACCAACTGAAAACATCTTCTCCTGTATCAAAGCTACATGAAGTCTTTCATGCTCATTAGTTAATTTAAATGAGCAATCAGAAGTCATGCACGTTTGGTTAATTAGTCATTAGAAATAATAATTGAGGAACTGTGTGTGAGCTATAAAAGTTAAAAGTAAACTGAAAAAGTAAGGGAGGCAACAAGAAAAAGGGAAATTTTGCCCAATGTAATTTAAAGAGTCCTGCAATATGCATAAAAATTACTTTTGTTTTCTTCCCATGGCCAAAATTCAACATTAAAAAAGGCAATATGCATTCTGAAAATGCACAAATTCTATCAACTCAATGCTGCAGGTATATTTTCACAATGAAATCAGTTCAGACTAGTCAACAACACAGAGTAGCAAGACTTGTTGTAATTACAGTAGCTTCTAAGGCACAGAAACAGTCGTTCTCCACAAATTAGAAAAAAATAACTTTCGAAATGGCAACAAAAAAAGAACAACAAAAGTTAAATTACAAACAAAGACAGGAACTTTTTGATAAAATTAATGTCAGTGATATAGTATATGAGATGAGAAATAGAAGGCAGCATACTAAACACAGGAAAATAAGTAAATTCTTAAATGCCTCTTCAACCAGAAGGAACACATTGTCTAGGGTTTTTCCATTAGAAAAATTAGCATTCAGTTTAAGTCCTACTCTGGCACCAGATTTCTTATCTAGGGCAAAAAGTCTTGTAATATTTTTCATAAACCTACCAGTTGCAGAATATGAGACCACAAAAAAAAACTTATATAATGAGGGGGCTAAGTAAAATAAACATCAGATTAACTCTGACTAATAAAAAAGTCCAGATTCAATAAATAATGTAGCATGACAGGCAGACAAATTTATCACTGTGTCATAAAAAATGCTATGAACCTTGACTATTTAGATTGAATGCTGTCGTTTGTAAGGATGCATCTAATCACAGAAGATCCATCTTCTTTCAGCTCTCAGAGCCATCAAACATCCAAGCAGTGATATGAAAAGAGCTGAGATTTCAGTGTTGAAACCAGTTCACTTTATAAAACTTCTAAAAGATCACTGTCCTCCAAGGTAGGGTGAGTTTCTGTTGATTCTAATGGCTGCAATGTGGGATTAAAGAGCTGTGGTGCTTTGTAAGGTGCTTGCTTTAATTCCTAAGTTCTCTTTCAGTGCAGAGAGTTAAAGGGAAACATCTGACAGAAACATGATGGGAATAAGCCTCTTGAAAGTCCACAAATGTGAGCTAATTTCTCTTAAGAAGACATTGTTTTGAAAATCGTGTAGATTTCTTAAACACAGAAGGGGCTGCAAGTTTGATCTTTCCATATCCAGCAAGTAACTGTTGTACAACATGCTTCCTGTGAAATCAGTTCTGGAAACTTCCTCCAGAACAAGGTCTTTTTGATCTACTCACCTGGTAGACTCTCAGCAGTCTGGAGTCCATCTATGGGAGACAAAAATACCATAATAAGAGGCAAAGAGGATTTTGAAGGTGTGTAATGTTTGTAACGGGTTGTTCTGGTGCAGAAGATCTCTGAAGAAATTCCAGAGGTTGCCTACAGTGACAAACATAGGTTTTTGTGCCTAGTGCAGTTTCAGAGCCACAGAACTGATGGGCTGCATGGCCTCTGGAGCAGCAGCTGGCAGCCAGGTAGAGTTAACCAGAGGATTTCAAACAGCAGTGGATGTCTGTACAAATCTCACCTCAGACATCTGTGCTGTCAGCCATAACAAACTGTTCTGATAAAATATTCAAGATGTGGAAAGATGTCTCAGTAGCAAAGAAATAAATATGAAAGTTTTACACAGCAGAAAACACAGGAAAGCAGGTTGATTGAGACAGCTGACTGAGGGGAGCTGGAAGGAAAGTATATGCTGTGCCTCTCTTTTAGTAGCATTAACCCCAAGAACAGGAAAAATGCTCTGGGAATGTTCAAACATCATTTTCAATGCCTGTGTACAAGGAAATTATTACAAGAAAAGTGGAGGTACTAAAACTGCTTCCATCTGAGACGGAATGGTGGATGGCTGACAAAAGGCACCTTGAGGAGATGTCTTAGCTTGACCACAACCTCAACATGAGTCACAGAAAATATCACTGTCACCCAGCTGTGATGTTAAAAATAAATTATGGGAGCAGAGATGCTTCTTTTTTACACTACATGTGTAACATATGGAAGAGATGAAGGAGAAATATGTCTCCACAGCTAAAATCTCCAAAAATTGCACTTACGTACTTTCAAAAGATAAATAAATTGTCTGAGACATAGTGTAACACAAGCGTTGGTAGCTTTTTCAACATTTCACAAAACCATGGTTCAAAAAACCAGAAGAAATATGTTAACAAGGTTGTAAAAATCAGGTTCCAAACTAAAGAATTACTTTAACAGATAAGCCTGCTCATTCTGTAAGGCAGGTTCTGTGGAAAGCAAGAGAGAGGGGGCACCGTATTTAAAAAAAAAAAAACATTCTAAAATTGTAAAAGAGTGTCTGGAAATGGGGAAGTAAAATTTTCTGTGGTAATGTACTGGTTTACAGTCTGCAAATCTGAACTCATGAAGTATTGTTATCAATATGAAAGCAAAAAACCTAACAACTTCTCAAGAAACATAAACCCTGAGAGATACATGGCAAAATAAAATAACAAATTTCAGTGTAATGTTATTTTTATTTGTAGCTTTTAGGAACATTGTTGTTGCCAGACAAACACTTTCTATATATGGATAGATGTAAGCAAAACAGTTGCTTAGAAGGACTGAGAAAGAATCCTTAAGTCATGTTGAAGTTAGAAAAAGTGAGAAGAACAGTTTTAGTCCTCCCTTCAAGATTTTTGTATTATAAAGACTTTCCCAAAGAATATTTAAAGTGTAAAGATTCTGATAATTTAATAATTAGAGAAAGGATGCTAAACACAAAGGAAAATATGTTTTATTATCTCTGACTTAAATTGAAGATTTCACAAAATAAATAAATTTCCATTAACATCTTGGGAAATTAAGAGCTTTGTCTAAATAGGTAGAATTTTTTACAGCAAGGTTGGTCAAACTCTGGTACTGGTTTCCCACAGACTGCAACATCTCCATGCCTGGAGATATTCAGAACCTGGCTGGGTTTGGTGCTGGGCAACCTGCTGTTGTTGACCTGTCTGTGAATAGGGGTTTGGATGACCCCCATTAAGTGCCCTCCATTTTCAACAATTCTGATTCTATGTCATTTTGTATCAATGACAGATTCTCAAAACTAATTTCTTCTCTTCTTTCTTTCCCTTTCAACACACACTGTTCTCCCAAATACAGTTTTTAAATGAAATCAATAGAAAAGTACTTGGATTATTTTTCATATTCTGTGTTGGGTACTAAAATCTCCTTTCCAAAGGCTGTGTTTGCTAATTAAAAAAAATAAATAATTATGATAAATCACCTTCCTCAGCCCCTAGCATTACATAGTCATTTTCCTTGAAACTCCTCTTCCTATTACTTCCTATTACTTCTTTGAAACTCCTTCCCAAAAGAGTAAGTTTCTTATGGACCTTCTGAGGATTATCTATAACTCACAACCCATTCAAACATTAAAATATCCCTCTCCTACATCGCTAATGACATTAATTTTCACTTATACTAATAATCACTAATACTGAATTTTCAGTCATTTTTCATTAATTTTCCTTCATTAAATCTTTTCTCTTTTTTGATATTGATGGTCAACTGAGAATTCCTTTTAGTTTCACCCAGTACATTCTTAAGAATAATTTCCTAATAAACATTTTTACTTTGAACATATAAATGACATAACAAGTTAATCGTCTACTTTATACTATTGATTATTGTGTTCAAGAGTTCAGCCTTACATTTAGTCTCTCCCCCAGGACAACAATGAATCTTAGAACCTGATCAGACTGAGAACATATGCAAAAAGTAACTGATCTTCTACTGAGTCCAGCATTTTGCAAGCAGATTGCCTTGTCTTGTAATATGAAGAAAGAATTGATCAGAAAGCAGAATTTATAGATTTGCAGCTGAAAAATACCTGTTTTTTAAAAGAGATTTTGCAATCTAGGCTTAAATCAGCATTTCAGTCTGACAGTTCTGCAAACCTGCTCTAAAATGCTTTAGAAAATACCTTCTCTTCTTCCATGAGAGAGTAACTTTTAATAAATTATCTATGTGTATTAAAAAGAAAGCTGAAGCATCTTCTATGCTTCATAAGGAATCTAACATAATTTAGATGTCATAAAAACTAATTAATAATTTACCAATTTTCTATACTACTGGGATCTAAATGCTTTATATTAACCAGTTCTCTACCCTCCTTTTCTTCCTTTTTTATGTGGGATAATATAATTTACTTTGTTGTTCTAAGACATATTTTAATGATCTGTTCATCTTGCAAATTGCAAAATACAACTTTCTGTATAGGTAAGAATACTATGGCAAGAAAAACACTTTCCAGGAACATGTGTTTTCCTTTTTTTTTTTTTTTTTTCAATAAATAAATAAAGCTGCCTGGGGCAAGCCCTAGCACTCCTACCACAGTGTGTCAAGTTCCAGCCAAGAGCAAATATTTATGTCTGCATGCCACATTACAACATCTTGTAGCAATAAAGCTGCTTTCAGAAGATGTTTGGAGCCATCTGGTGGAACTGGAAGGAAATCAGCTAAAACCTGGGGACTGGGGACCTGAAATGCAGTCAGTTTGGCAGAAAAGGGAGAGGCGTGCTTCATTTTTAGCAATCCTTTCCCTCAAATACATTATGAAACTTGACACAAATTTGATTATTCAAGATAAAGAAAAAAATAACTCTAAAAAGAACTTCTAATTAATGTAAAAGTTCAAACCTGCAGGATGCTCTGAGGGTTGATTTAGAAACACCATCCCCAGAAATATATAAATCCAGAGTAACCAGGAAAGTGTACTACATAGTATAAGGCATGGCAGCTACAGGAATTAACTAAAAGACCTAAATTATTTTCTTTATCTTTAAATACTTCAAGTTTAATTTGCCAATGGTCGACATACAGTGGTCAAGAATTATTAAATTTAATAAATACACACTTCCTTTCCTTGTAGAAGCAATCCACATCATATGTCAGACATATTCTTTAACTTATACTTTTTTAATTGGCTCTTGATTTTAACACTGGACTCATGTGTGACTGTTTGATTACAGAAAAGTTAAATCTTTCAACACTAGCCTCATGGCAAAATTTCTTATAATACATCTGCACATGGAGAATTACCTCAGCTTTGTATTTATTTCTGTGTACAATTAAAACATTACTTGTTTTAGTGTGCAGACCTTTCTATAGAATTTATCATGATTATTTCAGCTATCTCATCAATAGGGTTTCAGATAAGATCCCACAAATTCTGGGAGCTATCAATGTACCCCTATGTAGAGAGAGCACACTCCATCATCAGTGTTGTCTCCAAGGACAGAACAAATCCTACAGTTTTCAGAGTCCAAGTTCACTGTTATTCAGTTAATTATGAGAACATATTTGGTCTTCCTTCACATAATAGGCAAGATTTTAGGTAGAGATAATATGTGGCCATGAAAACCACATTATAGAATGTGTTATAGAATGATGCTACAAAATCTGCAGAGATTTTTGATCTATCTGTATTTGTAACTTGCTAGATTTACCTAAGTATACACAGTTGTCACAACAATGGCTTGAATTATTAGGAGCTAAGCTGAAATCAAATTAGATACTAGATAAGCA
The DNA here is from genome assembly GCA_030060385.1 of Muscicapa striata striata. Taxonomy (NCBI): domain Eukaryota; kingdom Metazoa; phylum Chordata; class Aves; order Passeriformes; family Muscicapidae; genus Muscicapa; species Muscicapa striata. The sequence continues at coordinate 2,724,847 of JAREIS010000077.1, forward strand.
ACTTTTATAAACTTCTACTAATAGTCCTTTCCCTGATTATGTCATTTTGAATGCTCATCACTTTAAATAATAGTTTCTCCATTAAATGAGTCTTAACATGAAGGATTGGAAAACAATACATTATTATCTTTTCTTCTTCAAAACTCCTCCATTCCTGCACAGTTACTGTCTTGCTGCATGGGAAGCATCACAACTCCAAAGAAGGTGGATCTGCTTGAATTTTATACACATTACTTGGGTAAGGAGCCTGCTGTTAAGGACCATAATCATAATACACCCCTTTGTACACCCAGGCAGGGTGACATGTGGAAGATAAATATTAATTATTATTCAGTTTTATTATTAGAATGATATAATAATATATAAAAAAATATTAGGTAATAGCAGACAGAAATTTATAGGAAATTAGGTTTCATTAGCAATTCACAGAATTAATTTCTCAAATTGTCTATTCATAGCACTCTGCTGTTTTAGAAAACTCTGTGGTGTTTTGTGATTATGAGATTTTTTTCCTAAATAAACCTTGGAATTTTCTAAATAACCCTTTCATGTTATCGATGACATTTAAACATTGTATTCTATGAATTTTCTAAACATTATATAATGGTTTTTCTTTAAATTTCACTAACAATATAATTGTGCATTGCAGTATATCCTCACTCTCAACTTATTTCCTTCCTCAATAATACTACTAACCTTTCCTTACTCAATAATACTATTGTCATACCTTATTAAATTAATATTAATTCATGTAAATCAAGAAATTGACCATTCCAAATCCCTCCTGGTTAACCAGAGTTTCATTACAAACATTCATTCTCTAACTGAACCTAGACATTTGAAAGTTTGTATACATTAGAGTAGAAAACTTAAAACCAAGAAAACAGTCTGATTTATAACATATTTACTTGATATTATGTGATTTATTACAGATAAATTGCCATCTGGAAGGCCCACAGATAGTACTGTGAATTATTGATTTAATCTGCAGAAAAAATAAATCATACATCATTAGCTGATACAAGATGTTTAAAATATTTTCTTCTCAGAAGCATTCCTTAAATATAAACACTAGTCCCACTGTCAAATACTATCTTTGTTCAATGCAATATGTTACTTGTCAGTATTCTGGAAAATCTGTCATACTTGAGGAATTCCAATGCTTTCACTGTTTCATGTCTTCTGTCCTCAGAAACCTGTGTCATATTCTTTCACCATTTGTCCAAAAGACTTTTTTGTTTAAAGTGGCTGACACAATTTAATCAACCAGAGGAGTCACTGTCAAGTGGTCTGATACACTCTCTCCCCTGAGAAAATAAGCTGCCACCACAGCTTTTCCACTATCTGCTAAGCCAAGAAGTGAAAAATTGAGGCTTGGAATTAAAAAGGATTTCCCACACAGGAGTTAAAACCAGGAAAAAAAAATAAAGAAAATAAAATAAAATGCAGTTATTTATATGATAGCCAAGTAGCTCTAAAACCTGCCTTACTCACCTACTAAAGAGGCATTGCAAGCACCCTTTTGCTTTAATTTATGCTATATAAAGTCGTGGCATCATTAATGATACTGCAGGGATTGTAAACTTCTATGCAACTTCAATCTGTTCATTTAAATAATTTTGTGTGTATTGATGAGGACCCAGTAGAAACAAAGATAGGCTACTAATGTAACAGCAAAGGTAGGAAAGCTAAATCTTTTCTCCAGCATAAAATCTGTCCTTAGGTGCAAAAGCTGCAAGTGTTACAAGAGAAAAAATGTCAATAATCAGTGAGAAGGGGTTCTGTACTGGTGGGATTCTATCATCAAATGTATAAGGCAAAGAATTTGTTAGACATAAAAATCTATGTTCTCTCTTTCAACACCCACATTGTCTTTAGCCTGGAGTCAACCCCCCTAGCATATCTGCACAAATAACCAGGGACAGGGTGCCAGTATTGTGTGACAGCACAGTATTCTATGTTCATAGAATTATGAACTTACTGAATTAATCCTTACTGAACACTCTTCAGAGGATATTCAATTGTCCCCATTGAACTGTGAATCTCAAAACAAGGACTTTGTTAGAAAGGGTGACAACTGACATTCACCTGAAGTGTGTCAGGGACTGCATTAACAGATTGGAGATTTCATTCTACCCTTTCCCAGTGCTTAGGGCCATGCCTTGGCTCTGTTCCATACACTATGAAGGTGCACAATGGGTGCTGTTACAGTCCTAGATGGAGTATATGTTAATTGGTTGGCAATGGTGCTATTTAGGTTAACATTTTAGCCCTTTAACTTCCATTATAGCTACCCTTTTTCTAGTTTTTAAGGATATTTGTGGAGTACAACAAAGCTCTTAAAGTGGAAGAGTATTACAAGACAATTTACAGCAAAATCCTGGTCCCTCCAAACATCCACACACAACCTGCTACATTTACACTGCTGAATGAAACAGTGACAATACCTATTCCTCAGTACCAAAATCACACAGCATCATCTTTTAATCCATAATATTTAGATCAGCTAGTCTTCAAAATAAAGTTCATGCCTATTGAGAATGGTATTTTGGTCCATCCTAATGTCTAGGCTGGGAGCTGGGGTATGAACTGGTACAAGCCAAAAACGTGTCACAGTGCAGATAATTGAGTTCTGGTATCCCAACACATTCTAGGAGACAGTTTAATGTACTGATAAAGATGCAGCCAGAGGCAAGCAGACTGTGGCACTGTGTATTACAGCTGTCACCTAGAGGACTCTTTCTGACCATGTTCTCGTACCATTTCAATGGAAAAGAAAGTACAAGGAAGGGAGATAATAAACACCAGGGTTGCATCATGATGTACAGACTAGGCACAGCTGGAGTGTCAGCCCCAGAACTGGTGTTCTCAGGTACTTCAGTCATCCACTCCATTATCACTTAGATCTGTTCTTCCTGCCTTTCAGTCTGTTTCCATGAACAAGCAGAATTTGGAGAAAAGAATAAAATATGTTGTGTCACTTCCAAACTGGTATTTTGAAAATCCTCGCCATTCACAAAGCACTCTTATAAGGTACCTCACAAACAGCTGTACAAAGAAAAATGATACTGTTCAAATTAGGCCCAAATGTTTGTTTCATAAAAATAGCTTTTATAATTAATGTGTGAGAATATAAGGTTACTGTTGGTTTTTTATTCACAGTAATTAAAATGTTAATTTAAATAGGTGTTATTATGGCATTTTACAAATGTGTAGTTTAGTAAATTTTATCAAGTAGGTATCAAAGAAATATCATAAGTTCCAAGATTTCTATTTTTTTAATACAAAAAATTGGGTGGGATTAACGTTAACTTTATTTATTTATTTATTCATTTGTTTGTTTGTCTGTTCTCAGTAAGAATGACACAGTTTCAGTAAAGCCAGTAGTATAGCCCAATGCATTTTCACTATATTTTTTTATCCAAGCAATGACAGAAGAAGAAAATAACTACTGTAAATCTCTATTTTGAATAAAAATCCATTTATAATTCAAAAATGTAGAATTTATCAAAAGTCTTTATCTTTTAACAGTTATTAATCCAATCCTGTTTGTCTTTAGGGCCATATTGGAGAATGAGAAGATCCTGTTCAGAATGATAATGGCAATCTCTGACTGGCTAAGCCTGCTCAAAGGAACTTTGTGGTGCAATTTGTATCACATTGAGTGAGGCTACACTATGCAGAAGCACTGGACTCAAAATCATATATTCAGTGAGATGGAATATCCATATTCAGTTATTTGGACTCTGCCTTCTCTTTAGAGGGAGAAGACAGAAGAAAGAACAGACTAGAATTGTTGTAGATAGGTTGAGCTTGATGATCTCAAAGGTCTTTTCCAACCTAGCTAATTCTGTGAGGTATGAAACAGATTTACTCTGCATGTGCACACAGTACTCAGGGCCTCCCACAATCTTAAAATAATCCACCATTTGGTTTGCTTAAATTCCAACATAAGCCACTTGAACCACTTAGGTTATATTTGGAGGATATAAATGGATCTTCATTAGTGCCAGCATTCCATGTTGTCTGTTATGTCCCTGGCTGTAACAAGCTATTATAATGATAAATACTGCAGAGATGTCACAATGTAAGTGTGCATATGCTAGCTAGGTCAAACTGCCAAAAATCCCTATGAAAGGAGAGTTTAGCATTGTAGTATCTGTATCAATACTGTCATAAAACCCCTTGTAATCCATACTAGATTACACATAACTAAAATTTATCTGTTTGAAAAAAAAAAAAAGCAGTTAGAAAAATGGGCAATTATTCTGTGTGACAAAGTCATACAGATTTAGGTTTATGATTTACTGTACTTACATTCTAATTTTGAATGTTTCTTCTCCTCTGTAGCAGTTTAAATCCAAATAAGTTAACTTAACACCTATGTGATTTGGTCTGTCTCTGGCTCCATGTAAAAAATAAAAAAAAGGGAAAATCTTATTTATCTGGCATCAGTCTGAGCTGGGATGAAAACCATGCAAGATCAGATAAGAACAACTCTTTTTTTCAGTGAGGCTGGTCAAACACCAGCTGGCTGCCCAGGCAGATTGCAGAGTTTGCATCCATTGGACACATTCAGAACCTAAATGGAGAGGGCACTGAGCAACCTGCTTTAGCTGTCCCCACAGTGAGCAGGGGTTTGGACTGGATGACCTCCAGAGGTCACCTCCAATCTCAACAATGTCATGACACTGTGATTAATTACTGAATGCTATCTAAAGTTTACACTGCCTAAACTTCTACTTTTATACTCTACAGCAAAGAATGTAAGAGAGCAATAATTACTCTTAATTCCTGAAAATATTTCTTGCCAGTCAACTGATGTTTAAATAGCTGCACAGTAAGGACAAAGGAAAGTTAGGAGAGAGTAACATTATCTTTGTATGCAAAATTTTACATAACAAATCTCAGGTAAATTGATATTATTATCATATCATACTCTTCCCTGAAATAGCATACATTAACAGTTAAACATAAATTATACAAGCATAAAGTAATGAATGGGTATTTTTCCATAGTAATTTAAACAGGCAGTATTCATAATTAAACACTTGCTATCATTTCTTTCTTTTTCCCCTCAGGGTTTTTAATTCCAATTTCAATGTAACTATAGAGGGGAAAAAAAGACACAGTAGATAAAGTATGTTCATTTGTATTCAAATTAAATAGACCATCTAAAAATACCTTGGCCTCACTGTGAAATCCTTATCTGAGGGCTGAGACACAAAAAAAAGGACATGTGTAACATCACTTCAACTTACTAGAGGCAAAAACTGAATGTAACACATTGTCACCACCACAGAATCTAAAATCCCATCAGGCACAGGACTCCACAGATTTTGGAGGCTTTAAGACACTTCCAAAGGGCTGCTCAGAAATCCCAGTCTGCCAGGGATTGCCTGCAGATGGCCAGCAAGAGATATTAGCCACATGTTACAGTAGGAAACACAGTTGCACACACTAATTTACTGAGACAGGAGAGACAATGTGCTCTGCCAGCTCTCAGCCCTGAGTCTGCTCTCCCTGAAAACTGCTGTGCATCTGCTCATGCTGCAGGTAGTGACAGCACCACCCATCTCCAGCACAGCAGCACGACCAACACACTTGGACTAAATCACTGTGGCTTAACTTCTGCTCTACAGACACTTTTTTGATGTCTACTCTGATACGTTGCATTTATGTGTATACGTAAGTATACAGAGTGGGAGCTTCATGGCCAGATTTATTCAGTTCCAGAAGAGATGTCTGTAAATGGTCAATTAAAATACGATTTTTGAAAAAGGTTTTGCTGTCTGGATAGGCTGATCCATGGAGATGTGTATAACAGAAGACAAGAACCATTGTATATAGCCAGACTTTATTTCTGCAGTATTCGTTTTCAATAAAATCTGACCAAATTTTCTGTGCGATCTTTCACTGAGCTAAGCAACAACTCATGCTGGATATTTAAGCTAGTTAAACTAATTTTACTCAAGTTGAGATCTGCCAGCTAGCTAATCTTGTTCATGAAAAAAAAAGAATAATTTCACAGGGAAGTGATTGCATACAAATGTGACTTATTGGTTATTCAGAATTTTAATTCAAATTACTGAATTCTGTTTTGCAGCAATCCATTAAGTCTATCACTGTTCAAAAAAAGAAGGAAAAAAAGGCCACTGGATGTTTTTACTGCTCCAGTTTCCCTAAGGCAGTAGCAGCAAAGTGTGTCTGAAGATTAGGCTCTTGACTATTTTTGCTGTACTCTGAGGTTCTTCAGAGCAACAGTAAAACTGAATAAATCTTACTGTTTTGACTTGCTTGACAAAACAGAGACCTAACAGAGTCATCTGTACATTTGGGAAGATTATTCATTATTTGCACAGAATTTCAGGATAAAAATTACAAAAGCTCTTGCTCAAATTCACTGCCTGCTGTAAGCACCATTATTCTCACTGGTGAAAAAATCAGTTTTATCTTGCTGCTTCTGACAGCCCTGTTGCCTTCTCAGAGCAGGAACAGCTGAACTTTGTTGCAGCACCCCACATGAGAGCAGACAGTTCTAAGATCAGCTCTGAAAAGCTTTGCAGGGTGACAAATTAATTACTGTATTAAAGAAAGAAAAGAACCCTTTGATCGTCACTATTTCCCAGAGGAGCAACTCGTCTGAATAAAACTTAGGTGTTTTCTCAAGCAGGCAATTTGCCTTTCCAATGCAATACATGGTGGGGAAGAGTACTTCCACACCTCCTCCTCCTCCTCTTCCCTCTCCTTTTCTGCAATTTCAAGCAGATTTCAGTGGGTCCCAGTAATTCATAAGGACAAACCCTGGCAGTACTAAGGCAGTTCATAAACTCATGGGCCAGGGCAGCCCAACAGAGACAAAGGCTGCAAAGAGCAGCCACTGGCAGCTTCCATGGAAGTTTTCTCCCCTCCCTCATCCCAAGCAAGCCCAGGGTGGGGACCAGCCAGCCCCATCCCTCCCTGGAGGTTCAGCTGAGGCAGCCAGGAGCCAGACAGCACCTTCCTGATTCCTGCTGCCCATCCCACCTGCCCTGCCCCACGGAGCTGGACACGATGGGTGGCTTCCACATGTGCTCTGCACACAGGGGCAGACCCACAAAGGTGGTGGGAATACTAAAACCTCACGGGGTTAATTGTTGAACATGTCAAATGTCCTGAATAGCACCAGGTTCTGGGGTGGGTGTTACAGAGCACTTTGCAGAGAACAGAAGATAAGCTTTTAAAATTGATAATATGAGGCTTTTGTTTCTCTGCATGAGTCGTTCCTTTCTCCTATTCTGCATTTATTTTTCACAGTTTTTTCCCTAACTGATGCTGAAGTGCCTATGGAATACTGGGAGGGCAGCCAGCTTCCTGGAGTGCAGAGACAGTGATGATCTGAGGAGTTCAGCTGGGGATTGTGTGGAGATGCCTTTCCCTTGCCTTGTGTCATAAGTTTGGAATGTCACTCACGATGAGCTTCCTATTTTATCTAGATTTCTTCAACAATTTTACTGTTTTCCAATAGGACAGTCAGCACAGAAAAGGGTTCTAAGAACCAGAAGTCCTCACATGAAAGACAATATCTGAAAACTACCATTTGTATTAGTAAAACAAACAGTGACTTACAAAGTTTGTCCTTACACAAACAAAAATTTTTTTCTTATTTTATAATCAGAAAAGAGGAATATGATTAAATAGAAACACAGAAAATGGAAATGCAATAAATCAAAATAAATACTTTTAATGATAGCATAACTCATTTCAAAAGACACAAAGAGTAGCATGAACCAGAAAGGAACAGAAGAACAGCTATGAAAACCAGGTCGTTTCTAGCATGAGATATTAACATCTGTGATTATTGGGAAGGAATAAAAGTCCTAATGCTAACCTGGCACTGAAGATGTGGAATTAAATATTGTATTTTCTATAGACTTCCAGTTTACTGTCTCTGTATCACCTTGTTTCTGTCTTATTTCTCCGGACAAAATAGATATTCTGGCACTCATCTGTTATACAAGGTATTCTTCATGGGGATCCTCATCTGTTAAGGGAAAAAGTTGAAGATTTGGTTGGTTTCATCTGGAGTTTTAGATCAGTTTATTTTATTAAAATGATAACTTTGAACATTCGCACCAAAATCTAAATTTGGGTAATGAAATTATTCAGTTGCAGACCTTCAGACCTTCGGTCTGAATGCACCTGTATTTTGAGATAACCACTCTGGCCATTTGTCAAGCTCAGTAAAATTTTCAGAGTTAATATATTTCAGTGCAAAGTAGGAAAAAATAGTATTTCCTGGCTGTAAGGACCATTTTAGAATAGACTTGTGGCACCACAAGAAGTCCTCAGATATACACAAAATTCTTCACAGCCCAACACAGATTAATTTTACCTACCAGTTAAACAGGATAGTGCATAAAAGCTGAAGGTCTGCATTTTCAGTGGACAAAAAAAAAAAAATAAAATCTGCTTATACTTTTCATTATTGCATTATGTGAAAAATAAGAATATATATGTGAATATATTTACAAGTAATTTTTTTTAGATTTTGAACTTTTCAGGAATTTCCCCACAGTCACTAGAAAATAATGGATTTGGCAGGATCAAAGCATTCTGCAGGGTTATGCCAATTCAGTTGCAACCCTTGAGGAAAATCTGCTCATTTGTGGCCACTCTGCCCACTGCCCAACTCCTGGGTGCTTGGCTGCTGAAGCCCTTTTTCCAGCCAGCTCCTGGCTGCTTAATCTCTTGAGCTCTGTGGGATTTTTATAAGCAGTCTGGCAGAGTTCTCAGCCACCATCCAAGCTCATAAAGGAGCTGCTAAGGTTTAGGAATTCCCTGGGCAGCTGGAAATCAAGATAATACAATAAAGATGAACCCTCTGGAGCTACTGCCTTACTCTGCAGCCAGCTGGCTCCACATGCCACAAACAACACCAAACATCCTCAGCAGCTTCCCAAGCTCTCTGAGCTACATGGGTAAAGAGTTCCTTGACAACTCAGCTCTCCAGACATTCCCAGTGTTCCTTTCTCAGCTCTTCATCTTACTGGCAATACTGCTTCACAGATGCTCTCTCATAAGATGGACAAAAAATTGAAAAATTCATTTTAATTTTACCTTTTTTGTCTTCTATAAATTGTGCCTCATACTAATTGTTGTGCTCCTGAAATTCTGTCCTTGTGTTGGATTTGGTTTTAAACTGACAAAAAGGGGTTTTTACAAGGGTCTTCCAGGGCTCTGGCCAACTGGAGGTTAGTTTTGATCTTGATAATTGTGAAATTTCATTGATTTCACCTCGCAATTCTCAAAGGTTTGGTGACACTCCGAAATATACTTGTTTTTCTTTTCCAAAGAATAAGAGTGTTACTGAAACAGTGTCTTGGGCTGCAATACAGGATGTGGCCCGAAATGTGTGTTCTTATCACCATCTGTTGGAGCCGGGTGGGGCAGTGATTCCTTATCTCCATGGCACACATTATCTGCTAATGGGCCATCTTTAAACCAGGTGGGGCAGTCATCTTTATCTTTTCCACAACCCATCTTCCCTCCAGGAAGATATCATCTGCTAAGGGGCCATTGAGTCCTACTTCATGACTGATAAAATTACATCATCCCATTGGGAGATGCTTCAGACAGGGGGAGGAGCCAAGCCTTACCTAGATAAAAACTGAGATTATGAACAACAAGGTACCGCCTTTCAATGGATTCCAGAGGAAAGCCAGACCTTTCCACATCATCCCTGCACTTATGGAGGGAAACTGCACTCTTTTACAGGAGCACTGCTCCAGCTGAACCACATCTGCCACTGCAGGGGGACTGTAGCCACCATTTAATGGAACTAATACCAACACGCTGACTGACTGACTGATGGGGTGTCAGCTTGGATTCTGACTGTCAGTGTTTTGGGTTTGTTCTTTTTAATACTGTATTTCTATTTTAATTTTCCTATAAAGAACTCTTATTCCTAATTCCCATATCTTTGCCTGAGAATTTCTTAATTTCAAAATTATAATAATTTTGAGGGAGAGGGTTTATATTCTCCATTTCAAAGAGAAGCTCCTGCCTTTATTGGCAGACACCTGTCCTTCAAACCAGGACAAACAGTTACTATCAAAAATGAAAGGGGATGTTGGAAGAAGAACACAAATATGGTTCAAATAATTACTACATCCTCTATTGAAGTTTGCTCACCACATTCTGCTTAATTTCACAGTTGAAGTGAGCAGTTGAGGAATATAAGTTTAAAGCTCATAAATTTTCACTCCATGTACAATTTTAAAATCTTGATTGTCACATTGGTCATCATTTTTGTATCTTCTTGATGCACCCTCTAGAATCATTCACCCTTTATGTACTTATTTATTCGATTTTCTTTGAGGAACTTTTGTTTCTTGCCATATTGGATGACAACCAGAGGTTTCAAGCAGTGGAGCTCCAGGAGCACACATAATCTTTAGGAGAAGTTGGCATCCAATCTTACCTCTGCTTGTAGAAAATACAAAAAGTTAACCTGCCACACCTGGAATGCTGAGATCCAAGAATAACAAATATGAGAGGTAAAAGAACATTAATAAAAAATCCTAACATTAATTGTAGAGTAATTTCAGTGTAATACCAACATGAAAATAGACATGAAAAAGAGGTGAACTACCTCTTTGTGTATGCACATCATGATTCTTGTCTCACCCACTCTACTTTTCTTTTTGTAATAGTGTGCAAACTGTCTACTCTTGGGCAAACTGAGCATTAGTCTACTTTACCTTTAATAGCTCTTCTGATGTAGCAAAAATCTCATCTGAAGTAAACAATGTTTATCAAGAAAAAAAAAACAGAAATCCAATACTTTATGAAAACTTGTAAGTAAAACAAACAAACAAAAAGCACCCACACAACAGCTTCCGTTTATGACCACTCACTTCTCACTTAAAAAAAAATCACCTTTTTGCACCCTGTGTTCTCCTACTCTTTAAAAGTGAACCTGAAGAACACATGAAAAAGAAAAGCTCCATTAAATTAGTTTACAGGTTAAATATTAACATCTGCCAGTGCACATGCCATGTGTGGAGTAGCCCTGCTTTGAGCAGGAGCCTGGACCAGGTGAGCTCCAGCAGTGGGTCCAAGCTCCCCTGCAATTCAGGGCAGTGCAGCACAGGCACACCTGCCCTGCAAAAGCAGCCTGCCAGATGCCCTTTGGAATGGGGCCACTGCAGCAGCAGGGCTGCTTGCCTCCTGCTGGCAAGGACATTACCAGCCCAGCTCTGCCCCTTTCTGACAGAAGCTGCTGGCATTATCCCAGCAGTAGGAGCTGCATCCGTGTTTCACCTCAGTCATCCATTTCAGAGCTGTAACCCCATCCACTGTGAGCTCTGTCAGCCTGCAAGGCGTGGCCACAACCTGTCCCAGATTGCCTCTTCTGCTCAAGAGGCAAGCTCTGCTGTAAAAACAGAGCAGGCAGCAGCTGCAGCTAAATCTATGAGAGTGTTTTCACAGGTTTTGAACAGAGATCAGAAGGGTTGCTAACCTGCAGTCCCACTGCTGCCTGCATACTTTCTCAGGGTCATCAGCTTCTGTGTATGCCATTCCTACTTCTAATAAATTCAGTTATTTCACATGACATTTGCAAAGAGTTCAGTTCCAAGATACACATCTGCCACTAACAGCAGCCACCTGCCACTTCTCTACCAGCTAACTTGGTTTTTCCCCCTTTGGATTTTTAATGATTCAGTAATGCACCATAAAAACAACCTTCTAATTACAAATAATTTTAAAGAATAAAGTCTGTCTTCTTTCGTGGATATAAGCATGAGATTTCATATACAAAGCCATTCAGCAGGATATTTTTTCATCTTTTCATTAACACTCTCTCGTATAGTACATAATTCCATTTGCTTCAAAGGCACCAAAAAGAGGTGGATTATGCTATTGACCCATAGTTTATGGTAAAGTACAGGGAGGAGAAAGTTTTGACAAAAAAAATTAACTTTCTTTTTATGAGCTCTGCTGGATGGGCTGTTTGTGCCCATCCTCAGAAGACAAGAACCTAATTTCCAAGCTTTAAAATATTCAATATAAATTTCAATGAGTTATATTAGCAGAATTTCAACCTGTACATCTACTAAAATTGCTGAGAACCATTTATTTTAGGAAACAGCTTTAATTAAAGCAAAAGATTATGCTGAAGGTTTTCAGACTTTATTCCAATTTTTATTACAGGATTGCAATGATATGGTTGATAAATCTGATTATTTCCTTGTACTTTAGTTTCTTCCACAAGGAAAATTGGATCCTTACCTAATTCACATGGATGCTAAGAACCTTAATTTTTATGGTCTTTAAAACACTTTTTGATCTTCATCTAGAAACAGAAGTTTACTTTTTTTCTGTATCTTCTTTTATATATGAGAAGTCAGATAAACACTGAGTTCTTCTGCTTTGTGATGACCAGACTATAATGGGTCACTTGTTTAGCATGTCTTCAACTTTTTCTCTGCCCTTTCGGCAGCCAAGAAAACTGTTATGACTTAGTTATTGGGAATTAGTTGTTAATTTCAAAAAGCACTTGCACATCCACTCGAGGTACTGCTTTACTATCTACAAGTTTTATAACACAAGCTACTGAAGAACATAAGATGCATATATTAGGTGACAAAGAATTGTAGATTTCAAATTTTTAAAAATTATATTTCCTTCAAGTATGTAAGGCTGACAAATTATTATGTTTTTATTTCAGAGTCATATTATAGAAACGTATACTTACCACAACCATGGTTTTTACTAGTGAGGGTGATTCCCAGATTCCCACTTGACCAGATAGGAAGGACTGTTTTAGAACCACAGGGCAAAGGGGGATCTCAATCCTTGGCCTGCATAGCTTTGACTCTGAGATGGCCCAGGTTTATCCTAGGAAAGGATTTTTGTGCTGTTGTAGGACATTGTCTGCATCAGAGATGCAAACAATAGATTTAGGGAAATGCTGTGATATTTTTCAAAGTCTTATTTACTTTGTTATCAGGGACTAATTTCCTTTCATTGTTTTTACCATCAGTTGCCCGAACACCATTTTGGAGAACATAAACTAAAGTGATGAGCACAGGGCAATCCATGTGGAGATTGGGGTGCCCACTGAAGCCTTCTAAGAAAAACATACTCTGTATTAACTCTGGCTCTTCTTTTGGCCAAGTCCAACAGCTGATGCCATCCATCACTTACTTCCTGAGCAGGAGGCCACATGGTAGTCTGGGAAAAGGAGCAGGGCAGTGGCAGAGGAAGAAGAAGAAGAAGTCATAGGGTCATAGAGTCTTGGAACAGGGAAGAAACATCTGAATAGAGCAGGAAGAGGGATGGGTTACAGTAGAGGACTGTGGATTTATGAGAAGCACCCACAGTATGGAAAGGACCAACTTTTCATGGGCTCTTCCCATTCAAGCACTAAAAGCTATCAGATAAAGACAGTTGGAATCATCCTCAGCAAAAGTAAATATTGTGAAGCTCTACTTGGAACATTTACAAGGTTTTTTTGACCTTACTTTAGAGAAGAAATATTCAGACTGAACAATTCATTCCAATGGAATTACCTTTATATTTCTATGAAATGCAATTTAGCCTCTCAAAAATATTACTTAGAAACCTTAAAATAATAATTACTTTATGCCTGCTGCCACTCTAGTACCTGCTAGAGACTGTCTGTTGGGAGATCAAAGTCTAGAAAATATTATGGAGATCCCAAAGCAAAGCTATACCTCTGAGAAGCAAACAATCCCTGGAGTTGATCTTGATTCTAAAATGCCAAACACTATTTGTTTATGTTTCCTTGTTTCGGAGTGATATTGTATGTGTGTGGGTGTAATTCTTTTTGCAGTGTAAAGGCATATAGTTATTTATATCTTAGCATTGCAGAAGTTAGCCTAACATGCTTACATCAAGATTCCATGTGGGACACTTTCTCCTGGCTGCCTTTGTCTTGTGTTGCACCATGGCAGGAGCACAGCACAACATCACCAGCCACAGCAGCTCAGCCTCTCATTACTTGATTTGCCCTTGGTGCTAAGCTGGACCAAAGGAGCCTAAGCTACAAATGAGAATGACAAGGGGTTGGGATGGGAAAATCAACAAATACCTCACAGCTACTGGAAGGCAACACCATTGTGCATCCTGTGCTAGGCAGGCACAGGTTGGCAGCCAGATCAGCATACAGCTGGCTGAGAAAGCTCAAAACCCTTTTTGCACAGTTCTGCTTTGCACTCATTATCAAGCATTGCCATACTACAGTCTGCCAGTAAAAGAAATGTTGAATCATGGCACTGGATACATGGGCCTGGAAGGAATCAGATTCAGCTCATCTTGCCTTTAAAATAAGGCAAGAAGAATTTTTGCAAATAACAGGCAATATTTCCATGAAGAACACAGAAGTATGATAGTAATAGTAACAATAATAGTTAAATAGCACTGATTCACTATAAGATCTGTTTTAGAGCTTAAGTGTCTCTTTGGTTAGACTTTTTTCTGGTGTCCAAATCAAATCCTGTTGGCTTCACAATTAACTTATTTTTTTATGCCACATCATGAGCAGACATTGAAAATGATCAGTTATTATTGTAAAGAGTCTTTACTCTTCATCATCACACAATTGCATCACACACTTCCTTACTTCAGTCTTCCCTAGATCAAATGGTGCTCATTACACAGGTCACATTTGCCAGCTGTTCATCAGTTTTATTGCTTCACCTTTGGATTCCCCACACTTTGTCTGCATCTGCAGCTCAGAAGTGAGTCCATTACTCTAGCTGAGACCCCAACTATACAACAGAAAAGAAATTAACTCCCTTCCATGTCCTTTATGGGTATACCCCAGACTGAAACATCTTGATAAACAAAAAAAAATCTTTAAATCTTTTGCCATTTAGCACTGACATTAACCCTAAACCTCTAAGCCTCTTTTGTCTTTCACATATTCTGGGGCATCTGGTCACTTTTTCTTATGTACAATACCTTTCCCTTTCTGTTATTGCATTTCATTTGTTAATATCTGGCAATTTTTCATACAGTAAAAATCAATTTTAAACATGACACTGTCTTCACAGTTCTTGAAGTCCTCCTTACTCTTTCATTATGTCATTGAAAACAGCAACATGAATTCTGAGTAGAACTGTGTTCAGGATAAACCTCACAGAACCCTAACTTCAAACGTCCTATTGTTTTTACCCCAAAGCACTGATAATGTTTCTTAGCAGGTTTTTTAATCAGTGCACTCACTTTATAGCAATGAATCAAAGCTCCATCCCATTTGACATTTGAGCATTAAGAATAGAACATCTTACTTTTTTTCTACATCTACCAGATCAGCAAAGAAGCCAAATATGTAAAGGAGGATTTGACATGATTTGCTCTTGACAAATCCACAATTATTATTTCCACCACTTTATGATCCACTTGGTGCTTTCACTTATTTGTTTAGGCATTTGCTCTGGCAAACCAGTTAATCTGCCTGATGAGTTACTTTGTATTTTTTTTTTCTTTAAATAAAGGTACTGTCTAGAGGATTCTGTAGGGCTATGAGACCTCTTGATCCTCCACAAAAGCATCTGAAGACAATCACTAATAGTTCAGCAATTCCTTTGGCAACCTTCAACCAGATTTCACCTGACCCTGCTGACTAGAACATTTCTAATTCATCTAAATATTTTTTAACCTGCCCTTTCTCTCGTCTGACCTGTGATTCTCTTCCTCTGTTAAAATTAATTGCATCAAAGATCTGATTGCAATTAACCTTGGGAGAGTGAATCTTTCACCCTCTCCTATGTCATCACAGCATACAAAAGCTTACTCAGTCAAATTAAAAAGAAATATGTTGTCTATATAACACCAGCACCTCAGTAAAGCATTTCCATTATGCATCACCAGACATTTGTCCTCTCAGTAGTTACAATGCAATTGTGCATCCCAGTGATGCTGCTGGATTTGCAGGCCTGGCCCCCTCTCTGCTGACCAGCTCTGACTGCTGTGACAGGACCACAGGATGTCTCACACTCCTCCACAAGGGCATTTTACCCCAGCACACACTTAAAGGGGCAGAGATACCACACACAGTGTATGATGTAGGAGATTCAAGTGCTGTTCCCCAGATCAGAAAAAATTATTTGATTTTACGTTTGCAAGCAGGAAATCAGTAATCTTTTTTAAACATTCAATATGGCAAGTTCCCATCTGGGTTATGGAGCACATAGACAGTGATTCTCTGTTGAGTTTTTTGCTACTGTAACTAGTCAAGTGAGAATATCTGTGCATGGAAGTCACTGAAATGGTCTCTGCCGTGTCTGTGCCCGTGGTTTCTTCTTTCTGTCCGTTGTCCATTGTCTCTCCTGGGGGTGCTATTTATTGCTTTGCAGAACAGACAAGGAAAGTCAAACATCACAGTTTGCAGGGAAGAGAGGAACAACGCCAGGCAACCATCATTGTCTCTCTCTCTCTCTCACGCAAGAAAGAGAAATAAGAACAAATTCAGCTTTCCTCTCACACAGTGATCATAACTGCCAGTTTGAGAAAGGAAGAAAGGAGAGTTATTTTCTGCAGGCAGAGCATTGATTTTTTTTTCCTGAGTGTGACTCATCAGCCTGTACCACACTGGGCTGCATGATAGAAGGGGCATCTGGATCCAGCGTGTGACAAAAAGTCACCTGTGGCAGGTCATGCTCCTCTGCTGGATGTCACACCTCCTTCAAAACCTTGTACAGCCTCTCCTCACAACCTTACATGACAAGCACCACTGGTCAGCAGAAGAAACATTTGAGTGGCAGTTCCATATAATGGGGATTTTGTGATGGAAACTCCTGAGATTTGATGGGTAGGATTCATTTGATCCATCAGAAATGTCTGCATTTTAGCTTGTCACCTTGGTCTCAGGGCAAGTGAAAGAAATGAAGAGTCAGAACAAGGAACATTCCTATCCCAATTTAGACATCTAAAATAAGACAGATGAATCATATCCTGAATGCACTTATTTCTCCCCACAGACCAGAGAGACAGTGTGGTTGTAGCTCAGATGCATTTATCGACAGTGCTTTTGTTTGAAACTGGAGGAGGCAGCTCCCAGCCACCAGACCTCAGCCAAGGGTTCTGGCAAACCCAGAAGGTTGAACTGATCATCATGATGGACTCAATTCAGCTGCCTCATACAGAGGTGCCTAGTGCCCTGCTAGGCACCCTCGGACATCCAAGACATTCTGCAAATTTACCCACTGGCCTCTGCCCAAGGGATGCAAAATTGACCTCAGCTGAGCAAAGTACCAGGTCAGGCTGCTCACTGCAGTGCCTCTCCCAGGACAGTAAGCCTTACACAATGTCACAGCAGGTGAACATCCTGCATCACAAGACTGGTAATGAAGCAGGGATAGAGATCATGCAAAGCAATCTGTAAGAATAAGCCAAAAAACAGTACCTAGTTTAAAGACATGTTTTTTAAAAAAGAACAATTCAAGGCAATTAAAGGTAATACAGGCTCACCAAAACCTTCAACAGTAAGGAACAACCCAGTTAATTATGCTCCATGTTTGCTATTCTTTAATAATAATACCCTTTTAATACCTTTTTACATGTAATATTACTTTCTTATTTTCAAGACTAATTTCATACATAATACCTTAGTTAATATTGATTTCCACTGTGGGGTTTTTATTTCTTTTCATTTTCACTACATACCTAGCAATAAACCGAGTCTGCATAATCATTATCATACTCCTTAAGAACTTTAAAAATTTCATAACAGGTTTAAATATTCCCTTCTGTAATCTTATGACAAATGATTTTTCCCTGCCTACTCACTATTAAAAATGGATTTCTGTGAATGCACTTATCTGTAGTCTCCATTCACACACATACATTGCTTGTTAAAACAGCAGAAAAGGCCTTTTCTTCTTCCTATATCACATTTCCACATAAACAAGTAAAGAGTAAGGGAAGCAAAATACATCCAGGTGGGAAAAGGCATTATACATTTTATAAATGCAAACATAAAGCATGCAGAACCCATCCAGCAGAAAAAGTCAGATGCACAGGACTCTGTTGCCCAGCTCTGTCTTTGCCTTTCTTGCTCCCAGGAGAGCCAGGACAGCTCTGAGTGCTTTTGAAAAGACTTTCTTTATCCCTCATTAGTGATCTCGACAATGGAAGGGAAAGGCATAGGATCAGTGTGGGATTAAGTAAAAATATGAACAAATATCATTTACACTCAAATCACAGCAAAGCTGATTCAAAATGACATGGGCGGAAAATGTTCTCTTCTAGGGTGAGAGATGATCAAATGTTCCCTTTTCCCTGCAGCCAGCATAGCATCAGCTGAACATCACAGAGCAGGTGAGTTGTGTGGTGGGCAATCCAGCAGAAAGGCTGGTTTCCTATAGTATCCATCAATATTAGCTCAAGTCTTCAGCGCTTAGAAAGCACAATTTCTCATCAAGTCTTTTCCTGTGGGTAGAATTCTGTACAGTCTGTTTCTAAGATGGCCCTCTGCTGTTTAACAGCAGGTGAGTTCCCACTGCAGCCATCTCCTGAGGAGGGAAATTTTGTTTACCACCCATTCACATAAAGTGTTTTAAAACTGCAAATCCCAGAGACCTCCTGTCACACCTAGCTGACAGTGGCTGAAAGGTTCAAAATGTATTTTAGGGAAATACACCATGCAATCACATTAGCTCTGTTCTTCAAAGAGCAGGTTAACAGAGCTGATCAAAGGAGCAGCCAGTGCCCGAGGCAGGCACTGCTTGATAATGATCTGCAAGTGGAACTAAAACCAGAGATTTGGGCCGGTGCAAAACTGGCCCACAAAGCCTCAGAGCAGGAGTCTCTGGTGTCAGCTGATAGGGGACATGCACAGCACAGCCTGGGCTCAGCAAACTCAGGCACTGCTTTACATGAGCTTGAAGGTCACTGACTTCTCATCTAATGGAAACCAGCCCATTTCATTTTAACTTAAAATCATAAAGCAGATTTGTCTCATGGGTTAGATTTGTGGATATTCTATTTACTACAAGCAAAAAATATCTAGACTGAAAGGAGATTTGTCAACAACTTAAACCATACTTTCAAAGAATCCTTCTTAAGTTGTTTAGGATCCAAAACAGCTGCACAGACAAATCAATTCCCAAGAAACTACAGTATGGAACATATAATCAACATACATAATTAACTTCACTTTGGGTCTGACCAGATGCAAAAAGAAGATAAGCTTCAAGAAAGAAACTGGGGGCACTCTGTAAACCAGCACAGTAGTCTCAAAGAATATTTTTTTAAGTGAGACGTAACCACTGAGTGTTAAGCATGATGTCAACACATCAGCTGTAATACATTTATACTTTTGCAACACAAGTTTAAGGGATACAGCACTTATCTTTTGTTTTCAGAAGCTGTAGACAAAAATCAGGATGGAAGAGGAATTCCCTGAATCAAGAAAACTGTAAGTTTTCTGCTAACCTAGCTGGGGATATTTGGAAAAGGTAATGAACTTTACCTAATATGTCACAAGTTGCTATATTAGATTTATTTATGTAGAACAGAAGGGTAGTAATGCTGGGGAAGAAGCAGGGAGTTGGATTAAGTAAAAATGCTGGCATGTATATGTTAGGGCATATATGGCAGGGCATTTTGTAATAAGGAAATTATATCTTCTTGTATTTCTGTGTTCTACAAACACAGTGGACTTAACAAATTGCAGACTTTCCCTCTTGCAGAATGACCATATCATTCATTCCATACTAAAGAATAAAGCAGGAACAAAGTTGGATTTGTGGTTCTTTAGATATGCAACAAATCTTTTCTGCACTAGATGGCACCCTGTCTTCTCCTATGGATAAATGTTGAATACTGCAAAAAGCAAAGGTTTTATTTTCACAGAAGAATATAAAATGATAGAGGATTTATTCTTTGTGTTGAATGCTTTTACTGCTTCTTTTGTGTTCTACATCATACCCCTTGTGTACTTGCAAGGATAAAGTTCCACATCATGGACATACTTCAATTATTTTACATTAAATATTTGTCTCAAAATTGATTATTGCCCAGAAATCTTCATGGGAGACGAACCCATTGCAGTGGCTCAGACTCTGAATAATATTTAAAGTGCTCAGAATAAATTATAAATATCAAAATACTTCTCTCTCTTTCTTTCCAAAATAAGCATAGACTTAGAATTGATGACAATACTGTCTCAAATTCTCAGCAGGTATAAATCAATCTGGCTTCACCAGAGTTGATTGATGCCAGGTGAAGATCTGCACCTGCAATTTAGATGCTAGCCTGCAGAGCACAGCTTGACTTGTTTTCTTTTTCTTCACTCCAAGGCATGATAATTGAGCTCATTTGGGCACGCATCTCACTTCTTAGTCAAAACTCCCACCTGAGAATTGGACTTAAAATCAGTGCACGTCTCTTTGTAATAATTCAAAATAATATTTTCACAAAGAAAAAAGAAAAGAAGAAGAAGAAAGCTGACTAATGACTTCAGAGCTGGGAAGTCAGTTGTTCAATACAGCATCAGTGATTGCAACGCAGCAACAGATGCAAGCAGAAGCAAAATACCACTCAGCTCCTTCATTTTTTCTCTTACTGCCACTAGATGATAGTATGGTAACACCTGTATGGCTCAGCTGCACAACAGACCTTCTGTTGCTGAATTCCTGGCAGCATTCACACTTTTATATGTAAAGAATATCCAGAAGCTCATCAATACTACATGGCTAGCCTTTGAATAGCAGTGCTTAATTATATCCCCTGTGATTTCACGCATTAATATACCCAGAGTGTGGTGGATGCTATTATTTGTCCATAGACCCAAACTGGGCTTTATTTAGGCACAGATATTACACTAAATTGGTCACCTCATTCTATTTTTGTGAGTTACACATCCAGAGCTGTAGTGAGACATTTTGATGGAAAGGGCAAGATAATTACATTTCCCTAGTAGGAAGCAGGAGAATGGCTGGAGGTAACATTTACATTCTGCCTCATGGGCATCCCACTCACTGCCAGTTCTGCACATCCACTTGCTGCTTCTTCCACCCTTTCCATTTTGTGCTCTCCCTCTTGAGAGGATTCCCTCCTCATCCAATAGAAAAGCTCTGGGCTAGGAGGAGAATTGCATCTGGAAAAACACCTTGAGCAAACAACTGCATCCTCTCCACAAACCCATCCCCTCCTATTTCACACAGTTTGTACTCTCCTATTACAGCAAAATTAAAGCCAAACTGCTCTTTCCCACAGCTGCTCGGTAAAGTAAATAGTCAAAACCCTTGGCTGCACAATTTTTTCCCTAGGTGAATCCTAAAATTCTGGTTTCTTTTTACCCACAATAACAGGGTCATTTTTCTTTTGGTGGGCAGGACTGACTCTCCCTGGCCAGGAATGTGCACTTCGAGGAGGCTGTGAGTGGGCAGCTCCAGCTTTGCACAATACCTTTCCCATCACAGCCAGTTTTACAAGCACTTCCAGGTCTCCACAGTGGAAAAAATCCCATCTCTTTGCAATCTGTGGCAGACAAGTAGAGTGATGAACCTGTTGGCACCACAGGCAAGCCAAATAGCAGTTCAGAAAATGCAAAGGGTAAAGGCACACATCATTGCATTGTTCTCTACTTCTCTACTCAAGGATTTGATTCAGCCATGAGCATCACAAGTCACTGAGTTTCCCACAGAAACTAGGTCTGGATATAGACCTAGAGGAAAACCTGAATTTCTGCCTTACTGTAAATTTGGTTGCTTTGAGAAATTTCCGTTTTAATTCAGGATGAAAGTAGATTTGTAAGACTTTCAGGTTTCAAAAGGCTCATATTTATCTTATATAATGATTGGTTTGGACACTTGGAATAGTGCATAAACTACTAGTTATATAGCATAATACTTAAATGATTAATTTTCATAATCAGTAAGAGTATCTTCTATGTAATGTAAGTTGAACTATCTATTGTTTTGCACTCAAGGCATGTGAAGTCTCATAGCAGGCTCAGGAGGAAAAAACAATTTCATTGTCACAGTCTTTCAGATGGTAAACAGAAGTCTCAAAAAGGTAACTTGTTCCCATTGGAAATCAACACCTAAAGAATAAAGTAAAATATTTCAAACATTATACAGATCACTGCTACTGACATGGTGTAAAGCATATGAACAATATTATAAAAATCAAATCCCTTTATGGCTCAAAATAAAGACTTAGAACTTGGAAATTAAACTTGCAAAAATTCTAAAAGTAAACATCTTGAAAAATGTCTACTTCAAAAGTCTTCCTCTAGCA
Organism: Muscicapa striata striata; assembly: GCA_030060385.1. Lineage (NCBI taxonomy): Eukaryota > Metazoa > Chordata > Aves > Passeriformes > Muscicapidae > Muscicapa > Muscicapa striata. Next base: position 2,747,104 of record JAREIS010000077.1, read on the forward strand.
TGAACCTTCATCATATTTTACAATTAAAATTGTTTTAATATCGTCTTCTTTCACTTTTCATCAAGAACTGTAACAAAAAAAGGTCCAACCAGCTGCTATTTTGCGAAGCATATTTGAACTGGCATTTCCTGAGCTTATGAAAAATGAAGCACTCCATTTTACTTGCATGAATAAGGATGCTCTATATCCCACATATGAATATTAATTTTTTTACAGTTCTTCCCTGTGATATAAGGATGTTTAAAACTCACAGTCAGGGAGAAGTTCTGCTACTAACAAACCTGTAACAAACCCATATTTCCAGGGATAATCATGTCAGCTGTCAGAGCACAGTGAGGAGCAGCTGGTTCATGAGGGATGGTGAGCCAGGAGCTGAGCAGAATAACAAGGCAAGTGGGAGCAGCACTTCCCACCAAGCAGTGAGGTTGTGGAGTGGCAAATCTGGATGGTGCTCAGGATCAGACATGATCCAGTGCTCTCCCAAGATGTCCACAGTGAGTCAGAGCTCTCACAGGCAGTGGAGATGCCCTTGGACTCAGCCAGTCAAATGCTTCACCTTTGCCAAGCCCTCTCCTAGAAGGGGAGTGCACTGTTATCAATACTACAACATCCAGCCTTAGCAGCTGAAGGTGCAGAGTACAGTTGGATGAAATCCACATTTTATGGGAAGAAGTCATCCAAAAACATGAATGGGTGACTACATAAAAAACCCCTGCTATTGTTGCCTTTTAAAAATGCCACAGAAGGCCTTTTATTTGAGAATAAAATAAATAAGGGCTATGGGGATATATTTATGAGGAAAAAATATCCATCAAAAATAGAGCATATATGAATAGTCTGAGAAACACCTGTGCTTGCCAGACAGACTTGTTCCAAAGGCTTCTGCAGAGCTACACAAAATGAGTAATTATATTACAACTGCAGGTTTTAATGTACATGGAAAACACCCCAAGCAAAATTAGCGTATCACTCATTTCATTTTTTAAAAAAACAATAGTTCCAAATTCCAGGGAGAGTAATGGAAACCTTTCCAAGCATGCCAGCAGTCTTCATGCAGGCTGAGCACTACATGCACCATTGATTTCTGCCTCCAGCAAGGATCTACCTATAGGCATCAGCAACTAGAGGATGAAAGAAATTATGAAGGGCTCATTCATTTTCAATGCCTCCATCATTTCTCACCCAGTTCCTCAGAGGGGATGTGCTGTTGTTGCTCCTTGCAGGGCAGCTAGAGACCTTACATACTAGCCTTGCTCCCTTTGCTCAAATGGTGAAATAAGGGCTGCTGCAGCCAGTGCACACGTATCTGACAATGAAACTAATTTTGTTTCTATCTCACATATCAAGCATTGGAAAAAAATCCCCATATATCCTGAATAACATGAAAATTAGGAAAAATAAATGTTTTTTCCATTGCTTTTACTTTTTATCCTAAATTATAAAAGAAATTGAGACTGTTTAAATGTTCCAGATATCAAGGCAATCTTTAAAACATGGTGTGACTTCAGCTAAAATAGGAGCATTTGGCATCTCAAAAAGCTTCTCCTCTCCCTAAAAGGCCTCTTTTCATCTTTCTGAGGAAACTGAACAATACAACAGAAACTTTCAAAACCTAGGTGAAAAACTGCAACTTCAGCACACATAATGAGGGAGCTTCAAATATCTGTATCTCATGTTTGGACTGTTTTAATAAAGCAACAATGATTTGACAAAAGTATGCTGGAGATTTAAAGGGTTTCTGAGGATTTCTATAGCAGGCAGGAAACAATCATGATATTCAAAAGCCACTACTCTAAACAAATTGCTCTACTGGAATTGTTAGCTCCCTGCAAATTCTATAGAGTTTTGAATATTAGCATAGAAAGCAATTCACATTATTTAATAGATTTTAATATACAGTTGGAAGAATGACTAACACACAGGTATCATACCTATCTTTATTAAAAGAAAATAAAGCAGTCAAAGGACCCATTCATTTTGAGTGAGTGCTCTGGAACTGGGCTGATAATGAAATACTATAGCATATGATAGTACTGCTAGTGATCTTCAAAATTAACAGCAAACATATATATATATATAGAAAGGATTGAGATTTACAGAGTAAATATAGCAAGCAAAAGAGTTTGTTCTCTTAGGTATATAAATCAAACAATGTCAGTGTCTGTGGCTATGAACAGCATTGTATGGTCATTGATTGTTTACATGCCACAGCAGAGTTGATATGAGCTGGTTTCCTTGTTGTAAGGAAATCTCTGGGACCACATGTCATATCCACTGTGGATATCCTATATGTCAATCTGCCATAATGATCAGATATGCATTTTGATCAGAATGTTATGCAAGGATCATTTATCCTTAAAAATCATCTTAAAACACTGTGCAAGGTACTCCTAAAGAAACACAGCCAGAAATTTTGTAGATTTTTCTATGCCTAACAGTGAGATGAGGTGCCATGCAACTGGCTCCTGGGAAGATTTAAAGTAATTCATAATTTCTTTTGTGAAATTATGCTGGTTTTATTTTTGTTTGGTTTATTTTTAATATACATCACATTTTCCATCACTTGCAATCATAAATCTGGTACATAAATTATTTGTGCAAAGATATTTTTTATTGCTATATACATAATCAGGAAAATTACAGAAACTTTTCTGCTTTTCAGGGGATTATTTTAACAGTCTGTGTAAACATGTAAGCTGTTTTCATACTAAAAGGAACTGATAGCTAATGTGTTTTCATGAGCTTAATTGCATATATATGAAGTCTGCCTTTAATTGTGGAGGGGTGGTATTTTGCTGGTTTTGTAACAAGATGCACCAAGATTATCTTTAAAAAATGTGAAATGTTTACTTTAGGGAATTATTTAGGGTCTGAAATGTTTCATTCACTGAATCCTTTTCAACTATGGAATGCAGAAAATTGAATTAATACTTTTATGTTTAGCCAAACCCCAAAACACCATCTGGATGGAAACCCTCTTTAAGCACTAAATTATAAGAGCTGTCATAGCACAGAATCATGGAATCATGGAATAGTTTGGGTTGGGAGAGATCTTAAAGATTATTTAGTTCTACCCCCCTGCCATGGGCAGGGACATTTTTCACTAGACTTTGTCCTCCCTCAGCACTAAAACTCAGTTTACTTAAATGCTTCTTGGCCATACATCTGTGAACTGTCTAATTAAGAAGCATTACAAAATTGGTTGGAATCATGACTTTTTGGTTTGCTTTGGCTGGTAAAAAAAAAAAAAAAAAAAAAAAAAAGTTAAGTTGTAACATTCAAAAAACCTACAGCAATAATTGTACTTATTAAATGGAGTATACAAAATATTTGTCTTGTTGCCAAAATATCCCTGTAGCACTACCAGTAATTAGCATTTATAACTAAAAATTTTACTAAGATAAAAGAATATCAGGAATCTAATTCTAATCATTCTAACAACTAGAGGCCAAATTCTGCCTTCCCTTACAGTCATGTAATCACATTTGTTAACAGTTGTAAGGGCAAAATTTACCCCAAAAGCACATTTTTATCTAAACAGACATATTTTGCTACATAAAAAAAAAGCCAACCAAGCTATGCCTTATTACTGCTCTTCCCTTCTGAAGGGTAAATTCTGATATTCGAAATACCTAAACTGTATTTACAGCTGTACAACTCTGATGCCGCGTGCTTGCAAAACTTCACTTGTACTCTACAAACGCGGAGTAACCCGTACAGTTGCCTTAAACACTTCTCCTAGAATACAGAAAGAGCAGAGCAGCTTAGACATTTTCCTTGTCAAATTCACACACAAAATACATGGTAATGTGGCACGCCACATCGTTCCAGCCGCCGGACGCCACCATCTCCACGCAGTCCTCCTCGTCGTAGGCGTTGTTGGGCTCCCCGCTGCGCCACTTGTTGAAGGTCTGCATGGGCGACCGGTCGGAGTAGACGAAATTCCCCTCCTTCTCCAGGTCGTTAATCCCAATGAAGACCCGGGTGAGCCCAGCCTGGTTGATGTAGGAGGCAATCAGGTTGTTGGCAGTCTCATCCTTGGGCATGCTCAGCGTGCCTCCTCTGCCGTGGCAGTAGAGCTGCGCCTCCTTGTACCTCTTCTCCTCCTTGACCAGCAGATAGATCTTGTTGTCTGTCTCACGCACGCCGGCGACAGCTGCGGGGGAGGGCAGTGCTGGAAAGTGAGCACTCGCATTTCGATAAACCAACTCACAAAAGAGCTTCACAAACAGAGGCCGAACGGTGGCGCTCCTTGGGAGCGATTGCACCCATAAAATGAGGCGAAAAGAAGGGAGAACAGTTATGTAAAATTAACCTACCATTTTTTATGAATTTTAGTTCTGTCGTCAGCTGGGCTACTTGAATATCCATTTCACCAATAGCCTTCCTTAGCTGGCTGCACTCACAAGGGATGCCTGTTAAATGATATAGATGCACCCAAATCAAAAAGCTACCTAGTTTCAACAATTATCTCAACAATTTTATGAAAAGACCCAGTGTGGCAGTCTTGGAGAAAGCTGTCTTGCAATTAACAGACAGAAAATTAGAGCCTTCACTACTCTGCACCATTATATGATTCTCAGGGGTGTCTGGGCCTGTGCAGAACAGCTCAGCTCACTTCCTACGAATCTTCAGCCCTGAATAATGAGCACTAACCTAAACACAGACAGATATTCTCTGCAAAAAACCCACAATATTTTTTAACTAAAAATATTTTCCAAAAATTCCTATTTTCAGTAAAATTATTTTCTTTAGTTTTCTCAAAGATCTTTTTTTCACAGCAATAAACGTTGTTTGCAAGTTTTTCCCAAGGAACATATCACAGCAGATCCTAAATTCCAACCACATAATGAACATAACTACCTGCAAAATGCAGTTCTGTTTTTAAAAATATAGAATTTACAATACTTCTGACAATAAAATTAGACAATAGAAAGTCATCTATTAACCCAAATTGGTATCGGTTTGACAAAGATAATCTGAATGAGAGTACTAAAAGGATAATTGTCACATCTCTGACCACAAATCTCAAAATGAGGATCAATTACTGTTTGCATTTATTAAGTTTGCATTAAGTTCCTGTATGTAGTTATTAAAATGTGCATTGGACTACCCAATTACTCAGCTCAGTTGTGTAAGTCAGCCTAAGCACAGGGTACTTGCCCTGCAAAACTGTGTGTGCTGGCCAGGTGCACAGCACGCTGGCTCAGAGATCAGAGTGACAAATGGTGTTCTCATGAGAAATCTAATCTGTGCACCCCCAGTGCACCCTGCCAGGAAGGGATGGATTCAGTCAAATCCAAACCTGCCACTCTTGCAAGGCTTGCACTTCTTACACTAGGCTGTTTCTCAAGAACAGCTGTATCGCTCTGGAAGATCCATATACCTCTGGAAGATCCATATACCTCCATATAAGAATCTGAAGAGGGGGTGACAAGAAGACCAAGCCAGGCTCTGTTTGGTGGTGCCAAGCACTATGACACGAGGCAATGGGAAGAAACTGATGCACAGGAAGTTCCTCCTGAACATGAGGAAGAACTTCTTTGCTGTGTGGGTAACAGAGCATGAGAACAGATTGCCCAAGGAGGCTGTGGAGCCTCCCTCACTGGAGATATTCAAGAACTGTCTGGACACAGTCCCGAGCCATGTGCTCTGGGATTACCCTGCTTGAGCAGAACTTGGACTAGGCGACCCAATGTGATCCTTTCCAACCTGACCCATTCTGTGATCTGTGTTCTTGACAATCTCCTGCTCCTATAACCATAATCCATGAAGGGGCAGGAACCCATGAATCCAACCTGCTCCTTTGTGTTGACTGGAAAACAAAGTGAGATATGCAGAGACATCCCTTTGCCCTGGTGATAAATGATACAGACAGTCTGGCTTCACCTCCCACTAGACTTCTGGAGAGATTACTTCTCTGAGAAAGTATGATATATTGTTTTAGCTCATACATCACAAGTCCAGCAGCTGCTGCAACTTCAATGATTTTAAGTCATTTGAAAATATCACAGCACCTATTAAAAATCATTCATTATTTCCCCCAGTATGTAAACAAATGCATTTTTAGTGATGAAAAGTTTTTCACATAAACAAGATGTGTTATGGATTACCTGGGTCACCATTAGGACCTGGTGGTCCTATGTCGCCATTATCTCCTTTTTCACCTGAAGACATGAAAAAGAACATAATGTTAATGCAGCCTTTTCTGTCAATAGTTCATTTAGCACTTATCTATTTTTTCTCTAGTAAAATTCAAATATGGAAAGTAGAAATAAGTCCAAGCAAAAATAAAGGTTTTTCTGTCAGAGTCATTCCACAACAAAGGCCAGCCAAAGCCATGAAATTTGAAGCCAAATAATATGTACTAATATATACTTCTTGACATTCATAAACTTCACAGAACCAGTAAATTCAGACGCTGTAAAAGGCAAAAGGCTGGATATTTCAAATCATAGTCTAGATGATTAGGTAAACACTGGTCCAAATGACTTAACCAAAGTCACATAGGAAGCCTATGGAGTAGTCAACATAAGAAAACACATCTTCTGGCTCTAAAAAGTCTGCCAAAGTACAGCACATCCTCCCACTGCTTTAACTGTCCACACTTGTGTGATAGTGCGAAGTTCTTTATTTACCCTCAAATCAGGATACTCACAGCACTTTAAGACTAAATATACTACTGTCCCAGCAAAAGGTAACTGGCTGAGAGATCTCAGTGACCTGTCTGACTACAGTGTGAGAAAATTCCTACTAAGATAAACTGTGAGACTTGTCCACCATTTTTCAAGCCCCTAAACTTTTCTCAAACATAAATAATTGCACGTTTCACCTGAAACACAAACAGAGAAACAATGGAATTAAACATACCTTTTGAACCAATAGGACCAATTTTTCCGTGCCGTCCTATGCTGCCTTTCTGTCCTTTGTCACCCATTTCTCCTGTACATAACAGAAGGATGAAAGGCACAAGGTAGCAATGTAGTCTGATTCATTCCTATTCTACTGTTTGCAATATCAGTTTTTACAATGAACAAAACCATGTTATATCCCAAATATTCATTGAACTCCAGAGCTCTAGCTCGATCCTTGTGAAGAACTTACAAATAGCAATCTAGACAGTGGTTTTATCTTTGCTAAACAATTGACATTGACAAGGCATGAAGATGTAATTGTCAACAGCTCTTGGCTGGAAAAGCTTTTGCAAACTTCTTTCAGTTGATCATGACAATTATGTTGAAAATACAGAGGAGTGTTGCATTCAAACACAGATCAACAGATTAAAACTATCATGGAGTTGAGAAGACATAAAGGATCCAACACAATCAACATTTCATCATTACAGTGACTCCACAGTAACTGAGGGCTGGCTTTGGGCTGAATGGCTTGTTTATACAATATAAATACTGTCACATGAGATAAGTTTTCCTCTATACCACACTGTTAAAGGAGAGGGGATGTGGAGGGACTACAGGGATTAATGCCTTCTGAGGTTCCCATCCTGCAGAAATCCAAGCCCAAGACCACTTTAGGAAATATTTATGAACTTGTTTTCAATGATTGTTGAAAAGATTTCTTCTTTGCTGAAAGCAACATCTGCTATGCACTGGTCAACTACACAGGTGCAAGGAAACAATGAGACAAGCTAGAAGGAAAGTCTACTATAGGAATCCAACAAAAGGGCTTGTGCAAACTGTCATAGCTCAGCCTCAGTTGTGGATCTATGACAACTGAAGATCTGTTGCCCCCTGTTGCTACAGCAGCTGGACAGACAGACAGTATTTTTAAAAGCTGGATAATTTTATGACCCATTTTGTCGTTACCTTTAACTTAAAAGAGAAAATGAACAGAAATAAACAACAAGTTTCAGAATATAAACTGACCTCTGCTGGGCTAAGAGATGTTATCTCTACTACTCCATGAAGTCTCAAGCAACCCTTGTCCCTTTATCACAAAACAAAACAATTTCCTCTGAACTGAGAGAAGTAAATGTGTGTGATTTGTTGATCTAATTAATTATTGGCAAGTCCTACAACCAATGATTTTCCTTTGTTTCTAATAAGTATCAAATTCAGACACTACAGGCTTTCACCAGAAACCAAAATATTTTTCTCTTATCTATTGCTACTGGAAGTACCATCTTGTAATCAGTTTATCAAATTGCTCTGAAAATGATATCTCTTGCTTTGCATATTAATGAATTGGGATTACCATTACAGATTATGAGATGTTTGAATGTTTTCTTTATTCAGTCTGCTACACCTGAAATTAAATAAACTCGTAGATCTAATGCATAACTAAAATAAAATATATAAAATTATTTCACTTTCTTTCTCACAGAAGCTGCCCAGAAAATGAATTTGTTCTCAGTCACAGCCAGTAAAACCTATGTGCTCAGCTCAGAAGTAAAAGTGTGTTATCTCAAGCAATGAAGACATACATTAAATCTCCTTTCCTCATTAAAAGAATTGTTCACATTTGGGTTTCTCTTACAGTGACTAACCCCTGCTTCCACTTCAGGGGCTTGCTTATTCTGCTTCTTCTGCAGAATAAATCACAAAGTTTCAAGAGACACCCATCTGCCTTGAGGGTTTCAAAAGTTTTAATACCTTTTGTAAAGCCCTTTTTAGTGGCCCTATGGTTGTCAAAAATGCAGTCTGAGGAGTCTTAATGAAACCAGGAAGTGAAAGCTGGAAAGAAATGGGGACAATAAAAGAAATTAAGTCTCCATAGACCAAAAATAGGAAATCAAACACAAAGAGTGAGTAGAGAACTGAAGAAAGTAATCTGTCATCTCTCAGATGAAGGTGGCATATACTGGAACCAATTATAGAAGATTTAAAGGATTTGGGAAGGAACTGAAGAGAAGGAATTTCTAAATTATCTGCTTGGTGGCTTTTTCAGGCCTACAAACAAGTGAAGAAATAAAATTCAAGAGATGAATGGTGGGCTGCAAAACAAGTGAAAAAATGGGGGGTTTGGCTTTGTGCAATACTATAAATGGGGGTCATAGAGTATGGGCAATCTCTTCAGAATTAATTGGAACAGACAAGAAGATATAAAACTACCTAGAAACAGAAAAAGGCACCAAGAAGACAAATCTATCCAAAATGCAAATTCGTCACAGACAAATTTAATTGAGTCATGTTTAAAAGAAGAGAGGAGTAGTTTTCTTTGCAAACTTAAGGATTTTAAGACAAATCAAATCAAATCAAATCAAATCAAATTCATGATTTGACATAGAGGACATCACAGACACCTACCTAACAAGGAAAGTAGAAGTGTACCAAACCACACCAAAGGCCCCTTGAATCTAGTGCCATCTTCAGCAATCTGCAGAGGATACTTAGAAAAAGAACATAAGATATAGATGAAGATTAAAAAGCCTTTCCCCTAGTGCACCTCGATAGTCTTGCAGCAGTCAGCATTACCAATGCAAATAGCTAGCCTGACTTGAATGAGAAAGATATTTTTAAAGGATATAATGATGCTATAGTAGTAATCTACATTCAGGACAATTCATTTTTAAAAAACTATTGGCAACTGGAAATCACAAAATTCCAAATATGTCAAGAGGCTACAGAACAGCTTTACATTGAAAAATCTGAATTATCCACACCAACAAAGGTCAGTGACTGGTGAGGGAACAATGGTTACAATAAGTTACATCTTATCATAGAATCATGAAATGGGCGGAATAAGAAGCAACCTTAAAGATCTTGTTCATCTAGTACAACCTATTTCCTTGGGCAGGGACACCTTCCACTAGACGAGGTTACTCAGGGCCCCATCCAACATGCCCTTGAACACTCTTTGAGGGATGGAGAATCCACAGTTTCTCTGGGAAACTTGTTCCAGGGTCTCATCATCCTCATAGTAAAGAATTTCTTCCTTATATCTAATCTAAATCTGCCCTCTTTCAGTTTAAAGCCATTCTTCCTTGTCTATTATTACATGCCCTTGTAAACAGTCCCTTTCCAGCTTTCTTGTAGGTCCCCTTTACTGGCAGAGGCTCTAAGGTCTCCCTGGAGCCTTCTCTTCTGCATGTTGAAGAAGCCAAACTCTCAGCCTGTCTTCAAGGCAGAGGTGTCTCATCCCTCTGATCATCTTTGTGGCCCTCCCCGGGACTTGCTCCAGCAGATCCATGTCCATTTTATGTTGGGTGCCCCAGAGCCAGATGCAGCACTCCAGCCAGGCTTCTCATGAGAGCAGAGCAGAGTGGGAGAATTGCTTCCCCAAATCCTGCTGCCCATGCTGCTGTTGATGCAGCCCAGGCTGTGGTTGGATTTCTGGATTTCTGCAAGGGCACATGGCCAGCTCATGTTGAGCTTCTCTTCAACCAACAACCCCATGCTCTTTGCCTCCAGGCTGCTCTCAATCCATTCTCTGCCCAGTCTGTATTTGTGCTTGGGATTGTCCCAACCCAAGTGCAGGACCTTGAACTTGGTCTTCATGGGCCCACCTCAAGCCTGTGCAGGTCCCTCTGGGTGGAATTCCTTCCCTCCAGCATGTTGATGGTGCCACACGGCTTGGTGGTGTTGGCAAACTTGCAGAGGGTGCACTTGATCCCACCATCTGTGTCACCAACAGTGTTAAACAGATATTCCTATATGAATGAACACTGCATAATCACAGAAGGCATTATATAATTGGGGCAAATCAATTTCACCCAGCATCAGCCAGCTTAAAGTTAGGGTTTTTAGTCTAAGATGTTTATCTAAACTCCCATGGTAGGCAATGGAAAAATAAACACCTCTCAGTAGTGGTCCATCCCACTCATGGATGACATATATCATACTGACAAAGTGAAAGTCTTAAAGCCTTGCATAAGAAACAGGAGGAGAAAAAAGAGTAAATTATTATCAATCTATACTAATAGAAACCAGAATAGTCAGAAAATTTGCCAAGGAAACTAAAGCTAGTGAGAAAAATCCAATCTAGGAAGGCAGTTGAAAATTGTAAAGAATTTAAAAGTACATTCAAACAAAAATGAAAATAGTATGGCACATTCCTGAATTGAGGAGTTTCTATTTGGAGGTAAGCAACGAAAAATAACTGCCCTCATGAAATATTGTCTTGCTAGAATTTTGTTAACAAAACAATTCCAAACTTCGTCAAACCAGTGGTCCCTCTAGCCCAAGACTTTGTTTCCTGTGGTGGCAGCAGAAGGTGCAGTACAGGAAGACCCCACAACCACAGCCACTATCTGCAGGTGGAATTGCTGGATCTGTCCCCTGCAGCTTCAGAGGGTGCCTCCCAGTTCAGGGTATGATGGAATCTGGTGATTCTGCAATCTTGATTATAACCTGCTCAGACTACTCTGCACAGATGCAAGAGTCTCAGCCTGTCCATTTTCTCCTTATGAGGCACCTCCTCTTTTTCACATTTTTGGTGCCCATCTTTCACCTCTCAATTCCTTGAGAGACAGAGGCCAGAAGAACATTCTTGAGACAGTGCATGTCAGGCTTTTGTACAGAACAATATCAGTTGCAAAAAGAAGCATCCTGTTTTGTCCTTTGTCATCCTTTTGTGATGAAGGGCAGTGTTCTGCTGGCCTTGGGACTCTTCCTAATGACTTCAGAGCAGTTCTTGAGTTTTAAGTGACAGTTTGGGGTTTTTGGCATCATTTAAGTATGGATTAAATCATGCATCCCTAATTTCCCTAGACAATATATTTATTTACATTGAGGCCCATCTGCCACCTTTTTGCCCACTCAGTTTAGCCAGATTTTCTCAAAATCCCATTGAGTTCAGGTGAAACTGAAAGACAGTTTTGAACCAGATACTCACTTTGTGAATTCACAGCTGTCAATGTCAGGACTTTTATATGGAATACTGCCTGCAGCGCTCCTTAGTGGGCAATAAATTCATGTAGAAATTGACTCAGAAATGCAAAGGATTGATTGATTACATATTAATGAGCAATCAGTAATAATAAAATATAAATTAAGATATTATTACCTCTTTTTAGAATTTGATTATACAAATGACTGAGCACTCTGGCTCCAATCCAGTTAAATTAATGAGTCTTCTCTTCTACTTAAGAGGCTGTGCCTGTATTAGTAAACTAAATGCCTGGGACTACTCCCTGGCAATGGGAAACAGGTAGTCAAGAATGGGACAGTCCATGATACTGAACTGTCTTACTCTTCAAGCCAGGATAATCTTGCAAATTGCTCATTGTGTTAGCTCCCAAAATATGCCAAAGAATTGCCTGGGAAAGGATTAGCTGACAAAAGTCGAAATCACTGTGTTAACACTGCAAAGGCAGAGACAGTTGAATTCCAAGCCCAAGAACAGTATTTGGCTCTGTATCATATACCACTATAGTTGTCTATAAATTAAGTACAATTGTATAAGGCTGAAATTAAAATACTAAAATAATATACATTTTAAACTGTTATGGCTCTAAGAAAATTTAAGTATTTTGAAGAACGTATTTTTAATGTTCTATTCCTTTGATGTTAACTCCAAGTGTAAATCCACTTTGCCCTCCTTATTTTGATTGCTGTAAGACACTCTGGGAATATTCACAGAGTGGTACTGTTACTGAACTATTTGTGAAGAATTTGAAAACATGGAAGTTACTGTCTCACAGACTGCACCAGGACTCAGATAAATAACTGAGTTTACTCCCAGCATGGGAGAGCACAGTACAGCCATCAGTGCAAGTGGGGAAAGTTAATTCTGTGAACTTCACAGACCAAAACTTGCACTGCAGTACACACTGCTTTCATCTGAAACAGCCATTGTACTTGACCCAGTGCTCTATGCTTTACATATGGCAAACACAGTTTCATATTCTGCTGACATGTTATGCATCATAATTGACCTATACAATTAATTAAAAGCAATGAAGAAAGTAAGTGGAATTTAACCTTAATCAGCACCCAAAGACATCAGTATTTCTGATGTCACCCTGAAGCACCAGGACACCCAGAGCAAGATTAATTTCAGGTAAGCACCAGAAAGTTTTAGGTTTTAATTTTTCTAAGTTACCCAATCTGAAAATATCATGAGGAAAGGATATGATAAAAACATTTGCAGCACTTTCTGATCTTGAGCTGTTCAGGTCAAATATGCCATAAGAAGATAGTTTCTTTTGTAAGTGATTTTATGGTTATTATACACCTATGAAGTTCAAAGAACTAAACACATTTTCTTAGGCATGAACTTGCTAGAAAAATGAAACAAAGAAAGGGGAAAGGAAAGAAATAAAAGAAAAAAGATTAGTGTGATTTTGATAATGTAAATTAAGATTAAAAATAGAAAATGCTACCAATGTGGCAGAAGGATTGCAGTTTCTCCCTCATGTAAACCATTACTTACTCAAAGAGGAGAAAAATAAAATGAAATTTAGCAGTTTTCATCAACAGAAGTAGCCACATATTAGAACAAGACAAAAATTATCAAATTTCAAGAGAAATACAAGGGGTTGAACACATGCTAACACACTGACTGAAATTCAGCAGACTACTGCATAGAAGCAGGGTTGCTGTCCATGGGTGTTTTCAGGGGCAAATGCAAAGCCACATGATTTTTGCCAATCATGTTGTTATATTTTATTTTTATCTGAATATTCCATGTTCTGGATAAGAAATAGGAAAATCCTTGGTCTGCTGGAAGAGAATATACTCAGTCTCATGCAGCTTGAGAGTATAGAAAAGTATTTATGTATGAACTTAGCTACAGGTCTGCACACTACATACACTCTGTGGAGGTTAAGCAGAGACTGAAAGGTCAGGAGGCTGAAAGGTTTTTCCAGGCCAAAGTTGGATATTCTTCTGTGTTCTTTCTACAGAGTAGAAATTACATCTGTGAAGTCTGCTTGCTTATCCAGTCAACACTGGCATTCAAAGTATACTGGATATAGTATCATGATGAAAAGTGGTGCCACATAATCCAAGTTGTTCTTAAGGTATCTGTGTTTTTTCCTTTGCCAGAGCAATTGTGGAAAGGAGATGATGAAGACAAATATCTACAAAATGTACAGCATTAATGAAAGACTAGTTAATTAGAACTTATTTTAAACAAGAGCTTGTTTGTAGAAATTTCTAGATGCAAAAAGGAAAGCAGAAAAATATGTTGCCACAGAAGTAATAAGAAATTTTGCCTGAGTTTAGTTGAAAGTATTACCTGGAAAAATACCAATATAGCATGCGTTGATATTCAATTTTCTTTAATCTATTTTCTGTTTCATTTATGCTTCCTTGTGTGTTTCCACTCTTCCACATCTCAGATGGTCCAAAGCATTTTGAAGTGCCATGACAAAAAGCCAAGACAGAGAAACATGCAGGACAGAGAGATGAGAGTGGTTCTCAAGAAGCTGTGAAGACAGCCTCGTGCTGGACACAGAGAAGGCTGAGGCAGTCAGTGCTTTCTTTGCATTTGTCTCTGCTGGCAAGGTCTGCTCTCCCTCCCAGTTCTGCATGTCTGGTAGCAAAGACTGGGGAGGACAAGCTGCTCCAGACAGCTGACAATGGAGTGAGGGGCTGCTGCACCTGGATGTCCCTGAGCCATGGTCCTGCCCACAAGGCATCCACGGGTGCTGGGAGAGCTGCAAGGCTGCCAAAGTCCAGCAGCAGCTGCTAATGAGCCCTGCACTCATTAGGGAGGAAAGGGAGGAGAATAAGAAGATGCTCCATGCTGGCAGGAATGGTTGGTCATTGGAGGACAGCCCTGCCAGCCAGGAGAAACTCCACAAGCTGCAGAAATATGTGGACAGGAATATCATGGGTTCAGCCAGATCCTAAGTTCCTCACTTGTGATGCTTTGATGATGTCTGACCAATGGCTGGGTAAAAAAACTCCTTTTCCTAAGAGGATCAGAGATTTTTGGGCCCTCATACATGAGAAGCAAACTGAAGTCCAGCTGAAGAAGATAGTTTTATTTAGCTTGGAATAGCTTGGAATACAGAAAGGAAATGGGGAACTTAATTGCAGTCTTCCACTACTTACAAGCAGTTTCTGGAGAAGATGCAGCCTTTTATTCTCAGACTCACACAGAGAAAGGGCAAAACGCAATGATAACAAGTTGCAGCAGGTCTTTCACAATTACACCCGTGAAACAGACTGATCAAAATGGAATCTCCATCCTTGGAGATTTTCAAAAGTCTACTGGACAAGGCCCTGAGAAACCTGCTCTCATATTGAAGTCTGCCCTGTTTGAAGCAGGAGATTGGACTAGATGACCTCTTCACAAGATTTTAACCTAAATTATTCCGTCATACTTCACTTCATACTGCATCGCCTTACAAGAGCCAAAATTTTAGTTTCCAATTTTTTTTTCAGAGTCATCCTTGAAAGTACATTTGCATAAGGGAAATACACTGACTGAAACACACACACCTCATGGAAGTTATACATTTTTCAATGCATTGTAGGAGGAAGAGCTCTAGCTATGGATTTTGTTCCCAGGGTAATTAGTATCAGACTTCCATAATTGCCTAAAAGAACAACATAATGGATCATGCATCATCATAAGGAAGTATAAATTATTGCTACAATTGCTTTGAAAGAAAGATTGTAAACTCAGTTCAGTAAAAACTAACTCCAATCTTCTAATGACAGGAATGTCAATCTTTACTTTCAATATTGAAATCAAAGGAATTAAGTCCACCTAATTTGAACCTTTCAGAACACAAAGGTCCTGGAAAACTTATGAAGGTCAATGTTTCTCCTTGCTTCAGGAGGAAAACAGAATTTCCTGCAAGACAGAAATGCTATGCTTCTCTCAGCTGCATAACTGAACACTGTTGAGCACCATTCCTCTCAAGGGCTCAAACTATTTTTGAATTACAACACAAACAAATTTATCACCATTTCCCCATATCCAAAAAATGTAGGAACACTCATGATCATCTTTGCCTATTATGGCTTACTGCCTTCCCTCAATGGTTTTAATTAAGATATTTTGAGTGCTCAAATTCACAAAAAAAGGAAAAAAAAATAAAAGAAACAAGAAAATAGAGCCTTCTGAATTTTTTCTCTCTGATCTAATATGAGGTTTTCACTTGCAGCAGGCAAATTATGAAGGAAACATTATGATACCTTTCTTCATAGATGCCTTTTTAAAAATCAAGATTTTTTTTTAATTTCCAAAATACATCTTTTTAACCAAAGGTAACATTTAGTCTACAAATGAGTGCAAGTAGTTGTACTGGTTTTGGTTAAATTAAGTTAATTTTTATCATCATAGTTCAGAGGGTGCTATATTTGGGATTTGTGACCAAAGCAATGTTGATAACACAAATACATTCATTATTGCTGAGCAGTGCTTGCACAGGATTAAGGCATTTTCTGCTCATCACCCCACCAGTGAGGCTGAGAGTGCACAAGAAGCTGGGAGGGGACACAGCCAGGACAGCTGATCCCAAGTGACCCAAGGGAAATTCCCTAACCTCTGGCATTGTGCTCAGTATTAAAGCAGAGGGAAGAAGAAGGAAGGGGGGCATTTGGAGCCATGGTGTTTGTCTTCCCAAGTTACTGTTATGTGTGATGGGCGCTGCTCTCCTGGCCATGGCTCAACACCTGCCTGCCCTTGGGAAGCACTGAATTAATTCCTTGTTATGCTTCACTTGTTTGCAGGTGGCCTTTGCTTTCCCTGTTAAATTATCTTTATCTCAACCCATGGGTCTTCTCTCACTTTCACCCTTCTGATTCTCTCCCCCACCCAAACCAGGGGATGTGAGTGAGTGGCTACATGGAGCTGAGCTGCTGGCTGGGGTTAAACCAGGACAGCAGACAAACAGAAATGCCCAAGGAAGAATTAGTCACCAGGAAAAGGGAGCAAGGACCCCCATCATCATCATCTCACAAGAAATAGCTGCATTTTCTCAGGAACTACTTTCAAGACATCTTCTTTATCAAAGTTACCTTTTTCTCCTGGAGGTCCAACTCTGCCTGGACGACCTGGAGCACCTTTCTCCCCTTTTTCTCCAGCCTCCCCTGTTGATAAAAAAGTGAACAAAAAAAGAAGAATATTAAACCAGGACTATATTCTGTTAACAGAGTGACAAAAATGCCATTCTCTCCAGTGAAAAAAATAGAAGCAGACGTGATCTGATTTAACAGTTTTACTTGATGGATGGAAAACAGATTTTTCTTCAATTGATGTAGACACTGGTAAACCTTGTCAAGACGTTACTGAAGTCTTATACAACAGGTCTAGTTTTGTGGATGTTACTTATATCACTGACCTCCAAAAAGCCAATAGCACAACTCACTTAAGTAGAAGCTTCAGAGTCAGACCCCAACTTATCACATAAACTTCTGCATTCACCAAACTCTTTCCACGCCTC
Organism: Muscicapa striata striata; assembly: GCA_030060385.1. Lineage (NCBI taxonomy): Eukaryota > Metazoa > Chordata > Aves > Passeriformes > Muscicapidae > Muscicapa > Muscicapa striata. Next base: position 2,764,403 of record JAREIS010000077.1, read on the forward strand.
TGCTAAGGACATGCTTAAGTCTTAAGTGCAAATGGCTTAACTATGACCTCGAATTAAAAGCAAAAAATGTCTTTTTTGAGACCTATGAGAAGGCACTGCTACCTCCATCATTAGAGGACCATTTTTGAGCATGAAAGCATTAACTGTCTACTCCACATCCTCAGCTATATCCTTTTAATCTCTGAACCACTATGTAGTGTATTTACACACACATAGCTTGAGGTGTATCATTACATTCAGCATATTTAAACATCACTTTCTGTAAAAAGTGTTTGCCTCCCTGGTGCCCTTCATTAAAAAATTGGGGGTGCTTAGCATGTTTTGCCACATACAACTGTACTACTACTGTAGTCTGCCATTGACATAAAATTAAAACCTCTGACAAACAGAAGCTTAAAGAATTATTTATACAGCCACCATGATAAAACAAGATTTATATTATGAAGAAGAAAGTTCTATGGCTTCCACAGAAAATAAAGTGCTGGTATTTAAATTTCAGAGTTAGCACAGCACATATGATGTCCCAACACTGTATTTCTATGGAGGAGAGTCAGTATTAGCTGTTCTCCAGGAAGTTGATGGGAACACCACAGCAGGAAAGTCAATGCACCCCACAAGCCCAGCTCTCTGGCATAGCTGGCAGCTGATTAAGAGAGCAGTCACAGAGATGACATGTAAAAACATGTCACACCATGGCACATTTCAAATATGCAGCCTCCAGCTCTCTTTCCATCTCTCTCTTTATTGTAGACCTAGGTGGCTGTGAGCTGAACTCAGCCCTCCATCTGTTATATTTTCATTCTTCAGGCTGCTCCAGACCATCTTCCCTGCCTTCAGACATGCAAAAATAGGCCATTCTCTGACCTTAATGAGGACAAACTTCACATAATCCCCAGTGAATAATATTGTTAGTATGAAACAGGCTATAATTTGGCACATTTGGGAATGTCGCATTTTTATTATCCAGTAACCAATAGGCTCTGTATGATTGCCTTTCACCCCTCAGGGCTGGTTATGAGTTCTTTGCTTCCCAAAGATAAATCCTGACAATGACTTTTCCTTGCTCTCTGGAGGCTGAGAGCAGGCTATTACAGCCTATTGCTCTACACGTTCTTCAGAGTGAAAGCTGTGCATTAGGGATCAATAAAATAGATCACTCTTGCTTCAGGCCATTACACTTGCCTGCATTTATTCTTATAATATGATGACACCACATTCCTTAGTGTGGGTGTTTTAAAAACTTTCTCCAGGAGGAGATTACTCCATTACAGGCCCAGCTACAGACCAGCTGACATTTTTTTCTTACCAGCTGTTTTAAGGAGCAAGACCTTGGCCAAGAGGGACTGATCAGTGGTACAGCTCAGCTTTGCTTTGTGTAAATCCCTATTCTTGCTGTTGGTACTCTGAGCATTGTGCAAATTGAGGAAGTAAAGTCTGTACAGGTGTCATAGGCAAGAAAAATTTCCTGGCCAGAAAAATGTTTAACTTCTTGATTTGTGAAATAAAGAAAGACACCCCTGTGTCTCCTTTCTGGCCTCCAGTCCCTCAGTCTACAGCCAAGTCCCTTCAGAACAGGACATTGGCATCTGTGCATTATGGTCCCTATCCAATTGACCTTTTGCTGCCTCTTCCACCAGCCACAGTCCCTTAGCACTTGCACCTCTTGCTCAGTCTCCTTTCCATCCCTTCCTGGATAGTTACTCCAGCCCAGAAACAGAACTTTCTTAGTCAGCACAGCGCAGCACTGCCTATACAGCTGGGACAGGATGAGATGGAGTTAGTAGTGCTCCACAGGGTTGAGATACCCCATACTCCTAGAAGAAATTTAGCCCTGCCACCAATGTGAGCAGTGGTAGGATTATGGGTATCAGGCCCTGACACTACTACAAGTCCTTCCTACATCATCTCTGGGAGAGATCTTTCTTAATTCAGACAATATATCTTAAAACTGCTGTTGATTTGCCTCCTTTTGTGAATTCTTTGGGACAGGATTTGTCCATGTTTATATTTGCAACTTCCTACCATAAACTGTACCATCTACAATGTGCAATGAAAATAGTACACCAAGTATTAACTATGTGAGCTATTAAGCATTCCTGGCTGGTGATAACTTCTTTCCATTATTCATATTCCCTGTGTGAGTAGATGCATCAAGTGTGGGAGAAAAAAATTGGGTTTTTTAATGGAGCATCCACTTTTTAATGTATTGAACATCATTGAGATTATTAAGACAACTCTTGCTTTAGACTCTAGAAGGCAGACAAAACAAGATGGCAAACTGAGAATTTAAGCTTTGAAGGATTGCTCTATGTTATTTTTTTCTCCACAATAGTAATAACTTCAATTTCATGTACCTATCAAAAGAAACTGGACTTCAGGAAGAATATGAGTGAGCTGTGTAGTGAGGCTTCATTGTTCAATGCTTTTTCACATGCAGCACACTTTTCTTAATATTGCTGGCTTTCTAAAACATGGTTCAGTCTGCCATCTGCATTCTCAGAGCCATGGTTTTTCCCTTACACTTTTCATCTTACTCCTATATAGTCTTGAGTTAAAAAAATAACCAACCCACCAAAACCTGCCCCCATAAAAAAAAACTTACCAAAATAATTACAGAAGACAAACAAGCAAAAAATCCACCAAAAAAGTCAAACCAAACCAAAAATGTCCCAAACATACAAAACAAAACAAAAAAACAAACAAAACAAAACAAAAAAAACAAAACAAACAAACAAAACAAAAACCCACCACAAACCACCAAAACCAGTCCCTAAGACCTAAGCTGCTGACCTTAATCTCATTTGTGCTTTTTCTATTTTCGATGGTTTTACTGGCTTCCTTCCTCATTTATTTCCACCTCCATTCTCACATTATGCCCCTTCTGATTTCCTCTTTTACTCTGTGGGATCTTAACTGATTTTGTGTCATTTTACATTTATTTAGTTTCCAGTCTCTCAATTCAGTCTCATTCTTGAGCTCTTCTTCCTGTGTTTCTTCCCCATTTTCTCTTTCTGTCATTCTAAAATTCCTCCTTTATGCTCCCCTGCTTGTGAGTACTTTTCCCTGATGACTTTCTCCTTCTTCACCCCATTTGGCTCCACTTTTTGCACCACCTCTTAAGTGTCTATCCTCTGCCACTCACATATCCCATGGCCTCTCTAATTTCTTGCATTTTTCCCTTGTACCTGTTTTTTCCCAAATTCTACCAGAGCCATGCCCAGCAGCAATGTGGCACTCAATTTCTCCACCACTGGAGATGTTGCTGGCTGCCCAGCAGAGGAGGAGATGGTGCAGATCTAAAAGCTGCAGTGAGCAAATCCTGCTGCACAGGAGCTGAAATTTGGGCACGTGGCCACACGTGTGCTCAGTTTAAAGGAAGCCTTGGCCAGTGAAAAGGGTTGGAGTTGTGCCAGTGAGGGACAGCAGTATCTCATCACCACCTCTCTGAGCCAGTCCCCCTGACAGCATAGTTGGAGCACTGAAAGCTTTTTGGGGATTTCACATTAAATAGGTCTGTATCAGGCAATTTTGTGCTTCAATGAATTTGTACATCAATCTCTCTCAATTTTGCAAGGCTTGTATCTTATGAAACTGAGTGAAATCATTAACACACAGTGGTTTTCAGGCATTTCTCTGGTTTCCAAGCTGAAAATTGTCTTCCCCCAAAGAGTCCTGCACACCCTAAAAACACACCCCAAAAACCTCTGCTGCAAGGATCCTTTCATGCAAGGATCATTATTATTAATGATAATAATGATTCTTGCATTAAAATGGTAATAACGGATGCTAATTTTGACCGGTCACAAAAACAAGGAAACCAATGCAAAGAAGTCAAAAACTCATCCTGTCAACTTCTTTGATATGAAAAATATTTTCAAAGCTTAGGGTTGCAGAGTCTGACTCTTTGGCTGATATTCCATGCAAATTTGTTTAACCTGGTTGTGTTCTCTGTTAGTCACATTAACAGCACTATCTTATGCCTCTTACACAGTAAATACATCAAACAAATTGAACAACTTTACTCAAGCCTTAGTCAAACCTCACAAGGCCTGGAAAAAATTGTTCTTTCTAACTAGAACATCTGCAGAAGGTCTAAATATTATTAAGATCAAAGTCACTTATTGAAGCAAAAAGAAAAAAATAGCTTTTGGTTTAGTTCAGGCATCCAAAGTTCCAATAATAATAATAATAATAATAATAATAATAATAATAATAATAATATTCTTAAAGCCAATTGGTCAAGCACAGCCCACATCCCTGTAGTCCAGTTCTCTTGCCTCAAGCAGAAGGAGCACACACAAATTGGGCCATGTCTAGGGAGGGCAGTTTACACCCAGCCAAACCCGTGACCCAGCTTGGCTCACATTTAGCTGTGTGAACAGCTGCAGAACAAAACTGAGCCTCACCCTTCCCATCAGTTACCCAGAACAGACAATGCCTGCAGTCCATACTGTGGCCCTCAGGCACCTTGGGAAAGCCCAGATTTGTACAGATAAGATTAATGGCACCAGTTCTGGTTAGGTGGGTTTGTGGCACTTCGAGGCATAATTAGGAGAAAAACTGAAAGGTTTGTTGTGTGTTCTTAAACAATAGGGTTTTTTATTGTTGATGATAAACTGGTGGTTTTCCTGGTTTTTTTTTTTTTGTCCTTAGTTAAAACGTATTTCCCCATGTTCAAAAGTGTTATATATCAACAGAAATATCATAGCATTCACAAGGGGAATTATTGTTATTGACTAAACAGGGCTGGGATTTCAACAACCATAATGGATGATGTTGCTTTAAAATGCTAATTCTTCCCAGTGGTTGATCTCTTATGCAAGATATATTATTTCCTATTAAAAGACCAATAATTTATTACACCACCTACTTTGGGCAGGAGTTTCAGGAATATTCTGTAAAAACGTTGCCTTTTTCCACAAAAACTATAGAAATGCCAAAAACTTAACTAATGTTTGCTTTCTTTTATGAGGTATTTGAGCTTTTAAAAGATCAAAAGAAGACAAACAAAAGACAAGAAAACACAAAATAATTCATATTACATTGCAAAATTGAAATGAAATACTCTACAGGTATAAAGTAGGGCCTGATTTTACAGTTTTTGGGTATGTGTACCACTGCTCACCATAAACTCAGAGAGAACAAACAGGCAATGTATAAGAGTAGCAAGCACTAGTGATCAAAGCAAATCTGGGAAACTGGCCTGCATTCTCTTAACCATTTAATTTCACCTTATAGACTTTAAAACTCCATTTTTAAGGAGGCTACAAACAGGGGCAAATAAGAGGACAACTGAGAGGCACCTTCTTTGTCTCTGTTAAAACTGTCAGTTATGCAGTTCTGTCAGTTAGAACAAAAAGATTAGTATTTGAATAATGGAGCAGGCTTTCACATTACCTTTGAGGCCTGGAACAAGAATCTGAACAGAGCAGGACTCCTCTGCAATGTGTTGAGGATATCCAGATCTTAGCAGTGACAGGAAGGCAAGGCTAATTAGAGTCACCAAGAAAACCAGATCTCTCTTCATAATGAGCACTTACAGGTCACTGACTCCTAAACAAAAGAATGAATAAACAGTTATAAGAATTCCAAAGGCTTTCAACAGTTTCTGAACACATGCAGCATCCCACTACAAACACAATATATATTTGTGTGCCATAACCCACACTGCTAGAGAAGCACATGTGCAGCTCCTCCAAGCAGGTTATGTGTTCCTCAAACTCACATGAAACAGGCAGCAGCAGATTTAGCAGGTTTGCTTGATGTTAGACTGGATGGGATAAAGCTCAGGAGAGATTTAATTAAACAAGAAGGAGATTAGACAATGCTAATAATAGGCAACTCTGTGTTCATGATTTCTCATTGAAGGAGCAATCTGGAAAGGTGAAAGGAGATAATACAGCATGCAGGCTTAGAATCACAGAATTACTTAGACTGGAAAAGACCTCTAAGATCACCAGCCAACTATTAACCCAGGACTGCCAAGTCCACCACTAAGCCATGTTCCCAAGTGCCACATCTACATATCTTTGAAATAAGTCCAGGGATGGTGACTCAACCACTTGCCTGAGCAGCTTGTTCCAGTGCTTGACAACCCTTTCCATTAAATAATTTTTTCCTATATAGAATCTGAACTCCCTCTGGCACAACTTGAGGCCATTTCTTCCTGTCCTATTCCTTGTAACCTGGGAAAAAACACTACCTCCACCCTGGCTACAACCTCCTTTCGAGTAATTGTAAAGCCCAATAAGGTCTCCCCTGCACCTCCTTTTCTCCAGGCTAAACCCCATTCCTCACAGGACTTGTGCTCCAGACCCTTCACCAGCTCTGTTGTACTTCTCTGGACATGCTCCAGCACCTCCATGTCCTTCTTGCAGTGAGGGGTCCAGAACTGAACACAGGATTTGAGGTGTAATATCACCAGTGCCAAGCACAGGGGACAATCCCTGCACTGGTCCTGCTGGCCACACCATTGCTGATACAGGCCAGGGTGTCATTGGCCTTCTTGGCCCCCTGCCCTTGCCCTGAAAGTTGTCAGGACTGAGCTCCCACTTAGAGTGGATTCTGCTTTAAAGAGGCAATTCAGTAACAGATGAGACCAACTCAGAGGCCTGAAAGTTCACTTCCCATCTACCTGAGCACTGGAATTGTGCCCAGGCAAATTGTCTGATAAAATAGCCCTCATATAAGTCATTGAGGGTGGAAGGCAGGTAATATTTCACTGTATCATTCAATAAAGTTGAATCAGAGTTTTCAATAACTCCTGAAGAGAATCACCTTTGAAACATATCCTAGTCTAAGCTGACAAGTGAAATGGCTTGCTTGAAATTAGACTGTGAAGAGATGTCTCAGAAAACAACCAAACAGAAATGGAGTTTGTGTGAAAGGACTGTCAAAAGACAGTATTTAGGGGGCCTGTAAGAATACCTTGACAAAAGTGTTATTTGTGTATTTCTGATATGGGTTTTTTTTTTTTCAGTCTGTCCTTAACCAGAGCTCTGTACTGCACAAATAAGCTGAAAGTCATAATAGGTTTTTTTATCATTTTTTATAGCCACCATAAGGACATGTGCATTTTACATCTAGAGCAAGAAGATTGAGCTGTATTAATTTCCACTCCCTGAATCCCTTCAAAAATAAGTCAGCTAAGATTAGGCACAGGTGTGGGACCAGTATGTGGGTCTGTATGCTTCAACATATTGGAGATCTAGGATAGTGGAATTATTATTTTTGGGATGGCCTGAAGGCATTAACTGGCATAACAGATGTCTTAGCAGCAAGGCCAAGTAGATGACTTTGGAGTTGGGGGAATAAATTGTCCCTCTGAATTACTACAGTTTGTGCTTCCATTATCCCCTAGGAGACCATAGCACGGGAATCTGATGGGAGCAGACTTTGTCTCCTTCCTCATGTGTGGAGGGCACTGTGTGAGTCACAGGCCAGGTTTCTCTGCCTCACAACCCCCTTGCTACACCATCTGTTGCTACATCCACATTGCAGGACATGGGGATGCCCCAATACACCCCTGAGTTCTTACTGACCATCCAGACCTGGTGCAAAGACTTGTATATGCTATGAGTCCCTTTTGATCCAAATCTTTTCCCCAGGTTTCTTCCCAAAGGAGAGAGACCTGCAGCTGGAGGACTACACCTTAAAAGGTGGTATCTATGCTTAGAGCTGGGAAGAGCTCTTGGGTCAAGAGATCTTAATACAGTCATAGTCTAATGGGCTACAGTAGGGCAGGAAACCCTAGGGAAAAGTAATCATGGGTAATGCCAGGCCATTTTCCCATGGGCCAAAAGAGGAACAGGGACTATGACGATTTCCACAACCTGCCATGCAGTCCTGTAATGGGTCAGGTGTAAAATACTTCATAGACAAGCTTTACCAACGAGAAAGGATACCCAGGAGAGTGTCAAACTGCTGCTCAAATATTTAAGCTGTGATAAGGCTTGTCACAATTGCAGCAATTATCACTTGAGGCTTCTCAAGAGTACAGGGGAAAGTTGACTTTTGCCACCCAAGGATGAAGGACAAGAGCTAAAGGAGAAGGTACATCATAAAGCCTTTCATGGATCTGTTAGAATGTGTCCAGAGGAGGGTCACAAAGATGATCAGAGGGCTGGACCACCACTCCTACTAAAACAGACTGAGAGTTGCAGCTCTTCAGCCTGGAGAAAAGAAACCTCAGGGGAAACATCACTGGGCCCTTCTGGTACTTAAAGAGGGCTTATAAAAGAAGAGGGAGAGTCACTTTTTGTACAGACAGACAATGACAGGACAAGGAAGAATGGCTTTAAACTGAAAGAGTTGATATTTAGATGAGATATAACAGGCTGCCCAGAGAAGTTATGGATGTCCCATCCCTGGAAGTGGTCAAGGCCAGATTGCAGAGGACCCTGAGTAATCTGGTCAAGTAGAAGATGCCCTGCCCATGGCAGAGGGGCTGGAATTAGAAGATCTTTAAGGTCCTTCCAACCTAAGCCTTTCTATAATTCTATGGTAAAGGTGGACATACAGAACTGTAATACTCAGGGAGGAAAAGTAATGGAAATTTGGATGCCATGGAGAAGCAGCAACCAGGCCAGCTCCCCAGTGCTCTGACAGATAAAACCAGCAGGAAAACATTTGCCATGTTGCTGAACTCTGCTTTTCTGGGCTACAGCCTCCCTTGCCTATGCACAAAGGAGCCACAACCAGGTCAGGTCACCAGCTACTTTACAGGTATTTTCTAAGGTTATGCAAAGTATTTGACCACGGGTCTTGAGATAGTTTTGAAATATCAATTTCTGTGAGAGCACTTCTCTCCAAAATATCCTCATGTGCATACTAAAATTACTTCAGAAACATTAAGCTTGAATCTGGCTACATTTCCCAGAAAGGAGATTCCTAACCCCAGGGTACAAGGAATTTGTCCACAGTGGACAGTCCTGCCTCTTTTTTCTGTCTCTGATTCAGAGACAGCAAGCAAGAGGGAGCAACAGAAACTACTCAATAAGCAAGGTTGAGGAAAAGGGTGTTTTCCAGATCTTCAAAGGTTTCTAAGGCCAGTCTTGGCATTTGAATAGTCAATACTGGTTGACAGCAAAATGAAGGAGTCCCTGGCAGGAACACAATTTACAATGCCAAATGAGGAACCAGTGCTCCCTTATGGAGGAAAGCAGTGAGTTGTGGTTTTCTCAGCCAGCCAGGAGGATGTGCTGGAAGTCTCTTTCAGACACCCTCAGCAGCAGCCACCCTTGAGAGACAGGGTTTGCAGGCTGAGCAAAAAAGAGGATGTGGGTCCTACCTGCCCTAGCCTGCAGGACCTGCCCTACACCCCAGGAGAACACCTGGTCACCAGCCTGCAGGACATCCTAGGCAGGATATCCCACCTTTTTTATGTGATGGGAGCACTTCAGGATTCAGAAGATCAGACAAAGAGGCTTTCAAGCTGAGTGGTTCAGATACCCAGCTGAAAAGCCTGGAAATTAGGCAGTTCCAGCATGAGCACCTGGCAGACTGGTGATAAGGATTCTTGAATGACAAATGGGAGAGCAGAATGAAATAGCCTGAGATGGAAGAAAAAATTGAAATTATGATGGTGCTCCAGTCTCTGCATTAGTGAATAAAAGGCAACATCATCTCCTCTGTCTGCATTTTATGAGGATTTAGATGTATCCAGACTCCAACTGAAAGATCAAAGGCTCCAGGTATGTTAAATATTAATCTGCCTTTACAAACTCCTACACAGCTCAGAGTTGAGACAGACATCGAGCAGCAGAGAACTGTCAAGGCTGCTTCTTGGCTCTGCTCAGCAGCCACATATGAAGGATTTTCTGGGGAAAACAAAATCTCCAACAAAGCTTCAGCACATTCCCTGCTGTCTGCTGTTGGGCTTACATGTCTCAGAGACAGAGGGCATGCAACCCCACCCTACCTTTATTAGTTCAACTCACAGAGGAAATGCACTTGTTCTAGAAAAAGGAGTTTCTTTAGTATCATACAGGTAACAATACCCAGATCCATAAGAATACTCAGGGAAGTTACCTTGGTCTGAGAAGAGCCACTAACAGAAGGAATCTCTGAAAGAGGTTGCACATTAAATACTCTAGAGAATCTGTGGCTGCAGTAAAGCAACACATTAATAGTAGAAATCAAGCCAAAAGCACTTTGTATATAATTTTATCCATCTCTCTCTGCTTTCAAAAGAAACCTTCTGCAGCTAAAATTTCTTTCTATGTTTGAAATAACAGTTTGATCTTCAGGTATGTGCTATAGCAGTACCTTTCACTTTAAAATCCTAGAAAATGTCTTGCTTTTTTGACCTACTTCCAAGCCCTTCCATGGGCTTGCATATGCATAAATAGGCTTGTATCTATGCATAAAGTCATTTAAGAAAACTAAATCCCACTGAAACTGGTCCTCAGATAAAGGAGGAGTGGCCTGTTTTTTCTAATTTTTCAAATATTATTTTGGCCCTGGTATTTGGAGAATCTTCAGCCTCAGTAAAACCAATGCCAAAGAGAAACCTAGACATGTTCAGTACTTGTAAAAGTATGAATATTTTCTCACTGCCTACACAGGGATCAAAAGTCAAATTTATGGCCATTAACAGTGGCCATTAAATCAGTGAAAGCTGAAAGTATTGGGAAAAAATTAGGAGAAGAAAAAAGCAGCACTTACTTACAAAATAAAAATTAATGAAGTGCCTCTATTTCCATTAGAAATTAAAACATATCAATGCAACCAGCACAATAATTTCAAAACAACTTTTGAGACCTCTCAGCTTTAGGAAATCTGCCTCGGTCGCCAAGAGAGAAGAGGTTTCTCAAGCCAAGCTTCAAATGACAAGTCCTTGAGAGGTCATTGGAGAATCCCAAAGGCCCCATGGGCTCACTCAAAACTGCTGCAGGACAAGCCAGGCCAGCTGGCACTCACTGAGTTCCCACACTTCCCCCCAACTCTGGATGAGATCACTTGAGCCAGCTCATGCCTCATGCATGAAGTCCCTGTATCTACCAGGGGCTCCACAAGTGCCAGTGGCTAATTCCACACCATTATTTTGGACCTAGAAGAAACAACACAGCTGATCTGCTGAGCTGAAACCAAATGGCTGAAAAATGCAGAAGACAAATGATGCTCACTGGCATTAATGCTCAGCCAGCCAACAGCTACAGAGTAACTGTTATCCTCTGTATAATCCTATAGGGCTCATCCTTGAGCTGGTTTTATTTCACTGAGTAGTTTTCATGCAACGATTTTCTTCTTTTTTTGCTGTTTTTAAAACTATACTTCATTCTCAGGTATCTGATCTGAATTATCTATATTCTGCATTGAGTATGCTTCTGGTTCAGACACACAAATCTGCAGACCCACAGCCACATTTGGTGAGTGACTTTTCCAAGCTAGTTTGAGTCAGCACTACAGATACAGCAATAACTTTCAACAGTTTTCACTCCTCTGACTTTTCAAGTCCTTGTCATCCACCTCTCAACACTTCCCTGGCTCATGTATCCTCAAGCACCTGCAGACCCTAAGCTGAATTCTAGGAGACACAACACATCAAATCATGCCCACAAAACAGCAGGCTGTGACACAGCCCTCATGCTATTTCAAACGTTTTGAACAGATAAAAGACACAAAAAATATCAAGTCCCAGGGCTACCACCAGTGCCCATTGCAGACCAGGGACAGGTTTCTGGGGGAAGCAGGGAGAAGCAGAAGGACAAGCCTCCAGCACTGTTGACACAAGCTGTGTTTCATCCCTTGGCCCAATGGATGTGCATCATTCCCTGGGGAAGAAGCATTTCACATTGGAAACAAAACCTGTGTCACTGACCTCCTCTTTCTCCATTACAGCCTTACTAATCTTCCTAACCTACAGATGTTTAGTGTAGCAATGCTTTCACTTTATCTAAGCATTTTCTCATTTGTCCTCCCAGTTCCCTTGCACATTACCTTGGGTGATCAAACATTTGCCGTTTAGCTAGACTATAAAAATCAGAATCAATTACAAAGCTGCTTAAACACTGGGTGATCATTATCATAACATTGCAATGCTCTAAAGTTAAACCCTATGTGTTGATTTAAAGGTTAAAGCAATGGACTTGAAAGACTGAAAAAAAATCCCTAAATATTAATACTGTAGAATTACAAAAATGAGGACCATAAATGCTGTGGTTACCAAGTCTCTGTGAAATCTATGGAGCATGGAGTAGCATAAAGCAGAGACATAACACATTTCAGCTCCTGATGATGCTGAAGAACAACGAGGTTTGCTGTAGAGGACAAAAGAGTGAGTCTAAGCTGATTTTATGCTAGCTGAAGCTGGCATTACCTAAAAACCAAACTGATAGTTAGTCCTTGGTTACTCCTCAAAGTACACTTAATACTGGCACAACAGAGCCATTTCCTTAGATGATGTCTGTGAGGTATAAGGTATGATTAGTTTGTCAACAAAGACGCCCTTACCAGATGTAGGTATAGTAGTCCCAGTTTTCATCAAGAAGAATGTTTTTAAAAATTGGGACAAATTTCTTCCTGGTGTTGTTCTGCTGAAGTCAATGAGTTTATGTAAGAATTAACTTACTGTCATGTGTACTAAAAATATAAAAACAAGGCTGCAGCAAAAGTGAGATGAAGCAGTGCCAGAAAGAGGCAAGTTTTTAAAACTTTTAACTAGAGGGACATGGGACCTGAGTGCCAAATCTTTCAAAATAGTTCTCTATGGATTTTTAGACAATCTATGGACTATTTTGTAGAAATCACACTCAAGTGCATTTTTTATTTTTATGTAAGTTGGTGGTCAGAGACAGCTAGAAATACTAAACAGAATTTCTCATGCAATGTTTCAATCAAAGTCCCTGCTAGATCACAAGATATCTTCTGCCTTCAGCTATATTTTACAAAAATAGTTTGTGATTTTGGGTGCCAGCATTGTTATGTGTCAGATCAAACTGTTGGTATTCTTAACCACCAAAAAGAAATAAAAAGAAAAAAAAAAAAAAAAAAAAAAAGGAAAAGAAAAAATGTTTAGGGCTCTAATTTAATTATCAGGTCTTCTAAAACCTGGGTCTAAAATGTCTCAGTTCATTCTCATTCCTACAAAGTATTTACATGAGAACATCATACTACCCCCATATGGCGATCTGTAGGAAATAAAAAAACAAGGATTCACCAAGAATCAGTGAATGATGTGGAGAATGCTGCAGGGAACATTTCCTTACATTAATAAATACATAATGTGAATTTAAAATGCAAGTGTAATTTTATTTATGAAGCTTTAAGGCATTGCTTTCAGCCCTTCCCATCCACAGAGGCTTAGGACTATCTGCAGAAGTTTGGATATCTGTGCAATATTATGCCCACTCTTACCAACTTACACTTTGTAACATGTTCACACTCTTGAGGTGTTTGGAATTTTTCCTGGGTGGGCCTGACCATTGTCTCCTTGAGGGCACTGGACAGGCTCAAAAGGCAAACCTTGGGAGAGGATTGTCCCAGTCCTGTGGCTACATTTTGGGAGGTGTGGAGAAGAGGCAGAAAAGTCTATCAGGGCCCCATCCAATCATCCCAGCCATGCCAGCAGTGGCACCTGCCTTTGTACAACAGAAATGTCACTCACATATTGATCCAAAAGGTGTGAAGTAACAACTGTGAAACATCCTTAACTTAAAAGGATTGAAACACACAGCTCCAGCTCCCCAGGACAGTAATTGCTCACACTGGATGGACACAACAAGTGAAATTAATTACACTCAAGCATGCTAAAATAAAAGATGAAAGGAAGCAGAGAAGGAACTTGATGATGAAGCCAGCTCAAGCCTACTGGTAGGACACTAGACTAAAACTGGGTAAAATGAGTATTCTGATTTCTGTTTTTATGTCCCACAATTGAGTCATGTGAACACAGGGAGAAGACAAAATCTAAGAAGAGCAGTTTATGAGGTTAGAGGAAGAATAAAGACAAGAGACAAGATATAGGATACAGACTCCTAGCTGACATACAGCAAAAGTGAAAAAGCAGAGGTCTGAGAGGGGAGAGTAGCAGAGAAAGGACAGAGGAGCAATGGCACCGTCCCAGAGGGCAAGGGGACAGGAAAAAGGCTTGCTTTTGGTTGTCACAATATCCTACTCCTCATTTAGGAGAAAAAAACAAGAAAGAACAGAAACAAGCTTTTGACCTCCTTTTCTCATACATTAGATAAGTGACAACTACATCTAAAGGATATTCTAAGAATAAAGGGAAGCCACTTGACTGCTGCCCAGTTCTTCCCAATGCTGCAAGTATGACACCTCAAAAAGTGAACCACAAGACAGAGCTGCCATTAGCAGATGCCTATTTATCAGGACAACTCTGCTTAGGTCTAGACCCCAAGCTAGCAGAGGTTAGTTTTAAACAGACCCTTGGGGAGGATTTAACTCTTCTGGCTTAGGAGGTCAGTCTGGGAAAGTCATCCTGAGCACTCTGTGTAACCAAGTCAGAGAAAGGCACCTTGGCACAGGGATTCATTTCATCCCAATACAGAACAGAACAGGTAATTGACTCTGGAAGTACCTATTCATTGCCTAGTATCACTAGTTCAGCCTTGCAGGTGTGTAAATTTCAGTGAGGGGTGTCCCATCATTGCTAATTAGCTAAGTCAATCTACAGGAGGGATAACAGCAGCCTGGCTTCCTGCTGCAGTCACACACTTCTCTGTACTGTCACCAATGGCCAGCTGATCCCAGCTAGCACAGGCTGCTATTCCAGCAGTAAGATACTCCTCTGCTAGTAATGTCATTTTTCAGTTGATTTAGTTCCTTGGTTCCTGGTGAGGATAAAATGGCCATAATTCTTGTGAAAAATTATGCCAGCCAAGGAAAGGAATGCCCTTGGCAGCAGCTGAGATGTGTGTTACTACATTGTGCCATTGCATGCCAGCAGCATACAGAAAACAGGAAGATGCATAAGTGAAACTATTCAAGGGACTAAATTACCAGACAAACAAACAAATAAACAAACAACAAAAAGCCACAAAAACCCCTAAACCCCTAAACCAAAACAACAAACAAAACCAAACAAAACACACACACACACACAAAAAAAAAAAAAAACCACAAAAAACCCCCACCCCCCAAAACCAAAAAACAACCCAGCACATAATTAGAGTGGGAACGTTTTAAAAGAAGTAAAGATATGGCAAAATACCAGACTGTAATGGAAAATAATAACCAGCAAAAGATACAGAACATAGGAAATACAATGACATCAGGCATTTTGTACTAGCATGCAAGCCACCAAGAGTTATGGAAAGAATCCAAGAGTGTTATCCTCAAATGACAAGGATGTATTTCTTGGAGTGATGTCCTTAATATAACAAAACACTGTGGTACATAAGCATTCATAATCAAAATCTTGCGTTTGAACTGGGGCAGTGTCAATGCTATTTCAACAAAAGGTTATTTTTACTTTCAGGTTGAGAGACCAACTAACACTCTATACATGATCCTATATGTGACTACATCAGTGGACAAAGAGCTACAGATGTCATTTATCTGGTCTTCTGTAAAGCCTTTGATATGGTGCCCCACAACACCTTCTCCCTAAATTGGAGAGAGATGGATTTGATGGGTGCAGTGTTAGATGGAAAAGAGTGATTGGCCAATCACATCTTGAGGGTGGTGTCCAACAGCTCAGTGCCCGATGGATATCAGTGACAAGTGTTGCCCCTCAGGGGTCTGTACTGGAACCAGTGTAATTAATATCATCATTAATAACATGGATGAAGGGATCAAGTGCACTCTCAGCAGATTTGCAGATGACACCAAGCTGTGCTGCAGTGACCCTCCTGAAGGACAAGATCCATCCAGAGGGTCCTGGACAAGCTGGAGAAGTGGCCCCTGGGAATCTCAGGAGGTTTAACAAAACCAAGTGCAAGGTGCTGCACCTGGGTCAGGGCAGCCCCTGGTACCAAGACAGGCTGGGGATGAACAGATCCAGAGCAGCCCTGCTGAGAAGGGTTTGGGGTGCAGGGGGTGAGGGGCTGGCCATGACCCAGCCATGGGCCCTTGCAGCCCAGAGAGCCAAAGGTGTCCTGGGCTGGTCAAAGGCAGCGTGGGGAGGGGATTCTGCCCCTCTGCTCTGCTCAGACCCACCTGCAGAGCTGCAGCCAGCCCTGGGCTCCCAGCACAGGAAGGACATGGAGCTGCTGGAGAGAGTCCAGAGGAGGCCACCAAGATGGTCAGAGGGATGGAGCACCTCTCTGTGAGGAAAGGCTGAGATATTTGTGATTCCTGGAGAAGAGAAGGCTTCAGAGACACTTAATTGCAGCCTTCCAGTACATAAAAGGAGTCTAAAAGAAAGATGTGGAAAGACTTTCTACAAGAGCATATAGTGACAGGACTATAGTGATTGGTTCACACGGAAAGTAGGTTTAGATTCAATACTGGGAAGATATTCTTTACTGTCAGGGTGTTGAGGCACTGGAACAAGGTTGCCCAGGGAAGCTGTGGATGCCCCATCCCTGGAAGTGTTCAAGGCCAGACTGGATGAGGCTTTGAGCAACCTGGTCTAGTGGAAGATGTCCCTGTCCATGGCAGAGGGGTTGGAACTAGATGATTATAAATGTCCCTTCCAATCCAGGTCATTCTATGATTCTGTAATATCTTCAGTGGACAAGTGACAGGTGATCTTGATAGCAACAGTATTGCCCAACATCCTTTCATTTTCAGAGCTCTGACACACCTTTCCAAATACAAATAAGGGAAAGATGTGACTTAGTTGAAGCACACACAAAGGCACTCAATTCCTACACATAACAAGACATTAACAAAGTTCTCATAAGTCAAAGTAGTTAGTGTGTAGCTAGTATGCTACAGCAGACTTTCACTTATCAGTCCATACCATTGGCAGTAGTCATGATCCAATGTAAAAGCTATTGCCAAAAGGAACCCAGCTGATATATCTTGTGGCAAAACCTCCCAGAGCAGTTCTTACACATGCCACAACACATGCACTCAAAATGCTTTACCGTATACAATGGGTGACAAGTATTTTTAAAATCTGAGGAGTACAAGAGATTGCATGCAGTTTGAGATGCTTTTGATAATCTCATCTCATTTTGAAAAAGGCATATGAATTCAGAAGGAAACAGATAGAATCTGTAGAACACAGAAGGGTGTTTATCTGAATTCATATAAACTGAAGGTGTTACTTCCCTTAACTGTATGCCATGATTCTTCTGCTACCAAAAGATTCTGAGGATGACAACCTCCTTTGAAATTTTTTCATTAAAGTCCTTCCATCTAACCAACTGCCCTGAGAGATTTCTGTATTTTAATAATGCACATTTCTGGGGAATAATATAACAAGCTAAGTTAAGTAAGTGATAACTACTGGCATTTCCACCTGCTTTGGTACTCAGCAAATTCTCTAACATAGCAGTAGATGTACCTTTCACACAGCTAGAACATGACCAGAGGGGACCAATTAAGAAGCTGCAGAACAGCTAAGCAGTGATCACTCGAACCTCCATGTTTTTCTGCTCAGAATTTATAGGGCACTTACAGAAGCAAAAACTAATGCTACTGCTCTGATTGTGCAGTTACCAATAAAATAAAAGGCTTCAGTGGTGTTAAAAAGTATACTGACCTGAAATCCCAACTTCAGCCACTTGACTTTAGAAAATGAACAAGGAAAACAAAACCAAGACTTGCCACAGTTACTCAGTGCTGCCAAAAGAGACAGAGGCATCAGTTCTATACATAACAGAAAGTCCATGTACTCAGCACTGCAGCTGCAATGTTCAATACCATCTTCCCTAAAATCAAGGAACAATGTGAATGCAATCACTTGTAGATGAAGTGTAAATAGGCAAGTACATATTTAAATACAGAGTTTCTTATGAGATAGTCTGTCAGACATGGTGGGTTGACCTTGGCTGGATACCAGCTGCCCACCAAACCCCTCTATGGGCTTTGTACAGCACCCATAAAAGTAGAGAACGACAATGGAGACTTTCTGACACTCCACAATTAAAGGCAATTCTGACATATCACATCATATCATGGTCTCTGTTGGAGGGAAGTTTAAAGATCATCTAGTTCCAACCTCTTTGCCATGGGCAGGGACCTTTCACTAGATAAGGTTGCTCAGAGCTCCAACCTGGCCTTGAACACTCCCAGGGATGGGGCATCCACAACTTCTCTGGGCAGCCTGTTCCAGTGCCTCATAGTAAAGAATATTTTTCTAATATCTAATTTAAACCTGCCCTCTTTCAGTTTGAAGCCCTCTCCCCCTATCCTGTCTCTACAGGCCTTTGCAAAAAGTCCCTTTCCAAAGTCCCTTTGGAAGGTCACCCCAAAGCCTTCTCTTCTGGCTGAACAAACCCAGTTAATGAAGATACTAAACAGCAAAGGAAGATAACTTCTAATAAAGAGTTTTTCCAGCTGTAGCTCATAGCATGGCTCTCACTACATCATCTCACTCCATCTCTACATTACCTTTAAACTGCAAGTTCTTTGCATAGCTGGAGAGAAACACTGCAAGTGCATCTGCAGGTGCTGCTGACAGATCCAGCACTCATGCACCATTAGTCCTTCTCTTGCTGTGCCACATGTTCTCAGTATCTGTTTCCTTAACATTTCTTGAACATCACTCCAGTGAGTTATCAGATGTTTTCTTATTAACACCATTCTTACAAGAAAGCTCATTGATATACGTTTTTCTTTTCCTATTTAGTAAGATACTTTTTTTTCCAGTTTCCTGTGCTAGGCCTTCATTAGATTCTTGTCTCATGTTTCTAGTTGATTGGCTATTATTACTGTGCCATCTAACAATGCCAGTTCTTCCATATCAATTTTTTAAAGCTCTTTGTTTTAATTCCCAAAAATTAGATCTCTTACAAAACTTTCTCTAATGATAATAAAAAAACCTCTCTATATAAGTAGAATTAAAATTATACAATCATTTATATAATTTTATCCTTCCAAAGAGCAGGCTGACCCTGACATTCAGACCAGATGGAGATCAAATTGGTATCTCATCCATGGTCTCTTGGAGACTCACAGACCATTTCCAAAGAGTCCACTAAAGATGAATGAATGCATACCTACTGTCAGCAAGTTTCAATATTTGCTAAAATCATCAGCATCATCACAGGAGATTTTGGGGTGGTCCACAACTAAGCCTGAAAATCAGTCAAATTAAACAGAAGATCTTAGAGTACTGTCTGAAGGACTTTTTTTGTTTTTGTTGTTATTATTTATGCTTATTCTGCAATTAGCAAACAGGACGAAAAGAAAATAATCACAGAGAGAGCCATGCTTAAGACCAAAGACAGGCACCAGGAACTTATGCACATCTGTGGATACAGGCTCATTCTTCAAGGTCCCTATTCAAAAACCAGCCAAAGCTGAAACAGTTCCTCTTTCCACTCTCCATGCTTTCCCCCCATTTTTCACCCCTAAACCTCCAAGTGAGAGCTGCTTAAGTTCAGTACTGGCAACACTACCTCTGAATCAATCTCTATGGCCTCATCCCAGGTTCAAACAAAGCATCCAAAACCATCTCCTAACAATTCAGCCACCTTAAGAGTAGGAGATTCCTGTGGTTTTACTGGAAAACAAGTGCCTAAGCTTTTCTTACTGCACAGACCAGAGATACTCAACACCTTGCCTGAGCAGAATAAAACACTCTTCTCCCACCTTCACATTTCCATCAAGGAAATACATCCAAAATCATTCAGTCTCCTCCAAGCATACCAAATTTCTATGTTGGTTAGTTACAAGGGCACCTTTCCAGCAGATGGGAGGTAGAGGTTTGGAGCACTGCAATGAGCTGCATTTAAACTTCCTACTTCCCAGGTAAGTGGTCTCAGACAGCAAATTATTAGGTGACAGCTGGGTAGAAACAGTCTATTTTTTAAGAGAACTGTAGAAAACACTTTTCTCAGAGCCATTTTTCAAAGTGTCCATGCTTGAAGGACAACTCAGCACACAAATTCATGGTAAGCATCCACCTCCATCACACACTTGTCTGACTGTGGTGAGTCACTTTCTTCAGCACTTAGCCCTCCTCCACTCACTCCATATTGCACATAAGCATAGACAGTTCTTGGTTTGGAGTCTGGTATCCAACTTACAGCACTGTGAAACTATTTATTCATGTCTATGTTTCATTCACATGCTGTTGGACTAGATCTTTAAAAGTTCCTTCCAACCCAAACCATTCTGTGATTTAGTGCAGAAGGAAACCAATATAAACCCTGTAACTCCTCACCATTTGTCATACTGCTCTGTCCTGGCCTCTAGGACCCCCTATGGACCTCTTAACCAATCTTCTGATAAAGTTTTGAGGAAGCAGCACCCAAATAGTCCCAGAAACTAAGGATCCTTAGATCCTAAGGAAAAATTAAGAGACTGGTACACTGATTAAGTGCTCAAGCAGACCAACTTCTGTTCTTTTCTTGCCTGCAGACATCATATACAACTATAAGCAAATGACCCACAACTAGATTTTTCTGAAGAGGCACTTAGATGGGTGAGATGACACCTTGCTGGATTTTCAAAACCCTCTTTCTAAAGCTTCAGGCTCCTAGTAGATTGTTTTCCTTTTGACTTAAGCATTCTTAAAAGATCTTAAAATCTAGCCATACTCCCTTGCATTTTTCAGTTCCAAATATATAAAATGGAACACTTTTAGCACAAAAGTTGGCAGAAGCATTAAAAAAGCCTTGAAAGTGTTATTAAAATGTTCTCTCCCTCATACAGGTGTTTGCATGGCTAAAAACATCAAAAGGCTTTAAACCTTCTGCTGACACTCTCTGGAAAGGTCCTACTCTCATGACTGAAAACCAGGATGACCTGTGGCTCATGCAAACCAGAAGGAAACATTTGAATTTTAAAGAAGCTGCCAACTAGTTATCAACCAGCTGATGCCTTATGAGCCCAGTCTGGGCCTCTTTCACGAGACTAACTTTTCCAAAATGCACCCTAACACTCCTTTCATCAAGGGAAATTAAAATAGTGAGACCCTGACCACACAGTCTTACGGGAAGTGTGGTTCAGCTGTGAAGTTCAGCCAGTAGTGAAATGCAGTGCAAAGCACAAACTGCACATCCCAAGAGATACCATGAGAATATTTTTGGCTAAACTGTCCTGGTTTTCAGCCAAAATAATTTGACAAAAGAACTGAACTATCCCAGAAAACTGACACTTTTCTTTAAAAAGCTACTCTGCCAAAAGTCTCCCTACTTCAAAAGGATTCTGGTTCAAGAATTTTTGGACAGCCCTAGAGATGACTAAAAAGAGCTTTAGAAACAGTGTAAAATCACTCAAAATAATTAGAAAAAAATAGCCTTGAACATAACATACAATTAGAAATTACACAGTAGATTTCTGCTGCTTCCACAGAGCAATTCTCTGTGGACTGCAGGGCTATGCCATGTTTAAAACATTATTTTGACTACGAATTTAACTTACACATTATCTTTCATGTATTAATTAAAACAATAGTTTCATTTTAACAGATACATCTAAGAATTTTGTGAAAGATAGTCCAAACATTTTTAAAAGGAATACTCAGCTTGGAAGCCTTACTTCTTGTCTACAATACTGGCACACCTTAGTTAAACTCCACCAGTAACATATTAAAATTTTAGGGATAGTGTCATTGTGTGATCTTTAAATCAGTGTTTGTTTTATATTTTCTGATTACTATAATGCCTTAAATGTTCATGATCATGTAAACAATCACACAGATATGAAATACAAAGATCTCAGCTACAGAGAGGAAAACACAGGGCAACCATTTTTATATTTGCAACATTTTAAAAATCTTTCAATACCCAAGAATCAAAGAGTATTAGTTTTACACCAATAGACAAAGTTATAGTATTTCCAGTCCAGTTGCTCTGTTTCACTGTGTGACAAGTAAAGTTATGTATTCAGTTCTCCACAGTGATTTCATTTTGCTAGAAAACAATCCCCCTCCAAAATTTCACAGCCTATACTGAACACACATGTATGCATAGAGGTCAGAAAGGAAACTTGCAAGTCCATTATGAATCCTTGTTTTCATAGCACATGACTGAAAAGCAGGCATGTGCCCTACTGCTAACTCAAGCATGACTTGCTCTCATATTCCTGCTCACTTGGACCAAGACTTTGCATCATTTTACACCCTTATATCTCACTAAGCATTTCTGCATGGCACTACTCCCAACATGATTTGGTTTTCACTGAGATTGCTCTTAATTATCCAACCATGTAATTCCAGCCCTTACTGGACCTTCACTTCTGCAATGTCAGTCTTAATTCTCTGCTTTGCAGTTGTATTAAAAGATCACTTTTTAAAGTGGAAAACAGACAACTGCCTGTTTCTGTTACCAGGAATTACAACTCAAGAATGAAGTAAAATAAGTTTCAATTGTAGGAAAAGTTAAAATTCATATACAGCTTTGTCCTTCCCTGATGAAAGGAAAGCGAGCTCTTTCAATGGCATTTGTGCATTTTAAATACAACCACCCCACCCCCCCCAAACTAAACTGGCATTCAGTGATCTAACTCACATGGGCACTTCTCAGTAGAAAAGTCCAATGTTATCCAATAGACTCAAGCAAGCTCTTTTTTCCTTTACCTTCCCCTTCTATTGGGGATTGTCAATCCTATTTTGCCATATACAAAGCAGCCCCCTAACAAACATTCAGACTTTTTCCTCTACATGTTTTTACAGAGTGAAAGCATAAAAGACTCTTACCTTATGGCTGCTTAGAGAATGGAAGCTGCACAACACTCTGTGCCTGCAGGGACACTGCACAGATGAACCTCATTGCTGCTGTTTACAGAAGTCTGACAGTTTTTAATTTGAAAAGAGGTTGTCTTTTGCTTTTCGACAGTTCAACAAATCAGACAAAACAGTTGCAAGTGTTATCTGTAAACAGCTTCCTGTTTGAAATAGATCAGCTGTCCTGCAGGACAATAATTAGGGAAGAAGTGTGGGAAAACTGAAGAGGTCCATGATGTAAGCTTTTTATTTTGGGAATGTACTTTTTGGGAATGCACACTTACTTTCCCCTCCTCCTCTCTAGCAGAGAACCCCTTTTTAACCATTTACATCTATTCAGCTCTAAGCCATGCATGCACACTGCCCCAGCACAACATTCTTCTTGCTTTGCTTCAGCAGATATGAAAACACATGAAACACAGCACTGAATGTGATCATCTTGTGTGGATAATTAACACACTCTCCCTTGCTAGAATTCTCTATGTTCTTGCAATTGCAAGAATATGCTGCAGCATTCTTGACTTGAGTAAAACAGGCAACTGTTTCAGAGCCACGTCTGAATACCCCACAACAATGAAAATGCTAAATTATCCACATGGAAGGCATCTTCACAAAATATTGTGGGGTTTTTTTTTAAACACCTTTTGATACAACTTTAGTGCTATTTCACTAGCGCTTCTAAATAGTTGTACACCTCTGGTTTTTACCTTAAACAGCCAGATCAGTTTGAGGTCTGGATAAACCGCAGTACTCCACATTCAAGCAGCAAAAAACTGGGGCCAGCTGTTTCTGGGAAGTGGGATTTTGAGAACACCCCCCTCAGTTATAGCAGCTTATACTTCAACAGATATAAACAGCTTCACTCTCGATTTCCAGGGCAAATAGAGAGTGCCACTCACTTATGACGAAATCAATTAACACCCTCTGATAAAAACCTGCTGAATTTTTAAGACTGTAGCTCTGATAACAAAAAAAAAAAATATTGTGAATCATCTGTCTCCATCCATCTCATGCCACTATTCCCTCTTCCCAGTTCTTCCAGGTAATGTTTGTGGGGACATGCTACAAGCAAGCATCCAGTGGGCTGGGAGCCTGAGTAATCCTCAATACGTGACCTCTTCCTGGAAAACCAGGACAGGAGCTAAGGGCAGTAGTGGGAGGTTCCTTTCCATCTTCCACAGTCCCAAGACCAGGAAAGTATCAGAACATAGAAAAGGTTTTAGAGGGCCTAGAGCGGCTAGAAAAAGCTGCAATAAAATATCTGTGTGTTCATTTCTTTATCACTTTTCAGATCTCTTTTGAGGTGTAGGTCCACCCCATTGAGAAATTCGTGCTGCGGTGGGGCTGGCAGTACAAGCTGATGACACAGTACTGATGTACTCTCTTCCTGCTTTGCTCTTGATGTTACACATATCCTCTCTCCCAGCAAACCTCTCCCTAAGCTTGGAGTGTGCAACCTTCTTGCCCACAACAGCTCCTGCTTTGTTAGCCACAACACAGCACACACTGACCAGCTTTAACAGCAAAGACAAAAACAGCTACAAAAAGAGGTAGTGATGCCTCATACTCAGGACTCCCTGTGGACTACCTACATACAGGTTTCCACGTTGGACTGGAACCTAGTTACCTTCCTCCACTGCTATGGACTCCTGTATTTTAACACCCACCAAATGGTCATGAAAAGTTAAGAGCCAATGATCACTTCCAGATTACCTCAGTAACGAAAGAGCAAAATAGTAGAACATGAACATAATTAAGGACCATGCAACTCTAACTTTAAAGTTCATTTTTTTATGTGTACAGGCCCCATCAGTTCAGTGGGAGCAGAAGGCAATTAGCAGGACTAGGCTCTTGCAGTACTCTGTTGGCAGAAACTTGCCAAGACAAACATTTTATTTATTTTATGTAAAGAATGCAGCAAAGTGACTGTAGTCCAAGCCTTTGAAGATCATATTACCATGGCAAAGACAACTCAATTTACATACATATCTACTCTCCCTGTAAACACAGGCAAATAACTTTGAGGCCAGAAACAGAATTCAATGGAGAAATAGAGCCATTCAGGGAAAGTTGGTAGAAAAGGTAGGACTCAACACCAGGGAAGCAGAAGTGAAAACAGGCATTCAACCAGAGTTCAAAAGTAAAGGGCAAACACTACAAATCCAGGGAAAGTGCTTTCTCTAGCAAAAGAGAGAACAAGCAAGCACATGGTTTTCTTTCTCATGAGAAAGGCATAGTCCCTAAACAGAAGGGCATAAGTAACCTTTTCTCATCCCAAAAACTGTAGCCACATTGGTGCATCTAAATCACATCGGCTACTATGTGCAAACTGGGGTACTGATGCATGGGCCATACGGGAGCAGCTTAGGTCATCACCAGGTCACAGTAGCTGCTGGTTATTAAATTCTTTATAATGTTAACATGCCTGTCCAGGACACTGTAGCACTTCAAGAGATGATTCCCAAGTCTTTCAGCCTCCCTTGCTGGATAGAGAAGCACAGCCTTCAGAGGCCACAGTGTACCAGTACAGAGGAACAAGGAGCTCCTGGACAAACTGAAACACAGAAAGGAAGCCTGAAGAGGGTGGAAGCAAGAATGGGTAGCCTGGGAGGAATAGAGATTGTCTGAGCAACAAGGGATCATGTTAGGAAAGCTAACATGCCCTGAGAGAATTAAATCTGGCCAGGGATATCCAAGGCAACAAGAAAAGCTTCTTTAGGTACATCAGTGATAAAAAGGAAGACTAAGGAAAATGTGAGTCCTCTCTGCAAGGAAACAAGAGACTCATTTGACAGGCTTGAGAGATGGGCCTGTGCAAACCTCATGAAGTTCAACACCAAGTGCAAGATCCTGCTCCTGGGTTGGGGCAATCCCAAGCATAAACACAGGCTGGGCAGAGAATGGATCAAGAACAGCCCTGAGAAGAACTTGTTGGTTGATGAGAAGCTCAACATGAGTCAGCCAGGTGCCCTTGCAGCCCAGAAATCCAACCACATCCTGGGCTGCATCAAAAGAAGCATGGCCAGCAGGTTGAGGGAAGTGATGCTGTCCATCTACACCTTTCTCATGAGAGCCTACCTGCTGTGCTGCATCCAGCTCTGAGACCCTCAACATACGAAAAATTGGACCTGTTGGAATGAGTCCAGAGGAACGCTAATGAACATGATCAGAGCTGGGCTGGAGAGCCTTTCTAATGAACACAGCTGGAAGGGTCAGGCTTCTTCAGCCTGAAGAAGGCTCCTGAGGAATCTTAGAGCACCTCCCATTACCTAAAGGGGACTTTTTACAAGGACATGTAGTGACAGGGCAAGGCAGAAAGGCTTCAAACTGAAAGAGGGCAGATTCATATCAGATACTATTAATTTTTTACTGTGACTGGTAAGACACTGGAACAGATTCCCCAGTGAGGTTGTGGATGCCCGATCCCTGGAGATGCTCAAGGCCAGGCTGGATGGGGCTTTTAAACAGCCTTATCTAGAAGAAGGTGTCCCCACCCACAGCTGGGGGGCTAGAGTAGACCATCCTTAAGGTCCCTTGAAAACCAAACCATCCTATATTTCTATACAGCAAGACACCAGGCCAGCTACCTCAGCTTAACTCACTAAAACTTTTCCTCAGCCTTTAAATTCAGGTTAAATACCACATTGACACAACTACAAGCAGAATTCTTGGATTTGAACCAAACCAAAACTACGCAGATAAAATCCAACTGGTTGTAAAAGGAAAATAAAAAGTTTTTAGAAAACAGGAAAAATATGCTTATACATTTTAGGAGGATCCAAGAAAGTTTTTTCTGTACTTTGCACAGTCAGTTGGCATTATCTTTGTATCTGTAAGAGGGTTAAACAAAACAGCTATTTAAAAACATAACGGTTATTTAAAAATCCTAACAGAAGATGGCAATGGCCTGGTTCTCCCTTTGGTTTAGCAAAGCATCCAATGGTATCAGCATTTCCCAATCAGATTTTTCTAAAGGATGAAGATTTCCAATACCTAAACTCTTTAAGGAAACAGTATCTGAGCTCAATTGCCTGAGATGAGTTTATTGCAGGCCATCCCAAATGCCGTTCCAGTTATTGAAAGTAAGAACGGCCTCACTAACCAGCCCTTATTAGGCCTACCAGGGCACCCCCAAGGAACTCCTAAAAGTGGCAAGGAGATGCAGCAGGTACAGGACTCCTCCAAGGTCACACAAGCACACCAGGTGCAACCCCTCTTCTGCTCTCAGGGCAGCACAATGATGTGTCCTGTTCCCTTTGCTTCACATAACAGAATCTGTTTAGCCAAGAAAATAGGAATAACTTTATTAAGCATTAAGACAATCCTGGCAAAACACAGCCTGTAGACCTGTCTCTGTGAAGATAGTCATCTGCCATCTGAACATCTTAGCACTGCCCCAGCACCTCTGCCCTCTGTGGGCACAGAGCAGAAGCTCTCCTTACTGACTCTTGTGTGCAGTACATGAGATGTATGGTGGGAAAGACCAGCGTGGACACATCAATACAGGATTAACTTTATTTGCAACTGTGTAAAACTTGGCCTTCAACTTCATTAGTGACGTTGACCTAATTGGTTTTTTGTATAAAAATTTATAAGCAACATTCACTGCAGCAACTGTGCTTTTTTCTATTAGTCATCTCTAAAACTGGAATAATCTCCTCAGTTCTTGGATTTAATTCTATTTTTGCTGCTCCAGGGGCAGATCACAACTGAGCCAAATGTTAACTATTAAGTAGCCAAGTAGCACCAAGTAGCAACTGCATGACACTAAGTTTAAGAATGATTTTCCTGAAAACAAGAAAGAGTAACTGGTAGAAGTGGGGCTACATGAACTCAGAGACTTAACAAATCCAACAAACTTTCTCCTCTTTATAGCAATCCATAAATAAGGTGCTTTACTCGTATCTCTGCAGGGAACAGAGCACTAGTACATAGATGTCCATGTCAGCAGGGTTTTCACAGGAGCACCCTCAAGGCCGGCAGCAAGGGGCAGGGCAAAGGCACTTTGTTAAACAGCAGTGGATTATTCATACTGATCAGTGCTGCAGTCAGCCCCTACTGGAGACAGGGAAACTCACAGTCCCAGCCTGACCACCAGCCTTCATTTTAGGAGGCTTCATAACTTTCTGTGATTGACATCTTTTTTTCTGTCATTCTGATAAAGTTCTGTGGTGTAAATAGCACATCCCACAAACTGGAAAAGGTCTAGCTTTTCAGCATTCCCCTGACCTTCATATGCTCAGACCTCTCACTTGGAAAATTCAGGAAAAACAAAGGAATAAGAAATATATCAATTTCAGTCCACACTGCAGGAGTGACAGGATTTCCTTTGAACGCTGCTTGGCATGAGATCACTGAAACTCACCTGCTGTTCCCACTTAAAACTCAAGAGGAGTTACTCAGACATGATGTTACCATATTTCAAGTTACCCTATTAATACAAGATAGGTCAAGCACTTACCACCCAACACTTCAAGCAAGTTCTGTTACACTAGAATTGTGACACATCTACACACCTTCTCGAAGAAAAATTACCAGGGATCAGTCTCCCTTACAGGCAAAAATATTTGAAGGTATTGTGAAAGGATTCATGTGAAATAAACAACTGAAGCTCTAAGATCAGGTGAAAGTCTCATGAGCGCTTAACAGATGTAATGCCCTTGCTTCTCATTTGGAGCTATTACAGGAAAAAACTTCAGTATATGGCTGTCTCTCCATATTGATACTACCCACACACTACTGCTGCACAGTCTTGGTACAGAATGCCCCACTACTTTTTCTCTCAGAGCAGCTGATAGAACTCGTGATCAATCGTACGTGCAGAGTTCAACTGTGCCAGCATATGAAAGGTACAGGAAAAGTCTAGCATCATCTCACATGGAGTTTGCTTAGGTTAAGGTAACATTTGACACCAGCATTTCAGCAGCCTCATTAGCACTTGACCAGATGGCATCAAACTGACTTTCCAGATTGCAGGCATGCACTTAGTATGCTTGTCAAGAGACAGAGGGAGTTGTCCAACTCTATCACTGACACAAACACACAAGGGAGTCTGTAAATAAAGCAAACTAAGACTAAAGTCTTTTGCAAACACACAGCCTTGTATTTTTATGCCACAAAAATCACCTTTCCTTGTAGCTTAGTTGATGTAAAAACCATAGAGCTTTGACAGCATTATCCTTTCTCTCCAATAATTTGCTTATGGGGCCATCGTGAGCCTTTGCATATCATACAGTTCAAGAGGGCTTGCAACAAGAGCCAAGAAAAATCTATAGCCAGCTGGCAATGCCTGGGAACGTTTGTGATCTTTATGTTCAGTTTACTGGATTTCTCCTCCCCCGCTTGCCCCCTCCCAGCACTTCAAAAGAAACTGACATTTTTATTACTATGAAGATGAAACCTGAATTACATTTCCCTATAAAACAGGAAATGCTGTCTAGCAAAGCCTGCTGAGGATCACCTCTCCTTGCAGAGGTTACACAGCCCCAGCAGACTCACCCGCCTCTAACTAAAGGTGGTTAACATCTGGTAAGTCTCCAAATACTCCCCGAGCTGCTTCTTCAGCCCACACCAGCTAAGGTCTATTTGCACAGGCTGGCATCTGTGAGTGTTATAGTGGAAAGCTTAGTAATGTGTCTGACTCAAGACTATATTTTTGGGGGACTAGACGAGGTGGCATTTCCAATCTGAGTAATACCCGTTTTTGCAATGAAAACTTGAATTCAAAAGTTGTGGCTCCTCTACAGCAAGATCTTTTACAATTATACTCCACACAAGCAGACAGGATTTGGGGTTATAAAATACCTACAACTCCTCTCATCTAATTCTAAGGGATGCTGATGCATTCGCTTCTGCTGAATCATTCAAGATGAACAATAGTCAAGGAATAAATAAGAAATTAAGTGATACTCCAGAGACAGAAGTTTGAAAAGGAGATAGGAAAAGGCCTTAAGGTAAACAAACTTCTTCAAAGATTCAGCCTGCTTTTTGTGCAAATATTCAAGCCTTGTCAGCAAGTAACAGGAAATTAGCTACTAATTGCAACAGGACACGTTTTCCTTCTCTTTGCATTCTTGGCACCAACAGTAACAGCACAGGGCTATCCACCCTGCCCTACTAAGGATGCCGTAACTTCTAAAGTCTTCATTTTTTCAATGCAAAAACAATGCAGAACTTGTTTTAACCTTTTAGCTCTCCATAGCTAAAGAAGAGGTGTCAAATGGGAAGCAAACAAAACTACTGTAAATGATAAAAGTAAAGGTACAAAGACCCCCACAAAGAGTGGCACTTGTCTTTCACCTACTCTCAGGAAGAAAAACACAAGTTATTAAGTGCTCCTGTCACACAACTTGTTCCCAACTTAGCTCTCCACAACACAGACTGACTCCAAGATCACTTGTCTTTTACTGTGTTAAACACTTGCTCCTAATACTATGTTTAGTACAATCAAGTACTAAATTAATATAATTTGCTCAGAACTTTATGTGACCAACACCACCCTAAGTTTGTGTAAAGTTTTCTTTAACACAGACACTGAAGTAAAAAACGTGTTTCTGAGACACTGTCAGCCTTCAGATGCTGACACATCTAGTCGTTTCCCACCTCTCCCTATATCACTGAGCATGTACTGAACCATGTTAAAAACATAAAAAAAAAAATTCTGAAAACAAGATCAGTACCTAAAAAACCCCATAGTTTTTGTCCAGTGATGTAGTCAACCACTCAGAAGTAAAAATTTGTTCCCATTTCAATCTGAAAGGTGGGAAGTAACAGAGCCTGCTTTTAGCTAAGAATTGGTAAGGAATGTTGCCATTGAGAGCAAGTTAAGTTACCTCAAAGTCAACTGACACCTCCCCCAACCTATTTCCTAAGAATTCAAGTCCCTTATCCAGATGTCATCTCTATATATGTCATGCCACAGACCACCTGCTAGTTGACTTCTTCCAGTGTCAGGAACATGTAGGTCTCCAACTGGTATCTTGTGTGCAAAACTGAGGAGTTCCACTGCTCTACAGTAATTCTCTGTATTTTCCCCAGGTGAGATTTGGAATAATTAGGTTTTTCAGTATGAATTCTTCTGCAGACTCTGGACTCTTTTGTCCAGTTCTGTTGCAACAGTGCCAAGAAAAGCCTAACAGGACTATCATTAAAATGCTGGAGACTTAATACTTTGATTCACAGGTGTCACTCTCCAGACGGTGGCAAAGTCCCATGAACCAGTTAATCCCTGTCTGTGTTTATGGAATTAAAAATTTAAAGGAAATTACTCTGTTATATGAACAGTTGTTTATTCAGCCATTTTTTGCATTTTACAGCTGGAATTCTGGAAATTCAAACACCACATCTTTGCCTGTGAGCTTCTTGTACACACCAGAAAATGTTTCCACCTGTGAAGACAAATAAATCTTGCTTATACATGCTATGTAAACAAGTAAGTCAAAGCTAATGTACTTAAGGTACTATACTATTTGCCAGTGTATATTTGCTCTGATGCCAATTATTTTCTTCTAAATTAAGGTAGCTGAGGATTTACACAAAAGGTATGTTTCCTCTAAAGTATTTGGGCCCTCTCTGATTTGTAACAATGTGAGACCCGAGAGCTGAGCAGGCCCAAACACAAGCCTCCCATTTTCCCCCCGCCAGAAAAAAACCAAGCAGAGTGCAGGCTTTACTGAGCACATCTGTTTAACATCAAAACTAAGCACTTCATTTGAAAAACAACAAAAAGAAAAACACAAACAAACAAAACAACCCAACCAACCCCTACACATACAAAAAACCCAATAAAACACTGTCTGGTCCCATGAGGGAACCAATATAGCTACTTTATAATCCAGGGACTTGGACAAGTTGAACTAGAGCTTTAGTTCAAAACTGTCTTGCCTCTATTTCAGCACATTACTCCAAATACAAACAGAAGCATCTCCACAAGCCAAAAGGAAAGATATCCCCAAGCAGCCTCTTCAGGATGTCAAAATCCTGAACCCTCACCTGCATGAGAAAGTAAGTTTTTTATTTACCTACCTTGTGTTCAACATTGTTCTGTTGTGCTTTGTCCAGATGGACTTTTATAAGCCTGCTGCCGTCCAGTTTTACACGGATTCTCTTGCCCACGATTTCACTTGGGAAGACAAGGTCCTCAAGAATAGCATCGTGCACTGCAGTAAGCGTACGGCTGAAATGGCACATTTGTATAGTTAAAACATATCCTTTTGAAAATTTTCCCATTTGACAAGGTTTAAATGTTCCACAGCATGCTCTGGCTGAAAATTCAGTGGTGTTTTGTCTCCTTAATGCCACAGTGTGACAATACAACACTATCACAGGCCATGTAAAAAGAAAAGCTAAATTCTACAGAGTGCAGAAACTTAATGACTGCACAAGACAAAGTAGCCACATTTCTAACCTTTTAGAGCACATGCTGTTTTGAGGCTGTTTTGGCCTGAAACATTCTTCTGTTTCTACACATTTAATAAATATTTAAATCAAAACAAAAATGCTCCATCTGCAACTCTGCCAGCGACACTGACTGGAAGAGTTTAAGTATCCTCAGCTGCACAGAGTACATTCATGGGAGACTCAGTTTTGGATACACTGGTTTCTTCATCTGCCTAAACCCAAACAGCTTAGAAGACCAACGTAATACATAAAAAGACTAGCTGGTCAATTGAGTCCATGTTTAGAAGACTGTTTGAAATCCACATGCAAGTTCCTGAACTGTCCAGAAGTGAGCTAATGTAAGAAAAGGTGGCCCACGTTATTTTACATGAGTCTATAGGATTGGTAAGTCTTCTGATCCGCAGCATCCTGATCTGCAGTTTCAGGGCAGTATCACTAGTAACCAACACCCTTGTCTAGAGCAGCACTTCACACCTGCTGAGACTGGCACAGCTAAGGGAGACAGACATCCACAACACAGCAGCCTGATCTCATCCCAGGCTGAGACAGGGGCAGTCCTGCACACCTGCCTTCCCTCAAGCAGAAAGTGGCAGCATGCAACTCAGACTCAAATGTCAACTTCTCTAACCACTGCACAGTGCTAGTTTTAATACAACACAGGCAGAGTCCTCCAAAGGCAGGACTGCAGCTAGATGAGTACTGGGAAATTGTACTTTTAAAATCCATGCCCGAAGACTGCAAAATACAGTAACACATGACACAGGTATAACACTGGGGAGGGGGCAGGGAGAAGCTACAGGACATACTACATGTCAAGAAGAGGACAAACTTTTAAGACACGAACTTACATAATGATATAGCAACATACAGATGAGGCACTGACATCCACAGAGACATAGCAGTGTTGCATGTCTAGCAATCAAGTGACTAGATGAGAGCAGGGAGGCCATTTAACACAAATGACTATACTACTGCTATCAAATTCATATCCAGAGGGACTAGTACTCGTACCTACACCCCTCCTCAGCCACTCTCTCCTTCATTGCATCCCCTTCAGTGTGCCAGCCTTCTGGCACAGTCTAACATGTGATGTGGAAGAGGCTCTTCCTACAACTTAAAAAAAATAGTTCTTGTCAGCACACTGTGGTAACAGAGACAGCAGGTTGGGGTTCCTTAAGCCAGCACTGCTAGCTGAAAATCTGCTACAGCTGTAGCTGAAAATAAAAATTGAGTGCTAAGAAATGCAACACAGTGCCCAAAGGTGAGCTTTCTACTGAACACTTTAGCAATCAAATGACAGATACTACTTCAAGCAGAAGGAGAAAGAACAAGACCACCCAATCACTCGAATGGCTTCTCAAAGACTCAACTAACCATTACTTGACTGAACTACCAGATACAAAAGAAGGATGTCATACTGAATCAGTATCATTTACTCACCTCCTCGGACGCTTTTGCTTGTTTTTTGTGCGGCTTTTTCTTGTTGGCTTGGGCAGAATCCTTCTCTGTAAGGCAACAGAAAAACAAAAAGGCATTTCTCAGTATCTGGTGGTTACAATGAACTCAGAAACATCCCCAGCACATACACCTTCTCCCCTACGCTAAAAACCAATGCATGAAAAGCCAAGAAGGTAGACTTAAGTAAGCCAAAAGTTACATCAGCATTAGAAACCACAGAACGAGAGCTGCCTGCAGAAGGTGAAGTGCTGTACTGCTATATTTCTCCATTACTACTCCTGTATTCAGTGCACTGAAATAAAATATTTGTACTTCATTCCTCTCGCCAGGAATACAACCACAACAGTTTACTGTGTCTCATTAGCACTCTGAACACACTTCTTTGGGAACAGAAATCCCAGGGAATGTGAAACTTCTGGGAGACTGAGCCTCTGGTGCAAACCAGAGTAATGACCTCAGTTCCACAGACAGCTAGGTGACATTTGACATTGAAATGCCAGTTTCAATAATAAGATCTATTGCACAATCCAGATCAAACCCTGGCTTAAATATAACCTGTCCCAAAATTAGGATCTAAATGTTAGGTCAGTAAAACTTATTTTCTACTTCCCTACTGCAAGGGTAGGTGTTTTAAAACATTCCAGACACAGTTTTAGCCACCTGCAGTATTTTCTACCAACACATCACAGCTTCTCCACAACTGTATTCAAAATGGAGGCACCATAATCTAGTCTGGGTCAGATCATACTCAAAAGCACATGCTCCCTTCTAAAATACAGATTACCGAACCGATAAGGAATCCTCATGGGATTACAGAATCACAGAATATGCTGAGTTGGAAGAGATCGACAAGGACCACTGAGTCCAGCTTCTGGCCCTGCAGAGAATATCCCCACAAGTCACACCATGTGCCAGAAAGCATTGCCCAAACATTTCTTGCGCTCTGTCAGGCTGGTGCTGTGACCACTTCCCTGGGGGGCCTGTTCCAGTGCTCAACCAGCCTCTGGGTGAAGAACTTTTAGGTGACGTGAGCCAAAGCACTTCCTTAAAATAAATCTTGGTCATATGAAGAGTCAGGGTAAAGTGCTCTGGCTCTTAAAATTATATTAAAAAATTTCAGCTAGCTTTAGTTTAACCAATTGTCCACTCTGCAGAAAGATCCCTAGTTTGTCCAACCCTTAAGTACAGCCCAGGGATCACTCCAACATCTTTTCACTCTAGCTCCTGCCATACATTTAGAACTTGCATGAGTATTTTTTCCTCCTTTCCTAGTAACTTTAAGTGCTTAGATTGTCTAAGTGTAGCAAAGTTCCTATTAATACTCACTTCCTTTTATTTTAAGCTTTGTGCATCAAACTTCTGAAGGAGAAGCCAGAACAAGAAAGTTATATCCTCCATGAGAGAACTTTGCATCTCACCAAGTTTCTATTGCTGCCAAGTGAAAACATTTTAGCTAACATCCACCAGACACTCATTACATTTCCTGCTGGAACAATGAATTACTATTACTGTTACTGTGAATGGATAATGCAACACTGGAATATGCGTGAGCCTGGACTAGATCGCCTCCAGATATCCCTTCAAATCAACATTTTTGTGATTTTAAAGTTTTGTTGTTTTGTTTTGTTTTTTTTTTTTTACCTGAGCAATGAACACCACATGTTTTCCACTAAATTTCTTCTCCAGCTCCCGAACTAGCCGCACCTGAATCTTCTGGAAGGACTTCAGCTGAGGAACTGGTACAAAGATAATGATGGCTTTTCTGCCACCACCTACTTCAATTTCCTGAAACAGAAGTGCAAAGTAAACATTAGCTGGGGGTTGAGAAGTAATGTTTGGTTTGACTGTGAATCCTCTGAGCACAGGTATTCATAGTCCTGCTTCGGACCCTGTGGGGCAGGGAGAGCATCAGAGAACAGTACCTGCCTTAATGCTATGCAGACAAAGCACTGAACAGAAAAACTTTTATCAGAGCACTTGTTTCGCTGTAAAGGAGTGATTGGGCAATAAATCCCACCACCCCTTTCAGAATTACATCCTCTGAACAGCAAAGCCCATTCCTTCTGCAGGATGAGACACAGGTGCTAGAACTGTATACTGAGCGCTTACCATCATATCAGCAGTTGTGCTGATACAAACTTTTAAAAACTATTTGCCTCTAACTCAGACTTCAAATAAAGTTAAGGGGAACAAATCTCTTAATCTACTGCTTCATGGAAATCACCTTCTGTCCACCAATTGCCTAGGCCTGCATCACTACTCAATCCAAATATGTGTCACTCTTCCAAATACCAACAGGATTACAATACACTAAGACAGGTTACTTCTCCCTTGGTTTATCTCCTCAGTAGTTGATCAAACACAAAGTTTGCATATGTTTACAAGGCACTTCTCCCATTAAACTGGCCTCAGAAACATCCTCATTCTCCAACAGAGTGGAAGGGTGGATTGTTTTTTACCAGGTACCTTCTCATATGAGCCAACTCAGATGCCCATGGCAGATTTCTCAAAAATAAAGTCAAGCAGCTAAGTAAACAACAAAGACATGTCTAAAAGCCCTTCACTAAGGACACCTAGCATTGCTCTACCTCCAGAGTAAAATGGTTTATTCTGAAGGCCCCTCAGCTCATAAACCAAGCTGCTTTCTGCATTCCCAGATTCTTTAACTGAACTCTAAGCAGCCAGGTCCCTGTGTCTGGTGGGCCTGGACATGAACTAAAAGCAGACCACTAAATTTTCTGATTGCAGCTTCATTGCTGCCATCCAGTCTCGCAGGCTGACAAACTCTAACACTAATTTTCTTTCTCCTTTTCCAATAATTGCCATCTTCTTTTTTTTTCTTGATGTTTCAGCTGCCTGCATGATGTAAAATTGCAATGTACAAGCAGGCTAAGCTACATGATCAAGTCAGTCTATTGCCTTAATCCACCTACCATCTATTAACTGTACATAAGAGACTCAACAACTTTTTTTTTTTTTTTTTACGAAGAGCATTGCAGTTTAATTCTCACATTTTCTCTAACACCTACATCTCTAGCCAGTATCTACATGCGAGCAGCCAGTTTCAGACCCCAAACCCAGTCTGCAGAAACATAAAGTAGAATAATAATTTTTCAAGCACTTTTATTTAACACTCTGAATTGCTATTTGGGTTTTTACAGTGACTTTTCAGACTAGCTCCTAAGAAAAACATTATTATAGAATCCTATGTGCCAGCAGCAAATACCTGAAGATAAGCCACAACAGCACATAAGAAAACCACCACAGGCCGTAAGGGCTTAAGACACCATTCACCTAGGACATTAACATCCACAAAAATTAAACACACACTCAACAAGCCACCACCCAGTTCTTAGTGGAGAAGGTCCAGCCTACCTTAGCTGCTGTGATGTTCAACTCCCGCAGCTGAGCCTTTAAGTCGGAGTTCATTTCCAACTCCAGCAGAGCCTACAAAAGTGAGGTTGTGGAATAATCCGTCACATACACTTCAGTTCATGAGAACACCTGAGACCAAAGTGTGTCCACAGGGCCAAAGAGCAGATACACACTTTTAACCACAGTCAATATCAAAGACAACTTCCTGGAAGACACATCAACATCCAACAAGTTTAACTGATGGAAACAAAGTCTAACTGATTCAGTTGCCAAGTAAAACTAGGAAAGAAAACACAATGACAGCATCAATCTCAAAGTTTAGGGTCTGGACAACTATCTTTATAACCTGAAGTGAGTTACCGAAGAGCACAAGGAAAAGCCACATACCTGGGATATACCAGACTCGAACTCATCTGGTTTCTCGCCATTAGGCTTCACAATCTTGGCGCTAGAGCTGAACATGGCCTCTCTACAACGCAAAAGAACACTTCGGCTGTCACCAAGCACGTGTCACCTGTTCCTAACACAGCCAGCACTCTGCAACCTGGATGAGCAGCCACACGCTCCAAAACTAAGCCAGAGGGCGCCCCATGGGCCGGGCCAGCCCCAGCACGTCGCACCAGAGGGTGCCGGCCAGGCCACAGGAAAAACGTCCGAGGGAGCGCGGGGCCTGCCCACCTCGGGGCCCGCTGCAAGGCCCCGGGAGCCCAAGGGAGCGGCGCCGCCACTCCCAGAGCCCCACGAGTAACCCGACGAGCAAGCTGCACTCCCGAGCCCTGCCCCCGGCCCCAGCCCCTTCCCCCCGCGGGGCGCCGCCGGCTAGGGAGGAGGGAAACCCCGCCGGCTGGCCATCCCCGGCCCGGGGCGCCCCGGCGGCCATCGGGCCCCGGGCAGGCGGTAATCGGGCGCATCCCCACGCCGCGGTGCCACAGGGGGCCCCGCTCCACGCCCGGTCCCGTATCGCGGCGGCCCCGGCGGGGAAACGACGGCCGCGGCCCGGGCACCCACCTCGCTCCGCGCCGGCCGGGAAAAGGGGGAGCTCTCGCGAGAGCAGCGCAGATCGCGGCCCGGGAAGGCGCGGCCCCGCCCACGCCGGTGAAGCCAGAGCAGGAAGAAGGGCAGAGCGGGCAGCCCGCGAATCCGCTGCAGCGAAGCCCGAGCGGACATTTCGAGTTCTGGCGCGGGCTGGCACACGCGCAGTGCCGCGGAGCGCGGCGGGAGGTGCCCTCCCGTCCCGCCTCAGCCGCGCACTTCCCGCGGCAGGGAGCGGAGGAGAGCGCAGGGAAGGCTGC
Source organism: Muscicapa striata striata (assembly GCA_030060385.1). Taxonomy (NCBI): domain Eukaryota; kingdom Metazoa; phylum Chordata; class Aves; order Passeriformes; family Muscicapidae; genus Muscicapa; species Muscicapa striata. The sequence continues at coordinate 2,802,674 of JAREIS010000077.1, forward strand.
TCTGCTCTGTCCCTCGCTGTAACGCCGGGACTTCGCCATGGGCCGTCCCCGCCGCACCCCTCACAGGCGGAACTCTCGGCCTCTGGTGTCGCAGTGCCGCTCCTGTGCAGAGCCGCGAGAACCTCGGCCTTGGCACCGCTCGGTTTGCGCAGCCCGCGGATGAAGCGCGGCTCTGCCTGCGCCGCGGAGCTCCCTCCGTCTCTCCCTTCCTCCGTCCATCTCTATCTCCCCTCCCTCCCTGCGTTCATCCCGCCAGGCTTCAGGACGGCCACAGCCATTGCTCAGCAGTGGTGGCAGAGTGGATGGTGTTTGCCCCTGCCCTCCGTTTCATCGTTCCGCGTTAATTTGGTGGTGTGGGAGCTCACCCTGATGTTCAGCCCTTTCAAGGTGGAGGAGAATTGATGGAGCAGTGCTGGTACAGTCACCCCTGGCCTGCAGCGAGGACTATGCTGGAGAGCCATGGCCAAAGCCATGCCAGGGAGTGTGGGCAATCGCCTGCCAGCACAGGACAGCCTGGCGCTGGTTTTTGTTAGCCTCTCTAAACATCTCTGTTGGTCCTGCTAAGATAGTGTCACAGTGATCACAGTTACCAGACTGTTACTAGGCCAGAAATAATGCATGAGTCTTCAGGTGTGTTCAGGTACTAACTCTAGATGAGAGTTCTGGGCTCAACGTACTCTGTCATTTTTATTATATACTGTGTTATTATCTAACAGAAGGCTTTAATAACACTTGCACACTGATAAATAGAACAAGCTGCACTTTTAATTTTGAAATAAATTACTTGCATGTTGATTCCAGTAAAAGTGCCTGGCTGTATAAATATCTGAAGTGGAGCTAAAACCTTGCCTCGACAAAATAATCCCTATATTGACACTTGTCTGTTGGATGATTTAGGTTTCTCGCTCAAGGGAAAGTCCCACTTGGAGGCAAGTGTGCAACTCTTTGCACATACTGTCCAGGGATGTTAGGCCCAGGAATAGGATTCAGAGCACTGGTTTTGTGCTCAGATTCCCTGGATTACGCTAAGAGCAGCCAGTTTAAGCTTGTATAAACACATTTGCTATTACCAGGTAATGCTGTGTGTAGTCTGTTACTTTACAAAATGCAATAGTGGAGTAATAAACTCTTGTAAACAAAAAACTGACAAAGACACCAACATCCCAGATTAAACAATTTTAGTGTCTGCAAAAGGCAGCTCATTGTGTTTTCTAACATTTGTGGACTTTTCACTAAATTTATGATAGCCGGAAAAGCAGATTGTTCAGTGCCCATTTTTCTCCCAAGTCATGCTTCTTTCCTAGCATTAATTCAATGAATGGGAAAAACTGCTCAGCTCATACTGATGGCCAGTATTAGTATTTCTAGAGATTTGGATTGGCTAAACAACAGTGATTAGGACCTGACTGAAGAGTATCAAAAAGAAAGATAACAAGGAATCATCAGTCCAGTAGCATGCACTCAGTTTATACTGAGAAGCCATTCATGAATGGGAGAAAGAACAGGTGATGTGTGGATGGATCAAAACAGGACTGTTCAGAGCCTTAATTAATAAAGATGCAGTGGGACTACCTGCACCTTCCCATCTCCATGCTGTGAGTGCTCCTGAACAGACCAGGATGCTGCATAACAGCAAGGAGAAAAAAAATGTAGAGAGATGTTTCCTTTTGAATACTGAATTTACATTAAGAGAAGGATGTAGAGTGATCAGTGTGCCTGGTACCCAATTGTGCCTGGTACTCAAAATACCTGACAGGTTTTTAAGAGTCACTGTGGACCTGTGATCTTTAAAAGAAGTTATGTCACTACAAAGTAATGTAATTAAGAACCTTCTTATGCTGTGCAGTCTCAGAATAGGCATGGTGAGGAAGTGGAAAGAATAAATTAGAATAAATTGTGTAACAAAAGTATCCCAACAGCAATAGAATGCTATGAAGTCTCATGCTGTGAAGTCTCATGAATATACTGGAAGAAGCAAGAAAAATGCAGTAATTATATTTTAATACAACCCTGACCAAGTTGTTTCTCTGTTCCAACAAGGCCTGTCAAATACATAAGCTCTTTGGGTTTGGGGTTTTTTTAAGAGAAGTGTTATCCAACTAATATGCATAGTACTTATGTGTAATGTTGAGCTAATTTGTTGGTTTCACAACAGAAGGCAAAAGTAACACCAGTGTTTCACATTCCTGGCATTTTATTGGGCCCTTGTAAATCTGAACACAACACTCGGCAGCTCTGGCACCATGAGCATTTCAGCTTTGTCACAGGGTTCTGTACTAGAGCTATGAGGGAAGTACAACAGCAGCTTGGATACCTTAGGCTCTTTCTGGAGGTGGCCGCACCAGTGTCCCCATCTTTGCTACGTCAGTCTTGTCAGAAGCTGAGGTACTAATTTTGGCACACACCCAGCTCCCAGCTTTGGTCTCCCAGTCCAGGTGCTAGGAGGATGGTGCCAGACTCTTTTTGGTGGTACTCAGCAGAAGGATGAGGAGTAGTGGCCATAAACTAAAGCATGAGAAGTTTCACCTTAACATGAGGAAAAACTTTTTTTACACTGAGAGTGGCAGCTGCCCGGGGAGTTCGTGGTGTTTCCCCCTCTAGAGACATTCAAAACCCACCAGGACATGCTCCTGTGTCACCTGCACCAGCTGACCCTGCCATGGCAGATATCTCCAGAGCTCCCTCCCAACCTAATGACCCTGCGATTCCGTGAAGACGTTTCTCCTCACTCCAGAGGCCACCTCGACACAGGGCTCAGCTGGAACACATGCACCTGGAGCCTGGACAGCAGGATAAGAACCAGCTTAATGACCTTGTTCCGCTCCAGCCGATTGGATGTGCTAAACATGTCAACGCACCTGAGAGGTCTCCTTTGCTGTTAGCAAATGGGGCTTCCAGAACGAGCTGGTTTGTGTAAAGCTGCTGCAACCTCACATACTACATGCCACACACCCCCCACACACACCCACCCCCCAAAACAACAGCTGATTTAGGTTTCTAAAGTACCATTATTGGCGGGGGGAGGGAACAAAACCAACCAAACAAAAAAGCCGAGCAATACAAAACCCCGCGCTGTGGGACATTCTGGTACTTTGGTCTCTTTGGCGGCCCGTAGGAGGCCCCCGCGCTTCCGTGAGCGCGGCGGCCGCGCAGGCGCAGCGGGGCTGCGGTGGGTGCGGGTCGGGGTGGGGGCGCGGATGGCGGTCGGGCCGCGCGATGCTGCGCTGGGTCGTAGCCGTGCTCAGCCACTCCTGCTTTGTCCCCAGGGACGGCTCCATGTTCTACGCGGTGCGCAAGGGCCGGCGGACCGGCGTCTACCGCACCTGGTGAGCAAGGGCTGTGGTGGAGAAGGAAGCCCGCCCGGCCCTGCCTCACCGCCGCCCACTCTGTTGCAGGGCGGAGTGCCAGGAGCAAGTGAACAAGTTCCCCTCCGCTAGCTTCAAGAAGTTCTCCACCGAGAAGGACGCCTGGACCTTCGTGCGCGCCGGCCTGCCGGGGCCGCAGCAGCCCGAGCCCGCAGGTAGGGAGGGAGAAGGGGAAGGAGGGCGGGCGGCGTTCCGCCGGGGGCTCGGGGCAGCTCGGCGGCTCTGTCCGCGCTGCCGCTGCAGCCGAAACGCGGCCACCAGCCCCTCTTCATTACCCTCACTGGCGCAGCGCCGTGGCGATGGCCTCCGGACACGGCGAAGGACGTGCTAGTGCAGTGAAAAATATTTATGTGGGTGTTTGGAGAGCGTTGCTTGTTCCGTGTCCTGTTAAAGTGTAAAGGCCCTTGCATGTCTTTGCTATTCGCTTTGATTTAGGATGAAGAATGACCGGTGTATTCTATTTCTTTTCGATAATAGTTTTGGGGTTGCTAATAGTTGCTAACGATTGTTGTCTTTAGAAGCAGTCGTTTCAAATAAAATTTGATTTTGCTGAACTTGCTTTTTTTTTTTTTTTTTTTTTTTTTTTTAAGGGGCATTTGGTCCTCCAGCTGTAACACAAGAAAGTGGTAGCCAGAGAGAGGAACCAGAGTTAAATACCGTGTTTTACAGTACATGTAAAAGGCCATATGAACAGTCTACTAACGAAGAGCAGATTGCAAAGCGTGTAAAGCACGATGAAGTACATTCAGTGTGCTCAACACCAACAGTCAGTGAAGATAAGTTCTCATATATGGGTGAGGTCTATGATCATTCCTTTAATTATTTTCATTTGTTTATTCTCTGTGACAAGCAACAGGTGTAACTATTAGAAAGCTTTTAGGGAGGTTTGTATGTGGTAGCATCAGGCCCATTATTTCTTTTTGAAATGAAAATGTGAACCATAATCTATTTGTTCACGTTGTCTTTCAGTGTAATTTTGATTGGTTTTAACTGGTATGAATATATAGCTTAATCATATTGTTACAGGTGTGATTTCTGGGCTACAGATTATATTTCAATATTTGGATGTAGCTGGAAAGTTTTGAAGAAGACATGAACTGTAGTGAGAAGTATGGGACTTGAGGCAGAAGTTCTTGTTGAGGCTGACTGGTTTGACAGCAGTGAGGATGTCAAGCTTCAGCAGGACTTGTGGTGTTCTCTGCTGCTAATTCACATGGCTTCTGCAGTTACCTTTTGGAAAGGCTCTCTGGGAGGGCAGTTTTGGAGATCAATATGCTGGCAGATTGTTCTTCTGTCTTAGTCAATGTTTTTGAGAAAGTGCTTGAACTTTTGATTTTGGTAATTTTTTTGTAGGGGACTTTGCAGTTGTTTATACAGATGGTTGTTGCACTGGTAATGGACGTAACAGGGCACGTGCTGGAATAGGTGTCTACTGGGGACCAGGCCACCCTTTGTAAGTAGCTCAATGAATTTTTTTTTTTAAATTAATATATTCTGTTTGTTTTTTATGTGATTTACAATACCAACCTCCTTTTAAATATGAAACTGTTGTTGAGAGTTATAATGACAGTGTTTTGAGACTGAGTCAGGAGATACTAGAGGGGAACTGAGAAAGCAGCCTTTTTGGGAAAAATCAACTGGAAATAGTATTTTCAGGGCTGAAGCCAGAATTCAAGTAATGTGGAAAGTTTTAAAATGGAAGTCTGTGTGCACAGAAGATGACAAACGTAATGTCATATTGATGTCAGGTCTACATATGCTGATTGCTCTATGGAGGGGAAAGCTAGAGCTAGAATATTCATTCATAATTTTTTATAAAAACATAAGTAACATTCTTGTCTTTATTTTTTTAATGTGTAGCTGTTATGCCCCATTCTGAATACTTGGGATAACTAATCTACTATTTGTTCTTTGGACACAGAAATACCAGTGAAAGACTTCCTGGACGGCAGACTAATCAAAGAGCAGAAATCCATGTAAGTATCAAATGTCCTGAAAAGCTTCTCCATGTTAGACTGGAGCTGCACTTTTATGCCTGTTTCAACTCTGGTTTCCAGAAATCAGTATGGAGCTCTAAGGGAAGTATGCAAAACATTAAGAGTTATGACTTCAAACAAATAGTTACTTTAAATTTTTCCTGGCCTTTATTGGCTTTGAACTAGGTAATTCACCTTGAGAGTTCCCAAATGTCACCAAGCACAGTTATTTAAACAGTCTTACATTAGGAAAGTCTGGCTCTCAAATCTATATAGATTCCTTTATGTTTTTAAGGTGTATGTTTCAGACCCTAGATTGAGGGCTGCTGAGTTGAGTATTGGTTAAGAAGAGAGTCAGAGGTTAAGAGGATCAGAGTATCATAATCCTTAGATAAATATAAAAAACAATTCTAGGCTCCTAACTTCTGTTGACAACAGCAGATTTAGCCTTCTTGTCTCCTCTTAATTATGGTATTGCTGCTATCCTGCACTCCATGTTTGGAGATGAACTGAAATGGGCAATTGATCTGCTTAAAAACTAAAAAGTTCATTGTAGACGTGGTGTTGGTATGCCAGTGGTCAAACTTGTCACTAAAGAGCATTTCAGTTCTAATTCTCACCCAGCCACTTCTCCCTGTTACATTTCAGAGCACCAAAAAACCCCCAGCCTCTTAAGGCTTCCAGACTGTTGGAACTGATATGAATTCTTCCTCTTTAAGGTTTTGGAGAAAATGCCTTGGTGTTGAAAGAGGCTTTGATAGTTAGAAAACAGGTCAGAGAGCTACTCCTTCAGCACAGAGTTGAACATCACAATATTATGAGGTTTTGTTTGCCATTGAAACTTAAGTGCCTGCCTCTTTGCCTGAATCATAAAGGTGTCATCTGCAATACACAATTTTGGGATCTTCTCCACTAAAACATGTTAATAACCATTGGTGGAGAGGTTATAGTAATACTCTGTAGTTCTGTGTTATCATCAGGTACTTCGGTATTTTAATTCCGTGTGGTCAAAATCCTTTCTGAACTGTGGTTGTTTTGAAATGTTCTTAAGGCAGCCTGCAAAGCAATAGAGCAAGCCAAGAGTCAAAACATCAAGAAGTTAATAATCTACACTGATAGCAAGTTTACTATTAATGGTAAGTTAATTTTAATTTTCCTGATCTTTAAAGACACACTGCATGCTTTTTCATTACGTTAAGACCCACAGAACATTCTGAGTCCTGGAGAGAGGAATGTTAGGAAGACAGTGCATAGCTTATCACTCATGACTGCTTGGGAGGAAACTTCAGAGTATCAGACATTGCCTGCTAACTGCATGAAATAGAAGTAGAGTCAAAGTGTCTGTTAAAGTAAATGCTGACAGAAGTCACAACAGGATTTGTGTCTTGAGGTGATCAGTGTGACAAAATCTAGGAAAAGTGTTTTTCATGTATAGGCTGTTAAGGCTGTACTCAGGAAATTACTTGGAAGTTGGTGTGGTAACCTGTAGGGTTTTTGTTGTTTTGCTCATATTGGATAGGCTGTATTTAACACACACCTGTGAAGTACATTCACATTCTCTTGCTTCCAAGCTTTTAGGCTACACTCCAAGAGATAGCCAGAGATATGTGCTCAGAGTATTATTAAAATACCTGAAAAGCTTATTTTTATTCTCTATAAATACCATATGAAGTAGCCAATAAGACTTAATTCCTGAGAGAAACTTCCTCTTTCCTCAAGATCTTCAGATTTTGTTCCTGTGATAATCTGGAACTACATAAGTATTTTTTCCTGTCTTTTTCTCAATTTTACAAAAGCAGTACATGTTTTTGTTGTTTTCTGATCACTTTGGAGATTTGATTTTGTGGGTCTTCTTTGAAATAACATTTAACAAAAACTTTGTGCAACTTATGGTTCAAAATTAAATGTTACTCTTTTTGATTTTGTCTTAGTCTCTTTGGTTTTGCTTGCAGTTTCACTTCGTAATTTTGGATCACTGAAGTGCAGGTTCCATTCTTGTTTAACCAAAGTTATTTAAAATGCCAGAGAAGGAGCCTTGTAGTTAAGCACAAATGCATGTAATTTGGTTTTTAGGAGGTTTTATATGCAATATTGGAGATTTTCTATTTGGTTCAGATCATGAAAGCAGTAAAGATGTCTTAACTGTCCACACCAGCAAAGATGCTTTAAAAAAAACAAAACAAAAAGGGCCCTTACTTAAGAAGTAATGTAGAAAATTCTCTGGTGAGTTGTAGGCTTTACTTACTGTATCATCAAGCAAACCCTTAGCTTTAGTTTATTGAAGTTCATGAGATAATTTGTGTGCAATGCATATATAAGACTGTAGTCTTTAAATACCTGTTTGTAAAAACATGGTTGGGTAATTCAGATAATAATGAAGAAATCCAATCCTGAAAGACAGCAGCAGAGAACCAAACAAGAATTATCTTTTGTCTCCAGTGTTTTTGCCTGAGACTTTGTACAGAGGTAATGACTTGTTAAAAGGTTGTTGGCTGCAACTTGATCCTTGCTGGCTTCTTTATTAGCACTCTTATGGTGATACTCCCTTTGCACAGGTATTACGAGCTGGGTTGACAACTGGAAAACAAATGGTTGGAAAACAAGTTCAGGGGGAAGTGTAATAAATAAAGAAGATTTTGAAAGACTTGATAACCTAACAAAAGACATAGAAATTCAGTGGGTAAGTTCCTTGTTTCCTTTTCTTAATGACATCTTAAATATGTCTCTTGTAGAAACTTAAGTGTGATCATAACTATCACTTTTGTAGAGCATAATATTGTACATCTTTAAGTAAAACTGCAAGTACAGAGAAGCTGCTTGTTGTGTGTAAAGTAAATTAGCAACATAACCTAGATTCTTGGAACCAATATTTCATTTATTTAAATGAATATTTGTATTTGTTTCCCATCTCTAATTATTGCAGGCATTTTCTTAGAAGTAATAATTTTTAGTTTATTAGTGCTGTTAGTCGATGCAATTTCTGTTCCTGGAAATCTAACCTTAGAATATAACTGTTTTTTGTGCTGTAGCTGAATTTCTGTATTTGCTTTTCAGAACTCTTTAGGATGCTTGTTTGTTGGAGTAACTCAATCACATGAGTGTCTTTAAACTGGGAAAACTGAATGTTATAACCCCAAATAAACTGACCTAGTTTTCTGTGCTTTAACTGTGTTTCTTCTAAGAAAAATTTATACGAGGATGTCCTTAAAATAACAATTTTTAAATTGTTTTGCTCTCCAGTTAAGAAGTAAACAAACTTCTATACAGGTATTTCTGGTAAAATGTATTTTTCTGTAACCTCTAATACCAGTGCTTAATACTTAAGGGAATATATATTCCTTTGCTCTTAAATTTTAGCCTAATCATGGTATAAGACCACTGATTTGAGAAACGTGTGTACAGTTGACTTTGTAGCTGCTAATGGCATGTTTACTCAGCCTCTGTCTTTACTATGTAGAAAACAGGATCATGTGGATATTTAATGTGCAATTTTTTGTTGGGAATTTATTGCAGGTATTCATGTTATTCTGTATTACAGAGCTGGTGACTGCAGTTTACAGGCTGACTAGATTTTCTATAGCTACTCTATTTCCTGTTGAGGAGAAAGTGTAAAAATTTAATGACGAACTAAGTTTAGCTGTTCTTGGGAATATTTTACATAATTAAAAGATACTCCTTTATGCACACTTCTTAAACCTGAATCTCTTAAAAAGGTGGGAAGAATTTTGTTTCAGGAGGAGTGTGTGCATACACAGTCCTCCATGGGCTGCAGGTGAACCTCTGATCCACCGTGGCCTTCGCTGGGCTGTCAGGGGGACAGGCTGACTGACTGTGGTCTGCAACACAGACTGCAGGGGAATCTCTGCTCGAGTGCCTGGAGCACCTCCTCATTCTGCACTGACCTTGGTGTCTGCAGAGCTGTTCCTCTCACATATTCTCACTCTTCTCTAGCTGTTGTGCTGCATTTTTACCCTTTCTTAATCATGTTATTGTAGAAGAGCCATCAGCTTTGCTGATGTGCTTAGCTGTGTCGAACTGTGGATCCCTTTAGAGCTGTCTGTATCTGGCTCATGCAAGGGCATTGTTGGTGTCTTTTCACAGAATTCACACCTACAGCCCCCCATGTGGTACCAAAACCTTGCCATGTAAATCTAATGTCATCTCACACACACTTCATGCCTGTCCCCTCTCAGATCTTGTCAAATAGCAAGCTTGACTTTCTTCCTCACCTTCCTACTCCACCCTTACTTCTGACAAGGATGGGCTTAAAGTTTTTTTCAGTTCCTGATTGATGGATGGACAATTAAAACATCTGAAAACTGAGAGGTTCTTTTAATATTCTATGTATGTATCCTGAGTGAGTGCTGTAACTACGAAGGCTTTTAGTGGAATAGAGGTCTTTGGCTTTTGGGTAAAGATTAGCTCAGTTTAAGCACTGAATGCAGGATGGTGGGAATTTGAATTGGAGCTGTTGTCTGCATTTCTTAAAGGTAGGTTAGCTGATCCTCCTGCTTTTCACTAATTCCCATAAAGATGATATTCACAGTTTGGCAAGAGTTTCCCTAGAGGAAGAGAGACAGTGAAAATCCCTGGGAAGAAAACCTAAGAGCTAAATATTAGGTGCTCCTGTGCTATCAATGATAGAACATTGCTTGATCAAATTTCATGTATCTACTTCTTTCTGGTTTCTTCCACATTTAACATTCCTATATTTTGTCCTGACAGATGCATATTCCTGGTCATGCTGGCTTCCGAGGAAACGAAGAAGCTGATAGACTAGCAAGAGAAGGAGCTTGTCAACCAAAGATGTCCTGGGACTAGAGACTGTTGCACTGGGAGGAAAAGGCCTAACATGACAGCAACAACTTGAACTGCTGTAATTGTTTTGGAGTTGAGCTTTGAGCTGTACTTCTTTCTGGCCTGTAGCACTAAATATAAACCAACTTCTAGGAAGGAAAACCCCACATTTTCTTCTATGGCATTTGTTTTACAATTGAGACAATATTTAGTTGATGATACTGAGTATTTGTTTATTCTCCATCTGTTGGAAGGGCTGTGGTCAGTGGCTTTAGCTATCTTGTGTACTTATGAATTCACCTTAAAGACGGGCTTCTGAAGAAAAGACAGGCTTCTGAAGAAGTGATTTTTAAATTGAAGTGTTCTGTATTTTCCTCTTAGTGAAATAAACTTTTTTTTTTGTACAGAGGTATATATTGCAGCCCAAAATAGCTGGGCCTGGGGCAGACTTTGGGGTTGGTTTATTTGGTAGGAGGTCACCTAACACAGATGTCTATTGGTCTGTTCTGGCATTTTGGTACTTGCAATACCTGCTCCACAGATGGGCTTGTAGCACTGACCTGTGTGTGCCTCACAGTGTCAGCTACAGCACCAGTAGGTTTCTTTTATCATGTTACTTTGCAGGGTAGCTTGAACAAAAAAAAAAAACAGGTCTCAAGAAAACTTGAACAATGAATCTTTACTGTTCTCTTTACCTGATTCATGTTCAAGCTCTTTGTCTCTGGCTTCCTGTTTCCATTAAGTAGTTGTTCTTTTTTGTTGGTTGGTTGGGTTTTTTTTAATGCATAATAGTTCTTGTTACCATTGTTAGTTCCTCTTCAGTGTTGTCCCAAAGGTAGTAATTGACCATTTCATCTGAAAGGCACTAGAAGAGATAAGCTTCTCCCTATCTTCCGGATCTCAAGTGTTTGACTTAATTTTTTCTAGTCAATTATGAGATTAATGGGATGGCTAATGTGCACTTGAATTGGAGAGTAATTACCAGTAATCAACATGGGTTTATTTTCTGTGCAGGTATACAGGAAAAGCAAACGGGTTTGTTGTGTTATCTGTGTCAACTTCTCTATACTTGTACTACTGAATAGCAGGGCTTAAGCTAGGAGTCACTGAAATGTTTTTGTATTTGTTAATTTCTATACAGATGGTTAGAGCTGCAGAAATTTGTTACTTAATAGTTCCCCATGCATTACAATATCTTTCCTGAGGCAAAGTGTGAGGTTTTACATATTTAGTCACGTGGTTGTAGGAGGAGGAGGAGACTGCTCATCCAGTAGTTAATAGATCCGTGAGGATTTTTTTTTCTCTCATCCAAAACTGCATATTGAAGCTCATTTAGGGGTAAGGAGGGCACTGATTGAGCCCCTTCTGCTTCTTGGTATATATGCACACAATTAGCTATTTACTTTAGAAGTTTGGTGCAAAGACCCACCACTCCAATCAGTAACTTGCCTATCTTACATATTCTGTTAAACAAGTAAATCCTATTTACTGTATGGAAATCAGGTTGGTTTTTGTTTGGTTTGGTTTGGGGTTTTTTGTTTTTTTTTTTTTTTTGAAGCAGGAGCTTTGAAAAACCTTTAGGATAGTGGGTAAATCATAATTGTGTAATACTGAATTTAGGCCACTTGATTACCTGAATCTAATAGGTAGATGATAGTAGAAAATCTAATAGGACAGAGTTTTATATCCATTTGATATGAATGTTTATTCTTATTCTGGAAATTCAAGACAGAAGAAAGCCAAGAGGGAGGTTAAAAGATTAAGGCTGATTAAAGGATGGAAAACAAATAGTACTTCTTAAAAGGACTTAACAGGGGCTTGAGACCCTGCAGAGGATGGTGGATGTCAAAGTCATCTTTTCAGAGAACTGCAACTTTGGAATATTGGGATTTAGCAGCCATGATACTCAGTGCTGGCTGTCCAAACATTTCCTTGTCCTCCATGGGCCTTAGCACAGCTTCTAGAGTACATGTTTGATAACCAGTAGTGCTTAAACATAAATACTATACATTAAAGGGATCTGGTACCTTTTAATGAGAATTGAAATAGTAATGATTGAGACACTTTGGTAAGTAAACTCTTTTTAGGAAGAAAAATTCTAAGGCGGGATTGTTTAGCTTGTCTGGCCATTCTTATATTGTGCTTAGCTGGGCTGATGGTTTATTTGTCATACAGGATCAGGTAGATGCAGAACTGGAGGCCGGAGGGGACACATGCCAGGGTGTCTCCTTCACTCCAGCTTGGGGAGGGTGCTGAGGCTGTATCTTCACAGATGGAGACAACACGAGTTACCTGTGCAAGCATGTCTTCCCACTTGCTTTATTGTTCTAGTTTATTTTTTATTTTTACATTCTGTTGGGTTGCAATACAGGCCTTGAAGCCTGAGACGTACCAGTGCGTTCTGTGAGAGCACATGCAAACACCATGACTGCCCACTGCAGTTACCCCGGGCGGCTGGTGCGGGTGGGAAGCCCCGAGCCCGGGCCGGTCTCTCGGGGAGAGTCTCGGCTCTCAGCCTGGAGCTGTTCCTCAAACGAAAACTCCGCACCGCGCCCCGTTCAGTGCGCTCGGAGCGGCCCCTGGCCCCGGTACACTCTGCCCTAGGCCGCGGGGCGGGCCGGGCCCTGCAGCCCCGCCGGGGCGGGACGCGCTGCCAGCCCGGCCCTGCGGACACTGCGGCGGCGGGATGGTGGAGGCCTGGTACATGGACGAGTCCCAGGAGGACCAGCGGGCACCGCACCGCCAGCGGCCCAACCGCGCCGTCAGCCTGGAGCAGCTGCGCCGCCTCGGCGTGGTGTACCGCAGGGTACGGCTCGGGATGTGTACCGAGAGTACGGCCGGGGGTACTGAGGGTACGGCGGGGGTGTGTACCGAGAGTACGGCCGGGGGTACCGCGGGGTACGGCTCGGGATGTGTACCGAGAGTACGGCCGGGGGTACCGCAGGGTACGGCTCGGGATGTGTACCGAGAGTACGGCCGGGGGTACCGCAGGGTACGGCTGGGGGTACTGAGGGTACGACTGGGGGTGTGTACCGAAAGTACAGCTAGGGGGTACCGCAGGGTACGGCGGGGAGCCCCGGGGCCGGGCTGAGCCGCGCAGGGAAAGCCGTGCTGGGGGCCGGGCCGGGCCGGGCTGTCCGCAGAGGGGGAGGCAGCCGGGGCGGGACACGGGTGCAGCTCCGCCGTGTCCTTGTGGCAGCTCGCCTGCTGCGGCCGACCTGCCCCGGCACCTCAGGATTCCCACGAGTGCCCAGAGTTGCGCCTTTAGCAATGGCGTCCGAATGTTTTGGTTTTGTTTTGTTTGGTTTTTTTTCCGCTCTGCCTATTTTTTTAGTTGGATGCTGATAACTATGAGACTGATCCATGCTTGAAAGAGATTCGGAGAGCAGAAAATTATTCTTGGATGGATATAGTGACCATACACAAAGACAAGCTTCCAAATTATGAGGAAAAGGTAGGCGAGGCTTTGCTTTCAGCGCGGGTTTCGGCGCCGTCTGCCGCTGGACACCTGCACGGCCCAGCAGGGCTCGGGGATGAGGCTTCCACGTCTAAAATACATCCTGTACCCAAGGCCTGAACATTAAAAAAGAACTTTTGATATTATTTTAAAGATAGCAAAGGTCTTTTGCTTCTGTAGATTGCCTTCAAAGGTTCTGAGGATCACTTCTGTCACTGTAATTTCAAAACTAAGATTCCTACCAGGAGAGTTCTGCCAATGCAGACATGTCCTCAGAAAGCCTCTCTGGGATGAAGGCAAGTGGCTGCCAGCTGGGCCTGGGCTTTGAAGGCTTTTACATCCTAATGGCTGCTTGCATAATGCGTCTTTTTTAAGTGAGTGTTAACCCCATGGAATTGAAGAGATACATTCTTTGTACAAGAAGATTTTTTTACCCGTAGGGAGCTTGTACCTTGACAATTTCATAACAACTCAGTGCTGTTCAGGTGAGCCTCCTAGAAGGAGCTTTCTCATCCCAGCCTCCAGGTGCTGCTGGCTCGCTGCTGTGACTTAGGGACAGCAACCCAATGACACTTCAATATTTTTACTAAATTTCCATTTACCAGTTTGTTTTAAGCCCATTGTGTTCTAGTGGTTTTGTCTTGGTGAGAAGGTGAATTAGGTAGTAACTCATTAGGTGCATGGCCTGGGTAGGCTCTATCTGACAGAAAGGTGAGCCATTCTTTACAAGACGTGGGGACTTTTGCTCATCCTGCTGTGCTGGATCACTTCTGGCTCAAGGATGTCTGCACAAATCTTCCAGACCTGAGCAGGTTGTAATGGTACCTGGCATTGCACTGCTCACTGTGCACTAAACCTCTCAGGTCTCTGTTAATTGAACTTTTAAAATGTGTTTTATCTTCTGTGTGTGTACAGATAGTTTGCCATTCCAGGAAAAAGAGAATGTTGCTGCCACTGTCTTGAATGTGAGAGCCTGGAGCTGGGTCTCTCTGTGTGTGGGCAGGCATGACACTGTGTACATCAGATTGCTGTAGATGGGCTGTGTTTGACAGTAGCTGCATTTTCACAGACAGTTAGTAGTACCCTGTGCAGCTAATTCAACTCTATGTAAGTGTAAAAGAGGCTTTGTTTTTGTGCTGCATGTTGGGGAAAAAAAAAGTCACAAAACGATCAAACTGAGCAAGTGCAAGGACCAAATCCTGCAGTGGGAAGTTTTACCTATCTCTCTTTCACATGGGTGTAAGCATTTCTGATATTCAGAGAATGGTTATGTACAGCTAGAGATGATGTTTCTTGTCAGAGGAGTTCCTGCCCTCCAGAGGAAATGTAGGATGCTCAGATGTGCCCTGAGACAGGGGGTGTCTGGCTGGCTTGGCCATGTTTGTCTCCCCTGTTAGTTAGAACACAGTTACCCTCTGAAAACCATTCTCAGCTTCTCTGTGCTTCTACCAGATTTCTTTGCAGTTTTCCCATATTCATTAGTTTTACAAAATATTTGCTATTCCTAGATAAAAACGTTTTATGAAGAACATTTGCACCTCGATGATGAAATTCGCTACATCTTGGAGGGATCTGGCTATTTTGATGTTCGAGACAAGGATGACAAATGGATTCGGATTTCCATGGAAAAGGGAGACATGATAACCCTCCCTGCTGGCATATATCACCGCTTTACACTGGATGAGAACGTATGTTGTTGTAGATTACCGTGAATTTTGGTGACAAATCCGTGTGAATGTATATCACATTAGTAACTACATGCCCTGAGACTTGCAGTTCATTAGCAAAACATATTAAATATGAAGGAGGAGAATGAAAAATACTAAATAATTCACAGCATCTGAACCTTTCATCTCCAGGTCACAAATTCAGCTCCTTCTCAGCTGTAACTGTAAGTCATTCCACGTGATATCTGTGGCATCTAAGCCTTGGGCTGTGCCTGCCACAGTTGCCCCAGCTGTCATTTGAGGTGGAAGAGGTCTAGATGGATCATTCTGTATTGCCTTGTTGTGTATTTTTGTGGGGATAGAAGAGCATGTCTGTGTCCAGCAGTGACATTTTTCACAAGTGTTAAATTCACCTTCAGGGAAAGAAAGATTTAAAGGCCTAGAGCCACTACTTGCAACTACTGTATGCTAAGCTAGATGCTGGCTTCACAGGTGGTGACCTCCTTTGGAAAGATATTTTTGTCATTGTGAGTGTGAGATTGACACTGATAGTCCCAGTCTGTGTTTCTCTTCTTATGGGCTTTTACAAACCTGTTTGTCACCTTGGCATTACCCCTGGAAAATGGGTGAACATGTGCTGTCTCCTGTGTGGTGAAATTGCATCTCTAGTGAGAAGGAGGGTTTTGAAAAGGTCTTTGTTTTATATCAGCTGCCCAGATAGCGGTTGTTCATACATGTGAAAAAGGGAGATGCTGCTTTGGTGAAAAGCATGACTTTTCCCATCTGCATCTTGAGATCCACAGCATATAAGCTACATTTACTATTCTCAGGGTGGTGGGGGTTTTTTTTTTTTTTTTTGTTTTGTTTTGTTTTTTTTTGTTTTTGTTTTTTTTGGTTTTTTTTTTTTTGTTTTTGTTTTTCCTTCACAGACAAAATGTCAGGGGTTATGGTTGAATCCCTAAGGAGTCTTAAGTGTTTGTTCACTTCAGGAACTTTAGTCCAGAAGTGCAGTCTTCAAAGTAAAAACTTCAGGTGCCTCTAGACCCTGGCATTTTGCAGCTAAGTTCTCTTGGTACCTAACGTTATTCTTACCATTGCTGAACACTTGGGTGTGAGATAATCATCTGTCATTGTTCTACAGAGTATGTGGGGTCTAAGTCTATAGCATAGTGGGCAGAAGAGGAGACTTCCCCATAACCCCGTGGTTGGAGCACTTCTGCATGATGTAAAATCCCATTTTCTGCTGCCACAGCTGTACCTTGCACCAGGCATACTTTTGGTTAGCTGGTGTTAGAGGCTGTTGCTTTTCCTATTGGATTCTGGAGAGTTTTCACTTACTGTAAGCATTATTTTTTGGGTAGTTTATACAATCCCCATTCAGTTTTTATGGCTGTGACTTTGACACTTCTGGTATTCTCCAAAAGCATTGTGTAAACATCTAGGGTACTCTGGCTGCTGCTGCTTAACTAGGCAAATAGGATTTAAATGCTGCACTGCTGAGTATTGTGGATGCAGTGTGGTTTCTTGGGAATGGGGAGAAGTAATACTTCTGTCTCAGCTGAAGGCACTGGTCATGACACAGTGTATCACTGCATAGGTGCCGGAGTCCTCCACTGCAGATGGGAGCAGAAGCAGCAGCATAGTCCTATCAACTTCTGGAATATGTGCAGCTTTCAGCCCATCATGAAGTGGTTTCAAAAATTTCTGCAGAAGCACAAGTGAAATCTTAACTTTGGAGTGAAGATCCCTTGAAGGGGAGCTCTTAAATTATTTGTCACTTCTTGTTCTTTGGCAGAATTACGTGAAGGCAATGAGGCTGTTTGTTGGAGAACCCGTCTGGACTGCGTACAACAGGCCAGCTGACGATTTTCCTGCACGGAAACAGTATATGAAGTTTTTGGCTGAAGAAACACATAATGGTGTCTGAGACCTGACAGGCGGAACATCCTGAAGCCCTGCCAGAATCAATGTGCCTTCTTGCTTCTCACTGATTAAACTTGTATTCACATAGGAAATTGGAATCACAGAATCATAGAAAAATTCAGATTGAAAGGTCATTTGGACATGATTTAGTCCAACTCTGTGAATTACTATGCCAGTTTTAAAGCTAGACCAAATTGCTCAAGTCCCTGAAGTTTGGAAACCTCTCGTGGTGGAGGTCCCACAGCCTGTCCGGATGCTGGTTCCAGCACTTAGCTGCTGCATTTGTTCTTCATGGCCACTCCTTGGTTGCAGTTTGCAGCTGTTGCCTATTGCCCTTTCACTGCATGTCTGAGGAGAATCTGTCTTCTTCAAAGTCCCTGCTCTAGTAGGAAACTGTAGTTGGGTCTCCTCTGCGCCTTCTCCTCTCCAGGCTGCACAAACCAGTGCCTTTGGCAGGGCTCCCTTCTGTTAACTATGATGTTCAACATGTTTTGCCCTAGTTCTGGTGACTGGGGGATGTCAGATGTCACTTGTAACCACCTGATAGTTAAGCTTGAACCACAGACTGTTTTGTGCCCAATGGACCCGAGGTTCTGCATCTTCCCAGTAGTTTGTATCCTCAGTCAGGCTGCAAGGCTGCTGTGGGGCAGACCAGTGAAAGCCTTGCTGGAGTCAAGGTGAATGGCACCTGTGGTGTCCCCTCTGCCACAGAGCCATTGCCCCTGGCAGTCAGCGTCAAGCAGAATGTGTCCTTGGTGAATTGGCACTAGCTGCTTGCTCCCTGGTTGGCTGGAACACCGTCCATAATGGCTTATTCTCTAACATTCCTGGGGACTGAAGTAGGGCTGAGCAGCCTGCAGTTTCCAAGATCATCTTTAGTGCCTTTTTGAAGGCGGTGGTATTATTTGCCTTTTTCCACTGAAAAAGGTTTTCCTGATCTCTGTGACCTTTCAAAGATGCCAGCAGCCTTGCAGTGACATTAGCTAGTTGCATTTACAGTTGCTCAGGAATCCATTTTCTAACCTTTGTTTCTTGGTATTTCTGGCAGGTAGAATTGCAAGAGGTGGGCTACATTAATATTCACTTTGCTCAGAATCCATGCTAATGAACTATGTAGGATCCTGGTTTTAATTAAAGAAAATAAACCCTCCTTCATTCTTGTCTAAAAATGTTCATAAGAGAAATTTGCATAATCGGCATTTTAGTATGCAGCTTTCCAAATTCTACCCTGGTACATAAAGCTGTGGTTTTCTCAGTAAAATGTAACAATTTGTTCTTGTGAGTTATTAATAAAATTACTTCGACCTGGGTATGTTTTTTTTTTGTTTTTTTTTTTTTAATTGGTTTGTTTGGGTGTTTCTTATCCTTCTTCCTGACATTTAGGACCCATTGAACAACAGTGTTACTATAATTATTAATCAGCTTTTATTCCTTGTGCTGGCACTGATTTGTTCTGTAACATGGGACAAATCACTGACTGTGACTCATTTGCTTGAGCTGTGGAGTAGGCTTAGGCACATGAGGCTGGTTTTCTGTAAATGCCTTGTGCTAACACAGGACATGGAGCTCCCTAGCAATGGGCACTGGAGCATTTTGCTCTTCTCAGTGATGAATTATGGCAGCTGGGCAGATATACTGCTTGCTCCAGCCCTCAGTGGAAGATGAGCTGACTGCAGCCTGTGTGCTGATTTCAGCCAGATATAATACATGCTCCTGCCTTGCAGTCTCCTAAATAAATAACTCTAGAAGGAAGTGGAAATGGCCTTGCCTGGGTCTTCCTAGGGTGGCAGATGATGGACAATTGGACTTTCCCACTGTTCTTTCCTATGAGTGTGTCTTTAGTAGATACAGTGTTTTTCTCACTTTATAGCAGCATTGCTGTTAACCATTTCTAGGTGTTTTCTTTTAGTGTTTCTGAAAGTGAAGTTGCAATTTTGGAGTGAAATTGTCCTAAATTTGCAAGTTGGAAAGGGTGGAGAAAAAAGTCGTGTTTCTTAGGGTTTGGGTTGCAAGCTGGACCAGATGTGGGGACACAGCTGACCCTTTAGGCTGCCAGTGTGGGTTCAGTTTATGGGAGGGGGTGCAGGCACAACCCATGCTTGCAAAACTGAGACTCACTGAGCTCTCCGTGCAGCCAGGACTGGCTTTTGTGCCATGGTCCATAAGCCTGTCTGAAAAATCGGTGTTGTGAACAAGTAGGAAGTGTAGTTATAGTCAGACACAGAGAAGGCTGTGCTGTGACATGAGCCTTACTGGCTCAGGGATCTGTGTGCCACTTGTCTGAAGGGAGAACTTGAATGTCCTCTTGAACAGCACAGTGGGGCTTCCTGCTCCCAGAACAAACTTTAGGGATTTTTCAAGGTACAAATACAGGAATAAATGACAGTCGTTGCCTGCAGCAGATTTTATTCCTTTGATTTATATGCCACAGAAAATTTGGTTTCTGAATGTAAAGTGAAATGACTGCTTTCTCCTGGTGCTGGTATCAGTCCCTGGTATGCCATCCAGTTCACCCCCCTTCTAAGCTTTTGTTTCCTTTTGGTTTTTAACAGAAGCCAAGGTGAGACTGTTCATTCCTCCTATGGGCCTTTCTGTTTTGATCTCTCTCTGCAAAAGGAGAGGTGGGGCAGCAGCACAGGCCCTCAGGAACCCCCACTTACAGAGCAGCCCTCCCCTGCCAGGCTGGGGGAGCGAGAGCAGGTAATGCATTCTCCTTGGGAGAGATTTACAGTGTGCAGCAGTGATGAGGGATGGACAGTAAAGCAGCTGCCCGCAGCAATTGCTTTCAGCAGCCTGCTGATGTAGGATGTGACCTGGGAAGCAGGACTGAACCACCTTGTTTTGTTGCCTCTCTGGAGGAATATATACACCCGGTACAGCTCCCATCTCCTGGCTGTCAAAATAACACACGATCACCCCACTGGAGATCGTTCATCATTTTCATAGCACAATGCATTCTGCTGCTGAGAGGTGGCAGGGGCTGTGGGGTCTGACTGTCAACACTTTGGAGTCCATGCCCTTTAGTGCTATAGGTGTCTTTGAAAGTGTGAAAGCTTTGCACTCCCAAAGTGGTTTTTGTCAGCCGGGAAAAAAAGCAATTTGGGGCCAGTATAAAGATTCCGCACCTGCAAAGAGGTTATGTGGGAAATTACAGTGGGAGGAAACGGCTGGGCAGAAAAAAATGTTAATATTAATAGAAAACATTCCAAAAAGCAGAGAGATGGGAAGGAGAGCATGCCATTCCTTTAGATGAAAAATGCAGTTTATTTTCATTGTGATTTTTGTGGTTTTTTTCTTTCTTCCCTCCCCTTCCTGCCCTCTCCTCCCCTCCCCAACCCCCCCAAAAGTGCAAAGTGAAATTGATTTTTGGTCCAAAAATGGTTCTGTTTTTCCACAACTAGTGGAAAATCTTAGTATATTGTTGTAGTATGAAAATTCATGTAAGTAGATCTAGCAACATCATATTAGCAGCATTAACTCAGGCATGATTTCATATTTCATATTTCAGCTCCTCCAGGATTAGAGTTTAAAAAAAATTAGGAGAAATGGTACTGAATTGAGATGTTTAAAAATAGCTTTTTTTGGTACCTGTGTATTATTCTCCGCTTTAATCCAATCTTCCCTGAAATGGCATATATCCCATTTTCTCATGAACATCTTGAGAGAGCTTTTCTGAAGTAGACTCAGTGCAAACTGTGGATGGACAGTAGGATCTTTAATAATTTAGATGGGCAAACTGGTGGCTGCTCTCCCTTGTTATATGTCCTAGGGCAAGTTTCTTTGGCTGGATTTTTTAATGAAAAGACATTTCATGGTAGTTAACTAGTAACATCCACTTGGGGGGGGGCTAAAAATAGGTGAAGGGGAGTGCTGCTGGTGATGAGTGTCTTGCCCTGGGCTGCCTGAGAGCAGGGGCTGTGCTGCTGCCTGCAGCTGTGGGAGCTGGTAGCTGCCCGTCCTGGCTGCTGAACTTGACTGGTAAAAATCTTCATGTACTCAGAACATCAGGTCTTACTGGCAGAACTGGCACTCTCCTACAGGATTTCTGGTTCCAGAAACCAGAATGTGAGCTAGGAACTTAGGAGAAGGATCTGCCTAATGAAGGCAGTCATTAAATATCAGCTGGCAAACACCAGCACACATGAAGACTGATGCAAGCTGAACATTGCTGTGAAGAATATTTCTTTGTAGCCAAATTGTGGATTTAGATATTTAGCCAAGCTGTAGACCTGACTTGTGCTATGCTTGAAAATAACATCATTTGTTTGGGACTCTTTCCTGGGAAAATGATAGAAATTCTCAGATTCCCCTCCTAATAGGGGAGGAAGTCTGAGAATAGGGTTACTGCCAGTTGTCTTCTATTTCCTGAAGCCAAATAAACATTGGGGGATTAATTGGTGTTACAATTTAAATATTTCTGGCTCAAAGATGCAGATTTCATCTGATTTAGTGCACTCATTATGATTTTACAGCTTAATTCCCAAAACATTTTGTGTAGCTGCAAAAAGGTAATACTCTGCTATACCTGCAATTTGAAAAACCTATTTTTGTGCAACTGAGTAACTAGCTCTCATTATTTATTAACTGTATAAATATCCAGATAAGGCAAAGAAGCAAAATTTCACAAACCAAAATGCTTGGGGAAAGATTCAACAGTTAAAGGATTGTGAATCTCTTTCAATTCTGGCCTCCCCTGCTGCAGTTCTCTCTGAGATACCTGCATTAATTTTGTTTTATTCTCTGTGCTGCTTCTCAGAGTACCAATTAAAAACGGTTGTGCCTGTCAATATTGGCTGGTAGAAAATTGGGCTGGGTATGCTCTGGGATTGCCTTTGGTCACAGACACAGCCCAGAGCAGTCAAGCTGAACTCTGGGCTCTGGTTTCCTCTGTGATCACAGGCATTTGAGCTGGGAGCATTTGAATTGGGCCCGCCCTCAGGCTTATTTATTTCCCCAAATGATTCAGGCAACTTAAAACTGTTCATGGGAAAGAGGTGAGCTGTCCTTGGTGATGCTGTAACAAAACAAAGTGGTGAGGCATAAACAAAGAGGTGGCCGGGCTGTGCACAATGAGCTGCTGCCCCAGCCTTGGGTGGGGCTCAGTCCTGCTGCCACTGCAGCGTGTACCAGAATTTGGTTTTTTTTTTTTTTTTTTTTTTTTTTTTTTTTGGGGGGGGGAGGGTGGTGGTGTTGTGAGTTTTAATAAACAGCTCTAGTTCTTTACTTTAGCTTTTTGAATTTAGTACTGACAATTTTGACAGTTTTTCAAAGCCAAAGAGGAACCTTATCTCTCCTTTCTTCCATGCCTCAAAAAAGTAACATCCAGTTTTTTCCCCTCTTTGTGGGAAAATTATAAGCCCTTATTGCTTCCTTTCAGGTGGATTCATTTTAATGACTCTCGTACATAGTAAACTTCTGCAGATGACTGCCCAAATATAGGACAGAAAATTCACATGTTGATCCAGAACAGCTTGGAATGGTAGCACCTAGGTCCTCCTCCCCATCCACACTATTCTCTTCCTCCCTAAAAACAGGGTTGTGACCATCTCTCACTCCTCTTGAAGATAAGAATCTTTAAATTGGTAATCCCCAGACTGGCTGGGAGAACTAAGTGGGAAAGCAGCTTTCTGCTACCATTTCCTGAAAGTTAGTGCTGGGGCTTGTTTGCATCCAGCACTACACAACTGCTGTTGAAATGCCAGAAAGTCTGTGCAGGTTTCTACATTGTAAGGTACCTCACTGGTAAGAAAATTCCTTCCTCAATGTTTAATTAAATGGGTAGAAAGCAGGATGGAAGAAGTGGATGGCATCTTCCTTTGAACTCTTACAGTTGTCAGGTACTGGATAAACTCAGTCTGTTTTAACATCTTTAACTTCCCTGGCTTCTGCTCAGGACAGCAGCAATTTAAGTTGCTACCTGAGCAACCTCAGAGAAGTTGACCCTGCCAGCTGTGGGTCTGCCTGTCTGAAATACATTTACATCTGTATTTGATGCTTCAGTCCCATTTTGCCACATTGCTTGGTTGCAAGTTGAAGCAGAGAGGGAATGTGTGTTTCTCACTGCAGCTGGTGATGGCAGTACCACACATCCTGCATTCCTCTTTCAGACAGCTCCAGCACATGTTGATTGTCAGCTGACACTCAAATGAGAGAAACAGAACTTAGCTGCACAGAGATCACACCCTGCTTATCCCCCTCTCAGAATGGATTTGCAAAACACCTGCAGCAAAGGCTTCACAGAGGGGCTGTCTGTGCACCTCTTATTAGGCCTGTAGTGCAGAAAGCCCAGCAGCCTACCCAGGCAGCGTGGCAATTCCCAGCACATCCTGGTGTTGAAAGCTCAGGATGAAGATGTGTCTGAAGGGGGCGTTAGCTGGCTGCATGAGTTCTTCCACCAGGTCACTGAGCTCATCCAGCTTGTGCAGAGTGCTCCTGCTGACATGAAGGATGAGGTAGGTGAAGGAATGACATCCTTTCCAGTACACTGGCTGAAGTCCATTGTGGAGTTTCAGGCATGTCTGCACATGCCTTTGGGGAACACTCAATGTGTCCAGTCTGAAAACTGAGGCACCAGGAAAACGTCAGTGACCAGCTGGTGAGGGGATGCCATTATCACCTGAACTGCAGTTAGGTATTAGAAATGCCAGAGAGATGCTCAAGTTCTTTTGAGGATCAGAGTCTCTGTGCACAATGTAATTATCTGAATGTCTGAAGTACAGCTTTTCTCCTAATAAAAGTGGGAATTTAAATGCAAAATTTCTGTTAAGGCACATTAAGCTTTAAGATTTGAATACAACAATCAGTGCATTTAGGCTCTGCTTTCTACAGCTTTTCTCACTTAGCCAGATGACATATGCATGCTGTGTTTTAGAACTGAGCTCTGCCCTCATTTACATCAGGAACTCTCATTAAATTCAGCTGAAATAATTTAATTTAACAGGACTGCCTGGTGTAATTAATGTTTTGAGGACAAAGTTTGTCCTTAGCTTTAATGTTTTAACATCATATAGAGCATTCAGATGTGTAACAGGCAGAATTTAGGGAAGTCAAATACTTGAGTTGTGTGTATGTTAAATCCAAACCATAAAGTGACATTGAGTCTTGCCTGCATTTCATAAGCAGTTAACAATTTGCATACATCCAGCAGTGATAGTATGCCTTTGCATTTAAATTTTAATTATTCTGCAAGTCCACTAGGATGTCACTTGTTTAATGGCTCGCTGAGCTTAGAGGTCACCCAGTCCAAGTCTCCTCTAATGGCATTTTTGTCTGAGTAAAAAGCTTCTACTAATAAGAACACAGCAAACATGCTGAAATGAGACCTATGTAGTAATACACATGAATTAGAATGTAGAGAAATTTGGAGAACAGGGGATTTTGTTTACAGAGTGTTTCTTTTTTACTCTGACTAGGATAATAAATTTTTATTCTCTGCCGATCAGAATACAGACTGTCATTTACATGTGCAGTATCAGACACCAGAGAACCAAAAAGGAAGCTTTTAACTTCAGTTGTAGAGGCAAGTGGCTTCAGCATGCTGAATGATGATGGATCATGCTACTTTCACTTAGCATTGGAACAGACAAATGACACTTCTTGAAAGTGTAGGCAACAGTACAACAATACAGCATGACAATTCCATCTAAATGTATGTGAATCTCTTTTGTATTATTTTACATATTATTGTAAAAAAAAAGAATGGGAATTATAGATAGCTTGGGTTGGAAAGGGCCTTTGAAGCTCATCTAGTTCAACTCTCTCCAAGGGCACAGACCTTCCACTATAACAGGTTGCTTAAAACCCATCCAGTCTTTGTCTTGAACGCATCCAAGGATGGGGAGTCTCTCTGGGCAAAGTATTCCAGTGCCACACCAACAGGAATAGTATTTTCCTTATGTCCAAGCTAAACCTATCCTCTTTTAGTTTAAAACTGTTGCCCCTTTTCCTATCACTAGATGTTGTGGTAAATTGTTCAGTGCTCTCAGCATCTTTGAGAACAATGGTGGTCACATACCAGGAGTTCTTTTTACCTCCAAAGAAACCTCATGCCCAAGAAAAGGGACCTGTGCTGGAGATAATATACTATAGAATAAAAAAAAAAAGTACAGGGAGTAACATACCTGATCAGATTAACAGCTCTAACAAAATGAAAATGACAGTGATTTCAACTCAGTTATCAACAGTAAACTGAGAATCTGTCCAGTTATTGTTAAACCTTGTCTAAAATCCTATCAGCAATTAAAACATATGTAAAACCTCATAAGGAATAATGCAAATATAACTACTTCTAATTTACTGTTTTGATACTCACTAAAGTTATGTAAATGGTGTTTAAGCCCAGCTGAAGCAGGTGGTGCTTAGTATTTCATTTTTGAGTTTAGTAGTGGTACCTCAGGACAAGTCTACCCAGGTGCTGCACAAGTTTAATTTAGATCCAGCTGTTCAACCTAGAGGCCAAGTCAGAAACAGAAATACCAACTGCTTTCATTTTTTCCAGTTGATTGGTACACAACTAGTTGTTATTTCAGTGTACAAGTATGGCCTGTCAAGCAGAAGTAGACTGTAAAAATGGAGAAAATTCTGTTTCTGTATAAGCTGTAGGCTAATGTCTTTTCAGGTGACCAGCGATTTTGCATAATCCTTATGTCTCTGCATGTCTAGACTGCAGAAGTTTTAGAACAACCTGATTTTTGAGGACAACTGTTTGTACAGTATCTCCAGATGGGCAAGCATAAAAATGAGTTATTGGTTACTGAAAAATACAAGTTTGGGTATTTAAAGGGAGTGAGAATTAATTGATGGATATGGTATTAAAATATGTAACACATTTATAGAATTGTCCTATGGCAGTGATTTATGACAAGAAACTAGTCCAATTGTTAAGCATTAAATCTCAAATAGAACATCCCTATGAACAGATGCATATATTGTGTTCATGTATGAGTGGGAGTATCTGCATTGAATCTTTATGATACAGATGAATGGAGAAATGCAGGCAGAGATGTGAAATATACTGGTATCACAGTGGTACTGTGATTCCAAATATCTGTGTTCTGAGGGATGCCATAATCAGTGTATGCTGATACTGCTGCATCACTGATAACTGCCTTGTGTCCTGAACCCCATTTGCTTCCACTCTGTGCGGTCTAACCCTTAGATACCTCTGCCTCAGGCTCTGCATCACTTTCCCTGGGAAACACTTTGTGCTCAGTGTTTTTGCTTTATGATGGGAGAGGAACTGAGCTGAAATCTGCTGAGTTTGCACTCCAACTAGCACTGCTCCTTTCTCTACCCAGCAGAATGCCAGAGTGGAGCAGCTTTGCAGAATCCATGTGTTTTAATCTGAAAGATTTAATAGTAACACAAAACCAAAGTACAGGGAGATAATTTAGTACAGTCCTTCATACTGTGGGAAACTGACACTATGCAGGACTCTAGGACTCTCCCACACGCTCTTGGACATGTCCTTGTGCTACTGGGACTTGGACCAAATGGCCTCCAGCACTTCCTCCCAACCTCAGCCATGCTGTGACTCTGAATGGTGGTTATCAAGCAGCCTCCTCTGACAACCACAGACACAAAAAGGTGTTATATTCAGGAGTCTGATGAGGACAAATGAAACACACGCAGTAGAAACAAAGGCAGGTGCATTCAGAATTTCCATAATACACGTACTGATATTCTGTCAACTCCGAGGTGATGAAATAAGCTCATGTGGCTTGCTCACTGACTACTGAAAAATCACTAAGACAACATAAGGTTAAATTCAGTTTTTCTCATAAAAGAATCTGAGCAGTTGATTGTGTGTATATATATATTATATATTATATATTATATATTATATATTATATATTATATATTATATATTATATATTATATATTATATATTATATATTATATATTATATATTATATATAAATTATAATACACTGTAATGAGGAATAACTGGACAGTAACAGACCTGTAGGGATGAAGCTGGCTCTAAGTCAGCACAAAGTCTTAGCAATGACAGGCCTGTTAGAGATGACAGGTTCTGTAGTAATGCCACTGAATATTCATAATTGAATAGATTTTATTTCACATTTACACATTGGCGAGAGTATATACAATTTAAAAAATCAGCCTTGCTGGAAAAAAATTAGTTGGAAATGATCTATCCTAACTTGAGACACTGAGTATTAAAGCTATCACCCTCTTTGATAGCTACAGCCTCTAGAAGTGCCTGCTTCTTCTGCATACTGCGAGATGACTCCAGTTCATACATAGTAGTCAGGTTGAAGAGGACACTCTCGTGTAGGTAGTGCTGAGGGTCCTGCTGAACCATTCCTTCCAACTGCCGGAGGGAATCCTTCAGTTTCCCCAGGTAAAGAAGACAAACAGCAGCATTGTTGTTAGCCTAGTGAAAAACATATTGTAAATAAATAGTTCATAAATATATATATATATATGTATGTATTTACAAGTGAAGAGAAAGAAGGAAAAGAAGTCTAGCATCTGCAGTTGCAACATATTTACTGTATGCTAAGAATTGCTATTCTGCATGTGTGCGCATAACTAAAATATATTATCAATTATACAATGCTATCCTTTTCTTCTTATAATTCTCAAGATTTACCCTCTGCCAGTACAACCTGCTGACTTCTAAGAGCTGAAACTCTAAAAGATAGAGTCTAAAATGAAATATAAATAGTATAAAACATTAGTCAGTTAATTCTGAAAGCCAAGTGAAACAAATTTCAGAAACCACATGAGTCTCTACATGCAGTCATTTTCATAGATTTTTTTTAAAAATTACTTCACAATATTTTCAGAAGTGTTTTCTCTCTCTCTGGCTTACATGTCCACATAAGCAACAGGAAGATTCTTTCTTATCACAAAGGCATCTACAACTGACTTCACGTAAATCTAGCAGATAGGGCAGTCTAAATACATAATAAATAATCAAGTCAGGTTCCATTTTCCTTACCACACAACACAGGTTTTATGAGTTACTGAAAGATACTGTACAGAAACAGTACAAAGTGATATAACATGTTTAGCACCAGAAACTTTCATATTTTCTGAAAGCTGCAGATAAAGGAAGAACATGGCCTTTTAGAAAAAAATATTTTTCTGTCATTTCTGGAAACCTTACTGATCTTGTGTGATTTATAACACACATGATTTTACAAACTGCAAAATAATGCAATTCATGTGTTCCTTAAACTCAGTCCATTCAGTCTGTAAATGGCCTTGGAGCAGATTACTGGGGGTAAGCTGTCTGATTTCTCAGGAACACTCTTACATGACCATGCACTGGAAACTGCCAGGTGTAAGAAACCCAAAGGTAAATAAACAGCTCTTTGATCTCAGCTTGTGACAGAAACCCAAGGCTCTGATATGCAACGTGTTAAAAATTTCATGTTTAGAATTACAATATCCTTCCAATGTTGTGTGAAATAAAGTTAATTTTATACATGTTGGCAGCTGCCGTTTCTTTTTCTGACATGCAAGTCTATGCTAAAAACAGGGAGTACAAAAAAAAGAGCTTTTGCAAAGATCTCATAAAAGAAGAGTGTCTTGGAATTTCTACATGCATGCCTAAGTATTCACGCCCTTCATACAGACTGGTTCTTAATTTCCCATTCCATTTCCCTTATGTATACTGAAAACCTTTTGGCACACATGCCACATTTTTTTGTAAAGCTCTGAGAATACTCTGGGTACTAATTAAATCCATGCATGAAGTATTATGAGAATAATTTAGGTGTTCATTATATATGTAGCCATTTGAAGATTTACCACAGCATTTGATGAGTCGATCCTTAAAATTTCTGTGAAAAATCGATGAGCTTCTGCAAAATTATTCTGACCAAGGTGGAGAAATGCTCTAGAAAGCAAATGACATATAAAAATGAGTTCTCCTCAAAAACCCAAGGTAATAATACATTTAAAAAAGAATGGATGCCATTTTTTATTTTTCCTGTTACAGATGTGAGAGTTTCTGACATTTGTTCTTCACAGTGTGGAGACACTGATTTACAGACAAATGGAATGACAACGTGGATCACTCAGCTATTGTATTTTCTGCTAACAAAAGCAACAGTCTTCATTGTGTTTTTATTAATTTAAATGCAGATACTCTCTTCCCAGAATTATTTCTCTTCATGAAATCAGCCATATAATTTTCAGAGCACTTTTGAATAGTATCTTCTAAATATATTAAGCCAATGTACTAACCATTGCAAAGTGAGTCCCCCATCACACAGCTCTATTTACTACTCTGTGTTCAAGCATCCTTTGAAGCTACTGGGTGGTACTTTCCTCTCTGATCTGATTGTAGGATAACTGCCCAAAATAACTTCTCCTCTCCTAAGAGTTATATATGTAAATGTATATTGAAAAAACACTATGAAAATATGCAGTGCCTGAAAGAATGAGAAAAGGCTTTGTAAAATCAACTGAAAGATCGCAGCTTCAATGCAGGATAATACAACTGTACCAAGTTACAGAGATCTCCTGAGTCTGTATGCCATTCAGTCTCACTTATGACAGACAAAGTCTCATAGAAGAGAGAAAGAGAACAGGATTGTCTCAAGGGTAGTTTAACAATCACCTTGCATACTTTTAGAACTACATTTTAAGAAGTTTTATTTAGCTATTAAATTATCTACCTGTTCATTAAAACCATAATTTGGCTCTGTAGTCCATCCAATTTGTGAGCTGCTTTCTCAACATCTTGAAAGTATTTTTCTGCAGTTTTTATGTCTCCAATCTAGACAGAAAAATCATAAGTAAGTCATTACAATAAGAAGAAAAGAGCTACATCCTGATTATATATTGTAAAGACACAAAAGCATATATAACATATCAAAGTCCATTAGCAATCTCTTTACACCAAGGTGACTGGGTAACACCTGTTACCAAACAATGTATTTGAAGAGCCACATTAAGGTAATAAAAAGCACCCCAAAAGCATGTTCAGTTTGCCCAGGGCAGCTTCTCACCTGGGGGCTGTGGAGCTCTCATGGACTGCAGGGCAGGGAGGCCCCATATTCTCATTTAACTCCTTTGTTGTAACTAACTCCACAGTTCAAAAAAGTAGGTGAAAATGAGAAAAGGTCAGAGTTACTTTCAATGAGATGGGGCATTAGTGAGAAGACAGACACTAGTGGCCTTGTAGATAGCACACTTGGTCAACCCACAGCCTCTGGGTCATAGCCAGGGGCCACCAGGCAACTTCAGTGCATCACATCACATGTCAGAAAACAACTCCAGGACAATGGGCCACTGAGGATATCGGGAAGATGGTCCATTTGCAGCCTAAAAAAACACCAGAGTGAGTTGACCAGGATGAGGAATGAGAGATTTGAAAACTGGCATAAAAAAGTACAGATTTGATGGGGGGTGGAATGGGGAAGGGGATTTCTAAAAAGGAAGGGGTATTTCACCTAAAAATGTGTCACATACATTGCTCTTTGAGATGAAAAAAATACTTGAGGAAGGCCACTTATTTGGAAAATAAGTTAGCAGCATGTTTTTCATGCTGGAAGAAGACAAAAACTTACTACTGGGCAAAATAAATCTATCAGAATATATCAAAAGGAGCAAAATTAAACTAGTTCAGAAGCATAAAGCCATGGAAACCAGGCAGTCCTCAGGTGGGGAAATTCAAGAGAGCCCTCAAGAGACCACCCATTTGTTTAGGAACACTATGAAAAATGTTTGTGACAAATGTGTTGAAGTCTCCTTAATGCTCTCAGATGGTGGATATTACACATCTAAGTCTTCTTAGGAAACTTAATCCAGAATTCTTAAATTGCCCTAGCATTAGAAAATAGCTTCTGTCTTATTGCACTTTTTACCTCAGCTTTTTGTCCTGTCCATAGTGGTAGGGGAGAATGTACAATGGTTCTTTTTTTACAGATTTTTGCATATTTGAAAATTTTTTCTTCCCCTTCTAGAATGAAAACCAATTTTCAGGCTAAGCAGTGTTTATCCCTTTCTCATAGATAATGCTGAAACATTATGTTTCACATGCGAATATGAATTTTTTTTAATGCCAAGTATCTGGAAGTCCAATTTGTTTACCCTTGTGTAGTTTTCTACTCTCAGCCTATTTCTTTTCTACAGGAAATAGGCTTGTTGTTGCTTTTCATTTTGTATTTATATATTACTCCCAGTCTTTGGTAGCATTTTGCCTTTTGAATCAAAGCCAATTTAACATTTCAGCTTCTCAACTTGTCAGAATTATTTTGCATTATGATCCTGCCCTTCCTAGTGTCTGTACCACTCCTAGCTTGGCATCATCTGTACATTTTACAAGCATGCTTCACATTTCATCACACAAATACTACCTAAACAAAAGATACAAACACTACAAACCCTAAAGAGATCCCTGTGGAAAAGATCATCTAGCAATGACTTCTAGTATGACTTTCCAACTGCACTTTTCAGAGACAGAAAACATCCATCCATTTGAAAGCTTCATCTACATTTCTTCCCAATTTGTTTATGGGAATATCACAGTGGTAGTACCCAAAGCCCAACTAACACCACTAACATAACAAATACTGCTTCACCTCTAACCACAAGACTTATCCCTTGTCAACATAAGGAAATTATTCTTTACATTTAGGAGATGATCCAGTTGAAGACTGCAGTCAAAGATGCTACTGTTATTCTACCAAACATTTCTGAAACACCTGTTAATAGTCTTTTTCTAATGAAACAGATGCATTTCTCCCAGATGTAACTGGACTTAAAACGAGTATTATTCATTCTAAAATACCATACATTCAGTTATAATGACAAAGGATACAACTTCTATCTATTAATCCCATTTAAGATGTAAACCACCAAGAAAATAATTACATTTAACTAGAGGATAATGCTGGCAAAGTGTAAATGAATCTGTCCTCGAGTAATTTTGGCCTGTGAATCCCTTAGCCATGAGAACAATCAATTCCTAAACCAGTTTGTTCTCCTGGGAGCTTGATGAGTCCAAATGTAGTAAGCTTTGATACTAATCACACATTATTTGTGACCATGAATGGTTGATTTCTTAGCAGCATCTTGTATCTTTGCAGCAAACGTGCCACACTCTTAAATCTCATTTTCCCACAGAGGGGAAATAGTTTAGTTTTTAACATTTTTGGTGGGAAAGATAATTTAAAAGAAATAACTAGTTTTAATTAGCAATTAAAGTAATTTAACCAATTTAAGTGATCTTTATCACTTATTCACTTATCACTTTATCACGTATTTAAGTTAGTTCAGAAAGTATAACTTTAGCATCTAATAATAATTAGCATATCAAATGAAAATGGAGATTCTACTGTTAACCTCAAATAATCATATTTTATAACAAGCAGCCTCCAATATACTATGTGCTTAACTTTGTTGTTTGTCTGGAAACCAAGATTATTTTTCTTCTAGAAATTTTTTATTGCTTTTGACTCAGTTTTTCAGCAATTTATTGCAGAAGGTAAGGTCAGGCAGCTTTTAAAATTTTTTCTTAATGTATGTATTCAAATGGAAATTTTGGATAGGACAGCTAGTGAGAGTTACATAATCCTAGAGACTAAAATGTATTCACTGTTTCTCTATTTCATGTGAATTTCGGTTTTACAGGTCAGGTGACTGCTGAAAGAATTACAGTCCTTATGAAAATTTCTTTGGGATAGCCTCTGTCTTTTCCTCCATTCTGCACTTCTATAATTCTCATTTCTCACTTTTTAAGGCAACAGCCAAAGGCCATACATCAGATCTAGACCTCCTTATGTTCCAGTTACATGTGAAGATAAAGAGGAAATGATGCCTTAGACTAGTTAGCTCAATTTAATTAAGAAAAATTAAATCAAAATAAATAAATAAAGCAAAGTTTTACATGATGAAAAAGGTTGCAACTTTTTTCTGTTAAACTCCTGAATTACACTTTATTCTACTTTATTGCTTTGTTCATATGTGTGATGTCTACTGTGAAACAGTGGCTGCAACTCGTAAGCAACTGGAATCTGGCTGCCTTACGCCTCTCTTGGTAAATATTCAAACAGCACAGTCTGAGTTTTTGGGAATTACTACTGGTTTTTGAGAAGTTGTGACACTTGAGTATGAGAAAATTGCTGTTCTATATTACCTGAAAGACATTTTATTTTTTTTTTTCCCAGAGAGTGCCTTGTCAAGAGTGCACACTTACCACAGAAAGATCTTACCAAAATGATGATGCCCAGGACTGCAACACATTTATTTTTCTTTAATTCAAATGGCTTGGTTTTGATTACCTGGACACTGCCTATTTCTCTTAATATATCAAAATCTTGCATCTGTTGCACCAGTACCCCCCAGACAAGAGCTGAAAATTGTCACAGAAAAAGACAACAAGCCAAGCAATAAAACCTTATCTCCTTAAGGTGCTAGAAGAAAACATTTGCATTTAGAAATTATTCTTTTTAACTTCTATTTAGGTCAAATGAAAATATCAAGGACTCCTCATAACCCTTTTTGCTATGTCCAGATTGACAGTAAAACCCTTTGGAACTGGAGCCCTGTTGTCACAGCCAGCATTGTGGAGGTCAGTGATTTAAAACACTTCTGTAAGTTAGGAGATGCTTTCCTCATGGGAGTGAAAATTTCTTCACAGCAAATGGAACGACAAACAGCCTGTGGGTGTGACATCACGGCAGACGCTCTTGTCAGAAAGGCAGTGGCAGTAACATACTCAGTCATTTTCCCAGTAAGACCAGAACTATTAATAACTTGTACTGCCTTTAGTATTTTGCATATTTACAGTACCGTTCTTTAATAAGCATAATTATTATGTTCCCTATTTAGGTAATAATTAATGCACGCAGCCAATATCATGAAATTGCTCCATAGTGATGGAGATCCACTTTAAACTAGAGGCTTTTAAAGACAGACCTGTCTAAAACATTGTGAAACCATGCTCCTGCTGAGAACTGAAATTCCGTAATTGAATTTGAATGACATTCCGTGATTTCAAGCAAGCAATGTTAATAATTATGTATTAAGAGTAAATGACTCAATTTCAATATAATTCTATGACAGGAATGTCACAAATAAGATCATTTGTAAATACTTGACAATTCAAAATCAGATTTATCATTAAAAACAGAAGTAGATACAAGAGGAAAAGTCTGAATTATTAGTATCAGAAATATGAAAGAACTGCAAAGAACCTGTGAAATACTAAGAGTTTTAAAAATCAGGTATCTAAGCAGCATCATTTTATGAAAAATAAAAAGACATCTATTTATATTTATCATTAAATACAGTTACATGGACATTAATGATGCTGTTTTTTTAAGGTGCCCTCCCCTGTCTTCTCAGGGATATGATCTAGACAAAAGAAGGATACTTGAATTTTTTCTAGATGAAGATAGCAGTTATACAGTGGAACTGAGAGTTGCATGCAGTTTGAAGCAGTGAGACGTGAGATTTTTAGTGATATTCTGTCTCACTAATGTCAATGGGAGCTTTACCCTTAGTATTAGGGAAAGCAGAATGTCACTTTTTGAATAAAATACTAGCATAACTTTCTACAGCATGCTTTGTTGCTAATGCTCTTTTAATACTATAGGTACTTCATATTGCCTAACTGTATCTAAAATAACATGGTAGAATGGTTTTTGTTTAGAGCACTGCCTCTACAATTTGACATGTGCCCTACAAAAACAGCTGTAGTTTTTAATGCAGTGATTATTCTCTACATAGCTATCAACAGCAGTATCACCTAGCAAATTTAGAATAAAATGCATACCTGAAGGAAAATCCTTCCAATTCCACTAAGCAACTGAGGCTCTTGCTGTGGGTAATATTTGATGACAGAGTGGTAAGCATCTACAGCCAGCACGTAGTCCTAAGGGTGAAAAGATACAATCAGGTATTTAAGCTCAGAATACTTCAGCCTTTGTGTCATCTTCTTTCTAAAGACATAGTCCAACAGCATTAAAGTATTTGCACCTTGTCAGTGGGACAGAATTTCTATCAATCATTGTAAGTACTAGTAGCTGACTACACTGGTCTCAGTTACACTGGAAGTGCATACATAAGGGATCTTTTTTTTCTGGTGTTTTTCTTTTTACAGGATCATATTCTTTTTGTAGCCAAATGCCACAAACTAAAACTCTGAACATCTACTCTTTGTCTTAGATTATGATTTAGGATAAAAGTCAAGCACCTGCTGTGTGACTGGGGGTACACATACTTGAGAAGTGTCTCATGTTCCAAATATGTGTATAATTTACATGGTTTAACAAACTATATTACAAAATTTTGTGAAGTGCCTGTGCACATGCTCTTGTGAAAAACACCACATGACAGAAACTGCAATTCCTGCACATCTTCAATTGACAAACTAGCACTACTACCAAGGGAAACAAGACACTTTCCATTCCTCCACCCAAACTGTTGGGTTTTTTACTGCATAAAAATCTAAATAGAAAATGTATTTGGGCTAAAACTAAGTGAGGGAGGACTAGTTCTGATCTCCAGAAAGCTTTGCAAGTGACACCATGTTGGCATGAAGACCATGCTGGCAGGGGGCAGGACTGAGATCTGCCTACTCAAGATGGAATGCCAGTATACCCTCCAGCTAAGGACCAGTGACAGAAGATTAAACAAATGGGTCCCATTTCCCACTGGGAGGAAATGCCCATGTGATTGGTTCCTGCAGTTCAGCTGTTTCATGGTTGAACATGACTTTCAGAGCCTGGGCACATGTTTGGCAGGCAGAGGTGAGAGGCACTGCCCATGCTCTCTGCTGAGACAGGCTGTAGCTGTAGAATGCCCACTGGCCCAGGGCTGTGCCAGCCTCAGTTGCTGCAGCCTGGAAAAATGTGAACAGAGGCAGAGAGCACCTGCCTTTGCTTACAAGGGCCAGGCCAAGCAAAGGCTGAGGACTGTGCTGTAACACTTTGGTGCTTCCCAACAATCCTACCCTTCAACTCAATACAAGAATTGTGGTGGGCATTAGAAAGCAAAGGACAACAGAGAATAATCTTAGAAAACTATGCAGACATCTTGGGATTCTCTCTGCTCTACCATTATTCTTAGTCAAATTACAGTACTCATGTAACTTGGCCCTAGTGTGATCAATTTAATTTGTCCATAATGTGATCACAGCTACTAGCAAATGCTGTTTTTCTTCATCTCCTGCTTGGTTTAAGGAAGCAATGCTCCCCAGGTGTAATGAATTTCTTTTCCTAAGGATGCACTTAAAAGGAGTAAAATCTGTATCCAGTTCTGAAGTCCTCAGCACAGGAAAGACATGAATGGAGCAGGTCCAGCAGAGGGCAAAAAAAATGGTCAGAGGGCTGGAAGGAAGGAAGGCTGAGAGAGTTAGGGCTGTTCAGCCTGGAGAAGAAAAAGCTCTGGGGAGACCTCATTTCAGCCTTTCAGCTTATGTATCAGGGCCTGTTGTGATAGGTAATGGTTTTAAACTGAAAGAGGCTTGATTTAGACTAGATATAAGCAATGAATTTTTTACAATGAGGGCAATGAAACACTAGAACTGGTTACCCAGAGGTATGGAGGATGCTCTATCCCTGGAAACATTCCAGGTCAGATTGCTTCTTGCTCTCAGTAATCCGATCCCCAGTTCAAGAGGTCCCAGCACATGGCAGGTGTAGGTTAGACTGAAGGTGTGGAAACAAACTAAAGGTCTCTTCTGACCCAAACCATTCTCTTTGAAACAAATTGTTTCATACAAACAAAAAGTCAAGATAAGTCTTTGGAGTCTGACCTGTATATGAGAGAAATTACATGTCCTGTAATAGGAGGAGATGAGTTAACCCAGGAAAACCCTCTGCAGGACCTTTCTTTTGCAAACACCTTATATACTGTGTGTATAATGATTAATTCTGAACAATTGATTATTAACATTTAGAATTTATTACAATTCTAATGTGCCATGACAAGGTCATACTTATTGTTGGTAATAAAAAGAGTTCAGAGGAAAACCAGCATGCCACATTCACAAGTATATTTATTTAAATGCTGCTGTATTTATCATTCACAACTCAAATGTGATGAAATTCAAGTAACCATTTTTCACAAATTTATGGTTTAGGAAAACTTCAATTTTCATTATTACAGCTCTCAGTAAAGGACTTAATTCATCATGGAGTATAACTGTGTTAGGCAGGCATAAAAAACTTGGAATAGGGACCCAAAGGCAAAAGCAAGGATGGCCCCAGGATGAAACTGTGAAACATCTTAAATCTAAATACAACCTCATTCTGTGGTCATCCACGGATCCCACAGTGAGTTTAATATGCATTTATTATTCTCCCCACACTACAATGAAAGCATTAGAGAAGATTTCTTGAATGTATTACATGCGATATAGAATGATACTATTCTGTGGTGAGTTATAGAGGCATCTTATCTGACAGCTCCTTCTCATGGAGCACATTGTAAAATGGATGATATTTGGTCTCACTTGCTAAAGACTGTTGTCATTCACAGTTTTGCTAATGTGGCATAATACAACAAAGATTGTCTGATGGAATGATAAATACACACCGCCTCTGAGGAGTGAAGTCTTGATTGATACAAGGTGTGGCTGTGAGGAGTAAAACATATTCAGTATTGCCAGTAAAAAACCCAATGACTATAGCTTGTGATCTTAAGACTTTGAGATGGGATTGACATATTGTCATGGTCTTGAATTTAAAAACATTAAGAGCCTTCCAGTTTTCCATACCTTAGTAAAAAAAATCCCAAAAGAAGGTCTGAAGTTACACTATTTAGTATATGAATAAGAATTAGCCTACTGTTTTATAACTCAATACCTCTTTTATTATGAAAATTTGGGGCTAACATTACATATACTAATCCAAAATAGTTCTAGTAAGCCACTGGCCTGCTTGCTAGAGTATGTTTTTCCTTCAATGCACCACAGTATAACTGTGCTTCCCTTCATGGTCACTGCATTACATATTTTCATATTTCCCTCATCACCACCCCAAGGACTTAATTAGAAATAAATATAAAGGACCATAATGTGTAGAATATTGAGAGTAAGTTCAAGAAACCTTAGACTAAAAATCTTAAGTTACAAGGAGTGGATAGTTCATAAACACTTCATTTTGGGGAGAGAGGACAGGGATAACTTATCCTTCCTCTGTATCTAGTGCAGTTGTGGAAGGGTTATGAAAGCAGAGATACACAGTGCTGTGAATCCAGAGAGCTGTACTGCAGCACTCAGGCAAAAGACATGATGATTCACGCAGTCTTACTCCTTTAAATCACAAAGGAACTAAAGTCCTCAGGCATCAGTCCCTTGTGCCACTAGCACAAGCTGTTACCTCCTTCTTGGTACCATTTTAATTGTATCATACACCCAGATGAAAATCAATTCTAATGCTTTTGTTTTATGAAGGGCAAGTTCTACAAAAGCTAAGACAACACTGAGAAAACTAAAAAGCACAAAATGTGCCTTTGAGTGCATTTGTAATATATATGGAAAATACTTAAGTATTTATTCCTTAGAGAGATAGAAGTCTGATAAGATAATGTCAAAAGTGATTTTAGCTCAGATGAAAAGAACTTTAAAAGTTTTTAAGACACTTCCACAGTGATTTAGTGAAGTGACAGGCATTTTGCAGATAGACTTTTGAAATGAAACAATGCACATCATCAGCTGTATGTTAAATTAATATTCCCCTCATGCTGCTATATTCAGGATATGCTCTCCTAGTGATGTAAGCCAACAGTTCTTGTAAATGGAAGTCTACAGTGAGAGGTTACATGGTCTCCACTTCCCTTCCTGCTGTATTTCCACATCTTTCCTTAGTTGCCCCTTGTTCACTGGAAAAGGGAAAGCTGTTTGATATCAATTTATACAAATGTGATCCATAATTTCTTTGCTATTTGGTTAAGTCCAACATTGGTGCACAGAAAGAAAGTAGAACCCATTTAACAAAGGTTATACAAAGAAAGAGTGATGAACAGGAAAGAAAGACTGCCTTGAACTGCTACCAAACTGTTACTGGTCCCATGGATAAAGGGACACAGCAGACAGAATTCAGTACCTAGGAAGGATATTCCCAGGGTGTAGGAGACATGACTAATTTCCTACGTCTGGGTGAATCACTTTGCCTTCACTCAATACCTTCAAAATAATATACCACTCTATTTCAAAATTTAGGAAGATGCTATGAAACAAATGAGGCATATTTAAAAAGGCAAAAATCATTGTACTACATGAACAGAATTTTTTGATTCAGGTAAGTAATGTAGGAAAGATACAATACAAAATAAATCTAATTAAGAGTTGAAAACAATGAAAGTAGTTTTAAATAGTTATAGGGCCAACATCTAATCAAAGTGGGTTTTTTTGTTTTGTTTGGTTTTTTTTTAAATTTTCAGGTGCCAAACCTGACAAGATTGTTTCGTGTTAAATACTACTGTTGTTTTTTGGCCAAAGAAAGAGGTCAGTAAAAATAAGATAATATGTTGGGTGTTTTTTCTTCATACCAAAGTCACACATTTTTACTTTAATAAACTATTATTATTATTATTTTTATCATCATCAACTACTTGCCCAAGGTATTCCATCACCTAACAGTACCTGGGAATGAAGCACAGTGTTGCAATATTGTAAATGCTCACTAGATGGCAATAGATAGCGCTAACTTGGAGAACGAAATCGCTGGTTTTTCTTACATTACATACACCTGAAACACTCGAATAAAAACAAATGCAGTTTTTAAAGTATATGGTACAACAGCAAAAAGGGTGGAACCGTGTTAAATTAATACAACTGTTCATGGCAGAACTTACAAAAGTGTGTTTAAAACTTATTTGAATAGATTCATGCTGAACATTCTAGCAGGTGGAGATGACTACAGTACTGCTGAATGTTAGAATGGTCTGGGGATATTCCTGAAAACTGAAAGACTAACAGATACTCTATAGCCAATGCATCGAAATGCAAATTTCAGATGAAAGTAATTATGCATTAACATGCAACTGTGGGTAATTTGGAAGTTATTGTGAACCCTAAATTTCTGTGAG
This sequence comes from Muscicapa striata striata, assembly GCA_030060385.1. NCBI lineage: Eukaryota > Metazoa > Chordata > Aves > Passeriformes > Muscicapidae > Muscicapa > Muscicapa striata. The sequence continues at coordinate 2,842,878 of JAREIS010000077.1, forward strand.
ATAGGCCTTAAATACAATTGATCTTAAGAAGTATCTGAGATGCAGTATTTCTGAAAAATCACTTCCAAAAAGATGATAATTGGTATTTACAAAGATATTTCTGTTACTCAAAGAAAACAGCACTAACAAGACCAAACCAGAGGAAGGTGAGAACCGAGCGTGCATGTAGATTTGGGTATACATGAAAAAGATGAGTTAAAAAAGAATTCACAGCAAAAAGTAAAGGTCTTGAAAATATATATATTAATATTTTTTTATTCATATATTCTACTTTGTTTGGGATAGCAGCTCATGCCTGTCTTCACTTGATTACTGAAAAAGAGAATTATTTAAAAAATGAACCTATGTCATGTACCTACTTTAAAAGACAAATTGTTTTAATGAGCAATTATTTATATGCAAGACAGAAATATACTTATTACAATATAATCATGAAAACAAATGTGTTCGCCCTAATTCTCATAATGAGAATATTCTATTTCATGTAAAGCTGTATAGATGGCTCTTATATAAAAACAAAACAAAACAAAAAAAAAAAAAAAAACAAACATACTTTTTGAGGTACTGTTATATTAAGAATGGAGCTTTGTTTGGGAAGTAGCTCAGTAAACATCAGAGGATCAGGTCTGGCACGACCTTGGGCTATTGAAGTGCAGGGAACCGGGAGTGCAAATCTTGGTCTGTGAAGATGCTACTGCTGACAGCACTGGCTCCAAGGCTGTTGCTGCTAATTGATTTGTAAAGCACAGTTAAGCTCAGGATAACAGCAGTTTGCTGCAAGAATGGTGACACCCCTGCTTTCCTGACCACAACATGATTGGCAGAAGTCATTCTACTTCTTGAATACAGGGAGAAGCTAAGAGTGTTGGACCAAACAGAGTACAATTGGTTAAAAAACTTAAGGAGGAATCAAGGGGGAAAACCCCAGCAGTGAAAGCTAGTAACTTTTCTTTTATCGCCTTCTCTTCCACATAGTGAGGATTTAAACTTGAAAGAAGACATATTACAAATGAGATCAGTTGACAAGCGAGGATGCATTTAGATGTGTTGGATTTCTATCAGATACAAAAGCTACAATGTTATTAAACCTCACAAACAGAGCAACACTCCTAGTGCAGAGTTTGAAAAAGGCAGAGCACATAATTGCTTTTAATTAGAGCATTTAGTTAAGTGTTTGAAAAATTCAATTTAAAAATGCAAATTCTGTATTGTTATTGCATGTTCTCTAGGATGATTTGGGGAGAAATAAGTACAGATATGTTCCCAAAGAATATTACTGCAAATAGCTATCTATTAAATAAGACATTATTAAGCCTAATTAATTCTTCACTAAGCAAAACCTTCATGTACTGTCAGGTAGGCTTCCCTTATCTCTGCACCAGTAATTCACTTGCATTTTCTCTGCCATTCTACTCTGGAATATACGGTACCTCTGCAGTTCTGCCACCCACATACCTTCATCATTAGCAGACAGTTTGCCATGGAGTACATCACCCGGCCCAGACGTGACCTCCACAGCTGAACAGAGGCTGCAAAATAAGAGCAGCTTGTGAATTTGCACAAATAAATTAGAGGTTCTTTCTTGCCATCAATTATTGGTCCTATAAATTACGATTTTGAAAGGTCTCCCTCGTTAACACCACTGGGTTTTAGCTTAGAATTTTTAATCCTCAGCCCTGCTGCAGCATCAGAGAATTCTGCATCTCTCCATGGGAATTGCTCAAGCAGCTCTGGGTACCATACACAAGGCAACAATGCAGAGCAATAGACAGTCACTCAGCTCAGGCCAAATATTAAACACTGAAATAAGCCACATATTTTCCAACATCAGAGCAAAAGGTGCATAAAAGGATTCAAGTAATAATGAGCAACAGTTTAAAAACATGTAATCTACAGCATTGAATGTGATAAATTAAAAAATCAAACATAACTAGAATGTCATTTCAGAGCCAAAACAGGCAGAGTGAGAAATGTCTGAGTCTGGGTCTGTTTGTGCTTGCCTCTGGCTGAGAGATATGCTGAAAAAAATCTGCCAAGCTTGTCTGCTTTCCCTATTCTCCTGGAGCTTGCAGGCATTAAAAGCTGCAGCAGATTTCTCCCTCTTGCTTTGCAGATAGACTCCTGATGTTGTAAGAGAACAGTTCACACAGACCCTTATTTTCTCTCGTGTTACAGTACCATAGATCATGCTAGAAATATTTCTCTATTCTTCAAAAAGAAACATTAGGACTATTCATTTAGTACATTTGAAAAAAATATATATCTCAGTCAATCAGCTGTCAAGGTCACTGTAATGATTTGAAAGAGAGCAGGGGGGGAAGGGAGAAGAGGCTATTTCAATAAAATTGTGATAACTGAGACCACTCATTTGTATCATTAATGTAGTCACTGATGAAAGCATGGCAGATTACACAGATAACTCTTTCAGCACACAAAGAAGTCATTACAAATAAGAAGAGCTTGGTGAAATGTCTACTGTCTTTCCTAAAAAGGAAAACTCCTTCCATCCTGTTCAACAATAAAACAAATAAAAAAAAAATTCGACCCATGAATATTCTCAAATTATTTTTGTCAAAAACAGTGTTATAATGTAGGGCCCAAGACTGAACCGAGTATTTCATCCACCATATCTTACAATCATTCATTACTCCTAGCTTTTGTTTTAGAAATTCCCCCATGACCACATATCCTTAGTGCTACTAATGGAGACAATACTGTAAACCAATAACAAATACTCCACGATACATTTCCTTTTTTTCTTTCTTTGTGGGTATCTGTAAAATCTGAACATAATGAAACAACTGCCCTTCATTATTTCACTTTAGTAAATATCTCCCTTTTTTTGCACATCCTGATAGTTTGGTAACACATTCAGTTTTTTAGGACTTAGGTGACAACTAACTAGATGTTGATTCCCACACCAGAGATATCCAGGTTTCATGTTAACAATCAGATAGCACCAGCTACAGTTCTCAATAAAAGTCTGCAAAGGAGGCAAACTAGATGTCTTCAGCCTGTGCTATAAACTGAACAGGAACCTGGGTCTGGGAATTCTGTAGCTCTGTGGGATGAGGCTTCTTAGCACTGGCTGAAAGGGGTTAAAAAAAACCTGCAAAGCCGTAAACAAAACCACAACCCAACAGCAGATCACTGTGTTTTACTGAGATGCCTAAAACACTCTCTGCAGGTCCATGCAGCCATGCTTCCACTCTAAGCATTTGCTTTTCCTTGTTTTCATCAGGGCTCTGTACTCCACTCACTGCCATTCATTTCAATAGGCACTGTGAAGTTACAAAATTGGCATCTTACAGAATGCATTACCAGGCAAGTGGTGCAATGCTAAATCTCCCTGCCTGCTGAAAAACTGGCAAATGAGGTGCTCTGTTCCAGGCTAGAGATGCACATGGTAAACTGATTGGTGTTGCACCTTTTTATATCAGCAGCATGAAAATTACATGCTAAGCATAATCCCCATAATGAATTAGGGCTGTCTTCACAAAAAGTTAATAAGGTTTGCTTCAGCAAGTCTCAGATGAAAAAAAGCAAGCCCATTATTAAGCCTCCTGGAGCTCCAAACGCTGAGATGAAGCAGAGAGGGAGCAGACCTGGCTGACCTCTACAGACAACAGCAGTCAACAGCCTCTGCAAAGGTCCCGTGGGCTTTTTGGCAGTCTTAAACCTGGAGGCAGCTGCATAGTAGACATGTAAAGATCTCTCCAAATTTTCTGCAGCCATGTCCCTTGATAACTACTAGCTGCTGCTTTTCTAACTATGCCTCCTCCTGAGCCCATCTGAGCTCTGAAGCAGAAGCAGAGAGGAAAAGCAAGGAGCCAGTAACTCATGAGTGAAGCAGACTGCAGGACACAGGATTATGATGCAACTAGGAAAATGTCCTTGTACCGTAAAGGGGGATCAACACCTTGGTTTTGAAGTTGTAAAATACAAAAGATGAGGAGATAAAGATGAAAATTCTGGCAGAAAGTGCTAACAATGAAAAGTACATAGGAGAACTGAGGCAAAAAGAATATTAAGATACAATATTAGGTAAAAGAACAGAAACTCATGAAGTCCTGTGCCTAACTTCAGTGTAAGATTATTTCCTTTTCCTAAATCTTTTGAGAAGAGTAGTAAATGTAATCATTTGACTATATGTGCAAATCCCTTTATCATAAATGCTGCTCATGTGTTCATGTTTTTAGCACGCATTCAAAAGGTGTATCAAGTCAAGTACAGTGACACATTAAAGCAAGTTTTACATCCAGTAACATTGAAGACCAGGTAGAAAAATATTTCAGACAGGTCTGCACCCTTCCATAAGACACAGTTTTAAGGAATTAGTTATAATTCTTTTCTGCTATTAACTCTATCCAGCCTCTGCTATCTCAGAGCCAGACTTACTTTCCAAAGGCTCTGTGTAAATGGTCTCCTAGAAAGAACTTGGTAACATTCCTCAGACTAGCTAAATGTGAAAGTTTTTTGTTTTCTTGGTGTGTGTTTTAAACTTGCTAGGTGTCATGAGGGGGTCCATACAATCCATAGCAATGCCTAAAATGTCTCCTCTTGTCTAATTTTCAAGTATATTCAAATGACCTCACAAGCATAAATTCTGTTAAAAAAAATAAAACCTTGCCCTGATCACCCTTTTTTTGTGCAGTAATTTGCCCTATACTATTGAAGTAACATCACTAAGATAGAAAGAACAGAAGAAAACATAACCGGATATAAAATCATGAAAATATTCATGTAGCTCAATATAATCTAAATATTATTCTAATAAGTAAGATATTTCAGGAGTCTAAATACTATGCAGCTACAGTGAGACTCAGCCATCTGTGGAGCAGCACCCTAAGCCAGAGTAGCCATTGTATGGTGGTAGTTCAATCTGAAAAAACTGAGTGGATGGCAGACATGAGGTTTGAGAGAAATCAGCCAAGGCTTAAGATGAAACACCCATCTAAACTGCAATAGCAATACACTTATACATTCATCACTAAAGGATAACAGCCATGTTGTTTCTCCTAAGTAAGAAAAAGAATTGATTTATTGCACAAGCTTGATCAAGGGCAAAACTGTGAAATTAATTCCAACAAAAAGTAGTACAAGGTGTATCATTTCAGGGGTTGAGTAGGCTATAAGATTAAAAATACAGTTTTAACCAGTCTGGGGCAGTCTTGTGAAAACTTCTGGCACACTTAGGCAAGCAATAAAAACACACTGTCTGTGAAAAAAATGTTTAAAGAATACCTACCTTGTCTGTTCTCCTGTGTAATGTTAGTCATACTTCCATCTTCAGCTAAGCCTTGTTCCAAATGCTCTAATATCTGTAGTAATTTTTTAAAATAACCAACATGAGTTTAAACAGCACTATATATTTAATGCAGATTATCTACAATGGACAGTCTCTGTGTAAACCAATTCATGCAGGAATGCTTCACCTAGGTACAGTTCAAAATTACTGGTTATTACCATAGACAGATCAATTGCACAAAGCAAGAAAGTCATAGTACTGTAGGAGGATGTTAAGAGTTCAGTTTATGATACTTATAGAACATTAAATGTCAGCACACTCCAGGGTCATACACATTTTGTTAAGCAAAACAGGGAACATACTTCACTAAGGAATGAACATTAATGATCCCAGTGAAAGTCAAAACCAATTTTTTTCAGAGAAGGCCACAGCCTCCTGACTTCTTCACCCTAATACGGGCTTTAGTTTCTTTAGTTCCATGTTTTTGTCTCTAATGAAGTATTCCTCTTAGTTCTTACTGCAATTTCCTTCTCAAACTTTAGTGTTTATTGCTCATTTTAATTTATCATAGATTTTAAATCATGTAAATTGTTGAGTGAATAAAACATTTGTTGTTTTATTAGAAGAGTGGAAATGTATACTTAATGAAGATTGTCTGAAGCACTTTCAAAATATGCATGCAAGGCTCTATTTGAAACACAAGTCAACTTTCCTTTTCCTAATTCCATTACAATTTTCCAAATTAATTTTCCAGTTCCATTTTCCATGTTACAAATGTATAACTTTGTTTGTAGAATGATGCCTGAGATTTCCTTCAAAAAAACTATCAGGGCCCCTTGCTGTTTAATCAGCCACTGTGGTCACCCAATGAAGGAAGTACACTGCCTCTTCTGGGGACTGAGGGCACTTCCAAATGAAGAGCTTTCAGTTTCTGGCAGTATAGGAAATAATTGTGTTTTCCTAAACCAATGAAGTTCACTTCAAATCAACACAGGAAATCCTTGAAAAAGAAGACAGGTAGAATTAATCTGGCCTTGGAAAGTGTGTTGGTGTTTTCTACAGCCAACTAAGATAATCTCTACCTCCAGAAAGTCATCTCATACCACCAATTTTAGATATATTAAGCTGGAAGAAATTGCCCTATGATATACTAAGCCCTTTTCACAGACTAGAGTGAAGTTTTGAAGTTAAGTTCATAAATTCAGCTACAAAGAACTTAAGAGCACAGAGAGACATACAATGAATGTAGAACATTTACCACCGGCCAGCTGAGCCAGGCTAATTTTTCTGGTAAGAACTGTTAGGCCATGACAAACACAAGGTCACATGGTTTATTGTAAACTTTGGTCAGAGAGCTAGACTGAGCTGCCTTACCTCAGATTTTGAGAGGCTACAGGCAAACACCAGTAGATACTGCAGCTTAGCTGACAGGTGGCAATTTATGAACTGGCAGTGGCACGCCTGCAAGACTGACTCTCAGTCCCACTTTCAAAAGCAGCCACCTAGAAATCACTCAGAAACAGATGTGCCACCATTCAGTGTTAAATGCCTAGTGTATAATAAGACACCTTTGTCAGAAAAAAACCCACATTCTTCTCTCCCACAAATTCAAACCACTTTATAATCCACTTTCTATGATCTAAAAACCTTGATCTTTCTCTTCCCCTACAAAATACCTAGTGATTTCCTCTCAGATTCAGTAAGGCCCAAAGTTCCTACTCTTGAAATGGTACAAACACAAGGGGCCTTCATCAAGGTGACATGCTGTCTTGTTTAAAAAGACAATGGATTTCTCAGAAAACATTCTCACTAACATAATAAAAAAGGAAGAATTAGATATTAGCATACAATTAGAATATTACATTAACCATTCTGTGACATTTCTTGGGGATATGTAGCAGTGACCTCAAGCTCAACATCATTAAAACAGAGGTCGGTGAAGATTTGAGGCTAATTGTTTTATTCCCCAGGTTTATCTCTCTTTTGCCCTTAAGTACAAAAACATCACCTACAGTTTTCCAGTATTTGGGCACTTCTCCATTTTCCAAGAATTGTTTAATAATACCATTAATGATTCTGACAGTTTCTCCGTGTAAGTTACTGCATTTAGTCAATATGAAATACTTAGGTGGTAAACTGTTTATTCTAGCAATGTCACATGACACAGCTCTAACCACCCATGTTCTTACTATGAAGAAAAATATGATTGAACATTTCTACCATTTAATTCATCAGTTTTACATATGACCTGTGTTTTTTCTTGTTTTGAACACTTATGCACACTAATTAGTTTCACTGGCTAGAGTACTACGTCACTGAGTCTTCTGTTTCATTCCCTATCTATTGCCTGTATGCCAGAATTACTAATATATGCATACCACCATTCAGCCTTTTTTGGCGCTTCTGGAACTGTGGCCTTTTGGCTACTCAGACTTGTACAGGGTCATCATAGTTTCTATGATCTTAGAAAAGAAGGTGTCAAGACAAATAACCTCCAGACTGAAGTAGCATATGAAAACCAGAAAACTTAGGTCACCTTAGCAACTAGAAGCTTATAGTAATCAAACCTGAGAGATTGAAAAGTTCACCAATTTGGAAGTAAAACAGACATGGAAGGCCAGATTTGGAAGAGTTTGTATGAAAGGGCCAGGGAGGAACACAACTTCAGGAGTTGAAGGACAGTGGTGGAACTACAGAAGTTGTGACTGATGGGCAAATGCCACAAAGTATTTTTGACAAGTTTTGCAGAGGTAACACTTGCAGAGGCCTTTTTAGTAAACGGTTAACCCACTTGCTGATGCTCCATCCACCTGGTAGAAGAGCCCAATATGGCTCTGGCAGTTGAGGGATCAGGGTTTAAAAGTGAAATATATTATACTAGGAAATGTCTAAATTTCCAGGAGCTCTCCCTCAAACATCTAGGGACACACAGGTACGTACAAACAAGGAATTTAGATTTAGCCTGATAGTTGTCTTTTTCACATTTTGGTCTCCAGCTAAGTATTTTTTAGCATTTCTTCTGCATTATTAGCACTAAAGTAATCCTTCTTTTAAATATTTTTAAATGAATACTTAAAAAGAACAAATCCTTTGGTGATTTAAGTTACTATTGTTACCCTTATTGCCTAGCTGTTCAAAGACCATTTACATCAAGGCAGACTTAGAGGTGCAACAACTCATTGAGGCAGTTCATGTTGGGAAGACCAGCAATAACACAGAGACAGCAACAATTTCACTGGATACCTCTCCCAGGCTATAACATCCATTTGGCACTACAGATAATTTCTTTCCCAAATGTTGTTTGTATAGAAAAAGATGCAAAATACCTAACCAGATCTTGATTAGACACTTGCAGCAATACTGGAAAAGGTAAAATCATTATTGCAGGAAAAAAAAATATATGGAAACATATATTCAGGAGAAATTAAAATAACACTTTTTGCACCCAACCTCCAAACCTGCTTCAGGTACCAGAGATGTGAAAGTAGAAGGAGGCTATAAAGACCAAGTAACCAAAATAAATAGTTTCATCTTCAAGTGGAATTGTTAATCTGAATTTGACAGGTGTCTGTAGAATATATATAACAAAAAGCAATAAAGAATGTAGCAGATTAAAAGCAAGTATTGGATAGAAAAAACCTCTTCGTTACATTAAGGAAGAGAAATTAAATAGAAAGACAGATTTTCTTATGATCAGAATGCACTACCATTAGCCTGGAATAACCTCCCAGGGGATGTGGCCTTAGCACCATAGGATGGCTCATTAAAAACTACAAAACAACATTGCATTGCAGAGAGACAGACTAGGTGAGCTAATAGGTCTTTTCTTTCTTCTAGCTTTCATGACTCCAAGATCATCTCATTTACATAATGATGATTCGTATGCCCTTCTGTAAATACGGATGACCAAAGATTATTTTTCCACTTTTCAGAATAGGGAGGTAAAACACTAGAGGCTTTTGGTTGAAAGCTCCCCAATTAATTCTGTTATAACCCAAATGGTTCCCAAGTGTCACATACAAATATTAAGACTAATGAGTGTACATCCTTTATGTTATTTTCCTGGTTATGCCATGAGTTTAAGTACTAGAACCATATTCTTGAACATTCCAGTTGAGATTGAGATTGTTAGACAAACAACATCCTATACAAAAATCAAATGTTTTCTATCAGTCAGCCCTGACTTCAGATGGTTAAATTGCCACCAATTTACAACTGTCTTTTAAAAACAGTTATATTTACACCTTTTTCACACTCTTCTTTCTACAGTTGTCCTTGAATTGCTCCAAAAACTAAGCTACTTAAATGAATGCAAACAAATTGAAGTAATCTGCAATTAGGTATCTAGAATAATTGATCAGAAATATTTCCATGAAGGATGTTTTATTTGTTAGTAGTTATCTGTCTGCTGTACTTTAAAAAGAAGCATCCATCAGCACAGCCAATAGCTTGTCCTGGCTACCACATCCTGGCTCTGGAGGAAGCTGTTAGAAGCAAAGGGATATTGTTGCCTTTCTTGCTGCAACTGAACACACTAACATAGGGGAAACCTTGCAAACTCAGACACAGGAAGGCAGAGGCAAAGAGCTGACAATCTCTGAACCAAGTGCAGAGAACAAGAGACTCCTCAGAAGAGCTTGTGGAAGACATGGAGCATCTTAAAGCAACTTTCTCCAAGGGTACAAAGGATAACACAGATTTTGCAATGACCCAGGCCACTAGCAATTGATGGACTGAGAACACAAGTAAAGAGACCTGTTCTTTAAGAACTTAGTGGGCAGGGAAATACGTGTATATAAATTTGTAACCCTCCTTTACTTCTATTTAAACTTCTCCACCATATTCAGTTTTCTCTTATTTAAATAATCAGCCTAGTTCATATTCAAACAGAATCTTGTATTATAATTTAAAAGCTTCCTTAGTACACTGGATATGCTCTAAGGATATGCACTTACAGAAAAACATCAGAGGCCTCTGGAGCCACCCCAAGGCTGTAGATGTCTTGAAGGGTCTTGTAAAGGAGTGTGTGTGTGAGGACAGAGTTAATTTCCTTTTATTTTGTTCCCCTATTGACCAGCAATCTTTAACCTGCAGAGAATCATGGCTGATCACACTGTAACTGAGATATGGCCAATTCAATCAAGTCTGCCAGTTACAGATGATGGATGCCCTGCTCACCAGTCACTCCCTCCTTCACATTCAGTTTTCTCTCTTCGTTACAAGATTAAGGAACTTAGAAACCAGTTTAGTTTTGGAACCTAGTGGAACCTACATGACTGAGGGCAGACAGTGCAGAACTTAATACCAGATTGCATAAACCCAAGATGTGAAACAGCCAATCTGCTGCACACTGAGGCAAGCAAATATTAGTAGAAGCTCCATGAAATCCTGCAATAGAGATGTATGGCATTTCCTAGAAGAACAGAATTACTTCAAATTGAGGACTGTTTATGAAGACGACTGGAGAGAATAGCTGGCCAGTGATAGAAGATGAGAGGTAACAGCAGTCATCAAGTGCTAAGAAGTACCACTTCTTGGCCACATTAGATATATCTCTCAACAGTTTCCAAATCAATTCTTTCCAACTCTATAGAAAATGCCACTTTCACCTCTTATTACCTAAACCATTCATTTTCCCCCATCATAATAAAAATAACTGGGCTTTTTACTATAAACATTTGGTTTTCCTACACATTACTGTGCTAGAAGAAAGCTAATTTCATACACCTAATGCCATTACAACTACGCAACTGGCAATTATCAAATCCCTCCACTTCCCTTATCCCAGTTATTTTAAGGAGGAAATATAGGAAACTTGCAAGGACTACTGAAAATGAAAAGTAATCACGTGTTTATCTTATGTATAGTTTTGAACTTTCAAGTGTCACAGATTGAACAATTATGTTGCATTTCTTCTACAGTTCACCACATTGTAAAATTCATGGTCACTGGTGCATTAGACTACTAGGGAAAGATTTCTGTAAAAAAAAAAAGTTAAGGACGAATGCTTATGGTTCAGGCTGGCTGGTTTTAGTGGATAAAGTAAGTGCTTGCAACACCATGACTCCAATTTCATCACCGACAAATCCCATGTTAGAATTTAGGCCATAATTTTATATTATAGCATTTGACAAAACAAAACAAAAGCCCCAACCAAACTCAGCAGGTTGTATTTATATTCCTAAATGACTGTTGTTTCTAAAACCAGTTATTTGGACTATTTCTGAAGGATCAAGGTCGTTAACAACTGTTTTCAGCAAGCTGGACACGGCTCAGTGAAGGAAAGAAATCCATCCTACTCGCCCTTAAACACATCTGCTTACTGTGCTCCACATCTTGTCTGGCAAAACCATGAAAGTTGTCCTCTGTTCTACTCAATTGAGCCAGACCTACCACAGAGAAGAGAAGGATCTCTCTCAAAATGGAAGAGGCACTTCATTACTTTTAATAGCAGATTTCGTATTTGCATCAAGATAGAGTAAAAAATGTCATAATTGAAAATTAATGTTCTTTATAAGGAAAATAAAATTTATTTTTTAAACATTAAGAAATGTTAGTGCCTAGAGATGCTGTTACCTTGGTGCAGATTATCTTCATACTATGCAGTCTGTCAAGTGACTCCTGAGGATTTCCTAGGTACTGAGGAAGTTCAGCATGCAAAATCCGCATGGAGAAAGGAACCATGGAACCTAGAAACATAATTAATTTTGTTATGTGTGTTTGCCATAATGATCAGTTTGTGATTTGCCTATGTTAAAAAAGGTATTTTAACTAGTGCTTATATCACAAATTCCATTTTGCCTTCATATCTTTTTCTTCTCCTGATGACAAATGGGAAAGATGAGAAAATAGGAAACTTCTTCTCAACTATATCATGTGACATTTAAAATGCTTTAAATAGGCAAACACAAGTAAAGCATAATCAATAAGGCAAGAAGAAGATGCACCTAACTTAAATTAAATTAAAAAAAAAAAAAAAGTTGTACTGGGAAATACAATATTTCATTGAAGATTTCTTTAATTAAAATTAAGGATTAAAAGTATGCTTGTGAAAGAAATAAAACCTCTTGGCATGTTTTTTCATAACTTCTGGTTCATTCAAAATTCATTCAAAGAATAGAGAATTTTAAGCAATATTTGGGGAGAAAAAGAAACTCATACTAGTTTAGTACTACTACTACTGTTGTTGCTATTGTTACTGTTGTTGTTACTATTAAATTATTATTAGTAGTAGTAATAGCAGTAGTATTGTCAAAGACCTCACTGTCTATGTTTATGGGCATCCTGGCTGACTTCACAGGCAGTTTCCTAATTGGTGCAACACCCTGCTTTCAGGTAACTGCATAATCCTGATACACAAACAACAATACCAAACATAAACTAAACACCACTATTGAAATCAAATCAGAGCTGGCATAATGGGGATATAGGCCTTGGAAAATACCATGCCACTGATGCCTTCAATAATACCCGCTTTTATTCTCTTAATTTTGTCTATCCTCTGCTTTAGGTAGCCACTCCAAGGCATCACCATATTTCTAATATTTTAATATGTACGTTTGCTATACACATATTCTAAGGGGATTTCTCTCTCATGTTACTTCTTGCCTCATCTGTTCTCAAAAACAGGACTCAGGAGCTTTCTAAATAGGTTTTTGCACCTGTTCTCAACAGGCTTGTATGTCAAAGAGGTAAATGCTATACAAAATGAGTCACTGCCTCTAGACTTTTTTTTAAAGGTTGACAAAATTTTAATCACAAGACTCACTAATTATGACCTTCACAGTAAGCCACTTACATCTACATAAATTCTCTTCTGCTGATGCTAACTATTCCCGATGGCTTCCCTGACTGTTGTGTTCCTGTAATGGACGTAAACAGGAGTTTCATGTATCATCATATGTGGAAAACACATTAAGAAAATAAAACTGCCTTTGAAGTTCTATTAAGAGACATGTAGAAGTTGATTCAACCAGTCACAAACTATGTGAAATATTTTATATATGTATTCTGAATAGTACCTAGCATGACAGAAGATACACAGTCAGTGTTGGCAGCGAACAACAACAAAAAGGAAGTTGAAAATAATTTAACAGTAAATTCTGTACCAAAATACCAGAGAAAAATTGCTTTGCAGACATGTTGCAAACTGCACTGCAAACCCATGTAAGCAAATCTGAACTCTGGCTGGTTCTATCTCTACCACCTCTCCAATGACCAAGTTCTAATACTTCCACAATCCAACAGTAATCCTGCCAAAAAAAGCAGTGCCTAGAAACAGTTAGTTTGGTACTGCTTTTTTGGATAAGGTAGTCTTAATTTACTGATGATGCACCTTCTGCTGCACTCAACGAAATTTCCGAGGCAAAGGTAAAAAAGCAGGGGGGGAGGGGAATTTTTAAAAAAACTGAAAGAAACAAAAGGTTTAGCAGCATTTTGGTTAATGACTGTGTTGCAGCATTGTCAATTCTGAACAAGTTTGTATGTTTACATCCTCTTGTAAAATAAAAGGTCAATTCAATAAACACTCATACAGAAAACTTGAATTAGTACCAGAACTCAACATACAAACAGACAGGTATTTAATGGAGCACAGATGAAAAATCCCACATTATAAATTTTTTATAAGATTTACATAATGTTTTGTGATATGTTTTTTTTTAAATTCTGTATTTTGTGAAGTATTGATCTTATGCACTGCTGAATGAAACCACTCTACTACAATCCCTGTGATAGGAAAGAATAACCCACTACCAATCTACATCTTCAGAAGTGGTGTCTGAGGATGTCAGAATGATGAATGTGACTCCAGGTCAACTTAAACTCCATAAGAATCTGATTTCTTTTCTATTATAACTAAATCCTCAGTTGTAACAGGCATTCAGAATTATATTACTTCAAAATGTACTGTATGGATGTATTATTTCTCAACCGCTTAGTATTTCCTTCACAGCTTGTGACCAAAAAACACCCCAGTGAGATCCTCAGTACTACATCAAGTGTGGTGACAGATCTCTTAAACAAAACCAGAAGAAAGCTGGCTCAGTGTGTAAGGTTAGTTACTGTAAACAATTTTTAAACCAGAATTTGTATTACAATTTCTCACAGGAGGATCTAAAACTCTAGCATCTGTTTCTTCTCTTTTCGAAACTCGTGACATAAACAGAAGAAATTTTACTGTAAATATCCAATAAATCCATCCAATCAATGTCTGTTACTTATTACTTAAGCAATATTAAGCAAGCTACTAACTTTCTTAAAAATATCAGAAACACTACTCCTTCTGTACTTTTCCTCAGTCTCCTTGTAATCCTTCTGAATAGCAGATTTTTTTTTTGAGAACGTACAAAACTACATGTGGTCTCATACAAATGTGAAAGGAGAACAGGAAAGAAATGCCCTTTTACCACTAGTAAGGCTTTCTTGCCAGTCCATATGAACAATATTGTGTAATTTCAGATCAAATCAGATGAGGAAATGGCTCATAAAAAACCTACAGCACTTATTCAAGCCACTCAATCCAAATACAGACCTTAAATACACCACTTATAATTTATAAACTCTTGAGATTTTTAGTTAAGCGCATTTTCCCAGATATAAGCTCCTGTCTACAAGTAAACTTCTTTTTAGTTAAATTATATGAGTTATGGGTAATGCATCTAATTCAGTTCCTACAGTAATAGACTGATTTCCTGGTTAAAATAAGGGACATAAATTTACTTAGATTTGGTAAAGTTTTCAATGAGTGCTACTTATGTAAGGCACTAATACAATTTACATACACTCCTCAAAAAGAAATACATGGCAGTAATATAAAATGCATGCAAAGAGATCTGTTCACCAATGTAATTATGTAACTGATTAACAACTGTGTTAGAACTGACAAGAGGTGGACTTTAAAAAGGCAAAAGATTTTCAGAAAACACTGATTTTCATATTACATTGCCTAGTTTAACAAGAAAAACAATTGGGAAGAAGTAAATGATGTTTGCTGATGACTCGAATACATCAGTAATAATAGTATTAGGAAGGTCTGAAAGGCAGGTTGCAGAATTTTGAGTAGAAAATTTAATGAAAAAAGAAAAAAAGATTTGCAGGGAAAAAAACCCCTATACTTCCCTCAATCAACATACTTATACTGGGGAAAAAAACCCCACAAAAACAAGAAGGTACAATTGACTGCATGAACATTCAGCTGTAACAAAAATAATACTTGTGCTTGTTAGACTAAGGATTACATTATCTCTTCTGAAAAGTTTCATCTACTCACTTTTAGGCCACTTAAAACATGCAGGGAAAGACATATTTCTTTGTAACAGGTTTAAATTGTAAGCAGGCATACATATCTATTCCTGTGGTATCCCACTAGGGACAAGAAAATTTTGTATAAACACTGAATTTATCACAGACTGCCTTCTCCAGTCTGAAACTCTGAAGAAACCACTCTGAATTAAACCTGTGTACCCTATTACATTTCACTTAGTACTGAATTCAACAGGGCAACATGTCAAGGAAGTATTTAAAACAAATAGCATATCCTGTAATTAAAATGTTTAGCTAGCATAGGAGAATGGATTTTGCTCTCCACCTCACAGTTCTTATTTTTACAGTAATGTCCTCTTACACAGTAAAACTATGCCAGCTAAGCTTAGATAATTTCCACAGAAGGCAATACTTACAATTACTGCTATATATTGACATTTTACCTTTAAGTTAAACACGTCTTATTCTAGCTTGATGTTTTACAGTTGACCTTTGTTGCTCCTCTTTAGGGGTTTCATAATAATATATAAAAAATTATAATGGAAAATGGTTTAAGACAGTTTTCTTAGCAATCACTTTTAAATACACTGGAGATTTTTTCAAAGAATGTGATGTTTGATTGTCACTTTCACATGAATTAATATCATTTGTATGTATATATATGTATTACCATCATACAAAAGGCAAAACTAAAAAGTAAAAAACAGTCTGCTGAAAGGAAAATGGATACACTGAAAGCATAGGAACAGATGGAATAAAGAGCAAGATCAGGTAGAATTTTCTAAGACCACAGATTTCAATTTCTATTTCTTTAGGAACAGCTGCACATTTTCATAACTGTCAAAACATAAACATCACCTCATGTCAATCAAATTCAAACTGCAGTCCTCATCTGCAGCCCTTTTGGAGCAGAGAAGAGTATTCCAATGACCAGCTATTTTATCTTTGAATTTTCTTGTTGCAAACCAGTAACCAGAAATGCTTTCTGATCTGCCTTCTATAGCTTGTTCAACAAATCTCAAATTCCAAAAAGCATCAGAAGAGCAGATTATCAATTACTGAAAGTAATTATCAGTATCAGTAAATTACTCATTTAGTGGTATCTTACAATCATAAAAAACCCCAAACCAAAACAAAAGAAACAATTCCGTCCTTCACTGTGTAAAAGAGAAATACAAAAAAATCGAGTTTCTGAAAAATACTCTGCTTTACACACATATATGCATAGAGAGATATATATGCTTGCCTTTATATGCACAAACATACTTCTACCAACAGTGTTTTGTACAATTTATAGGATTTTTAAGAGGGACAATGTAGTGAACTTCAAATCCTAGCTTCATTGACTAGAAATTAAAAGTACACTTAAAAATCCCAGTTGAGCAGATTAGTTTCCAAGTTTTTGTTTATTACCTTCAATACAGAGAGACTGAAGATGAGATAGGAGACTAAATGTTTGTAACCATTTAAAGAAAATGCTTTGAAAATTTTATCTGAAATCACATGCTTGCATATACTTCACAATTTAACTGCACATGACCTAAAAACAGAAACTCTGAATCATGATCTGATTTTAAAAAGTTTCAAAAATACCTTTTCAGTAATTTGGAGTTACTTGCATTGAAGAAAGGAAAACATAAGATAAAGAATGTAGGAAAATTCTAAAAAAATTGCTCTGCAGCAAAGACATCACCCTAAATCTTACCTACTGATAACTGTAATAAGGCAGAATTTAGAAATTAGTTACTTGCTCATAGTATTAAGAAATCCTGCGTGAAGCTGGCACTGTCTACAATGAGACTATGTAGCCTTGGGAAAGAATGCACAACTAAGTATTGTAGCAGTACTCCACCCCTTTAGATTATACATATATTTCTTAACTAAAATGTCTGTATTATTTCAGAAAAATTTCAATTTCCCTGTCTGAGTAGCCTGAATAACCAAGCGGAATCACAACATTCGATGCTAATTATTCAAGCTGTATTAGCAGATTTTACTGTAGACAGTAGCTCTGAAGCAACAGAACAGTGAATTTAAAGAGGCAGAAGAGAGGTACACAATCATGAAAACAAAATAATGGGTAACCAGTGGCGCTAGAGGTTTGAATAAATTTTTAACTGCCAACACGAGCTTGAATGAAGAACTCTCCTGAGCAACTGTCAAGATTGAATCAGTTGATATGGGAGTGTTAACTTAAGGCAGTATTTGTGGTAGCACATGAGGAAAAAAAAAACCAGTACCATGTGTAATAGTGGAGTATTTTTTTCGGCTTTCCTGCAAAATTTATTAACAAAGAGGAGCACTAAGACATCATTTCTTTAGCCTGTGCATTTCTTACCTTTGTTCTTACACTGACTACTTCCTTTTGTTTCTCTACCTACCACAATCTTTTATTATTAATCCTTTTATTATTATTAAACTTTTTTCCCCAAACCACTTTACATTCTGCCACAGTTATCTCACTAACCAAATCTGAAGATGGTGAAAAAAAGAATGATTTATAGCATCATCAGACCCCATAAATTAAAAAAGGGAAGCTTCAGCTAGCCTGCCTCCTACTAGCATAGACAAGTAGAACTAAAAAAGAAAGGAAGACAGTAAACTCAAAATGGCCAAACACCACTATAGAGGCATCATGTAAAGGAGATCATTTTGCCAATCCAAGTCTGTCCTTACTTATGGCATAGGCTTACATTCAGAAACATAACCAAGCTTCAGGTAGACCTTGCAACTCTGAGTCCTCTGCACTACACACGGTCCAGACACCTGTAAAATGTCTTTTGTGGGTATTAGAGAAATACTTTGGGTAAGTGTTTTCATAGCTAACACAGTATCTCTGTATCAAAAGATATAAAACAAGTTTCTCACTAGAAATTTTGCTAATTTTTAAGCTTACAAAATGTAGTAGCAATTATTGCAGTTCACCTTAGACATCAGTGCTGAAAACTTGCTAACAACATGGGTTACTGCGACTGTTCTAGACCATGTATGATATAATTCCTTTAGAACGACTGGAATTTCAAAACTGAATGAAAGAAACAAATTAAGACCACTGCTTGAGTAACTAAGGACACATTAAAAATGACATCACATACAAATTTTTTATATCAATTTTTTCATTATTTCTGATAAAAATTCTAAATACAGTGGATATTAGTAATGTCATAAAATTATAAGTAGTGAAAAGTGCTAAAGAAGTTGTGATATCAATACTCACACTATTTTATACAGATAGAAAAAAAAAAATATATTATTTATGTTATTTTTTTGAACTATCACTGTACATCCAGAAGTGCCATCCTATTGCAGGACACACTAGTCCCAACATTGCCACACTTTTCAAAACCTTGTGTTGTGTTGGCATTGAAACCGGGGCTCAAGGGAAGGAATACACTATGAAGTAAATTTCTAGTTCCTTATTCAGGCCCTTCCCACCAGAGAATAGAAGAATGATTTAATTTAGAGGAATACAGATGATGTTGCATCATCACAAGGAGGATGAAAAGCGGAAAGGGAAAGAAACCCACCCCATGTTACATAAGCTTCTGGTCAGAGGAACAGAAGTTCAATTTTTACTTATGTATAGTTTATTTTTCCCCTCTTTACATTACAAAAATAAATTATTCACAAGTTTTGTAGCTTTAGAAGACTCATGTTGGTAGCATTAACTTTTCTGGAACTTTCTGCTCTATTAACCAGAAACAAGACCAAATTATTTCATAAAAGAATGAAACATCTTTTTAATGTTCTGTTTTAATTGTTGGCTCTCACAGATTCAGAAACACAGTGACATTAACAATGGAAAGGCTGTCTCAGGTTAGGCAAGCTATCATATGAGAGTTTATTAATAGATCACAAGGAACACAGACACAAATGGTATGAATAGAAGTGGGTCAGACTGTGTAAACATAAAATCCTTAAAAAAAATTCCTGAAATCCATCTGTCATGAGAAAGATGACAAAAATTCAGCTTTATATATCTCACATAGTACAAGGAAGATGTGCAGGAAGCCATCTGAAACAGGGTTCCTGACCTAAGGATCTACCTATTATGAAAGAAAAAATTATATGCAAAAATAGGACTTCTAATGTCTTTAGGTAGATGAACTTAAAATGAAATAAATCTGTAACTAAAGAATTTTAAGATTTTTCTAGAAAATGAGAACAGTTTGTTTTCTGCTCCTTATCAATCAGGAATGATCTATGAGTGCCTTAACCAACCCCAACACAACTGGCCAACACAAGGATCCTGGCAGAAACAAGGTCCTGACAGGCTGCACTCCTACAGGCAATGCAGGTAACTGAACAAAGAGCCCATAGAAACCTGGAAAGGAAGATTCCAGAAGGACCAGGTCTCACAGACACGATAAAGACAATAATAACTGGATCAATGCACATCATGGCTGCAAATACCATACAAAATATGAGGAGGAGATGGAGATTAGCAGCACTGCTGAAAGGGAAACAGCTTTAGGCAAGTTTCAGAGGGAAATAAAGAGGATATGTTGGCCATATTAAGTTAAATTAATGCAAAAACATCTTTTACTTTTCATACAGTTACTTGTAACTTAAATTCTTTGAGATAGATTTCTCAGAGATTAATGGATGTGGGGCTATTCTCACTGCTGTAAATTTCAAACTTTCCCTACTTCACGCATAAAACCCAGAAAACTTCCTCATGTACTACATTTTTTATTATGAATATACTGAATACAAAGAAATTATGCAAAGTATTATCTGTAGTACAATTAATGGGTGCTCTCTATTTCTAAATTTACTTTTAAGTGCTTACTCCATTTATATACCATGGATCAAAATTAAAATGTTGAATTAAGCCCTTTCTTTTATGCTTATTACACCACAAAATGATACACAAAATTGCCAAATAGCAGTGGATTGTGTATCCATACTAATAGTTTTCAACCAAAATACAGGAATGATTTATCTGCATTTTATTATTTAAATTAGCTGGTTAACAATGCATGTAAACTAAATTTCTTTATCCATAATCCAGCCTAGCACAGTTTAATGCTAGATGAAAAAGAACTGCTTGTGTTCTCCTACATCCCTGCAAATGGCATTTATCTCTCCTCAAAACTATGTAAGGAGTGTTTGATAACTGTTCCCACATCATAATCATGTTGGATGTATATCAGATATCTACAACTAGCAGGTCAGCTCCATTCAACCTTGATCCTATTTTCCTTACAAATGATCAGATTATGGTCCCAGTTGGCATGTTCAACTGTTAAAAATTAACTGAGGCATGTAATTATGAAATAGACTATCTTCCTTAAGATCACCTTTTTTTATCATCATTATCCTCATAACTTGTATGAAATAGCCACAATGGTTGAGAGATTGTTCCAGGATCAAAAGCTCAGTCATAGGACAGGTGATTGCAACACCTGGCCAGACTGTGCAGAACTGCTGCTCCCTGGTCATCTGTGGCACAAGCACTTAAATGCCTCAAATACTAACATGACCTGCAAGGACTTTTCTTAGACTGAATAGCTTATTTTTAATATTGAAAAAGATGTGAGACATACATATAGCCTGTGGAGGACTACTACTGCTGTAGCATCATGTGTGCAGTGGCCCTAAGAACACCAGATCCAAAAAGCTGTCCAACCTGATGACCAGGACCTCTTTCACTCTTCCAACTGACACAGTTCCTTCCCAGTGGATTGCTTGTGATTACCTGAAGGAAGATGAGTAATGACGGAGAGAGTTGTTCTAGGAAATCCACATTGGCCTTGCTGGGCTGCAACTGATCTTTTGCATCACTAAGCAAAATAATCTGCAAAAAATCATGAACTTTCTGACACCAACTTCCCTTCCTCAAAATCTTCTATCTTTCTAGGTTACCCCATCAAGACTACCAGCATCACATGTAAAATGGACTGTAATTTTTCAGAGAGTTGCACTGCCTGTAACAAATGTTTTATTACACACTGTGGTTCAAATATGAAAGCCAAAAGAACATTAAGAACACTCAAAGTGTACTTGCATCAGAGAGATATTCTTTTCTAAATAACAGATATAGAAAAAATAAAATTTTGAAATAGCCTGAACAGGAGCAAAATTGCTCTTAAAAATAGCAATTTTTCAAACCCAGACTTCTGGAGAACTAGAGTATCTGGTGTAGTTGAACTATGTGGTTAACCTATGGGCTATTTGGAGCAGTGGGAAGTAGTGCATTTGTAACTTGAGACAAACTGCTTTAAAAGAATTGAAGCTGTTGTTGTTTTTGTTCTTTTCGATTATGAGATACATAGTAAATCGCTGATTTTTTACTTACTTTCGATTATTTAGCAAATAATGTTACACTTAATCATGTTTCAATCAAGGAGAATTATTAACTTAGTTCTACATTTAGGTTTTTTTCTTTTAATCCTAGAAACAAGGAAATAGCACCTGCAGTAGCATATGGGCAAGCAAGGGTTAAAGATAGTACAGTGATACTACCTGGATGAACTGAAGAGGAAAAAGCTTATAGAGACTGTTTCCACAAACTCTCTGATCATCTTTCAAGCCTATTTTTGGGTAAAATGAACTATTCAAGGTTGGCAGTTTTTAATTTCAGTATCAAAGAACTAAAATATTATATTTACTTGTTAAAAACATTCCTCTGTAGCAGCATCATGAAATACACTATATTATATATTATATATAATATATTTATTGCTATATATATATATTGCCCTATCTATTACTTCTTATCACTACCTCCATAATGCGAGCAATACTTTAATGTACTAATCAATCATATTCCTCTGGGGAAAAAAAACAAACCAAAACCAACATAATCCAAAGTTCTCTAATGCTTTAGGCTTAAAAACCTTCTGAATCAAAATAATATTTTATAACGACTGGTAAAAACAGAAAAGAATAAAAGCATTTCATAAATCAAGTGTTTTACCTTTACGTCCAGGGTATACGTTAGGGTAATATTCATAATAAAGATCAGGCTGGTCTAAATTTCCAAATGGTTCAAATTCCATTTCTGCATTTTGGAACAGATTCAGTTTTACCAGCAGTGCTAGTCTCACAAACCACAGCTAAAAATTAATGCATATAAAAAAAGGGAAAGACAAGGTCTGTTATTAGCTTCAATCAAAAGCCACATCCAATACAATTTCAACTTTTTCTGATAAAAGCTGAAAAAAGAATTTGTCTATTACTGAAAATATTTTCTATTATAGAGAAAATTTCTCTATTACCTGCTCTTTTACACAGTACTTTTTATTAAATCATTAAAACAAAACTCAGAGGACCGATGTTTGTTTGTAAAGGTACTACGATTTTTAAGAAGTTAAAAATTAATTTCAAAATTAGAACACCTCTCTTTGAAATGAGTTGGCATGTACAAATTATCAATCTGGTATTTTAACTGTTTTTCCAACTTTATGGTACTCTTTAAAAATCTTTTAGTGAAAGTCCATGAGCTTCATACTCACTAGGGTCACAAACGTGAGTTCTCATCTGGTCACATCTGAATCACTTGCAGTATTTTATTAATTTGGATTCTTATCTTCTATGCAACATGAAACATTTCTAACATGTGGAATCTTACTATAATGTTCACAATCTAGATAGTTCCATGAACTTTAGCAGAGTGTGTCTTTCAAAACAGGAAAACATTTCATTTTACTAGTGTAAAAACCTTTAAAGACATGGAATTGAGATTGGATTTTCTTTAAAAAACGAAGTTTGTTTTAAATGAAGGCCTGCTTTACATAAACAAACAGAAAAAGTGACTTGCTAAAATATTTAAATAACCTGTTTTTATGTTACAATTAGGAAAAGGAGTTTGATCATGTTAAAAAAAAAAAAAAGCAACTATGAATATTGTTGGGGAAAAATTGACAAGGGTATAGATTTAAACATACCTGTAAAGAATCTGTTGTATGGCTAGCAGGTAATCCACTTTTTTTATAGCCTTGACCATGTGCAGTTAGAAGCCGCCCACACAAGTCAACTGCTGCCCTCCAGTTTTTACTGCTCTGGGAAGAAGAACAGATTAAGTAGCAAAATCATAAAGTCCCTAAAATGCACAGTTGTTTATTTTGCCTGCAGCAGCAACATGAACCCATCAGTAATAATTACAAGGTCAGGAGAGCTGGCCAGTGAGAAGCAGAATGTCATTTGTCAAAGCTGCACATCTATTTAGTCAAAAAGGGAAATCAAGAATTAAAATTACCAGATCACTAAAACAAAAGAATATACAACATCATATGTAATCTTAAACTTAAAACTATATAATGTTTGATTATATAAATATACTATAACATTCACAACTTTGGGAAAAAAAAATTGCCAGCCATGTATTATCAATAATATCCAAGTTACTCTACAATCATAAAGTATTCAACACCCATTCTTGTCTCACTGACTTCAGTATCACAGATTATAACCCCAGTACAATTCACTTAATGAAAAGAAACTTTTAGCATTGTCCAGGACACAAAATTCCTATCAATCAAAAATAAAGAACAAGGAAGAATACAATGCATAAATTATAAATTCAGAACAATAACAACTGTTCCACCTGTAAAACAAACATCTGGATTTCCACTGCATGACTAATTTCAAAATACTCTTAAATTTATTTTTTTATTCATAGAACAAAAACATTCCTTGTTAGACAAATCAAACTATAGTCTCACACTGTTAATCAGTTTTTCAACAGAAATACCCCAATAATGTTGTGGCCTTGTATAGTCTAATGCAACAAACCAAAAACTTAAACTTAAAACATTAATGCTTCACAGGTTTTAAGCTATCATACTTTTCTATTACACATAGCAGTTTTTAAAGAGACACGTACCCAGCAGGTCATTCTAAAGTATATACATGTTATTCTTGAAAGTAGTATTTTTTTCAAATAGTTTCTTAATACATAAAAAAATATTACTGTAATAGAAAATAATAATGTTGTCTGATTAAATGTAAAGGAAAAAAATACATTTCTATTGGTGCTTGCAAAGTTCAGATACTAATCTTGAATTGGTATTTTATTAATTTCTCTTCAATGTTCTAGAAAATACTGCTTGATACAGCAGTCACATTGAAAAACCAGTAGTAACAACTGAAGAGTTTCTCTACTTTCTGGCCCCCATTCTGCAGCCACACAGGCTGCAAACAGGCCACTAGAGGGATGACCATGCCCTAATGTTGGGGGCTGAGTTTTTTCTATTACTGTGTCAATTTAAAGAATTTTCCCATTCTCACGCTAACAGAGCTTGCTGGGCTACACCCAGGATCTTGGATGACTCTAGACAAAAGGGGAGGTGGGAGCGGGCTTCCGGAGGGGCACTCGTGTTTCCAGCGAGGGAGCTGAGAGGAGGGATACCCGTCTGCTCCGCACATGGCCGGAGGCAGGAGAGCCGGACGCCTGTGTCAACTTCCCTGCATCTGTCCTGCTTAGCCTCCTACCTCTGGGCATACAACTGGTCTCTGGACACAACAGTGAGCGAGGAGCTGCTCCCACCTGAGCCAGCCCGGCCCCGGCTGCTCCCCTCCACCTCCCTCGCTCCCGCCTGCTCTGCGGCACGTGTTACATCCCTGAGAGCAACACAGACTGTCCGCGGCTAAAGAAAGGACTGGAACTGGGTTATTTTCTTCTGTTTTTGTCGGTAATTTTAATAACTGCTGTTGTTTTCTACCTGTGCGGTTAGATATTG